>OZ021701.1:27514222-28870931 GCA_963978495.1 Athalia circularis
GTCACAGGATTACTGAGTGTATTTATCGTTCGTACAACGAAGCCCTCCTGTATGAAAAAAGCAAAAATACGAAGCTGCAGATCTGAATGTACAGGATTCTACTAAGATCGGCGACAAAACTCACATCCTTGGCTGCAGTAATCATGCCCAAATTTTCTCCATCTGAAAACATTACAGATGCGGGCCAGTCACGACCTTCCAATACCGCTACACCTCGCACTACCAAGGTTTCTGCATCTAATATTAATAGCTCGCATTGCTTTCTGGGCGTGCATTTAAAATATAGCAGTCCCTGAAATGAGAATATAAGCTGAATCACCATCAATCAATGAGACAGGAGGTTGATGGGTGAATCAGACAAATTTGATTAACTCACGTTTGCAAATCCTAGCCATCCAGTTTCTGTTGGGTAAAAATCTACTTTATGAGCATATAAATGCCCCCAAATAGTCCCACCATGTCCACTACCGATTTTCAACAATCCCCGACTGGTGTGTAAATACAGGTACTTTCCATCGCTGACAAAACTTCTCCCATTGAGTACAACGTTACTCATTTCATTTAGTAATTTAAGCGTAGATGTATTAATCTTAGAACTTTTAGGAACTCCGTGCGTTATCCAATCGGGTCGTGCTAATTTACCAAGCAAAACGCTATGGACACTTCTTTGTAACGCGGTCAATACACATGGCATCTATGAAAATTACTTATTCTTAGAAATATTTCATTAAAACTCACAGCTATTCGATACTGAATGAGTTTTCATTTACTTGAATATTTTGAGCAGCAAGTGCTCTTGGGCACATCAGTAGCGCAGCCGTTGCTGCTAATAGTTGACCAGTATCACCTCTAACTACAACTAAGCTCAGCAGACATGCACAAGCAACAGCGGTCAAGTGACTCCCGTCATTGGCCGCTGCTGATTCTGGTCCGTGTGATGTCGCGAGGTCCAGCAAAAGATCGAAAAGTGGATCTGAACCAGAGAAGAGTAGAGGATTGTGAAATTGTTGAGATGCTTTGATAGAGAGAAAAAATAATTCGTATTTTCCCTACCGACAACGTCATCAGGTTCGGAACCGAGACCTTCAGGAAGTTGACCTTGCAATACATCTAAGAGCGCGCATAAAGCTTTTGTACATAACTGAGGCTCAACCGTTCTACTTTCTCGCATTAATGTAAACACACTACGTAAACCAATGCCGACAATCTGTGGAATACAAATTAAATTAATTTGATAGACAAAGAAGATTTTGAAATTAATCACATCTGATCCCTAAAACTCTGCAACAAACTGGCACCAATCATCGTTTTTCACTCATAGCTCTCTTTGCGAATCAAGATACTTGTTACGGGTTTAGTATTATGTCACCTCATGCCTCTGGCTATTGTCGACACCGATAACCTTAGATGGCAATAGCCATTGGCAAAAGGAATGAGTTTTTTATGAATGTGCAGAATAATCCACAACCATACATGACTTGTGATAAAATAATAAATCCCAAGTGGTTATTAAAATAGTCAATCTGAGTTCAGAAGAAGAGTAATCAAACCTTTGGTAAATTATGAGGGGCTGAAATTCTAACTTCTTCATCACTGTCGCTATCGATGGTATCACTAAGGTCAGGTAATGGTGGAGAACTACAACTGGAAGTCCTAAAGACCTCAGTTGTAGCTCTAGCATGTTTTTCCAAAACTGCAGCTCTGACACTGGCAAAAACTGCAAATGCAGATGCATTGCTAGGCAGTTCTACTTCAGGTGGGTTGTTGTAGCTTACATCACCACTCACATCCAACTGAAATGTGGTAAATTTCTCTCGTGAAGAATTCATATATTTCGCAACACGTTTGTGCTGCAAAATCTTTGTTACTAACATCCACGAGAATTTCGAAGCACATATAGATGTGCTTCGAAGTTCTTGTTAAACAAATCTATAAGAATTTCGAAGCAGATGAATATGTGCTTCGAAATCCTGATGGATTTTGTTTCATCGGGATGATTTAAGGATTATTTAAGGCCCAATCATGCTTATTGTTAGTCTAAACTAGGAGGTAAGATTATTCATACTAGTGTTAAAGTTACCTTGTTTTTCTTGTCTTTTTTCTTCACTGTTTTCGTTTTCTTCGATTTTTTCCAATCTCCCTTTGCCCTGTAAATAGCACGACATCGTGTTGTATTAAGTTAAACTTCATGAGTATAATTATCGTGACAGATGAAGTCACCGCCAAAAATGTTGGGTAAACAAAACAGCTAAACATTGAGGTTATATACCTTTGAACTTCGCCAAGATTTTTGAACAGCTCATGGAAGCATTTCGCATAATTTTCAGGCTCAGGTAAGAATTTGTCAACATCACCAGACACCATGGTTTAGAAAAAAAAAAGAGCTGATGAAACGCCGCTAAAAAACTTGATCACTTCATTTTGGTTATGTTATTGATCGTTGACACTTTCCCATGTGATCGCACTTATTCATAATTCTAGTTATCCAGGTACTAGATACATCCTCACAACTCGTACACTACTTATTCAATCACTTTAATCACTCACAAATATATTAGAAATTATTAGATATTTATAAATCAATTATACCCTATTAATCTACAATTCATTCGTCCAATTTGTTCACCGTGTAACGAAATTTATCTTGAAAACATAAGATGATAAATGGCGAGGTCGATAGGAGGGGAGTTCGCTCGCGCACTCCGATACCTGGGAGTCGATCCTTCTTGCGAGTTCTAAAATAAATCGAGATCCAAAAGTGCGGGGCGCAAGTTTCTATTTGAATTAAATTCCAGTTTTATTTGATGTTATTTTAATTCCGAATATGACTGTGATTTCAACTTGTTTCAATTTCAATTTCGGTTTTAGATTTCATTCATTCGAGTTATTGAGTCACGTTCATTTTTATTTCATCTCGTTCATTATTTCAACGTAAAGTAACTATCCTAGTACTCTACTATACTTACTCATTGAGTGAAACCATACCAGTTATTTATCGGTAATGGTAATCATGTATTTTGACCCATTTCTCTTCATCCTAACCATAAGTTCACCCCCATTCATCCCTAAAATTGTAATACTCAAACGATCGATTAAATCTGGCGCATCTAATTGTTGGCGAATCCTTGATTCAAGTAATATTTGATTTACAGGAAACTTAAAACAATAAAACATTCAAATCACGAAGAATTGATCACCAATATACAGTTATATATTATAATAATTATTTACATTATACACAATTATTTACAAACGTATATTATGATGTTATTATTCGATTCACCTGTGTACGAAGATTTATAAATCTGACTAGATTTGATAAAGTGAATGAAAAATGGGTTTTAGAAAGAACGCGATTAATTATTTTTACCCAAAGTACGGACGATCAGAATAAATGAAAAATATGAATACGATGATGAACACGATTCTCAATAGTTTAGGGTTGTCAAATATGTTCAACGAACAATATAATCGTATTAAATAGTAATATATTACACTATGCCCATGTATTTTTACAGTCACACTAATGTTAAGGGAGGTAACCGCGAGTATATAAAAATTAAGAAACTTTAGCTAACATTAACAATATATAAGAAGTGTGTCTTTGGAATCGTTAGAATCAAGACCACAAAAATTAATGCACCGTATAACACCATGCAAATAAGGGTGGTATGGTGACCTCAATAAACCTGAGTGTTGATAATAAAATCATAATTCATTTACATGCAGTATAAAGAAAAGAGGATATTATTGGTTACATTTAAATCGCAGATGATGGCCATTAACGAATTCACCCATTTCTCGCTCCCGATCTTTTTTTCTCGATCGTTAATAATAAGATCCCTATCAAACTCAAAGTGTATTTTTTTCCGGGGCAGTTAATCTAGAAACATCGTATTCTGGTTCATCTCATCACAAGTTAAACGAACTTCTATATAAATATTCTATTTTTAGGTCCAGTATATGCGATCTAATATTGAAAATACATAATATAGTCACGAAGAACATTGACTGCAGTTTGATATAATTACAGCGAATAAAAATGTTACCAATCATAATTATTCATCCTTCCTATCTCACTGCAGCGACCTACGGGAATTCATAGCATATTATAATAATTATAAACACCCTCGTGATAATTATATATATTTAATATACACATGAAAAGTTAGGCTTGTCAATAGTCAGTATTATTTGGTCAGTATATTTTGATTTTCAGTTTTTTAACGATAGTATACATGCATTCACTATAAGGTGTTTGATATGAAATGTACATTTATAAATATATAGTTTTAGAAGAATCCCACAATAGTTAGCAGGAAGATTTTTTTTTTCACTCAACTTCCACATATATATAGGTATACCTATCTATACACGGTATAAGAATTAAGCTTTGGTCAATCTCTAAAATTAGATAAATTATATACGTAATATATCGCTGCAGTCGTATATATAGCCAGAGCTGATCGTTAACTAATATTATAAATCTATATTTTATTCGGACTCATAAATTACGTTCTTTTACGTATTTACGTTACACCTAGATGTAAATTGTAATACTGCAAACTATAACTTCTTTGGTCAATTGTCGTCATTTTTTTATAAACACACCCGAATTAATCATCCCGATGTTAAATACGAGCATGTTTATACTCTCACACGATATCAGCTATTTTTTATTTAATTTTTTTTTCTGTTTTTTTTCTACTCTGTTTTTCCAATCAATCCATCGATGCGCTTACACATTTAAAGTACATATGTATAGTTTGTCAAATATATATATTTTAGGCATTTACATAATATAATAGGCATACACACGAATCCACCTTATAGTTCGCGTCGTCCTGTATAAGATCTGACTTCAGAAACGATTAATTAGGATGCTAAAATGCATCTACCCTGTAATTTTCGCCGGTATCTTTGTAAGAGATAAAATAATCCCCAAGCCAGATACATTAACAGCGAAAGCACGACCATGATTTCAATGAAATCAAACTCCCTGAAACGGTCTGAAACGGGAGTCGAAATCTTTTTCACGGAGAAGATCTACCCCGAGATTTTCGCAGCGGATAATCGCTGCTGATCTCATGATTGTAAATCTTTCATGGGCACGATCGGTTATGAAAATAACCGAAGTTAAAATTGATAGGGTTCAATAAATTCTGTGGTTACTTTCCTCATAATCTGGTATCGAGGACCGATTCGACCCTCTGTAATCGTCTGCCACCGTCGACGCCAACGAAATACGTGGTGACCAGACCCTTCGGTTTTACGTAAGTGTCACCGCGTAGGTCGCAGCGTATTCCTTGCTGCTCCAAAACGTTTGCAGTTTCTTTCGTAACTTGTATTTTTCCAGGTACTCCAGTTGTGTCCATTCTTGACGCCATGTTAACGGCGTCTCCCCATATATCGTAGAGGGGTTTTTGCGCCCCTACGACACCGGCTGTTACCTCCCCATGAGAAATTCCTATCCTAAGCCTGGAAAATTATTTTACAAATTTTCGACGATGTTAACCGAAAGAATAAACGGGCAGTGAAAAAAAACGACGAAAAAAAAGGCTCACTTGTAAGGTTCCATCGTCGATATCATTTCTCTGTTGATTTTATCAAGTATCGACATCATCGCGGCAGCGAAACGTGTCATTACAGTTACAACGTGTTCCTGGTCTGTGTACGGCTGATAATTTTCATGCCCAGAATCCACAACAGATTCACGGTCACCGAACATACTTCCGGATGTGGATCCGCGCAAGGAATCTCTGCGACCTGCATCCAATCCGCACGCTGCCATATAAGTAGTTCCTACGAAGATGGGGAGATAACGATTGATAAAAATCTAGGGCGATTATTTTATTTTTGTATCATTATCTCATTTTTCTCATTTGGTACCTGTAACATATTTTTTGCAAATATTTATGCGCGTAACTCACCAGCGACTTTGATCTTTTCTACTCGTAGAAAACTGGGCTCGAATAGGAGTTTGTCAAATTCGCAAATAATTTGATTCAGGATAACCAGAATATTTTTTTCAGATAAATCATTCTCGTCTAAAGAAAGTTCTGTGAGAGACGCGAACATTACAGCGACCGTGTCGTAAGCCTCGTGGTAAAGTTCCTGCTCTTCGCTTCTGTTTGTGTTTAGATAAAACTCGGCTGGAACAATAATAATTTTTTTTCAATATCAGTGGAATCATGATAACGAGATGTGAACGTATTTTTCATAATCCTCACTTACCAACGTGTTCCGGAAGAATGTTTCTCAACAACATTTTGTTTGCATTTCTCGTGTGGAAAGCTTCGTCCTGTTCTTTGTTGAGCTGACGTTTCCACTGGTAATCGAGCCTGTTCAAATATTCTGCCTGAATGATAAATTCCGTAATTAATTTCATAGAGTAATTAGAAATTGTTTCAAATCCAGGGTGATGAGAAGGTTGAAAATCGGAATTACCTGGCGATCGATTACGTGTAATGAGAAGGTGAGAAATATGACGCTCAGTACATGGGCAACTTTCGGTTCCAACTGTGGATTCCAAGTTTCACCTGACTGAGAAAAAACATAAAATTTCAACAGTTGATTTGATTATCATTTCAGTTTTTCTATTCCTCATTATCTTAGGTATCGAAGCGGCCTCACCTGAAAAAGTGCAGATCTGTAGACCCAAATGTTCCAAGAATAGAAACAAACTATTGCGAATCCGATAATTAACTTCAGTAGGAAGTGAATCCGTAGGAATAAGAAGCTCATCAGAATAGCTAAGGAGCATGTCTGCGTCATTTGCTGAAAGTCAAATCGTCGTCTGCAGGTCATAAAAAAAATAATTTTCAGAAATTCGGATAATTTATCGTGATAAAAAAAAAAAACACACTTTCTTTGACAAAAAAATAAAAATAAAAATAAAACAATAATACGATCTATCTTACCCAGGACGAACTTGTACACGCGATATCGGATGCACCGGCCGCCGCTACACTGGACGTTACATTATTCAAAGCCAAATAATCCACGTTTTCGCACTCGAGCTATGATCAAAAATAAATTTACATCAAGGGTGTCGACCTATTTTTTTTTCTTTACTTTCTTACAACTTTACTTTGAAAATATCACATCAGGCGACTATTTATTCTCACCAGCATATCGACCATGGCACAAGCTGCCAACATTATCGTGATCACCAGGTAGAGAGATGTTCGCAGTAAAGCGCTCCAGACCACCTGCGCTTAGCAGATATTAATAAACATTATTTAATACACAGATTGTAAAATTATTAATGTAACATGAATCACTTTTATAAACATAGTTTTATTTTTTTGTTTTTTTTTTTTTCCATACCTTAACGCTTGTCTGGTACATGAAAAGAAGCAATCTATTTTGCGGCTGAGGTACATGACCCTCGTTTTCTTCGTGTGGATCCTTCCATCTAGTCCACGCATAGTGAAGCCAAGTAAATGGTAAAAGTAAAAGAAGGAACGCCACCGTTATGGCATAACTCAGACCGGTACTAACGTGCCATCTAAAACTTATAAATAAAAATGATCTATTTTAAATTTCCACAGATACGTATATGGGAGATATGGCGTTAGCCGATGTTGTGTACGATCAATTAATTTCCCTTGTATGTGCATATCGTATTAATTCCCGATATCTGATTACCTATGTACAAGTGATAACGATTGTATATTCATTGTCACGTGATCAGATCTCCACGCAATGATTCGGGGAAGCAAAAACAAGATGACAAAGATGCAGATATCGATCGGTAATATTTCATACATATTTGCTATCACGTTTTATGTACCTACCCTTTGTCCGGTGAAGAAGAAAAAAAAAAGATCGAGAGGCAATTGAATTGACAACTGTTTGTCGTGTAATCGGTGAATGCGATGAAACTCGAACAATACGTGTGGAATTCCACCTTCTAGTTTTATCGACCTTTAAAACCCGTAGCTGATAATTTTTTTTCTTTTTCTTTTCCTCTATTTTATCACTTTTATGACTTACTTCGGAAGAACTAGGCTCGGAACCAGTTGCATGAAACCCATGCAGATCAATACGACAGCTGCACAACCAACGTAAAATTTAAACAGCGGATCCGGTTCCCTAAGGAACGGCAACTCCCAGCTCCAGTTGTCGAACGTCAAAAAAAGGGGGTTTATGTGTTCGCCCTTGAACCACTGTCTGCGAAAAAAAGTCAATAAAACGTTAGGATTTTCCATATCAACGAGTTTCGAATGGATTTCCAGAAGATAAAATAATCATTAAAATAGTAATTAAAAGTCATCCTGAAATTTTTGATTCTACGATACTTGTGCTGAATTGTTCGACAGAAAAATGCAACATTTTTCCCCAAACCTTTTATAGGGATATGAAAATTTAAAAAAATATTTTACCGACTAAAATTCGAAACAAAATTTGACTCACTCGAATTTGCTAAGAGGCATTTGCTGTATAGCAGTTTTCATGTGCGCGTCTGCGGTTTTCAGCATCTGCTGATATTGTCGTAAATTCGTGTCCATGAATGCAGTTCTTCTCCTGAACGTTCCGACCGTTACATCTGCGTGTCCATTCGTACCGCCGGGTGTATTTCGACGGTGACCTTTCGAAAGGGATATGCTCGGCCTTGCACTCGACCTTCTCGCTTGGAGATATACTTTGCTTTGGGCTGGCGCATCCCCCCGATTTAAGGGGTTCTCGCTGTTCTGCAACAAGGCTCGCTCGTCAACGATTATTATTACCAACCCTTAGAAGATTGATATCAGATAGAATGATCCCACTTCGTTAATCACCCTATAATTTATCATGTGTTCCTATTTTATCGAATATCGTAATTCGTACCTGAATTTTTGGAGTTTCGGGTTGAGGTGTCGGCGGCGCAGGTGACGGGGACGGTGTGAGTAAATATGTTTTAATTTTATATTTATTCAGCGTTTCATTAACGACTGAATCAACCGGTGTGCAATTATATTGCGTCACATCTAGAAGATTCAAAGTTTGCTGGGTAACGTGAACTTTTCCCGCGCGTCCAGTTTGTTCCATTTTATTGGCAATTACAACGTCTCTCGACCAAACGTCGTACTGCCATTTATTTGCGCCGATGATACCGGAAATTATCGTCCCAGAATGCACTCCGATTCTCATGTCAACGTCCAGTCCACGTTCCTCTCGGACACCGCGAATTATCTGAATCATATCCAGCCCTGAAAATCATCGAGAAAATCATTCGTTATAATTTTAGTCATGGGAAAAAAAATTTTCTTTCGTTACTTTTCGGCTTACCTAAGTCGACGCAGCTTTTGGCGTGTTGTACATTCGGAGTCGGCACACCGCTGACGCAGTAGTAACAATCGCCGAGAAATTTTATACGAAGAACGGTGTGTTTTTCCGATGCTTCGTCAAAGCTTCTGAACAGATCGTTTAAAGTTTCGACAAGTTTTTTTACCGGCAACGTGACCGTCAGACCAGAAAAATTCACCACGTCAGCGTAAAGGATGCTCACGTTGTTGTGCGTCTCGACGTAAAGATCGCTGGATTATATAAAAATTAATTACCCGTATTAATTATTGGACAAAGAAATTCAAATGTACGGTGAGAGAGTGCGGTTTATACTCACTTATAGGGTGTTTTTTGTTCTATAGTTTTGTGTTCCTCCATAAATTTGAATATGTTTCTGAAATCCCTTTTTATCTGCGCCGCTATATGCTGGGGTAAGATACTCCGCGTAAGTTGTTCCTGTGGGAAGATGAACGTGTAAAATGATTCAACTTTTTTCTCATCGCCAGTAATTCTAGCGATCTGTAGAAAAAGCTTTTTACCTCTTGATCCTTTTCGTAGTTCAATTTCAAGGTGGATTCGACGCATTTCCGTCTGTCGAGAAACGACCGTCTAATAACGACCTCGTTCATAAACCGGAAATAAAGTCCAAGGCCGTTTACGCATATGAAATAAATCGCGTCCGGAACGAGCTAAAAATCGAAACGTCGTTTATGAAAAACAAAATTGAAAAAAAATAAAATTGCACATTTGAAATCAGAATGTAAGTAGCACATATTCACCCTGCCGATGTAATTCGGTTCGTTCCTGTACGTGATCATGGCCAGACTCGCTAGGTGACAAAGCGTGGCGGTAACTCCGAGTAAAAATGCGTGTAAATTTTCTGTCAATGGTAGGAAGACGTAGCACGCAAGAAGAGTATGCGTGGCGTAAGCCGGCCTAAATAAATATTCCAAAATGACAATACGGTTGAAAGAAAAAGAAGATCAAAAAGAAAAAATTATTTACGCATAAATCTGATTGAAAAATTTGTTTTTTTTTCTTTCACAAAAAGGCAAGAGGTCGTACCTTACCGCCGGAGTATTGTGGTTGTCACTCGCGGCGCGATATAGAGGCATAGTCACGTCGCCCGCTACCAAAAGAGCGACGATAAGACAGGATAAAAAAACTGGTACGCATGGATCCTTCGCTATCAATTTCGGTCTAAAGGATAACGCGATGAGAGGAAATAGAAGGGCCCCAACGACGCTGTGATTTATAACGTCGGGAAGGGCGTTCTCCAAGGAAACCTAGACACGGAAAGAAAGGGTATAAAAAATATGGTCGTTTTTCAGAATTGTTCAAATAATTTTCGACGAAGATTGAATTTATATTAAAATGTACTATGTTTTGTCTCACCATCGTAATCAGTGCAGTACAGTGCGAGATTCCCAAACAAAGTTGGAGTAGAAAAAAAATGGACATGTAAGCATTCTGGATTCTCCTTTGGTATATGAGATAAAGTTTTTCCAAATTTTTGTACTTAAACTGCCTCTGTAACACAATTAGTTTTTTTTTTTTTTTCAATTTTTTTTTCAAATAAGATAGATCTAAAATTTGTCCTTAAACGTTCCTAATTGTTCGATTGCATAACGAATAGATGTATAAAAATTTGCTCCCGTACAGTTACACACACACAAACTTCGTCCCATATGATTCAATTATATTCATCGACTTAAAACTCTGCGGCTCGTTAGCGAATTTATTCTAATTTCAACGGACGCTATTACTTGTACCAAATGAGCCGGCACCGGCCTCATGTAAGATTAGAACCAGCTACTGTAAATTGACCTATGGTACGAAAACATAACGTAAAAGCCCCAGTAATTACCTAACTATTACAACGTGATCACAATCTTTCATAAACGAAATCTGGCTGTTTAGTCTATACATAGATATTTTTTTTGATTTTGATTTTTCCCTTTAATTTCCAAGTACTGTAGTGTATGATATAAAAAGCCCGGTGGCTCGCGATATACTGTATATAAAATTAGACGATCCAAACGATTGATATAAACCATCGCCGTCAAGTTTCTGCGAACCACTGCAGAGATATCATTTGAGTTTCAAGAGGAGCAAAAAAAAAAAGGTGAAAAAAAAAATCTCCGGTGACAAAAAGACGACAACGTCGACGACGTTGAGATTGCCTGTCGATATATTTCGGCAGCTGTTCGTTTTGACTGTTGTAAACTTTTGAATTACAATAATTTAATAATATACTCTTTTTTTTAATCGCCAGAAACATCAGCAGCTGTTGTATTTGCGGAACTTTTTTTTCAGTTTTCTTTTCTATAGGTATATTATTTGCGTGGCGATTTTCTGGTCGTGGGCCAAGGTATATAACTAAATACTATACATATTGTGTACGTATAAAACGCCATAAACTTTGAAATGATCCCAGAATTTCAGCGGGTGGTCGCAACACAGCATCTAAGATATTGATATTATCAGAGTTAAACTGGTCATAAACGTCCTATCATCATCATCATCTTTATTATCATTATCGCGTGGTAGTTGAAATGCAAAGTATTACAACGTATCGATACAACGTACGTGTATAGACGATTAAAATTTAACTATACGGTCAATGTACACGTGAATGCGAAAATGTAATCTGTATCGAATAGCATAATCAAAATGAAGATATTATAGCAAAAGATACGATCGATCGGCAACTAAAACGAACGTCAATTAGCAATAGGTTGTAGTGATTGCGTTGGAATAACAAATAGTAAATTAGTAATACCGTCATGTGTATGTATTAACGTACAACTATACAGAGAACACGTTGTACAGATTTAATCGGTTGTCTACGATCGTATCTATTTTTATTGCTTCTTTTTATAAAACAATGTGTCCACTGGATTGGATTTCCAATTTTTTTTTTTTTATCATGCTCGTTTTTCATTCATCAATTTTTTTGGAATCTATTGAACCCAATTTTCTTTCGTATAAAATCGACTTTATGCCACGAAACTAATTTCCTAGTTCTTTTCCATCCATATCATGATTTACATTGCGTACATAAATTTATAAACATATCGAGTGACTCACGTTGACGAAAGGCTTAATTACATTTTGCAAAAAAATTATCTAGTAATTACGCTTCTGCGTCACGAATTTCAGGTAGAATAATTACACCGCGTCACCTCCGGTCGTTCCACATCGAGCTAACAAATTTTTTTTTCTTCGTACCTAATAAAAATTCCTAATCGTTATCATTAATATATGCGTCGGGTAACAAAATACCGTGGATATTCACTAAATCACATACTTATACATTTTTTAAATATTTGCTCATTTTTCTTTTAATATATATTGCATATTAATTTATATATACTGTATTCAATTGCTATTATACTGATCTCTAACGATGGACGAAATCGTTTTTTTGAAACTAAACGATAATAGAGCAAAATGATTAAAAAAAAAATGTGTGTATTTAATAAATAAAATAATGCACCTCGATGATACCCCGTAGATTATGTTACACGTATAGCGTTGAAATTGTAGCTACATACCACAGTGTGATTGTAGGCATACGTAAAAAAATGTCACATGCGCGTAACGCACTTTTTTTCACTGCCAATAATTATTCACGATCACAACAAAATGTGAAAATTTGAAAACTAAAGTTTTTTTTCAAATCGAAAAAACCGAAAGTTAAAAACCTCACGAATTCGTAAATTAATCTATATGAAACATGAAGAACTTAACGAGCGTCCACATAATATATACTCAATTATCTCGTAGGATGTATACAAACACAGTAATTGTTTAAAAAAAAAAAAAAAAAAAAACATTCCCGGGATATTTGACTATAGGACCCCGCCCTGAGACGTGGATGAATCGAGAAGTTGATAATTATTTTTTTTATAATTAAAATATTTCCGTTCTTTTTTCGACTTTTGATTTCAACGGAACGATGCGTGGCGCGCACCTGCGACGTCGGGCAAATGTGAGATATCAACCTACTTCGAATCTGCAGAGCTTACAGATAGAAACTATCGCGAGTATCGCGTAAAGACGACCGAGACCTACTCGACGGAGGCTGAGGATTACGCAGGCGCCAAGAAAAAGCCGCAGTTATATCGTTATGTTCCTGGCGCCGAACCCGCTTTACGAATAGGGTGTCCCAACCTGCGCCGAATACTATGCAAGCCTTGATGCAGGTCGGTGTAGGAAAAGCTCGAGGACGACGTAGAGAACGCACGGTGCCGGGAAATATTGATTCCCCCCACACCCACCACCCGACAAAATCCCCAGATAAATCAGCAGGGTGTTTCGGAGGTCAGCCTCCCTGACCCGGGAACCAAAGCTGAGAAACAAATTTCTCTCTCTATTTTTACAATTAATTTCACACGGTTGAATTTTTAATTTTACCCTCAGACTGGACCATGTCCAGTCGTCCAGAGAACTCGGAGAGACTATCTGCCTCTGGTCGACCTTGAAGGAGGTCAAAGATGTCCTGGCGACAAGTTCCATCCCTATGTGGTCCATGACTTGGATTCTTGTCCTTTTTTTTCCCTTTCCTTTCTGTTCAAAATTCTTCTGATTTTCTTCCTCCGATCTCAGGATTACGTCGTCCTGTTCGGTGCTTCGCGGCGCGGATGATAAAAAAAATTTCCAATCCGCTCCATGCCTATCGTTGTCACCGAGCCTGAAGCATGAAAGGAAAAAATATATATAGATGTAAAAAAATTTGTTCACACATTATATTCGTATCACCGAACGTACTGAATAGATTCATTTAATCGTTTTGATAGAGCGGAAACGATAAAATTTCGATTACAGTGTACATGTGGTGCGTGTGTATTACCTACATCGAAACGATGACGCACTTGACGCATAGACATGGCGTTAAATGGTTCTTTTTTTCTCGTATAATATTATTGCTTATTTGAATCGCGTGTTGACTAACAAATTCTATATGATAATAACAGTCCTCAGCTATCCTGTAATAATTCAATGTAGATGTGGTATACATAACTTTGACTTATTGCAACGAGTGTTGAAAATTACACCAGCAAATAAATTCACGCACTGACCGTTGACCGTGAATTCAATCATTCATATAATGTGTATATAGATTCTCGTTAATACCAACAAACGAGCTTATATTCCATACCATGTAGTCAGCCCTGGACGCTTCGCTCATCATTATTTGACATTGCATAACGTTTTGTACAGGCATATCAATATAAGTGTTTTTAACTATTCCGTAAGAATAGACAAAATCCAGTTAAAAACAAGTATTCCTACATCTGCGACATTATCTGTCGATATTGTTTCTAAATTTCTATACATTCGTAGTACACCGAAGCATACGTATAAGATACGTAAAAATAAATGCCAAGACAAAAAAAAAGGAGAGAAAGAAAAAAAAAACAATTTTATAGCGCCATCGTAAGTTCCACGATCTATTGAGGATGCCATTGAAATATAGATACTCACATATATTTATCGGCAGTTCCAGAAATTTCGTATCTGAATCAAAAATAACCTCATCGAAGATATTTGGCAGAAGAAAATAGAGAAAAAAAAAAAAAAAAAATCGGAAATGGAAAATAAAAAATCAGCACACTTTTCTATCGTACTTAATTGTTTCTTTCAACTGAACCCATTACACCGATCATGAATCTTTGAGGATTTATTGCTGCGATCATAGATTTCCTGAGTTCCAAAAATAAATCGACGTGTGTATAAATTAATAAAATATATCTACAGGAAATTTGTAGATTTAAAATTCAAAGAAGTAACGCGTATTTAGATAATTTAATTTTTATTACATAGTTTTAGAATTTACATATAGATTCTTTGCAACTATCTTTATTATTATACCTATAGACTTTCTCCGTGCATATGCAAGACACGAGCGAGTGTGGTCAGCCGGTGCATCGTTTTATCGTTTAGCTCAGCGACTCGATTTTGCAATTGGTTTTTTTTTCGTTTATATGATTGATGGAAAGAGAAGAGGAGAAAAAAACTATTTTACGATCAAGGGTGTGGTGGAATTACCGTAATTGTATAAATGCCCTTACAATAATTACGTATGCACAATACAGTCATTTTTATTGTTGGATATAAGCGATGGGCGAGGTGAAGTCAAAATATCTAGGCGAAGGTCGAGCTATAGAAAACTCGCGGGGTCAGTTTATTTCTTGATATGTATACGGCATAAAACGGAAGCCTACGAAAAGTTCGTTTCGCTTCTCTGCAGCAAATAGACATACCTATATATTGTCGGCCCAAATCCTTCCTAATACGACGAAATTCAATAGCTATATATGTAGGTAATACAAAGAACACGAATGGCGAAAAAGAAAAAATAATTAAATACCTTTACGTCTGTTGGCGTGATAGTAGTTAACGGTCATTTGACAATCTAGTAATGATCTATTTACCAACAAGATATCAAGTCCCCTGATTCACTATTTTCTGATCCGAGTCTCAAAGATATTAAACTATTTATATATTATATTTCAGGACCAACGCATAGATCGGAAATTATTGCTCTTATCGTGACAAAAAAAAAAAACAAAAGAAAAAACTTACGCTCGGAATATTCTAGTTACATATCACCCAATTAAAAATAATGAGAAATTAACGAACGAACGAATTTTTTATTCGACGATTTCAGAGGAAACTCGTGAAATAATTCACCTGCAATCTATGAGTCATATTTGTACCTGTGACTCTTGAATATACGCATGCCACCCGTGGGTGAAAATATAATACGAATTGGTGTACGTCATATGGGCAGTAGAGGTATGTAAGTTTTTTTGCGATTATAGCCGGTGCTGCTGCTGCTACTTCTGCGGAAGTTGATTGCATTTGTATTAGTTTTTCCGTAACAGGTGCAGAATAAAAAAAAGTTGTTCAATGTCCACGATATACTATATAATGACAATCAGTTGCTATTTATGCAGCAAGTTGATGACTCGCCTTTTTTTTTTTTGCCCCTTTTTTTTCTGTTTTTTAATGATAGTCTCGAATGATATTCAAGTATAATACATACTATATTATCTGCAAATAAGATAAATCAGCGTCTTTTATACATGTACCTTATACACTTTCGCATTTTTTTATCCCCCCAAATTAATTCGTCATTTATTATAAATTTCAGCTGGAATTAATTGCGCTCACAGTATTTCGCTTCAAATCGTGGATTAGATTAACGTTGTAAATAATACAGATGTCAGTCAACGATCTTACGTACAATATACAAGTTTTATTTGTCAGATCGTCGATCGCGACTTGAAAGGCGATCGACGGAGTGATTTTTAGACTTTAATACCACGTCTTACATGTGTTGTACGTATAGTTTACCCGATTGCGCATAGTTATACGGCTATTATACTAAACAACGGATTTCAAAACGTCTAAACATTCGCTGAATTTACGCTGCTTTATTTCCGTTCACAAAAAACAACTTCGAACTGACACCATCGAAATTTTATCGTCAAGATATGTGTGTGGAAACTATATACGCGGATTATACATACAGCTTCGACGATGTATGCTAATTAAATATTCAAAATTATTCATAGAATATCTATAATTAAAATCTTTTACTCAAAAATCAGAGGATCTTTGTCTTTGTTTCTGCAGGAATCGCGAAAAAAAATTAACCTTATTTACCGATTCAATGCTGTGTAAAAAATGAACAAATTATCCGGTAGAGGACGTCAGTAATTAGCGTTGCGGAAGATTCAAAATAAATTTTAGAAAATTTTATTTACAGGAATCTATGATTATATATAATAATTGTTATCCGCTCATGACTAATCGTGGGTATATCCTCAAGTATTTCGAAAAACTGGTTACGTATATTTCAACGGTGAACACAAATAACGCCAGAACAGATGGGAATAAAAACTTGAAAAAATCAAAATCGAAGATTGTTAAATTTGAGTAATATCAAATGATGCAACGTCATAGTTAAGGCACGATCGTTTATATACAGCATGAATTACAGGATATTTTACAAGTCAGAAATATCATTCCGATTAAGAAATATATGGCTATAATTAATACATATCCCAGGTATCATTTTATTCTTGCAATATATTTGCCAATTTTTATGCACGTATACGAAGTAAAATTAGTTGTGAAGAAATTTTATATTAAGCTACATAATCGAACACCTGTAACTCTCTCACGTGATAAACACGTTACATGTGTACGCAGAGTGTACATCGAACACTGAGTACATTTTTTTTTTTTCGTGTGTAGTTAAAAGAGGAAATAAGAAAAAAACGAAAAAAAATCTTACCGATATCGAAAACAGGAACTTCCTTTGTAACCAGTCGTTGGAGGTTTATAATTGCTTGAAAAAAATTCCAATAATCAGCTGTTGAGCTCACGACGACACTGACTGGTAAACCTATCGTCAAATTATGATTGCGGCAAGGTAAAAAACCGTGTACACTGATGCATGTAGATTAAAAAAAAAAGCCAAAGAGAAAAACAACAAAGAAGAAAAAAAAAATAGTCTTTCAAATATTTGAATATTATCGCACGTAAATTGGACGACCTGTGAGCGTTGTTGTAATTGTATTATAATATCCTTGGTGGTTTCACAAACGTAGTTCTTATTTATTTATTAATTTCTTCTTCGATTCACTACATCAAAAAACTGTTACAGGTGATACGAGAATTTAATTTATACAGCTTAAATCACTCTTGCCGAGTTTTTTTTTTTTCTTTTTTCTTTGAATTTGCGTATGTATATACCTGTAATTTCATGCGTGTAATAATAATATCAACTGCCGCGCCGTTTCAAGTTCCCGTTTCGTTCAAGTTGGGCGGTTAAAATTGTAATTACCGTATAGTTTTCAAGCACTTTCACATATTTTTACAGAAATAGAGTTTCCGATGGTTAACAAAATTCACAAGTATAACACATTCATTTCTACACTGCACCTGCTGCACTGTTATATCGAAAGAAAATTCATTTTTTTCAAATAAAATCAAACGAACAAATAAAAAAAAAACGTAAGATACAGTTGCGGTGCATATAAGATATCTAGTTTTGTGACTATGCGATAAGAATTTTTATTCACGAACGTTAATCACGATCACTTTTAATACAGTTGTTACTTTCTCTGTGAACGGATGGGGACTGTGGAAGGCAAAACGATTACAGGTGCGGTGTAATTTCTAAGTTTGAACAAACGGTAAGGCGCGTGTATACCGCGCTCCATCACTCGATCGATCTGATGATCGGACGACGATCCGTCCAGAACTGAATTAGCCTTAGCTATCGGTACCTTTGTATGTATAATATGTGTATATGTGATGTAAACCTAATTGAAGAAGAGAGAGAGAGAGAGAGAGAGAGAGGAGAGCAGCGAGGAGAAGAGAGAGAGAGAGAGGAGAGAGAGGGAGAAATCGGCGCGAGGGGGAGCGGGAGGGCCGCCAGTACTGCGATTTAGAGTAGACACGATATTATTATTCTACTATCCCTCGGACTGAGAGGGTCAAATTCGAATTACAACGACGCGTCGCTGGTTTTGCAGTACGTTGTGGATACTCTCCGTGTGACCATCGCTTATCTCTACATTAGCTGGCTCGAAGATAAGTATTCTTTGATAGCGGTGATATCACGTAAATATAACATACATACGAAGTTGCCTGTATAAAACGCATCCTTACGATGATATGGCACAGGTAAGGATTTTTACACAGCGGATTTATTATATTAGGCTTTTCAGCATAGATTGGCTTTCGATTATAACCAGCGGCAAGGCGCATTATTATTGATATCGCTATTCGGTCGCTACAGACTCGAAATTATTTCACGACACGGCTGTTCAAATATTTTACTTAATACGCGCGTACACACTATACAGACCATGCATGCATGACCCAACTATATTTGCGATTGCGGTTTTAAGCTCCAATTCCATAAAACTTTAAACGAGTTTCAACGACCTTAGACTGACTTTTATACCTGATCATTATACATGTTGTTATTAATAATTGTAAATCGCCACCAACCTTCGCAATTTTAATTTTCGTCCTCGTCGCGTCTTTTCGGACCATTGCTTTCACCATGTTCGGAGAAACTTCTGATATAGATTCCCAATTTATATTGCTAAATCATGCGACGGTAGGAATAAAATTTTTTTTGTAGACGACGTTCTAAAATATGCAAATATTTTTTCATCTTTATTTCCTCTCGAAGATATTATAATAGATACATTCAGTTTTTTAATGTACAACAATTACATACTTACATTATCATTATTATTTTTATTATTATTATTTAGCTAGTTATTTTTACTTTCGTATAGTGCAGTGCATGCAGTGATATATAAACTTGTGGTATAATGTTCACCGGTCGTAGAGTCATGTGAATAGATGGGCGGTGTTTGGAATAGCGTATGCGTCTCGTCGTGTTTAATTGACCGCGAAATTTTATGTTAATTTACAAACAGACGGGGTATAAAATTTTAAAGACTGATTCCGACACGGAAGGCACACGACTTATCATTCGGTATCTCGTTTTTTTTTTTTTTTTTTTTTTTGGGATAGGAACAAAAGAAAAAAATAACAAATTAGGTGGTTGTTCATATGATGAGGAGGCTAGCCTGATTCTTTAATAAATTATATTCGGTGAGACGCGTTCGAGTCGTTTATTGAAAACACGTTTTCACTTCTGGGGGAAGGTTTGCCAAAAGGTCGTTCCATTGACTGGGAAAATCTGCCTGGGATACCCTAAGGAATTTTGTGACGATCTCCTTCGATTCTGCGACAAATGCATTCAATTGGGTTTACTATTTAATCAGTTATTTCGAAAATTGTTTAAAAAATAATTGACTCGAAAAATCTTACCATCGTCAGATGCCCTGCCCTCGTGGATGACGCTGACGGCGACTTTCAGTAGATCGGGAATGTGGCTTTTGATGACATCGTGACCATTCTCGTAAAGAAGCATGATGCTCTTGAAGACTGCCTTGTTTTCCTCGAAGTCTTCCCGGAGCGGCAGGTGAGCAACGAACACCACGAAGACCTGCTCTAGAGGTATGATTGTATGGTTTGTTAAAATAAGTCGGGCGATTGCTCCGACGATGTTGTCCCGAGTTCCTCCATGTGTCTCCGTCATGATGGCAGTTGACAGCGTCTGCAGAATCTCCGGGTAATGTCTGGCGGAAGTTTTTTTTTGAGAGGAAAACAAAAATATGGACGTTCAGAGAAAGAAATATAGAAGTTGTTTTTTTTTTCGATACAAAGGATACGGATAGACGGCGTCCTTCCCATGAAGAGCGAGCTCTCCGATTCCGTAGATCGCGTTGTTTCGGACTTCTGCATCCGAATCGATCGCCAATTTTAGAAGCCTTGGAAGGAGCTGAGGAACGAAAGTAGCAACTGTCGGTCCCAGCGCTGAAATGCACTCTGAAATCGTGCCGATGGCGAAGGACCTTTGGGCCTCTGTCCTGTTCTTTTGCTGAATTCGGAAAACAAGTAAGTGGATAACATTTCTTCGCAGTTAAGAAGAATGCGAAAGATATGAAATTGAACTCGATTTTTCGCTCACCAATTTTGCCAAGAAAAGCGGCAAAAGTGCGTGGAAATAAAGAAGAAAATCTTCCGGATTCATTGCTTTTCCGAAACTTGGTAAGACGTCTCCTGCACATTCAATTAATAGCTCATCTTGTTCAGCCTCTGTTTCATCTCCTTCGATCTCTTCCTGATCCTGACATTCAGTTTTACCTGCAACGGGTTATTTGACTGATCTTGAATCACGACCATGTGAAAATGGAGATACTTCTGCGAAATTCATTATACCCGTCATAACGTCGGTGATGCAATTAATGATGGCGTCTTTGTGTCCATCTTGAACCAACACGTCGGATTTGAGTTCTTTGAGTAGTTCCGAGAACGCATCAAGGGCAGAGATGGCTACTACACACTCTCCGTCCAATCGAACGAGTTCCGCTAGTTTCGGTACAAAAACGGAAAGCGCTTTTTGGGTAGCATTTTTTCCTTCGTTTGTGTTGATTTTTGAAAAACTAATGCAAAACTCTAACAACGCTTCGATAGCTGCCTTGCGGATATCCTCTTGTGGATAATTAATTACTTTAAATATTTCTTCGAACGATTTTTCGAGGTACGGCAGGTATGCTTCTCTAGAACGCGAATAGATTCAAATTACGAATTATCACGACTGACACAGAAATCAAACGAGAACAAAATCATTCAACTCACCCGGTGTTCCGGGCGATTTCTTTAAGCGCTAAAATTGCTTCCTCTTTTTCCTCGACGTATGAATTTTCAACAACATATCCAGCTACGTCATCATCGTCATCCTCGTTGTCTGTGTTTTCTATATCCTCCTCTTCATCTGTCTCACTTGCGTCTTCGTAAACTGGAAACGCGGTGCTTTCGTCGTCCTTGAAGTGAGGCTGGCAAGAAAATTGAATCAAATTCGCAATAATAAAGCCGGACTTCAGGCGTTCATCAGTGCAGGTAAATTATCGTGTTCTTTTGGATGATTTCCTACTAACCACAATTCCTTCTGCACTCTGTATGCTGTTGATCATAGGTTCGACGATTTGAGGTAAAACGGGCGCTAAGGTTCCCTTCATCACCGTACTGATGGAAGCGAACAGACCATAGACACATTTCTTCAAATCCGGATCGTTGTTTTCAGTCATTAATTTCATACCGAGTTTCAGAGATTCTTCGGCCAGTGGGGCAAAGTGTTCGTCACCAATCGTCCTAGCCAATACTCCCAAGGTATCTGCATTATAAATTCCACTTCTAAATGATATCCTAAACTATAAAATACTGATTTGTTAGCCATCGATCCGCCAAGAATAGTACTAACCAACAGCTTGAATCTGGAGACACATAGTTTCTGTGCTTTGCTTCTCTGTGAGATATCCTCTCAGATTTTCAACGATGGTTTGAAAGTAGGGAAGCATATGTTCCTTGCTAGCATTAGCGGCGGCGCCGATCGCGCTCAGTGCCAATTCCCGGACATGAACATCGGCGTTCGGGGTTTGCAGAGCTTTGAAGAGACACTCCATCAGAATAGGAAGATAAGGTAAAAGGCCCTCATTTAGATTTTCACAAAATACTTCAAGCGCATAAAACATCCTATCCACCGGCGGAGACTTGTTGTTCTGTAACTGCATTTGTGAGCAAACGTGTCCCAGATATTCAAAAAGCACTGGGAGAAGCTCGGACGCGTAGTTACTGATTTCAGGTTGAAGATGTTCAGCAAATTGCCCCAGTGCGAATAACGCTGCATTTCTAACCACTGGTTCAGGGCTCGTGATTCCACCGCAGATACATCGCAGGAATGATTCGAGATACTTGGATCTGATGAATTCGGAACATCCTTCGGCCAGGACAGCCATTGCTAGGTATGACGCTTTTTTCGAGTAAATATTTGTGCCCTGAAATCCAGGTTCAACGTGACGGAGTACATGAGGGATCAGCTTTTCCGGAGGTAAGTGGAGCGCGAGAAGATCGAGGGTCTGTGTCGCGCAAGTCATGGGCGTACTGTCGTCGACATTGTCGCAGAAGTAGGCTTCATCAGCTTCATCGGTTGGGGGCTCAGCCATCAAATGGAAAAGCATATCTATCACAGGTTCGACCAATTTATGCTTGACAAGAGCCTTTTTCTTGGTCTTCGCGAGCCAACCCATGAACCCAACTGCCTTCACTCTGAGCGTATCATCCAGCGATTTGTTAGCACCGAAAGTAAGACAAAGATTGACAAGCGCCTTGACATGAGGAGCTATAACATCCATAGCTTTCTCGCAAAGTTCATCTAGTAGCTCAAAAGCCTCAATTGCATGTTCTTCATTAGTGCCGGCAAGGGTCTGAATTGTGGTGATAATTCTAGGCATCATTTGATGATAGGCATTGACCATCTGAAAATTATTATCCATTGATAATTTGTTCTATCTCTCGCCTGGATAAAAGACACTCACTGCTTGATTTCCCTCAATGAGAGGCACCAGGTGCATTAGAGTCAGCAGGACATAGTAAGCAACAGGATGCCCTAGATCCTGCAGTCCATTAAGTGTATTTCCTAGAAGGAAGGCAAGTGACTGGGCATGTGGCAAATACGCGTGGGCCGCGACCTCAGTCATTGTAGACAAAGTGTACATGCCAAGCTGAGGAGAAATGGTCAATGACCAATTTTTAAGTACCTATTCAGGCATTGATTCTGGCATGGATGGGCTTCGAAATTACCTCTTTATCTGCTAGATTTTCACTGGTTACAGATTGCTGAACAAATTGCAGCACCTCTGGCCAACCATTATTAGAGAGTTCGTGTTTAATTACTGTTCCAATCAGCTGGGCAATTGAGTTTCTCACAGATGATTCAGGTTCACTCAAAAGTCTCTGTGAACCAGAGAAATATCTGGTGAGTATGTGTTGGGAAAATTTCGCATTTCAGCATTGAAATGAAAAATTTTACCTTAAGCATAATGTCCTTGAAAGAGGACTTGACCTCAGCAGAAAGCTGAGACCAATGCTTTCCTTTACTGAGTCGTTTTCTCATCAGAACAGCTGCATACTGCCTTATCTAAAAATTTCATCGATTTCTGAATAAACAGCCTGATCATAAGTATGTGTAATTTATCCAAACTCTATATGAAACAAGAGTGAGACCTGAGGGTTTGGTGAGTTCACCACCACTGCAACAAGGGAACTTATGCATTCTGGTTTTTTGAATGCATCTCTCAGCTCGTTTGTCCCCTGGAAGAATGATCCAGTATTTTTTGAAGTAAGTTTTCTCCAATAAGTTGGGGGAGACTGGAGAGATATAGGGTGAGGATTGTTGTGCAGTGCGTAATCGCGGTGATATAAAAATAACTACTCAGCTGCCGGTTACGGCATGACGATTTTATTAGTCACCATTTAATTACTCCAAAATAAATTATGACACATGACGTATTAAAGAACTATATTATAAGATAGTTTCAGAAGATAGATCCGCTAGACCGTGCATTAATTACATCGTTAGAATCATCCGTCAATAGTTTCCAAATCGGCACATGTGGGAATATGTGACATTGCGGTGGAAAGACTGGGAAGCACGTGTTGCTGAGGAATGGCTCCGGGCTGTTTTTCCCGGCATGGATAGGTGAGTAACAGGTGATTAAATACCTGTTTTATAGTCACGTTGTCAGCGACGAGCAGCTTCTCCAGTATCTGCTCCATCTTATTGTCCCTCGTTGGAGTTATTCGGCTCGAATATTCAAGGAGGGAAATATAAAGTCTCACAAAAACGAAGGAGCAAACTTAACCACGTCGACGTCCATGCGCCGTCCCAACTGGCTGGGGAGGAACTAATCTGTACAAATCTACCAGCATTAGAAGTAAAAGACCGAAACCAACTCTTCTCCAACACCAGAGATGTCGTTATAAAAAAGTATTGGAGCTTTCTCTCGCAGTCGCGGCTGTAACCTAGCGCCGCTAAGGAAGGTCGTTGGAGCGAGCAAACAGAGGGTATACGAGTGAGGCGTTTTACCGATAACTTTTCTCGTGGGCTTTTTCAGATCGGAGAGAAGAACGCGGGATTTATAAATATTATCAATTGCCGAGACTTGAGAGTTAAAATGGGCATTTTGTAAATGTTTAATGAGCGGCTGTTTACTACGAGAAGGGGAATAATATACAATAGTAATGTAGCGTTTTAATGATATACACCCGTAGATTGTAGAGTACCCGGGGCAGACTCGGCCCAGCCTCCAGACGGCAATGATAATATTTTGGTTCAAGGTTTTGTTTTCGGTTTTCCGTATCCAGGTTATCTCAGCCAAGGGTACAGATGCAATTGCAAGTGATCGGAAGACTCGTTATGAAATCAAAAAAACCACCCTTCTTCAGTTTCGAATTTTTTTTTTATAATTTTTCGGGCAACACCGGGACCTGACCTTATAATTAATTGATCGAAACACCGCAGCGACTTGGTTTCGTTTCGGTATCGGCACCTTAACCCGCCGTTTGCCTCCAAGCTCAACGAAGTTTATTATTTCAGAGACCAGCAAACCCCTTCTGCTCATCCCCCGCGTTTCCCCGTCCCCTACATCGCACGGGAAGCACAGCCTTCCTCATCGGTTTGAGACAAGACAGTCTTCCAAGTTTCAACTTCAGCATCTTTTGCTACACCAGCGATCCAGCAGCTATTTTCGCTCCTCAACACAAGTTTACATGGTACCTAATGTATAATGTATAAACGGAAAGAAAACTGCACTATTGGAGCTTTCAAGAAATGATCCTTATCAAATAAGAGGTAGGAGCTTTTTTTATTTTTAAACATTTTCTCACGATTGGAAACAGCTCATATATAATTCAATCCTAGACTTTGAGAAACAATGAATCGAGGTCAAATAGCGTAGCATTGGTAAAAAATAAAACCTTCTTCTTTGAAACACCCTGACGAACCCCGTCCGGTCGTGATGCTAACGAATCTTTGATCTTTTCTTCGGAGCATCACGTCTAGTGATCACTGTGGCGCTAATCGTTCGTTTCGTCGTTCGTTTCATCGACCTCTTTGTGCATGATCTTCATCCATGAGAGAATCGTTTATGTCGCATTACGTGATATTGATTCAAGGAGTATCAAATGTCGAGATATAATTGTGCCACATAACCATAAGACGATTTATGCTGTACAGTGTCGAGAGGAGATGAAATCCCTTCTCGCTGCTGATGCAGTTTTGCATGGCGAGGCTTCCATCAAAAAAAAGTACAAGTACATAAAAGCGGAAATAGTAATGTGTGCAGGAGAAGTAATTTATGGGATACACTCAACATTTTGAAGTGGTTGAGTGATCACTTTTTTGGTAATCCTCGACGAGTTTTTTTTTTTTACAAATTTCATTCTCTCATACCTCAAAATTCTATTTTACTTTTGCTGATACGACGTTAGAAATTTATATTCCGTGCAGTTGAAATTTCGCCGAAAAAAGGGAATGTCAAGGGAGAAATGGAAGGGCAGGTATGAGCCGATTGTTCGATAGGGTCGTGGGTTGTATCTCGTGCACACGCGTGCTTCTTTCGACATTTTTTTCTCATAGAACTTGAGAGCGCACTCGTGTTTGACTAGCGTCATGCTTAAGTGGAGATGATATGCCTTTTACCCCATTACTTTTCCAACTCCTATGCATGCCTCCCATTCGGTGGAGGTTTCGTATTTGATCATGATTTAAAAAAGAAAAGAAAAGAAAAAAAAATTGTAAAAAGAATAGAGAGAGAAATAGTTTCGAATAATTCAATTACAATTACTTTACCCTGCATATATATTTCTAACGAAGTAGCGCACTTAAATTTTTTCACACACTAGAATCAGTGTTGCCCTAGTTACTTTGGAAAAAATAAGATAAAATAATAACGCACACGTTGTACATTCGTGTATCGTGAGATATACGTTATAAAGAATTTTCAAGTAAATTCTTAAATCTGACGACCCCGCGGCTGTCTTAGGAAGACGCTGTCATCGGTCGACGGGAGTAGCTCGGCTTGCACGTCGTCGAAAGACTATCTGCGTCTGCATGATATTAAGTTCGGTACTTTGTTAGTCGTTGCATTTGTGCAGGAAACCCATGAGAATTAATCTCCCGAGTCGCTCCAGTGAATTACAGAGCAATGGAGTGTGGAAATAAGAAAATTAAAAAACCAACAAAATTCCACCGACAAAAATGAACCCGGAGCATATATCTTTGACGGTTAATTGACCGGCGTTCAAACCTCTTCGTCATCTACATATTTTCACAAGGCATCATCTTTCTAGGTAATAAGCTTTAGTCGCCATTAGCACGACACGCACGTGAGTACGAAGCGATCGGTTATGGTGGACATGATAAGAGGCGTGTAAATATTATTTGAATCTTCGTTATACGCGTATTCATAAATGCGGTTGCCCTATCTGATTTTCCACTCGGGGAATCCTCGTGATATATGAGTATATATATTCATCTAGTACGTATGGGCATCCGCGCGAACTGCGTTATTTCATTACTATTTCCGACTGTGATACGAATTTAACTAGCCTACATGATTCTCTAGACGGTGGACGTGGTAAACCGCGAAACGCGATATGATAGGATAAGTAACTTATGTGAAATCGCGGTATTGTCAAAAAATTACGGGAATAATTGCGCAAACGATAATCTTATCTTATTATGTTAAATATACATAAATTATATACGTAGTACGGTATGCAGAAGCTTTGAAGAAATTCTTGTGCAATAATGCAGAGGTTATCCTGAGTGTGAATATGCATGAACAGTGGTTGAAGGATAATCGCTTATTTTTAACAATGAACGCGTGCTACCAACGCTCGCGTCATTCATCCGTTTCCTTTCGACCCAAACATGTCCTGCGCATCGCGCGATAATGATTCCAAAGAAAAATCGCCACTTATAAAGAATCCTTCGATAATTTCCTTGTGCTCTGAACTCCAACCACTTCAACAACTCGACCGTCTACACAACGATCTCGTAAAATTGAATTTTATCACCAAAAGCGCACATCGCATGCGAAGGTATTTCCTTTTCCTTCGGTTTGTCTTTCATTTTATTTGCTCACGTGGCAGAGATTTTCGGGTTTAAAAGATCCTCAGGTCCTTTGGAATATATTTTTACTTCTTTTATTGTTTTTTAAAGAACGGACCCCAGAGTTTATGGCGGACTTTGGAATCATGGGACGCGTATATACACTGGTGCAATATCACAAGGACCAACGTAAACATTCGGTACGTCCCAAATGTTACAAAAATTGTATATTCCGCACTAAAAACGAGCTCGGAAAATTCTCCTATTACGCAAAAACCCCATACTCTATTATATATTATCATCATACCCATATACTCGAATATTTTTTTTCCTCTTTCTTTCGTCCTATTGTAAAACGCAGTCCTCACCATACGCCGTGACGTCTTCGCAACATGTGCAACACCGTCGCAACATCCCCCGTTACGCTAGCATCTCTTCAGCTGTTTTTTCGAGTGCTATCGATGTCTGTGCTGCAATCTTCTCCCGGAGGAATTTTCAAGGGTTGCTCAAAATCTGGTGAGCACATTTTTTTCACATGCATCTTGATTTTCATGAATTTGGAAAAAATTATCCTCATCAACGTCCAGCTGGTTCGCAAACCCGACATAAATTGATATTCCTCGCAGTGATCTAATAAGTATGATGACCTGGTTTGATTTTTATCTTTCCATCTTTCTTTTTTCATTGAAAAATTTTTTTTCCCTTGTGGCGAAAAACCCGGTGACGCTGCGGCGAAGCGGCCGGTTATTTACCGAGAAAATTGTGGACTAGATTTGACTTGTGCATGGTATAAAATTCCTAGCAGATGGACCTGCTGATAAGACGAGGTCGTTGCTGATGAGATATGAATTAAAATAGTGAAAAACTGTCTACGTGCCTCTAGCTTCACCGCAGTCGTGGTCAATGAACAGATCGAGCGATAAAATGTATGAAAAAAAAGAAAAAGAAAAAAAAATTCGCACGATCACCCGGGTAATTTCTTCGCATTTTAACACAATCGTATGGGAGATTATTACGGTTTATGCATCACGTCATCTCAGTCACTGTACAGCACCGTCATCGTTATCATCGTCGCGTCATCATTCGTTATCGCATGTCCGGCAACATTCATTGATAATTGTATATAAAATGTACATCTATATACAACTTATTGTTTATAAGGTGTTGCAGAATCGAGAGCGAGGATATATTTAATGTAATTGTTTTCATATACGTATGGCAACTACAAATCACGTAGTGATACAAACCACGCGCGTTGTATGTAATTGTTTATAATTACGCGAATGACGATCGATGTCAGTTTACTGCCTATTATATGAATAAATAGGACGCGGATGTATAGAAAAAAACGATATAAAAATCATTCACAATTATCACAGTAAATAGTATATATGCGGTGATATAATATTTTACCGCAATTTTTCCACGCGGTTATAAAAAAAAAACATTTACCGGCTACATGCCCTGCAGATGCTTAATCATCGCTGAACCGACGCCAATACGTCTGCTGAGTAGTCTTATATGAGGAATTGCATGTAAATGCGTCCTCTGTAAAAATCTGAAGAATTATCAACCGCGGGAAATCGCAATATTTATGCGACACAGATGGATAAAAATTCATCGCCGTTCATCGCTATCTATATCGATGCATCCGATCGTTGAGCCTCATTCACGCTTTATTCATTTTCATTTTTTTCATTCTACAAATTTGCACATCATCACGCTTCGATCCCTCGGAGTTTTCAATACACGAGTTTGACGCAGTGAAAATTCGTGCACATGCGTTATGGGTATATACATATTAATTTGAAGCTTAACGCGAGACGTCATCTCCGCTTATTATAGAACTGACTGAGTTTCGAACCGAACCGAGCGTACGTCGAGTCAAAACGTATATCCGTTCCCGGTCGCGTTATGTATAGTCGATTTTTTTTTTTCTTTTTATGTAATTTCTTTCTTCAAAACTAATTAGAAAATTCATGGTACGTAGAACTCTCTTTTCATACATTCACGATCGCCGTGTTAATTATTTATTCAGTTGAACGGGTACTTAGTTGCAAAGAGCTTAAAATTATCTCCGTCTCCCTCTACAGCTATTTCGCATCTCTTTTAAATCGAACCGCGACGACCAAACACATAAACATTTTTGATATTAAACCAGAGATTTTAACACGCGCGGTGTATCAGATATTTCACAAGAATGATTTATAAATAATTATTATTGGGACAGGCGAAGCAAACCCGTGTCAAATAATATTGTTTCATTTACACATAATAATTTTTTATTTTATTCATAATATATAATACTTTAATAATTGCCTAATATTTGTTTAACAATTAACAGCATAATTACATAAATAATATTATTCAGAATAGTATTATTATTGGACTCATATACGCAATTTACGTTAAAGTATTCACTGATATTCCTAATTATTACATATTTATTATTGATATTACTGTTATTAATATCATTAACGCATATATCAATTTATAATATAAACGAAATGCAATATCCTAGAGTAATAGTTTTTTTATATTTACATTATTGAACAAAGAATCTCTTGCCTGAAATTAATTCGAGGTGAAAAATTAAAATCCGGTGCAAATTTGGGCGTATAAATACATTAAAAAAAAAAAGAACAAAAGAAATTGAAAATTATCACGCGTTAACAATAATATCGTGATTTTTGGAGTCGATTATTATAATCCTCCTTAAGCAGTCTTTACATCGAGTACTTGAGCTGATCATAGCTGTACATTGTGGTAGGAGGAGGTGGGGGCGTCGAGGTATGATGAGAAATATTTCCTGCCCCAATGCTCATGTTCGTAACTGAGGTAGGAACGTTTAGGGTGCTTACGGAATTACCGAGATTTCCTAAGTTACCTAAATTTCCAAGGTTACCGATATTACCCAAGTTACCAAGGTTACCGAGGTTTCCCAAACTCAGAGAACTTAGGGAACTCAGAGAACTCAACGATCCCAGAGATCCCAGAGGAACCGAAGACGGAGGGGGCGGTAGGTACGATTTTCTCTCCACTAAACCACCCCCGGAACTACTGGAACTCGAACTGGAACACTGCATCCGCATTCCTGGAACGATACGAATGAAAAATTTGCTGGTTAAAAAAGAAATCGTGTACAAGGAATGTTTTTTTTTTTTTTTCTGTTTTTGTTTTAGAAAATGGAAAACGGGTTCGTGCGCGAGGTCGACGGGGGACTTCAGGGGCAGAGGGATAGTCGAGAATTATCTCGAGAGCTTTCAACTTTCAAGTGCACTGTGGGCCACTTCATGAACGCGGACGCTCCGATTTCCCCAGCTATACGATGCATAATGGAGACCCTAATACGCCAGGGAATGTCTCGTCGACTCGCATTATATGATCGCGGGTTATGCCTACGGGTAAGTCGTTTTCATCTCCCTACCTCAAACTGAACAACCAGCAGACTCGAGTGGGCCGTTTTTGGCAATTTACGACCTTCCTAACTCACGATTAATCGCATACCCGAACATTCACCGTCGAAAGACGAGCGGGCCTGCTATGCAGCGTAGCACACATGGGATACCCCATACACACACGAGTTGCACACGTAAGTGTAAATCACAAGACTCTCTTATCAGTTTTTGAATTTTTCAAAAACCTCCTCGACAAAAAAATTTCAAAAATTCCTACCGTCTCTCGTCTCAGCAATTTTCCGTGAACATCGTGCGGCAGAAATTATCTTTTTTTCTCTTCTTCGTTTTTGCTCATTTTTGCGTTTTGCGTTCGATCGATGGATTGATACGAAAACACGTATCCAGCGTTCCAGCTATGTGCGTGTTTTACATACGTATCTACATAGGTATACCGATCGTACATATATCGTCGTCGCGGGTGGTCCTCCACAGGCTCGCCCTGAGCTGCCAGTCAAAGTCTCTCACGGACTCGAACGAGTGAACGCGCGCGCGTTTTCCCTTAGCGCACGTGGGGCTGAAGACAGAGGGAGAAAAGAAGCCGGGGAGAGGATGGGGGGAGGCGCCATGTGCCAAGGAATTTTATACCCCGACAGCGTCCGCACTCTTTTTATTTTATATTTCTCCTCTAATTTTTCCCTTCACGATTCTGATCTTCATATTTATTTTCTCATTTTTCTTTCATTTCATTTTTCGCGCCCACCCGGAGGTATTTTTTTTTTTTTGTAATCTCGTCGAAGAAGCTCGTTTATAGCGGAGCGAAAAAATTTGCAAAACTTTTCTCGTCGTTTTCTGGCTGCACGCCTATGACGTGTAGAACAGAAGATGTTTGAAAACTGTGAATTCTGCAGCGGTACGCGCCGCGGTGCCAATGTTTGCAATTAGACCCGATTGTGCCAGAAATATCTTTGACTCGAGAAAACACAGCGTCCCAGAGGATCCCAAAGGTTTACGTTTAGTCGGGAAATTGCCCAACTATACCTCAACTCACGGCGCCCGAATGAAATTCTGTACAACTCGCGACTGTTCGAAAGTTTAGACATCGCATTTGAACCGCAGGATATTCGAAACGTAATAAATTGATGGAAATTTTGCATCGAGTCGATATCTCCAATCGCTGCATTTATGTTGCGAAAAAGTAACTAAATCGATGGAGAAGAATGAAAAAGGAAAAGAAAAAAAAAAAAAAAATTTAATCGAATTGTCATTGCCGCAGCGATTAATCCCGCGGTATTATATGCTGCAGTCCCGTATAACGTTGAAAAAGTTGTGGCGACCACTAAATTTGATCTTAAGTTAAATCTGGCTTGCGCCGTGTAGTCTACATCTTTTCACGTCTTGTATAGTAGATTAGGGAACATCTTGTTTATCGTAGTCGTAAATATTTGGGCGATAAACGGTTTCGGATCACACTTATCCGCGCTAAGTAACCCACGCCGCGACTCCACGTTCACACTATAATCGTGTATAATATCGTACCGATCGAGCTTAATATTTCCCATTCGCTCTAATGACGCTGAAGAGGCGAAAAAATGACTTCTCCAAATCGAATTCATCCCTCGATCAGCGCGAATACGGCGTGATAATTTTTTCAATCGCTCAATACCTCGTGAATTTTAATTGTATACCGAGGGTTCGGACTTGAGAGGGTCAAGTAAATCAGCGACGATGATGATGATGTGGGTGAAGTTGGTGCAGCTTGACTCTGTACGAAATGGTAGGGAGAAATGATGGATGTGAAGTTGACAGCGTTACACGTGTTAACTTACGACCCGTTAGTTTGAGCTTCTGGTTTTTTATTTTGCCGCCATATACCTATGCGGTAGAATAATCTACGACTAGGAAGAGAAACCAGGGGCGTGACAGCCGCGTCACCCTGGCTAATAGACCCTGTCATCCGTGTTCTATAGCGAACTTTAAATCTCGCGACCTAAGTGCAGTGTAGCTGCAGCGACGGTAGTTGGAAAAAAATATCAAAAAGAAAGAAAAGAAAAAAAAAATGTGTAGTTAAGAAAAGAAAAGGGGAAATGAGAAGGGGAAAAAAATCGTTTCGAAAATTACTGGACCGGTACATCGTGGTCTAGCGATGATATGCATACCTATTTTCGTTATCGCCTACGGTGGATCGTCGGAACGGATTTTATAGATCCCATGGTTCAGTTATTTTTGTTCGATTTCATTACGACTACGCTTTATTCAGGGTGGATTTCGAATCCGGGTGATCCGAGTGATGAGATCGCGTGGGTGGTAGCCCTTCGTAATATATATGTGTATGTGTATTTATACATGTAGTTTTAGTAAATCGGTGGGTGGGCGACGTGAAGAAGCGCGCAGAACAACATCGCAGGCCATTCCGTCTTACGTTCCGTACTATTCTATCAGGGCCATGTGGAAAATTGGAAACAGTTTACGAGCTTCTAGGCGCCGGACCGTGAAATTTGAAACTGTCGATAGCACTCGGAAAATTTTCTAGACCATCCCGATGCTGCACCAACAAACTTGCACGACTCTATACAGACCGAAACCCTTTCCCAAAAACCCCACAGACCCCGTATCCATTTTTTAAATCTTTTTTGTTTTTTTTTCTTTTGACTCACCGTGGTGATCGGTATGCGTGCTCGTTGCTCCAGAAGTAGTCGCGGAATTCGATGATCCGGATATCCCACCGACAGCACCTAATACGGGCGTGTGACATCCACTGTGCGTGGAATTGGAACTCGAATTGCCAATCGGGCTCGAAGATGGTTGCGGTTGGGAGTGTGAATGTGAATGGGAACTGTGGGAGTGTGAATTATTATGGGTCGAAGATCCGTGGGAGTGTGAAGATTGATTTTGTGAGTGTTGATGATTGTGCGAGTGAACTAAAAGTCCGGTGCTTCCGGAACCGATCGACGACGCCGTTGTGCCCGATTGTCCTTGCTGGATCGTTACCGGTAAGGTATAAATCGGTGCTGCGTAATAATCCTGATGGTGATGAACCGAATTTGGTGTCGGAGGGTTAGAACTTGCGGAATTACCTTTACTGTACATCATCTGGTCGCCGTCGCTACCGGATTTATAAGTCATTTCACTATCTTCGGTTTTATAAGCGCTTCCAAGATCTCCATTGTTTCTGTACGATGGAAGTTCTGTCTTAAAATTGACCCCCACACTACCTTCCGAACCCTTATAAGCCGGGAGTTCGTTACTTCTGTTGTACAAAGCTTCGTTGTTTTTGTAGAGATGATCTCCGGTTTTGTAGGTCACTTCGGTCGTCTTGTAGGTCACTTCAGCTATCGGCGTTTTATAAGGTGTTTCCGCGTATCCCCAATCGGCTGTCATTCCGGTCGTAGGACCGTACATCGCGTAGTCTTGGTAATTTTGGTACTGATTTTGATAACCGTTCGCATAATCGACTCCAGCACCAGCCGCGGCTGCCGCAGCAAGTGATCCTTCGTAACCAGGATTTTGTACCCCGACGGGGGTAGCGGTGGAAAAGTATTGAGGATACTGGGGTTTCAGGGCTTGACATTTCCGACGGAAGCCACGAGGACGTCTTCGGAAACTACCTTCTTCGAACATAAATTCACTAGCGGGATCGATCGTCCAGTAATGACCCTTTCCAGGTCGTCCAAGGCCTTTCGGAAGCTTTATAAAGCACTCGTTGAGGCTGAGATTATGTCTAACGGAATTTTTCCACCCCTGATAAGCGCCTCTAAAAAATGGAAAACGTTGCTGAAGAAAAGTGTAGATTTCGGAAAGGGTTAAACGCTTCCCTGGACTCGATTGGATCGCCATTACTATCAGGGCGATGTATGAATAGGGTGGTTTTTCCTGGCGACGGGCACCTGGCTTGCGAGGCGTCTCGTTGGACTGGGAAACCTGCGATAGCGGACTGATTAAAGAATCTTGAAGACTCGGAGGAGCTGATGATATGCCGGAATTGTTTCTGCTCGATCCTCCACTGCTACCACCGGCGCCGTGAGAATCTAAAAGATTCGACGTTGCCTCCGCCTCGTTCTTCATTATCACAGAACTTCCGTGGAGTAGAATTTTGAAGCTGTTTTACGCGTAACGCGCACAACTTTTCAAATTAAAAAAAAAAAAAAATCCAAGATATTATATTCACCCGCACCGCGGACCAATCGCGGTCACTGATTTCAAATTCTCACTTAATCTACTATCCGGAATTGCTGATAATATTCGTGCATCACGTTTGTCTAAAAAAAAAAGTTCCCTCGATACGCCGGTCTCGGAATAAATTATTGTCAACTTGCACTCACTAGAACTTTAAAAACTGCACAAAAAATATGGTTACTTGACTTTTTTATTTCTTCTCACGATTTAAGATGTACGTTTTTTTTAATGATATCTTATCACACCACTGTCTAGCAGCACCGAATCATCGGTGTAAGATGATGAATAAAAAAAAAAAATTTTTCTAAACGAGAAGAAAAAAGTGATAAATAAATAATTATTCCGAGTGACGGTACGATTAGCAGTAATTGAGATGAATTATATGATCGTTCGTTCAATGGCCGGATTTTTAACACTTCGAATGTATAATACAAGGATCAGCTGTTTACGTCCTTAGAATATCCAAACATTTATTTGAACTCGCGCACCGCTTAACTCTTTCGGACAATGGCTCGAGTTTGTAATTATTTATATACGCGCTAGTAAATTGTTTGCGCGATCTTTCCTGCGGTGGTAATTATTTAGGTTCGACGCGGCGGGGTTCGTGGTGGAGACTGGCTGCTGCTACGCTGCTTCCAACATAAGTGTTTCGTCTTACTAAACTAAGTCACTTTAGTTATGTAGTCACGTGTGCTTTCATGGGAGGCTACCAAAGGCGTGGTCAGATACGCCTTCTACATCCGTTATCATCTCATCATCCGAAAAAGCTCCTTATCCTGAAGCAAAAATGTAGAAAAAAAAACTCACTCCGGCAGGATATCACCTGAAAATCTGTACTCAGAGAATCTACAGATCGTGTGTTTTAATTTCAAAGAATTGACTTCACTCATAATTAAACAAAAAAAAAAAAAACTACAATTGCCGAACTTTTGATATCGTAATTTCATGTATCGCAAAATTTTCGCAACAAGGATCAGCCCCCTAAAATTGGAAGGTGCGTTTGGAATACCTCCTCGAATTTGAGATGAGCGACGTACCGGAGCCTGTGATCTGTATAAGAAAACGAGATGAATGCCTCTCATCTGATTCGTCGAGAACAGAACCAATTACTGCGCAAGCTCAAGTCCCGCCCACAGAAGAATCATCCTCCGATAGCTTTTGCCTTCGGGATATTTTTCCCATACGTTCTTCTGCAGTTTTGCTTCGCCATATTATAATAAATCCGCGATATTAAATTCATTTTAAAATTCATTATAAGGTTTTAATAATTGATATTAATTAGCGGATATATAATCAGATATTCGGATATCGGAAGGGTATAATAACTCTGGTGATTTTGTCCAGAATTTATTGCTTTTTTCAATATACATTAATCATGGCGCGTTTATACAGAAGTTTAAATTTAATTCGAAAGGGATATCACGCGTTGCAGGTTTCGGTTCTATTTACTCCTGCACCATAAAGTAATGCGAGCGGGTGATAATTATCGGGCGTAGGATAAATAACGAAAGGATCCTCTAGTGGGTCTTGATAAAATAAATTTCAACTCACGTACATACGAACGTAGAGCACCTTGAGTGATGCATGCGTTTGCAGCAGCAGCAGGAGGCGTATAAGTTTAAGAATCGCGTTGATAGTCTTCGTCGGGTCTTATACCGGAGCAGAAGCAACAACGTAGACTAGAGGCCATGAGCCGATCCTCGTCCTTCTCTCTCTCTTCTGATCTCTTCTCGTACTGCACGCGGTTCTGCTCACGAGGCCATGAATCCTCGAGTAGTTTGTTTGTCTTTAAACGAAAGCGTTCAAACGACGTGGCGAAAGAGATGCGCCGAGCCAAGGAGAAGAAGAAGTAGAAGAAGCACAAGAACGAGAACAAGAAGTCATCACGCGCACTGGAACCTCCAGGGAAACTGCGCCCTGCTAGGGCGGCCATCTTTGAAAACTTGTCCTGGCCCTCGACCAGAAGGCTTAAACGCTAAAAAATTCCAGGAGCCATAAACTGGGAGGCCATTTCAAAAATCATTCCCCATTCTGGAGCATCGGAGAAAATATGACTCGAGCAACGGTTGCCTCTATACTTTTTAACATTTTTGGAAAAGCGATTACAAAATTATAACGTAAATTTTTTTTCAACTTTCCACGTATGATTTAAAGTATGATAAATTTTCCATTATATAGGGAGCGAAAGTAGATGAGTTGAGAGGTGGTTGATTTATGCGAAGACCACCTCGGGCATCAGCCCTGAAAAAAAAAACTGCACCGAGTTAAGGGTTTGTGTCAAGGGTCGAGTTGTGGTCTCAGAGCTATACGATGAGATAAGGGGGGGCTGCTGTTTAGAGTTACTTTTGTTGGTACCCCGTGTTTTGAGCACCCGTGACATTTTGTGTGACACCGTCGAGTGTCTCATCCTTAAACTGGCCTGCACGCTGCGTGCAGTCCCCTGAAGTTGCAGCTTACGATAGCAAAAAAAAAAAAAAATCAAACAAAACTCCTTCTGCTGCTGATGCCCTACAGGACCCTTATAATTGGGACTAAACTGTTTCCTGCAAACAAACACTATAGGTATATGCCAACTAAATTTAATGTGTACTGAAAAGATTAGATACATACCTACTCGAAAGCTTAACACTTGCCTACTTTTTTCCAAGGACGAATTCTCTCGAAAAATTAATGTTCGAATGAATTCTCCTTGAGATAATTAGAAAAAAAAATACTATAACATATTCAAGATTCGAAAAATCGTCAAGCACTGTTGTATGTTCCGCATCATGTTTGCATATTTTTTTCCACGTGAGAAGAGAATTTTATCTTGTTTTTTTTTTCACATAATCTAATGGGATCGCAGATGCGCAGGGGTGATAATTTTCATGAGGAGATGAGAAGATCAGAGGCCGGTCGTAATATAGTTGCAATGAAAAGTTTGGTGAGCTTAATTTTGGTGCCGGTTTTGCGCCGAAGACGTTCGTCGGGATGGCGTGTTCGTCGTTTCGACGGGTCGCCGTCGGCCGTCCGGGCCACCCAGGGTGCCTTGTGCGGCCATCACACGTGCCGACGCGATGCTGTTTACACGATATAGTAATTTTATACTCCTGTTGCGAGCGGCAAACCCGCGCGCCTACACCTCATCTGTTGCTGCAACTCATCCGATGCCGACTTATAATCTCTATGCTCGTCTGTAGGACCGTAAAAAAGTCTAATAGGTATAGTAGGTACCTCGGTAGATACTGTGCGGTTCGAAGACAGATAATATAAGATATTTGTTCATTTACTCATTTCTTCCAGCTTCGTTTCCGACACGCATGCAGTACTTGAATTTTTGAGACAATTAAGGAGGCTGCGATATCGTTTTCATCTCAATTGAGGGTTGAAATAAGGGGTACTGAGAGATGAAAAAAATATAGAAGATTTCGAAACCCTCGAAGGTTGCGGCTTATTTCGGCCTCGCATCGTCTCGTTTTAAATCTTCCTTTTTTCTTTTATGAGGTATATCGAAATAGTGCGCACGAATTTTAGGGTAAATGATGAAAATAACAGAAGCTGTTTGCCAGCCATCGCTTTGGTGGACGTGCAGATCGTGATGTCTGGACAGTGTTAAATTCGGGCCTCTTTTAAGTTTTACGCAATGATAGGTATAGAAAATCCAAGATGGCCGTGATATCCGCGCTCGCTACTCCAAAATACATGCTTGAACAGCTCAACAATTTTCTGGGGAATCTGATTTTCCCATGCTGCAATCTCTTGAAACTGATTCCCAATTTTTTCCCCAATAATAGTTTATTTGAAAAACATTTTTCGACCGAAATTATTTCGCAAACTCGCGATGTATTCCGACCGGAAAAACTTGTCGCAATTTTTCAACAGCCGAGTAATTGCCTATTGTATCTTTTTTTTTTTTTATATTCCGAATTTCGAAGACGATGAACATGTCTAACCAAATTTGTATATACTGTGCACTGTATAATCATGGTTTCGGGGGTAGTATCTTCGTTTTACGTTCTACGGGAAGCGGCCGCATCACCGGCGAAATAATTTACTCGACGGGACCGCAATGTTTAAAGCAATCCGCTCCGCACCGCGCTTTACGGTGTATAGGAACTATAGAAACTTAGAAACTCTTGCACGCGTTATTCCATCTCACTTTCTTTCGGTCTATTGCTAGACTATAGAGTATTTTACCTCCGTTCAGTTTAGCTTAGCGTTCAGTTTAGTTTAGTTTAGAGTTTAGTTAGTTACGTGTGTATATGTCTTTCCTTTTGGTACAAGTTCCGAATAATAGTAGTTCGACGAATTTTGTATAACTCTATCCGCGCATACCTCGTATGATCCACACTAAAATTCTCTATACCTATACTCATATAGTATAGACAAGTTTTATACACTTCTTGCGGTTTCAGCAATGCTCAAAGAGTCGTAAAAAAATATAGCACTCGCTAGACAACTTTTCCACACGCGCTGATATCGAAGCCTAATTTTATCGCCTTCTTATTAATTGCAGTCTTCGTTGGCAACTGAATAACTGCAATAGAAAAAATTGCGGGAAATATTTTGATCCTTAAACGCATATACTTGTGTTTGATAGAAAATTTGCTTAGTTTTTCAACCATGTGATCCGTATACGGTGGTTTTTTATCAATTAGTTCCAATAGATTATATCGAGCTTGCAGCAGATGCATCATCGGATGTTGGGGAAACGAATGAAGTGTAATATAACGATCGGAACATTATAGATCGCGTACAGCATCGTATCATGAAACGGTATAACGATATTATCTGGCCCAGATGCGACCAGCTGCGGCCATCTTGCCAGATCGCTGCTTAACGACTACGTCGTTAACCGTGTTAACGACCGTTTGTTAAAAGCTTCACCGGAATAGAATGCCATATCCAGCAAGGTGCAGCAGCGCGCCCCATACAATACGCGACATCGAAAAACGATCGCTGATCGTCATCCCCAAAATGAGAGTACGACGTACCCCTCTAATCGACAATACCTGATAGTTACATTTTTTTTTTCATCTTCCGAAGATCAAAAGTTCTCCCTTTTCAACGAAATGTAATATGAGTCGCCATTTCGTATTTACTGTACAGAAAGTTATACATATAAAATCCTAGAAATAATTTAAACGGGTGCAAAATATCAGGTTGGAGGAAAAAAAAAACATCTTTGCACGACTCGAAATTTAGATTTCGAGAATTTTTAGGGGCGGATTGGGAGAGGAGAAATAAAGATTTAGAAAAAAAAAATACGGTTCGATATCTTGCGGAGTACAGCCTCTTCCAGGAAGCGCCTGTGCACGGTTAACCGGAAGTTATAAATCTCAACTCTTTCCTCTCTTACCCGATCTCAACGTGGGATTCTATTGGCCAAGAGTTTCTATCCAGTCATCGTTACAACGAATTAGCTTAAACGGACAGAAGATATTCCGTCGTGTATTGTTTATAAGACGAAGTATTGTTACGAGATGGCAGACAAGAACCATCTGTTACTGGGACTCTCCCACCAAAACGTTGCCATCGAAATGTCCTTTAGTTATAAAGGAGAAGACGCAATGGCGGCCCAACGACATCTCGATTAAAAGAAAAAAAGAAGAAAAATTTTATCAAAAATTTTATCTGCAGTATAAAAATAACTGCCATTTTGATTTCTCGTATTTTCAAATTTGCGTTGATTTGCGGAAGCTTTTCTACTGAGAGCTTTTTTCCTGAACCGCTACGATACCACCGTAGATAAAACAGATAGCAGACGTTAGAAAGCTTCGAAAAAGCTCGAGAGAACCGACCGTAGTTACTTCGAGCCAGACTAATCCGGGTCGGAAGGGTCCCAGTTTTCGAATTACCAGCGGTAGAAAAAAAATTCCTCTCGGTAAGACCCACCAGTGATCGATCATTGCAGAAAAGATCAGCGTCATGATTCTCGACGATCGGGATTATCAGCTCCTGATATCGAACCGACCGTTGAATTGATTGGGCGGTTGTTTGAAATTGTACAAATTCAAGAGTCCGCTGGTGAATTATTTTCGAACGTTGTAATTGATGTCAGAATTAGATGAGAAGAAAAAAGAGTGTGCAATAAAATTTTACCATTTTTTTTCTCACCCGTTCAAAATTTGATTCTGTAAAATAATTTTTCAAGCTTTCGGATCGAAATTATCATCGTGGGCGTCGTGACGCTTATGATGTGGAATGTACATAACAGAAGTTATCGACGTTCCTTCAACAGACTCCAGTAACTCATGTCATTATTTATAGAAAGTTAAATATCGTCTACGATTAGGGTCTCTATATATTATGAGCTGTCCGCGAGGTGATTTCGTTGTTAAAATCGGTCGCCCGCATCATCGTCCGCACCTAATTTCAGATTAGAAAAAAAAAGAAGCTCTCTATGCAGCCACGCGCGGGAATATATTGGAACGATAAATAATCGAAACATATCTACATATCCACGTGACTCACATAAACAGCCCATTGCAAACAACATGGCTGAAATCAACGATATACATGTATCATGTACGTGCGTATTTAATACCCCTGGAAGAAAGCGTTTCGATCCCAAATACAGCAGACGACCTGAAGTGGTCCACTTGTGATTTCAAATATTTCAAGTGCCCATCTAGGGATGTGTAAAATTTAAAATCGCGTTCTGCCCTCTGCCTCAGAAAAAACCATCCGATGCTGCGCGGAAGATAATAAGTAATAATGATAATCAAATTCTTCTTTTTGATTTTTTTTTCTTCTTATTTTCCAAAAACTCAGAAAAGAATGATGGACATTTGTTTTGGCTTAAACATCCATCGTTCGACTATATACCTGCGTTGTCGGATATTTTTTCAAAAATCTTTAACAATGCAACCAGGAAATAACACCCATCTGGAAGGACTTACCCCACTAACAACTGAAGAACTGTCCCTTTTATTTCATCCTGTTACAGACCGCGGTCAGTCTGGTATCGTAAATTCTTTTATCAGCTGAAACTTTTTTTTTCTACATCTTATGCAATTTGATGGATCGATTCATTATTTCTGTTTTTTTTTTCTTTTTTTGTACGGGTTGAAATTTAGGGAAAAAATTCTCTTCCCATTTGCAAGCCGTGAATATTTGTGGCTGGTACGTATTTATTGGTGTATGCCTAGTTGAGCTACTCGCTTTGACTAGAATAGGGTATTTTAGATTATCCCAAGATTAAATTTCGGTCGGATATTTAAATAGCGCCACCAGTTAATCTGATGAGATAAAGATCGGCGTGTTCGGATTGTGAATCTGGTTGGAACTCCTGGAGTTTCCCCATCATCTAAGGGATTAACTTTTCCCTAGTCTTCTTGTCAAGTCAATTTGGAAAATTGTCAAAATTTCAGTTACCTACCTACCATTCCGCAGTTTATAGTACACGACATATTTATAATTTCTTTTCCGGTAGTTCTGCTCGAACAGGAACCAAAAAAAAAAAACATGAAAAAATAGTTGCAACGAAGCGCGCTAAAAAGAAAATCGCCATTCTAAAATTGGCCGTAAAAAGTGGAAGTGCTTAACCATCAGCAGGAAGTCAGCCCAGTTCTGTCAGCCGATTGTGGCATCAAAGGCAATGCGACAACAGATATATACGTAAGCCGAACTCCGGATTGCAATTTTGCAGAAAATCATCTCAAAAGACCGAAGACGGATGCGAATTGTATAGAAGCATCGGATTTTCACGGTAAAAATACTTGCCAATTATAATCGCAATTCATCAATGACACGCGACAGCTGTAATGTACATTGCGATCGATACCCGCCGTGGATTTTTAATCTCCTATTTGAATCAAACCCAAAGAAGATTTGCAGTTCATAAATATGTAATGAAATAATTTCGCACCATGTACCATGCGCCGGCAAAAAATGCGTTATTTGCCGACTCTATATTGCAGTTCTATACGCGAATTGTGCGTGCGATAAAATTCGGTTTGGTTCGATGCCACGGTCCATCACCCCGGGGTGTTTCTACACAAAACAAAGAGATGCCCACGCGGTATACGAGAGTACTTCTCTGTCCCCCGTAGTATCTGCGGGGGCGATTTTTCTATATCAATACTCTGCAGGTCTCTGAGAATTTCTTCTCGTTCTCACTACCCCTTGAAATCGCATCTCGTTTACCCGTTATACGGAATTACTGTAGAAATTTATTCATCTAATTTTCTAATTCTCTTATAAATTTTTATAGGTACACATAAATTTCCAGGATATCAGGGCGCGGAATGGGTGAAAAGCGGCGTAATGAATTACGTAATATAAATCGCATCCTTCTCGCGTAATTTAATTTTATATATGAGGTAAAATTTACTCCTCTCGCGGATCCTCCCATACCCGCAGCTTTTTTTCCTCTTCTCTTCTCTTCTCTTCTCTCCTTGACGAATCCCGGGCCCTTGCCCCGCGGGACTATAGTACGTGCTGCAGAAAACGAACGCGAACAATCTGTATATATCTATATATATATGTATAGGTAGGTATATCTCCGGCTCTCCGGGTTGCGTACGGTTACCATGGAAACCAGAACCGCAAGCCGCAAGTAGAATGGCCGAATCCGACGGATATTCGCGAAGGGCGGAAATACCCCGCATAAATCGCCATTATCATCCCTCAGACCAACCGAATTATTACCACTTAGGTGAATTAATTACGTCCTCATTAAATCCTAATTGCTGCATTTTCTGCCGATGCAGCGTTCAATTTGGTAAAGTGTTTTTGTTTTTTTTCATTCTTCCTTCGAACAGGTATACTTGTTGTGGTACATTATGTAGAAGTACGTAACATGGAACGGTTATAACGTACATAATTACATACATATATACATATATGTATAATGATTGTACATAGCGATGCGGGTGCAGCGAGCTGTCTAGCAATAAGGAAGTGGCCCGCTGGTTGGAAAAACAAGGCATCGCTAATATCGAAGGCTGTGAAAACAGGCTCAAAGTTCCTCCTATAGCTTCTTCATCTCCGTCTTCCTCATTATCGTCATATATCGGTTTGAAAAACTCCTCCAGTTTCTCTTAGTTTCTCACCAAAGTTATACACATACATATATTCGCTTTGTACAACAGCAGCGAGTATATCTAGGTAAAAACTGAACTATATACATGTAAGCCAAACTTTTACCCCGCAGTCTAACGCGCAAGACAGACGAAGACGACAACTGTACTTCGAACCAGACGGCGTGGCACCAACGACGCCATTGGACCCCTACAGGGCCCCTAATTAACGGGGCGACGAAAGCCCAAACTCGCCTTAAAATTCTACATCTGCACTGTGGCTAACGCTTTGCTTATGTATACATAGATATGTGCATTATATATATGCCTGTTTTGTGTACACCTCGATGATGACCACGCCGCCGACGAAATTCCTGGGAATTTAATGTATCCTATCTCCTTTCTGCGTGAAAAAAAAAAAATTTATGTTCTCCTCGTTTTCGTAATCGAAGAATCATATTGTTACTCATTATTGCGGTCATCGAGGAATCGCCGTCGACGGAAGAAAAAAAAAAATTCCACACGGATAAAAGGAAGCCTGATGCCATCGGGAGATCGAGGCTATAACGTCAGATGGAAAGTATTATGTAGGAAAGGATAATATTATAGCCTAGCTGCTGCTGCTTTTGCTGTCAGAGCTTCTGATGGGGTGAAATTATAAGCTAGCGAGGTGCAGGTTGCGTGGGTATTAAGAGTTATATACTGTTGTTGGTGAAGTTACGTAGGCCTGTACATGTGGGTAGACACATTTTCACCTACGTATATACGAAACTTTCACACACATAAATTTCCATTATTATGTCCACGTACACATGAAACACAACGTCAGGTACACGTACACAGCATATATGAGGCACTCGAGCATCACGCGCGCGATACTCGCGGATGGGGGTAGAAAAATATGCCTGAAGGTCTTTTGTGTAACGAATGAGTGTTAATGCCCAGTCATTGCCATAAAAATTCAGCCATCTTGGATTACACAACATCGCGGGTGCGAAGCAAAATCAAATTATATTATACATCCAAGAATTATTACGCGTCACGCTTACGTGCTACGTGACTTTTAAATATTGAGTCATACGGAAATTTCAAGTTTTCAAATAGTATTTTCATTTAGATCGGAAATTTTCTAAACAAATTTCTTTGTTTGATATTTAGCTCAGTCAGATTTAGAATTCTCTGGTGAATGATCCCGCGACTTGAAGAAATCTGCAGAGGCATCGTCATAATTCGCTTTGTATTTTATAACTATATTTTTCAAAGCCGCCACGCTTATATTATATTTTTTCCTTCTTAAATACCTGTGTCTCATTGTTAGTACCATGACTTCCACATGGGATATATTGTGCGGTTGAGGTAAACGTCAATTCGCTTCTTAACGTTAATACCAACTCGGTAATGCTAATACTAATCCAAATGGATAATCTACAAACCCGTGTTGTACATTTGCCTCACGTGATAAATTTTGTTTTCTTTTAATTTAACATATAATAATGATCATCATTTTTACTGCTACTGATAAAATTGATTTATCCTACCAGCATTGCAGTGCAGCGTTATACTTTAAGATTTTTCAAAATCTACATGGCCTTCGATTTTTCTCGATTTTGGGGTCAAAAATCGAAATTTGTTTTATTGGGTTTTATATAAAATTCTTATCTGGAAGTCAAATTATTCTATCTATAAAATTAATCTAGTTATCGCCAATTTTTTGCTTTTTCCAGCAAAAAAATTGCGATATCTCGATGGGATTAATTCGTGGCTTAATCTAATCGATGGATTCGTGCTCCCGAGGTCAAAATACGTAGGGAAAGCGTCATACGTTCGATTTTAAAAATACTTCATTTTTAGCCCAAAAATCCAAAAAGTCCAAAGGGGTATACCTTAGATTTTTTTGGATTCTGCAGGGGTAAAAAATCGAAACATTTTTTTCGCAGTATTGTGATCTAGTCTCATTTATTTTAAGTCTAAAAATCTGAACGTACTAATTAAATTATTCAATGTATGGAAATGATCGAGTTACCGCCAATTTTTTTTTTACCTTTCTTGTTATCAGATGAAATTTTTTTACCACGTGCTTTTCAACTCGCGCCGCAAACGTATGAAAATATTGTACGTGTGTTTCGCATGGATACCTATATAGTTATTTTAGCTGGATGTTAGAATTGAAAAACAAGTATACGAGAATGTATCTGTACATTATTTATGGAGGTTGTTTTCTTTTTTTACAAAGAAACTTTCTTATCGTATGCCATATCTTGTACCTATATTAGAAAATTCATAACTGCGGTAGGCGAATATAAGTTTGCAGATAAAATAATAACAGACGAGACGCACCAGAGACATTAATTTATTGCAGTTATAAGAACGGAAAAGCATCAGCAACAACATTTTGAGTTTCAGAAGATCATGAAAAAATATCTAACCAAATGCATAATACATCTGACGATATTTCAGAGAACGAATGATATAAAAAAGCTGCAGGTTTTATTTTCATTTTATTTTATTTTATTTTATTTATTTATTTATTTTTTTTTTACGTAACACAGAAGTTGTTACGAAACTATAATAATTCTAACCAACTATAATATGCTTTGCTGCATAATATTATTTAACAACGAGTTCTTTATCCGACTTGTAACTCGATAGAGATCCGTACTGCATCTACCTATATACCGAGAGCTGTCAGTCAGACTAGAAATAAAACGGGAGACTGAAAAAAAGCGGAAAAAAAAAAATAATAATAAGACGAAGATGACGATGATGATGATGAAAAAAAATTTACCCATATAACTATCTCTGTGCGTTATCTTTCGATACTAAGAATTAATTTTTTTCCAATCAAATTTCTCCAGTCAAAATACACCAGGGGAATATTTTAGCTGTATACTACGGTATAATATTCAGGTCAAAAATTTGGGCGAAGGTCAAAAATGTCGAGTCTTTATATTGTCATGGATGGGTGGGGCTTTTCCTCACGGTCAGGGGTCTTTGTTTGATGCCGCGTTTCAGCATCCGTTTCCGGTCTTTAAATATTCTCCTTACTTTTACTACTGTAGAAAAATTTTGTGCATCTCCTAACACCGTACGCCTGAGATATTATATTTTGCAGTAGACACACGGACGCGATTCTCAAATCTGTGTGTTCGAAAATTTTTTAACGATGGAGTCAGAGGTATACGCACACTGGAACCATTGTCAAACCATATGGACACGTGTCTCGCCTCAAGTGGTTTGCTTACGCCTTATACGCGTTGGTCCTACACAACGGCAGCGCGAAGGGCCACCCGCTGATCTCAACGTCCCAAAAAATCTCCCTCTACTCTTCGTCGTTTTTTTTTTTTTTAATTTTCTTTCTTTCATTAACTACAATCACAGTAACCTGCATCTGTCAATTTTTCACGATCGGTAGGAACTGACGGTTGATCCTTCCTTTTTTTTTCCATTTCTAATTCATCTCGAAGAAGGATTCTTCTTCCGTGTGAAAAAGGATGGCATGCAAATCTTAACTGCGCGACAGAGTCACGTCCTACCGCACCTTACAATAAGGTCCATTGTTGGCGTTAAACGTACCTGTACACAGAATCCACACGTTGAAGTTAAAACTGCAGAATTGTCAGCCATGAATATGGCGGCTCGCAAGCGGCTTTTGAACTTACGGGTATATAATATATGGACAATGTGGAAAAGGGCAGAATTTTAATAAACGAGTAAATAATTTTGGTCACGTTCCTTGAACCGTATATAGGAAGAGGGGAGAGTTTGGGTTTTCGTGTGACCTGTGGAAGCTCTCCTCGAGGACCGACCGGCGGGTCACTCTTCAAACAGGATTATATTAAGCTATTTCACGGTTAAGAATGGAATCAAACGGAGGCGTCGAAGATGTTTTGGTAGGTGGTGTGAACTTACTTATACTTTACTCCAGGGTACCTTTACTTTAAGACTGCAACTTCTGTCGCTATATATAGTCTCGTTTTTGAGTCCCAAATTCTTTGACCTTGGATGCCAGTTGACAGGTGAATAAAGAACGGCGTTAACCTGCAGCGCGCAAACCAAAAAAAAAAACTAACAAAATAAAATAACTCGAGAAGGCGCGCGCTCTGTATAATTTTTTTTTTATATCTACATGCTCACATTGAATTCTTTTTTGATTTCATTCTTTAATCGATAAACTCTGCGTTTCCCACGACCCGCTTTCGATTCTGTCAAAGGCTTTTCTTTTACGGGCTCCAGGAAATCCAAAGTTTTTGGCGAAAATCGAAAAAAGGAAAACCGAAGAAAATGCGATGAACTTTTTCTCATATATTGCTTTATTGCAGGCGCCACGCGGTATGCGCAAAGCTTTTCGGTTTGTTCGAAGAGGGTAAGAAATGGGGAGAGTAATAAGAAGAAAAGTGCAGCGTCCGCGACTATTTCGAGCCCGAGGTGTGAGACGCGTCACTTTCGTCCGCGATCCTATACGCAGGTCTTTTGCTGCAGCGGTGCGATCTCGCTCGAAAGCTTAAGTGAGATTCTTATACCAGTTTCACGGATCTTCGTTTTACGTAAAAACCGAAATATAAGAAGCACGGTAAGACTTCGACAAGGAGCAGGCGGCACGCTAGAAATATATCTGCATAGGTCTTACAGCATCCCCTAAATTGGAGTCCTGCGGGTCGGGTCTACGTGCACTAGTTTCCTAGACTGGTGATGAAAAAAATTCAAGAACGTTTAAAACGTGGGCCGCGAGTAGATGATGCAAATTTAAGGCCGCTACGGACACGAGCGTCTATAACTCGAATTATTTTAGCGCCCGATATTTCCATCCGTTCGCGTCAAAAACTTACGAACTGATTCTCCGCGTCCGCTAGCGTTGAACGTCGAGACACGCGAGGCTTTGGGCCAAAATCAACATAGCTGTTGGAGCTCGCTTTTCGCCTCTAGCTCATAGTATTAACTCACTATTTTATTTTATTTCTTTTATTTTTTATACAAATCATTTACTTTTGTGCCCAGCACGTTAATGCAGAGCTGCATCATTCACGATGGCTTTGTGCTGGAAAATTACGTCGAGTGTCTATGGCGGAATAATCGTGGTTTTGATGCCTAAAAAATATGCTAGGAATTTTGAGAATAGGGGATGATTTTCGACCGGGTTCAAGGATGTGGGACTTGAGAAAAGAATATTACGAATTTGGGCTCGTTTGAAGGAGGGAAAACCTTCGGAGGTCCTTCAAGTCCAAGGAATCTTCTACGAGACCCTTGAGGCCACCAGACAGCTTGGCACCGTTCTTGACGTAGAGGAACCGCTTCGGGGTCCTAGAAAAATCGGGAAAGGATTCCTTTCCCCACGTTTGGGCTAGCAGCAAATACGTTTGAGTATTTTGAGAATGTTTGCCGGCTGATTGAAAGTGTTGACTCGTTTCATTTATTGTATATAACAAAACAGGGTTAACGATTTCAATTTAAACAACACATTCAATTTTCCCTGCTCCGATTACCGCAGACAGCGTGGCACCAAAAATTTCAAGGGTCGAATGGCAGGATGTCTCGTGCTGGGTGCCTAGCGCGATGAAAAGGACGATGAGAGAAACCAGTGACCACCCACAATAGCTGTCTTTCAAAATCAAGAACGTTCATTATTTTACCCATAAAAAGCCAAAATTTCCTCGTTGAATTTCGATTGAGAAAATGAACTTTGACAGCCAGCAGTATTTCTTTCATTTTTGTTTTGACTCGAAGATCCTCGTATCCTTGGAGACTCCAACAGTCGGGGCAAAAATTCCACAGCAGTCTCTCGGTGGGCGTCGAGTTAAAAGGATGAATGAAAGAAGAAATCCTTCTGGTCATCCTTGTAGCGATGTGAAGAGTTTCGATACAGAATACCTAGTTAGTTGACAACTTGCTGCATCATTTTCATCCCAGGAGCTGGTAGCTGCTGCTCCTCATCTTTTGCTCTCCACTCGCTCGTCGTGAATGCCCGATGACTGATTCCGTCCGTCCGTATCTGTCCGTTCATTCACTAGGTCATTCAATAGTCTTCCGTCAGACCTCCACAATCAGCAGCTTATAGAAAAAAAAAACAAAAAAAATAAATGAAAAAACGAAAAGAAGGAACGGTAAAAAATAAAAGAGAATGAAATTCAGGATAAACTTATACTTATACCGGGATAAATCCAGCGCTGTATAATAATGTAATTCATGAAATATCTGCATTTAAAAAAAAAAAAATAACTGATTGTTCGTTTATATTGACGCCGACGCGTCGGTATCGCATCGATCATTGAAAGCTGATGGATTTCCTTAGAATACGTCACGTAGGATTTCGCTACGTCTTCGACTCCGGGCTTAGAATTGCCGTAAGAATTTTTTTCGTTTCTTTTGAAAGTCGTGAAAAAATCGAATCGATACCGAACTATACCCTGTGTAATTTTTTTCATTTTCTCTCACTTTATCTTCATCGCGACGACGTGACCTGATTCATGTGTACGACCCCATAAAGAACTTGACGAAACGTTGGAACACAAATTGAGGTATATACCAGAAACAGACGATAAATCGTATTCATACATCGTTCCACGCTTGTAAGTAATACGTGTATGTGATTCGGTGGTGAAAAGTGAAAAGACTAAAGTATCCCGACGTCTGTTTTACTCGTTAGAACAAATTCTAGGGTGCTAATGGGGAACGGAAGGGATCTTCGGTTACGCCCCCCCGCCCCCTCTTTTCCCTCATTTCTTCTTCCTTTTTTTTTCTCGCGCACTTTTTCCCGAAAATTCGCTCTCATACCGAATCGTTTTTTTGCACCTTTCAATATTCCATGATTTTTAAGCCATATAATTCTCCCTAATTTCACCCTTCGCCGATATCGATCAATGCAACGTATTATAATGTACAAATTTTTCTCCCAAAGCTCGTTTCAACTTCTGTTTTATATTTTTTTTTCTCATCTTTGCTTTTTACTTGTCTTTTTTTTTAAGATCTTTAAATTCTATATATTCCACATCAACGGTAGTTACAAGTAGGGTGTAAAACCCGCCTCGGCAAATTAGCCACGGTCAATTTGTAGCTTCCTCAGCGTTCAACGGTATGGGCGGCATCGTCTTCTACTTTGGTCGTTCGCCTTCCTTTGCTTTTCGATCTTGGCACTCGGTGGCTGCCGCTTAGATTGTGCTCATTCCTTTTTTATTATTATTTTTTTCCCCTTCTTCTTCTAACCACTCTATTTTTTCCTCTCTCATATACTTTTCCGTAAAAGTATTCCTTTTTTCTTTTTCTCTTTTCTTTTTTTGTTTTTTCGAAAGCGCGATCAAACAGTTGAACGCAACCGAAGACTGATGTTCTCTCGCCCTGTACCGTACCTCCCATATAACGTTTTTCTAACCACCGTAAAACTTACACACGTAATTTCCTCTCCCGTTCAACTCTATTCTCACATTATCTACGAACTTCTCACATCCTCCCTACTCTTTTTACCCCCAAAAGAACGTCGGAGGACTCGAGTGACTTATCACCGCGCACATAAACGGACCGGCTATACGGAGTAAATCCTGTGTAAAGTTGGGGCTCAAAAAGCCCGGAACAATCGACGAACTCCGACGTTGATTTTCTCTACGAAAAAAAAAAAAAAAACTGAAAAAAAAAATTGGACACGTATTTTTTAACCTTCTTTTGTTGGTCAAGTTGCTCGAATAGTATAATATTCTATAATGTTCCTCTTTGGTATGAGAAAGAAAGAATGAATATTCTATCTTTATTTAAATGAAGAAAAATAGTACGAAGTTGGTTGTACGCGAGGGTCAAGGTTAACCCTGTGAAGGAATTTTTATCTCGTTTCCGGTTCCGGGTTTTCTTAGTTTTGTTTTATTATTCTTCTCTCTGCAGACTGTAATTCTTAAAGACACACAGCGGTACGTGTATCCGTACGCATATTGCTACGTTTACGGTGTGAGTTTGTGTAACTGTGTATAGCGATATGTTGAGTCAGGTCGGTATATTCCGTGTTATTTGTAAGTGGCCCCCGCGTTCGCGAGAACGCCGTCGTCGTCTGGTAATTAAGACAAAGATTTGTTTATAGTGGTCCACGAACCTCCTAACGCCCAAACGTTCGCTAACCTTAACGTAATGTTTACTCAAACAATAGACGGTTAGAGATATATATCCGCGGGTATAAAGCAGCCTTCCAGTATTACAGAGTCTATACTATACGCTAGTCGACGACGTCCTTCTCATCGCGTACATTCTTACCCCACTTAACAGGATCACGAAATACACATCACATTTCTATTCGGTTTACAAATTTTCACCTACGTCATAAAGTCGCGTCATTATTTTCTCGGTATAATTATAATTATCAGACGCCATTAAAAAAAAAAAAAAAAAAAAACACTAATTCTTTCGGCTGCGGAATAAAACGAAAGGATGATGCGCTGTGGAATTGTGACGAAACACGTGAAATACGATCCACAAAATATTCTTCACATCATCATCTATGGTAGAAAATAAAAAAAAAAAGAGGTTTTGACGACATTTTTTGGCTGTGGAGTGTTAGAATTTTCATACACGACGATATTATTCTCGGAAGGAATCATCGATGTCGCTGGTAAATATATATTTTTCTATACGCGAGCTACTAGATATTCAGATAGCTGACACGGAGAGTTAGGATATACCAAGTTGCGTCTCTGCGACACTCAGAATATTGTGTCAATCGTCGGTAAAGCTCGTTAGCGGCATCCATCAGAGAAGCAGCAAGTTTTGCCCGAGAGAATGTCGCGGGGTTTTACGGGGATGAGGAGGGACACCTTCTTGAAATATACCTTCTCTCTTCTCCCTCTCGTATCCTACGACACCACATACCCCTTATAATAGATCTGCAGACTACGTATGTCGTATATAGACACGGTGTGACGTATATCTACATCTATTGCAACGCTTGCTCCAAAAACTAAAAGCTCACACGTCTCTCAAATTTTTTGAATCTTCGTCCCGTTTCTTCCTTTAATAAGTCAAAAATCGAAAAAAAAAAATCTATTACGTTAGACACGTGGAGGGAATGAAAAAATTCCAGAATAATACGAAGGTTTCGTGTACAAGAAAAAAAAAAGAAAAAGATCCGTTTTTAAAAGCATTTTGAAAATTGTTCGACAAAGAGAATTCTTTTACTCGGCCCTGGCGCACGCTCCCATTTTTTTTTTTTCTTTTTTCTTTGACTCAATCTTTTTTTTTTATGTGTTCGCGTCGTTGTGGTATTATGGATACTTTTATATAAAGATAGATTTAATACCTGTCCGTTATAAGCATTTACTTGCCTTTTTCCCTGCCTAGACCCCGTGCAAAGAGCATCTGCAGGGTTTTACTGTACGGTATACTGCACAAGGGGTGAGAGAAGGAAAAGGAGAATATTAGGCGTCCCGCTGTGTCGAAAAATAGTTTGGTCGCAAAAGCGTATTCGTTTAAACTCCAATTTAGCGTGAAATTTTTGTGTACATTGTGTTTTGTGTTGTGTTATACATGATATAGTCAACTTGTGCTCCTATTGTGTGTAACTATTATATAGTTTTTGAGAGCCATTTTCAATGGTCGGTAAAACGCACCACCTAATTCGCATTTATATCCATTATACCTAGAAAGAGAGGAAGCTCTTTTCCAGTTTTCTTTCTCTCCGTCTTTCTTGACTGGAGAGAAAATTAACGAAACAATTAATACGTGAGAAAAAATTCCTGACCGACGCAAAATTCGTTGCCTTTTGTACTTTCCGCAGTTCTTCCGCATGTCCACCGCGGCGTACGGGTTTTTTTTTTTTCGTCCACCCATCCGCGATGGAAGGTGTATAATAATGCGGAAAAGAAAAAAAATAAGCACGGGGCCACCCTAACCAGACCGCATCCATTGAACGCATCAGAAGTTAGCGAGGGATTTTTAGTAGCAGTTCGTCCAGGCGTACGGCCCACCCCGACGCCGACGCCGACGTCGCGCGACTGCAATGCTCTGAAAAACCAGGTATTATTCAGTCTATAGTAGCATTAGGCCTGCAATAATGGGAATAAAAGAACGATGCAATAATACCAGTTTATACTATTATACTATGCATGTTTCTAGGTAGCCGAAGATATTCCTCCGAGCTAAGGAAAAAGAAGTGGAGCGTGCAAAGACTCGTGAAAAAAAGGAACATCGTCGTCATGATCTGTCTAAAAACGTGAGGTAGTTGAAATGATTTTTTAATTTTCTTAGTTTTGCTTTTTGGTGATTCCCATGCACGATAGAAGTCTTTCTATAATCGCCAGTTATTATTTACCTATAGTAAATAATCGTTTGACGTGCGCTGTGAAAAATCTATATTATAAGAGAATACTAAGTCCTGCTGCCGGTGCATCGGATCTCGGCATCATATATAGAAAGAACAAAACGAAACCAAACAGAAAAAAAAAGAATCAAAAAACTCGAGAAAGAAAAAAAAAAAAAATTAGAGGATGAGGAGGAAGATTTGGGGTTCCCTAGTGGTAGCGCGGGATGACATTGTTTACACGAGCGAGCCACATATGCGGGGTTGAACACCCTAAAATTAGCCCTGGAGGACCACGGTTCATATGATGTGTATACAAAATAGATATATATATATACCACATTCGATCCTGAACGCACGGGGTATTCGTGGTCGTATGGTACATGCATAGGTATAAATGGGTATGTATAACAGCTGTCTATATGTATGCATGTGAACGTCGAGATCTAATGGCGTACATATAAACCATGCCTAAAATGTGAAAAAAAGAAAAGAAATAAAAGAAAGAAAGAAAAAAAAAAACTGCTTACGTTATCATCCGTAATTTTATAAACACCCCGTTTCGAGACTCTTGGCCACCGCGTGGCTCCCACCGCGTGTTATAATAACGTTGCGGTATCTACAATATCTTGAATATCATTAGGCATAAAAACTGTCTGAAATTGCACGAAATTACGCCATCGGAAACAACCCGCGAGATAAAAAAAACGAGAAGCACTCGACAGCAGGCGTAGTTTATGGGAACAAATAATTAATATCCTGGAATTCAGACGCGGTCGTACATATGGGTCAAATGTTCATCGTTTCTCTGTTCGGTTTATACCGAATATAATGGGCTCGAAAATTTGCCCGAGGGATGTCGATTACATTACATTACAAGCATATGTGTGGAAAATTTACGGGTATCATTTTGCACACCTTTACAAACACGGGACGTTCGTATGTGTGACGTACATTTAATTATACCTTGTACCCGCTCGCGTTATCGACACTATATGGGATGTTTACTCTATTTCGGATTATAACCACCCCATATATATATTTAACAACGAATAAACCGCACCACTACTGTACAGTTCACCGTACTCATCCCCCTCAAACTTGTACAAATTCCACATCGTATAAAAAATCACGAATTTTATTAATTTTTTTTTTTGTCACTTTTCGCACAGTAAATCGCATATATCGTACATGCATAGTACGTCGCGCAAGGAACGAGAGAAAAGAGCTACTCCCGTCTCCTCTGTCTTTTTCTTTATCTCCCATCCTTTTTTTTTCTTTTAATTTTTTTTTTTCTTCTTCTTACTCGTCTTCTGCTCCTCCTCCTCTATCGTTGGGTTTCTACAACGTTTCTTCATCCCTCTCCTCCTCCCCCCCGTTTTCCCCTCTCGCGTTTTACTAACGTTACTCCTCTGCACCGGAGGAATATAACGTGGGAAGACCACCAGCTGGTTTTCTCTGCCTGGACGATAGCATGGCGGATGATGGCCGATGGGACCGCAATCCTATACACGCCTTAAGCGTGCGGACTGTAATAACTCAACTCGTACAGTAAAGGGATGAAAGAAGACCACCATTTTTTTTTTCTTTTTCATCATATTCCGTCATTAATGTAGATATATATATTATTCACGAACGCATCGGGAAAATGAGACACCGGATTTATTGTGCCCTGATTTATTTCTGTTTTTTTTTGCAGATTTCCTAACCAATTTTCAGATAATTTTTATCATATCCGTAACTGTATCTGATGTAGACGGAGAACACTTTTCTTGTGGACTTTTCAAGCCGGCACTTCAGGCGGGTCAATAGGACGATGCAGGGTGGGATTTTTCGGAGTCAATCCGACCTGCAAACAGAGGGCTAAGTTCGCTCCGTTTGGCCGATCAAATTTAGGCGTTCGGTACACAAAATATTTAATCGTCACGATCCCAACGATGCTGAGTGCAAATAGAATTTTATGTTGAATAAAACGATGAACACAGGGGTGGATTTACATACGTGTATTTAGTTATTATACGCGATAAGACGTCAATATTTGCGCTAACGCACTTGCGGGAATAGTTAAAATCAGATTCACGTCAGCTCTACTTGTACACAGTGTGGCGGTTTATACAGTGGCTGACATTAATGGCTATCATTTTTTTGGGGTAACGAACCACCCGCTGTTCGACCGCGTTATGGATACATATGTATAATGTAGAAATCTACTGCAGCTTTGACTCGCTTCGAAATCTAAAAGAAAATCAGATTTGTTTAATATCATCCCGAAATACCGAACCGAATTAAACTCACCCTTTCATAATCGATCCGGGTCGTTGTACCAGTTAAAAAAATCTTCACTGATATTTTCTGTGAAAGAAAGTTAATTTTTTTCGCCCAATTAATTCGATAGTGATTACATTTTACATTTTTTTTTTTTTTTTTTGACAAAACGTACGGTCGTGTGCATGTATACATGCACCTTTATACACGGGGCTAGGAAATGTAAAGTGTAAATTGTACGCGATCAATTTACGAAAAACTTTCGGGCTGCATCTTCTACTTGGCTTGTTCAAATAAACATTTAACGCCACTGCAGCCGCATCCCCATATGATGCATTTTATATACACATAACTAAAGAGTATATACTTATGCATGTATGTTGTATACACGTATTACATGTGTACCGATTGTGGGAAATAATACGAGTACGCAATCTCATTGCAATTGAAAAAACAAGAAGAAATTTTCCAAAATTCTTCGCCACCGAATTTTATTTTATTGTTTGTCTTTCCAGTATATATTTTTCAATGCAACATTAACAGATTGTCTTTTTCGAAACGTTTAAATCCCGATTATCCGTAGCACGTGTTTCGCGGAATAAGGTATGCGTATAATAGCCTGCAGATGCAGTTACATCGGTGGGTAAGCCTTGCCCGAGGCGAAATTCCATCCCTCTTTTTACCGCATATCATGGTGATCGAATTTCATCCCCCTCAGTTTTCATACGGTGAAATGAACGAGGCTCGAATGAATCTGTGCGGAATATAAAAGAGGGGGAGAAAAATCAAACTGACAAGAAAAAGAAACGAGAAACTAAACTGAAACGAGCAGCGAACGATTTAACTGCACGTTCATAGATATCGCTTCGGGCTCGCAAACTTGCTCCTGAAACGCACATTACGCTGGGGAAAGGGGGATGGATTTAGGAATGTTGCGTGTGCATCGTGACGTATACGTGTACAAAACTTTTTTTTTTTTTACAATATGTGTATACCTATGTCTGTATATAAAAGTTGGAAATGACGATGACGATCGACGAGCCGTGGAGAACTAGATGGCAGATAAACTGCTGCTGCTGCGTCCGCTTCCGAACTCTGCGGGGTTCCGTAGAGAAATTTTTTTCAAATTCTCAGAGGTGTGGGTTACCATTTACTATTTTGTGTATAATTTATAAATATCTGTACACTTATAATTATACTCGCGTGTAACGTAGAAGGACGAGTAAAATTTTGGAAAACCAGTCGGGTTAAAGATGATCCGTCTTTCGCGAAACTTGGCAAATGATAATAAACACATAAGCTGTTATAATAATCCGAACGGGCAACGTGATCCTGCGAAATACGTTGGAAATGTATATTGTACATGAATTCGTATAATTTTAAAATCTCGTAACTCGTTACCGATATAGATACGTATAGAGGAAGGGTGTTTGTGTCTCAGTTTTCGTCTGTATCACTAATACTCGAAGTGGTAGGAGACGCGTTCATTGCGATACGCGGTGCTAGTTTGTAGAGATAAACGGAAGTATAGCCGATGTATCTTTTCGTGTTTGCTCGTAAATTTTAACCGCAAGTGATATAGGTGCCATTTTGTTTAAACTTAAGATTTAACTTATCACTTCAACTCGTAAATACCACACGGATTTAGATTGCCAAATATCTAGACTATGTCAGTTTAATTTTCCGCGTGCAAAGGATGTTACACGGGATTTATACACGCCGTGTACCAAAAACCAACGTTGCGTTTGCAATTTTTTTTTGCACAATCTAAAATCGACTGCCATCTCAGCTGGAAACAGTTTAACAAATAATTTGAAAAAAAATTATGCATGGAACAAATTTCATGGTTCTCAGAATCACGTGTGCGAGGAACGTGTATATTATAATATATGGTGTCCAGGTATAAAAATGAGCAACGCTTATCACCCGAATTATACATTTATTATATAATATTTATTTTCGAATATTATCTCACCGGCCTTTTCTCATTTTTTCCAAAATTTATCATAAGTTTATATTTTCATTTTCTCTTATTCTGCATCGATGTAACATTCGCTGCGATCCTATGCATTATACAATATAATATACTATAATAAATATTTATACGTTTTCAATTAAATTTTCACATTCATACCGCTGCAGACTATATAATATATATTCATTCATACATACTTCATAGAATATAATACACATGATACGCTATATTGTACATAAGATTCAAACCCCCATTTTAGGAATGACCGTTTTTCTTTTTTCTTTTTTCTTTCTACCATAAATGCACCGTGTAAATTTTTTTTGGATACGATCAACGATCGCTAAAAATTCTAAGCACATAATACAACCGAGTCGATATTTTTTCGAACATGGTTTCTGAATTTTTATTATACTTTTATTTTTGGAAGGGTTTACAGGGTTGATATAATTTCTAGCCAACCTTTCTCTATTATGCGTTTTATTACTAGGTAATAATATTTATATATTTATAATATTATTATCTATTATATATACTATATGATTTTTTTCCATTTTTTTTTCTTTTATCTATACAGATGCGCGACAAGTTGGTCCTCTCGGATCTAATAATATTATACATAGGTGTATGCATGTATTGCGCTAAATGATAACTATCGTCGTCTCGTGCAGATCTACGAATAATATTTTTATTTATTTATGTATGTAGTAATATATATATATTTTTATATATTCTACCTATATACGTCTAAAGAGGATCACGTTATGTACATGTGTATATATTACAGGTTAATAATTGTTTCTATATCGTAACGAAATTTATGAATGATCCGCGCAGTGTGTGGCGATAGTCGACGCAGAGCTCTACTTGGACATTTTCTTTTCTTCTTTTTTTTTCCCGCTCTCATTTTCATTTCGATTAATCTCATTACATTTCTCTTTTTCTTTCTTTCTGCGGTTCCATCGTCGGCGCGTGTCAACAAGTACAGCTGTTATTTTCCGAACGTTATATCTTGAGTCAGACAATCGGCAAATATCGAAAAGTGAATATTTATACAAACAACATTTGCACAGTTGTTTGGAATCTTGTTAAATTTAGATTGCATTGGGTTAGGTCAGTCATTGTTTTTCCAAATGGGAATAATATTTTTTATTTCCACTCTAAGTGTTTCTTTTTCCTTCACTTCTAATTTTTTTTTCTCTATTCTCTCTTTCTTCTACTCTGTCTCTCTTTTCATCACTGTTTGCATTTCTTTTTCTCGTTTCAAACTCTCAATTTTTTTCTTACAATTCTTTCTTTTTCTTTTCTTTTTTTTTCTCATCATCCTACGTCATCGTCATCGTCATCCCGCGTCACGCGATCGCAATTCTCACTTTTTATAATTAATATAATACGACCATAAACCGTTGCAATCGTTAAATTTTTATTTTTCTACAATTCACCACAGAGTATCACTCGATTCTCCATATTTTTAAAATTCCAATACGAATTCATCCCACTCGATATCGACAGAAAAATAAAAAAAAAAAAAAAAAAAAAAACAATTATGTAGATCACAAGAATGAATCCGTTCCGCAGTCGTTATATAGTTCATTATATATGTTCATGAATACCTAAAAATTCGTTCATTATTATTAATTTTTTTTTTCTTTTTGTATTCTATATAGATTTATATTCCCGATATATCGAGTGGATACATTATTACTATAAATAAATATGCGTCTACATCATATTCATCTATAATATTTATAATCATAATTAATCATATTAATTTATACACACTATATCGATTCGTTTTACAATAACTTATATTATATTATCACTGGTTTTTTTGAATTTCTTTTTGTTTCTCTCGTTTATTTTTCATTTTTTCTTAATTCTTTGATTTTTTTTTTATTTTGTATTCATTTATCATATTCACAACGCGAGTAATCCAGATTATATTTATATAGTAGTTCTCGATCTTTGCTGCAGGACATCTGCAGATATATGTTAATCGATCGGTAATGAGATAAATTAAATATTGAGAAAAAAAAAAAAGAAAAAAATTTTTTGAAAATTTTATTCAGTCAGTTCCACTCGTCAATAGCGTCCCCGAACTCCCGTTTTACTCTGCGAACTATGTTACCTGCAGGGTAATCTAAATTGTCAAAATTATGCTCAAGATCTTCAGGCGATCTTGAGGATCGGTATCCTCAGTATTTGTGTAATGTTATTGGTAAATTTCCACTAGTATTAACTGCGTTGCAATCCTGATAGTACCTGTGGTACAACGGCGGCGATGGCGCCGCACCAGATGACAAAGGAGTCGGAGGACTCGATCTGGAAAAAGAAAAACGAAGGGAAAAATATTAATTTCAACTGTCGTTTCAGCGGCCCGATGACGGCGAAGGAAAAAAGCTGCGAAAAACTGAATCTATATCACGATTGAAGCCCACCTGTATAATTGACAGCTCGGAGATTGCGTGTCCTGATAAATTCCCGCGGTATCTGGACTCGACGCTTCTTGGTACCATTGAGAATGTCCACCGCCGTGAGATCTTAATCCTGCACCAGCCGTCGGATTATATTCAACATGATCCATTATATAACCAGCGGTAGTCGTGCAGTATGGGGTATACATTGTTCCGGGTGGAGAACCATTCGACCTTGAACTCGGATGTCCGTAGGTAGCCATAAGGGATGATTCTCTGGAAGGTGGCATCATTGCGGCGGAACTAACTTGAACCGAATGATCTCTGGCCGCCTGAAGTTCTCTACTTTGTAAATGAACGGACGCGGAAACGACGGAACCTTGATCAGAATGTCCAGTGGCGTCCCTGGAGCCGGTCAAAGAATCGACTCCAAAGGACGAAGGATCGATTCCCATGCCATTCGCATCCGTCATCCCAGCTACGTCCTGATGCGCGTGATGAGGAGCTTGATGAGGTGCTTGATGAGCGTGATGTGGTGCGGATTGAAGATGCGGTGAACTTTGATGAAGAGGAACTTGATGTCCGAGTGCCGATTGAATAACGCTCGCTGCCGAGGCTGCGACGGCACCAGCTTTAATTTGATTATCCTGCTGAATCGGACTGTGAGCGTATTTCGCCGATTGCATTCCGCAGTGCGACGCTGTCAAATCGGAACTAGGTTCTCGTTTCGGTTTACATTCAACGTTATTCGATTGTTGTCCCTTTTTGGATGAAATTTCCGATTTCCCCACTAAATGCGAATGATGATCTTGATCCTGTCTTTTATCAACGGACACAGCCGACGGCGTGAGTCCCTGTCTCTTCAATGCTTCTTCTTTTTCTTTCAACGCGTCCTTTTTCTTGAAACGTCTTCTCCTACGCAAATAAGATCCGTTGTCGAACATATTGTAACTGTCCGGATCCAAGGACCAGTAGCTACCCTTACCGGGTTTTTTATCGTCCCGCGGTACTTTGACGAAACACTCGTTCAGGCTCAAGTTGTGTCTTATCGAATTTTGCCAGCCTTGCTTGTTCTCTCGGTAGTATGGAAAACGTTCCATTATAAATTGGTATATCCCGTTGAGAGTGATTTTTTTATCCGGCGCATTTTGTATCGCCATCGCTATCAAAGCGATGTAAGAGTACGGAGGCTTAACCATGTCTTTGCTAGGGTGATGAATGTGCTGCTGTGCAATTCCTGGATAACCAGTCGCGTATGTACCGTACCTATACTGTTCGTAATAACCCGGTGCCGTCGCGACGCCCGGATAAGACGGTGTCCCCATCCCGACGGGGACCCCGGCCGCGTGCCTGTAGTAGGCGTTTTGCTCGCCGAATAACGTATGCATTTTTACGACGAACTATACACACGGTTTTCGGCTGTCTCTTTTTCCTTCCTTACTTCGCTTTCTCCTTCTCTTTCTATTAATATATTTGGCGCAAGGTTTACGCACCGCACAGCTGGTACACAGGTATTAAAACAGTCGAACCTGGAGGTATAACACTACTTTGTCAGGTAGGGCTGGTTTTTCCCTGATTATATCGCCCTGGGCCGCGCCCACCGGTTTCCGTTTGGAAATCCCCTGCGTCCGCAGTAGTGGTCAGTGCCAGTGGTCAATGCATCCTTCGTTATTTGTCAGTTTAGTTCACTGCAAAACGATTCGTTTTAAACCCGTTGCTTTCAATTTTTCTTCTTCACTTATTCTTCCGCGCTAATTTGAAAACTAATTAAAAGAAATACATCTTATTTTACTTGTCCGTTAAATACGACGAGTACCCGCTCGATCGGCGCGGGCAAGCAAACTGATCGGATCTTTATCGCGCGCGCGCACTATTGGCACACTACGTGCTGTACGGGTACAGAAGCTACACGAGTTTACGTTTACATTTACGTTTACGTTTTATATTATGTACGTATCACTTCAATATCGCACCTGCACGTCCACCTCCACCACCGCACAGACTCTTGATCGAATTATTCCAGCGTATCGTCGTTTTTTTTTTCATCCGTATAAGTTACAATTTATTTTTTATCGAGTCAATATCTTCGGGGTTTTTCACCCCCTGATACAATTTCTCTTCTTCGCACTCACTGGACCGTTGTGGAAATATTTTTACAGCCAATTAATTTTATTTCAATTAATGAATCGCAGAACGTTGAGCCTGCGACGCGGATCGCAGACCGCGTCCCCCGAGAAGGGAGGTCTGCAATTGAGTGTCCTGCGTATCGCACGTGGTTCGTGGGTCTGAAGAACGGTTGTCGACCGAAGGGATCTGATTTTTTCGGCTAGTTCGTATGGCGGTGAAGTAAAGCAAAAGTGTTCTTTTGTATGTGTGTCGAGCTGCTCTTGATTATGATGATTCCGGTCGAACGCAGCTGCAGTAGCAGAAACAACCAGAATTTTAGTATATTCGGCCGGGGCCCACTGCACCGCACGTTGCTGCCGAGGACGGAGGTCGTATTATGATACACAACAGCCCGGCGTTTACTCAGCCCCGAGTAAAAACACACTGGGACTTGGAGACGCGGTAGCTAGAAGCAAGCAAGTACCACAGCAAAATGCTACCGCCCCCGATCCTGCGCCTCCCGTGATACCTTAGCTTTAAAAATTAGCGGGCTGGTTCCTACTGGGCGTCCCGTTCGGCCTGGGAGGCGGAGCTTTCGAGGATGATGAGCACTAGAAGAGGAAAAAGAGAAAAAAAGAGAAGAGATAGAGAGGGACGTAAAACCCGAAGGAAAATTCGGAGCGAAAGAGAGAGACGGTATAAGTAGACTTAAAGCGTGCAGTAAACGTTCCAGGGTGACCGAACTACCGGCAGTCTGCAAGGGGCAAAACGTAGGCGATGGAATAAGCTACTGTTCGAATGCTGCACCATTGGTTGAAATGTAAACCCCGCCCGTAAGCTCTCGGCGAATCGGAAAACGCTTTTAGACGATCGACCCGTTTCCGATTACATCGCACCTCCCCCAAACACCCCCGCACGTTACGCCCCTACTGGACAATATTCAACGTACCATTCTCGCTTCATCGGCGAGAGATGTTCAGATCATTTCATCTTCCTCTTTGTACTTCGCGCTCCTCAGTTATACAATTTGACAAGGTTGTATATATAGTCATTTCTCTGAGCTTATTTCGCAGTTCGTTCCTGGTGCGGCTATCCTAGCGGATCATCTGTTTTAAAATTTTACGGGAAAAAGCTCTCGAAAAGTTACTCCGAAACTTGGCGATATCAACGCGGCGTGATAACATTGATTTTCTACGGGATTAACGAGTTCATGATACACGGGGTGATTTTCATGAAAACTCACCGCAATCTATTTCTAACTTTTAGTTTTATTTCGTTTCTGGATTTTTTTCCCTCGCGTGCTTCGCTGCAGAGTTTCGTCGAAATATCGGCCATTCCGTAAAATATAATACACTAAGTTAATCCTAAAACGAAAGTCCTGTTTAGTCACGTCCCTTCGAAGCACGGAAAAGCGCTCGGCACCCGGAGCATACATAAGAACCGCGATAGAGCAATTCTTCGCGAAGTAGGAGATAAGTACGATGATGGGGGAAGGTATATAAGGTGGTGGTTGAGATGAGGAGGCACGAAAACGAAGAAGAGGAAAAACTCTCTCTCCTTCTCTTTGTCAGATCTTATATTCGCTTGCGAGGGATTCAATTTGGCGTCTGTTTTTCCAAGGGTTCGACTCCCGGCTTCTACAAACACTTCAGAGACACCTCGCGATCTTAGTAACTTACCGTCTTATGTATACCTATATTCCCCGCACAACTTCTCATTTCGAATGAAAAATTCGCCAAAATTCACATGCGATATGCAAGTCGTAGTATAAGTTAAAACTTTCGCATGGACGGCTGCAATTATTGGAAGAAAAAATTCACATTCGGTTTCTAGTTTTTTTTATCTTCTTTTATCCCCCATGATCCGTTTTCAATTAATTATCGCTAGAAGTTGTTTCTATTTTAATCCTTTTATAGGGTGATGGGTAAACGGAAAGTAAACGCCCGAAGGTGCTAGTCGATCTGTGGAGTACAGACTTTTACGTATGACTTTTTCTTTTGATATTTTTTTTCATTTTGCATAATATGCATCGCGGTATATAAGAAGAATTTTACACGGTATATAAACGAACGTATACATAGCGTTGGTAATTTTCATTTAAATGAAAAGCGAATTGAATTGCGAATACGAAGTATATGGTACAGGTGGAGGAGTAGATGGGTACGAAAATGTACAGGGTTTATAATTGTATATTTAAATCCTTTAAATGTAGAAGCTCGCTTGGGGGCAGCCGACAATGAACCCTTTGGGAGTTTTCGGGAAAGTTAAATTGTCTTCGCTCAAAGCTTTTCCAAGACATGAGGAAAATTATTTTAAGAATCTACACTCACCCCGTCCTCGAGATAGGTATATAACTTTCTTGTAATTATCGTGAAGTTGAATAGAAAAATTTAAATGTGAACAGATGAGAGAGACCGATAAACGAATCCCCATCTGCAATTTCGTCTCATCTTCTTCGTCTTGTCCGGATCCCGAGGTTTCAGATTATTGCAGGTAAACGCAGTAGATGACAAGATCAAAATAAGCTACAGTCCCCATAAATTACCCCGCTAATCGGGTCGGCTTATGGGCGATCAGTAAAATCAATTTGTTGGCCGCACGTTGCAGATACAAGAGACAGGAAGCGTTATGGGATATCAGAAGATTCCCCCACACAGCTATTTACATCAGAATTGAAGCCCGTAGGCGAAATTTCGTCGCTCGGTATGATATAAATTAGGAATTAAGTCTGCGATACGAATTTTCGGATGTCTTCGGCCTTTGTTATTTCAAACGAAAGTAGTTTGTTTGTTTTATTTATTTATTTTTATCTCCTTCTTTAATTGATATTTCGGTGTCGTTTTCCTTTGAACGAATATACCAGCTTGTATTTTACCGTACAGTGCCACATATATACCTTGCACGTTTTTTCCAAAGAGCCTCGCGCGCCGGAAATGTTTATGAAATTTTGAAACCTTTTAAAATAAACTACCACTTTCTTGACCTATCCCACGGATACGGTCGCGTACAACCAATACCAAAAATTTTCACACATGTTTATTACATGGACGAACATCACACACACCTATACGTATAAATGTTCACCGTACACATATGCGGTATATAACATCAACTCCTTTTTTTACCCTGAAACAATAAACTTTACCGTACAACCTGCAGCTTTAGCCGCCAGCTTATTTCTCTCGTGGTCGTTCTCGCAGGACGTTACTTTACACGTCAACATTTTCAAATTTATATACAAAAAAATTGCGTGATGTTCTGTACAATCCATTGTAATCTCACTATTATACTCTCATTTTACTGCAAATCGGAGGAGTTTTGAAATTTTGATTTCTTTTTATTTCTACCAATCCCAGCGATCGACTCAAATTTCGCGGGTTATTTCGAAAATCTACTCGCGGTATGCGTGACAGCAGTAATGCCTCAGTATTTCGAGGCGGTGAATGAACCGCGTGTGTCTTGTCGTTTTCGGTTGAGCTTGAGAAGAAAAGAAGAGGAACAAAAAAAAAAAGAAAATGAAAATGAAAAACGAAAAACAGAGAGAGAGAGAGAGAGAGGGGTACTGTAGAAAGAGAGTCAGTTTGGAGCCTGGATGTTTACGCAAGGATGAAATTTAATTCCAGAAGACCTCCGACCCGCTCTACCAGACAGTGTAAACCTATCCGAAAGCCGTATCCGACAGCACGTCACGGAAAAAGCTTTCCTATACTATTCTAAACCTCTGAACAAGTATAAAGTAAGTAAGTAAGTACAAGTTTCCGTGTATCTTGCATGAAACGGATCGAAATAATTCGTTGGATCTGCAAAGGAATATATATTTTTGCTTAATACATATGATTACGCGTTATATACGTGAATTTCTAACTTCTGCAGAAAATTTAGACTCAGTTCGAGACAAGAAAAAAAAAAGAAGAAACTGCGAAGGAGAACGACGACCCGGTTATGATAAAACGGTGTTTGTTTAGCCTCAACATCAGTTTCTGTGAGCGTTAGAAACCACTGCAGTTGATGCAGCGTAAGTTTGAACTTTGAGATGCGTCCGACGGACCGCGGGATGCGTTTTGCAAACTCTTTTAACTCTCGGCTGCACATCGCGCGCGTCTGTCTCTCGTCTCGTGCGTACGTTAAATTTTCTTCGGTATATAGCGCCCAGTAATATGTATATCTGCAAAGTATCAACCGCAAATGCTGCATTTTCAGGAATAACAAACATCTGCGTCCGTTATATTGTGGAGCTGCTTGCGATCGCAATCATTTTGTAAGGCAGGATTTTTGCACGAAAATTTTTGCTTCAATCGAATCGTCTCGTTGTATCGCAGGAAAAATTGATCTTCGGTTCCATCGCGGCAGCAGGTCGCTGTGAAAGTGAGTATTGTACATTTGAAGTTGAAAAAAAGAAAAAGAAGAAAAAAAATCCAAGGATTTCGTCGAAGGAAAAGGCTAAATAAATATACCACGCGCGTTTTCCTGCCGTATATATAATACCCTTCTGCTTCTGTTACTATGCTGCTTCATTCCAACTCAGCCCGTAACTAGGATATAGAATATATGTGCAGCTAAGGACGCAGAAGAAAAGAAAAAAACGGACTGACAGACGAGTGACGATCTACGTATAGTATATGTGTAGGTAGGCCTGTAGGCGCTTTTCAACCCTTAAAACGTGAATTAAATGAAAAATTATACGCGGCGAAAAAATGGTGAAAATTACTCATTCCGACGATCGAATTAGAACGGAGAATGAAACGCGGGGACCCGGTACACAGTGAGTATATGTTATATAGAATTTGTGGTGAGTGCATTCGATGTGCAAATCGGTTTACCGGACCGCCGAGTCGCGGGCGTTTCGACGTCCGTCGTTTCAACCCCGCTAAAACCCGCGCCTCCGACTAAAACAACATTCATTTGTTGAAAACATCATCCCTCGGGGGTGCTTATATTCTATGTAGTGTAGTGTGAGTATATGGGAGGACAGGATGTTCGGAAAATCCATGAAATTGCGGATTCCGAAAATACATGTATATAGGTATGTGTGCAGATTTTAATTAAGCTCCGCAGAAAATAAGGTGTTTCTAAAAAAGAAAAATCGATAGATAATGGTGAGTCGATTACACGATAATCAGCCAGACGATTCGACTGCGATGTGTTTAAAAAATTGTTCAGCTAAACAGAATAGTTACAATATTAGTTTAGTTACGGTACTAATACCTGTGATATGGAATGTGTAAGTTTGTGTTTGTGGCGGTGGTTTTAAAATAGCTCTCTTTTCTACTATACGCGGTTAACGTGCGTGTAAAAATTTTAATTCGTGTTGGTGTCGTTACTTAAACTATCACACAACTAAAACCAGCAGCATCGGTACCACGTCAGCATCAGCAGCAGCAATAAGGCAGCGGTCTATGTGCGGTGTTTGTTCAGCCGCAACTTCTCTAAATCTTTTGTGCACCACCGGAGGGTTGCAGTTGTCTCATTTCGGACCGCCGCGGAATATATAGTGAATGTATACTTATTATGAACGTTCGCACGTCGCTTGGTAATCATCCTCAAATTTCCGACGTGCCAGTCTAGATTTCTTAAAAATCAAAATTTCACTCTATCGGAGCGCCACAGTTTCCAAACTTCAAGAATCATGATCTTCATTTGTAAGAAAACGAAGGAATCGATCCTTCTCCATTCATTACATTGGGATATTTTTGGGGATGAAAACCTGACGATAGAAAAAATTAGAAAATTCGACGCTGTGTTCCAATGTGCAGATATCACAGGCACGGTTTTATGCTTCACAATATCACGGGGCGTTCGTATACCTATAAGAAACGATTAACTATTAGGTGTGGGCATAGAGTCGTTTCGTTTAGTCAGAACACAGATCAACTGACTAAAAGACACATAGGCACAGCCAAGACAAACCTTAAATGCTTGCTAACCAAACAGTCGGTCCAAATTAGCCACACCTACTCAAACGGGATCCCCATTTCTCCGCTCTTATATACATACACCATTTAATTCTACATCTATTTCCTTTTCTACTCTCCTTTCACGCGGAATATGAGATAATTGGTTAGCCAAAAAATTATACACCTCCTCGTCATCAAATTTTTTCATTTTTTCCATTCAATACGGATTATTTTCAAAAATATTGTACACTTGCACACGTGATATAACGTCCGTCATTTTGAGACGCGTGTCTTCCACGCGAGATATGATATAAGTTAGACGTGTACCTCGGGTAGTTCCGAAAGTCTAAATGACAAGTCGACTATTAATAGGATTAGAAGTCGTACTATAGTGACGTGCGTCTCGCTGTACATATGTATACAGAAAATAGGTACAGCAAGTTAAATGTATTATACCTACACATGCCTGTCCTACTATATATACTAAACTGCATTCCAGCACTAATAACTAAAACGTTTTTCGGTTTAAAACCCTGCAGAAGGTATCGCGAGTTTCTGGCCCATATATATTATATATAGGATTTATTTCTTCAGCCGCAGACAATAAGGAAAGAAATGGCCGATATGTTTTCAATAAAAATAAACCATCAGCCAAGTTTTTTGGGGTAGCGACCTGCGTGACGTGGTGTCAAACAGTGAAGGATATAAAGTAGAGACTGTAAGAATAAAAAAAGAGAGAAGGGTGGAAGAAAGTTTGTTTTCGTCTGCTTTGGATTCCGATACGACTCGCACTACTTCCGTCTCCGCGTTGAGGATATATAAGTCCTAAAATCACCCCCTCCCCCGTCATTTTTTAATGGGCAGTCATTCTTAAGGGTGAAAATTTCAAGTCCTCATTTTACAACCGCGTGGCACCCCGCAATTTATATGGTGTAATTCTATTTTTGAAAGTAAGTACTGTGCACGACGGTGGAAAAAAAAACTCTGTCTTTCTTCTTTTTTGGTTTTTGAACAATCACACGAATCGATATCTTGCAGGAATTGATTCGTCAAAATTTCTGAAACGGTATAAAGTTTGCACGATGGGCTGTGCGATGGGGATATTTCTAAATAAGTTGCGGATGTACGAAGGGGTGAGAAAGTTTCTATTGTGAATTGTGGCGATATGGGGGTACGTGGTGGAATATATACGAGGGTGAGAATTATGCAACGACAACCCTATCTGTCCTCACCAACCGCATGAAGTCTATATATTCCAACTATGTGTATTATACAGAGTCCAGATAATCCCTACCACAGTCTATTGATATGCTGATGCCGGGACTTGTCGCGTGAAATTGCCACCCGATATAGTACATAATAACCGCACATATATACTCTCACGTAACACCCCACAATCGCGTATGGAGCGCGCGACATATGTGTAGAGAAATTCAATAATAACGTGTGCGTAACAAACGTACGTATATAAATACATGAAAATGTGTACGGAATTATAATTTCGCCCAACGTCAATTCGATCCGCGGAATTATCACGGTTTATAATTCCACCCCCGTATGTACAATCATATCTGCAAAAAACAGCAGGTTCTGTTCGTCAGGACCCTGATATATAAGAAAACCGCGCGGGATCGATTGGAAAAAAAAAGTTTTTCATTCTGCATTTTTTTCATTCACCGCTCCGATTTTTAGTCCGATCGTTCCGTCTCATGGAGAGTGACGGGGGAATTCCATCATCAGTATTTTATCTACGATGTTGAAATTTTCTTCGTACAAATTACATGCTTGCATTCTATATAAGTTAGAACAACAACCATAACGTATGAATTAAGATCACCCCTTAAGAGTTAAGAAAACATCCTCGATTGGCATTTTCCCCGTAAGAGACGCTGTAGTGTAGCCGCGCTTATGTGAGATGCATTTATATTGTAATAATCTCTGAAAGTTTACGACTTCGGCATGCCCCGGCTGACTTTTTTCTCTTTTTTTTTCTTTCCAGATATTTTTCAACCGCTATTATAGCATACGCGGTTCTTGAGAAAGAATTAAAAAATTTCGATTCACCATCGTTTCGCATCAATTCTCACGCATGCAATGATTTTAAAAAAAATTTTTTTGTTCAATAAAAAAGAGAAAGAACGAAAAACTACGTGGTGGGTGAACTTATAACGAATATATAGCTGAACCTGAGGATTTTATAAAGATTTTTTTTCCACGTGAGGTGGATACCAAAAATTTTAGTCGACAGGTCGCTGAAATCCTTTTACCGCATCAATGCGACAAGTGCGAGGCACCGTGCATAATAGAGCCTAGTTTTCTTTTTTTTTTATCCCGGATTTATATTAGGGTATTTTTTTTCTTTATGATCAAGACGGGAGTATTTTGGTTCTTTGTACACCCCCAATACATAGCGAATCGTGATTCTTAATACTTGTATATTTCTGCAGTGAATTGACCAGAAAATGGACAACGATTTGTTGGGGGGTCTCCAGAAAATACCTTTACAGGGCACACCCTTAATTCTGAAGAATCGTTCATTCGGTGAAACGAGAAAAAAAATGTGTGTGTATAGTTACGTCAGAGTGGATTAGGCAGGAATTAGGCTCTGGCAAAGCAAGCTATTGTAGATCTCATTGTCAGTGTTGATACAAAACTCGCTATATATTCGCAGGGATAATTCAGACAGGAGGTTAACCTCAGAGTCTATTATAAAGATTTTATCCACCCACGAATTATTCGGATACATCTCTCAATGTAATATTTATTGTATGGGATTATTTTGCCATGGGATTATCCAAACTAACGTGATATTGATCGTCTTACCATAATTATGTACCTCATCAGTATTTTTTTTTCGTTACAGGAATATTGGAAAAAAATGTTCATGATTACTTGGGAGTGAGGCTCCTCGGAAATACGACTCTGACAATTTTTTCGGTGATCATATGCATGAGATAAAGTAATGATGACATATTTCAGGCAGGAGGAAGCTAATTGTCGTGGTCTTGGCCTATAACTTATTTTGACCCCATGAGCGACGAGGGGTGATATGAACTTTAACACGGTATCTCGATAGGATTTATTTCAAGCTTAGTTTACTCCACTAATTCGTGTTCCTTAAGTCCTTAATTTACCTCGATACCTTAGATTTTTCGATTTTGGGGTTCAAAAATCAACATTCTTTCCAACAGAGATTTTAATGGTACTTTCATGAATTGCGAACCCAAGAATCCGAATCTGTAGGCTAAATTGATCCACCCATAAAATTGATGGAGTTATCACCAATTTTTTTATTTTTCGTAGCAGACGTTAAATTCTGAATTCATTAATAATACCTACTGAACCAAAAAAATTGTCAGAGTCGTTTTCCAAGGCGCCCTTATACCTTGAATTAATCACTAAATCGTCGCATGGATTTGAAGATTCGATGAAAAAAGAAATTGAATAAAGTTTCAAAAAGTCAAGATTCCACGTGCGGATTCACATCCACCTATTCCATATACTTGGTGTTTCCGAATACCTGCGGTATATTTTATGTGTTTGCCGAGTGATCTGTTTGCAGAAGTCGTGCCGGTGGTGCAGGAGCGTGCCCTGGACTGTTGGGTGAGTTACCGACCTTACCTAATAACTATATTCAGGTTTATGGTGGTATGCAGAAGCTATATGTGTGTAATGTTGGTAGGCCAAAACTGTGTGTTGTCTCGAAAAGCAATCCGTGTCGCGTAGAATAACAAGGAGAGAGATCTCTCTATGTACCTACTATAGCAGGTGAATTCCACACTCCTAAGTTCCCTCCCACAATTTTGTCTTCTTCTCCTTCTTTTTTATTGACTTCCTATACATTTTCAACTCCTATTGCAGCTTCTTTTTCTCTCCCACCCCCAACGCGACAACCATTTTTGGGGTGTCCCATCACATAGAATGTTAACTTTAAACTCGAAATTCTACGGTGTTTGATTACCGTCCATTTTAACAACCATTAGAAACGTATTACTTTAACCCTAATTTTTGTTTTTTTTTTCTATCACAAGACGTACACATGTGCCTCAGTAAAATATTATCCTAACGCACACCGTTTGAAAAATCATTTTTCTATTCGAGCAAATTATGGAGCTTCACGTATAAGGTATAGAGAAATTCTGATTTTTATCTCATTTTTTTCCCCCGTGCTCCGAAGTGATGAAATTTTGGAAATTTCGTCAAATACGGATTGCTTCGAAAAAAATATAAGAAATATGGAGAATATGTGAGATAAAATAAGGAAGTGCGGAGGCGAGTGTGAAAAATATAATTTCCCGTCGAATACACGTACAGAGGTATGTCGTGCGTGCGTGTGTGTGAATTGTGAGCATGAGAGAGTGGCGAGGTGATATGAGGATGGCGATGAGGGGAGGTTATAAAAATATTATCGTAGGGGTTGCCGTAGTGGCGGTGAGCGAGTGAATGCGCGTTAGTTGAGAGTGAGGGTTTTGTGGTCTCCTTTCAGCGTTTGCAGGAGTCGACGGTTCGGTTTGGTTCTGTCGACGGTCGATACGAACTCCAGGGTTGGTTCTCCCGTTCCATTTAATTTTCCAGAGTACCTATATAGCGGCGGCCCGGCATATAGCTGCCGTAAGCTTGACTCATTGTCAAACAGCCAGCTAGCTCGCTCGTTCAATTGACGCTACTGCTTATAACCGAGCCTCTGCAGCCTGAGAGTAAAACGAAAGGGGGTACAATGGGGGGTGTGGCTTTGAGGACCCTGTACAGGTTCCCCATGCCGCATATACCTTCGTAACCATTCCCATTGGCTGTCATCCTATATACCGAGTTACACCGCAAGCATGGCGGCAAAACTTATCTCTCTTCGTTCGACCCGAAATCAAGCCGCACGTATATCCTTCGTTTTTCGCGCACGTAAAAGTATCAGTTATCATCATCCGCATCGTATCCCCAATTTCCTGCGTTTCAGGTACGAAAAAAAACCACCTGCACACGACGATTAAAAGTGTGCTTCGAGCCACGGAAAGCCAATTACCGTGTAGTTGGATGTGGACGAAAGCATTTTAGAGATGATGAATTCGTGTATACGTAGATGTATAGCTACGGTGATATGTACACGTGTCTCTCACCGAAGTCTTCCTTCTTCCAGAGTCACGTGTGGTTGGAAATGTGGTGTTCAAATAGTGGCGAGAAAACTACGTTGTACACTGTCCATGTACCTACCATACAACTTGAAGAAGATGCTGAAGAAGATTGATGAGGTGTATTTACCGCTAACTAACTGGCCGTCCTGCAACGTATAACTTACTATACATCTTCAGATTTTACCACGCTCCAGAATATTCCCTTTGCACGGTGCGCGGCTAATGCGCTTCAGGGTACGTGTGGCGCCTGTGCAATCTACATACACATGCGCATATTTGGAAGCCGTAAAGAGGGTGTTACCGTAATTAAGAGAGAAATGCTCTGGAAAAAGAAGAAGAAGAAGATGAAGATGAAGAAGGAAGAAAAGATGAGAAAGCAGCGTCGACAAATTGCTTAAATTCCGAGGCGTTTTCTTGCCGTTAAACTACTTCTCAATATGTTCGTACATATGCAGTGAACTTACTTCGTCTCTGCAGCTCGTGCCACGCGTTTAATTATAAGTATAATGATACCAGAAACCTAAAAATTAAAGGGTGCACTCGCTGCAGAGGTCAAACGGGTCACGCGTCGTTAGGAAAAAGAACCCCTATACGCGATTTTCCGCGCCCACTTTGATGCCGTTTGATTGATGAGTTTCTAAAAATCCATCAAAGGAATTATTCAGACCTAATTTGACGATTTTTCGATAGATTTGTGATCAATGAATCGAACACGTACGCTGGTGTATTGAAACATTAAACGTGGTGTACCAGCAAGTATCAGCTCTTTGGATTTTTGAAAGAAGTAGAAGAAGAAGAAGAAGAAGAAGAAAAAGGAGAAGGAGCGGTTTGAAATGTAGAAAGGTTAACTACAGAGTTTATTCCTGGTTGAACAAACACAGGGATGGTCGCGTGCGCCGTGGCCGCCCACATATTTATAGATTTTATTTCTTTTACTTCACACGTTTTACACATATATATACCTACGCACACATGCACAGGGTATAAAGTACATACACCAGTAGTAGCCCTCGCTTAGTTACACCGTCCATCTTCACCTCCACATTGACTATTATTTTTTTTATTTACGTACAGATCATATGTACGACCCATACCGATTCGTGTACCCTTATATACGTATGGAAATTTAAACTTCTAAAAACGATCCACATTAACAGCTACAGAGGACCCAACTTATACCACCGTTCGACGAACCGCGGCGGACGATGAACACGTCGAAAACCATAGAGACACCGTATAAAGACCAGAAATTGTTATGGCTCGGGCAATTAAAGGCTGGGCTTTAACGGCACGATAAATGTTTCGACAAAACTTTAACATCTCCGTTTACCTCCAGGCGTGACTGCATTACACAAACTCCGAGGGTCACCTGCACCTATCGTTTGCACGTATGAAACAAATTTTCACACCGCATAGGTGTAAAGCCTTTTAATCATATTCTGCGCTCTATGCTCCCTTATATGGGATAAATTCAGGGGTAGAAAATTCCGGAAAACTTTTCTAAAAAAAAGAGAAAAAAAAATCTTCGCTCATCCGGTAAAGACGTATTCAACGTAGCATTACAATACGCGCGGTTGTCGGCGAATTTTATTTTTCACCAAGAAAATTGCCGTACTAGCTAATCCAATTTTTGGGGGAGGGTATAATATTGTTCGGCGAGAGTCCAATTGTCGGGGTTTTGTGGCGGGTCTGTTATTTTTCTAATTCGTACGGTGGGGGTTACGGCACAGAACACCCCCGTCTTGTTTTCATTGGCCGTGCTTAAGGGTGCCGCGGTTGTTGTTTCATCCCCCTTATGCCGCCCTTCGTTTCTCTATACTGCTGCTGCTGCTGCTGCTGCTTTTGCTTTTGCTGACTGCGACGGCGACGTTGACGCTGCCTACGTATAGGTACCGTATAGTTGCCGTTTCTCTTGAGCTCTCACTGAGGACGACGGGTATACGTAGTGTACCGAACCAAGGGTGACAATGCTTCCGCGAGTGTTATTATAACGCCACAACCGAGCAACCCAGGGACACAGCAACGACGACGACGGGCGGATATAACCCAAGTTAGTCTTATAAACGGGGCGAGACGAAAACCCGTCTTTAGATCCCTATCTTATACATTTCTGCTGCAATATACATGCCTGGGACGTCTGAAGTTCAAAATCCATCCGGATATATCGAGGGCTGATTCTGATTCTAACCCTCGTTGTGTTATAAGAAAATTATAGGTAGTGTGAAAAAATCCTGAACGACAACCGGGCCACCATTTTTATTTTCCATGCTAGCTACGTACAGACGGACAAATATATAAATTATAATATTTCCACATGCACATTTCTTATGAACATCTTTTTTTTTTTTCTCCGGTCCGGACAAAGTGTGATAAGCGCGTGTGGTTTGCGAGCCCTACGCGTAGTGTTCGTTCCGTGCGAGTATTTCGGTTATACTCTACTTCGATCTTTATAGTTCGTTCATCGGTCCGTTCTACATACCGAATAGGTATATATATGTGGCTCATGCTGTAGTGTAGTAGGTGAGCTTGAAATACGCCCTCGGATCCGAGACCATCTGTAACAACAAACTCGGACTTGCATTACTTCCCTTTGCTTGAAAACGTATAGTAGTTATACGTCCTCAACGTTCTATCCGCGGTGCACGCGGATGTCCCGTGTATATGTGTACAGTAAATGTGTATATCCTCATCCCGCGGCACTCCGCTATATTTCGAGTCTAGGAATAAAAGTGGCAAATCGAAGTGGTTCGCGTTCGCGTTAGAAAAAATCCAAAAATCGCGGGCACGTTTGAACAAGTTTCAGTTGAAACGAGAAAAAAAAGCTCTGAGAATTAACACTAAAATCTTGATCGGTACACATTAATTCAGGTGTGTTTAAGAAAATATGTTTAACCTGGGGCGAATATCTGGTTTTGGAAAATGATTGAGGAGATTTTGCATGAATGGATATTGTCTGGACAAGCTAGGCTTGTAGTGCATCAGGAATGAGAAACGCGAAGATCGGTAAAACAGTAAGAACGTCGGATCAAGTTCGAAGCATTCAGCAGCTACTGTGTATATGAGCAAAACTGAATGAATGAAATGTATAGTAAGATTGAGGAGTAGTAAGCTGCGGTGTTGGGTATAGGTATGTATACAGTATTGTTTTGGTTATTTTGGCAAACCTAACATAACATAGTTTGTTGTTTAACAAAATAAATTATTTTCTGTCGCTTCGCTTCGCTTCGTCTCACCTCACCTCATCTCATTTCATCGCATCACCCGCGCGATTGCTGTTCTTCTCACATCAAATTACATATACATATACGCACGACTACATATCTATTGCCGTTTTTCTTGCTGTAAACAAAAAAAACACGATGTCCATCTTCTGATTATAATCGTTACATGGATATACTTGATAAGTTTTTTTTATTTTTATTTATTTTTCACTACATCCAAGTACGACATGTTCTTTATTCTTTTACTTGCTGCCAATGCGTAAACGATGTCCCTGAAATTCAACCGTCGAATGACATCCTCATTAAAAAGTCCTGTTCTGTCAAACGTAGTGTTAAATACCAACTGTCAACAGCTATGCGGACCTCCTGTAAAAAATGCTATAGGAGGATCATTTGAAAAAAAGAACCTCCAGATTTTTGTACGTCATGATGGAAGAAATAGCGATAGAAGTTAAATTCTTTTTGGGAATTAATTAATAACCTGTTGTTTCTAAATTTGAAAACGCGATGCATTTATACTCATATGTGGCCGCAGGATGCGCGTGCATCCGTATAGCTAATACCTCAGACAAACGCACGTAAGATGAAGCATCCGAGTCAAGCCGCGCGCTGACGCGTATTTATGTGAAACAATATTTGTGTTGGCTTCAAAAAGCGGACCACTATATCTCGCCCCGGCGCTCATACCCGCAAGCTCGAAGACGGACCCCGTCTTCACCACGTATACGTGCTGCAATACCTTAAAAATCAAACCAACCGCGGATATTGCGATACTCCGAAATCTTAACACTTCGAAAAAGGCGAATTTTGTACGCGAAATCAATCACGAATACGCCATGACCACTTATTTTACGTTCGCAGACCTGCATTTAGCGGAAATGTCAATTATGAAATTGAAGTAGATTCTTTCCTCTTATATTAATTTAATAATTTCTCTGGTCGATGGTGGATAATTTTATTGAATTTCCTAGAAAGTGATGTACGTTTTAATGGGTTTATGATGTTTTTACAAGGCGGTTCGTGGCGTACGGTGGTACGATGAGGTGTATTTTTTAATACGGTATGTAGTAACGTCCGCTCCACGGTGGTATCGAATAAGTATTATACTTGAGCTTCGTTATAAGTTGCAACGTGCGGAGGGACGTCGAGCGTCTTCGCGTCGTGGCGTAGACGTCGTCGTTATATAGCAAGAAGCGAGAAGGTATGAAGCGCAAAGACGACGATGACGACGGTGGTGGCGGCGGCAATCCATTAGGTAGGAATCCCCTGGCTCCCGGCAGACACACCCTGACGCTATCAAAACACGCCTTAAAACTTATATTCCATCGGAGGTGAAATGGTGGTTGTGAGAAAGCCCCGTACGTGAGATAGAATAACAGAACTGAACCGTAGAGAGAGAGGAAGAGAGGAAGAAAGGGCGGTAAGAGAAACAGGGAGAGAATTTGTGCCCATCGCGTAGTTAGCAGAACCCGCGGGAGCCTTACCGCGGGTACGTTGACGTGTAACATCGACGCCTTACAATTATTTCACATCCGAATCGGGTTCAATAATTCAGCTGAAATTTAAAATGGCTGAACAGTTTTTTTCTATGCACTGTACCTAAATCCCTTTGACGGAGAATTTCGCTCTAAAATCCAGTCTCTGTTTCGCTGTATATTTTTTAGGGAAAATTGTGCCACCCTGAACAAGAAGAGTAAAATTTTTACTCCAGGAAATTTGAAAAACTGTAGGTTAAAGAGTCACAACGTTCTAATAAAAATGATTTATTGTTACAACGATCGATAACTATTCTGAATAACGGTGTAAAGAATAATTAAAACTTTTCATATACCTAAGGTTTCCTTATGGAGTTAGAGGCTAAAAGAAAAAATAACTCGTTGGTGTGGTTTAACCGCACAACGACCAAAGTATAGCCGTAGCTGGTTGCTTTATAGTAAAATTCCCTGCAGTGCCAGATGTTTATAAATCGAGCCCAAGTCTCAAATTGTTTAAATATCCCGTATAGTTATAGTCTTCCGTTGTTATTACAACGCCGGTGTATAGGGGAGTGTAAAAAGAAGTGTCAATTTATGATAAACAACCCTATATGCGGAGGAACCATGCACCGTATAGTTAAATTAAGATATCAAACGCAGATGATATACTCGTGGCAACATATTCTCGCTAGAGAATGGCGGATAAATTACATAATATGCAAGGAAAAATCTATGTATTGAATTATTTTACATCGTAGAGAAAATATTGGGAAGGCAAAAACTCAACCATGCACAGTCTGAAAGGGGGGTGCTGTAAAAAAAAAATTCTCTGCAGAAATGGTCTGTATAGAATTTGCATGCATATGTTATTCGGAGTCATGCGAAATTCATGTCAGACATTACCCATTCATTTTCAAACTGTATACTCTAACTTTGTTATTATTTTCATGCAAATTGAGGCAAGAGAAATGTTTCTGATGCTTTTAATGTTGCCAGTAGATCGAAAATATTGTAAGAACTCTTCGTAAATAAGGAAGAACTCATATTTTACATTTTTATTCTTTCGAAAGTGACTTATAGAAAGAACATTGGAAGTGTCGAGCAAAAGCTCTGTTTGAATTACGGCCGCGACTTGGATCTAAAAGAAATATTTCCGGTCTTCGGTTTGTCCAAGAAGGTCGACTAGGTATTCGTATCTATCGTATAAGTAGTCGAACAGTATTGAGCGGCCTCTTACAACAGCAGAAAGTTCATGGTAGTTCGTAACGCAAGCGCACTGATCCACCAATAGAAATCCAAGCTGTTGCCCATGCGTATTCATGACCATGGAGATCAAAGCTGAACCAAAACGGTCCACCCTGTGGAGTTGCTAGCAACACGAGTTAACATTTTGTAATATAAAATGATTATCCCAGTACGATGTTTCACCTGTGGCAAAGTAATCGGCAACAAATGGGAGGCGTACTTAGGATTATTGCAGGCAGAATATACAGAAGGGTAAAAATCCAGATACAAATATCCTGGTGGACTAATATAAAACCTAACCTTTTCTGAAAGTAAATAAGTCTATTATTTCAGTGATGCCCTGGATGCTCTAGGCTTGAAGCGATACTGCTGTCGTCGTATGTTGCTTGGACACGTTGACCTGATTGAAAAACTGCTGAATTATGCTCCACTTGAAAAATAGGAAACCGATCTAAGGGAACGATGACTGAACTTTATTTACCGTTCATTGGATGGCCGATCTTATATCTAAGTTTCGATTTCTTCGGATGATAGAAAGCAGATTATTCTTCGACCGCTATCTCGATGCACCATATGATCAATTGAAATGAGTCGCAGTATATTGTATTTTCAAAGAAAACTTTTATTCAATCCAAATATTTTTATTTTTTTTCTGTTTCTTACATCAACCGTATCCAAATCTCATGGCATATTTGGTAATAGATTTAAAAAAAAAAATTTTTAAATGCGATATAGCTACCATAAAAATATCCCTAAAAACGAGGCTGCTTCTCATACGAACTATTTGAAAATGGCGTGAATTAGATGCAATTTATTATCAGGCTATCGATTACTCATCCTAGACAAGTTGTAAATAGGTATTGCCCATTGATATGGCTTACAAGTATTTTAAGTGGTGTAAAAAATAAGTACGTACCCTATTCTGATTTTAGTCTAATGATTAAAGATATTTTCCAATGATATGATCGTTTAGTTTATTAAATGATTTGAGTACCCAACTACTATCTCATTCATTCACGCATTTTCGGTCTATCAACATTATTGCAATTTTTTATACCAATCACAGTCCTAATATATTGTCATAACTTTTAAATACCGAGTTGAATTCTGGTCGTAAATTGGATTAAAATTTCTTTCGTTGTTCAATATCATAATACAACCCTTCCATTTATTCAAATAGTATTCACCTTTTCAACAAACATTCATTTTGTGCAAAAAATTTTCCAAACATTTCAAATAATTAATAACTAGTTATTCAAGATGACCCTGTTTTACTATACGATTACTATGTAAGCAGTATTTACATATGTATACCTTCGTGACGTATATAAATACGTAACCAAAAGTAGGTGGGACGATGAGAAAAGAAAAAAAAATAAAAAAATACCTACTATTTCTGCAAAAAGTATCTTATTCAAAATTATTACATATAGGTATTAATTATGCAATACGATATAAGTACCTAAAACTTTTTAAATGCTCTGGTATCAAATGTAATTTTTTTTTTTTTTTAATCTTAAAATGATTGAAAATGAAATTTAACTAACTAATAATAACGTTCTATACGAATATTTGATGCGCCGCAAGAAAACTTAAAACCTGTTTAAGTTACGGCAAGAAATAAAAATTCATCGCTATCTAAAAGTTCGATGTGGCAGACGAATCGGCTCGTGGAGTATACATAGATATTATTATTTTCTTTCCCCCCTTTAAATAAGAAGAAAAAATCATTCTTATACAGCTCTCAAGAATACTTTTTCTATACTTAAAATCTAATTGCATACTTTCTTTGTTTATTAGGATCATTCATTTACTCCTAGAATGGTTCCAACGGATCATCTCAGCTCCTCAAAATTACATGGTTTACCTCCTCACCATGTACGCGGATATTACAATATGTGGCTTTTTACCAGAAGGTTCGGAAATAGGAAGGCACGTATTGTAAATCAATTTTATGCAACTGCAGCGCACCGCGCATCAGCGCAACTGATTTCTAATGAATTTTCTCTTTTTTGTTCTCAACGCTTATCTGCTCGCGTCGATTCAGCAGGTGCTTCATTCACATTTAAGCTCATAATTATGCGAGACAAAATAACTTTCAGGCATATACCTCAAAATCGTATACAAAAAGCGATTATTGGCTCTCTGCGCGAATCAGGATTACCTTCACGAAAAGCGAAGAAGCATTATTCCGATGCGAAATTGTGAGTGAATGTTTTTTTTTAAGCTTAATTATTTACTGAACAAATCTATGATCTGTATTACAGCGCTGCGGGATCCGAATATTAAAACTACGACTCCCAGTATGCATATAATTACATTTTTCCAAAGCACCCAATTTCCGGGCCCGAAACCCTCATCCCAGCAAGTAACTATCTCGATTAACAGAGGAATTACCAAACCCAATATCGAAAAACAGAAGGCACCGATTAGTCCCATAAATGGCGAAATCGAAGGCACTGCAACGGCCAGCAGAACTGCAAAAAGAAAAAAAAATAATGACGAATCGTTACTTGAATTTATTCAACTTTTGTAAGATCCTTGAAAAAATTAGTCACGAACTTACCGCAGCCAGCTACTAATCCCGTTCTCAAAATGTATTGGGCAATCAGCGGTCTTTTCGTAAAAGATTCTTTGATACCGTTCCACGCGATTTCGTAGCACACGTAGAACTGCAGTCCAAATGTGCAGTAAACTGCGAGGGCGATAAGAATTTTGACGGATTGTGCGAGTCTGAAATGAGGAATAAAAATTGCACAAGGTTATAATCTCGAGTTTTCCGTTTGAAACAAAGAGAAACAGCAAAACATGTTCGATTCTAAAATATACTCACACTTCCGTTTCGGACAAATTTAAAATAATATTTTCTTTGGTATTTTGTCCGTGAGCGACGAATCCCAAAAATCCAAGTAAAATGTAGATCAGAGTTACTCCGGACATACCCTTGTTCAAAACACCGCAAAGTCCGAGGAAGTGCTGTGGGGTTTTCATGTTGTTTTCCAGGGGCATAACCACGCCTGATTTATGAAAAAAAAATCACACGAAAATTTATTAAATTTATCTATAGGTTCGGCAAATAATTATCACGGATTAAAATGCATGCGATAAAATTACCTATAGCCTCTATGGCGAATATAGTGATACTGAAAAATTGGGGTAGGTCTCCTATCGGCACCGCCAAGTGGGCTGACGTTATCGGTTGCATCCCCGCTATCAAGTAGTAGAACGTAATTCCAAGACCTATGGCCATGAAACCGTTAGCGACCATCGAAACTGGGGCGAGATATCTCAGATTCGGTACCCAACCCAGCAAGATTAGAGGTAGCAAAAGCATGGCTATCATTGCACGGTCGTTCATTGGTTCGCCCGTGTAGTGATCAATAACTTGTTTGATATTACCAGCAACGATTACGGCGTAAACGCTGCAGGTACCGTAATACGTTACAAATAAACTTACTTGTATCGTGTATCTGTAAAAAAAAAAAAAAATCAAAATTTGTAACGTTTAGTTTTCAACACAGATTTTTTTTTCGTACAAAAATTCATTCAATTCGTACTTCATAAGCGGAGCAAGCCGTCTTCCCCATTCCGGTCCGGTAGCAAACGCGGTTTCTGTGACCTCGGAAAATGTCATCGTCGGTTTTCGAGTCTTGTAGTATAATTTTTGACCACATTTTACCTGAAAATTAAACATACATCGTTTGATCGATTCAAATTTCTGGGCTCAATTTTTCCTATCGGTTTCTTTTTTCGATTTATTTTTAGAAAATTTCAATACTTACAAGAACATAAGCGCAATGTGTGCAGATAATGGAGACTAAAACCGTTGCGAATAGACCAGCTATCAATCCTGCACTTTTGAAGGCGTACGGCATACTCAGGATACCAGTTCCAAGCGAGGCCTTCAGTAAATGGGTCAAAGTATCGCAGTCTCTAAAAAAAAAACGAAAAAAGTAGACAATTGTAAAATCAATCGATCGATTTTCCGGAATCACAATTCTAGCAGTAGTAATTAATTGAATATATCGATTAATATAAATTTCTTACGTCGTAGGATTATCATTCTGCCGTTCTGCGAAAGGATCGTAACTTTTACCTCCTGCATTTTGGAGCACGGGAGCTTCTGCGTCGCGCGGTAGGACTTGAACTTTGTACCTGAAATGAGAAAAATTTCCCCTTTATTACATCCGTATTGGTAAGAATGTGGTTATTTATTATAAATAGTCTCTTATACAACGAATTACGATAATATGGGTAAAGAACTTAAATAGTGTTCAAAGTTCGCCGCAGATTGATTTTCTTTGTTTATGCATAATAACTGCGTTAGGAAATATGATAAGGTAAAAAATTCATCATATCTCCGTACGATAAGACCAGTAACATATTGACCAGCGATTGTCGAAGGTTTAAAACAATGCAACGTTTTTTGTCTCGAGATTTGCGCAGAATTGTAATATATTGTAACTCTGTTTACCGCGATTTTGAGTGACTCATATCTATGGATGAATCGGTACTTGAATCTTTGAATGCCAAATCGGACTGCGAGTAACTCGGGAAAATGTTTCCGACCTTTTTATACGAATTCTATATAATTTTTTTTTTTTTACATCATTGAGCAATCCATTTGTAAGCATGCCGCGGTTGAATAATAAAAATCGTAGTTACGAATCTGCAGAGTCAACGAATATGACGAAATTATATTCAACTTCAATTACTAATGGCAAGAGAAAACGATTCGACTTAGGGGGACAAAGAAATTTTTGTTGCTGTTCCAAATAACTCGGCGATTGTTTTTTACGTTATTTTTATTTTGCTTGCCTATTTTCAAACAAAGATGATAAATAATTTCTCTGTAAGAAAAAATAATAAATAAATTATATACAAATAATTTACTTCGCACTCAACGCTCCATCTTTCATATTAGAGCCATCCTGTGGCAGAAAAGTTTCCAGCTCTGTGGCTGCTGGTTCGGTTGGATTCACCTGCAAAAAAAAAATTTCAAAACAGATTAATTTTGTGAGTATTTGATGCAAAAAAAAAAGAACTGTGTTATAAATATTACAAGGTTACTTAAACCACGCGATTTGGAAGCCGAAAAACAAATAGAAAAAAATATAGCATGCAGAGTTTTTAACAAAACGAAGGTTAATCGTGTCATACTAATTAAACTCAAGTTACTAAATAGAAGCGAATTAATTACATTATACTTGGAACGACGCGAGGGTCAGGATTTCAGTTGATATGCAAACATACAAATTGAAATTGTAATCTTACCATGTTTAAGTAGGTGTTCCTTTATGTAATGTTTGTATCCAAAATTAATTTTCTGGTAATTTTGCCGCTCGGATTCTGCGCCTGAACTAAAACGGAATAAAAAAAATAGAATTTTATTTTACAAGTAAAAATAAATATATCTCATAGATTACATGTTATCACCATTATTATTCACATCACGAATTTCGTATATATTTTCTACGAATATCAATCGGCACATCTAGTATAACGACAGTCGTACAGGATACACGTGATGCGAATGAAGAAAAAAGTAATCAAACAGATTCGTTAATTTCTATGGATAATAATTTATAATTAATTTTGCGATAGCGGTTCTTTTTATTCTACTTATAATCTGATACAGCGTTTAATCAGCGACATTTTATTTACACACCACGTGTAGCATATAGGTTCTTTTTTTGTTTTTTTTTTTCGCTCCAAATCTTTATCTATAAGTATACTCCAATATTTGCCCATGCGATGTGTAATATTATGAAACCAATGGTCGTGATTAGGATTTTAATTTAACCGGCCGATTAGGTTATCGATTATATAAATTAGTGCGCAGGTTTTAACTGAATTACGTTTATATTGTAATATAGAATAAATATAAAAACGTACGCGTCACGTACATCGAACGAATCCAGTTGTTCAAAGCGCCTTGAATCAATTTTTATTATTTGTTCATTTTTCACGTTCTTTTCAAACCGTCGTCTGACGTACGTCGCTTATGTTTATTCTTCGTTCATCGAAAGTATGACTTTACTTATTCCCCGCATTATCGTGCTAATGCGACAAATATATAAGCCATGTTAATGGGTTCATTCAAGCAGCGTATATAACGTGAAATGAGTGCGATAAGAAATTGTGGAGATTTTCTAATTTTTTACCTCCAATTTTGACTCTTCATAGATGAAGAAAGAATAATAATTATTATCACATTACCGTTTACATTGTATACCTACGCGTATGTAATAAAAGGATCAAATTCAAGTACTTGACTTATCGTTAATCAGTCTAAGCCGGATGTTATAACATCCACTTTGATAAAAATTTGCTTTATCAAAAATGGAAAAAAAAATGAATAAATAAATTAGAGTCCATATTAGAGTTGCAATTATGATTTTCTACGTGAAATCAATGAGAACTTTTGATTTCAGGCTTAATTTTGCAAATTTTTATCACCGGCTAGGTACGATAATTCCTATAACTCGCATGGAAGGACATACACTAATCGAGCAACGTATATTTCAGAGTTTTGGAGTACGAAAAAATTAATATCTATTCATATTATTACACCACATACGATACTTATGTGTAATATGAACCCTGAATATGAGTTAGTCAACGGGTTTAAGTTGCAGATGAATGTTACACAGTGTCAGCTGGTGATAATGTCTGTCAAATAAAATTATTCCGCGCTACAATCTTCAAGGTAATTTGCAGTATGTTGTTATTCTAATGCAAACTATTTCTGTGCGCAAATACTTGTCCACATATTATCTCCTTCTGAGTAAATTTTTTTTAATCTTTTTTTCTTTTTCTCTGAAATTTTTCTCAATAAAAATCCCACGGTCTAAGTTTACCGTATACACATTAATCGTTCTGCAATTTTTATCTTTACGAGTTAAAAACTCAAAACGTACTATGCGTTCAGTCTGTCTGATAAGAATATCGGTTATCTATAGGTAGCGTTTATTTGCTGAAAGAAAAAAAAATCCCTGAAACGACGGATGTGCTGCAGCAGCTTTTCGTATCGTTAATATTATATCTACCCTGATTTCTGGTAGTCGCAGGTAGAGTCGATCGACATATTTTCATCGCTTTTATATATATCTATATACACGTGCAGGATTGTACTGCAGTAACTGCAGTAATTTCCCCTGGTTTTCCTTTCTTTTCTTCTTTTTTTTCAACTTTTACATTTCTCGTTTTTTCAGGTGCATAAAAGGTACAGGAGGTTTTCAAATATTTTTTCCTTATGGTAGAAACAATTTTTGCGAGTGCACTCAGCTTGTCTTTGATCAATAATATTCATGGCAATGTTTTTGAAGAACGAGAGAAAAATTTTTTGCGTGGGTAAATTTTTTTCATTTTTTTTTATTATCTCGTGGTTGTATAATTTCAGCTGCGAGTGAATTTGATATTTCTTAAGTAATTATTTTGATGGTTTGTCGAGAAAATAAATTTACCGTTTGTTTCAGGAAAAAAAAAAATTGTTCTTTCCAACAATTTGAAGGAGATTATATAAACCGCAAAATGTGAAACAGGATAATATTTATAAAAATAGATATGAAAAAAGAAATGTATATTTATGCGTATAAAGTGTGTCCGGTTAATTTTCCTCATCATATATTTTGTGGCTCAATAATCATACCTTGAGCGTTGGGAATTCGAGTTGAGGAAAAAAATTGATTCTATACAAGGTTGCGAAATTTTATTTTTTATCAATGACGTCGGATGTGAAGAAGAATAAAAAAAAAAAGAAAAAGCAAGAGATATATGAATAATAAAAATAATTTGATGAATTTAAAAATAGACAGCGTTAGGTGAAAGAAAAATGCATTATCAATTGAGTTTATGTATCTTTATTATTCATATAATCTCAACATGTTTAAATCTCTCTATAATAACATCTGCAATAAATCTTAACACCATCAAAGTAATAAGGTAGGATCTTCACGGCGATAATTACCCGACTTTATAACCTACTGTACAGTATACCTATAATACCTTGTGAAAACAAATCATATATTTGCATCAAAAGCTCATCTTAGTTTTGATTGTTAATCGTTTGACACAGGATTTGTAGTCAAGCCTGAATATAAGAAAAATTGTAATAGAAATGAATAAATAAAATAAAAAGGATTAAATAATACTAATGACAATGATAAGAAACATAATATCTCAGGTAAAAAGTATTTAATATAATCTCACTAAGCTATCATCATAAAAGGCAATTTTGTATGTAAATCATGACTATTCTAAATTCGCCAACTATATGATTCACACACTTGAATATGCCCGTGAAAATTTTTTTTCGTTTTTCTTAATGAATCGATCGATTCATTCCTGCGAATAGAAAAAAAAAAATTAACGTTACGCCGATTTCTATGCTCATAAATTAAATTTCCTTCGATTTTAGTTCCGTTAATTGATGTATAGTTTTTTTTTTCCTCCGCTCGCACAATTATATAAGTGGTTATACGTGTGGGTAATATAGTCGTAGTGCCGCAGGTCAATGACTACGATAAAATAAAAGGAAACAAGAAATCCAAAAAAAAAAAGAAAAAAAAGTGATGCAATGATATGTAAAGCATTGCTTCACCGCGACTATAACAACGCGCGTATCGCGACACTATAATATAATAATCTATGCGGAGCACCGATATAGGTATGGTATTTTGATGGTATTTAAAATGCACGTGTGTCTTGAACCAATAATACTGCAGATAGGTGTATAAAAAAAAAATTTGAAATCGATCCGATCATTTATAATTATTTAATTATTTATCAGACGATATCAGATTTCGTCAGCGCAGTTGATACGTATAATAATGTAATGTAAATAATTCTGCTGCTTTTGAGAGTTTTTTTTTTCATATTCTTAGCCGGTTCGTCACGAAATTTTTGCATTGTAAAACTCATGCCGTAGTCGCACACACGTGTCTTGTACGAATTTTTTTTAGTCTCCTTCTCTGCTTTTATTTTGTCTCGTTTTACCGGTCGAGTCTCTTATACTTTTACACACAGCGACATACTGCGTTATGGGATATGGAGAATTAAACACGTGTGTGTAAGTACGTAACCTTGTACTTCATGCTGATGTTATTACATCACCCTGCCGTGTGATATTGAAATTTCAAATGAGATTATACATATCAACGGTCGAAACGATATTTCGCAACTCTACACAAAAACGTACGAGAATCTGATGTTTCGTGATGTAGATTGTACGTACGCGTGGTTATAACGGCGTGATGAGAAGGTATTTTTTTTTTTTGAAATAAAAATGGTTCGACTAATTTTCAGGGCGTTTTTTTAAACATTTTTTCCACGCGTTCCCACGAGCAAAAATATCCCAGCTTCAGATTCCGTACTATAATGACTCGACTCAATGAAAAGTTGTAACTTAGTAGTAACTACTACAAAATTAATATTTAGTTAAACGAACAATTAGTTTGCTCCCATTCACTAGATCGTTGCTCCTAATGCTTGAGACCAGTTTTTATAGACCCGAATTTAAACACCGGGCAGATGCACACAATCGATTGATGGGAATGAAAAATGACGCGCTATATTCGCACGTCCATATCGTCTGCGCGTAATATTAAAAAGCATGAAAACTTTTCAATTAACAAACAGAAACGATAGAGCGAATGAACTTTTTATCGTAAATTTAATTAGCCGGCTCGTTTCAAATCACCAGTTTTTCAACATCACGCGCGGTCTTTGTCGCCGCTGACCACACGGGTCAGTTTTAGAACCGCCCGCTTTTCTACTTCTGGCTTCGTATATCTTGTGTCGGCCACACGTGGTTCGTGGGCATATTTCGCGTGGCTGATGCAATGCGGCGTACGTTTTCACGTCACGAAGGGGGACGGAAAGAGAGCGAGAGAGAGAAGAGAAAACCTTCGGAAATTTTGGATTCTTCACTTAAACGGTAAGAATAATTGAAAATTATTAATCGCACTGTATTCCGATCGACGATAAATCTCAAACCCCGTGAAAGAATCCTTACGTATGTTCCCGACACACATCTATAGGCATAAAATTAAATTACCTAGTTCGCCGGTGGAAAAATCAATGAATGGAAGTATGACTCGGCTTACCCCGCGAGTGGTTAAATTTTCTGCCGGAACACTGCAGCTTACCCTATTTTTATGTTATAGGTAAATTGAAATTAAAAAAAAAAAGAAACAAAAAAAAATTCCCACACAAATTTAGTCCCAAGGAAACGCGCTACGAACTCCCGGCACTATAGTGGCCGCCCGTCGTTCGACTCAATACTGAAGTCTAAAATTTACACAAGGGTCGAAAACGACCGGCGTCCCCACTGCACGTCGTCTACGAGACTATACGTGGAGTGAAACGACGCTTGCGTAGGTTTTCGTGTAGGTGGAGATAACGTGGTATTTGAAATTATGTACGTGTAAGTGTATGTAGGTGCAGAACGAGCGTCGTGACGCCAAACGCCGCTATAACTACAGCCGCCGCGACACTCGAACCGTATCAGAATTCGGGGGCGTTGTAAAAAAAATTGTAATACGTCCGCTTTTCGTGACGAAAAAAAAGGATGAAAATGTATTAAAAAAAATCCGCTCACGCTCTCTCATTGGAAATTCTATTTGGATTAGATTTATTCCACAGAAGGTGCTGTGTGTCGTTTACATGTACTTGAAATTAAACGCCTTCTTCGGCGCCCACGAGATCGTACGCGGTGCAGTGACGCATTTTGGCGTAATATTGAAAATAGATATTCGCAAGAATCTTGTTTTTAAACATGAGAAAGATAAAAAAATATATACCTTATCGTTGTCACCCTGACCTAGCTCCACAGAGGCTCGATTTATGATCATATTGTTTCTTTTCTCTTGATTCGTTTAAATACAGATGAAATTTGCTTTTCACCACTTATATTCGTTCTATGAAAATTTAGCTAACGAATGAGCGAATGAATTAAGTGGACAGCATGCACTGATATTTCTGATCAATGATCGTCTGGGTCAATTGGGAATCGGGCATGCGTAGCAATTTTGAGAAGCAGTTCGTTTCAGATCTTGAAACAATGGTATCTGGAGGATGGGAGTTATGTAGGTATGTAGACAACCACAGTGCCGACTCACGATCGATGAATTTCGGCTAAGGCGTCTTCGCTATTTATAGAAAAACCTAGAGCACGTGACTAGAAATCTACAAATTAAGCGGACAAGTATAATGTGCCAAGGTAACAGTTACAAACTATTTAAAGTGCTGCACGGGTGTACGCAAGAAATGAACTTGCTTGGCGCCCAGATATCTGATATCGTTACCGATTCACCGTATCAATATTTTCAACATCATTTCATCTGTACAGGAAAAAATTCATGCAAACAGTTCTTATCAATCTGCACCGTTAGGGAGGGATTTAATTTACGTTGTTCTTCAATTCTGTGATTGAGTTAAGTTTGATATGAAAATTATCATAACTCGTAAAATACAACAGTACAAGTTGAATTTGTTACAGAATCTGAATTTGCGATCGGACGAGCGTTGGAAAAATCGTCTACGAGGTACCGTGCGGTTTCCCTCGAGATCTAAAGATTGGAAAAGTGCCACTCAAGTATCGGCCTTTTTCCCTCAGAGATCATAGAAGGGAGTAGTTTTGTTGGTTTGTTTTTCGAATACCAGGTATTAATTTCGTGGCGATAAGGTCTGTGCAGATTTAACATCGCCTTTTTGCGATCCGCATCACTCTTGGGCACGTCGCAGACATCGTGCCAGGCATGCCATCTTGGATCAAGTTTCTTTTCTTCCCCCTGCTTCTTTCGTTGCTGCAATAGTAGATCAGCTCTTTTCGAAACCGCAAACACCTCGTCAGTTTCTTGTTGTTTATTCTCATTGTCAGCCTCCTCTGCCAACGATTTATCTGCGGAGAAAAGATGAGAGGAAAAACATTTGTACTCATCGTCATACATAAAGTTTTCGCTCTTTGACCTTTGATGGTTCATTCCTTCAGTTTAGACTAGATAATAATACCACTTATTAATGGTCTTTACCACATTCTATAGAAATCACTTTCGTAGTTGGCCCGGAACAAATATTTTTTCATTCGAAGAGAGGAGTTTATCTGATCCGTAATATAGCGAAGTACCAGTTGCTGTCGGTCCGTCATTGTTTAGTTGGATAAACGCTGTACAAAGTGGATCGCGGAATTCTTTTGTGGACACGCGCGGTTATAAATGAAGCTGGTTTAATTGAATAATTTCAAAGTAAAAGAAAGGCGACTACGCCGTTAGTTCAGCAATGCTAACGTCTGCACTATAACGTTGAAATTACGTCGTGTATTCAACGCAGCTGGTATTGTGACGTTTTCGGCAAAGGAAAATTTACCTGCAGGCTTATATTTCCTAAAGAATTCCTCGCCGCACTCGGGGCAAAGGTAACAAAGAATGCCCGAATGCCGAAACTATCATCCGGTTATTATTTCCCCTCCACTTTCCTAGTTTACTTCGTTTTATCTTATCTCTGTTTCTTTGTAACTACAAAATTGTAAACGCATTCACGTTATACATTGTATATATTTGTCATGAATTTTTCAACTCGTGTCAGCAATTATTGCGGATGATAAGCCAAAAAATATGGAAAATACGTTGTTTGTCAGAATATTTCTAATCAATTAGCCCGATTTTCCGGAATAATAGTTTGAAAGTGACTATATTTCGTAAATATTTTTTGCAACTTTTCAATTATCTGCAATTCATGGATCCGACGAGATTTCCAAGGCCAGGTGTTTTATAAAAACCCAGTTTATGGGCAACCTCGAACAGAGACACGAGTGTAACTTTTTTCGCTATATAATTTTCTTGTCGTAAATTTTTTACTCGCTCATAGATAATATGGTATATTTCATGAATTATCTATTGAATAAAATTATATTTTTGTGGAAAAAAAATATTATCCACTCACATACTATATAACCGCAGTTTCCGATCTAATTATATACTCTGCTTTTGCAGCATTCTAGTCAACAGTTGGATAATATTATTAATAACATGATTATACTTTCTGGAGGAGATCGTGATTATCCGGAACTCCCTATACTTCAACGGGTACTTTTCTATCCTTGAGAATTTTACCTTCATCGACGATCGTCCGCGTCATGACCGCATCGGTTTTATCGACGTCTAGGCTCTCCCGCATTCCCTCTTCCTCCGAATTTTTCTGCTGCACAGGCAAAAAAAGGGGGAAAGAAAATGCAAGGTTTCTTTTTTCTCTCCTAAAATATGTATATTGTAAAAGAGACCGATACGTTCCGGACCCGCGTTTGTAAAGAAAAGGTGAGCTAAATTTGGAAGTGTAACTAAACAAATTTGTTGCGGATATAATTTACGGAAGACGTATAGTTTAAATCTTTCCTACCATTTTGATACAGTGAAGTTTTTTCTCCGAGTATTTTGACGCAAAAATTTTTCCGTGTGCAGACGAAAAGAATGACATCAGATATCGAAACCTTGTAAGGTTTGAGCTTTGTTTTTCGATCAAACTTCGTAAGCTCGGCTTTATATGCGCTCGTCGCACACCGATATGCGGGCAAACGTAGGTAAGAAAAATAAATATTACGAATGTTTTAGAACCTGCACTACGTTATTCTGATCATAAAATTATGGCGCACAATTTATTTGAATTTAAAAACTGATCACGAGTGTGTGTAATGAGAAATGCAAATTTTGCATTTTATTACGAACCCAATCAATTTTATTGCACATCGACAATTGGATAAGACGTAGTTTGATATTATAGTAATTATCACAAAATTGCGTCACGAAAAATAATATATCAGTAAACGTCATCACGATGACTTTTTATTACGAAATTATTTGATAAGAACTGCGCGGCGACAAGCGCCCAGCAAACTTGTGTAAATGAAAAAAAACGTTGGTTAATATTTCGAAAGATAATTTTCAACGATCGTCAAGCTATACCTAATTCCGTAATCCATCGAGTTAGCAGTCATAACAAATTTGAGAGAACAAAAAAAAATTATTCTCTGTGAGATAAGCTATCTGGGGAATATTCGAGCGATTATTGATTCAGGCAAGAAAAATCGTGTCGTTCTCTCGTGAGATTCTGTACAAATTGAAAAAAAAAAATAGAAAAACTTACTTTCTGTTCAGTTAGTTTTTCCGGTAAATCTGATAATCGTTGAAACTGATAATCATCGGGATTTCCAACGGTACAGTTGACGCGCTTTGGAATTTCGCTTTGCCACCAAATCGGAGTTGTCGTGTATTGGAAAGCTGCTGTTGTTTGTGCGCTAAACAAAAAGCACTCACGTCAGATTCAAAGGCAAGTATCTCAGATCAATTAGAAAAGTTTGATCATTCTCAGATTTCAACGAATGGAAGTCGATCACTGTTGGTAATCAGCCCGAGTTACCGAGGGCAGATAAATTCACAGCTGTACGTTATAATCTAATTTTACATTATACGTCTTGTCTTTTCTGATTTTTCAATTACTAAGAGCCTCGATTATTCGAGTTCCGCAACACAGTAAACTGATGTAAATACGATCAGAAGGAAACTCGCCAACTCTACAAAATTCTCAACTCGCGATGCTTCTGGTATCGCGTTTAGATCAATACGAAACGTGGTATTAAGTAATGGTACGTATAGAGTCACGGTAGTGTAATTGAAAGGCTTGTCTGTGCATGGATAAAAAAAAAATTTACATTTCCAGTTCCTAAAAAAACTCGATGACGATGACAAAAAAACAAATCTGTATTCAAAACCCGCCGAATAATTAAGTATAAATAAGTATATATAATTATCTATGGCAAGAACCTGTGATCTTTTTCTGGTTTCGTAGTAAATTTTTCTTCGTTCGATTCTTTTTCTTGATTTTCAGCGTTTTTTAACCTCATATCTTTTATGTACCGATATTCGTACTGCTCGCTACGAGGAAACGGGGCGACCTTGCCTGAAAAAAAAAAAAAATAAAATGAAATGCAAATTGAAAAAACCAAGTTCGGAAGTCGATTTAGGGAGAATATATTTGACCGTGTGGAAAACGCGAATCGTGACTTGGTGAAAATTTTTCCTTTCACGCGCGGACAATATCACGAGACCGCGGGCGTCTGTAAATAGAATCACGTGTGATATATTCTGCGAATTAGTCACACTAGTTTCCATCGTTTAAAAAAGTTACTGCGATATGTGGGTGTGAAGTTTGCGTACAGATTTATACTCTTTCGTCGGGTCATCTTCCGCGAATCGTGACTATAGTAATTTTGGCAATATTTTATTCCACGCCAGCCATATTCGTATATCTGACTACACAAAAGATCAAACGTTGGAATATTCCTTTGACGATATTTGTCAGGATGTAGATAACAAGTTTAATTGTTTGATACCTCCAAGGATTTCCGGTCAATTAAGATGGGAATATCTGAGTGCTGAATAGCTCGTATATGTCGCGTTTATTGTAAAATTCGATTGTTAAGATTTTCTTCTTTTTTTTTTTGTTGCATAAAATTAATTTTGCAACATATTCAATCGCTGTAATGAATCTCCGATTCGTTTTAGGAACAGATCCGAAGCAGACGTTCTCAATTAACTCGAATGAGAAGCAATCAGTGAATAAAACGGTTGTTACCCTTTTTTAACCCGTAATTAATTCTATCGAATCTGTAACATAACTATACGTTTTGCGTTCACCTACTCTCGATACAACTTCACTCATCGATTTCGTCATTCGATTATCGACCGATTTAAATTTCACTCTATTTCATTTTATTTTCAATATCATTTCGGCGCACTTTTCCAACCGGCATAGAGGTCGACCTTCTCCTTCGGCAGAAGCCCCATCATCGAGTACAAGGCCTTTGCATTTCTCCCACATTCGTCGACGTACCAAGCTCTGCTGTTATCTACCCATCGATCCAACGTTCTCGAACTAACTTCAGCCCTAGGAGCGACCGGATCATCTGTTGAAAAAAAAAAATCACTCAGAATCGTTCGGAAATCAATTCCATCTTAATTCTCATCCCTTTCATTTTGATGTCTCGATTAAAACGACGGCACAAATTTTACTGCACGGCGCAGAAGATTCTTCGTGACGAATAAATTTAAATATCGCTCGATTAGCGAATTGAGCTGTAATCGAGCTGATTCATTTGACTCTGTACCTCGATATTTGAGAAGGTGCTTGACGTCTCTATTCTATTTAATCCCGAGGAATATTAATCGCGTCAAGCTATATTCTACTTCTTTGTCCCATTTTTTTTTTCTTTTCTTTTTTATCATAGGCACCATGTACCTATTATAATACTAAAACGATAAGTGAAAGTCGCGTGATCAGCGAGTACAAGGAGTGAACTTTGTATTTCATAGCTTGATAGCTCTTTGGTACAGCTATAGAATTATTGACGTGACCTCATTGATTAATTGATCGCGTTTAATACGAGTCGGCAAACGATCCGATAGAATATAGCTCACGTGAAATTATGAGCACAGTTTTTTTTTTTTCTTTTTCTTGGTCTTTCTTTTCTTCTTTTTCTTCAGTCTAATTCCATCGATTGACCAATCAAGCATATCTACTTACCCGGCCCTCGAGGTATCGGCGATAATTGCTTGCCGACCAGTTTATGAGTTGGGCCAATTCGACCGTTTAAAAGAACCCCTTCTGTCAGGTAACTTTGACGAACTTCCGTAATACGATGTCCTATGGGATCGGGATCTGGGTACTGAATACGAAAAAAATGGAAAGAAAAATTGTGTACAAAATTATTGGTTGGATTGAATTGTTATAGCTATTTTTGTAATTTTATCGGGGCGTACGAAAAACATTTTGAAATCCTCCCCGGAGGTGTTATGTGGTTGGATTTTAATCTACTAGCATTTTCGAAGATACACCGCAGGCGCCAGAATATGAATTCTTAATTAGTAGCTTAAAATGACATGTGTATTATAAAGTGTTTTACCTTGTAGCGATAGCAACGATTATAATGAAGCTGTATAATCGCGATAAGGAATTTAATTTCGTTTGTACTGCGGTACACCAACTGTATAAATTTGAAACAAGGAATCTCAGCGAATTGAATTTGGCAAATTATGTGAGAGGAAAAAAAAATAAATCTCATTTCCATGTTACCAACAGATGAGAATTAATTTGACAAAAGGATTTCAATTTTTCGGTACAGACATTTAACAGCTGATTTATTTTTTGGTATTTGAAAAAGTTATGAATAAACCTAAAAATTAACAAGTTGTGTAATTAATAAATTAATTTATTTTTTGTCGCGCACATATGGATAACGATTGAAAAATACATCGTACATCAAAATAAAAATCATGTCGTTGGTGCGAATCGAAGCGCCTCCGAAATCGGGTTTCGGAGCAAGAAAGGGAACCACGGAACCTGCAATGAGGGAACAGTACTTGTTCCTGTTGGAATTTTTTGTGCACAGTATTTCGGGAGATAGACTTGCTAAATTGAATCAAATGTTCTTCGTCCCAACGAGCGTTTGCTTCAGATTTTTAACCTTCAAGGACGATAGTATCGAGGTTACTCCGGTGGATCCGATGTTCGAACCGCAAGCTGGCATCGCTGATGATATCGAAAATTTTTACTCGGGACGTTCCGTGGTGTTTGCCATAGCTGAGGATGTGGTTTTGAACAAATTATCTGAATTCAGCATCGCGATGATCATCCAAAAGAAGATGCCGGATAACATAAAACCAAACGTTCTGGTAGGCGTGAGCTACATCGATATGAGTCGGGAATTTTCTGAGATAAAATTCCATCTACAACGCTGCAAGGAGGGCCAAATCCCGCCTCCTCAATCGTGCGAGAGTGAATATCCCCTGCTTTTTAACGGTGAACAAGTCGGAGAGATAACAGTTTACACGAGATTATCAGCGTTTGGGCAAACAATCGTAACGGAATTCGACGCTCCGTCTGTTGGGGACGAGAAGCAGCATACTTTTTACTTCAAAGGAGACGAAATCGATGAAAAAACTCTCGCTTATAAATGCAGAATTATTAGTTACAGCAACATGGACATATGCGGGGATTCTACCGACGATATCACAAAATCCTGTCCTGTCTGCGCCCCCGAAAGATATTCCTGTCTTCCCTGTGGTTTAGAATTCGGTGCAATTGCGCGTCCAGTGACCCCTGCCTGCCCTCATCCGGATGGGCCATCAATTTTTGAAAAACCAGCTTCTTATCCCCCGCCAATTATCGGAAGTGGACCGATTCAGTCGAGTCGAGGAGGTCAGCCCTGTGGGAAGGCCGTTGTCCTCAAGGTTTCGGGACTCTTGGATTGTGGGGATAGCAAACAGCCGACGGTCACAGTAGTTCCAGAATCTGAAGCTACCGGACCGAATAATCCTCCAGATTCTGAACACGATGTGTTCATATTAAGGATTGGAAAAAAAGGACTCGTTTCTGCAGGTGAAAAATCAGATTTACAACTCGAAATGAGGACACCAAAAGGTCCGGAAAGACGCCCACCGATCAGATACGAAACCAGAGAGGCGCAGACCGATGCCGATAAGGGGGGAAAGGGGAAGGGAAAGGGCAAGAAAAAGAAAGGAAAAAAATAGGACCGGATGAACCGATCGAATCGGTCGAAGTTTTATCGCGAATAAATTTTGTACCGCTCAATCCAGTTGCAATCGACGATGATTCGATAAAAGTCCAGCGCACTTCAGGGCTATTAATAATCAGAACTCTGACTTCTTTTCATTAACAAAAATTAATGGCGTGATTAGATTAAAATTTTTTTAACGCTCATAAAAATCAAAATTCAAAAAAATACCAAACTTTCAAAATGGAGGATCAGGAGCAGCAACTTTTTCTAATGGAATTTATCGTCGATAAGGTGAATATCCCATCGGTACGCGCAATGCACGATGAAATTCTCCCCGCTGTCACGTGCGTTTCTTTTCAAGTGAGTAGAATATGATAAATCTCGCTGAATATACCGAACAATTTTCATGAATTAAATTCATCGTTTTAATCAGGTCCTGAATCTGCCGCCGATAAATATTTCTCAGGAGGCATCGTCCGACGGTTGTACATGCGTTGGCGGAGACGTACAGCTCTTCAAAAAAGGAAAATCCTGTCTTTTCGCCTTGCCGTCAATCGTGGTAGAAAAACCTCTTCGTGCTTTTCCGGTCACGATGTCGGTGTATAAAAAACTACCGCCTGGTGTTCTTCCTGACGTTATGCTTATCGGTACCTACCAGATTCAAGTGAAGGATCTTTTCAACGCGCTACTTAATAAGCATATTTTCGAGGCCGGAAATCCGTCTCGCACCATGAGGGATACGTTTAAAATATCTACAGCGACGGGTCAAAATGTTGGCGAGGTTACCGTGTTCATAAGGGTTTCTTGTTTCGGAAAAAAAATCGTCACGCAATTTCAAATACCGCATAATAAGAAGCCTTATCTTTTCAAGGGCGTAGCGAACAGCCCTGTTTATCAATGTAAAAAACTTCCATCCGGTATGGCGATACCGGCACCACCTTCTCCACCAAAATGTTGCTGCGCGAGAGAAGCTCGGGCTATTTCCAGGGGTGGTGCAGGTGAAGCTTGTCCTCCGAAACCGTGCTGCCCAACATCTCAGGTCTCAGGGAACGTGTCATCCGCTTTTCGATCACCAAGAAATTACAAACCTCCTGATTACGGAACAATATCGTTCCACGGCGCATCCTCTCCGGGACTTTTCGGTTCTTCTTTCGGATCGCCAACTCGAAAATGCGGATGTCCGATGAAAGATTTGGAGAAAAGTATCAACTGTTGCAACACGAAATGATCCCGAAGATCAACGAATATAGTGAAAAATATCATCGGGGAAGTATTGTAAAAATAAAAGTATACATTTTTTGGAAGTCAAGGATAAATTTTTGTTCATTTTATTACCGATGAAACGTTATACAATTATGTGAAGACTTTTTTGTCGTTCATTTAAATTTTCGATTCATTTAGCGTAATTAAGGTAATTTGCAAAAACATCTTGGATGCCTGATATCCTTCATACTTATGCAGATTCGAATCCCTGCAGAGCTGAGATAATAATTGAAAACTTAGAATGAAATATTTATTACTGAGATAGGAATCTTTTTTTTTTTTTAATTTATGAGGATGCTAATGCTAGCGCCATCCCTCGAAATTTCGATGTACGATGAGGGTTGGAAAGAAGCAGAGCGCCTGGCGCTAGGCAATTTCCAAGGAATAACCAAAGGGTGGTTTAAGCCTTGTATACCGACGTGGAATAAGTTGCGGGAAAGACATGAAAAAAAGGTAAAGATACAAGATTCTGTTGATCTGAAATAATTCACGATCCTATATGGATTCTCAGAGCAAAAATAAAAGAAAAAACCCAAAGTCTCTGTATTTTTGCGACCCCAGAGTAAGAAATTCGAGATATTTTTAATCGTTTGAGTACTGGAATGAAATCAAGCGAGGAATCTCCGTTTTTTTGAAGCTGCGACTTACAATTAGTTTCATCATGCTGTCTCACCTCAATTCCCTATTCTTATTTTTCCAGGAGGAAATAATTGCAGCCCTCGCAGCGACTTGGCTCTATATTCGGAACACAAGGGTCCTCTACGTACATCTACCAAATCAATCATCATACGTGCACAGTGATTAATTATGTATAACAAAAATGATGAATATTATCTTGACCATTATATTTATGGAATCGAAATATTGTCAATGATTTTACAGCGCATTAGGTGTGAGAATGAACTTTGCAAAAATAAATCTATTATATGAATTATTTATATAATGTGTTCACATGTATCTATTCTAAAACGTGATTTATTAATGAACTATTACAAATATTCACACATTGATCGATTATTATCTACTGTTGACTACATCCCTACACCCATCGCTCGGACGATCAAGAAATTATCAGATTCCACAGCATTTTATTATTTTATTTATAGTAAATAATTATGATATCTCGATGAGTTTTGGTTGCAGCCTCATGAAGTCCACGAATTCATGAGGAAAATTTTGTACAATTAGTTCTGAGTATATTCGATTTTTGCGATTATTTGACACGTATAAAATGCAGAAAATCTTCAGCAAAAAATTGAGGAGTTATAAAGCTTTGACCGATCAGTTTTCATAAAATAGTCTCTTTGCTCACAATATGGCACGGAGATTTGAAAACTGATCGAAGAATTTTTTTTTCTTTTTTTTTCGTTCTTAGTCAATGCATTATAAATATTTTATTATTGATCAAATTTGATACGATAAATTCAGGCCTTGACTGTCTGATCGATAATAGTCAATTAAAAAAGTTTATCGCGGTTAAAATCTGATCGATCGCAGCCAATCTTAAAAGTGATTCGGTATTCGGTCATCCGAGCATCTTGTATGTAGATCCTTCTTCCAAGGAGGTTCCTACCTTTCTAAGGCAACGGCAGTATGGCCGCAGCAACCGAAGCGGCGACATCAGCAGCGACATCGGTGGCAGCGCGCACATCCCTGGTGAAGAGATAGAGAGAGAGAGAGAGAGAGAGACACACACATATGGAGGTAACGTGGCTTCAGGAAAGATTAGTACGTAGTTGCTATTGCGCTACAGTTCTCTTTTTTACTCAAGTTTCTCCGATCGCGTGTTCACCCTACAGAATGTAAAATCTTTCGGAACTTTTACGTGTGGAGTTCAGTTTCCAGTTTTAATTAAACAATAGCTCGGGACGGGGTGTTCAGTTTAATCTGATATTTTGAATTCCGTAGCTCGAATATTTTTTCATAAGCACTGACAAGCCGTGTTCTTACCATCCTTTTTTCATAGTTCCGATCGGTCCTCTCTTAGACTCGTAGAATTTTGGCCAAAGGTAATGTCACATCCTCGCAGAATTTCGGTAGACTTCGAATAATTGTTGGAATCATTGGTGTAAAAAAAATTAGATCCTTTTGCCAGGACTTATAACGTTTGATTATTCACAATTGTATTCTTTGTATTTTGAATTGAAAGAGTAGGTGTAATGATTTTGGGCTAGAAAAATATCTTTTGTCGTTGGAATTCCGAATAACTATACTTGATTGATTATGCATTTATAAATTCCTATATTCGTATACTATTTCAACAGTATTCTGATTGATTTCGGAATAGTTCTGAGCGTGTTTGAACACTATAAATTCTCTAATCTATCAAATTCAGGAAGTTATCGTTAGGATTTTGATCTAACAATTAAAATATTCACGTTGTTATTCTTTTAGCAGATTTATCGATACATCTTAGGTCCAATTTCACACTTTTACTTGTTTCCTTACATAAAATTTTTTTGTTCCAGATTTTCAATTGACGGATATGAAATTCGTCTAGTTCTTCCCAGTATACCTTCAACTCTTGATTCCTATATAGGTATGTAAAACTATTTTTGAGTGATCGTTTACATGCTATGGAATGAAGAGAGGTGTATATAATTTGCATTGCTTATGTCAAGATGCATGAGGAAAACTTCTTGCAATTGATTTCGGTTTTTTTTATAGAGTTTGGAACAGTACATAAATGTATTTTGATCTCAGGAATCCGAATTTATTATTTATTTAAAAGTGGAAAATCAAGGATTTATTAGTAGCCTAATTTTATTCACGCATTCGTGTTTTCTACGCGAAAATACAAGAGAAAAGCGTCGTGAAATTAATTTTACAAATACTTTACTCTTTATCTGAGAAAAACATCAAGCCTTTAGCCTTTGATTCTTTCCAAAATTCGGGATGAAGAACTAGAATTTTTTTCATAGAGTTCTCCTTAGTATTTTCATGGATTTCGATCTTAGGAATCTAAATCCTCATTTCAGATAACATTACCAATTAATGAAGTTCCATAATCTTATACTTATTGATAATATCCTTGATTACGGACTACTTTTATGTGTGCTCAAACACTGTAATTATTTCATCTATGGAATTAGGAAAGTTATTGTCGGGATTTTGGTCTGACAATAAGAATATTCATCGTTGTTATTTTATGAACAAATTTATTGATATATTTTAGGTTTAGTTCTACAATTTCACTTTATTTCTCACATGATATTTTTATTTTTCAGATTTATAATTCACAGACATGGAAGTTGCCTAGTTCTTGGCAGTATTTGTTTAAATCTTATCTACGTGGTGTTGCAGTTACATGGCATCGGACAATTCGTTTACAGGTATAAAATAATTATACATGGGTTTTTGTTGATACGTTATAAAATAAGTATCAGTTAATATAATATACACTTACTCAAAATCTACATTCGTATATTTAATATCATATGTTTTATACATATTAACAATAGTACATTATCTTATGTATATCATTGTTAATGTTTTCTCTAAATGTCTTTGGTATTTGCAGATATTCTTGGCTCGGAGATGGCTGCCATGATGCAACTTCCTGCTGCTGTTTCCGTTCCTGCCCTCTGGGCATCGGGGGAACCCGGACTCTCCCTATCCCCCTGGGAGAGTCCACCGGGTCTACGCCGGGGGTTTCCCCTGGGATAGCGCGGCCTCCCACCGCCCCCGGAGTCCCAGGGGATGTAGTCCCTGGGGGCGTAGGTCTCCATAGCTGAGACTTACGTTTCCAGGGCCTACACTCTTCGGGGACCAAAGTCCCTGGGGACTTGTCTCCGGGGATACGGCAGTCCCAGCCGTATCTCCAGAGGCAATTACCCAGGGATTGGTCTCCGAAGAAATCCGGGAAAAGGAGGCCTCAAGCGGACGCTCTGTTTTTTGATCTCTAGAGAAATCACGAAGACGACCGTCCGCTTGAGGCCTCCTTTTCCCGGATTTCTTCGGAGACCAATCCCTGGGTAATTGCCTCTGGAGATACGGCTCGGACTGCCGTATCCCCGGAGACAAGTCCCCAGGGACTTTGGTCCCCGAAGAGTGTAGGCCCTGGAAACGTAAGTCTCAGCTATGGAGACCTACGCCCCCAGGGACTACATCCCCTGGGACTCCGGGGGCGGTGGGAGGCCGCGCTATCCCAGGGGAAACCCCCGGCGTAGACCCGGTGGACTCTCCCAGGGGGATAGGGAGAGTCCGGGTTCCCCCGATGCCCAGAAGGCAGGAACAATGGTGGTGATGATGATGGTGATGGTGATGTGTTCTGTAATGCAATCAGACAGTTAGTGAAATAATTAATGTGAAGTAATTAATGTGTGACTTATAACATATCTTATTGTATAACTCATTGTACGACTCAATGTATGACTTGTTGTATGATTCATTGTATGACGATTAAATTATAATAAATGTGTAACAATATATCATTGATGTGTTTTATTGATGTGTTGGATAAATAATATCATGGGGATGCATCAAAGCTACAAAGTTATACTGAGTAATGTGATTTTGTTGAAATGATGTTGAAGATTTTTTTTTAAGGACATGCAATTCATATCTTTGGGACTTCTAATGAAGGATTTTATTGGGCGCTTTCGAAGGAAATAAATTAATAAAGTCATACCTCTGCAAAAGAAGAAGTTGTACGTCTAATGTGTTGCAGATCTATCTCAACCGGATCAGGATGAAAAAGATGATGTTTCCAGGGGGGATATCACGCACTGATCATTAACTAGAAAGAAGAAGAAAAATCACATGTATAATTTGATTGACACTGTGACAATCGATAATATTTATATCACGTTTGTATCTACAAATCAAATCAATAAATCTTTCCGTATTTTATTAGAATAAGAAATCGAGTGAATTATTGTAAAATTTATCATTTACTGGAAAAAAGTGCAAGTTGATTAACGATTTGGTTATCTAAAATAACTATATTTGGTTTGTATTCATGAATTGAATGAATAAATATGTTTAGAATTCTGGAGAACGGAAGAAATTGCGTAAATTATTTAAAAACCATGTATCAAAATTCTATAGAATTGTTCAGAACCTGGTCAAGTAAATTTATATTAAGTTTATCAGTATAACTAGTTGGAAGCATGATCAAAATACATACTATAGAGAAATATCTTTCGAGATATCCTTGATTTTTCACTTTTTCCCACGCTAAATTAGCGATAACTCGACAAATTTTATGGATAAATTAATTTGGCTCGCAGATTCGGATTCCTGAGATGAAAATATAATAATGTACTGTTCCAAACTCTATAAAAAAGATTGTAGATTTTCTTCCGAATTTTTTTGGGTCAAAAAGTTAAGTATTTCCGGAATCAATTGCAAGAAGTTTTCCTCATGCATCTTGACATAACCAATGCAAATTATATATACCTCTCTTCATCCCATAACATGTAAACGATCACTCAAAAATAGTTTTTACATACCTGTTCGATGCTTTGTAATTCCAGCACGACGTAGTCAAGAGTTGAAGGTATACTGCGAAGACTAGACGAATTTCATGTCCGTCGATTAAAAATCTGAAATAAAAAAATTTTATGTAAGGAAACAAGTAAAAGTGTGAAATTGGACCTAAGATGTATCGATAAATCTGCTAAAAGAATAACAACGTGAATATTTTAATTGTTAGATCAAAATCCTAACGATAAATTCCTGAATTTGATAGATTAGAGAATTTATAGTGTTCAAACACGCTCAGAACTATTCCGAAATCAATCAGAATACTGTTGAAATAGTATACGAATATAGGAATTTATAAATGCATAATCAATCAGGTATAGTTATTCGAAATTCCAACGACAAAAGATATTTTTCTAGCCCAAAATCATTACACCTACTCTTTCAATTCAAAATACAAAGAATACAATTGTGAATAATCAAACGTTATAAGTCCTGGCAAAAGGATCTAATTCTTTTTACACCAATGATTCCAACAATTATTCGAAGTCTACCGAAATTCTGCGAGGATGTGACATTACCTTTGGCCAAAATTCTACGAGTCTAAGAGAGGACCGATCGGAACTATGAAAAAAGGATGGTGAGAACACGGCTTGTCAGTGCTTATGAAAAAATATTCGAGCTACGGAATTCAAAATATCAGATTAAACTGAACACCCCGTCCCGAGCTATTGTTTAATTAAAACTGGAAACTGAACTCCACACGTAAAAGATTCGAAAGATTTTACATTCTGTAGGGTGAACACGCGATCGGAGAAACTTGAATAAAAAAGAGAACTGTAGCGCAATAGCAACTACGTACTAATCTTCCCTGAAGCCACGTTACCTCAATATGTGTGTCTCTCTCTCTCTCTCTATCTCTTCACCAAGGATGTGCGCGCTGCCGCCGATGTCGCTGCTGATGTCGCCGCTTCGGTTGCTGCGGCCATACTGCCGTTGCCTTAGAAAAGCAGGAACCTCCTTGGAAGAAGGATCTACATACGAGATGCTCGGATGACCGAATACCGAATAACTAATTATAATAAAGATTGGCTGCGATTGATCAGATTTTAACCGCAATGCTCCGGAATCGGATAAACTTTTTCAATTGACCATTATTAATCAGACAGTCGAGGCCTGAATTTATCGTAACAAATTGAATCAATAATAAAATATTTTTAATGCAATGACTAAGAACGAAAAAGAAGGAAAACAAAAATCTCCGATCAGTTTTCAGATCTCTGTGCCATATCGTGAGCAAAGAGACTATTTTATGAAAACTGATCGGTCGAAGTTCAATAACTGAATAATACCGTGACATGATAAATTACAATTTCATTTTGAAGGCCACTCGCACGACATGGGACATAGGAATGTGGAAACACATACTCGGGTGGAAATGAGATATCGACGCTAAATATCAAGTATTGAAAATATTTATTGACAAGTCATCGTTATGCACGTTACATGAATTGTCATAATAAATTATTGTATCAAAAATTGACAAGGTATGCACCTTAGAATATAATTTTTTCATGAACATATGCGCTTGTCACTAATATCGTGATGAGGAAATATTCAACCCACAGCAAGAAAATAATTTCATTCAGATAATATATCCTTAGATTTTCTCCAGATTTCAGATCAGAAATCAAATGTGTTTGTACGACACCATCCTGAAGAATTCATGGTCCATCAATCCGAATCTGCGAACTGAATTAATTTATAAAAAGAGTTGTTTTAGTAATCGCGCCAATTGAATGCTCTGAGAAGGAAAAACATGAGGAAAAATAATTCACAATTCCTTACCCGATTAACGATACCTATAATACCTATTATATGCATATAGGTTTACCTATAATATAAGATATACCCACACAATTGAATTTCATAGCTTTGTCAAAAATACACTTTATGTACGTCACATATAACCATATCTAGTCATAGGTATATAGATTCACCGATGTACTTGCCCACAGGAGTTTTTTTTTACGTCAATTTTGTAAGAAATACACCTTATATACATGAGTTGTAGATAGCTATGTTCATACTCTTCATATACCTAAAGATTCACTAATGTACATGCCCACAGGATTTTATTTTATTTTTTTTTTTACGTCAATTTTGTCAAAAATGCACCCTATATTTATGAGTTGTACATAGTTAGGTATATATGTACCCATCATATATACCCATACTCATCATATACCTATAGATTTATTAACGTACATACTCCGATTTTTTTTTTTTTTTACGTCATTTTTGTCAAAAATGCACCCTATGTACCTGAGTTTTACATAGCCATGTATCGTACATACCCATACTCATCATATACCTATAGATTTATTAACGTACATACTCCCAGAATTTTTTATTTTTTTTTTACGTCAATTTTGGCAAAAATACCCGATATATGAGAAATTGCAAATAAATATAAGGTCAACGACCCGCTGACCCACATTTCGACACCCCTTTCTTAACCCTTTTACTACGGAATTCCGACCCCCTTTTCTTAACCCTCCTTCTACGGAATTTACTCCCCTTTTCTCGGAAATCGTAGTAGAAGGGGTAAGCGTATAGTAAAGCCGATAGACTGCTGCCGCCTATTCACTAATGTATTTAAAGTGGTCGTGCGACTAAAAGAATCGGAGCGAAAATACGACTTCTGCGCGAAAATGGTCAATTTCAAACGCTCGTAACTTTTCGAAAAATGCACTCAGCTAAGTGAAACTTGAACCAAATTGAAGCTTGAACCTTTTCCTTTCAGATCCGTCTAACCAAAAAAATCTATCCCATTTTTCCTCTCCAGCGCAACGCTTTGAAACAATTGATGCGCGAATGAACTTTTCGAGAAAAAAATTTAACGCAGCGCATCGGGCGGTCGGTTTTATTTATTTTCAAAATCGGTTTCGACTGAAAGTTTCTAAATTTTATCAACTTCAAAAGGCTCTGTTTCTGTTCGTCCTGAAATTTTTTTTGCGAAGATATCCCCGTCTTATCCACTCGGAATGTAATGGTATATTTCACTGGCCAATAAATATCGAAATAAAACAAATCGAATGATATAACTTGGAGATAATTTCGTCATTTCGCGACTCGAGTTTCTCAAGATTGGGATCTAATAATGAGATTCCTTCGCACGAATTATTTCTCTGGTTTCCACTGGATCGAAAAAAAATTGCAGAGACATATAGTATAACCAGTTTATGTACGATTATTTCTTTTTTTTTTTTATACAGTTTTTATGTTTAAATCACTTAACAGAAATTTGGAAAAATAATTTTACCCCTTCTAGTTTTTTTTTCTTCTTCGTAATTCTTAAATAACACATAAACAGTTCCTTTCAGCTGCAGGAAGTCGGACAGGTCCCAGAGTCGGGATGCATTATCTGTACGCATATCATTCAACAGCGGGAGTTCACTTTATTTACAATTTAACCCATTCGCCGCACTCCTGAAGTGATATATCCGTATATTTTATAGTAAACATGAATATATAAATAATAATTATGATATTTGTAAGATAACAAGAATACGACGGTCACCCGCACATACATTAGAACATGTTATAATTTGTAATAAACGAAAATATAATGTACTTCCATAATTAAAAATAGCGTGAGTAAAATTTTTATTGTATACAATAATTTATTAATTTAGTGAATACTTATGATATTCTAGGGTTGATTAGGATAAAAATAATCATGACGTCATCGTGATTCATTCGATTAACTGTAAGTATAAATCAACATTTTGTTTTCTATGTAATTATAAGTATGAGTTCAATTGCATAAAATGCACTGCAAGATCACAATTCCATGAGATTGGATCGAAAAATTAGGATAAAAATGACGCCGATCGATTGATCTGATGTTGGTTGAAATGGGACAGAAATAAATAATTATCGTATCGACAAAGAATAAAATAAGGACAGATCTGAGTTAAAATTCTGTATAGCTAAAATAATCGAATCGATTCAATAAAAACAGTTTTACGTGCTACGTTGTGCTCTCGATACGCTTATTTGAAAATTAACATCGTCATTACTTGTTCCAAAACGCAAAGGCTTTTTGGATTCGGTCGTTGTGTGGTTTTCCGGGTACGGAGGGGGTCACCCGGGGCAGAGAGGTCGGGATCTCCTTCGTTGCCGGCAGCTCATCTCGCTCGAACATTCTCGCGGTCCGACTGACACTCCCGGTGTGGACGCGGGGAGGACCTCGAATCAACCTCGATTCCTGACCTTCGTCGTGGGCTGAGGATGCCAGAAATATTCTGTTAGACTTTGCATTACTAGGTGTCAGAATTATTTTTGTGCTAGGTGTGGTAGAAGCAACGTTTGTGTTTGTAGCGTTATTAACAGCCACTTTGGGTGGTGGGTTTGTTTCGTCGACCGTGTTAATTACAGAGCTGTGGTGAATAAAGGTAGGTGGTTGGACTACGGGGTCCTCGGTTTCTTCTCCCAGTTGGAGATTTTTCACCGATTTATAATCGAACTGACTTTTATCTGGTATAGAATTCACTTCGAAAGTGTAATAGGATGTGTATGTGATCGGTTGTGATTGGGGAACGAGGAAAGAATCGAAAGTTTTATCATTGTTCTGCATTTTTTCGGTCTTCGCGGTATCAAAAACTGATTTCGACTTTTCAAATTTTGACTTTAGGATATCGCGGGGTAATTTTATACCGCTCGATAACCTTGGTTTTGATCTCGAAGAGCTGTTTCTTTCCGGATCGTCGTAAGTCGATTTTAAAAGATTGATCGTGGATCTGTTTGTACCGGTTGATGTCGGTCGTGAAAATTCGTTATAGTAGGAAGTCAAGGTACTCGGAAGACTCGCGGATCGCGAATGATATTCTTTCATAGACGTTGAATTCCCAGATTTCGCCACCGAGATTTCGACACGCTCACATTTCGATGAATTCGTTTTCATTTTCGTACCGTGATTCGTTCGTAGTTTAATTCCGAAGGACGACCCGTGAGGGTCTTCGTTTTCCTCCGTAATGATCATGCTCGATAATTCGCCACCTTGTGAATACGGCGCGGCGCTTGAACAATCGCTGATTCCAGAATCGCTCCGTTCGCTGCACGCTCTAGTTCTCTTTAAGGTCGCGTCCTTGAAACCGTTAACATGAATGTCCTCAATTATCGTCGCGTTTACCAGCTCAGCAGTATTTCTTCGCGACGGAGTTTCATCTTCTTCAGGTTCAACGATGGAGGAAGGATACGTTTCTTCGGGTCCAGTTTCGTCCGAATTCGATATTTCTACCGCTTTATTACTCGATAAATAAATTTCATCCGGTTCAGATTTACTCAGATTACAAAATTCTATATTTACTCCGAGGTAGTCGTTCGAACGACCTCTTTCGGCATCCTCATCGGCAATCAATTCAGAGGATTTTCCGAGCCGGGGGTCCTTCGCGCCCAAATTATCTCGGGATTTATTCGTCTGAAGACAGGAATCGTCGCTACTCAATCCACGCGGCGTTATTACTTCCAGCTTTTCGTTATCTTCGTCGGTTTCGTTCACCGCGTTTAATTCCGCGGTGTTTTCTTCGGCTTTCTCTTCGTCTTCGACGTCATCAATGTTAGAAACTTCTGCTATCAACGAATCGTTTGTTATCTCTGATTGAATTTCATTGTCTGCAGTTTCCACGGAATCCTTTTCTATTTCAGCGAGATTGAGCGAGGTTGGTTGTTCGTCGCTGGGGTTCGTTTCGTCGTTGACAATTTTCGGCGATGCGGAAATTCCTTCGTCGAGACAAACGAGGGGCGACAGACTCCGCGTAGGTGACGAGGATTCATTTGTCGAACTATTTCGCCGACTGTTCGCCGACAGTGTAGCCATTCTCCCTAATGCTCGAATAGCGTTTCCAGTTTTCTGTTAGAACAAATAAAACGCACACACACACCACGTGCTGGTTTAGATCAAACAATCGTGCAAAACCAAACTGCAAACTACTTACTCATTTTCTTCGTATTCTAAGGATATTTCTTTGAATTTATCTCAAAGGCAAACCAAGAGAAAAAAAAACATCATGCTTTGACAAACTAAAAAGATTCCATCTCCTGTTTCGGCGGAGTTTTTTTGGAGAGCGTAAAATAAAAAGTACAAATGAAACACGAGAGAATGCGATCAATCAAAAATAAGGGGATACTGACCTGCCATTTTCTTCGTATAATGAATTTCTTCAGTTTGTCAGTCGGTAGGGCGACTCGACTCATCTTTTCGCTGTGTTGCGCCATCCAAGGATGCTCGAGGCACTGTTTAGCCGACATTCGTAATCTAGAATCACCGTAATAATGAAATCAAACATAGAATGAGAAAAAAATTGAATCCTTGTAAGCACAAAAAAAAACTCACTCTTTTCTTTTTTCTAGCAGTGCGCTAATGAAGTCCTTAGCATCCTGGGATATTGCATCGAAGGCTTCGTCCTCAAAATCGTAATCGGCACGTGTTATATTCGCAAAAGTTTCAGCGTCGTTGTCACCCATGAAAGGTGAGAGGCCGGTGAGTCTAAGAAATTAATCGATCATTTTCTTTTATCGATAATCGCAAAAATTTTAAATCAGAATCAAAACACTCACAAGACGTAACAGATAACACCAACGCTCCACATGTCCGTCTCAATTCCGATGGGTTCGTAATTTATTATTTCCGGAGGAATAAATTCAGGGGTACCAAAAAGTACCCTGATAGGTGTGTCCGGCTTCAGCATCTGAGCCAAACCAAAGTCTATGAGTTTTATTTGGTGGGAGGTTCGGGTATGGCACATGATGTTCTCAGGCTGAAATACACAGAACGTTACGCTATGTTCAAAGATTTGAAAAAAACTTTTTGTAAACGATAAAAAAAAACTGATCCACTTACCTTCAGGTCAAGATGAACGACGTTATTTTCATGCATGTACTCGACCCCCTCGCAGATCTGTCTCATAAAAAGGATACTGTCTCTTTCAGTCAGGGTAAAATCATCGGCGACAACTCTTTCGAAGAGTTCACCACCGGATATGCTAAAGAAAAATAAAAATCGTTATTACAAAAAAAAAGAAAATTCTGTAAGCACAGTCAAAGATTTGAGATAAAATTATGCTCACTATTCCATGATCATGACGACTTCTCGAGGACTTTCGAAAGCAGCTGCTAATTGAAGGAGTTTCGGATGTCTGAGTAGGTTCATTATACGAACTTCCTCGTGAACTTGTTCCTTATCTTTTGCTTTGATGGTTCTGATAAATTTAGCTGCGAGGTGTTGACCAGTTGCCTTTTCCAGTACTTTTCGTACTACGCCATAACGACCCTTGCCAAGCTCTTCAAAAACTTCGTAGCGTTCTTTGAACAGCTGTCCTTTTTCGAAGGAAACTTCGCGCGCCTCGAAAGCCGGCTTAAATTGTTCTTCTGTTGATTGTTAACATTAATAATTAAAATTAAATAAAAAATCGATGCACCGCACGGTGATATTTTAATATGCAAACACCTCACCATCTTCGGCGATCGTGACCGGCCTGGTTTCTAATCCTGGTTCACTGGCGCCGTGAATATTTTCTGCTCTGATCCTGAACAAGTATTCTTCATCGGGTTGAAGGCCGTCGATGGTGTGACTCAAGGAGTGACACGCCTCGGCGACGACGGTCCACGTCGTTTCATCCGAACGTCGCATTTCGACTGAATATCCAGTGACCATACAACCTCCGTCGTATGGTGGTGATCTCCAAGTTACCGTCGCAGTACCAATTCCAGGATAAACTGCGGGAGAACCAGCTGGGGGATCTGGAGGACCTGAAAATTCACAAAAGTACAATATTTAAAAATCGATATGGTTCTTTTCTTTTCAACTTTGTTTTATAAAAAATATTCTCCTACAGTTCACGCGAGTATTTCGCGCTTTTACTAATCATTGCATGAAATATTTTATTATCTGTATTACATACAAAAGAACTGCGTGCGCCAAATTTGTAACTTGATATAAAAAAAAATAATTTTTAATCAAGTCATTCTATTATCGTATAGTGCGTGCAAAATGGTATTAAATTTTACAAAACACTCTCATCGCAAACACGTAATTAGAGACGTTCAAATTGTACGTATTCTTACGAAGCTATCAGCTGTTATTCAATACTTTATTTGAAAAAAAAAAAACAACAAACAAAAAAAATATGCGAGCTGAAAGTTGTTTGTCTAGAGTTAAGCTACACGAAGGGGTCAATTAATTAATTGATTATCAATAATAATAATAATAATACTAATATAGTGTAATAATATTTGTGCTTCTCTTGACGTGATTACAAATTTTTCCAGCGAATTAATTAATTCTCCCTATTATACGTGGAGCAACTATACAATTATTGGCTCTTAAATGTGAATTGGGTTGATGTATAATTAATTTGTTGGCGCTGGAATTGGGTCTAGTTATAATTGAATCAATTGATTTAACCGAACAAAATATAAGACAGCATTCGGCTCGCTGTAGAATTGACGGGAAAAATTTTATTCCATAAAAATCGACGTCAAAGAAAACGAGTCGTCTCATTGTACGCATAAAAAAAAGATCGTGCGTACCTCGTCTGTTGTACAGAGGAAAAAAAAACAAATATAATCGTTCCGTAAAAGATTCGAAATATTTATGTGATCCATAAATATGTATGTATAGGCGTAGACCTACGTAACGTCAAATTGTAAATGAGAAACACCCTTTTTCGTATGAATTTTTTTTATTCCTCCTTTATTCTTCTTGCATCACGAATAAATATCTGCGCTTTAATTAACACACAATACGAGGGTTATGTTATATGGTATGGAATAATACACGTACCGAACCCGCATATTATTATTATTATATATGAAATATAATTTATGGACACGTGGATTATTATTTTTGATTTTCTTTTTTCGACCAGACAAACGACTTTTAAATAGAATTTCTCACACTCGCGCGTACACACACGAATTGCATATTGTAATACCTATCTGGTGAACATTTTTATTTCGCGTCGCACTCTCTGTTCAAATATACGTATAACGAACTTACATATACGTATTTTCTTTAACGAAGGCGTCGTCGTTACTCCCAGCTGTTCATATTTAAATTTTATCTTTACGTAACAACGCGAGAGCTACGAGCGAGCGAGCTGGTTGATGATCGTCGGAATACTGAGAGCGTGTCCCAGCTATTTATTTGGTCGTCGGCATCGTTCACAATTAATTGTAACGAGCCTACTAGACATACATGTGTGTATCAATTCGCTAGCAACTAGAATATCGGATGCCTCGGACGAGCTGTGGTTACCGGTGTCAGAATCCCGACGGTTTTCCAATCTAAATTTATGTAATCTACGAAATTTCACACGATTTCGAGTACTCCTTTATCTCGATAATGAACAAGTGTTCGACATACATTGCGAGAACTGTTAGTCATGTATGTTGATTGTTATCGTTCAAGTACCCTCTCCAGCTGCGATGGATGTAAGAAAAAAAACAAAAAATTATGAGCGAAATGGAAAAAAAAAATCTAAACATCGACGGAAACTTTCAGCGTCGAGTGAAAATTGTCGTCGCATCTATTTCATTTTATTAGAATACCTGAGTGAAGAAAACAAGATTCAGTAGGTCACGTATATATATAAATAAAATCTCCCATATACTTCGCATCTATTTGCAGTTTATCTCATTCAACGATCTTCGCTATAATAACGTCTATGATAAATTTACATTTAAATAGCGAAAGCTGTAAGTCACTTCAGACTTCTCTCTTTGAGTATAACGTAAATTTACGATAAAATCCGATACCGCGATGACCCAGGATATGTATACTTGGAATTTAAAATGTCACCTTGGAAGGTGTTTAACATGATCGATCAACACTATTTACAAATAATTCCAACTTTCATGTCCGTACGTATAATAATTGTCGATGGAGAGCGAATGAAATCTCATGACAAATAATTGCTGTATATCAAACTCAAACGTTTGTAAAAGCGTTTTTGTTTGTGATAAATTTGATAAACATCACGCGTAACGATCAACACGTTATAAATTCCCGAAGTTTTTTTTTTTTGTTTTCTTCTTCTCGCTTATTTTATAATAGCCGGTGTGCGCGATAATAAAAAAAAAAAAAATACAAGTAAAGAAAAAAAATGACATTACACGATGTAAACAAATGATAAAATGACTTACATGCCTCGTGGTCACACGTCATATCGTCCTACCTCGTACAGTGACTCAAACTTTATTGGAATTCTTCTGGAGAAATTATCGGGTTTTTTTTTCCCTCGACTGATTTCTTCGATATTCGGTCACTAGATTTTAACGCGTATTCTGATAATTATTTAATTTCTTTTACTGCAGTTTTAATCCCTTGCGATTTGATATATTTCTAAGTCCGCGCCGTAGTGTTCGTCGGATGACAATTAATTTTAATTTTCTTTTGGTTATTATCTTTTAAACCTTTTATCAGTAATTCATGCAACTGATCACACCGTGAAGTAACCAAGTGATAATAAAAAATCGGAGAACTTCGAATTTTGTTTCAATCCATTGCAAATCATTTTGACAAATTTTCCGATAAACTTTTACTCCAGTATTATAATGGGATAAAATCACACTCGCGGGAAATCGATCGTCGTGATTTTTTCAATTAAAAGTGAAGGACCAAAAATTAAAAATTAAAAAAAGAATGTCAGAAAATGTTTTTTTTTAATTATTTCACAGATTTTATGGGAGACTGAAATTTCAGCACTTAACCGGCGTACGTCGCACACGTGTATGTGATCCGATCTTGCAATTAAACATCGCGAGGCAAGAGCTTGCGCCTGCGCCCAGTTTGTGGCGCGGGAAAAAAAAAATTATTCAGCGTATATAATTATACATACGTGAATGGATTTTCCCTAGGTTTCTAAGTCATATTCGTCGAGCTATCGCAGGATATTTACTTATAATATCATCAATACTACGAATAACCAGATGATTCGGAAACCCGAATAAATTTTTAAATGATGAATTGCTTCCTTTCATTTGCCACGACTTTTACGGAAGATTTTCAGACGTCTTTACAGGTTCATCGAAAGTACCGGCGCAAACACATATCTTATCGATGACTCTTCGGTCGAGTCCAAAGCTATTTGAATGATAACAAGTATCCATAAATTAAATACACGTGTGTGCATGTACGTCAGTACTCAACTATCTATCTATACGGTAATAGAGTTTGTGGCATTTTTGTTATTGTTATTTTTTCTATTCTTCCCGAAAATAGATACTGTAATAGAACTAAATGGATCTATACGCAGAGGAGCGCCTGTGGTACATAATTCGAAGGTCAGTATTTATTGATGTCATTGACCAATGCAGCCGATGATTATAATTTGAAAAGTGAATCGTTTTCGCTGATATTTATTCAAATATGGGCACGACTCGGTCGTTTCCGTAGAAACGTGATAATGGCCTGTTACTATATGTATTTTGCGGTCGGCTCGCATACCGGCGTTAAATGGTTATCTGGGTCGTTCTGATCTTCATTTTTTCATTCACATTGTAGTTCGTAATATTCTTTGAAATGAAACGCGATAATTCAAGACCCTCAGTATTTTCAAGATTGACATTACCTTCAACGGCTACACTGGCATGCTTCAAATCACGCCCAAGAGCGTTCTCCAATGAAAAAATATATTTTCCAGCATCATCAGCTGTGATGCTATCCAAAGTAAGACACGAGACGCCTCCGCCGCTGGTGATTCCAATTTTATCGTCTGGTACCAGTTCCCGTCCCTGTACAGAAAAATTAAGAGGAATGAAAAACTTCGTGCATTTTGTATAATCGTAAAATTATTTGATCTTGTGATCAGACGTTAGATTTTCGAAATTGCGGTAGACTTGAGTTTGGCTTTCAACGTGGTACGTGGAAGATGCGACCTTGTCCGATTTTCATCGAGGACACAAGCGATGTAATAGAATCTTTTGCTTATTATTGTCCGGGTTGTGATTACGAAGAGATGGGCTATGCCGCGAGTATTGCGTCACGCATTCAAAAGCTGGAACAATTGTAAGACACTCGACCCACCCGATGTGGAGAGAAACACGAGACGTGAGATGCGAAACCATTTGCTACCGCGAACATGTAAATACTGCGCTAGTTTCTTATTCGGCGGGGTTGGTCAAGGCCAACTTCCCCTATCTAGATATAGCGATACGAATAAGCGGATGAAGATCGCGTAGCGTCAGCTTTCGAAAAATGAATTTTTTTTTTGTCGAATCTCATTCTACTCTGATCGATTTTTTATTCGACGTCTGGAAATGAAGAATTCTACTGTAAATATAGATCACGTAATTAAATGGTACTTGAAACTCTCGAGGCTGACTGCATCAGATCGTGACATCTTAGCCACTTGAAAAATCTCATCAATAAATTTATCTATCCAGTTATAATCTCAGACTGACACAAAAGCTCATTCATTCACTTTTTTATATCTGTTCTCCTCCTGGGTTGCACTTTCGGAAAAATTTAGAGCATCACGCGCGCGTCCCTATTTATTGAAAGTAAAAAAAAAATCCTGTTGCCAGCGCCCGATAAGGATTTCAAAATTTGATTGAGAATTTTGGGAAACTTTCGCTGCACTGTCGAAGAGGAAAAAAATTCAATTTTACACAACCGAATACCCTCATTGACCAGAGTGAAGTTTTGATTCATTGACTACCATTCACAACTTCATATAAAGGCATGAGCGACCCAGTTGCGAAATATTGTCTCCCGCAGTCTAGATATCAGCGAGTAGCGCGCAAACATGAAATATGATCTTTACAACGATGCTATCTACAGTTTTACTTCTATGAATAAAAGTTATGTTATAAGAATTATTTGCTCACCGCTCGAAGCCACTTGACCCTCGGCTCCGGATGTCCTCTATACGTTGCTCTCAGGACGACCCTTGCGCCTCTAAGAGCCGTAATATCGGAAGGAGCCTTCAGGATGACCGCAGCCTCGAATCGTTCCAGACTGGGTCTCCTGACTTCTGCGAGTCTTTTTTTTATATCCTCAGGTGGCGAATGTGACCTCTCGAGGATCCTGAGGCATTTTATCGCAGGGGAATCGTCTATCGATGACGTTCCAGGATCCATGGATTCTTCGCCAGAATTATTTGCCGCAATTTTTTGCGAATCCGAAGAATTTTTATCCCCGGAATTAGCCCTCCGCAGGTTTTCTCTACTTCCCAACTCGCTCTTAAACTTACGAAGAACTTTTTGCACGTTGTCATTTGCCGAAGATAAAATTCTCTCGATTATACCCTCTTCCTCTGTCACGAATTCCGCGTCATCTTTGACCTCTGGTTTTTGCACACCTGCGGCACCCGGCAGTGGAACTTCTCTGTCGGAAGGAGCGTGTTCCTTTATTTGAGGGACGACGACCGTAGGCACCTCGATCACCGGGATTCCGGTAAACCTTTCCGGGGATAGGATCCTCTCGGCTACCTCAGCCTTTTTCAAGGAGCTCGAAGTCAGCGGAGACAGTGGCAGCGCAACTTTTTCTTTTACTTCTTTCACCTCCCTCAACGAGGACCTGATTCTAGTCGCTCTTGGGCCGACACCAGTCGAAGACTTTTCCAACGACTTCGTACGCCTCAAGCCCGGAGGAACTCTTCCAATTACTTTCTGTGGAAGATTCAACGGCTGCGGTCTTGCCGATGATTTTTTTTGCCCAGAAATCGAAGTTGGAGTGGAATCAGCGACAGGGTTGATTCGTCGCCGTGGAATCGGACTCCTGAGGGTTGGCCAGATGACCGCAGGACTCGCGGATTTTTCCTCTTTATTCGTTCGAAGTTCTTGAACGGCGGTATTTTTTTTGGTATAATTTTTCGGCGCGTCCTTGCGAGAGGATGACGGTGACCCGAGGTTCAAGGAATCACCGTAAATCTGCAGATCCGCTGTAGCACTCACAGTTGGTCCTCGACCACCGGCGACTCCGGCGGTGCATCGAATTTTCCCCACCTCCCGGAAAGAAACCCCAGCGATTTTCAGGATGCTGGTAGACCCGTCCTTTTCGACCTGCATTGCGAATGGATTGTTATTCGTAGGTGGAAAAATGTTGGTAATTTTTTTTCTGACTCACTTTACACTTCGAAAGGACCTTCGCATCCCTTCCGTTCACCGTCCACTTGAATTCAGCCGGTCTTCCGGATTGAACCCGAGCGCAAAATTGTGCCGTCGCTCCTTTTGAGGTGATCACTGAGACTGGAGTCTTGGTGAATTGTAGCGCCATTTTTGGAGCACCTTTGTAATCCTGAACAGCAAATAGTCCTTTCGTTCTTGCTTCTCCGAAATCGTTACGAACTATGCAAGTATATTCTCCAGCGTCCTGAGGATAAACGTCAGCTAGTCTGAGAGCGACACCTCCATCTCCGTAGACGACGTATCTATAGTAATCGCTGTCCGGTACTTCCCTGCCGTCTTTTAACCAGCTGATTACAAACGGTGGTGTACCTGAAGAGAACCCTCAAAATTTTTTATTCATCCCTTCGCGAATGATCATTATTTTACTCACCGGCGAGCCTGACTTGCAGTTCATACGAATGTCCTTCCATTACGATCGAGTCGGCTGGTAGTTCGTCCAAAAATTTCGGCGGATCTTTATCCAAGGTTGAAGGGTCGTCAGCCCCGAGGACCAGAACCTGATTTAACGTTAAAATGAACGACCAGTAGATTTGGGAATTCAAAAAATATAAAATTGGGGATGATCAATCGTACTTGACAGCTGTTTCTTGTTGTACCGATAACGTTGGTCGCCTGGCAGGTGTATTCTCCCGCGTCCGTCACCTTGACCTTCGATATTTCAACTCTGGCCGTTCGACCATCGAAAAATCTTTTAATTCGGTCCGATCGTTCCAAGGGTTTGGAGTTTCTGAACAAAAAAAAAATTAACACTCGTTTCAAAATTTCGCAAAGATTTATGAAACACTCGTTATCCTATCTGTTATTCACCTATACCAAGAGGGTGTAGGGGATGGAGTTCCTCTGATGTCACATTGAAGTTGCAACCGGCCATTGATTCTGGCGGCAGAACCTAGAAGACTCCTTCCAAACGTTGGATATGTCCTTGGGGAAGCACTTCGCGCCCTTATGCCTCTGGTAACGGAGCCATGTCGTCCTAAAAGAAAAAGAAAGAAAAAGAAGAAAATGTGTGACACGCGTAGGTATCGCGTAATCATGTCAAATGCTGGATAAATACAGTAAACGTGATCAGGAGTGAAATTAACTTATAGTTGTAAAAAGTAATTAGTTTCGTTTAATTAATTTGCCGTCGCAAGAGCGATTTATCCTTTCGACGCCGCGAAACGACCTTGTAGCCTCTATTTTTGGATGTGTGTGAGTTGAAAAAACGATCTCCCAATTAGTTCTTAACATCGTTGGTAATTAAGCCGCGCGGATCGATCACGACTTTCAATTACGTTCCGAATTGGTGAAATTCAGACTCGACCGATCATCGCACTCACCTATGACCTCCAATCTGGCTGTGGCCTCCACCCGACCTACGTCGTTTTCCAAGGTGACCCTGTAAAGTCCAGCGTCTTCGGAAGTGACCTCGGATATCTCCAGGACTCTGGCATCGTCTCTTTCTTTGACGGAAATTCTTGCGCTCGGCGTAACGACCAAACCATTTTTATCCCAAGTAACCCAGGGCGTGGGATGTCCGGCTATAGCGCACTGGAATCTAACCGTTTCACCTTCTTCCGCTACCCGGTTATGCGGAACTGCGTAAAACTTTGGCGCCGTGACCTTCAACCGCTTTACCGGAGGACCCGGTAATGCGGTGCGGAACTCCCGACCGCCTGTTGAAAAAATTAGAAAGTGAAAATTCGGAGAAACCTGCAGTGATTTTCTCGTCGGAATGAACGATTTTATAAAAAAAACTTACGACCAACGGACGGCGACAAGCTGCGAATTGGCGTCGATCTTGGCGTCGATCTCGGCGTCGATCCTGCCGACAGTAGGCCGACCGGACGCATCAGTTGCTGACTCAGAGCGTTCTCTTTCTCTTCAGGTACTGAAGATGAGATTTATCGATGAGAATCGGAAACGAGTGCAAAAAATTATGCTGACAATTCGATTTCGCTCACCGTCAACGACTAGACAGGCCGAGGTGAAGGCTTTTCCAAGGTCATTGTAGGCCACACACGTGTACTCGCCCTCGTCTTCGGGGTAGATATGCTGAATACTCAGACGGGCAGTTTCTCCGTCGAAAAACGAGGCGAAATCGCCTCCGAGGGGAAGTAGCTGAATGAAAATCGTTGGATAAAAGTTACCGGGACTTCAGTTTTCCAATTCCATTTTACAGATCTTCAATATTCTTACCCGGCCATCTTTTTCCCACCGAATATCGGGCGCGGGGGTGGCGTGAACTTTACACTCGAGAGAAACAGCGTCGCCATCACAGCACCTCAGATCTTTGAGTTCTCTTTTGATGACTGGCAGGGTCACTACCTTCCTGCGATGTGAATGAGTAAAATTAATACCATTTATAAATCCACAGAGTTCCATGGAACTGACAAAGCGTTAAGTCACGCTCGAGCGTGGGTGTTCAGCGTTGCATAATACGAGTGAATATTCAAGATATATATACGTAATTGTATTTGTGTAACGTGTCTATTTATTGATAAATTATCGGCGATATAAGTACCCATGTTTAACGGAGGCCTGATCCATGCTGTCTTCTTTGCCCTGACCTGAAAAATAGACAAACGTAAACGTTTCGTCAAGAACGCCCGTCGCCGTGACACTTCATCTTTATTCTCAAGCGCGTGTATTATAATGGTCGAAAGACACGTACATACGTCCGTCACACTCGTGAGGACAATTTTACTTTTATTTCATTTTTTATTTTCTATGTCTTTTTTGGTTCTTTTTCTAGCCGAGTCTAGGTCATCGCAGAGGTACAATTACCGAATATTAAAACATCCGTCTCGGATATTCAATGTTCAATGTTCCCAGCCGGAACCAAAGCGTAAGAAAAGAAAAAAAGAAAATCTGCATCTCTCTCCTCTGATTTATAAGAACGACTCGAATTATCTTTTTCACAAGCTCCTCGTTCATACAGAAGGTACATAAATAAAGTAACGGGTTGTATTCTTTGATAATTCAACTTCTGCACCGTCAAGGTGTAATTCCTGTTCTCGACGACGTCATACGTCCAGATATGTCCTATTATGCAAATTATATGAGTATAGCTATTACACCTTTTACGGGTAACGAGCATAAATTTGAAACGTGCAATTTTGCGTAAGATATTTCAACGCGTTTGATTATATCAGAGATTTGCGATGATAATTCACCCCCCCCCCCCCCTACCCCCACCCCCCTCATCACCTATCAGCAACTCTTTCTCAAGACATGATATATTATCTTACAATACGATCGTACCTATTTATTTGTATGTTATTTCTATCGCAGAAACAATTCGTGAGTAAAAAAAAAAAAAAATTGGCCCAGCATCCATCGTTACTGGGGAGATAAATCTCCAAATTCTGATTTCAATAATCGCGATGAAGAAAGCAAGAAAAAAAAAATAAATAAATAACGTGGCCGCTGGCGTGATTGATTAAATATACGAATAAGGATAAGGTTTACACGAACTTGCCGATAGCGATCTATAGATCGTGAAAAAATCTTAACTCAAGTGTTGATAGTTTCCGTAAATGTACGTGAGGATTAGTCATCGTGATTCTGAGCCACATAATCGCTGATGCGAATCAAGATAGAAACACACGTTTCACTCGTGATCAACCAGACCTGCTGAATTGAGACAAATAATGAAGGAGAATAAAAGAACTAGAAAAAGGACGAAAAACGATAATAAATTATTGCAGGGTGTACGTAGAATTTTCAGACCGTACGCACCGATCAGCCTCGATCGGGTTTTCTTATTTCCCACGCGAACCAGCGCAGTGATTAAACTTTTGCATTTCTTACGATTTATCATTTTTGCTTACGGCAATCGTGGGCGAACCAGCGCTCGTACAGAGTGCAGGCAATTATGAAGATATGAACGCGTGCTGAACGACAACGAAAACGACGACGATGTAGTACAGCAGCTCGGAGTTTAATATCAAACTTATGCCGCAAATATCGATGCAGATGAAATCCATAAATATTTATGTCCCTCAAGACCAGAAGCACCATGTTTGGTATTTCGCTACCGATAATGGAGACGGAAGTACGTGCGTGTCTCTGAGAGTTGCAATATCTTATACAGCTATTGACGCGCGTCTCATGGGGATATTCGCACGAGTCCGACTAGTTCGCGATCATTCTACTTTGTTTTTTTCATTCTTCTTCTTCTTTCGATCGAATTGTTTGTCGTGTGTATCTCATATGTATAATATAAAAATATTTTATTCCTATCATGATTTTTTGTTCTTACAGTACTTCCCTCCATCTGTTTTTATATACGCCATAAAATTTTACGACCGCGCATATATAATAAGCATTCACTGCGCGGTGCAACTCGGTATTCAAAAATTTGATCGACGCCTGATCTTTTTTTCTTTCTCAAATATCAGTGAAAAAAAGAGAAAAAAAAATGGAAAATGTTAGGAGAAAATAACAAGACTCGGTTTGCACAATCATATTCTATATGGTTCAACCTCGTTTTAAACCGAATCAGGTATTTCGCATAGCTGTAATGCTATAGTTCGTATGAATCATTATTATACCGTTTGCGGATCGTCGATAAAAACTTACCGCAGCAAAGACATTAAAATCGGCATTTAACAACTTGATCGTAGATAGATAGATAGATTTAAAAATTCACAATCGTAGTATGTAATAACATGATATTGTATAAAATATGTAATAGCGTGACTAACCTTTGGCGTAGATCTGCAATGATATTATGGCCTTAGCTTCCCCATGACAATTTTTCGCTATCACGGTGTAGGTTCCTGTAAAGTCGAGCTTTGCGTATGGAATTTCTAGACGATATTGGGGGCCCTCACCGACGCGTCTGAAGTGCGGCGCGTCTCTGTAGTAGTCGGGCTGAAGCAAAGAAGAGACAAAAAGGAATTTAAAAAATACAATTACACATGAGTATGATCGGAATAAATAAAGACCCGTAAAAAGGAACGAACTTGTAAATTTCATGTACAGGCGTTGGAAATTGGAAATTTAGAATTTCGACGTACATCTGCACTTTTAATTCTGACGGAATAGTTAAACTCAATTATAACGTGGTACGGCTCTGCGGCAGCAGCAACAGCAGCAAAAGAAACGAGGGGAAGGCGACACGGTTTCGCAAGTGCAACAAAACGCTGCCGCCGCGACGCCTGCGCTGACACTGAGGAGGCAACTGAATCAAAATGGTTAGCGATTGGCTGACCTCATCAGCTAACATTATCGCGACTTACAGCCTGAACTTATAAGGGGTTACAAGAGAGATAAGGCGTCCCGACGCGGACGTCCCGCCGTCCGTAACGACGTCCGCACATCCTTGCTGCTTAACGACTTCTTCGTTGACCTGGTCGAATTTTTGGGTAGACGTCTCGTTCTGCAGCGAGTTAGAATTCTCACTCAGAGTTACAAGTTCATTCAACCCTTTGGCGCGCTGAAAGTGTATTCGTCTATCTTTTTCTATGATTCATTTTGCCTTGGATTTCAATTAGTTTTTTTCCGTCGATTAATTCACGATATTGTTATTATAGCGGAGAAATGCAGGGAGTATACGAAAAACGTAATTTGCGAGTACCCTATAAGGATGGTGCCTAAATTGCTTTTGACTTTCATCCGCGATCCGGCCTTCTTCCATACATGGGGCATATTTAGTCAGATCTATAAATAACCGGCGGGTACGCGATGCTCTTTCGGTTCGTGGCAAAGCACATCCTGTAATAACTTGGCTAAGGTTAGGGATTTATAGATCACAAGAAACTCAGCCGCGATCGTAACTCTGCGGATTATAAACGAGTAGTTCGGATCACGTTATGATCTAACGTCTGCACCGCATCCGTAAATTATAATTGTACAACGATTAAGTAACGGTTAAAAAATTAAAGACAAAAAAAATAATTCGATAATATAACGATCGTATAGATCTAAACAATTATACAACAATCCCCAAAATCTAGGCCGGTTAAACTGACCGCTGCCATTTCGCCATCGATTGTAACAGATATTATACACCCTATAATAATACATTCTATGCGAAATGTTTAATGTTCGACCGTCGATGGTTTGTTTCTTTCTTTTTTTTCTTCTTTTCTTTTTCGTTGTAATCGGCGTACCGTTTGCCAATTTCGGGGCTCGAGGCTCGTAGAGCCGGCGGCTCGGGATTTTCGGATCTCGCAAAGGGGCAGACCGTACAACGTGAAATTCAACGTGAATTGACGAGAGGATCGCGAGATGCCTTCTCAATGTGTTGCCATGCCTTCGCCCATATACGGAGCGAAAGTTACCCACGCCAAAGACCCGACGACTCCCCCACCGTGATCTACACACGCCATGCGGTAGATCGATCGACGAAAGATTCTCGCACCGCACCGCTTCCTATATACCCCGATTCATTTTCCGCCTTCCTCCCCATAACGACACGCGTACGATTTTTCATTTTCATTTCGATTCAAATCCGGTCTGAACGATGAAATAAAAAATGATGGGAAGACTTGCGATTTTTTTTTTTTTTCTATAACGGAAGGAATCCTGGAAAGAATGCTGGAATTAAACTTGGATTGTTGATTAGACAGTCGGTTCGGTAATAGCTAAAACTTTCGCTGCTATAGCGTTTGTATTTTTCAAAGGGCTACAGATATCCACTCTAAGTGTTGTCTCAAGTATCCTTGGTTAATATTAGAGTAATAGGCGCACGTCAGCGAGGTAGCGCGACGTTGGTAAAGTTTAATATGCTAAATACACATAAGCTGGGCGTCAGGATTGACGAGGCCTTGCTGCGGGCATTCTTCACCGGCGCCAATCTCCAGGTGGTTTGAAATCGACCTAAATTAATTTATTTTTTTGGTTTTTTTTTCTACCAGCTCGAAACCGGAGGTGAGAAGTTCTCGTGATAACGTCGATCGATTGATTGATAGAAAATCGGCAAAAATTCAGCCAGCCGAACTCTAGCGGACCTTGTATAATGCAGCTTGGATCCGAAGCCAGCCTGGCAACCGCTTCAAAATCATGGGGGTTCGCTGTTTATTTTTTATTGTTTTTTTTTCAAGGATCCAATACTCGCGATTAAATATAACACCCATCGATAGCTATACAGAAATGGCGACTTATTTGATAATCGTTTAAGATTTGCTGAGGTTAAAACAGAAAGGCGAATTGCTGGCTCACGCTTTGCAGCAGCGAGAGGTTTGCTGGGTTAGCTATCGATGAATTTATTACTCAATACGTGGTAGCGAAGAATAAACCTTCCATGTATGGAAACTTTGGCTCCGTGTAGCGAAACCGACGTCGCCGTTGTTGTCGAAGTCTCGGTTTTATACGACGATCGAACAGCAATTCCATTTATAAATTATATTATACGCATACGTGTACGTTTCTCACATAATCGAACGATCGTCGTCTCATTGTTTCCGCGGTAGAATATGATCGTTTAAGTCGATTTATTTGTATATTTAAACAGCCGAGATGTTAATTTTATCGGTAAAATATCCAGAGCGTTTTTCTCCCTCCAACAGCCTCACCCATGATCGTTAATTGCGTGGTCATAATTTATTGTTTCAGAGCCTCGAGTGATTTTACACCGTATGGTTAGGTATAAATAATTCATCTGTTGGTTTTAATATTTCCCAGTCACGCGATGGTAGCGAAAAAAAAAAAAAATTAGAAAAACAGATTCTATTAGAATCTCAATTCCGAAACTTTTGGTGAATTGGACAATAAGTCTGCAGATCTTGAATACACACGATGGGTGGGTGGGTTTGAAATTGAACGATCGTTTGTGAATCGTTGGTATTTTTCGCATTTCCTTAAAAGCCAGAAAACCGCACGCGGATTTAAAGGGCGGGTGTAAAGAGCGACACCAGATATGGCGGGCGATAACCGTTTCAGTTCCTTTTTAGCTGTTAATGGCTCACCGTTGATACGATGCAGCTTATATGGTCAAATCAGAATTTCCCCGCTAGACCTGAGGCTAAACTTGATATACTGTTTTAGCGATTTTAGAGTAGCTTATAGACTATCTCCTGCGGGACGTGGGAGATGTAACTGAAAACATCGCGAGAGTGAAATCGGCAAGGGATCAATTACAACAACGTGTGCTAAACTACGACGACGAATACCCGATGAAGTTTCAATATGTTCCTCAAAAAATTTAATGCCGGTTCCGAGCGTCAAAATTACATCGCAAACAAAAAGATTCTCTTACCCGTCCTCAGCGCAACGTCGTTATCATTCCTCAGGAATTTTGGAACCAAGAAATCAGCGTCAGAGAAAATTTATAAAAGTGAGGTCGCAATTTTGATATTATAATCCGCCGTTCGATCGTTGCACTTTGATTAACAAATTGTAACGCCAAATCACTGCAGCGTTAAAAAAAAATAAAAAATTTGCTCTGAGACGAGCTTTTTGTAAAAAAAAAACAAAATGAATTAAATAGTCTCATTCGGCGCAAATTTTTTTTTTTCTTCTCACTTTGGTACTTCGTTCCAGATAATTCACTGCGTACACTTTTATTTTTCATAGAAAGAAAATCGAGTAGAATCGAGTGAATTACAGAAAGGTATCGATGGTTCGCGAATTTTTTTTTTCGGTCAGATCAAAAGTACGACCCGTCCAAAAACGATTTCGAGTAAAGCACGCATGATCGCGAAAAGACCGGCGCGTTCAACGCAGTGATAAGTTGGACTGTTTAGTCCGTAGCGATGTCGATGTCGACCCTCGCGAAGACGGAGTCAGGGTGGGAGGGTCATCCGCGATTCGTTGCTACGAGGTTTCTGTCCTCTCGCTTGATCGCTGCCGAATGCTTTGCACTGACCTGGCGCAGCCGATCACCACAAATAAATAAATAAATAAATAAATAAATAAATAAGCTCGGTTTACAAAAACGTGCGACGCGAATACGTTATAACGTAGTGTTTGATGAGAATGTCTGCGGTAATTGTATCGGGATTTATCACCCGAGTACAGCAATAATTTCAATGATATATCTGCGGAGTAATACCGGAAGGTCCGGAAACAGTCTACCGCTCGCGGGTATTTGTTTATTTTAATGTATTTTTATTCTTTGTTGTTTTCATATTTCAGGACATTATGAATTCCGCTGAACCGCGACCGCAAATTATTATTAACTTTAATCTCCGTGCCCTTTTATGTAAATACATTGAAGACATCGGAATCATTTCTCCCGAGTCATTCGGCATATATGGGCAAAATTTATGGCATTTCTTTTGCGGCACCCTGACCCACATAGTGTGCGGACACGTCATTTCGCAAGATTACATAATAATTTAACTACAACACGTAGGTATTATATCTATACTACGTACTTTGGTACCACGTGAAACTTCCCATCAATCTCTCGTTGGATCCACACGCTTTGTTTGCTTAATGAGCGGGAATCCTTCTTGGTAGTTTCTAGCGAAGCGACGATGGTAAGTTTGTTTAAATGATCGTTTCGCAGGTCTGATCAGTTTTCTTTTTCTCTTTTTTCTTTTTTTTTTCTCTTCGCATAGAATCTCAACTTATACTTCACTTCCAATTCCGCGCTTTTTGCCGCCGTACAACCGAGTATTTTACTCTTTTAATGTCAACATACTGCATTTGCAATTTTACCGAGTGATTTATCTTATTGATTTCCACATCGGTGTTGAGATCTATCACGAACCAAGCGGGGGTCTGACGTTTGATGAATTCGATCCAACAAAACCACTTGGTATAAGTTCTGATCGTTTCTCTGACAACATCGACTCAATCAAAGAGATTCCATAATGTCACGTATAAGTTACGCTACACACGGGCGAGCCGTTATAAACTCAAGCTTATCTTAACACACTCCTCAACGCGGAACGACCCGGCGCTTTATGATGAAAAACTCCTACACGTTGCGTATAATCAGGCAGACAGTTACGATCAACTCCTAGATCTTTAGCTCATAATTCTCAGGGCAGATCTTGATCGAATCTCACGATCAGCCTCGCCCACTATTAAAGCATGCCGTATACCCGCTTCGAAATTGCACAATCTTACCCTTAGAAAATCTCTGAGCCATATGACGTCTGGTTTCGGGTCGCCGACTACCTCGCAGAGAATGATCACCGTGTCCCCTTCGACGGCTTCGGTCGACAGCGGTTTGGTAACGAAAAGTGGTTCCTTGGAATAGCTGAAAATAATTCATTAGACGATAAAAAAAATGGAAGAAACGAGAAGATTGTTCAAAAAAACTTACGGGATATCCGGAGCGACGACTCGAGGTATGCTTTCGGAAGGGCGACGTCCTTCGAGGTTCCCGATAACGGAGACCTTCGCTGTGGTCTCGGTTCTACCGACCTCGTTGGTGGCGGTGCAGCTGTAAATTCCTGCGTCCCTTGGTGTGACGTTGGCGAGCGACAATTCGACCGTTCCATCATGATTCAGCGTCATCACAGCTCGTCTGCTGGGTCGCAATCGAATTCCGTCTCTGTGCCTGTGACGCGAATAGAAACGGAAATAAGCTACGTGATTAGTTAGCCAAATCGTTGTTTGTCGTTATTCATGAATTCTATTAATTGAACAACGAGTTTACTTCGGGCAACGATCAACGGTAAACGTATAAATTTGTTTCAGCTCACCAGACCACTCCGACTGAGGGGTACGCTTCGACTTGAGCCGACATCCTGAGCTCACCTCCGACCTTTGCGGTATAAGCTGCGTCGAGTCCGCACAAAAATTCTGGCGCTATGTAAGCGCGAATACCTTTGTCAACGACTAATATACAACGGCACGAAACGGATCCTGCTGAATTTCTAGCAGCCGCCATGTAGCAACCAGAATCTTCTAGAGTAGAATGTGTTACTTCGAGTGTGTGAAAGTGGGACTCGTCGTTCCAGAATATATGTGACCCTGAAATCGCGAATGCAATTGACAATTTAGTTGCGCCAGATTACGTGGCGTATGCAAAGTACGGGACTATGTATAATACCGTCTTGCTGAATCTCTTTGCCATTTTTGTACCAGGTCACCACCGGCGTCGGGTCGCCTATTACTTGACAGGTAAGACGAACGGGGTACGTCATCTGCACGCGTCTGTCCCGCAATCTCATTGTAAACTGTGGTGGCCGTTCGTCTTGCGAGCCGTCCAGGTGGCTGAGATGATTAAAAAAGAAAAAATTAATAAAAAGAAAAAAAGTCTGCAAATTATATAAAACCGCTTTTCCTTCCCCTCAACCCTGCTTACCTTTTCAGCTTCGCATCGGCGTCCAATATTTTTTGATCGCCGACGACCAGAACTCTAGCGAACGTCGATACTCTTCCAACTTTATTCGTAGCTTCGCAAACGTATCGGCCAGAGTCTGTTGCAGCGATGTTGAAAATTGACAGGGAACATTTGAACCCGTTGTAATATATTTTGTACCTGGTATCCTCCGAAGGGTCGATTTCCGTCGAATCTCTGTACCAGAGCACCCGGATTTTGGAGTCGCCTCGAACCTGCCAATTTTTTCTAGTAAAAAATCTGTACCGACTAATCAGTTTTTTTTTTTTTTTTACCTCGCACTCTAACGAGACTGTGGAATTTTCCAAGGCTTTCAACTGGCCGGGAAGAATTTTCGTGAATTCTGGAAGCTCGACTATTTCACCGACGACGTGCGAGCCGGAGGACATCGTTGGCTCACCCCATCCATAACGATTTCGAGGAGTAACACGAAATCTGTATTCACTTCCGGGTCGCAGATTGAACGCGTCGAAAGTATTCAGAGGCGTGATTCCCAGCTGAGAAAAAGATTTCATCGTCAAACAAAAAATGAAAACGTTTTTCTTTTTTTTTTTCTTTACCTCGAACCAACGAGCACCCCCAGCACCGCCGACTTGCCAAGCATCGACCCGATAGGCACATACAGGGGCTGGTCCTCGTTGCTCCGCCTTTCCCCATGACAAAGTCAACCAATTTCTGCCGCTGTCAACAACAATTGGCTCGCTGCTGATTGGCCCGGGAACATCTGCGCGTGAATTTTTTTCATTGGTGTCAAAGAAAAAATTTTTATCAGTGAGTTTACAGCACGAGTGGATGTTTGTTTTGAAGAAACTGCAGGGAAGGGAGGAAAAAAATGGAATGCGGATTACGAAATTTTTCTCCGGTGGTAAATAAATACTCGGTTGGAATTTGCGTATGTTTAGAATTCAGATCGAGCTAAGCGCAGCTGTTTTTCCCAGCGTCCAGAAATTCTCTGCCTACGGCGTTTATTCGAGTGATTCACATTACGCCTACGCATTGTTCGTAAAGCGTGGCCATCACGTTTTGATTTCTAAAAATAACACCGCCAAACCGGGACGCCCGCGATATGCGATTGAATTCATGTGTCAAGCGATAATTAATTTAGAGAGACTGATAATTGATTTTTTTCGATACCTTGATAGCCTGTCAAGTATTCCAAAAATTCAGAAATCAGACAATCCCTGTTTGCCCAATTGAGCCGAAGTGTCTGAATCGGTATTTGCTCCACTAGTTCTTCGTGCGATTCGTTTTCGGATTTTTGATCTCCATCGTCATCTACCTCTGCGGTATTCATTTCGGGGAAAAGCCAACGATTTTATGATACTATAAACTACGAGTATAGTTTTCAAAGTACACAACTCGCGGTAGCTTCAAACATCACCATGCTAGTCAGGGTGCATTTTTTCACGTGTATCGAAAACTAATCAACGCATACTTTAATTATTGAAAATAAAAAATATTTTAAGAGACTATTCGGAAAAGTTCTTAGACACTAAGCGCTCTGACCCGGACTGAGTATCAGTTTTTCGTTGACTCTACACAAAAATAGCATCGTTACCTCGAGATTTCTCTGGGCGCGCAGGCTTCCCAATATTCTACACACTCCACTGAAAATCTGAAAATTTCTCACGATCCCAATACCACACCTGGGTAAAGGGTTGAATAGATACCCTATCAAATCCTTGCGGAGGAAAATTTAATTCTAAAGCATTAGAATAAACAGTCTCCTAAATTTTCCTGTACGCTGCGGAAACATTCATTTTTTATTTTCTCTTCTCTCAATATTTCATTCTTTATTTTTTCAGCTCGTATACTCTCAACTTTTTAACCGCTCATAAGTTCTTTACATAATAAAGAGCGTGTCACCTGTGACGGTTGACGAGTTATTCGACATCTGGATTTTATAATTAAAATGTGGGCTGGCTCGGTCAAGGGACTGTTACTTTTGGCTTCCAGCCAGTCAAAATCTTGTAACTAGCACAGCTAAAGCGCGTAAACTAAAGAGAGCGAATATACTCGGTCAGATGAAACTCGGAATTCTTACCGCGCAATTTTTCCGCCTTCTGACAGCAATAAAAAATGTCTACAATTGAGTAAAGAAAGAATGAAAAGCTGCAACTTACGTTTCGGGTAGAAGCGTTGTTCGTCATTTATATCAGCCAGTAAACTACTCGTATCAAGATTTCCCCAGTCAGGCGATGGCGTTAGAGATCTGGCTCGCTGTTTGACCTGTTTAATCCAGCGAATAAAGTAGAAAATAAATGAACAGCACGAAGCGAATGAATAATGTCTCTTACCCTGACGGTGAAGAACGTTCTGTCACAGCCGTAGCAATTTTTCGCCAAAATGCAATAAGTCCCCTCATCCGACGCGAGAGTTCTCTTCTGCGTGAACCTGACGTAGTCATCGATCGATTCCTTGTGCGAACGAAGACCGTTGGTGATATCGCGAATGCCTTTCATCCAGGTTACTGATTTTAAAAAACGTGCAAACGGTTAGCAGAGCTCCAAGTAGGCTTTCCAAATTTTTTTTCAAGTCTGGAAATCGTCACCTCTGGGTTTCGGAGTCCCGGTAACCCGGAAAGAAACGGTCACATCCTCCCCTAGTGCGACTGTCATGAGACTGTCCGGCCTTGAAAGGAACATGGCTGGTTTACCACCCTTAACGGAACTGGGAGCGACTACTTCCACACTTGCTACGGTATCGACTGATCCGTAAGCGTTGCTAGCCCTGCAAATGTAGGTTCCGGTTTCGGAATGCGATGCTTCTGGTACCATCAGCGTGTACACCCCGGATTCGGCGAAGGTACGCGCCCTTGAATGCGATACTGGTCTTCTCGTTTCTCCATGGAGCCATAATACTTCGGGAGCAGGTGTGCCTGTGGTTGAAAATTCAAGGTTTACCAGATTTTCTTGCTGGCTGAGAGAAAAGCTGAAAACCTGCGATTTACAAATTCGAACTACCTTTAACTTCGACTTGAAGAGCAATGGTTCCTCCGGCAGGAACACTGTGATCGGTAAGCACACTGGCAAAATGTGGTCTTCGGGCTTCGCGATTGATATTTTCTTCATGGGATATTCTGTCCTTTTCACTCGCCGCGTACGATTCTCGACCTGGGTTAAAAGTACGTGGTGAAATACTGGAGACAAGTGCTGAATTTTTTCAATTATTTACCATCGAATTTAACCATATGGGATATCTGGTCGGTCCAGACAGTGTTTTCTGCCCTGCAAGTGTACTCGCCACTGTCCGACGCATTTGGACTTGAAATTTGCAACCGACAAACTCCGTCGCTCAGATCGCTCTGCTGGTATCGTTCTCCGAGGAGAGGCTGATTGTCCTTGAACCACGAGATCGTCGGTAGTGGTTGCCCTCTGACCCGGCACTCGAGGATCAGCTCGTTATCGGTGAATCGGAAGGTGTCTGAATGAACAGTTTATGATAAATACATTGACGAAGTCAGTTCATTTGATTCTCCGCGTGAGATAATTTCGCTTACCTTTCATGGACCTTGTAAACGTCGGAGGTACTGGGCTAGTTTCGAATCCAGCGTAAACCTTCAGTTTAGCTTCGGTGACAGACTGGCCATGCGTGTTTTTTGCAAGACATGAATAATCGCCCGAATCTTCTGGCAAAGCTGCATAAAATTCGAGGGATGCCATTCCATTTTCCAGCTTTGTTCTGTACCTGTTGCTAGCTGCTAATATTTTTCCATCTTTCGACCAAATTATTTTTGGCTCTGGAGAACCTAGGACGGCACAAGTCAACTTGATTCTTGATCCTTCAGCTGCTGTGCGGTCTGTTAACTTGGTACAGAATGATGGCTTGTTCCGCAGATCTCTAGGCCCGCACTGAAAGTATAAAGTGAAACTTTGAAATATAACTTTGTATTGTATACTTTTGATGAATAAAACGGATATCTTGTAACTGCATTGAGTTTATCCCACTTTCTTCTATTTATTTATTTATGATGAGCATGGCACGCGCACGGGTCACATTGCAAAGTGTCACTCAGAGATTCTTCGGAGGCTGTGGAATTAATTTTTTCCCGATTTTTGGGGTCAAAAATTAACATTTTCCTTACTGGGTTTTATAATTGATCTCAGGAATTCGAATCCGCAAGTTGAATTGATCCATCTATAAAATTGGTCGAGTTATCCTCAATTTATCGATCTAAAAAGTGGAAAATCAAGGATATCTCGATGAGACGAATTCGTAGCTCAATTTACTCCACGGTTCGTGTTCCTGAGGTCAAAATCCGCTGGAAAAGCTTCATACGATCGATTTTGAAAATACTTTATTTTCCGTCTAAATTAACATTTTTTTTTTATTAATTTGATAGAAAATTCCTGTGTATTCGGAGCTTAGGAATCTGGAACTGGAAGCTACATTGATCTATTCATGAAGTAGATCGATTTATAGCTAATTATTCGCTCACTTGACCCAACAAACCCGTTGGATTTTACTTACCTCTGTGAGGTTTGCCTCAGCAGTTCTGCTCGATGCGGAATAATATGCAGTTGATTCGGCACCGTCGTCTGTCAGATAACTTTTGGATCTAGTTCGTCGGTATGATGGCGTCAAGCTAAGACTTTCCGAAGAATCTTCATGAATTGTTGGAGTTTGAACATCGTGGCTTCTGGACCTCCTGGACATGCCTTCGCTTCTTTCCACTTCGACTACAGCCTGGTCTTTGCCTCTTTTTCTGTAAATGGTTGGCGTTATCTCATCGCGTAGTGAATCTGAATCCTCGCTTCCTTGTGCAAAATATTCAGCTTCTTGTTCCTTTGCTTTAAAGCTTTTCTTGGATGATCTTTCACCTTCTTCAACTCGCTTCTTATCTTTTTCACGGTCACGTCGACGTTCTTCATTCTGTTCCTCCTTTTTATTCGCAGGATCTGATTGTGAGTGTCCTCCCTCGATGATCTTGCCTTCTCCAGATCCTGGTGGAGTGGCCTCTAATTCTTCAGCTCCCCGAACTATTTGTTTCTCGATTTTTTGCTTTGATTCGTTTTCTTTCGTTAATAGTTCTACCTCCGCTTCAGCTTCCGCAATCTTTTTCTTCTTTCGAGCTTCTTTCTTCAATCTTCTCGCCTCTTCATCCCGTTTCTTTTCAGCCTCTCGTTTTTCCAGTTGCTCCAACTCCTGTCTATGTTTCTTTTCAGCTTCTTCTTTTTCTAAGAGTTCTTTCTCCTCCTTTTCTCTTTCTAAACGTTTTTTATCTTCCTTCTCTTTCATCAGGCGTTCCTTTTCTTCTTTTTCTTTTAGTTCAATCTTCTCCTTATCTGACTTTTCTTTCTCTTGCGCTAATGCTTTTAGTCTCTCTTCTTCAATTCGTTTTTTCTCAGCCTCTATCTTGACGAGATGTTCACGCTCTTCACTTTCTTTTTTCAGACGTTCTTCTTCAGCGACTCGTTGTTGCTCTGCCTTTTCTTTCTCTAATTGCTCAGCTTCAGCCTTTTGTTTACGATCAGCTTCTTCCTTCGCGAGTCTTTCCTGTTCACGGATTTTTTGTTTCTCGGCTTCTTCTTTTTTTAACCGCTCAGATTCTTCCTTCTGTTTTCGGTCGTCTTCTTTCTTCAATCTTTCAGCTTCTTGTTTCTGTTTTTTATCTGCTTTTTTCTTAGCGAGTCTTTCCTGTTCTAGGATTTTTTGTTTTTCGGCTTCTTCGTTTTTCAGTCGCTCAGATTCTTCTTTCTGTTTTCGATCAGCTTCTTCCTTTGCAAGTAGTTCCTGTTCAGCAATTTTCTGTTTCTCTTCTGCTTCATTCTTTAATCGTTCAGCTTCCTGCTTTTGCTTCAGCTCAGATTCTTCCGTAGCAAGTCTTTCCTGTTCCAGGATTTCTTTTTTCTCGGCATCTTCTTTCTTCAATCGCGCAGATTCTTCCTGCTGTTTTCGGTCTGCTTGTTCTTTCGCTAGGCGTTCTTCTTCAGCAGCCCTCCGTTTTTCATCTTCCTCTTTTTTTAATCTTTCAGCTTCTTCTTTTTGTTTTTTATCAGCTTCTTCCTTGGCAAGTCTTTCCTGTTCCAGGATTTTTTGTTTCTCTGCTTCCTCTTTTTTCAATAGCTCAGATTCTTCCTTTTCTTTTCGGTCTGCTTCTTCTTTCGCTAGGCGTTCTACTTCAGCAGCCTTTCGTTTTTCATCTTCCTCTTTTTTTAATCTTTCAGCTTCTTCTTTTTGTTTTTTATCAGCTTCTTCCTTAGCAAGTCTTTCCTGTTCCAGGATTTTTTGTTTCTCTGCTTCCTCTTTTTCCAATCGCGCAGATTCTTCCTGCTGTTTTCGGTCTGCTTCTTCTTTCGCTAGGCGTTCTACTTCAGCAGCCTTTCGTTTTTCATCTTCCTCTTTTTTTAATCTTTCAGCTTCTTCTTTTTGTTTTTTATCAGCTTCTTCCTTAGCAAGTCTTTCCTGTTCCAGGATTTTTTGTTTCTCTGCTTCCTCTTTTTCCAATCGCGCAGATTCTTCCTTTTCTTTTCGGTCTGCTTCTTCTTTCGCTAGGCGTTCTTCTTCAGCAGCCTTTCGTTTTTCATTTTCCTCTTTTTTTAATCTTTCAGCTTCTTCTTTTTGTTTTTTATCAGCTTCTTCCTTCGCGAGTCTCTCCTGTTCCAGGATCTTTTGTTTCTCAACTTCTTCTTTTTTCAATCGCTCCGATTCTTCCCTTTCTTTTCGGTCTGCTTCTTCTTTAGCAAGACGTTCTTTTTCAGCAGCCCTCTGTCGTTCTTCTTCCTCTTTTTTTAATCTTTCAGCTTCTTCTTTTTGTTTTCTATCAGCTTCTTCTTTAGCAAGACGTTCCTCTTCAGCAACTCGCTGCTTTTCCTCTTTCTCAGATTTTAAACGTTCAGCTTCCTCCTTCTCTTTTCGATCTGCTTCTCCTTTCGCAAGTCGTTCTTGCTCCGCAATTTTTTGCCTGTCTTCTTCCTGTTTCTTCAATTTTTCAGCTTCTTCGTTTTGTTTTCTATCTGCTTCTTCTTTCGCAAGTTGTTCTTGCTCCGCAATTTTTTGCCTGTCTTCTTCCTTTTTCTTCAATTTTTCAGCTTCTTCGTTTTGTTTTCTATCTGCTTCTTCTTTCGCAAGTCGTTCTTGCTCCGCAATTTTCTGCCTGTCTTCTTCCTCTTTTTTTAATATTTCAGCTTCTTTTTTCGCAAGTCGTTCTTCTTCAGCAGCCCTCTGTTTTTCATCTTCCTCTTTTTTCAATCTTTGAACTTCTTCTTTCTGTTTTCGATCAGCTTCTTCTTTCGCAAGTCGTTTTTCTTCAGCAGCCCTTTGTTTTTCATCTTCCTCTTTTTTCAACCTTTCAACTTCCTCTTTCTGTTTTCGATCAGCTTCCTCTTTCGCAAGACGTTCCTGTTCAGCAATTTTTTGTTTCTCTTCTGCTTCTTTCTTCAATCGTGCATCTTCTTGCTTTTGCTTCAGCTCAGATTCTTTCTTAGCGAGCCTTTCCTGTTCCAGGATCTTTTCTTTCTCTGCTTCTTCTTTTTTCAATCGCGCCGATTCTTCCTGCTGATTTCGGTCTGCTTGTTCTTTCGCGAGGCGTTCTTCTTCAGCAGCCCTCCGTTTTTCATTTTCCTCTTTTCTCAATCTGTCAGCTTCTTCTTTTTGTTTTTTATCAGCTTTTTCTTTCGCGAGTCTTTCCTGTTCAGCAATCTCCTGTTTTTCCTTTTTCTCCTTTTTCAATTGTTCAGCTTCTTCTTTCTGTTTTTTCTCATTTTCGATTTTCGCAAGGTTTTCCTGTTCCATAATCTTTTGCTTTTCCTTTTTCTTTTTTCTCAGTTGTTCGATTTCTAGTTCTTGTTTCCGATCTGCTTCTTCTTTTGCAAGTTTCTCTAGTTCAACAATTTTCTGTTTTTCTTCTTCCTCTTTTTGCAATCGTTCTGCTTCTTCTTTATCTTTTTCATCTGCAGCGATTTTCGCAAGACGTTTCTCTTGAGCAATTCTCTGATTTTCCTCTTCTAACAATTTTTCCTTCCCTTTTTGTTTCCGATCTGCTTCTTCCTTCTCTAGTCTTTCCTGTTCAGCAATTTCTTGTTCTTTCTCTCGCTCAATCTTCGAACGATCATTCTCTTCTTTCTGCTTTTTCTCCGTTTCTTGATTCTTCAAACGTACCTCTTCAGTGATTCGCTCTTTCTCTGCGGCTTCTGCTTTCAACCGATTAGCTTCATCTTTTACCTTCTTATCAGCCTCTTCCTCTTTCATGGTTTCCTTCTCAACGCTCATTCTTTCAGCCTCTGGTTCTAATTTCTCATCCTCTTTCACCCTATCAAGATCTTTCTCTTTGATTTTCTCTGTCCTCTCCAACTTATCTGGTTCATCAAGTTTTAATTTTTCGTCCTTCGTCGATATTTCTGCTTTTGCTTGGCTGAGCTTATGTGAATCATCCTCATCTATAATTTTTGCAGGACCCTTTTTATCCAGCTCTTCGATTGCACGTGATTTTTCCATTTCTTTTTCAGTAATCTGTATTTTCTTCTGCTCAGTGGTTTCGGATGGTATTGTGTCTTCCACTACCTTCATCGCGAGTTGTAAAGCTCTCAATGGTTCCTCTAAATTTTCCAGGTACGTCGTCGCTGACTCTTGAACTGTAGTTATCGATTTTTTTAATTCCTCCAATGGTAGAACCAGACCGTTTAATACTAGTGCGTCTGGTCCGCCGTAAAGTGGTTGTGAAACTGGCCTGTCAGCAGCTTGTGACTGAAGAATAGAAATAGATTTTTCAAGATCATACAAAGAGTCGACGATCGCTTCGATCGCTGCTTCTTCATCAACGAGCTGCATTTCGCTGGCTTGTTCCTGAATCGTTGCAAAACTTTTCTGGATACCTTCCAGCGGTCCTATCAGAGTCTGCAGTGCTTCGATTTCTATGACTCTTTCCAGACAATCTTCAGTGGCTATTTGACCTTCAACTTTTGATATAGATTTCATAACTCCCTCTACATGATCGACCAGTTTGTTAACGATTGACCAATCAGCAACCAACGGTTCGTCATCTTGTTCTAGTTTTACTAACTCACTATCGCTTATTGCTATATCACGAACCATCTTCATGGACTCTTCCAATGCATTTAGAGGCGCTTCCAATTCACAAAGTGCTCCAAACTGGGGGAAACTCTCCTTAACGATCGTCAAAGATTGTTTCATTCTGATTAAATCTTCCGCAATTGGTTTTAACAATTTATTCTCCTCACCAATGGTATCCGGTTCAATCTCCTCGATTGATTTGTCAAGACTGTCGATGGACTCAGCCAAAATAGCGAGTAGTTCTTGGTCTCCTTCAAGTGCGGAAATATCAGACTGTCTTATTGCAGCAACGCAATCTGAAATTCCTTGTAATGGATCAACCAGACTTTGCAAGGCGTTAAATTCCGTTAGGGTGTCATCATCGCAATCTACTGTAACTTGTTCAATATCCATTATAATATTTTGAATACCTCGGATCGGCTCTACGATATTATCGATCACCTCGGTCTCCAGTTCTGCAACGTCGATTTCATTTGGCTCAAGCACATTGTGCTCCTGAATGACAGCGATACATTTCTGCAATTCTTCGAGTGGGTGAGCTAAGGTCTTCAGTAGAGAAACATCGTCTGTTTCCGAAATGCTATCCACTCCCGGCTCGACAATGGTTTGCTCATAAATTACGGCGATTGATTTTTGCAGCTCTTCGATCGGCGAGGCCAAGGCTTTCAGCAGTGATGTGTCTTCCCTCTCTGAAATCGAAGTAGTGCCAGGTTCGATTAAAACGTGTTCCTGAATCGCGGCTACGGATTTTTGCAGTTCAATTATCGGTTCGGCTAATCTCTTCAACAACGAAATATCTGCCTTTTCCGACACAGCTTGATCGGCGGATTCTACCAGCGCATGATCCTGGATTACGGCTATCGATCGCTGAAGTTCTTCCAGAGGCGATGCTAACGTCTTCAGTAACTCAATGTCTTCTTTCTCCGAGATAGAAATTACGTCTGCTTCTAGAATTACTTGTTCCTCAATGAGAGCAAAACTATTTTGAATTTCTTGCAAAGGTTCTGCAAGAGTCTTGAGTACCGATAAATTATCTTGTTCCGATATCGACGTTGCTTCTGGCTCTAAAACGATATGTTCTTGAACCACAGCAACGGAACGTCGGATTTCCTGAAGCGGCGTAGCCAACGTTTTCAGGGTTGAAAGGCTGTCGATTTCCGACGTTGTTTCAACATCGGGCTGCATCGCCACTTGCTGTTCGACGAGCGAAATGAATTTTTCGATCTTTTCAAGTGGGTCAGCTAAACTGGGTAGCGCAAGGATACTTTCTGCAGGCGATTTTGTGCCTGTTTCGGTTGCGATTTCTTCTTGAACTGCTGCAATCGATTCGCGTAAATCTGCGAGAGGTTCAGCGAGAGCGATCAACTTTGCGGCATCATCTTGTTTAGGTATATCTTCGACTCCTTCAATCGCCGTGTTCTCCTGAACGATGAGAATAGACTTCTGTAATTCCTCCAAAGGCTTAGCTATCGCTTTTAACAAGGATAAATCCGACATTTCAGAATCAGATGCAGCTTCAGAGGGAATGATATTCTCGATACCAATCAAGGATTTCTGAAGTTCTTCCAAGGGATGGGCCAGCGTTAAAATTAGTGAAATATTCTCACTAGGAATTTTAACCTCTTCGGCCACCACGGGAACGGGTTCTTCAACAATTGCAATGGACTTTTCAGGTTCATTTTCATTCGGTTTTCGAATCAAACTGCCGTCTTCGGCTTTTTCTTCGCGATTGGAAATTGATTCAACAATTGCGTTTGCACTGGGCTCTATAAGAGTCTGCTGACTAACGACAGCTAGACATTTCTGTAGTTCTTGAAGAGGTTGAGCTAATATTTTCAAGACCGAAATGTCGTCAATTTTTACCAGTGCTTCGGTAGTAGCTTCATTATGAAATTGTTCTTGAACGGTAGCTATAGATTCCTGCAAATTCAAAAGTGGCTGAGCGATTTTCTTGGCCAAAATATTTGTATTTTCTTCGCTCTCTGAAGTGCCGGAATTAATGATCACCTCCTCTTGGATATTAGCGATGCAATTCTGAAGAAGATTAATCGGTTCGCTTAATGCTTGTTGTATAGAAACGTGTTCCGGCGAAGGAACCACATCTGATCCAGCATCTAGAGGAATTTGTTGTCTAACGATAGCTACTGACTTTGCCAGTTCATCGAATGGTTCAGCTAAAATATTCAGCAATTTTGCTCCAGCTGCTTGCGGAAGATATACGGTATTATCTTCAATAATTTTCACTTCAGTTATTACCGCAAGAGATTCTTGAAGCTCCCTCAGAGGAGCCGCTATTTCTTCCAGAACTTTCAGATCAGTTTCGATTTCTTCAGAGACTTGCTCTGTTTCTGTAGAAACGTTCTCCGCCAATTTTTCAACAACCACAGGATGTTCATGAATTTTTTCAGCCAATTTTGGTTCCTTTGATTGAGTAGCCTGCGCCAAAATTTGCGTTTTGGTTTCCAAGGCTTTCATCTCAGTGTCAAGAGACTGATCTTGGATAAGGGCGATAGATTCTTTCAAGGTCTTGATAGGTTCTACCAATTCAATTATTGTTTCTAGTTTAGAAGCTCCAGATTGGCCCGTTTTTTCCGCCGTTTCCGCAACCGATACAATTGCGGTTTGAATTTGCTCCAGAGGAATTTCCAGAGCTTTAAGAACATCGAATCTCATTCCTTCTTCAGTAACGACTTTTTCACGTACCAATGCTATATTACTTGCAAGTTCTGCCAACGGACTCGTCAGTTCTCGAACTGATTCTTCATTCTCTACAATTGTGGCAATTACTTCTTGCAACTGTATAAGAGGTTCGATAACCGCACTTAATAATTCAGGCTTCTGACCTTCCGTAATTTCCGGTTGAACTGCTTTCGCCGAAAATTCGCAAGCCTGTACAACAGCCTTTTGCAACTTTCCGATCGGTTCAAGAAGTTTAAATACACTATCGTCATTTTTTATTTCTTGGTGAGCCTGTTCCTGAATTATCTCAATTTCTGCAGATTGAATTTCAGGAGTTGTAATTACCTGGGCGACATCAATGGCTTGGGATGGTTCTTGAAGAGGTATCGCTAGATTTTTCGACGGTTGAGTTTCTTCGGGTAGCAACGCAGAGGTTTCTTCATCAACGATTTTTTCCTCGCTGGTGGCTATTTTAGTCCGCAGTTCCTCTAAGCGGTTAGTAATTACTTTGAGTTCCGATACTTGATCAACTTCGATGGGAGTTTCACCCTGAATCGCGGCAATGGACGTCTGAATTTCGGCAAGTGGTTGAGCTATGCTTAGCAGAAGTTGTTGGCCTTCCGATATCTCAGCATTTTCTGCAAGGACCAGTTGATCCCTAATAACGGCAATAGAATTTTTGAGCTCTTGCAATGGCTCAGCAATAAACTCTACATTTTCACTCATCACTATCGACGCTTTTAGTCGCTCCAAGCGCTCGCCCAGCTCCGAAACAATCGACAAGTCCTCAAAATCTGTAGTTGACTCAGCCCCCTGGGCCTGAGACACTACGATGGCCTCAATTAATTCCTCCAATGGTTGGGCGGTCGTCTGCTGAATGTCATTAACATTATCATTCGTCTTACCCAGCTTAGTTTCATCCGGCTCAACGATCTTGACTTTTTTCTTATTAGCCTCAGGTGATGTTTGAACGTCTTCGAGATCCGGCTTGGGAGCTTCTTGGTTTCCTTGTAAAACAACGCTCTCCGTCTCAATGGTGTGTGATTGATTATCAGACAGTATTCCCTGCTGGGAAACATTTTTCTCAATTTCTTTCTCCTCCGCTTTTTGCGACTCGATATTTTTTCCACTCAACACAACCAAGGATGCTTGTAATTTATCAACTAGTTGAGCTACCTGTTTTAGATCATCGACTTCTCTCTCCTCCATTTTTTCCGCCCGTAAAAGAGACTGGTTATGAACGATTGTGATGGATTTCTTTAACTCTTCTACAGGTTCAATCAGCGTAGCAATCGCCAATGATTTCATTTGGCATTCCACCGGTGAAGCGATCTCTTCAGTTTCTATTTTATGTTGAATCGCAGCGAGAGAATTTTCAAATTCCGACAGAGGACTGAGGAGTTTATTAATCAACGAATCTTCAGCAGCGCCTTCGCCTTCATTCGTAGAACTAACAGACTCGCAAATCGAAGTGATCGATTTCTGCAATTCTTTAATCTGTTCTTCTGCGTTTCTTAAACTATCTGACTCTTTGGATGTCGTAGACGGACCTGCTTCTTGGATGGCGATAATAGATTTTTGTAAATCTTCTAACGGTTTATTTAATACCTGGATCGAAGTCGCGCTTCGTGTCTCTGGAACCAGAATTGCAGCAACGTTATCAGTGCTCTCTTTCACTTCGCTGACAATAGCAGTTTCACTTTCCTTTCCAATTTCTTCTTTTTCCTTCACTTCTTCAGCCTGCAGAGCAATTTGCAGAGCTTTCCTCAATTCTTGGCTAACTGGGGACGGTTCTCTCTTCGGTAGTTCCTCAACCGTCAAGGTCTTTTCAATTTTCGGCGAATCTCTGACTATTTTCTCAATTATTTCGCTGATGTTATCCAGCGGTATAAAAATGGCGGATAAAGTTTCAATGATTGAGGCCCCCTTGGATTCGTGCGTTAGTTCAGTTTGCAGAAGGGTCAAAGATCTCCTCAGTTCTCCTATCGAGCCACTCAACGCTTGGAGTAATTCTGTAGATCCGCACGTCATTGGAAGCATCGCCTTTTGCACGAGATTGTCTCGTAAAATCGTCAACGCCGATTGCAGTTGATTTGTCGGGTACAAAAATCCCTCAATAATTACCTCTTCGTCGATAGGTTGATCGATTTGATTGAACTGATCTTGTGCCGACAGAATCTGCTTCTGAAGAGTTTCTAAAGATTGAGAGATGACGTCGTAGGTACCCTGATCTATATAATCTTCTAGAGCTGATATCGTGTTGCTGAGATGATCTAGAGGGCCGATCATATGACCTCTAAGTGTGACACTCGGCCTTCGATAATAATCAGTTTTATTCACTTGCTGCTGGACTGTAGTCATGGCCTGGTTGAGTGCTCGCAGTGGTTCTATTATGAGATTCGAGTGTTCTTGATCTTCGATTTTGCCTATCGTCGCATTGATCGATGCTTTCAGGCCATTTACGGCATGAAGAATAACGTTTTTCTTTTCTGCAAGCAGCATTGTTTCTGGAACCACGTTTTGGCTACTTTGAATCATGGAGAGTGAGCTCTGGAATTCTATCAAGGGTTCAACCAGAGTTTTCAGTTCCCAAATAGCACTTTTCTGCTGCTCTAATAGTTCGAGATCTTTCATTACAACATTTATCGTTTCTTTCAAAGTATTTATCGGCTCTCCTAGGAAAGCCGCTACATCAGTTTCCACCGCATCCTTCGCGGTCGCTTCCAGGTCGACCATACACCTGTGCATGATATCAAGCGGTCTCGATATATCGGAAAGTACTTGCAGAACTTGCTGCCTCGTGTTGATTTCCTTTGCCACCAGTGGGATCCACATTTGGATTTCATCCAGGACTTGTAATATTCTTGCAAAATCCAGGAATCCCTCCGCAGCGTTTTCATTAGCCACTTGTTGCATAACTTCACTTATTTCTCGCATCGGTTGTTCCAGATGATTCAGAATCAGCAGTTCTCCGCTATTGTGCTTTTTCGTACTCAGCGTATCCCGAAGGTTTAACAACGGCTGAAATAAATTTTCCAGAGCATTAAGGACTTCCGCGTTAGACAGAGCCTTGCCGTGAGGAGCCGTCGAAATATGCAAGGTTGACACCGTTTGCCTAAGCTCTTCTAGACTACAGCCAAGTTCCGAGGGAGGAGCATCAATTTCAGTCAGTTGTTCGAAGTCATCCAAAGTATTCGCTATTTTAAGTTGAACTTGATGAAGAGGTTCGCAGACTATTTTGGCTAGAGTTGAACTCGGAGTTTGTTGAGAATCCGTTTTTACGATCTGATCAGATAAACCTCCGGATTCTGCATTCGGAGGTTCCTGGATAGTAGCTACTTTTTCTTTTTCCAAATTTTTTGATTCTAGTTGGGAGGTATTTTGGATTTCTTGGCTCGCCAGCGAGGGCACGGATTCAATCGAATCCACAGTTTGAATCGTTTGAGCATCTTCTTCCGCTGCCAATGCCAATTTTGTTGTAGGCGCTGATTCGTTTGACAAAGTATCCGAAACTCGAGACTCAATGTCGCCCAGTTTAGATTCACCGTCCTCTGCAACGCTCTGCAAGTTTTCGATTTTTTCAGGGACTTCAGATTTCACTGTTTTAATTTCACTACGTGATTCGGGTTCTAGAGATTCTACGGCTTGTTGCAATTCTTTTTTATACACGGCTTCTTTGATCGCCAGAGGCACCTGATTTTCGATCTCTTCCAGGACTTCTATTAGATTTTGAAGCCCACTGCTCTCACTTTCTTGTAAAACGTCCAAAGTGATTACGTGCAGAGCTTTGATCGGCTGTTTAACACATTCAAGAATTTCAAGGTCCTCAGGTTTGTGATTTGTCGAAATCGCTTCGTTCAGTCTAGCCAACGGTTCTTTTAATTCCGTCAGAATCTCCGTCATCTCTTCGTCACTGGGTGGTTCGGAGTAGGACGCGTTGATTGCAATATTTGTAACTGTTTGATTCAAAACATTTATCGACGCTGCAATCGGCGATTTTTTGGCACTCGATCTTCGCATCTCTTCCAAAATAGTTGTCAATGCATTTTGGATCGTGTCGAAAGGCACCGCTATTTTTCCCGCCAGTCTTTTAGGCTTCGCTACTTCGATTGTCTCAACCGGTTTCGCTTTCTCTTTTTTCAATTTTTTTCGCTTGGCTAATTCCTTGGCAACCAATGGAACATCTTTCTCGATTTCTTCTAGTAATTCTAAAACCGGAAGTACGGACGGAGCTTCGGTACTCTGAATCACATTTAAAACAACCGCTTTGAGTTGCTCTACAGGTTGGATAACGTGCTGTAGTATTGCTGCTTCTTGTTCTCCATGTTCTTTGGTCAACAGAACTCTCTGCATTTGTAGTAAGGGGTTTTTCAATTTCGACAGTTCCTCGATAGTTTGCTCGTCACTCAATGGCTCTGATACAGAGCCGGTCGCGACAGCTAGGGCAGCAATACCTTGTCTCACCTCTTCGACACTTTCGGCGATGGTCGAAGACGGAAGATTATCGATGTTCAACGCTTCTTCTTGTTGTTCTAAGGCAGAAGACAGCGCAAAATGTACGCCACTCAATAGTCCAGAAATATTCGCCCCAAGAACTTGTGGCCTCAGTTCAGTAACCTCAGGTACTTTTTCTTTCTGTGATTTTCGTTTGATCTTCAGTTTTTTCATTATTTCAGGAACTTGAGTTTGAATATCTTCGATAACATGAAGGACTGGTTCTACCAGCGACGCACTAGTAGCAGGTTCAGATTTTATGACGGTCTCAACGATTTGTTTAAGCTCGCTGATTTGCGGCGTGATATTTTGGATGAGCACGATTTCCTCGGGTGCATGATCCAAATTTAATGCAACTTGAAGATCGAGAAGAGGCTCGCGTAGGTCTGACAACGCGTTGACAATTTCTTCGGTTTTCAGGGTCGTGGCAGTGTGCGCTGCCGAAGAAACAAACTGTCTTAGTTCTACCAAACAAGAAGCAAGTTCCGAAGACTGCACTGTAGGATTGTCCACTTTTTCCACTTCGTCAAGAGCTGTGCTGATTTTCGATTGAATATCGATCAAAGGATCTAAAATCTGATCAGCCAGGGTCTGTGGCTCTTCGATCAACAATGAGTCTAGAGAACCTTTTTCCAGCTTGGCAGAACCCGCCCTGGCGATTTCTGGTATTTGCTCTTCTAGTTCCTCCAGTAGACTGACTAACAAATTTACTTCTTCGACATCTTCACGTTGAAGTACCTCCTGAACTACAATTTTCAATTTCGAAATCGGATTAGCTATATTCTCTATGATCATTGATTCGTCGCTGTTATGCTCTTTCGCGATTAAAGTATTCTGCAATTTTGATAACGACTCTTTCAGGCCTCCGAGAACGTGTACAGTGTCTTTATCGGTTGATTGCTCAGCTTGGTTAATGACTTTGGAAATATTTTCCCGTATTTCCATCACTTGAAGAGCAATTTCCGATGTAGACGATGTTGCACGTGCTGATTTTTCGTGTTCATTAATAATAAAGGACATTTCGACGCAAATATCATTCAGCGGAGATTTAACTTTCGCAACAAGTTCCTTCAGTTTGGAATCATCCTCCAGTGTAGCTTTTTTCTCCCTGTTTAATACTTCCTCGACGACAACTGGGACTCTGTTTTCAATTTTATTCAACACTGCTAGGACAGGTTGTAACAACTGAGCGACTTTAGGTTTAGCTGATACCGATGACAAAGCTCCTCTGAGACTCGCGAGTGGAACTTCCATGTTTTTCAGAATAATTAATTCCTCGTTACTGTGGTCCTGCAACTCCAACGAGGATAACAAGGCGTGAAGTGGTCCCTTCAAGTTCACGAACACCTCGACTGTTTCGTCATCACTTTTCGAATTAACGATTCTATCCAAATTCTGATTCAGACCTTCGATATAATTCACGATAGACGAAGAACGCCCGCGTTTTTTCGCCACTGTTTCGTACTCACTTAAAACATCCACCAAATTTGTCTTAACATCCCGAAGGGGCTCGAGCAGTGTCTGTGAAATCGGTGTCACATTCGCAAGCTGTTCTCGCATCGCCGTAGATTTTAATTGTATAGTTTCCAATGGGTGCGCCAAATCATTAACAGCATTGACAAGAGCTCGTCCTGCACCTTTGTTAATTTTTTTATCGATAACATCCGTCTGAATACTATTCATCGCGTCGTAAAGTGAATTCAGTGGTTTATCGATCGATAATAAGGTCACCACGCTCTCGTCGTCTAAAGAATCATTCACCAAATTGACGTTTACGAAAACGTTGTCGACAAAATCCTCAATTTCACCCATCGGAATGTCCAGAGCCGGAAACACGGCTTCGTTTTTAACGATCTTAGCGATCCGCACGATGTTGCTCAGGGAGACAGTCAGCTTATCGGTTGCACCCGGCGCCAGAGGAAGCCCTGGTGAAATTTTGCTGAATATATTTTTCACCAAATTGATTTCATCCGTGAGTTCTTTGAGGTGGCGTACCGTTTTTTTTACTACCTCAACCCGCGTTATGGCGCTTTCAAGATTTTGAATCAGCGGCAATATCGCCTTGATCTCTACGCTGTTCTGGCGCCCCTCCAACTTTGCACTATTGTTGATTGATTTGACGGAATGTCGCACTCTGTCTTTTATCTCGGCTAAGTTACCGAGAGCTTCATTGTCGTGGCAAGTTGTCAGGCTGGACAATTCGACCACCGGTTGATAAAAATTGTGTATCAGATCCACGACGAACAAGTCCCCGATTTTTCCGATACAAATACTTTTGATCGTGTCTAAGTTTGACTGTATCGTGATCAGCGGTGATTTCAGGCTCTCCAAGACCAAAGATTTGTCCTCGTTCGTCGTACACTCTTCAGCTGCGGCAAGGACATTAGTAATTGCAGTCCTCATCTTTTCAATCGCCAAGGAAACTCCGCTGTCTTGAATTTTCGCGACTGCATCCTGCTGCAACCGATCGATAATTTGGTCCAAAGGATCTTTCACGTCATCGAGCGCGGAGATGTTCGGATTTCTCGCGTCTCCGGTGTCGAGTAAATTTTTTTGACACACAGTTACGGTTTGGTTGAGAAATTCGAGGGATTCTAAAAGGTGATTCAGATCACTAGTTTGTAATTCTACAGCAGATTCCAACTGTCGCAGTTGATTGTTGAGTCCGTCGACCGGTTCCGCAAGAGTCTTGACAATAAAAGAATTATTGGTGTCGGTCAGTTTCCGCTTTCCAGACTGCAGGACCACGTTTTCCAGTACTTGCGCAAGGCTTTTTTGCACCTCAATTAGCAGCGACCTTGAATGTTTGAGAGGATTAATGGGAAGGGAAAAGATCATTTCGATTGTATTTTGTAGCTCAAGGACGGATCTGGCGACGATCTGTAGATCTTTATTTTCTCCGTGCACGGTCTTATCTTTTTCAAGCCTTGATAGCTCCCGGTCCAGTCCTGTAGCCGCTTCAGCTAACGCCATTACTGTAATAGAATGGTAGCCTGTAGCCTCACCACCGTAACTTTCCAAAGCAGCGGATAAAGTTGTCAATCTATTTTTCAACTCGTTTACAGAGACCGCCAAGTCTACCCCAGACTCCGATTCCAATGAGATTTTAGGGTTGCTCGCAATCACTCTGATAATACGTTCCAGCTCTTCCACCGGTCGTGTTAGCGACTCGACAACTATGGTGTCGATATTTTCGATCGTTCCATCGACTGGGCTCACCGTCACACTTTTTATAAAGAGATCCAGAGTATCGTGTATGCGTTTTAGATGAGTTGAGATGCCGGAAGTACCTTGAATACGATCTTGAAGAATCGCGGTACTGTTACCGAGACGAGAAGTAGTCTGGATTATTCTTTGAAGAGCAATGGGTTTCTCGCAATTAGTTTGACCCGATAGTTCGTGTTCAATTTTGGCCAATCCAGATGAAATTTCATCGATCGGATCGGTCAGTGACTCCAAAATTATTATGTCAGATTTCACTGCCTGCGATCCTTCCTGACGCTTTATCAACTCTATGCCCCTTAAAAGTTCTTCCATAGGACCGCTAACGGATTCTAACAGGGAAATTCTCACCGCTTGAGTAAGGGACTTATCCCCAGCTGCTTTAAGGGCCTTTTCCTCTACCAGTGAGACTTCTTCACAGAGTTCCTGGATCGGTCGAACAATGTGTTCCATAATAGTTGCATTCAATTGCGTCTCACTATCAGCCTCGAAAAGTGTGTCAAGGTTCACTAATGCGTTCCGAATAATTCTAACGGGCTGCGTTAGCCTGTGGATGTTTTCGATCAATCGTTCCTTATTACCCTTGGATAACGACTTTTGTCCATCGGAATCAGACGATTTTTCGACGGTGGAAAGATCCAGATCTTTTGTATCAGGGTTACTCTCGCCCTGCACACCGACAGGTTTTATTTCCGAAGATTCTCCTCCCTTCGCAGAATCCTCCTTGCTCCCCTTGCGCGACAGAGTTTTTTCTTTCTTTTTTTTGGCTTTCTTTTTCTTCGGCGCGCTAGTCGCTGCGTCTAACGGGGAGTCACCTTCGTAGCTTGATGTTTGTTCGCCGCTGCTCTGCTTGCTATTTTGTTTTCGCTTGAACGCTTCCTTCTGACTAGTCCGATCGGAGGTTGAAGCCACTTGCGAGTGTATTGAGAGAGCATCGGTGAAAGGGTCACTATCGTCCTTTATCGAAACCTGCCCTGTCGGCTCACGCGCACTGTGATAACTTTCCGACTCGAGTTTCTGGCTCTTCGCGCTCCTCTCGCTTCTCTCGCTCCTCTCACTCCTCGACGACATGCTGCCAGACTTTTTCCGCGGTGGTCTCAGCGGCCTCCCGTCTTCTCCGATGAGCGGAGTCGCGGTCATCGCGCGATCGAACTGGTTCACGTCATCCCCATGTATTTCAGGCGAGGACAGCGGCTGGGTCTGATCTTCCATTATAGACATGTCATCCATGTCGGCTTCCGTGCGCAGATCTTCTTCAGCGGTCATAAAATAGTCCGGAGACACATCGATCACTACTGCCTCCATTAAGAGATTACCGGAGTTCGAAGTCTCTTTTACAAAACGCAATGGGGGCAGTTCTATCACATTATGTTCTGGAAGACGAAAAATCAGTGACGATATATTCGCAAACCCAACGGCTTCTGGCTTTTACAATTGGAAAAAAATAGATACATATTTTCGTACCAGTGACGTGTTCCGATAATTGGTCAGCGTACATTTCAACGATCTGAAGAGCTTCTTCTTCGGTAAGATCCGGGGTCTCGTAGAGGCTGACAGAAACTTCCTTACCGTCGAAACTGAAGGACACCTCACCGCGTTCGTCGAGCGTCATGGATTGGTCCGTTTGAGGCGTGTCGTACATCTGGGATGTCCTCTCTTCGTGTATCGTCGACAAGGATAGATTTCGGGCGAGATCATGCCCCGGTGGTATCTCTTTCGCGTCTTTCTTAGCTGCACCCCGATCTGCCGTTGGAAAAAGTGGTCAGATTGTTCCGAAAATGGATAACGATTCACGTGCAGTTAATAAATTACCTTCGAATCCGAGAAGAGATGCTGAACTGCTGACCGTCCCCATGCAGTTGGTCGCTTCGCAGGTGTAAGTTCCAAGACAGCACGTACCATCCTGGCCCGAGATGATTCTATGGATGTCGCCGGGCTTGAGCTCGAGCCCGTCTTTGTACCATTTTAAAATTGGCTGTGGAACTCCGATGACCTTGCACTCCAGATTCACGGCCCCCTCTTCGGAGAGGATGGCCCGAAGGCTCTCGAGGAACTTTGGTGTTTTGAAGTGCTTCGGAATCGATAGCTTCAAAAAACAAGATGTGATGCTGTGACCGAAGTCGTTCGTAGCGACGCACTTCCATTCGGCCTGAAATATTAATTTCGTCGGGTTCAGTCTCCACCCTAATTATTTTCTTCATCTAGAGATTACACGAATGCTCATTTTTTCACAGCTCTTACTTGATCTGAAAATTCTAACTTCCGGATATCGAGGTGGCAAGTGCCCAGAGTTTCTCTCGAAAGCAGGTACCTCTCGTTATCTTTTACCGGTTCGTCATCTCGGTACCATGACAAGCCAGGCTCTGGTACAATGCTCACTGTGAAAAGGATTGAGTGATGGTTACTACCATATTAATATTTTTATCGGTCAATTGGTTACCTTGAATCGTGAAGCGGAAATCCTCGTTTATTTTTGCTTCACAACTTTTCAGACCCTTTATAAATTTTGGTGGCTGATTTGTGCTGAACAACTGAAGACGTTCCTCTTCGTTCAGCTGGTTTTGAATATCCTCGACGGTCAACTCGGCCGTGCTCTTCGTTTCACCCATGCAATTCCTCGCGATGCAGCAGTAAGAACCTGCGGAGCGCAACGAGAAAGAATTTTATCTATGCGGGGGTCGTCGCATTCCAGAAGTTGATGACTCACCCAGAGAATTGGTCCCCGTCAATTGATATACATCTCCAGGTTTTAATTCCTGCCCATCCTTGAACCATCGCAATACGGGCGTTGGAAATCCGACTACTTTACACTCAAAGGAAACTAGTCCTTCTTCGGTGAGAACTGCCTTGAGGCTTTCCATGAATCTTGGCTTTCGGTAGTTCTTTGGAACTGGAAAAATGGAAAAATCGTGTTTAATAAATACGATTCGATACCCGCCCGATAGTAATTTTAAAGAATCTGAACCTACTCGACATCATTACGTGGCATGTGGTGAACTGCTTGACATTTTCATTACTGGTTGCTACACATTTCCACTCCCCTTCATCCATGGCTTCGAGTGGTTTTATTTCAATGGAATACCCGCCCAATCCATCCTCCATTATATGATATTTTTCACTGCCCTCTACACGCCCTTCCTTGTTGTACCAAACGATACTCTTTGGCCAGGGTGGAACTTGAACTGTAATTATTACAGGCGATCAAGATCAGAGTGGAGAAAATTTCGTCGAAGTAGCGAAGACCTGATCTATAAGTACATTTAAAAATTTACCTTGACATGAAAGTGTCAGGGAATCACCGATCTTGCTGGATTCATCGCGTAGAATTTTTTTGAATACTGGTAACGGTCCGGACGGAGTCAGATTATCGGCTGGCCTGAGAGAACCTTCTCGACTGCCCTTACCAACGACATGAACCTGATGATTTTGAAAATGAATTTGAAATTCAGAGTAAGGCGATCCGATCTTCCGCCGCCGGACTCACCTTCGATGAAGAATACGTTACGCCCATACAATTCACCGCCTCGCAAGTGTAAGTTCCGAGTGAAGTAGGGTCATTGGGATTCGCCGTGAGGGCGAAAACGTCGCCGGCTTTTATTTCTTTGTCATCTTTGAACCACCTCAAGACTGGTGTTGGAACACCGACTACCTTGCACTCCAAGGAAACGGTTCCCATTTCCGTAAGGAGCGCTCGAAGTTCTTCCACAAATTCCGGCTTCTTGTAGGCCTTCGGGACTACATCGATATTCGGGTGGTTTTATTTAATCTTTGAGATTCACCTGGATTTGTGTTTTTTTTTTTTTTTCTCTCAACTCACCGACAACGTTCAGGTGCGACGTGCACGATGATCGACCGGAAGGATTTTCGGCCATGCATGTCCAGTGGCCCTGATCGTCGACCGTCACCGGAGCGACATCGACGCAGTAAAAATTTCCTTCGTGCACAAAGGTGAACCTCGTCCCTTCCTGGACAGGTTCGTCGTTCCTGTGCCATGTGACCTGTGAAGAGAAGATTCCACAGAGTTTTGGAACATCGTAAGAGTGAGCAGTCGACGGAAAGCGCAGAAGGATTAATCTTGCCCGTTACGAATTTCTAAAAATATCTTCTTCCCGACCGCATTGTTAGAGAATAAAGTAACCGCGTACGGCAGTATCCAAGAACTCTGTGGTATGGGAAGGAATTGATGAAGTAAGTGACACGGTCGTTCATCTGTGTGTTTGTGCGAATCGGCGCGCTGCGGGAGCCGGCTGTGATATTCTATTAATAAAACGAACTCTGAGATAATAACGGATCTCTGTTAGCACGATCTATACAATTTTAGGTTTTCGTACGACAAGTGAAATAAGATTAATGGGTCGTTCGACGATCATCAAGCGACCAGACTCGAGAGTTTTCCTTTTCTCACAACTGGATACCTAAAATTCAGCAGCACGCGTCGCGCAGTAGCAACTGCCCCTCGAGATATATCCACGAAGTTATTTCTCCATGATTATTTCCAATCGTTTATGTTTGCTTTGGATCCGATCGCTCAAAGGGTTATTTTTATACGTGTCCCATTTCTCTTGTTCAGATATGTCAGAATCCATCGGTTCTTTATGGACCTCGAGTTCCCGAATCAAAAAAAAAAAAAACATTCAGTCGCCATTAATTTCGCAGAAATCTTTTTTTCTAGCCAATTTTGGCATAAGCTAGACGGTGCCAATGACCGCTAAGGGAACCTGGTCAAGATTGCAATTCCAAAGTTAGGCCGGGCCCTCGGGTCATGGACCTCGTCATCTTCCTCATTCTTCTGTTCCCCCCGAAATCCTCTCTTTTCCCTAATTTCCCCTACCATTAAACCGTCTCGTCTATTCTCCGATCCGCATAGGTCCGTCTATTCTCATATCCTGCACCGATATAAGCGGTATTATAAGTATTACTTGGGTTAACGACCCAAGGGTTGATGAGTCTCGGAATTTAAATTTAGACATTTTATTACGGAAGGGATCAACTAAATTCGGAAGTGAAAATAACAGGTGCGGAGATTCTTCACTCCCCAGGAATTCTCAACCCCCGGTTCAACATTCGGGGTTGAGAGACGTACCTTCAAGTGTGTCGAGCTTCTGATTTCTACTAGAAATCTTGTCCGGGTTCCAACTTTTACGGCTAAGTCACTCAGTCTTCTGACAAAGGTTGGAGGGTCTCCGTCATCCCCGTTCGTATCCTCCAGGTTAAAACGAATCACTCTCGTTGATTCTCCGGCGATATTTTTTGCGACAAGTGCGTAACGTCCAGCATCGTCCATTTTCGTATGTTCCAAAGTTAACTGAACGACGTTACCCCGCGTATGAACGTGGTAACGATCTCTGGCGAGGGGTAGCTGATCCCGTAATCTGGAATCGGGAGAGAGAAACGGTGAGGCATGAAAAAAATATTCAAAAAAAACCAGTGGCGACAGCGGGGGTAATGTTTAGAATTTTATTTTCCGTCAATCAGTCCGGCGCGTACGTCACGTCCACCTGTCATCGCGTCGGATATTTCACCGATTTTAAAAATAGCCCATCGCTCTTAACGCGCGTATCACCACGTGCTTCGGCATCCCTGCAATGTCGTAAGGAATTCAAGGAAACTTGACTCAGATCCGGCACACCGGATTCAAGCGCCTGCGAGGGTGATAAAAAAAAAAAATAATCGATCGGTCAAAAACCGGGGGCCCTTGCCTGTCAAGAAAACAACCTCATTCCGAAGGGTCCACAAGTTGGAGTTGCGACATCGGCGACCTTCTTTCGCAACTTTCGATCGGCAAATGTCAGAATAAGATTCTGATCTGATTCCGGTCGCTTCGAGGATGGCTGATGTCCAAGCGACATCCTATAAAAGCCTTTTGGGCCCCGATAAATCGATCGATCGTCGACTGCATTTTTTTAGACGAGAAACGCATGGCTAATTTTTTGAAATTTCAGCTTACGGAACTAAAATTCAAAAAGTCTATTCCGTTGCAGCGATGGCGTGTCCGCGTGACGAATAATGAATTTGGCAACAGTCCTACAATTAACTGCCCTGCGCACTAAAAATTATTCGCCTAGTACCCCGTCGCCTTCTAATGATCATAATCAGAGCGCTGACTATTTAAATTCGAGAAATCTCTGAGCTTTATGACGTACCCTTTCTGCGTTCCGTTCGAATGCGCTATGGCCCTTTTGCCATTGGCACATTTGCAGCATTGACTCCCCATGGCGAGTCAAAGTGGCGTTTGCCTAACCCACATCTGCGGATGATAGCACAGAAAAAAGAAAAAAAAAAAAAAACTCGTAAATTTACCAATGGTGTCTTTATGTTAGCCGACACGACGTGTCTTCGTAGTTTTCACGTTACCGCACACTTTATTTATAGTCATTCTTTCACCAATGTTTTATTCACGCAGCTGAGGCTTACTGGGAGTTATGAATATCAACCGATTGTTCACAATTTCATATTGACCTTTTCGGCGGATGAATTTTTACAGTCTGCAGCACTTTGGTAAAACTGTTCTTTTCAACATGGGTAGCTACACATCTATAATTGCATTGAATCTGATGGCCTACCCGATTCCTGACCTTAACATGAATAATTAATTGTCTAATATAGTGCTGCACAGTCACACACTTCGCATTCGTATTACGAAATTTTCACTGCTCGATGTCATGCAAGGACGTTACAAGCACAATTAATTATTCGTATGAAAAATCGAGTTGATTTCCGAAGATTTTTAGTTTTTGTCATTTATATTATTCGCTTATTCGTTATCCACTCGATCCTCTTTTAAAGCCACCTGATTAATCTTACGGTGATATTTTATCAGCCCGTTTATACGGATCACTTTTTTTTAATTATTTTTTAACTGGATCTCGGAAACCCTCAGTTATCGTTTTATCTTTTTCTTTATTTTTCGTTTCACAGAGAGTCGCGTGATTTTTCGTACGAAAAAAATATCGTTTTCCGGTTCGAAGTGCGTCGGCGGGGTCCGATAGCGTGAAAACTTCTGTATCCTCTGATCATCGAGCCGTCTTCGATGATCGCGAGCTTGCGAAGCTTAAGCGCGTTTCAAACGGCGCCGCGTAAAGAGACATTAAGAGGGGAGTAACGTCAGTAGTTATTTTTTAAGCCGATCTAAAAGCCGAACTTTTTCCGAACGCTGACGGCCGACGTTGTCTTCGTTTTTCGACACACCCCCTCGAACAGGACCCCCCGAAATTTATTTTCTATACCGCAGTTTCGGATTCATCGCTTGCGAGAAGATTTCGAAGATTCGATGGCGTGCCGACTCGACGCCGATGTAAGGAAAGCTTCATTCCGTGCGTTTCTCACCGCGCGCCAAGGCCCCCGGCAGACCAAGATATTTTGGTTTCCGAGGGACGTCGCAATCATGGGATGATATGTTGTGATGTTATGTAGATTTTAACGATCACGCGTCACCTTCGACGGAACTTTGACGCGATTTTTGATAAACTCAAAAAAAAAAAAAAAAAAAAAACTCACAATCTTAAGGTGGAGGATGAGGTTTTACTCACAGTTCAAAGGTTGGCTTTCCATAATTCCCAGTACCATCCAGTTTCAATTCCACGGTCAAGGGGACACCTGGCCGTCCCACGGTAGTCAGATCTTCGGCGTTGTTTTCCCATCGTGGTGCTACAATCTTACCGGGTCTGACGGTGGTTGCGGCATCTTCGAGACATCGAGCATCAAATGTCATTAGAAATTCAAATGATTTTGTTTATGTAACGCGATTCGATCGCGCGAGGGTTCGTAGATTATAGAATACCTATGCGTTAATAGAACGAATTCACCCTTTGGATTTGATTTAATTTTTTGTCGAATGAAAAAATATCGCGAATCGGGAGGTTGACAGTTGTTCGTATCGCGCGTGCATATAGATTACGTTGTAAGATACGCGCGATAAGGTTTTTTTTGGCGTAAAAGTTTAAGTTACATGAGCGAGGTAGGTAGGTAGGTAGGTGAGCGCGGGGGTATGCGTATATTTCGGCGTCTTCAACTTGCCGAGATTCTAAAAATACGGTTTAAATGACTGTGCGCAAGTGGCACGCCTAGCCTCGAGATGTTCAAGCTCAAACTCTCGGAGACTTTGCAGCATCGCGGGAGACAACCGGCGCCTCTCCGCTCGCCTAAAATCCCTCGGGACTCCCTCGCGCGCACAAACTCATCGCGTATCATCACCTACACCGACCCTCAAGGATACACGATAAAATTCGATCCCCTCGACGATACCTGTCCCCCGAATACAGTCATCCCGACAATGTATCCGCGTCGCGGAGTAAGGAATGTCGTCGTTGTGACCCCAAGATATTTCCACTCAACGGCAGAGGTCAGAGATATGTCCGGTATTAGGGGACGGATGGTTCACAGCTGTTCAAAGAGGAGGGAGTTACGTAGTGAATGATATTTTATTAGATAAAGTAGGCAATTTCGATTTTACTTGCTCGGTTATATCAGCCGGATTAATACAATCACTCGAATGGAATGGAATAAAAAGGGAGAAAACTGAATTTTCCTAAGGAAAGGGTCCTGGGATTAAACCGATTAGGATCAAAGAGGATCAGGACGCGCAAGCTCAAAAAACAAAAAACAAAACAAAAAAGACACTTGACGACTAGTTTGTTTCGAAGTTCGGTGTGACGATTATTTTCCGTGTTATAATTTTTTCTTTATTATATATATAAATTGTTTTGGAATTTCTTATCGGTGATTCCCAACGCCTTTAATCCTTTGGCACTGTGCGTCATCCTGACCGGTGGACGATGGAGTGTTGAACGTTTTTATTTCTTACCTGCGAGCGTCATGTCGTCCGGCGTCGTTGGTACCTCCTGCGCCACACTCGGCCTGACATCACTTCGGCCACAAGTAGTGCCCGGCAAACGTGGGGCACGATGTTTGTCTCTTTTCCAATCGACGACGCACGCAACCCGTTCGTCCGCCTCTAAATCTGTAGGCAGGAGGGGCCAGCCGCGCGGCTAAGGGCTGCCGTCTAAAATCGTCTCACGGAGCTTCGCGTCGCGTCGTCACGACGTCGACCAAAGATTATTAGGAAAGAGCATGCGCGGAGGCTGACGTAATTTAGCTGATCTTACGTACGGTAATCAACCATTCGCTTTTACCCGATCACTCCAGACACAACAAAACAGTTTTGCTTTTACTTGTAAAAACAATCCACCTCGTTATATCCCAACGGAGCTTGTCGTGTATCTTTGAATCCAAAGATAGAAAAATCGATGGATGTTAGGTAATGCTCGCCTTCATTCCACGCATTGAAGTTACCGCGAGAAGGTCCTGCGGAATTTTCAGCATCAAATTCCGTTGGCGAATCGTCGAAGGATACATGGGGTGCGATCGGGTCGAAGAGTCTCTGACCTTTCTCATCTGGTCTGACCTTAAATTATGCTCTTATTATTTACACGATAATACATAGGTATATACCTTTCACGTTGGAAGATTTAAATAGAATGATAATAAATTTAACAAATTATTATAACAATGGTACATATAAGATACATATGGCGTAATGTGTGTACGTTATTAATTTTTAATTAATTAATTAAATAAATATAGTCAGTAAGTGTCTTTCGTGATAATGTTTAATATTCGTTGATCGATTACCCTCATTTGTGACGTTTCCACCATTTTGGTAGCCGCCTTTCAATTTCTTCTTGAATTTGACGATAGAGTAGAAGGCCGATAAAAGGAATCGCGAGGATTTCACTTTTCAGGAAATAAACGTACGCCGCAGCGGTCAACAGGGTCAAATCCGTCAAGTAACTTATCGTCGACCTAACTTTTTTCTCAACGTCGGCGGTCGATTCGGCTACAGTATCGGAGTGTTGTCTGACCGGTCGGTATTTCCGGCTACCGAGAGCCTGCTGAAGACGTTCGACCTTCACCTTAGTGGGCGTTTCCGGTCGAAAACGATCTTTGGAATTTGACCTGGAATTTGACCGACTAGATTTCCTGTTGTCGAGTGATTTTTCCCTCGAAGAGCGAGAATCTTCGGAAGTAGTCCTCGAAGTGGGCCGACCACGCTGAGGAAAAGATTTTTCTTGAGAAACTCCGCGGATTTCCGCTCTCGAAGAAGGTCTAGACGAGCCTCTTTCTTTGGATGCATTCCTCGATTTAGGGACCGGTGATTCATTCCTGGAAGTCGTGCGGCCTTTCCGGTTCGATCGATCCTTGTGATCCTTAATAGGCGTCGTTTCCTTGGGGGTTATGCAATTCTGCTTGACCTTGACCTGCTTTTCACGGTCCATCGACTTTCGAGAACCTTTACCAACGTCGGTTTTCGGTGTTGGAGACACGGTACGTTCAGTCAATTCTTTTTTACTTATAACGGAGGTCTTCGCATTCGTTTCCGGAGAATTTTTCGGCGCATCTACGACGCCTTTTCTACCAGTTTTATCAGCTGTGCCATTAGCCTTGTGCGATACAGCGTGTTCGTTTACAATTTCCGTGTAATAACTCACCACGGCCATGGTCGCCTCAGCTTCTTCTTCGAGCGAAGCTTGTCGCAGTTGTCTTCGCCGTGTCCTCGCTACTTCTGCTGCCGAGAGAACGTTCGAATTATCTATGTCCGATTCCGAAATCGCTGCACCTTTAACAGAATCAGGTATGCTGGTGAGCGATTTTTTTCTCAAAGTCACCGTCTGCTGCTGCGGTTCTTCGGGTCGTACTTCTTCCAAATCTCTCGGACTTTGGAGCTGCGATGATTCTTCGGACTGTAAAGACTTACGAATTGGTTTTTCCGGCGGTACAGGTCTGCCGAATTGGTTCAAAGGGATCACATCCGTTTCTGTGCGTTTCTTCAGGATCGATTTTGGCACCAAGTTCGTTGGCGAGGATGGCAGGGAAACAGGTCTCGTGGGAACAGGTGGTGGGATGTCCAAGATAAGCATCGCGTGATCGGGAACTTCCGGTGGATCTGGACTAACGTGTTGTACAGGCCTGCCTCTGGGATGATAAGTATCTTCTTCATCGATTATTGGTTGCGCCAGGATTCTGGCTTTTAATAATTTCAAGTCCTCGCTATCGCTGCTTTCCTCCTCGGATGATTCCACCGAAGTTTCTACACTTTCTACTCCTTTTTCCGGCGCCTCCACAGTCGCAGTTGATTCCTCTTCAAGTTCTATATCTTCCACCGACAATGGCATATTCTTAGAATCCCATCTGTGCAATTTTTCGGGTTGATCAAGTTTGACGGGTATATTCCCTGCAAATTTATGATCTATCGTTAAATTAGGATCCGATGATGCGTCCAGCAGGACGCTACTCCGCGGGCTCAACGTCACGGGCACGTCATTTTGACCTTCACTCGATCTCCTGCGATCTCTTTGAGTTTGCCAGGCGAGTTGGCTCGCGAAACCCGTGTTCGAAAGTCTTCTCCTCAGCGACAATCTTCTCTCAGGTGATTCACAGTCGATAGCTTCAAGGGAGTTTATTTTTATTCTAACTTCACCTTTTTGCGACGCATTACCACTTAGACCGGCTAGTTCTCCGGTTCGTTTCTCAGTCTGAGCCTTCCGTTTGGCTAATTCCGCTTCTTCGATAGCAACCGCGTGATAAAAACGTTCCATTGCTCTTTCGTGGAGCAGTTCTGTAGAGCTAACCGCCTCGCGAAGAATTTCCACCACCTCATGACCGACGCTAAAAAGCTCCGGCAACGAAAGTGATAGCGGAGGAGGAACTAGATCTTCTGCTTCGGGTTCCACTTCTATCTGCATCCCCTCGAGGCCTAAGAATTGCAAAAATAGCGTGAGAAAAAAATTTTTGGAACACCGTCATCGCTGAACTTACCTAAAACATTCGTACGAGCCGGGCTGATCCGTTTCGTCTCCTCTTCGGGAAGAAGTACGAGCATAAATTCAGAGCTGCCATGAAGCATGCTCACATCATTTTCTCTGGGAGAGGTGGGTGAAAGTGGAATACTATCGACTGTATTTTCTTTTCTAAGATCAAAACTTGGAGGTTTAACAACGGGCAAACTATCGGCGGTTTTTTGTTTCTGAAGAACTAAATTCGTGGATGTTGCGAGCGGAGTCGCTGATAACAATTCCTCGTGAGATTCTTGTATTTTCGGCATCGGTGAGGGCGATAGACTTCTCTCTCTTGATAAAGATCTCGACTTTGACTCCCGAAAAGCAGAACGCTGTACACGCGACGAATTTGGTTCCAAAGTTTTTTGCCCAGCGAACGTGAGATTTCCTTTTTGCGGGGTGGGTGTGTTCGGAGATGTCCCAGGATTCTGTAGAAATATTTTTTTTCTTTCTTACCTCTAATAAATCGAAAGGATATTCGGTTAGATTAATTTTTACCTCGTTAGTCTTCTGAGATTCGAGAGCTTCGGCGGCCTCGATTTTCTCTTGCTTCGACAACTTCCTCGCTCTCGTCGGTAGATCTGGATTTGGTCTGGACTTCGCGTCAGTCGCGGTTTTTTCACTGGATTTTGGTTCGTCAGCGCGACTTAATCTTCCCACACTCCGATTCTTCGTTGAAGTCCACTCTGGACTCGGTTCTCTCACCCCCCTAGCAGCCTCTTCCCGTGTCAGGCTTCTCGTCCTCTGCACAGGTTCCGCAAAACTTACCTCCCGTTTTTCTTTAGTTTTATTAATATCGCGCTGGCTTTGAGATTTCCCCTTTAGCGGGGGTTCGGTGATCCTGTTGTGTCGAGGAAGTAAAATGAAGAAAACTTTCGATGTTTAAATGCAATTTTTCAATGACATTGGAATACCGACCCTCTCTTCAGGTCCGGAACGAATACTACGTCGCTCTCCTCGCTGGGATCGCTCACTCCGTAAGGGTTCTCTGCTTTTACTCGAAAACGATATTCGGATCCTTCTATCAGTTCGCCAAGGGTCGTAGTAAGCTGTCGACAAGTAGTCGCTTTCAACCACACGTCCCACCCGATCTGTGCGAGATAAAGAAAAATCCAGAAATCACATCGTATTTAAAAATCCATAATATCCTAATTTCTTTCTTTCTTTTTTTTAATTTCTGTTTTTTTTTTTTCAAACGACCACCGCACAAATGTCCTCATCTTTAGAATCGGTGTTAGTAGAGAGACAGCGTTGATCGATGCTCACTCTATAATATTCTACGATGTAAGTCCCTATTTTACAACCCCCATCGTCGTCTGGTTCCTTCCAGGAGAGTGTCACTGATCGTCCGAGAGTCATCGTGACAATTGCTTTACCCGGTGCTGAGGGTCGATCTACGCAAACAAAATATCCTCCGTACATCCTGCTAGTATTTAAAAAAAAAAAAAATCGATTCGATTCGAAAATAGTCCTCGTCGACTTTATGGAAGGCATCGGCTCCGCCTGAGCAAAATACGATTTCGTTCCGTTCCAATCGTATTTTTATGTTTTAACCGAACGAAAAAAAATTGAAGAAAAAAAATGAAGTCTTCGCGTAAAACTGGACAATTCCTTGCAACGAACCGACAACGAGCTCAGCTTGTTAAACTCGTAACTTACCTGTGACCGTAACCAGAAAGGAAGAAATGTCCTCTCCAAGTTTGTTCGAAGCTTTCACCGTGTATTCTCCACGATCAGCTCGTTTTGCGTCAGGAATTTTTAACACACACTCGCCTTCCATCGATTCAATTATATGTCTCTGGTCCACTGGTATGACTTCACCGTCGTGAAGCCAAGTGACACTTGGCAAAGGTCGTCCAGCCAACGAGACTTTTAGCCTGATCGTCTCGTCCTGTTCAAAAAGAAGGCCGTCCTCGTACTGACGGGGTAATCGAATTCGTGGGGGTGCTGAAATTAATTAATGGTCACAATCTACCAGGGCTTATGACTGAGAAAACAAACAAAAAATGTTTCACCTTCAAGTACGAGTTTTGCCTTGGTGCTAATATGTCCCACTCTGTTTGTGGCAGTGCATTTAATCTCCCCTTCGTCATTTAAAGCGGTCTGATGAATCAGGAGAGAACTTTTTCCATTTTCTGTGATGATCCTGGTTCTCCGACTGCTGAATATCTCAAAACCGTCCTTGAACCATGAAATCTTTGGCAACGGTGTCCCAGAAAACTGCACGACAAACTCAGCCTGAAAAAGTTGCAAGTTGTAATATTCAAACTCCGTCGTCAAATTTTTTAGTAAAAATGAGCAAGTGGAAACAAACAGGAAAAGTTATTATTTAAACAAGGGTGTGGCTCTGCTCAAACTGTGAGTGAGTTTATTTATTTATTCAGTCATTCTTTGATATCGATGACCTCAGCTGAAATCATGGCAAATAAATTCAGGGTTAACGATGTACCTGCTCGTTTTCCAGAGCAACCGTGTCCTTGAGTTCAAGGTCGAAGTGTGGTGTACTCGCAGCGGATCTTTGAAGCGTGACTGTCAGAGGGTCGGATAATTCACTAGGTTCGGACAGTCCGATGGCATTTTGCGCACGGACTCTGAACTGGTATCGCCATCCTGGTTCGAGACCGCTCAAGGTCAACTCGGGAAAGGTGCAAAGGACTGGGGTAGCTCGAACCCAGTGCGGTGATCCCATGCGTCGATGTTCAACCAAATATCCAACAATCGCAGATCCCCCGTTGCTCGGCGACCTTTCCCATCGAATACTGACAACATCTGGTTGCGTTTCTTCCGTACCAGGAACTAGAATCGGCTTTCCAGGAGGCGCGGGAAGACCTGGGGCAAAATAAATCGACGAACCCTTGGAGTGTCGATGGATCGTAGCCGAAGAAAACGTGCGGGCGGTGCCACAATATACATTGGATAACAGAGATGAGGCTTATGTGCTGCACGCACACCCGCAAGCTTGATACCAACACATCCGTGCACGTGTTATTCCCGAAATAAAACAGAAAACCGCTTGGCAGCAAGCTAGACACCCGGAGCAGGCCTAGAGGAGTTAACCAGCACCTGGTGACGATGCGAAATCAAAGCAAAGAAATTATCGTTGTTTGAAACCAGACACTGCGGCTCTCGCACACCGTAATCTAATCGTCTTCGGTCAGCGCAATTCCGATACTTTCCTCTGGATACCCCCTAGCTATAGGGAGAATCTTCGGTACAGCCACATCAAAGATGATGAAAAATTGCGAGTACATGTCTGGAATAAAATCTGATATTTTTATTACCGTGTGCGCGTACCGATAAAGAAAAATCAAAGAACCATACGATTTATGTGCAGGCCAAGCGATTCATCGTCAATTATGCGTCGAGTAGTTATTCACGCGGTTCTGTAACGTAAATATTATGCGGGCACCCCACGTGGTGTGAAAACTTTTCAGATTTTCATGCTAACGAAAATATTTCTCTTTCCAAGACGTTAATGTACGGTAGCTTTCTACGTTCCGTTTCAGGATCTACGATATTCATACCATATAGTGTTCCGAAATTTACCGGAAGTAATAAAATCCCTGGTGAAGATTTGTTTGAATCTTATAGCAGAAGTTTGTCGATTTAAAATAATTAATACTGCGATCTTCGATTTGTACAAAAATTACACTGTCACATGGTTCTGTACAATAGTGACAGCTTGAGTGAGCTGAAACGCGACTATGAATCCTGAAGCTCGAATAATTTAAAACTGATTTCTAATTCCACTTGTATTTCTGTTTTCCGATTTACGGTTGAGAAGAAAAAAAAAGAATCGAGTGGAAAATCAATGGCAACTCGATCGTTAGACGCTGTTACTGCTGTCAGACGAATGAATTGGCAAGGAAAGTTGAGGGGCGCTCAAATATCTGGGTTAAACGAGGCTATCGAGATGGCGGCGGTCCATCCCCCTCTTCCGCACTATTCGTGTGTGTCCAAATCTACTTCTTTCTCGCTCTGTCTCCTCCCCCACTAGCTCTCGCTCCCTCGTTTCGTTTTTTTTTTTTTATCTTACGTGCGCTAGTATTTAGGCTGTATTCGCGTGTGTGGCGTTGATCTCGTACCTGGACCACTCCAGTGCACCCTCTTCGAGGCACTTCCGGTCCCCGCCAAGCTCTTGGGGTAGGTGGCCTTGGTCGAGGCGTTGCCCATGACTTTTCAGGCCCCCCCCTTCGACTCGGGCCTGATTTTGTCCGTGGAAAATCGTCCTCGATACGCGTTATCGGACGGTCCCCGATTATCCCTCGTCCCTGCCCCCTGCCCCCTGCTGGCCAAAAAGTTGTTCCCTTCTCGCCACCTTATTCACTTCGCACCTCGCCCGAGCGCGGATCTCAATATAGCACGAGGCTCGGCGCAAGCTCACCGAAGCACTAGCTAACTACCTACCTACTGAGAACCGGGAGCAAAGGGGCAAATTAATAGATAGATCGTCCGACTAACTGAGAATCATTTTCAAAATACGACAAAGGCGACGCCTCCCGTCGTCTTGCTCGTCTCTTCCAACGACGGGATACGGACAAACTGAAGGCCCCAACGCCGGCCACGAAAACGCCGCCGACGCCGACGCCGACGTCGACTTCTACTTCGAACGACTGGGCTATTTTTGAGCAACTTTACCGCGAGAAAATCTCAAAGCTCAATCTGCCCGTTGAGACTCCAATATTCGTTGCCTCTGCTTTTTATCGTCGGTCGAAGATGCAGGGGAAAGAAACCCCGCTTTTTTTGGTGATGCGAAAAAAAAATCTTTCGCATCAAATTTTTAAGTTCTTACCGATTAATAGTCGAAAAAGATCAAACCGCGTTCTGGAAGCGACTTTTTTCTTGCGTAAAAATCTCGCACATCCCATAAATAGGGAGAAAGATAACAAGACCCCGTATTATGCTATCCAAACAGAGTAAATCCGTCTCCCTCTAATCGCCTATCTTTCTCACTCAACTTCTCAGCTGCAGCGTTTTCTCCGTCTGGTCATCGACGGTCATTGAACTGCGCGTATAGCTAATGCTGCGGCTTACCTCACTTTATGTACTGGTACACAGGTGATGGCTTACGCCCCGCCCCACCACTCGTATCTCCGTTGCTCTCCGAATATCCTGCCACTTAAATCGTTAAAATTTCCGATTAAATGCGTGAACAAATAACGATAACAATTATAAACGGGGTTTGACCGCTTCCGAAGAAGGCGTAGATCGCGTTATTAAAATCGATGTATATAATTACGTCAACCTCATTTACGAGGTTAATATATTGTAATTAATGATAATGGAGATGATATCTGGAATAGATTTTGAACCTGAGAACGAGTCGAGGAATATGTCGTGTATAATACCGGTCGTGCATGTTGGAATTTTTTTGATGAAACCACAGCCGGTTCCTAAAGGGTCAGGATCACTTTCAGAATTTCTAAGAAACCGGTAAGAGCTGACCATCGATCGAAGTTGCAATGCCGGTTCGGTAACGATTGTGATTGTTCGCGTAAAAGTGTCGAAACCTGAAAATCATGAGTCCGATTAAAAAGTGCACAATGTAAAGTGGCACAAGTGCACGAGCAAAATGTCCGTCACATTCTTCCGGAAAAGATGACATCTTCCTTATTTCGACTACCGGAGTAGTTCGAGAAAGGGGAAAGGAGACAAAACAGGGGGAATCGGTGCCAGGGTACCGTTGTACTTGAATGGGTAAGTCGTACCCACCATACATCCACCTCTACCTCCCAACTCAGCTCTCGTCGCCCCAGCATCCCGTTCGGTCCAGCTTAGTCTCGTCGAACAGGTAGACGAAGGAACGTACGCCGCGTGGCTCGGTTCTTAGTTACGGACGTCACTTTAGGTACGGTTTCTTCATCTCTCTTTTTTACAAACCGTTAACGTGCCGCTGCAGCGATTGTCATTATACTATGCGAACCGAGGTGTGACCTGGTGATTGCGATTATTCAAGCCGATCGAGCCAGTTTTTTTCTCTTTTCCTTATCGATCGCCTCGTAATATCGTGAAAATAATTCACCGCCCACGGGTGATCTTGGCGCGAGTGATCCCGAGTACATTCCGTGAATTTGAACCTCCGTGAACTCCCTGAAAACCCACGTAAAGCATGTGTAATAACTTGTTATGCGAAACCTGCGATTTCATAAACGAAGTAAAAATCTAGAATTCCATCAGTTATCATCAGAAATTATTGTGCGGCATCCTCACTCAATCGGATCTATTTTATTCATCGCTACGGCCAATCCGCAGGGTCGTTTAGGGTTGAAGTGAACATATGGTTATCCTGTTTCTGGATTTCGGTTTTACAAACTCCGGTTCCGGTTACAGGATAAAAAATTACTCATCAGCTGGTATGTAACGGCATATTATGCAAATGACGACCACACCCCCGGCCCGACCCTTATCCAAGGGGCGTGACTGCGCATCCCGCGGGAGTCTTCTTATAACGGAATGATAGAAGTTTTGTTCTTTATTTCTGAAAATTAGGTCATCGCTTTTGGGTTTTCGTGCGCCGATCTGTAGACGTATAATTTTTTTTTTACCTATAGATCTTATACGTGGTTTCAGAGGGAGTAATGTCCTTGAGGCCAAGGGCTGTCGATATCATCGAGGCTCTCGAGTCACGACTGATTTACATACCTGGTGGTCGAGACCGCGAGGGCCGCCCCTTGATTGTGGTAAACATGCCTTCGGAACCGCAACCCTCGACGAAGGCAGCCCTTGAAATGCTGCTTCGCTACTCGATCGACATATTCAGGTAATATACCTCGAAGTGAATACCCACGCACATCGGAGCTGCGAGGAGATATAATAAGAATAATAATCTTTGTGTCAACAGCGAGGAGACAAAGTCAAACGGGTTTACTATCCTCGTCGACGCCCACCGGGAAGCTTGGCGCGTGGCTCGCGGCTGCATTAGGCAAACTTCATCTTCTTGCGGCTCCACTGCCGTCTCAGTCATCGTCCTCAGGCCGGACGGGTTCTGGGAAAAACACGTCGACAATTGCACCAAATCGCATAAAGAGGGAGAAGTAAATCAAAAACAGAAAATCTCCATATTCCCGTGCCTAGAAGATAGTTTTTCAACTCATTATCATATTTATCCTTTCAGCCGCTGTACATACCGATCGCCAAGCTTTCCGGATACGTAGAAAATTCCCAGCTTCCTCCAGAGTTCGGTGGATCAAAATCCTACGATCATTCCGAATGGATTCAGACGCGAATAGTGAGTGAACCGTTTCTTTTCTTTTTTGTTCTACATTTTCTAATCTATATTTTTCAAAACAGCATGTAGAAGATTATCTGAAAGATGCTGCAGAGCTGGTAGCTAACCTATCCGAACTCCACGAACGGTTGTGCGCTGCGAGGGAGATTGAGAATGAGGAATCTGAGAAAGCTTTGAGAAGCTACGCAAAAATTAGCGGCGAACTAGGAGCAGCCGCCAGGCACATTCTTCGTTCAGGTCGGTGGGTATTACCATTCTCTTGATATTCTGTACATTTATAATGTAGTGGAAATACGACGCGAGCCTGTCGGGAACGGGTCTTCACGCATCACCGAACAATCATCGAGTTAATAACCGTTGCAGGTAAAAACGTAGCGATGGAAATCAGCAGGGAGTCATCTCAGGACGTTTTGGATACCGTTCAGCGAGTCCACACCTTCATAGAGTCCATTGAAGCAAAGCAGGTAATCGGTGATCAATAGATCGATCTTCTCAGTTTCAACAAAGTTGGACTCTTTTTTTCTTCCATTTTTTTCGATCCATTGATCGGTTATCATGTAATTTGAAGAGATGCACTCGCAGGTAGAGACGAGAACCGCCTTGGTCGAACTCGAGCAGCATTTGGGACGCGTTGAGGAAATTCACATCCTTGAAGAAGGCGTTGCTAGGGTGACAAACTGGATTTTAGGACCTGCGGATTCCATGCTGAACATGCGACATCGGGTCGGTTTCGATGTCGTGTCTTCGGAAGAACTGAGAAGAGACCACGAGGCGTTGGAACTGCAATGCAGGGTAGGTGCGATAAAAACGCAATTTTTTTTCATCCTTCAAATTTTACATCCAATAATCGTTTGATTTCAGGACACTTACGGACGATACGCCGAGCTGCTTCACAAGATAGACGGTATGGCTGCAGAGTCTTTGCCGGAGGATCTGAAATCGCAAAGAGATTTCATGGATTTTGTCTGCAGGAGTTTTGCCTCGCGATTGGAACGCAGAAGAAACGTTCTGATCACGTCACAAAGATTTTTCAGGCTCGTATCAGAGGTCAGTTTTTTCACACAATTATTAATTAGTCGATTTGAGTATAAATTGTTATTTCACTTTCGAGCAGTACTTCGATCGGACGAGTGAGGTATTTGACAAGCTAGTGATGGGCAACAAGGTTTACAACTTTTCTCAAGCCGGTGCAAAGTTGCTCAAGTTAGAAAAAAATCAATCGGTGCTTGGTAAGTTTGAAAAAAAAAATTTCTGATCTCCCGATCTGTTAATTAGTCCGATTTATCTTGGTGAAAAATTAGAGGCCATCGAACGTGAGGTGGTTAAAGAGGGCGAGAAACTTTCCGACGTTCTTTCGATGCCCGTAAAAGACGCTCTTGGGCGCGACATCCGCGTCGATTACGGAGAAGATATCGCAAACGTTCGCGATATATTGGACGCCACGATTGCGAGGAAAAACATATTCAGCGACAGTGTAGAGTTACAAAAACTCACCCTGAAGCAGGTTGCTTTGATACATACCTACGAGAACGACGCCGAACAGGTTAGCCGGCTATTACTTGAACCGAGTTTCGCGGTATAACAGAAGACGCATTTTACTTTTCTATTTTTCCAGGCCGTAGAGTGGATCGGCGACTTGTTCAAGGTTCTAATAAAAAGTCACGTACAAATCGGGTGTAACGTTAACGAGATTCAGTCGCAAAAAGACGAACATTTATCTTTCCAAGAAACTGCGAAGGTCCGCTCTCATTAATTTTCAAAAATATATAAAGAAATTTTTCAACGATCTGATGATTCTTTTTTTTTTTTAGGGGACTTACGATTACGGTTGTCAATTGTTAAACGGTGCGAGGGTGCTCCGAATGTCCTGCAGACTTCCTTTGGAAGATAATACGCGTTTATCTTCAAGATTGTGGCAGGCATGGAGACGATTAAGATCCGTTGGCCAGGAGCAGCTCACCAGACTTCGTGTCTGCGCTGTTTTTCACAGGAGTGTCGAAGACGTGAGTATTCCATGGCTGGATAAAGGATTATTTGAGTCCTTTGTAAAATTTTTAATTCTTTTTTTCCAGCACTGCGCACGATTGAGGGATTTGATCGAAGAAGTTGCAGCGTTACGAAAAGGATTTAACAACGATAATCGATCGGAATCTCCTGCTGTGTCGATGCGAACGGAGATTCGCGGGGTCCTGGCAAATCGTGAAAAATTACTTCTGGATGTCGGCCGAATGGTCAGACTCGGTCGTCTATTGCGTACTCGTTTAAAAGAGTCATTTTGTCCACCAGGGTGAGTATAAAGTATTGTCCATTTAGCGTAAGCCGATGCATAAGCCGATGAATGAGGACTGATGGAATTATTTCTAGTCCAGAATTCCGTATTTTGGCAAACGACCAGGTAAACAGCGTAGATATCTCTCGGGACTCTGTGTAATAATAAAGTAGGTCTTAAATCGTCCTCATTTCGAGCGGTAATAATTCTTACAAGAGTTCTCAAACGAAATTCATCGTCGTTTGACTTTCGGCTGCATCGGTTACTATGAAGTAAAACAGGCGCGTTTTATGTCCTGCTCAAAATTCGTACAACATCTGCGTTTATTACATGAGTAGAAGCAACTCGTATATCGCGTAGGAGGCGGTAACTCGCGCGACGTCGCGGGCGCCGAGACGCCGACCCCGTCGTCGACGTTTACGCAGTCTACGCCCGGTCGTCGACGAGATACCTGTGAGTAAGTTGCGTCTTTTTTTACGTCATAAGAGGTGTAACGCAACCCCTTCACCGTGCTTTGAGTTATGAAATCTGTCACGAAACTTTAGAAACTATATTTTCATCGCCCCGCGAGCGAGTTGACGTTAAGCCAAAGCTGATAGAATAATAAAGGAAACCCGATGTAAAGATATTCTGTTTCTTTTTCTGCAAATACCATCCAGGTGCATACATTTTTTTTATCATCTCGTACATTTTGAGAAAAAAAAAGAACTCCTATGTGACGACGCGACATGTAATCACGGTTTCATGTACGCGGTGTGACGTCGATTGGTAAAATTATTTTCTTTAACGTCTAGGTCGGATTAGCAACAGTAGTTTAAAATAGACATCCATTAGGATTTATTTTCTAGTGAATATAATGAAGGCAAATAGATAAAGTCTGTATAATGTATGGGAAAAAATAATTTGGTTTGAGCCACGCTTCCTCTCAGTACACGCGAGTGCAGATATTGCGACCGTAAAGTTTGAAGTAATTGACTAAAGTTTGCCATTACAGTTGGCGAGTTTGTAAAATAATTGATGGACAATTAAATATCGAGGAAATAGAGCAACGATACTCTCCCTATTCATAGATGCTAAACGTCCCATTTCCACCGACCAAAAAGCTCCGATGCGAAAGGTGTGCTCGAAATTGGCACGCGTGCAACTTACGGCAGCTATATAGCCTATTCGTTCGCTTCAAATTTAGGATTATTAATAATCAATCCCAGCCGCATGTCTCCTCTTTTCTAAGTAAAATTTCCCCACTTACCTCCTCTCCGTATTTTTTCAATTCGAAACAGAGTTAAAAAAAAAGAAACCCCGACGACCGGCGCTTCCTAGAAGGTTTTCTCAAAAATCGGTCGTCTGCGTTAAATAATATTTTTGTTATACGTATAGGTATAGTGGGTTTGTTTATATCTGCAGCATGCAGCAGGTGCACACGTGTGCGTAAATAAATATACCACGTGTGTGAAGAGGTAGTGCAGAGTAGTATAGTATAGCAAATAAGGGGAGTGCATCCTATTTCCGTTTCTAGGTCATTAACTCTTGCTTTCTTTTCTCGCATTCACTTTCGACGGGTTTTACTAGCCAGTCAGTCTTTGGCCGTAGTTCATCCTGAGTTTTCTATCTCTCTAAGCTCCTTCGTAATGTCGTTCTACGACACCTTCCATCGTCTTTTTCCAGACTACGATCTCAGGGGCATTATTTCCGCGGTGGGAATACGAGTTTGTTATTTAGTGCTCAAGTAAGTCGCGTATTATGAAACTCGCGGAAGTGTTTCCCTGTCGAAAAAATAATTAAACAACCAACAGTCGGTTTGACGATCCACAATAAATTCGGATACAAACGATCATTCTTATCATTTCAGAATGTCAGATGACGAGGCGCTTGTCGGTGGTGGGAATTTGACGGCGGTGGAAGCGATTTCGACAAAACTTGCCGAAGTTACGCGGCTAGCCGAACGCCTCGATTCTCATCTGTACGACGCTGGAGCCAGGAGCGATGAAACCGTGTCAGGATCGGCTCCTGGATCGATTTCCCCAGCAGCCTTGATCGACGCTCCAAAAAATGACGTCGATGTCGCCACGGGAATTCGAAACATCTTGGAAAACTCCGCTGGTGATTTGCCCGACCGTCTAACAACCGAATTCACCGGATCGGGACAAAACACGCACCAAGAAGTGAGTAAATTTCCTTACAGTGTAATCAAAATATTCAGATCAATTAATTTAACCAACCGATTATATCTGTCGCAGAATTCACCGATTCCGAATGACAATACCGAAAAATTGGTCAGCGGTGACGACTACGCAACGGCAACGGAGTGCTCGACGACGCCTGTTATACAATCAAGAAGCGAATCTTTCGCTACAGCTTCAGATTGTGGGGATACGGCATGGTAGCTATTTTTTCTTGTACAGTTTTCTGGTTCATTTTATGAGATGAAAAATTACAAAGCAAAAAATATTTCCAGGTGGGACGTCGACGTGCCGGCGTCTGACGTGGAGAACGTTGAGATACCCTCTCTAAAGACGGAAAAATTGGAATCCAGATTTCATTCGGATTCGGAATTAATTCCTTGTTCCAACGAAGCTACGGGAGAGCAATCTCGGGTGATCGAGTTACCGTTACGTATGGAAACCGAGGGTGAGATACCGGAGATCGACAGATCGAATGCCAGCAGCACGATAGTAAAGCGCACGATCGAGGTAAGTTGATAAGGTCAAATAATAAAGTTGAAGTCACGCACGCGTTAACGTACCCTAGATAATACCAGTTATACGTAATGATAGTTGCATCTATTTATAAACATCGAAGGGAATCGATAATCAAATCACGTAATAGTTTGTGCAGATCGACTATCAGAATTCTATATTAGTTTCTGGATCGAAAACTCCACGCAATCTGGATAGATACGTGCGGCGTGTTTTTCCTTCGACATTCGATCGACTCACCTATCACGGTATCATTTTTCAGGAAAAATCTGGTAAGATCCTCAAGGAAGTTACGGAGACTACGACACTTCGGGTATCTCAAAGCACACACTTTGGAGTAACTTCGTATAAACTCACTTCGAACACGCTGAGAGGAAATCAAGAGCACACCGATGTACATGAAATGCAAGATCTCAGAGAGTTTGTGGAACGTGATTTGAAAGGTGAACAGAATCACCTGCCGGAGGCCGATCAGCAACTGAAACCAATGAAGGAGATTACGAATGCTGGTAGCGAACGAACTGAGAAATTCTTAATCAATTTAATGATTCAATCGAACTCCAATTTAATTACTCGCTCATTACCTTTTCAGAGACAACATCAAGGGACAGCGACTCGTCACAGGACGTTGCCGGGGAACACAGCCGTCTTTTGAAATTTACAAGGACGTGTAGAGAAGACAAATCCTTCGAAGAATCTCCTAGAGCAAATGGATCGCTTTTGTTATCGATGGAGGAATCGAACGAGCGATTGAATTCTGTGAATTCGAGTCCTTCGGGAGTCGCAAATATCGATGACAGTGGAATCGAGACTACGCCGAAGGAAAAATACTCGAAGGGTGAAGAAGAGGTCCTTCAAAAAATGAAGGAGGTGAGTCGCAGTGATATACCCGGAAATTCTGCGGATTCAAGAAACACGAATGCCCTGATTAACCACTGCCTTTTGACCAAACGAGCCGTGAGATCTGCAGCACGCTTTGATTTTATGCTTGGCGAGATATACTAGATTTTCAAAGTTCTTTCACATAATTCACCTAAACAAAAAAAAAAAAAAATACTAATTAAATCGTTCGTTAATTAATCGTTGAAAAATTTCCCTCTTCACCGGTTCCCACGTTCCCTAAAAGTATAGTGTGTATTTTTTTGTTTTAATATCCTTGTATATTGTGTACGTTGAATTTGTTTGTTAATTTATGTTACGCTTGAAAAAATGTTTTGTGTAAATGATTTTGTGCTGTGTGAATAAATCGTATTAATTTTTTTAATTAAAGTTTATCCGTACCTGCATGATTTTTGATCGAAAAAAAAAAATAATAAAAATCTTTCACTACATAGAATTTTGTGTTCCGAAAAAATTTCGCGGTTGATTTTTTGGCGATTTAAAGTTGAGGAGAGCGGCTATTGGAAGCGCGCGATAAGTCCGTCTAAATATATACCCCGGATCGTGGACCGCGTACAGGAGATTTCGGTGTTTGGATTAGTTTGGCGTTTCGTACTTGATCTTTTATGTTTGGTCCACTCTTCTTGTATTCGTGATACTCCGACGAAGATCGGAGTGGCTCGGGTTCAATCCGACTAGAGAGTTGCCTTCGGTTTTTTAACTTACGGTTACACTGTTGAACAGTGTTGGGCGGACCGGTGAAGAGTTAAAGTCGCGCGCGACTTCTGACGTGCGCAAAAGTCAAGTTCAAAAGTGATTTGATTTTTAATTTTATTGGTAATTAAAAACCAACCAACCACCATCGATCCATCCATCTGTCCGTCGATCGTGATTTTGATTAAGACGCATTGATTTACCTCGATTAATTTCGCGAATATCTTTTTACATATCACCACGGGTTGAACGAAGATCGTAAAATCAATCGGAGGCCACCTGTAGGTTTTCCAATAACGATCGATCCTCACTATCGTCGATTTATTCAGTGTAGAAAAATTCCCACGCGTTAAAGTCTCCCGGATAACGTGGGATTCGGTGGTAGCATGCATTTTAAATCGGCGATTTCAATTTGCATGATAAAATGTGAAATGATGAGGACCGTAATTACAACGGCTAGAGAAAGAATTCCTTAAAATAGCTGCGAAATGTGGGCGTAGATTTTTTTCCTTCTTATTTTATTCAAAACGCGTATGACTGTCAATCCTATTTGCCGGTTGTGTGTAAGCCGGTGAGTAAAAGCGAAAACAAGATTTTGTTGTTACCGGATTAAAAATGAACGAATCGCTATTGGCACGCGACCAAAAATAATATTTCCGAGCTGATGAAATTAGGCGGGAATTATACTTGAATAAAACAATGATCATTTCGAACTTATATTTCTCGCGAGACAAATTATACGATATTCCCGGTAGCCAGTTGTACGGACGAATAGATGGATGGATTTTCTTTGCGAAAAAATGTCGAAGATCGGCAAATTAATTTGTGGAAAATTGAAATTAATTTAACTAGAAGCGCGGAGGAAGTGCGTGGAGAAAACTGGGTGACATATAATATCGGAAATACAGGGAAGTGGTAAACGATATGGCGGATAGTCCCGGGGGTTCGGGGGAAGAACCAGACAAATTGAGTATCGAAAATGGAGATATTCAGCACGAAGAAAACGAGGGTCGTGACAGTAGGGGTGGAAGAGATTCGCGAAATGGCTCTGAAAAACCTCCGAAAACAACAACGATCAGCACGATCGCTGTCCAAAGTGGAAACACACGACTCGTCATAGCACTTCTACAAGTAAGAGAAAAAAGAAAAAAAAAATAATCAAATAAAATAAACGATCGATTTCAAAAACGTCATGATATGGTAATCTCCGGAGTCGGTAGTACGGTGTCGAGTTACGTAAGAAAACGTCTTATGGGTATGCGTCGATATTTGTTTGATCTGAGGCCAGAGAAATAACATAAGAAGAAAAAGATGGAAAAGGAGGACGCCGATCAAACTACAAATATAGAGGTGACACGATCTACGTGTCATCGTTTCCGCGCCGGTAATAGAATGAGATTGCGTACAGCTATTCATCTCTTCGACGACTCCGCTGCGACATTTGTAAATCACAAGATCATATAGACAAATAAAATATCCACCTTCACGCACCGATCGCAGATCACGCCTAGTTAAAATTTCAGATTCAAGTTAGCCGTACGAGTGCACGAAATCCCGAGTCAACTGCCAAGAATTCTCGTGTATAGAAATCGGTGCAGCGAATCATGGAGCAGAATTTTCATTCATTTCTTTTCAGATAACAACGCTCGTGTCAGACGATTTCAAAAACTCTATCTTATTTTCAAAAGGCCTCATCACCGTATGATGAACGGGTCAATATTTCACGCTTAGTTTCTGAATAGCGGCGGTGGCACTTGCCAATTATACGCAATTACCGTGCATTCATATTATTCGCGTGACAATAACGCGGGACAGTGGCGCTTCGAATACTAGCTAGTCTTTTTTTTCCACCATTAAAACTGTGCATGTCGAAATATTAAGATTTTCAACAACACTGCATTATTATAATGAATTTATCCTGATCACCGCCTAGCTCCGTATAAAGTTCAGTTCATCGAATGATTTTCATTACATTACGCGCAAACTATACGTGTATAAAAAATACAGAGAAGCACGTCGCGCGTCGCGCCAATTCATATAGCGATGACGTACCACCTCGTAATTGCTGCATCCGAATGATGAGATTACGCAGAGACGACGATAGCGAAAGCGAATAAATAAAGAGGTCTGCAGCTGCCGCAGTCGTCGTCCTTTCTATACTGCGAAAATTATGCGTATCTCTTCAAATAATGAGAAAACGATGACTCCCCATTTCGTACACAGTATTAAAACCGCGCGCGGTCGTCGCCCGATTAATACCGAGGGCCAAAGGTCGAGGCGGATAAACCTCTTAACTTTTTCTCTCTCATTCTCCAGTGATCTGTAATACATGACTATAGATCCATACGTTAAACGAGCTACCTCCGAGTGATCGAAATGCAGAAATATAAAAAAAAGTGCCGCAGAAAAATTAGAAAAAAAAAATTATCGCCGGCTTACCTAGAATACTCATCAAGAATTTAGAAAGTTTCCTGTTTATCCAGCAATTACTCGGAACTATCAACCCCGGTAATCGATCCTCGCGTATATGGAAAACTATTTCCCAAGACTTGAAGTAGATCACCGAAACGTGCAAAAAAAAAAAAAAAAATTTCGCGCATCGAGAACATTTATTTTCTCCCTGCAGTCGCGAACAAAGAACTTGACCGTCTTCTTCGCCGTGCTTCCCTTGGTAAAATTAACCCACGCAAATCTTGCGGTGAATTCTGCCAATATTTTATACATGTGTACGTGTATCGTATGGATACCGGAGTAAAATGCGTGCAACATACAAACATTTCCCTTCGTGTACTGCATGGTCGCGGGTGTAGGCGTGAAAACCGCGTCAGTCTGCAGACAGTCTTGACGTTTCGATCGGTGGTCCGCGTTGCATTGCAGGGTGGCGTATGCATGTATACATATAGGTATATAAATACATGTAAGGAGTAGGACTCGTATAATGCAGGTATGGGTCCCTCGTCTTAATACCGGTTTGTCAGATCGCCCGTAGAACTAGCGGGCGAACATGATGCGGAGCTGCGCTCTTCTTCTTCCATTGCAGTCTTTTATCTCAAAGGCGACTCGCTTTATAATAAATTGTGAACGCAGGAGATCAGCGGTCTATCGATTATCTTTACCTACATAGTCATGAATATTTGACACACCTACCTTTTCATTTTGTCCGAATGAAAAGAAAAATTTAAAAAAAAATAATAAACTGGAATCAAACTGATTGTTTATTAACTCGATGAAAAATGATAACGTTGATTAACGGGGAATCGATCACAAGGTGATCATCTTCCACAGGTGGGAATCCTCATCTTCACTTGTTAGAAAAAAAAAAAACATATTTTTTTCTTTCCAGTTCCATAAAGTGGGAATATAATAGTACGGGAATGTGAATAACGGTTATATGAGAAAAGCGGGAACGAGTTGCAAAATAATTCAGGTCACAATCCCAATTTCGCTTCAGCAACGATCTTGCATATCTTGGTCTTGGTCGCGGCCTGAAGATGCTGCGGAAACTTGGCCACCGTGAGAGCCATGCTTTCGAAAAATACTCTAACCGGTTCGTCGTTTGTACGACTGGTTGAACGCAAATGGTCAAAACTACATTTGTCTGGCGTGTTAGGAGAATTTTCGCGGTCAGAAAAAATTGGAAACGTCAAATTCGCGCGATTTAGTTTCAGTCCTTCCGGCGACCTGGACCTCCTTATTTTCTGCCGATTCGTGGAACGTGGAGAATTTATCTCCGGTGTTGCGGCCCAGGTGCTACTTGATCCACTGCAGGAGCTACCCTCTTCGGTAATGATCGAAAGCGCCGGAGTTGAACAACCCGCAGATCTAGGACTGTCTTCTATTTTACCCGGGGAATCCTCGCCGCGGGCGAAGTCTAGCCTACGGGCGGCCGGCCGGTAAAAAAAGCGACATTTATAAGTGTTCAAAGTCACCTACAAAATTTCAAAGCTAATATTGCATCACGATCGATCACCAGGAATATATCTTAAAATATATTCTGTGTATAAACTAGATACAAAGATCATGATAATAATAATAATCCTAACTTATACAAGATCGCCCGTCAAATAGAGTTGTGAAAAATCCAGATTTCGTCGCGGTAAACCAGCGAGATACGAAATTCAACTATTTTTAGGATTTTAAGTTTTTCTCTGGTTACAAATGTATGTTGGAGGAAATAGAAGAAGTAAAGAAGAAAAAAATGGGGAGACAAGTGAAGCGAATTATACAAAAATCCAGAGGAGGAGATTCAACACAATTTACACTCACATAGAGTTCATGAGGTTAAAAATGTCATCGTGCTGATGAATCGCTATAGATTTCGCTGTCTTCAAACTTCTGCATCTTTTTTTATGCGATGTGCGAAGCCTCTGCCATTTTTTCTTCAAAACATTAACTGCAAATAATTGTTAATTTAATTTCTCACGCTGACGGATGAAATTGGATTGTTCGTTAAAAAAATCTTGATTTTAACCTGGCATGTCAAGTTCGTATGAAATCGTGTCCCAAACGACCATGCTGTGAACCTTGTCGTCAGCAAGGTCATGCCGTGAATTGTAAAGTTCTGGAAATATCTTGATCATCTTCAAAAGCCTTAGATTTATGCTGCTTCGTGTTTTTGGCATCACAATGCGGTCGTTTTCTCTTTCACAATAAATAAAGGTCCGCCTCCCCTTAGAGAATCTGTGAAATATGGAGGACGATGTAGACGAACAATTGAACAATAAAAAATCGATCCTCGATGATCTTAGCTTGGAATTTCGATACATTCCGGTTTCCAATTTCATGGATGAATTGATGATTGCTTTATTACGAAGTGAGCGATTTTCCGACGCGATTACGAAGGCTATCGACGATAGAAGGAAGCGATATGTACGATGCTTTCATTTTCTATGGGTATAAAATATACCGTAATGTATATCGAGGGGTTTTATCTTCAGCGTATATAAGCCGACGAGAGCATCAGTGTTTAAATTTATCCTTCGTGTAGTTTCCGAGAGCGATGGCTAACGTTCTGCTTCGTTCTCTGGATGGAGGATTCGGAAATAGCTGTAGGCTCGTGCAATACCCCGAAATAAACCCGAAACGGCTAACACCGTGAAACTTGCACTCTCCCTACCTTATCCACGCCCAAAAACTCGCGTTAGGAGTTGCCGGAAATCGGATTCAAATCGACGATCCGCCACATATTTTTGGTGTCAGGTGAAAACTGCGATCGTCAACGCGGTTGGATAGCGAAACAGAAATTAGATAAAATGCACTTTTTTTAATTTTATTTTTTAAATCTCATTGCCGAGAGGCAGTTCTCGTTTAATATCCGAATATGGGAACGCGGTTGTGCCGCGCAGAGACCTCTTTCGTCATACAAACTACTTTATACATACGAATACCAATCTCACCTACCTACATGTTGGCTCGTTGCATAGGTATGAGTAGAATTACGTGTATAGAGACATAAGGTATATACCTTGTAAGTGCGTACAACTCGCATATAACACAACAAGCACGTCCTACTTGGTGCCCTGTATGTACCGTAAAGACGGTATACTTTCACTTGACCAAACGCGAAAGACTGTTCGAAAAACCGAGAGAATTATCGCTTTTACAATTGTGTCCTTAAGGTCCGGTGCGTCTAGATTTTCGATTATTCTAAATCTCTCCGTCCGAAACAACTATCTCCAAAAATATACTTGCTGGGTATACACTCGTTTGCACGAACGACGAGGAGGTTCGTCCATCGTGCCAAAAGCGGAAGTCGAAAAGGAACAGCAAAATAACGTAGAAACAGAGAAGGAGCCGAAGGGAACGAAAAAGGAATAAAAGTTAGCAGACGTTGAACCCGTCGCACTCTCTATACAGTATCTATATACGTGCAGACGTGGATGTGTAGTTGCCGATGTGATTTTCATTTTCCATTCTGAAGTGCTGGACCTCAGCCAAAATTCTGCCGTCGCAACTCCATGAAATGTCTCTCATATACTTCTAGTCTGGAAAGCTAATGTCCAGTCGAATCACGACGTACGAAAAATCGCAGAGATCTTAAGGGGGTACACCTTGGATTTTTATCGATTTTGGGGTGAAGAATCAACTTTTTTTTTCAAGAGAGTTTTCTGAGGTAATCCCATGTATTTTGACCTCAGAAACACGAATCCGTCGAGTAAATCAAGCTACGAATTAATTCCATCGAGACATTCTAATTTTCCTGCTCCTAAAAGCGAAGTATTGGCGATTACTCGACAATTCTGATAGATAAATAAATTTAGTTATGTGATTCGGATTTTCAGGTTCAAAAAAAGTGGAAGAAAAAAACCCCAAAAAAATTATTTATGTTTTACCATATTATATTGGCAGTTTGATTTACGTTTCCAAAAACAAACGAATCGTTTCATTAAATTATACCTCTCACACGCCTTACTCATCTCATCTTTCAAAGGTTTTCACATTCCCAGTTTATTAGGCATGTTATACTGGAAAAACCCGACCAAACGTGACGGAACCCACGTGCGGCGACAGCTAAAAATGAATTAAAAGAATTCCGGAAGCGAAAGACGAAAAACAAAAATTATGAGGAATGGCTCACTGCGTTTTGTCCGGAGAGAATTTTATATGCAGTCGAAAAGTTCTCGACGATATTTTGACACGCTTATGTCATCTTATTCTCAGTGTCATTATAGCGTGGTGATCTCGATTCAAATTAGATTCTACTACACTCGCAAATTATGCAGTTATCATGCTAAACTGAAAAATTCACGCACTGAAGTGCAGAAGATTGTGGAAAAAATCTTCACATTGCTAGGAAACCGGTGAATTGCCTGGTAAAGAAAAAGTCCGATCAAAATGCAGCAAATTGAAAAATGGAGATCGATTCGAGAAATAAGATATCTTTGATATTACAATTTTATTCCACAGTGCGCTGCAGCGCGAAAAAAGTAGCCACGCGAGAAGCGCTCGTAATGCTCTAGTATATTGTAACTTGGGACCGCTACTCGTTGCATATTTCATTATGTAGGTGACTATGTACGTAGTGTACATATCGTAATATTGAGTCTGCCAGGCGTGTCCAATTAACGAACGACGTTGTATCGTTAGCTCTGCCAAGGGCGAAGACAATGCAGAGTATAATGCATTTCCGCAGCTTATAGTTTACAAAAGTGTCCAAAAATGATCAGCGGAAACGACCGCGTTTATTCTTCCTGTCTTATTGTTAGATCGTCGATGGATAAAAATATGTGAAGAAAAATGAAACGTTCACAAATCTCGACCATGAATTTAATCGTCATGAAATCGATAACCCATTAGCTAAATTACGGTGACTTCAGATCTTTGGGCGACGATGAAAAACCGGTTTCATATTATACACATCGTATGCACGGACAAAACTATACGGCGATCCCGAAACCCTCGTTATCTCTTTTAAGATCTTCCAGCGAGTTATCCCCGCCGGATCTTGTAAGGTGTAACGACGACGATAACGTTGAATCATTTATTTCAATCGAAACTTATTTTATCGTCGAATTTATTTTCATTATGGAAATCCCGACTTCATACGGGTTCCTGATTATGTCGATTGCATTTTAAAGTTGCGTTACAGATGATGAAAAACTGGGTCACCGGATGGTATTTTTGTTTCATAAACAAATGGTGGACTTCGACTTCTCGTGTATCCGAATCAATTGAAATAGACCAACCGATCTAGAATCCTAGATTTTCAAACGCGGTTTTTTCAACGCATTCGATTAAAAAATAATTGCTCACTTTCATCCGATGTTAAATCCTTTATTGGATCAAACGAGGTGATTTCCTACTTTTCGATATTTCCAGAGCGGAGAATGGCTGGAATTAAAAGTCCTGGAGGTTCAGCCTTCGCTAACGAAATTGGGATCGACGGTAGAAGAGGCTACGGAGCTTCTAAACGCCCACAACGAGGTCCTCGTCCAACTTCAGGTAATAAAAAATAATACCTGCCATATAAAGGAATGGCCCTGCTTCCAAGGATAAATTAATTTTCAAGGTCTCGCCTATCGATTTCAGAACAAACAAAGCCCGGTTGAAGAATTGCTACGGCAAGCTGACCAGTTGATATCAACGCAAAAACCTCGGGCTGAGGTGTATGCCGCGATGGCAGACACATTGGGACAAGCTTGGCGGGATGTTAATTCCCACTTAGAAAGGCGCAAGCAAATCCTAGACAGCAATGTCCTCTTCCAAAGGTCCGCTATAATATGATATAATTATACGATACACGCTTCAAGAATTTTAGCGCCCGTTTTATTTCTATGTTTTATTGCCCGTCCAGTTGTTTCTTTTTCTTGTTCTTCTATTTTCTTTCTTTTTGCATTATAAAAAGCACCAGCTGTCGATTCGCGAGCAACGATCGGGTTTCTACATAATCTCGTTATTCGGCTCACCGTATTTGCGCATCCATCTGTTCCATCCATTTACCGTTGAGCGGACGAAATTGTTTGAGAAATATTTATAAATTGTTTTTTTTTTGTTCAAATTCCAGCCGTGCCGAAGAATACAGAGAAAATATGAAAGCCCTGGAAATGGCGTGTAACGACACGCTGTTGCCGATAGAAATAGACGCGGTTAAAAATTTCCTAACAAAAATTCACGACTTGAGGAAAACTATGCTGGAATCGTTGATGAATGCCCTACAGGAGGGTAAAACGCTCCTGGATTCGCTCAGAGAAATTGCTAACGAAGGAACCCTCGACTCTAGGCCAGACTTTGTCAAGGTCGAAGCTGACCAAGGTCGGTACCTGAAGAACTTGGACGCATGAACATTTCTGATAAATAAGCGAAATTATTTTTCACAGCTATACTACAGGTGGAAAAATGGCTCGAGGCTCTGCACGACAAGAGAAAATTAATAGAGATATCGTTCCAGTGCAGAAAAACACAATTGGAACAGTGCCTAGCTTTAGCTCTTCTCGCCACTGATCTGAGGGATCTTGAAGAAATTTTGAATGACAGAATAGCTGCTTTGGCAAGCAGCAGCGATCAGTTGGGTGACTCCTCAGCGAGTGCCGAACTCTTACTTTTCGAATTGAAAAAGCTTCAACCGGAAGCAAAGGTAAAAAGGGCTAAACATTCCTCGATGACCAATCACCCCAGTTTCTTTCTCATCTATCCTCACTTCGTTTTATTGAATTTCAGGACTTCCAGGACAAGGGAATAAAAATAACGAAATCGACCGAACAACTCGTATCCTCGGGACACTTTGCCGGTGAACAAGCAACCGAACAAGCGTACGCGATCCTCAGTGCGTGTGCCGACTACATCAACGACTTGGAACAATACGAAACAATGCTGAACAAGGCTATCGCGTTCTTCAGATCAGCCCAGTCGGTCAGTCTAAACAAGATACACATCGTGCATCGTCCTGACCAATTTTTTCCCACAGAAATTGCCATTTTTCACAATTGAAAATTATTGAAATTCATTTTCAGGCACTCACGAAACTGGATCAGTTGGAAATCCAATTGATCACCACAGAACATCCAGCCCATTCCGCCCAGCTGGTGCAATTGCACGCTCAGTCAGCAGCCGCCTTGGAAGAAGTCACCGCACAACCTTTGTCGGAAGGGTATGCTTTGTTGGATGTAACTGGAAGGGGTGCTCCTGGTGCTGAGGTCAGTTTTTGATCGATGTTTTTTCAGCGTCCAGCTCTCTCCTTCGATCTCGGTTAATTGATGGAGTGGTTATTCGATTTCAGGGCGTGAAGCGAGTCGTCGAGGATCTGGAGAACCGTAAGATACAACTCACCAATCAATGTACAGCCCACAATGAACAGAACCTCGCGATAAGTCAGGCTCTGACGACCTTCCTCGAGACCCATAATGAGTTGTATTCATGGCTGGTCAGTATCGCTGAGGCATTTCTTCAGGGCCATCAAGACATGGGTAGCAATCTACCCATGGCGCGGGACTTTTATGATCTCCATTATCAACTGTTGAGTGACCTTCAAAATAAAGGGGAGGAGATAAACGCCGCTTTGAACACCCTTCCTCCGGTGATCGAGTACCTCGACGAAATTCAGAGGCGAGATGTCGACCAGAAGGTCGATGACCTTCATAACCACTGGCTAAAACTTAAGAATCTTGTTGACGCGAGAATAGAACTGGGTTCCTTATACGTTAAATTTCATACCGTTGTTTCGGAACTTGCTTGCGAAATAGACTCCATTGAGGAGGAACTCAGAAAAAGATCACCCGAAGAAACTGACCAAGAAATGGTCGAACGATTGGAAAAGAAATGGATGGCTCTGCAGCCACTTTATCTACAACTCACGGCCAGTGGAAAAAATTTCCTCGACGCATCGCGAAACGTGAGAATAAAATTATGTGATAGTCGTTATCGACGCTGTGAAATTTTCGTGTTTTTTGTTTTTCTTGTATCTTCGGATTATGCCTTCTATTTTTAATTTCTCAAATATTCATGCCTCTTGGCCAATTTCCAAGACGACCGATTCGTTTCATAATCCGTTGTCGGAATTCACACTACAATATGTGTACCAGATGTAATGATATTGTTAAAATATTTATTCTCACAATTAGATCGTCGATCCGTACCTCGATATCCCCCGTACCTGTTTGTGCGTCGAGACGATACTGGAGCAGTTCGCCAACCGTCAACTCATCATCACAGAATCCTGGGAGAGTTGGCAATCGACTTTAACGATAATCGAGGAACTGAGAATTCAAAGAGAAAGAATTATTGATCAGAGTAGCCAAGTGAGTATTTCAGAATGACTCGCCGAGTCGTTATAATTTTTTCACCCGTGATGCTAAAAAATAAAGGGGCTCTTTTTTCTACACTCCGCAGACACTGACTGGTATTTCAAAATTGGAGGAGGAAATTTATCCCGTCATCACCTCAGATTCGTCGAAGGCCTCCGATATCCTGAAGGACTTGGAAGTTTCTCGAACGACGATCAGATCGGAACTGAGCAAGGCAGCTGTCGAATTAGATAATAGAATTAAGAGCGTTGACGTTCTTTCGCAAAAAGGTGGGTAATTTCGTAAAATCTAATTCGTAATAATATAATGATGATTAAATTATTCGGTGCATCTTCGCAGATAATTCTCCATTAACCGCGGAGATTCGTCGTAAATTGTCCGACGCACACGAACACTTGCAGAGAACGACTACCGAGTATCAAATCCTGGTGGAAATGCTGATATCGATATTCAAAAGTATAGATGAGGTAGGCATTGAAAATAAAAATACTAGTCAAGATCACGTCCGATTGTGATCGAAAATGATCGTAATTTTAGGTGACAATTCATCGGGAACGTGTCGACGAACAACTCAGGACATCCACGCTCCCAAAAAGTGTTGCGGAAGTAGAAACTTTAATCGTGCATCACGACGCCCGGAAGGAATCAGTTTCTGAAATTCTTAAGTTCATTAATTCCGAAACAGAATATGCTGTACAACGAATTAGACAGCAGGTATTGCGAGTAACGTGATTAATTAATTCAAAATTTCAAAATTTCATCCACGATCTCAATGATTTTTTTTACAGGAGCCAACGGACGCGGGAAAGCAGGACATCGAAAAATTGAAGCACTTCCTGGAATTGGAAAAATCGTCGTGGGAAAAATCATGGACTGAAAGAAAATCGCAGCTTGATGAACAGTTACAACTGGCCATATTTGATGCTGATCTTGCAAAGATCAACGGAAATATCGACGAACTGAGCAAGCAGCTGAGTGCTGTCAAAGGAAAATATGGGGAAAATTTACCGGCGGCAAAATCGACCTCCGACTCATTCGTGCAGTTCGAGAAGACGATAACGGTGAGGAAAACTTGATGTCTTTGTACTTTTTTTTTTTTGGCGCTTATTTCAGCGAGGCAATTTATTCTGCTTCTAACAGATATTAGAGGAACGAATCGAGACATTTATACGAACCACGACGGAAACGATTACCGAAACTTACACGCTGGCTCCAGAGGTCCGTAAAGAGTTGTCGGATCTGAAGGAGAAGTGGAACGAATTGAGGAATAAAGCATCCGAAACTAAGAGATGTGCCGATCTCAGCGTGGAGTACTTCAAGCTTCTGGAAGAAGCTGAAGAGTGGTTCAGGGACGGTAGCAAATTATTGGTAACAATTGCCAGGAAAGCAACATCCGTAAAAGTCCCCGAAGATGCTGTCGATCTTCTACACGATGTCGATACGTACCTAAAACCTGGCGAAGAGAAGCAAGAGAAGCGTATAGAAAAAATACGCGAACTATCCATCGATGTATTCGGTAAGTAACGCACCACGAAGATAAGAGACAACGAAATTGACGAAAGAAATTTTTTCAACAGGCACCGAAAGACTTCCCCAGTTCAGCAAGGTCATAGTTGAAAATCGAGAGATGCTGGATTCTTTCAGTATCGTTACTTCGGAGCTACAAACTCTAGTCCAGAACCTGAAGAACGCCGGAGACCTCAGGGATAAATTGAAAAAAGAACAAGAGGAGGCCGACGCTAAACTAAATGCTGCTAGGGCGGAAACGCTCGCGGCACAAGCTGCCGCTGCGGAAGCTGAAAATGCCAGACATGTCGCGGAAGTAATGGCGGCGCGAACTGTTGAAAAAGCTGCCGGGGAAGCTAGAAGACTAGCGGAAGTTGAACTCGAACGAGCTAAGCAAGCGCAAATCGAAAGGCAGAAGGCCCAAACGCCTGTATCAACCCAAACAGATGCTCCTCCGGAAACGAAGGATTCCAAAGATTCGACTGACGAAATTGGAACGCAGATAATCGAGGAAATTACCTCCTCTCATGATACCTTAATTACGAAGGAGATTCACATTTTGCAGAAGGTGAAAGTCCGCTAATTTTGTTTGTTTTTTGTTCTACGGGAATCAGGATTCATTTTTTCGTTTGGGTTTTTTCAGACCGAACTTCAGCAGGCTATACCCTTGCCATCTCGGGCTGCAACCCCACAAAGAGAAACTAGTCCACCAAAAGTACCGAAAGTTGAAGAAGACGTTCCGGAGCCGATCTCACCACAGTTTATAGTTCCTCTAAATAACGCGACGATCCAGGAAGGCGAAAGACTGACTTTCGAATGTCGACTAATCGGATTTCCCGTTCCTGAAGTCATCTGGTACAAAGATAGCATATCAATTCTCAATAATCCTGATTACCAGACGACCTATGATCAGGGAATTTGCACCCTTACCATCGAAGAAACTTTCGCCGAGGATTCGGCACAGTTTGTATGCAAGGCATTTAATTCAGTTGGCTCAGCAGAGACCGTCGCGACCTTGACGGTGAAAGGTCAGTAGGATCTGAAAATCTGACTAATTATTTTTTATGATGTATCAACGACCCTGTTCACTTTTTCCAGAAACCTCGCCAGAAGAGCAACTTAGTGCTCCAGAATTCACTCGCAAACTGTTACCGACCTTCGCAACGGAGGGTACGTCCCACAGCTTGGAATGCACTGTGGAGGGAAATCCACTGCCGACAGTTCAATGGTTTAAAAATGAGTCGAACATCGATAATTCCCCCGACTATGTCATAACTTATAATAATGGCGAGGCGGTCCTCAAATTTGAAGAAGTATTCGTCGAAGATCAAGCAACATATACTTGCAAGGCTACGAACCAAGTCGGTCAAGCATCGACTTCAGCTTCTCTGTCTGTCAAAAGTGAGCAACAAGTTAAATTATTTTCTGGATCACCGTCACTTTTTTGGATTTCCGATTTTCATTTGATATTCCTGTGCTTTTGCTCCCGCAGTTTCCTCACCCACCGAAGTACCGTCTTTCGTAACGCCGCTGTCGAACGTGATGGCAAGAACCGGTCAAAAAGTAAAGTTAGAATGTGAAGTCAGGGGAATACCACCTCCGAATGTGAGCTGGACACACGATGGGAAGTTTGTCAAGGAAACCCCAGACTTGAAGGTAGTCTACGCCATTTTTCTAATCCCGTTCCCGAAGGAATGTGTCGCGGAATTAATTTTAGCCGAGCTCAAACCCATCTACGAGTTGAATTAAAAATAGATTAACCGACGAAACTGGCGCTTGGTTTTTCCAGATCGAAACTGAGGGCAGTAAATCGACGTTGATCATTTCCGAAGCTTTCCCCAAGGACGCAGGAACGTACGTCGTCTCAGCTAGGAATATCGCCGGCGAGGCGACCAGCTCTTCGAACGTTTCTGTTAAAGGAAGAATACCAAATGAGACCAGCGATTCAGAAACAAATTACGACATGGAACCGATCAAACCCAGGATTCAATTGCCTCTGGTCGACATCGAGGTCAGCGAGGGTCAATCCGTGCGTCTAGATTGCATTATCGTCGGACAACCAGAACCTGAGGTTCGTGAAGAAGAAAAATCATGCAAAAAAATAAAAACTATTTCAACGAACAACCTGTAATTTGTGACTATTCTGATTCTAGGTGATTTGGTACCACGATGGAGAACCCGTGAAAGAATCTGCAGACTTTCAGCTTCTCTTTCAAGGTGATCGTTGCACATTAATTATTCATGAAGCCTTCTTCGACGATGCAGGAAATTATAAGGTGGTCGCAATCAATTCCGGTGGTGAAGCCTCCAGCGAGTGTGTTTTATCCGTCGTTCGTGAGTAGATTCGACATTATTCATTTTTCGATCTGGTGATATCTTTTTTTTACAAATCTATTTCTTACGTTTTTACCGAAACAGCTGTCACTCCCGAGGCGGATGTCGACCCGAAGACACAAGTAGAAGTTGTCGAAGCTGGTTCACCACCTAGATTCACCAAGCTTCTCACCGATGTCCTCGTCGCGGAAGGAGAAAAGACGACGTTCGAATGCGCGGTCAAAGGAAATCCAGAACCGGAGTTGAAGTGGTACCTGAATAACAACGAAATAAAAGCAAACGAAAGAGTGCAGGTAACCAATGAGTTTGGAGGGCTAAGCGTGGGCTTTGGATCATAATTATCATAATAATCATAATTAATTAATCGTTCATTCATTTTTTTTTTTTCTGACAGATAACAGAAGGAGAGCACGGTTCTCGTGTCCTAGAAATTTCGCCCACCCTTCCAGAGGACAAGGGAAATTACATAGCGAAGGCAACCAACCCATTGGGCGAGGCGAAGGCTTTCGCACATCTAATCGTCAAATCGCTCGGTGATATGTTGCAGAAAAGTGAGGAACTTGTACAAATGGAAGAAAAACTCGTCGCTCCCGCTTTCAAGGAAATATTTTCCAACACAAGCGTACCCGTTGGAAATACCACGAAATTCGAGTGTATCGTCACTGGGAAACCGGCTCCCAAGGTCAGCAAAATTAGAATCAAAGGAGCGCGGATTAAAATTCACGAGAGATTGAAAACGATAAAATAATTTTTTGTTTTTTTTTTCGGGGCACAGATCCAGTGGCTTTTCAACGGGCAACCGGTTTGCGGTAAAGGCTTTTTGGTTTCCATGAGTGGAGATCGGCAGGTATTGACGGTGCCGGAAGCTCAGGAGGATCAAAACGGAACCGTGTCATGCGTGGCTGAGAATATCGCAGGAAAAGCAACTTGCACAGCATCTCTCGAAGTCGGTAAGTCCGCCAGCTTTCAATCCTTGTAACAATAACGGTTTCTGGAATTTCGCGAACGCACACATTGTGAAGAAGGCAAGATGCTTAAACAAAAAAAAAGAAAAACGCGCACGGTACACGAGCAGTTGTTTATTCATCGTTCAGGTTTGCGGCGGCGAATTTTATATCCCGCGGGGGGCGTTGTAAGTCGAGACTCTTTCAAAATGCTTATTTTTAACCACCGCGTAACGAATCGCTGACTGCAAGTTCATTTACAAAAATCATTTTCACAGCTCATACGATTCTGAGACTCACTCGGTTATTGAGTCACATCTAATCTTAAACCCGATCCGGTGAAAAAATTCACCCCGAGTGGAGAACCGATCAAAATTCCAGTCAGTTTAAATTCCTATACGATTTTGGGATGAAAAGAAAGCTACCAGGGATTATACGGGAGTTCCTTTACGCCTTGGCACCTCTCATCGCGAGGCACAGGTGTCTACCGTATAACGGAAATAGGTCACGTCTGTTCGCAGATGCGTCTGTCCGTCACCTAAGTTTCGCTGTATATTTTCACTCCAAGCATTCAGAGATAGAAAATTTTCGGTCCCCATTTCTCTCTGACGGAAAAGCTCAGCTAGCGGTGCGTCGACCGAAGTATGTTTTCAATAATATTCGAACCGCGTGTCTCCGAAAAATCGAAACCGTTTGTTCTCACGCGTTGATGAAAAACATAAGTAGAGCCTAGGCGATACTGAAATCGAAGTTACAGATGAGGTGTACCCACGCGTGCATGTGCGTGTTCGTGTATGACGAACTTTCGAAGTGTAAAAGGCTGCCGTTATAGTGGTAGCGACGCACACAGAAATGCGTTATTTTTGTCGGCACAAATACCTACCCCACAGCAGATCTCGGCAGTCGCGGGTTTGCACTAACTCGGAACTCAAGTCCGAAACAACGCTGTGAATTCGGCGGTTTGCCGATTACCGACGAGGTGAGGTGAGAGGATCTGAGAATTTTATAACAGTAACAGCGAAAGGATCCCATCTGCATCCTTGGGGATCTCATTCCACGGACGACTAACGAAAAGGGTAAATAAACCAGCGGTAAAAAAATGAAGACAGTTTGACCCAATTGATTCTACGTTAGGCGAAAAGCGTTCTCAGTATTTGTGCGTAAAATAAGCGAACGCGTTTCGTAGAATAAAAATGATTTTTTACTTCCAAACAATTCACACCCTGCAAGTGTTACGAATGTCAACGATATTTTACAGCGAACCGATCGTTATTTCACTTTGGCGAATATAGTCGACGATGGATGCGGTGCTCTGAATAAATGCAAGCTGATGCTAATTTTAACGCGATCTTTGTGCATTTGAACTTTTAACATCAGCTTAACGGAAATAGCCGAATACACGTACTTATACGAACCTCCAACCCCTAATTCGTTTTGCAAAATCTATACGTGCTAATTGATCTTTGTACGATATAAGTATATTCGAATAAAATTATTCTGACTTACCTACACATCTACACCTTTCACCGATACCAGTATTAGATTTATCGTTAGATCGTGCCAAATTACGTTACACGTGGGATGAAACTATTAAGCGAAATACATCAGATCACGTTCCCTGTGGTGAGGCCTAAAGCCTTTTTTTTAATCCTCAAAATGTCCGCTCACGCCGATCACTGTCCGAAAACAAAAATCAATAATGATCGTCCGGCCCACCCTATCAATATCAGGAAACGAATTTTTCAACGGTTCGATCCGTCAATGCAGAATAATATGCGAGTGTCGCGATTAAAATAACTCTTCGAACGTTGATAAAACAGCTGCAGCTTTTAAATCAAAGTGTCACAGTGTCAGAGGCTGATCAATTGCGCCAAATACCTGGCTACAAATATTCCATTACCATTGAGGGATGTTCGATCTTGTAATCGGTATTTCACTCTTCTGACGTTTGGTACTCGTTGAAAATTTGTCGAGGTCAAAGAGCGTAATTGCGAAGCGCGTTATAGGGTGTTCGAATTTGTAGTTTCCGATATTACGACACTGCTGGGTTGTCGATGGATATCACTGCGATCGATGAATCACGTTGGAAAATAAAAAGCTAGATTAATAGATCGATACCGAAGGGGTTACTCATCCCTATATATCGGCGTTTCCATTCAGCTATACGCAATAATATAGGCCGAAGATTATTGCCAATAATCTATTGATGTGCCGATTAATCATCGTCATTAGGCAGTGGGGCGATCGGTGCAGATCTTGAAGTAACAACGGTCCTCCAAACCCCAGTTGATGAAATGCAGTCGGCTAGTAGTAGCGAGAAACAATTTACGACGGAAATGTCGAAGGAAGGTGGCTCGCAAAGTATTCTTACGAAGATGTCTTCCACCATCACTCAGTCATCGCACACATCCAGCCTCAAGGAGTTCTCTTCATCGACGACTTCCTCTTCGACGGCTCTTGGACAACAACCGACGAGCGTCTGCGTTAAAACGACAACACAGTCCAGCGAACACTCCCATTCAGAAAATGGTGGACCCCCCGTGGTGCAGGTAAATTTTTAAATGACCTTGTTATCCTCTTTTTCTTCATACGTGTCGATAATGGATAGATTTTTTGATGGTCATTCTCAATTCCATGGTGAACAGTCGCATAAGGTGGAAGAATACGAACGAATATTCCAGGACAAACCTGGTGAAATACGACAGGAAAAAACTGTAATTGTATCAAAGGACGAGGACCTCCAAAAAGACAGCAAAGTGATCGTTCATAAACCAACGCGCAAAAGTGTCGCACCGAGGTTTATTTCCCCGGTAACGGGGATGATAGTCGATCAGGGTGCCGACGTCATACTCGAGGGTATCCTTGACGGTGAGTTAATTGATTGGATTATCGAACTAATTTTTTTCGGGGAAAACATTGGCGCGGGAATATTGGGAATTCAGCAGCCCGTGAGATTAAAAAAATATGTTCGGACAGCGACGAACGATGTTGAAAATAGATCGAAACCGGGAGGCGGTGAATTAATATAATTATGCATCCACTCTAAAAGTAAATCCGGAAATCACAAGCCCGGGATCAGATTTAAAATCAGTACTGATCGTTTGTGCGCCGCTAAAATTTGGCACTCTTCAGCGTAGCAGTTTCAAATTTCAACCGATGCGGGTGTTAAAGAATCGCCGTAACCAGTCAGCCTTTTGAAGAGAAAAATTCTGATAGTAACGCGAACCGCAAGTTGTCCCGGTTGTCTACTTGCCAAAAACTCTTGAGCTAGCTGTGGCTAATTGCGACATTATTTTTTTCTTGTTCTTAATACGTCGCTCGGCCGAACTTTCGCCGACGGAAATTGCTGCGCAAAAATACAGAGGCGAAACGATTGCAAGCATTTTTTAAATTTCTCCGATTGATATCTCTCCAGGTTTTCCATCGCCGAATGTAACTTGGTTGAAAAACGGTCAGGAATTGAAAGCGGGGGATGGCATACAGATCACTTACGCTCATAATCATGCCCGCGTTGAACTAAAAGCAGTGAACGTCAAAGATGCTGGGAGATACACCTGCACCGCCACAAATGACGTGGGAACAGCGAGCAGCACAGCTGATCTGGTCGTAAAAAGTAGGCATTTCTATTTTTAATAAACCTCTAATCGTGTCTGTGAATCAGAAAAAAAGAATCAGAGTGAATAGAATTATTTTTTTCGGCCTCCTCTTATCTACGATTCGATTCTGAACAGAGACCGTCTTCCCACCCGTATTTGGTAGACGTCTACAAGCGCAGGTTGTGAAACAAGGAGACCGCGTTATTATGGAGGTAGAAATAACCGGGACCCCTGAACCTACGGTAACATGGTATAAAAACGATCTGGTACTGCGAGAACAACCGCCAGGGATCCGATTGAAAAATCAAGGAAACTGTTACTCGCTGATAATCGAGAAAGGTGAGAATAAAGTTTCGAAATTGAACCCTATGCACCAATGGATTTTGCAAAACTGCTTGTTATTTTACAGCTGCAAAAGAGGATGCCGGAAAATATATGGTACGCGCAACGAATGCGGGTGGTGAAGCTCAGAGCATAGCAGATTTCGCAGTTTTCGAACCAACGCCCGACACCATGGTCGAGGTCCACAAAACCGTCGTCTACGAGAATGTTAAAGAACAGGGCATCGTCCAGGTAAGTGGTCTACCCTTGAACCCGTTTTACTCGAGCTAAGTACCGACCTGTGACTTCGTAAAACTTGACTGAGCTCCGAGGCACAGTAAAAAGTTTTACGAAAAGGGTATCCGTCCCCAGATTTTCGGCGTTGTTGTATCTCGTTGAAAGAATTTATGCTCATTTAGCCAGGCAAGGTGGGCGGTGAAACGCCTTCGGCAAACCTGACGGCGCAACACGTTTCGACAACTACGATTCAGCCAAGTGCTGGACTTCTCGGCTTGGCCCCGTCCCTCCCCGTTAGTTCCGGATCTTCATTGCGCACGACTCAAGTCGTCGAGACGACTCAACCTTCATCCGAGTCGAGGACTACACGTTCCGAAACATTTTCTTCTACGATTGAGTCACACCAGAGCGAAACAAAGTCCGAGCAAAAGTTTCACATGAAACTAGAGCATAAAACTCCCCCGATATTCGATACTGCAGAACGCAAATTAACGTCCGTCGAACAAATGCCCGAGATCACTTCGTCCTCTACAACGATGGTCAAAGAAGTGATTCAGAATTCTGGACCTGGTGAACAATTCCAAGAGATTATCGAGAACGAAAATGTGGAGACATCAACGATCGCCAAAAAAGACGCGCTAAGCTTTTTCGAATCGAAATCAAAGGAAACTGAAACTGTACCCCGGGGTCCCAAGGAGATGATCAAACTTCCCCTAGAAGAAGGAACTTCAGGTTACGATGTCAAGGTGAACAAACTCACCAAAAACTACGAGCGTACCACGAAATTTGAAGAAATTAAGAAGCCGGAATATTCAACGGAATTTCAAACATCGAAGAAAGCGGTTCAGGAAATTTTCACAAAACTGGAACGAGGATCCGCACCTCGTGGTATCGATAACAGTTTGATAGAGTTCCCCTACGAAGGTTATAAGCTTCCACCTTTGGAAATGAAGCAGACGATTCTCGAAGACACGACTGCATCCGGTTCCCCGATTCACGGCGCCCTTACGATTTCAAAGTTGCAGGCTCAATCGGAGAGCGCTGAAGCGATGATGTCAGGTTTTAATTTGATCCCCGAACCTCCGCCCGAAATCGGTTACATGCCGAAAGTTGAGACGGCTAAAAAAAAACGCCCTGATATATCCGTAAAAGTAAGACAGCTCGAGGAATCCCACAAAAATTTGTCCCCTATCGAAGCTCCGATTGGCGGTGTGAGAATTTTCCCATCCCCCGTACCAAAGTTCGAGCCCAAAATCGAGACTCCGAAAGCCCCACGACCACCTTCTACGTATATCCCACCACCGTTCGAACTCAGCAAAAAAGAAGTCGTCGACGAAATTTGTATAAAGAAATCCGTACAACAGGGTAAAATGGAGGATTACCTTGTTAAAAAAGACTTCGTCGTCGATTCACCTGTTTCGGTCCCAATCGTACCGCAAGCTCCGCCGAAAAGAGCGAAGACTCCAGAGCCCTCGGAACCCTCGCCTGTTCCGTTCGCACCAACCGACACGTCGTACACATCAGATTTCGAGACGCGTTCCCACATTTCGACCGACCTTTCCGAATACAGATGTCACTCGGTCGCGTCATCGGGTCACTTGGAACGCCCATCGTCGCCGAGACCTTCCGCGGATGGAATTGCTATGGAAAAATCGTGGGCAAGAAAGCACGCGGAATCGAGTAAAAAATCCTGGCCACCTCAGCAGGAACATATATTTTCCCAGAAGCAATGGGCGCCGGGTCAAGATTACAAATCTTCGTCCCACGAAACAAGTCGGGAAGTAAAGGAGAGCCCGCAGGGTGGTATCACCACGACTAACATAGAGTCTTCAACATCCGTGGAAAACAAATCCTGGAGTACGAGGGAAGAACATCTTTACAGGAGCGTTGTGGAACCGCCTCCACCACCGCCGAAGCCGGTACCCAAGCCCATAATTTACAACGCCGAGACGATAAAAGTTGACCACAAAGTCCATCCGGTCGACGAGACATCGGTTACGGAGAGATATTCCTCAGAATGTGACGTCCACAAAACTGAATCGATCGAAAAAACTATAATTGAGGAACATGGTATCAAGCCTTCATCGATCAATAAATCCTGGCCTCCAGGGTTGGCGCAATCCGAAGAATTGAAAGCTCCACAGTTGGTGAAAAACTTCGCTCCGAAACCAGTCGTACAACTGTACCATTTGACAGAACCTGTTCTCGAGCCGGGACCCCCACCGGAAATCGGTTTTGTTCCAGGTCCAGTGATAAGAGAAAATAAGGTGGAGAGAATTGAAAGAACGTTCGAAATGAATTTGGAGCAAACGCCGACCAAAGTTCCACCCGGGGGAGTGAGAATGTTCCCACCAGCTCCCAAAATTCCTGAACCATCGGCACCGCCAATACCACCAAAAGATGCGTACGTCACCCCGCCGCCACTTCCGGCAAAAAGTTCCCAGCCCTTCCAACGTTTTCCAGATTTAGACCCGTTCCCTTATCAAGCGGATTCTCCTGGTACCGGCTTCACGAAACCTCCTCCACCACCGACTCCCTCGAAATTTGTTAAGGGTGAATTCGCCGGCAGCGATTACGAATCGGATTTCGAAAGCTCGTCGCGGTCAAAATGGCGAGCGTATGAAAGCGATAATGATGCGCCTCGATACAGAAGAGTAAAAGCGCCGGTCTCGAAACAACCTGCTAGACCAAAATCTACGGAACCAGAACCCCTGCCGCCTTCCAGTTTCGAAGTACCCTCTTCGAATTTGACCGGACCACCTCGCCCAACAGTGGTACGCGACTATCAGGAGAAATCGTCGAAAAAAACGATGACTCGTCACGAACGGGATATGAAACACCAACAGTACGTTCAACCAACGCCCTGGGTTCAATCTCCGCCGGATCTTCAGCCCAGCACACCGCCAATTTATGTTCAGCCAAAGTCCCCGAAGACCCCACCGATCTTGGCACCAAAATCGCCGACAAAAATTAAACCCGAATCGCCGAAGTTCAAGGTGAAAACTTTTCAAAAAGCTGAAAGCGGATACATGGCAGATACAGATGAGCCCTTCCATCAGCAATCATCTTCGACCGTGCATAAATCGTTCAGTAAGCACGAAGGATCTTCGTCTCACTCCGAATCACATACCTCATACTCCGAGTCTCACTCCCAAGTTATAAAGAGCCAGGCATTCTCAAGTTCGCAACAGAAGAAGGAGGTCAACAACTTTTCAAACATCCAGCCACAGGTCCAGCAGCAACGTTCTTCCTTCGTTGAGAGGACAACGTGTAACGGCGGAACTGAAGATGCCGGTTTCGCTCGGTTTAATCCTGCCAAGGTTCGAGTCGTGTTCAGTTGATCGATCGATGTTCTTTCGTTTCTTTTTTTTTCTTAAACACCCCAGAGTCCGCCTGCTTGCATTAAAACAAAAAAAAAACAAAAAACCTTCTTAGTTCATGAATCAATAGATTAGGTCAACTAACTCGATATGTGTAATGTGTATGGCGTATGTATAGTATGTGTATGGTAACTATAAGTGGATCGAATTTACACCCTGCTAGATTTCCCAGCACCCGGAAATCTCCCCTCTAAAAAAAAATCAAACGTGACGTCATAGAATACACCATAATTATTGGGTCAATAGTTTTCACTATAGGAATGTGCTTTCGACGTAGTGTAACATATAGCATTGGTTTTTTGAAATCCTTTGCCTAGAGCCATCTAGAAAATAGACGCACGGCCAAATCACATTTCAGACTGGCTCTTGATTCGTTTTATAAAATTAGTATGGCAAAAATCTTTGAATCTATGAACTGAACTCTGTAACTATTTGCTGGCTGTTTTAAAGCGATGATCTTCGTTGCAATTCTGAATTGTGATAATTTTTATGTTTGCGTGGAATGGAATGGAGCACGACTATAGATCGATGGGAATTCGGAATTCTTGTAAATATAATAATATTTATTTTACAGGAAACGGTTTATACCATTAATCAGTCCGGCCAGCAACAGTACCAGCACAAACAAGAGACGAATCATCAAGGTCATTTCTCATCTGAACCGATCCCCGTAAAAGTGATCCAAGGTATGAGAGAACCGACGCCTTCTAGTCCTTCGAAATTCGCGTAAAGTGAATCAGAAAAAAAAATATGAAAACGAATAAATATGTAAAGCAAGTGTTCGTAAGGGTAGAATTTCAGTGGTTCAACTACGCTCGTCTCAGAAAATTATTCAATTGGCAAAGCTCAAATCTCATTACAATAATAATATCGATTAATCATCATTATCACAAAATAACAATCCTGACAATCACTCGATCATTGAACATAATTCATGTGCATTATTTTGTTAATTGTCATCGTCGATGCTTGTAATACGTTTCACTGTGTGTGTCTCCCATACAAAAAAAAAAGACACAGACATTCTCACACCGGATCATGTTTTATTTCACGTAGGTAAACCACAACAACAACCACAACATCAACAACAACCAGCCACCTCAGCACCCCCACCACCCCCGCCTCATGTGTTTGAAAACCCTCCGTCATACTCTGGTCCACCTCGTCCCGAATTTAAACCACTCGATAGATCAGCCGTTACCGTAAAAGTAACGAAAGCTGCGAAACAGATTGAAAAAAATCATCAAGTGATCCAAAAACCGACGCCGATTTCGCCCATGCCGCAGCAAAAACTTGAACTAGTAATCGCTACACCGGCAAAGCCAAAATCTGTCCTGCTTCCCGGTTCCCCACCTGTCCTGGGATACGCGCCGTCGAGTGGACACAACAGTCATCAACATCAGCATCAAACGTATTACGAAGGACGTGCCGGAGCACCTTATCACAACGCGGTTGGTACCGAAACAAAAAAAACCGTTCGAATGGACGAATCGACCGAAAGTACCAGAAGGATTGTCACCGTCGAACAAACCAGCAGGGTGATCAAGTTCGGGGATAATTCTTCACAGCAAAAAAATAGCTATTCTCACAAAGGACGTCACAGCGTTCCGACGCCAACAAAATTCGTTCAAGGACAGTTCAGGGAGTCGGATTACGAGAGCGATGCCGATATTAGAATCAGACCGAAATGGGCACCGGCAGATAGTGACACCGAGGATCTTCATTATAGAAAAGTTCAACCGCCACGAGCAGTTCGATGTTCGAGCGTCCCGACCCAGAGAGAAAGAGTCGCGACGCCGATGGAATTTGATACTCAACCACCGCTGATGCCGCAGGAAACATCGTTCGCTCAACACCTGATCGATGTTACGGCGGAAACTAAGCGACTTCAAAGAGTGGAGGAGATGAGAAAAAGATTCGACTCGCAGACGAAAATATCCAGACAACGTTCCTACGATTCGTCGCAAAATCGGGATGTAGTCCTGAAGCCTGGATCACCACCGGAATTCGGCTACGTTTCGAAGAACGATTTTAAGCAGGCCGCAAATTGTAAGGGAAAAATAAATTAAGGGGTGATTATTTTCATTTAACTTTCGAACGATCACCTCTTCATTTGATGAATGACATTTTTTAGCTATGGCTTCGAAACACATGAGCGATATGACGTCCAGTTTTAAATCGAAGACAGAAAAATTTGTCAGAGATATTGCTACCGACTTGAAGAAAAAACCGATTCTGAAACATGCAGCTGATGATCGCTCCGCAGATACTGTCGATGATCCTCAAGCCTACAGAGAAGAATCTAGACTCGCGGAACACGGTAACTCTTCAGAATTTCACATAAATCTACCGACCAGGTTGTCTGTAAATATTTATCCCATTCGTTCCGCTATCCCCATCATAACTATATTTACTTTCGGATATCAGAACTAATGAATTCTTTCGACTAATTTTAAATATTTCCTTTCACACATCGACGTAAAACAGGGACGAAACACATCGACCCAGACACCGGTCTGATATACTTCAAGTATGATTTTGGCTACGAATTTGGAGTGCTTTTGCCGGGAGAAGGTAAAAAAACCGTGAGCAGTGCTTCAAAATCGATACGTGGTCAACGTCGCGCCAGCGACATCGACGTGCCAATAATTCACGAATTCACCACGAAGAAGGAAAACGGTTTCTCCAAATCACCAGGCCGCGAAGGATCCGGAAAATTTCCAAATTCCAAAACCGTCAAGTGGGGCGAACCGACTTCCGAGAGTGAATTTTCAGAGGCCGAAGAAACCAGGAGTAAAATTAGACGCGGAAATTTAGGTTACAATAATTTCCACGCCCCGAGCGTATCTATACCGCAATCAACGAGATGGCTCGGCGAAAATGCAACTCCCAGCCCGGTTTCGTTGAGCCCAAGTCTTCCAAGTTTATCACCACATCAGAGCAGTCTCAGCGCTGGACCACCGAGTAACGTAGACTCAGCAGGTAGACGCCACGATCAAGATCAATAACCGAATTAACTTTACCACGTCTCAATTTCCACCGTCATATTCATTCGCGAAATTTCATATCATGCTTTTCATCTTAAAAAACTAAAGAACAAAATTCAAAATTTTCGGAAGCGTTTGAAGTCACAAAAAAGAATCCAGTATCTTTTTCAATCTAATTTAGGTCGTTCAGGTGCGTCAGTATTTTCTATGAGGTTGCATTATCATTTTCCTTCAAATTCACAGGATCACCGTGGCCAACAAATGGCGGTCCAGCGTCGAAGGAAATAATTCAGCCATATCTCGACATTCAGCCAAAAAAAGCACCGCTTTTTATAACGGTAATCGGTCATTGAGTTCAATAATTAATTAATCAATCAATCCAATCAATCGATCGATTACCTTTACGCACGTCGTTTTCCATTGCCTGATCACAGCCCTTGAGAGACATCGCGGTTGTGAGCGGTCAGACGGCAAGATTCGAATGTATCGTCCAAGCTGAGCCACCGCCAAATATCCTTTGGTCTAAGGATGGCAGGATAATTGAGAACTCTGGAAACAACGAAATCCAATACAGAAACGGCGTGTGCCGGCTCTCCATACCCAGGGCTTATCCCGGTAAGCCGCAATAATTTTTCCGAATTCTCTGATTTCTATATCCATAAGAAAAATGCTAATAAGCGTCTCAACATTGTTTCTCATTTTCAATTCTCATTACAGAGGATGCAGGTGGTTACAGCTGTACGGCAACGAACAGTCTGGGTTCCACATCCACTTCAGCGTCTTTGCTGGTTCCAGGTAACAGACGCTCAATATATAACACGAAATAGGTGATAGCAGTGTAACGCTGATTTTGGATCGTTTGGTAAATTCGGCGGTACATACACTTGGGTGGTGGATTTAATGGAATTGCCAAGTAGCTGTGGAATAATAATTTATTAAAATGGGTGATATACTTTCAAATATTTGTCATTTCATTAATACATGAACATATACTATATATATAATAATAATTAAAATTTTATTCAATGTATTTTCAATGTAAACGCTATTTTAGATTGTTGTGCATTATGATTTTTGATTTTTTTTTTCTTTTCTTTTTTTCTCTTGTCTTTTTTTTCTGCTGCGCAAGTATCAAACGATTTATTATATAATACATATACTAGTCATTGAATGATAAAATGAAAATTTATAATCGCACATAACATAATGCCTAATTGATTTGAAATGCTTCGAAGAGTGAATTATTATTAAACAAATATAATGCAAACGCGTTTCTGTTATTATCACTCGATTTTTATTTTTACTTTGATTTTCATTTTCACTGTACTAAGCAACGTGATATTCGAACGCATTTTTCTTTCAAAAAATTGGCGATCGCGAACACGGCAGGTTGGATTCAAATATAATAATATATAAATAATATATGATACAATACAGTATATAGTATATGTAATATAATGTAATGTAACATGTATATGTAAACGTGATCGGTGAAGGAACTAGTCAGGTTATTTGATTAATCAATTAAATGGCCATGTAATATTAATATTTTCTTGTCCAACCAAATTAGTGCCTGATTTTTTAAGGGGTAGTACCAGACAAAAAAAAATGAATACTATAGAATCAATAACCGAATTAATTGTAACGAATATCTAAAATAACACAACTTGTATATCCGTTTTAAACGAAAAAAAAAACAAAAAAAAATATTTGACAAATCTAAGCTAATATATCGATTATGTATCCTCACACCCAGCCACCCCTGTCCTATGGAGCTTTTGTAATTTCTTGTCATGTCTTTCTCTCTATCTATTTATTTCTCACTTACAATTTTAGTCAGAGCTGTGCAGTATGCTATTGCGTTATTATCTATTTATTGTAGAATAATCGATTAATGAAGTGCATCACGTTATATAGAAACAAAGAACAAAAATTATCAAAACAGGGAAAAAAAATGGTATTATACTATATAATGTAAATAAACAATGCTTCCTCTGCAATATATATTGGGTCTGTTGGTGTAACAATTATTTATGATCACACGCATTACACTCATCCCCTGTATCAACCTATGCTCCCATAAAAAAAACAAATTGGAAAAAAAAGGAAATCGGTATTGATAGTGTAATAATTATGAATGTGACGTCGATAATTTCAAAGTTATCAAATTCTACTTTTCTCACTAACATTGGGAATACACTAACGTCGAATCTAGATCTCATGTGGTAATATTTCGATACCTAGCAATAGTGAAGATAGAAAAATCGACGTAAAAAACATCATACACTTTTTTTCGATCCGATAATCATGGAATTACTTGAAATTTTCCAATAACTCAACGAGAAACTATCTCACGCCATTGTGAAAAAAATTCTGAACGTAAAATTTCGTGCTTCAAAATCTTTGGAAGCAAAGCTTTTTACACGTTTTTTCTTCCAGCACACTGAAAATCCTCATTTCTTTCGCCACGATTCGTTAAATTTTGACAAAGTTGCGTTTGTCTGAAAAATCGAAGGCTCTTTTCGCCGGGAAACATACGTGCGATCCTTCGATTACGCCAAATGTCGCAATCCCGGCTTTAAAAAAAAAAGGGGGAAAAAAAACTACTCAGTTACAAGGGAAAGTAGTGGTCAGCTGTTCGATGGCCCTGTACAAAAATAGTAGGCAGGGTAATATCGCGTGCGGTGGTGGTAAAAAAACGTTACGATGAGTCGCTCAACCAAGAATAAGAGGAGTTCACGAATGGGAAAACAATTTTTTTTAGATATTAATTATAAATATCTAGGCGCCCACCTACGCCCGTTTTATCGGTGTTCGATAGAAAAATATCAACCTCTAGGTGGTAGCAGAAAAAAAAAAAAGTGCAAATTGAGACACGCATCTTTTATATGCACGTTTTATGCGCTTATAACGTCAAACGTCAAACATGTAACGAGGTGTATTCCTAAAAAATTGCGTTCGTATTTTGAATGTGGTAATGATCGTGGGTAGAAGTAGCCAATAACAGTCCGACTATGCCAGAGGCACTGACTCATTGTCGGGGCTGACGGTGTACATGAGGCAGAGTGCCGAAATAAACTTGAAGATTCTTGGAAACTACGTTAACAATATACAACTGTTCTATAATCCATGCAGAAATTATCGGCTGTAATATCGCGATTCGGAGATCATGTCAAAATTATTCAGGATTTATGATAGCGGGTGACGAATCACTTCGATTAAATCAATCGCAAGAAAATTATTACTCAGAAAGAGAAATGTGCACAATGCACAAATTTTCTAGTTCTCGATCAGCTTACAAACCGATGTGGAGGTGAAGCTAAAAATATTCGAATTATTTGCGTAGCTATGAGAGAATGATTAAATTTCACTAATTTTGAACTGGGAATAGAATTTCATTCGTAAATTGGAAACCTTGTAGTCAACCGAACACTGAAAATACATGACGTGTGCCTCACCAAAAATTTTTCAACTACTTTAAAAAAAATTCGGTATGCGGATCCAGTTGTGTTAAAAGAAAATAATTGGATATCTCCAGGAGGTCTGCCAGGAGATTCTCGAGTCGCCAAAAATACTCGGCATTACGTATAGACGAGAATGTATAAACCGTGCATAAAATGTCTTTCTGCATACATAGAAATTTCGATATTTTATACATTTTATACGCGCTACGGAGTACAGCTACTTCCGTTGCATTAATTTATCGAAGAATTATTTTTCGCTTCTCCTCCAACCCCTCGCTGATTTTTGTCTCTCCGACATCGGTGTAGTCGATCGTTTCAAAGTTGCATCAAAAAATGAGAAACGATGTGTAAAATAAACGTCTCTTATTTAATTATTTTTCTTTTCTTTTTTTTTTCTCTTTTTTTTGATGTTCGTTCCTCCGAGTTGTCTGTCGAGTCTGCGCGTGGCAGAATGCCAAAATTATAAATAACTAAAGTCTCAAATATAATTATTTGCACTATTATTGTCGTTCCCCTCCCTGCGCAGGGTCCCCTTAAAATCTGTAAATCATAAGTCTTTTAATTTTGAAAAAATTTCAAATCGTCTCTTCTCGATGTAATAAGGATAACGCAGAGCTCGGGCATAATTAGCCTGAAAATCTGTAACGGAAACGTTGAAAAAAAACCGTTCGTAGTCTGGTATTTCGCGTAATTATTTCGCGTTTTCTTAGCAACTCATTATAACTATATCGGTTCAAATCGTTTAATATTTGAAAATAGAAGTGGCACATCAGCAACTAGCTCGGTGACTCTTTATTAGAGAATTCAAAGGTCTTCTCTAAATTGTACCCGAGAGTTGCTTATTAATAGTATTTCGGTCAAAGTCGGCCACTGTACACATTATAAATGAGCAGCTTCAGGGAAAGGTTTATGAAATAATCCCATCATATAAATTACTCACGAGATAGAAAAAAAAATAAATTGTTTCAATACGAACAGAAAAACAGTGGGATGAAAAATTTTTTCAGGAGTACCATCGTCTTTCTACGGCACTTACAGAGATCGGGAAATCGGCGAACATTCTCATGAGAATAGTTTGAAATACGTGGCATTAAAGGACCTTTTTATCTCAGCCGGTGAAGTAGGCGACGAATTCAACCAGGAAGCAGAGCCTGATGAGGAGCCAAACTATTCTAAAGAATTCCAAAACTTCATCGACAGGTAAATAATGTATGCGGTTTCGGTTCGAGATGAACGAAAAAAAGCGCATACCGATTCGTGAGGATTTTTAATCCTCATTTATTTATTTACTTATTTTTTTTTTTTTTATGAAAAAAATTAAAGCTTATCTGCACAACACGAGGAGACCGTTAACGCTGTAGAAAATTATGAGGGAACTCCGAGAAATTCGTGGGAAATTTCAAGGCACTTGATTCGATCGGATAAATTTTGGGAGAACGAGGGAACCGAGATCACATCTTACGAACGGCAGCTGCATGAAGATTTTCCAAAAAATAAACGATACACCGTCATCCGGAGACTCGATTATCCGGATACCGAACTGGAGAGTAATGGTAGGTTCAAACTATCGTGGTAACTATATCATCTTTTCATTTTGAAGTCGCTATCGTTACAAAGTTTTAATCAGAAAACCGGATTCGCCTCGATAGCGGTATAAGTGGTTTTAAAATAGAATTTTTCGGACGCAATACACGGACACCCCCTACAGGTGGACACATAACGCTTCTTTGCCGAATTATTTTTGCGGATTATAAAGTAGAGTTGAATCACATCGCGCAGGAAATTTTACTTTCCTCTCTGCTACGCCCACGCGCATAGTAACCCCCCAACTTTCTCTCTCTCTCTCTCTCCCTCTCATTATTTTTCCTCTCTTTCTACGTACGTACAAACGTATGTATGTAAAATCTACGTACAGTGGAGGTTCGGAAACGATCCCTTGAACCAGGAATAGATCGGTCGCTATGCTATCCTAGGAGTCAACTAGTGAGTCACCTTTCGACTCACCTTTCATCCAAGTTCTTTTCTACGTTTATACATATTTCTATTTATTTATTTATAAATTTTTGCTCGGGTATATTTTTCATCATATGTTGCAACATTTTCTATAGAAATTTTTATAATCTTGAAAATCTCGATGATATTATTCGAAAGTTATCTAGCACAATTCGTATTATATTAGAACACATATACGGAGATACTATTGCATAGAGCAAACGAGTGCATAAATTGCGTAACATCTTTTGCTTGTTGTAGACCAGACAAGGTCCCTGCAGTGTGTAAACCTCGCATGTAACGTAAAACCAAGATTCTATTCTTCATTGCGATATAAGTTTATGTTATAATATTATGCCACATGCAGGTCTAGTCCTAATTAGCGCACGCGTAATTCAACGAAACTGAAACCTATTGCGTGAGCCTCCGCATGTGCTTTTGTACGCTGTCCCAAATGAAGAAGAGGAGGAGGAAGAAAAACAAGACTATTCCGTCGAGAGGAGGTTGTTAGCGTGGAAATGGAAGGAGAGAGTTCTATCAGAAGAGGTTCAAAAGCTTTTGGCATTTCGTTTGGAATAATAAATAATCGTTACGCAAAAATATTATCGGTGTTGAAGGACTTTCAAATCGAAGCACCGCACCGAGCTCACGTCTGGACGTAGTGGCGAGTCTTTACATTCTCGAGATACTATTATTATAACCAACGCTTACGGTATATGACGTTCCGATGGCCCCCTGGAGCCTCCAAGAACTCGAGAAGAGCTTTACCGAGTCCGAAGGCTGTGCGGATCAGCCTCCAAATTAACGCGCGTTCGTCTGATTCATCTCTCGTGAAATTTCAGGGTCGAAGGGTCGAAGGGTTGAAGAGGTGAGGGTAGCTGTCTAGCGAGATGAAAAAGTATCGACTCTGCGGATATAATCGTTGGACGGATCGCGAGGGGTTGTTTTTGTTGTTCTTTATGAAACTTCCGGTCCGAGATGGCTGAGGAATTTTATAGCAAAGATGTCGCTTCTGATTTGTTGTAGAGCGATGGACCAAAGGGAGGTTGTATTATATTTCGGTCCCGCGAGTCACGGAGATCTGAATGCCCCTCCGCACTGCTTTGGAGTGCGTCGACGTCGGCTACCCCCACCTCTATCGGATACCCGCAAGATCTTCACCCGAAGACCAGAAGTTTCACTCGCAATTCGCATTCGACCGACGTCTTGGTTAAAAGAGTCTCGGGGATATTTTGATAATGACTTGACTTCTGCCGACTGAAGCCGTGGCAGGCAAATAGCGAATTATTTAAACGAAACGTATATATTATATACACATATAAATTAACGAGCGCAGTTATAGTTACAAGAGAATATTAAAAAGAAAAATAGTTACTAGCGTACATAGTTGAAGAAAAGTCTACGAAGAGGAGCAGCACCCCATTGTCCAAACGGAAAGGATTTGACCTGCTTAATTAAAATCGAACAATTATTTATTTAACGGTGTTTCGTGTTGGTGTGTGTTAGATATTTGCCACCAGTGAGAATCGTTCGTTTTTTAATCATCAAATTTTGGATTGTGCTTCATCCAAGATGAATCGTCAACAATCCAACACTCAACAATCTCAGCAGAGTAGGCAGCAACAAACTTCTACGACAACTCAGCAACAGCAAATGCAGCAACAACAATATTCGCAGCTTAGGACCGAGCACCAGATTACGCGTCAGCAGGTCACCAGTCAGCAGAGAGGTCAGTCTCTCGTTTGACCCGAAAATCCGGATGCGAATGCGAATGCGAAATGAAAATGACCACGAAAATCAAAAACGTGTTTGGTTTTTTTCTGTTTTTTTCCCCAAGAGCGATAATCAAGGAAATACAGGCACATCTTCGTCCATGATTCTCGTCCCGATCTGAACCGACTGTGAATTTCTATCCGTCGATTATTCTTATTTTATTTATTTTTTTTATTGATTTCATTGATCCCTGGCGTGTGAAAAATTGAAAATTTATGAATTAACTCCTCACAGTCTTCTGAAATCTAACCCTCTTCTCGGGTATGTCCCTCTATCCGAAATTCCACTGTAGAGATCTATTTTTGATCGAGCTCTCGTAAGACGCAGTGCTTTCTAAAGATAGAATTTAACTTTCGAGATTTTCTCGAGGCTCCAACGTCGCCGGAGGCTCGTTTAGCGGGTTGGGACCGTCTGTGCCGTCATCTCTAAGATAATCTCTCCCTACTTTTTTACACCCCTCCCTCCACCCCCGTTAACTTCGGACAAAAAGTCATTCAGATACCAGCTGTCAAAACGAAGTTGACGCTCTTCCGGCGCGTATGGGGCCCTACGGAAAGAAGGGAAACATTATCTCTCCAACCCTAAAATATTCTTTCCCTAAGCGTTGCAAGATGTTGAACTCAGAATATAGAATTCCCTCAGAAATCAGCCCCGCAATAAAATTTCCAAAAACTATACGATGAAAAAGAGCCCGATCGAACCGCAATTAAAATGACATTAACGGTACCCGATAAGAGAGCAGATTGGATGGAACCTGTTAGATGACAAGTTCTGCACTTTTCCAACTCGTGGAAAAAAAAAACTATTCCCTTACCCATAATTTTCAACCGTGTTAAATGCAGGTCGTATCGCGGAACACCCGAGTGTGGGCAGAGATAGCGATAGTTATCACCTGGTACGGTTGGCGAACGGGACCTTGCTCTGCCTTTACCTGCACGCACATAATGCGGGAACGAGTTCAGATACTTGTCCCTGTAGATATTATACAAATGGAAATTCTTTACGTATCAGCATAGGATTACAAAGAGAGAAATCAATCGACTGAAAATTGCCAGTCGAATGAACAAGCCGAGCGTGATAACGAACCTAACGGATAATGGGGAGAAAAATTCTCACGGAGTGATAATTTTTTTCCCGAGGTCATTCGAACGTCATTTCGACAATCAGACGCGACCGCAGCTGTCAATGTGACTAACCGCGGTATAAAAACGCGATAGTTTTCAACGGGATTTTTTCATTGAAAATCGGTAAAAAAATTCGTGTAAAAATTGTTTCATTTTTTATATCGGTGTTTCCGATGGAATGAGTATGTGAATTTTGTACGTAGATAGAGCGGAATTTTTTCGCGTAAACAATAAAGAGAATTATGCGGATGTTGGTTGAGAAAAAGCAGGGTGCCGAGGTTGATGGATCGGTGATGATTGGCGATATGGCACCCTTCGAATAATAGGTTTGTTCGAAAGGCGTTATTTTGGTCAGTGACTGGTTTTGCGTAACTTTACCAACGAGCCGATTGGTCGGTCGAGTGGTGAGGTATAGTGAACGGTCCCGACGTCGCGACGACGCGCGGCCACACCACACCACTCCGCTGGGCGTCCCGCACGCCGTGTAAAGATAGTTGCTCCTAAAATGGGTTCGGGTAACGCGATCCCATGCCGCACAAAAATAGGTTGCGGCTCACCTTCCGCCTCGCCCCGACAGCCCCGCATCGCCGGAGATTCATCAGAGAAATATGCTGCATTTTTCTCCAGATCTAACCAAATAAATATTAGCAAAAAAAAAATAAAACAAATTACACCTCACCACCCTTAGCTAGCTTTTTTCGAATTTTTTCATCCTAGCCAGGACGGATTTTTCATGCTCCTCAACGTCTGGTTTCATCGTGTCAATCTTCATCGATTGATTTTTTCAGATTCTTTTTTTCTGTGGAGTACATGAATGAATGAGAGATACAATTTTTTGATTTTACTTTGCCCCGCGTTGATTTTGCCTGATGTGAACCACAAATTTTGTGTCGTTCAATAGCAATTGAGGTAGCTTAAAAAAATACAGCGACATTTCCCACTCAGCTATATAGTGACCTGGCTTTTGGCCAATTTGACACAAACAATGAGATCTATATAGATAACCGCGAATCTAAATTCTTGAGTGTTTCATATAACGATTGCGCTATAAACGGTAGTAAAAAAAATGGTCAATAATCGAATTTTGGTAACTCATTTGTTCTCTTTTTGCCCATGTAGTGCAAGGAGAAATCGTGATGCAGTCGACACCCACCATACCAGCGTGAGTATATGATTGCATTTAATCGCGGTAATTCGAACGACATTTTTTCTGTGGGGAAAATTGAGAGTGAAATTTCTGATCGCAGATTCACCGGAAGACCGGGTGATCCGTCTCCTCCAGTTTTCGAGCAAATTTTCAAGAACGCAAGATTCGCGCAGGGCGGAAACGCAATATTTGAGGGTCGCGTACGGGGTAACCCAAAACCTTCGGTATCCTGGACTCACAAGGGGCAACCACTATTTGAATCCCAGAAAATCCGCATGTCCTACGATGACAGAAGCGGCGTCGTTACATTGCAGATAAATCAGATCGGACCTGGTAACGAGGGCGAATATACGTGCAGTGCAAAGAATCAATATGGTAAGTAACGAGGGTGTAGAAATTGAAACCAATTTCTCCCGATAAATTAAATTAACTATACATCATTTGATCGGTATTTATGAATCTTAGGTGAGGCAATTTGCTCCGTTTATATTCAACCGGAAGGATTCGGACCTCCACCGCAGCAGCAGCTCGGTGGTTACCAGAAAGAATACGCCCAAACCTTCCAAACGACTCGCAAAACGATCGAAAAACAGAGCTACACCAATGGAAGTACTATCGAAGATTTCAAAGTGCGTCCGATCGGATATTAATTTTTTTTTCTATCAACACGAGATCGAATGGAATGAGAAATGTGATTACTATGAATGTGAATTTCCAGGTTGACACCTTCGAATACAGACTGCTACGAGAAACAGAATACCGCGAGTCGATAACTCGTCGTTATGTGGGTGAATCTGATACGCAAATTTCAACCGTAATCGACAGATCTTTGGGACCGGTTTCGCCACCCCAAATTTCCCAAAAACCGAGAAACTCTAAGCTAGTCGAAGGCTCCGACGCCGTCTTTACCGCAAAACTTACAGCGAACCCAAAACCAAGAGTTAGTAGGATTCTTTTAATTTTTATCAGTTTAATGAAAATCCTAATCAGCAATCAATCGAGCTAAAAAATAATTTCATTAATTACCCCACAGCTAACTTGGTTCAAAAATGGACAAAGGATTCGCGATTCACAGCGCGTTGAAATCACTCATTCGAATCAACAAGCTACTCTAAAGGTTCGAGGAGCGCGCCAAGAAGACGGTGGTCACTACACATTGCTAGCAGAAAATCCTCAAGGATGTACAGTAAGCTCTGCGTACCTCGCAATCGAGCCAAGTGATCAAGTAGATCAAGCTCAAACTCAGGTTCATCAGAGGGAGGTACTAAAGAGCACTCATGTCGAGAGCTCCGAGACTACAGAGGCTGGAAAAGTCCTGCCACCAAATTTTATTCGCACTTGCGCCGACCGCGATGTTACCGAAGGAAAAATGACGAGGTGAATATCTTCGTCCTATCTCTGGACATTGTTCAATTTTCGAAACACTTCATTTCGCCCCAAAAATCGAAAAAATCCAAAGGGGTATAATACCTTAGATTTTTGACGATTTTGGGGTCGAAAATCGACATTTAATTTTACTGGGTTTTCTATGGTATTCTTTTGAAATTGATCTCAGGAATCCGAATCTGGAAGTCAAATTGATCTATCTATAAAATTGATCGAGTTATCTCAATTTTGTCGCTCTGAAATGTGAAAAAATTCAGATATCGCGAGAACACCTTGATTTTAAGAGGGGATTTATCTATAAGAATAACTTTTCGTTTTCCAGATTTGATTGCCGCGTGACCGGACGCCCTTATCCGGAAGTGAGCTGGTATATAAATGGTTACCAAGTAGCCAACGACGCGACCCATAAGATCCTCGTGAATGAATCGGGTAACAATTCGCTAATGATAACGAACGTAAGCCGAGCAGACGCTGGTATAGTGACCTGCGTAGCACGTAATAAAGCTGGAGAAACGTCATCTCAATGTACCCTAAACGTCATCGAAAAAGAACAAGTTGTGGCGCCGAAATTCGTCGAGCGTTTCACAACGATGAACGTTAAGGAAGGAGAACCAGTTGCTTTCAATGCTAGAGCGGTCGGCACTCCCATACCACGAATCACTTGGCAGAAGGTGAATATTCATGACATTTAAAGATATTAAACATTCACTCATTTTTTGTTTCTTCTCTTCTTCAGGATGGTGTGCCGATAGCGCCCGGCCCCGACGTGCGCATATCGACGGACGGCAGTGGAGCCTCGACCTTGGATATCCCCTTAGCAAGAGCCTCAGATGCAGCATGGTATCAATGCACTGCACAAAATGTAGCTGGCTCTACTGCCACCCGGGCCCGGCTTTTCGTCGAAACACCAAAGGGATCTGCCCCCGAACCAAGACGCCTGAACTTACCACGACCGACGAAAGTCATCGAACCAGAGTAAGTCATTGATAAATAAATTTTGAAAATAAAAATTTTACTTTTTAAACTACAATGTTTTTCATCTTTCAGACCTGCACCTGGCCCCGAAGTGATCTACCTGCGACACGTTGAGCGTGCGAAACCGCACTTACCAAGTCACGAGGAGGATCGAATCTATCCACCTCCGCAGTTTATAATCCCTCTACGCGATGGTCACCAGATTGAGGGTGGGCGACAGCACTTCGAGGCCAGAATCGAACCGGTGGGCGACCCTACGATGAGGGTCGAATGGTATGTCAACGGAAGACCTCTGGACGCAAGTAAGTACCATAGCTTGTTTCTCTAAAAAATTTGCAGTGCTTAAATTTTTTCATTCAATTTTTCTCACCCCTAGGTTCCCGAGCTAATTCCATCTTTCGATTTGGATTCATCGCCCTGGATCTGATCAGCATCGTGATGCACGACGCCGGCGAATACTTGTGTCGCGTTATAAGTTCAACGGGCACCGCCGACTCAACCGCAAGACTTAACGTAACTGGTTAGTATCTCACCTATATATTTACCTCGGCTGAATGAGCAGATCCCAGTACCAAATTTCTCTCTAATATCGGACTTGCATCATCGATGATTTGAATTGCAGCTCGCGCTACCATCGAGCAGACAAGTCAGCATCCGGACAGCCTGCAATACATTCAGCAATTAGAGGACTACAGCAAATATCAAAGACAAGAGAGTTTCGAAGAAACCTCTTCCCAGCGGCCGGTATTCATCCGCCCACTCCACGAACTTGGCGAACTTCAGGAGGGCCGTAATGCCCACTTTGAAGCTCAGCTAACACCCGTTAGCGATCCAACCATGAAAGTGGAGTGGTACAAGGATGGAAGACCGATCACGGCCAGTACGTTCACTCGCGATTTCCAACTCTACCATGTTCAGAAAATGTATACATGACCTTGGATTAATTTATGGAATGTTACAGGTTCAAGAATCACAACCATCTTCAACTTCGGTTACGTCTCACTTAATATAATGCACCTACGAGTTGAAGATGCCGGTTCTTATACGGTTAGAGCCGTGAACCGTTTGGGAGAGGCAATAAGCACAGCATCTCTTCGGGTATTTGGTAAGATAACTGATAATCGATAGTCCTAAGTTTCGCACCCAGGATTAAGAGTATTTTCGAAAAATGAGCGATGATATGTTTTTCAGCGCGCACAAGCGTTACCTCAGATCTCGGAATACCCGAGCAACAAAAATACATTGAAGCTGCAGAGGAATTGGAAGCATATCAGCAGGCGATGCACCAGAAATATTCGCAGGAACAACCAGAAAGAATTACCCCACCGGAATTTAAGAGCCCCATAAAGGACCAAAACAACGTCCGGGAGGGTGGGTTCGCACATTTTGAAGCCCGCCTGGAGCCAGTCGGTGACTCTACGCTACGCGTCGAATGGCTCAAGGACGGACGACCAGTAGAAGCTAGTGAGTTGAATTCCATCTACTTTGCGAATGATAAAACGCATTTTTCTTTTCCATTTCGACGGGTATTTGACCAATCTTGATCCCCGCAGGTTCACGAATCACTACGTTCTTCAACTTTGGCTACGTAGCGCTCACTATAAAATACGTAACGATTCATGACGTTGGAATATACACTTGCCGTGCCTACAACAGGGCAGGCGAGGCAAGAACCACCGCACAGTTGAGTGTCATTAGCAAGAATGATGTGATATACGACAGTCAGCATCCTAGTGGACTGCAGAAGATTCAGACACTCGAAGATTCTAGCCGTTATTCTCGTCAGGTAAGGACACCTTGACGTTCAACTCATTTTAATTCTACCGATTAGATTTTATTAAATTTGATATATCCTATTTTCCGTTACAGGTACAGGAAGAGGTTCAAGTTACCCAAGCACCTCGTTTCCTAGGGCCACTAAAGGGTACGAATAAAATTGTCGAAGGTCAACGCGCGCACTTTGAAGCCCGCGTGGAACCGCAGAGCGACCTTACGATGAAGATAGAGTGGTACCATAACGGCAAGGCGATAACTGCTGCTAACAGGATTCAAACTTATCACGACTTTGGATACGTTGCCATCGATATTCTTCAAGTCCGCGCTGAGGACATCGGAACGTACACTGTTGTAGCGAGAAACGCTCTTGGCGAAGCACAACTTTCGGCAACAATGACAGTGGAAAGTGAGTATCGAAAATCCAACAAGGTATGAGAAAATCGGAACACGAAATTAAACCTTTCGAATTTTCCAGCTCGTTCGGGTGTCGATACCAGCAGTATGCACCACGGAACCTTCGAAAAAACGCAGCGTCTGGAGGGTTCAAAGTTCGTTGAACCTCAATACCACATCGAAGAAATTTCAAAGTCCAAACCAATTTTTGTTCAGCCTCTATCCGATCCGAAACCAGTGAGCGAGGGTAAAAACATCCACTTAGAATGTCGTTTAGAACCCATGGGGGATCCGACGATGCGAGTCGAGTGGTTCCAAAACGGTCGCCCTGTGACCGTTGGCTCCAGATTCAGGACATATTATGACTTTGGATTCGTCGCCCTCGACATTGTTCACACAACAGCGTTGGACTCAGGAGAATATACTGTTCGGGCAACAAACCACCTTGGTACAGCTCACACTTCAGCTTGCGTTCGAGTTATCGGACGTTCAGATATTGTTACCGATTCCCAGAATGAACAGTCCTTGGAACAAATTCAAATGCTCGAGGACTCCTCGAGGTACAGGAGAACTCAACAGGAGGAAGTGACGGTCTTGCAGGCACCACAATTCAGCAGACCTCTTCACAATATCGAAACTGTCGAACTCACAAATGTGCATTTGGAATGCCGCCTTCAACCGGTTGGTGATTCTACAATGCGCGTTGAATGGTTCGTCAATGGTCATCCGGTGAAAACTGGACACCGTTTCAGACCTTCCTATGAGTTTGATTACGTCGCTCTTGATATATTGGGAGTTTATCCCGATGACTCTGGCGTTTACACCTGCCAAGCGCGTAATCAACTTGGCGAGGCTGTTACCTCCTGCTCCGTTCGTGTCCACGCTAAAAAAGATCTGTTGTTGGAAACTCAACACCCGGAAGGTTTGGAGAAAATTCAATACCTGGAGGACGCTTCCAGGTACAGGAGAAACGAGCTAGTCGACGAAGTCGTTAAAATAAAGCCCAGATTTGTTACCAAACCAAAGAACCAGGAGAATCTGCGCGAGGGACAACACGCTCACTTTGAATGCAAACTCGAACCTGTTACGGATTCAAATCTTAAAGTGGAGTGGTTTAAGAATGGTCGTCCAGTAACCATAGGTGAGTGTCCCGATAGTTGGGGGCGAAATCTGGGTTAAATTTTGAATTCTACGTTAATTATGTGGATTTATGTAATTTCCAGGACACCGATTCCGTCCCATTCATGACTTTGGATACGTTGCCCTGGACGTAATTGACCTGATTGCGGAAGATTCGGGCACCTACACATGCCGTGCCGTCAATTTAGTTGGAAGCGACGAGGTGGTATGCACCCTTGGCTGTAGGTCAACCGCACAAATTTTGACCGACACTCAAAACGAAGTCGGTCTTGAGCAGATCCATTATTTAGAAGACAGGTCAAAATACCAAAGACAAGAGGTGGTCGACGAGACCACAACGCAGGCACCGATATTTACAACCTCTTTGAAAAATGTTGAGATCAAAGAAGGTCAGCGAGCCCACTTCGAGTGCCGTTTGATTCCTGTTTCTGATCCCACCATGAAGGTCGAGTGGTTCCACGACAATAAACCCGTGAAAGCTGGGTCCAGATTTATCGAAACTAATAATTTCGGATTCGTCGCGTTAGATATCATGTACGCTTACCCCGAAGATTCAGGCACCTACACCTGCCGTGCCAGAAATGCCATTGGTGAAGCTATCACTTCAGCAGCTGCTGTAGTGCACTGTAAGTATAATCGTCCGTTGGTGATTATCTGATATTTATTGACCAATCGACTAATCCATAGCCAAGAAAACAATCTACCTGGAATCTCAGCACGAAGAAGCGCTGCAGCGTCTTCAACATCTAGAAGATTCATCGCGCTACCAACGAAAGAGTGTACAAGAGGAGACCGTTAGCCAGGCTCCCGTCTTCACCATGCCCATCAAAGATCTGCGCGTCGCGGAAAACCAGGCGGCACACTTCGAAGCCCGTGTTATACCCGTTGGCGACCCAAGACTCAAGGTCGAATGGTTGCGCAACGGTGTACCGATTTCCGCCTGTGAGTGAATCAAATAACTTTATATTTCATACCTTGCAGTCAGACGTGAAAAAAATTCATTTAACAATCCACTCCGTTACTTTTCAGCTAACCGAGTTACGACTATGCACGACTTCGGGTACGTCGCGCTGAACTTGAAATACGTAAACCCTGAAGATTCGGGTTCGTACACCTGCCGCGCCGTAAATGATCTTGGCGAAGCAGTGACTTCGGCTACGATGTTTGTCCAATGTGAGTATAATAAAAAAAAATTGTCATAAACTGACTCACCTCCACGTTATTTTTTTTTGTTCAAACAGCTAAGGCAGCCCTGCAGTTCGAATCACAACACGAAAGTGCTCTTTCAAAGCTCCAGGCTTTGGAAGACACAAGTAAATATCAGCGCCGTGAAGAAGAAGAAGTTACCGTCAAGGACAAACCCTCTTTCACGGTGCAACTCAATGGACCGACAAATCTAGTCGAAGGTCAGAGCGCACACTACGAATGTCGCATCGAGCCTTACCCTGATCCAAATATGAAGGTCGAATGGTTCCACAATGGAAAACCATTGTCCACTGGACACAGATACCGAACTACTTGTGACTTCGGATTCGCTGCTCTCGATGTACTTAGCGTTTACGCAGAAGACTCTGGCACATATACTTGCAGGGCTACGAACAGGCTCGGATCTGCCGAAAGCTCTATCAACCTCGATGTCAAGTGTGAGTATCACTATCATCTGGAGATTTCAAAAATTAATTTGTTTTCCGTTATTTTAATTGATCCTTTTTACAGCTCGAGCATCTATCATCAGCGATACCCAACACGAAGGTGCGCTCCAGAAAATTCAATACTTGGAAGATGACTCTCGCTACAAACGCGTTGCTGCCGAAGACACGATAATCGCAGAGCGACCAAAGTTCGGGCGGCCCTTGAAGAATATTGAACACCTACCGGAGGGCAAGAACGCTCATTTGGAAGCTACATTGACACCGGTCAATGACCCTACCATGGTAGTCGAATGGTACAGAGACGGTAGACCAATTCCCCAAGGACACAAGTTCAAGACCACTTACGATTTTGGCTTCGTTGCTCTGGATATCTTGTACGCTTACCCAGAAGACTCAGGGACATACATGTGCAAGGCCAGAAATGCTGTCGGCGAAGCTGTGACAACTTGCGTAATTGGCGTTGATTGTAAGTAGCCCTGAAATTTAAGTTCTTATTGAATACTAAAATAGTCGCAACATGTGAGACAAAAAATATGCTGATTCGACATGAATTTATCGATATTTGCGGCAGTGTGAAATTGATGCGTATCAATGAGACAGTTTGTTGTCGCATTTGACAAGCACATGCATCATGAATAAATTTGACAAGTGTTCGTCTCTGCAATGATAGGGTTAGATCTATATAACTAATGAAATACGATCGAAAATTCTCGTTTTGCCTACAGCGAAACAAGGACTTCTCCTTGATACCCTGGACGCTCAAAGATTGCAAAAGATTCGGGAGCTCGAGACCGTCGACGTAAAACAAGTTGTAGAAAAGGAAACCGTTCATCAAAAACCCGTGTTTTTAACACCTCTGAACAACCTGGATCACTTAAAGGAAGGCGAACACGCTCATCTCGAATGTCGCGTCGAGCCTATCAACGATCCAAATCTAAAGATAGAATGGTGAGCATCTTGATTTTTTATGATATTCAAAATTGGCACATTTTTTTTTTGTTGATTCCTGATCGTGAAATATTTTTTCATCGCGTTTCCAGGTTCGTAAACGGCGTCGCGATCAAGACGGGTCACAGATTCCGTACTACTCACGACTTCGGCTACGTGGCTCTTGACATTTTGTACACGTACTCTGAGGATTCTGGTACATACATGTGCAAGGCTACGAATCTAGCTGGCGAGGCGGTGAATACTTGCACCATCAAGGTCGCCTGTGAGTATAATTGAACTCTTATCGTTCGAATATGCCAACATGATGTTCCGGAACGCGAAAAAAAATATCTAGGGGGTCATCTATAAATATTTAACAACTGTACTTCGACCGTCATATATCTTACGATTGTCCAGCCCAACAAGACGAATCATGCCCATCACGCTGCGTCCGGTTCTGCGACGATAATCAATTTCCAAGAGAAATCACCGCTCGTATCCCAAAGACTATATCCTGCACTCCCGTTCCACGCCACCCTTCTAGCTTACCTCACACCGAAGCACCTTTACCAGATGCAGATCTACGATTTTCACAAAAGGGTTTCACCGCTCCCAAAGGATACGAACATCCTCGATCCACTCCTGTTGAATTTCCACGTACCGACGACTTTATCACTCGGGAACATCAATTTTTTTATAAGGACACTCCACCGTACAACTACGCGATGGACAATAAAAAATCATCCGTGACCCGTGAAAAAATGCCGAAGGTCCTTAGTCCCCGTGATGTTACGAGGAGTGGAATTTCTCAGAGGAGATTTTCAGCACCGTTTAAAGCGCAATTTCCCAGTCACGAAGATGTCGATCGTCCGATTATGCCAGCAAAAAATTCACGACAACTATCTCCAGCTGCCAGGATCGTGGAACGGAACAAAAATCTTGTTAGTTCTTCGGTAGTGGATCGAAAAATTGATGAAAAGAAATATTCTTCGAAATTCAAAGACCTTGACGACGATCTCACTAGCCCGCCGAGATTATCACCTATGCAAATCGAGTCACAAACGTTAAAAAAAGATCACGATAGCTCCGCAAAGAAATCGCGCAAAAAGTCAAAGTGTAAAGGGCGAAAAAAGAAGGAACAGGTGGAAATTCAGAAGAAAATTTCACCGGTGGAAACTAAAAGTGGTGATTTACCTCATTCGACAGAACGAGATATTGCAGCAATTAAGTTATCTCCAGATGATGGCACACCAGAATCTCTGTCAATCAAAATTCCTACAAAATTGTCCCACAGCGGAAGTCCCATAAGTGCATCAGGATCAATATCTGCAGAAAAATCATTTCCTAGCCAACAGATTACCAGAAATCAATCGGACAGTTCGAAACCTTTGAAAAAGCAAAGAAAAAAATGTAAATCTCCGATGGAAGCAATTCGAAATAAGATTTCCGAATATTTCTGCAGATGTGATAGCGAACAGATGAAATGTAAAACAACGTTTGGAATTGTATGCAACAGACCTGAGTCAGGTGATACAATGATAAAAAAAAGTGTCGGATGACAACACGATTCAAGAAAATCTACTGAAATGGAAACTGAGAAATTACTTCTGTAAATGTTCCAATAAAGGAATGATACGCGCAAGACCTGGACTCTTCTGTAAATGCAAGGAAGATTCGATGGAGAACGAGAATAACCAGAATGCAGCTAGACTGAATGATGATCAAAAAGGTCGTCAATAAAATACTAATCACAACCCAGTACCTTTCTGACCACGTCCAACTAATATAAATACCTCATGTCTGGCAGTCTAATAAATTATGAACCTTGTTAATAATGGGTTGCGTCCGAACAATTTCCGATCTTGAATTTGTCTCGCGTTTTTATAGCCGTTCGTTGTAATCTCATAATAGCCAATGGGCACACATCATGGCGGTATAAGCGTTTGCATGTTATTCCAAAGATTTATAGGATTATGATTACTGTCCCAAAACTATTATTAGCCCTTCTAATGTTAAATGGATGTCAATAAAATAATTGTCGTTTTCGATTATGTTTTTGTCGAGAGAGGCTAAGAATTCATAAATCAAAAGATATTCTGATCTTCCTTACAGCACGCCGTAGCATTTTGTTCGATAGCCAGCACCCTGACGGTCTAGAAAAGATTCGAGAACTCGAATCTCAAGGACATCCCGCTCGTTTGGAGGTCGATGAGCCTGCGGTCACCCCACCACGATTCGTAACAGAGCTCAGGGTGAGTTTTTCGACTCGGTGTACCCTCAAAGAAAAAACGATTTTTAAATAAATAAAAAATGCTCGTTTCAATTACCACAGGGAACAACGGAGGTATTCGAAGGACAAACAGCGCACTTCGAGTGCCAAGTCGAACCCCTTCATGATCCAAATCTCCGCATTGAGTTCTTCCACAATGGAAAGCCCTTGCCATCTGCATCCCGATTCCACATCACCTTCGATTTTGGATACGTCGCTCTCGACATCGGGCACTCTGTACCAGAGGATGCCGGAGAATATTCTGTCCGGGCAATCAACGCCCTTGGACAATGCACGTCATCCATCAGTCTCAAGGTTATTCCAAGGGAGGGTATTATCTTGGATTCTCAGCGCCCAGAGGGTATGGATAAAATCCGAGAACTGGAATCCCAACAACCATGGAAAAGACCAGATGTCCCTGAGCCGCAAACCAGACAACGACCCGTCTTCACTCAGCCGCTCCAAAACATCGATTCTATACCAGAAGGTCAAACGGCGCACTTTGAGTGCAGACTAATTCCTGTAGGAGATCCAACACTCAAGGTTGAGTGGTTTAGAAATGAAAAACCGCTTGAGACAAGTGAGTTTCAGCTTACGATCGTTATTAACTTTAAACTGAAAGCGATAATCACGAGTAACAACGCGTCATTATTTTTTTTTCTTATCTCATCAGGTTCCCGTATCACGAAAGTACATGACTTCGGCTACGTATCGCTCGATATTTCGCACATTCGCGACGAAGATGAAGGTGTCTACATGTGTAGAGCCACAAACCCACTGGGTGAGGCTGTCACCACCGCTTCGATGAGAATTAGATGTGAGTATGGTGTTTCGGATGATTCATTAAAAAATTTCTTCTCACTTCGTACACCTTTGAAAAGTGGAGATATTTACCTTTTATACTTACCAACAGCCAAAGCCAATATTCAACTGGACACTCAGCATCCCGAAGCTCAGCAGAGGATCGCTCAGCTCGAAGCTGACAAGGGACCAAGACGTCCTGATGAGCCAGAGAGAGTATTTGACAAGCCGATTTTCACACAGCTTCTCAGCGGTCCCTCCGAACTTTGGGAAGGACAAGTTGCTCATTATGAGTGCAGGGTTGTCCCGGTCGGTGACCCGAGCTTGAGATTCGAGTGGTTCGTCAATGGCGTAGAGTTGAAAATGGGTAAGTTTTATTCTAAAGTAAAAAAAAAATACTAGTAGCCCGAATTATATTTTCGTTAATTAGTCGTTAATAATCTGCTTTTCTGTGTTTCAAGGATCTCGCTTCCACGTCACCCACGATTTCGGTTTTGTGACTCTCGATATTATGAAGGTAATATCCGAAGACTCCGGAGTCTACACGTGTAAAGCAATCAACAAATCTGGAGAGGCGGTCTCTTCCATATCACTGAAAGTTAAAGCTCGCTCAAACATCGTCGGCGACTCCATTCAGCCGGATGCTTGGCAAAAGATTCAATTGAAAGAAGCTGAGATGAACAAAGTACCAGAAATGTTCATTGACACGACTCCTCAGCAGGCTCCCGTCTTTACAACACATCTTAAGAGCTACGACAAACTTACCGAAGGTCAGCATGTATATCTAGAAGCTCAAGTTGAGCCGAGAGCAGATCCGAACCTTCGCGTCGAATGGTTCAAAAATGGCGTACCTCTGCAAACTGGTACTCGCTTACGTAGTACCTTCGATTTTGGTCTCGTTACTCTCTCTATAAATGGCGTCCGTGCTGACGACTCTGCTATTTACACCTGCAAGGCAACAAATTTGTTGGGTGAGGCTGTTTCTACCTGTACCCTGAAGATCGACGACCGACACTGGCTGTTAGGGGACACTCTTCATCCGGATGCGCTGCCAAAGATTGACGCCCTTGAACAACCGATTATATCTGGAACTGAACAACCCGAAACTGTTTATGAAGAACCGGTGTTCATTACTCACCTGAACAATGTCGAGTGTAAGGAAGGCGATAACGTTCATTTCGAATGTAACGTAGAGCCATCGAAAGATCCGACGATGAAGATCGAGTGGTTCGTAAATGGCAAACCAATTCCACTTGGTGCCAGATTTAAGTCAACATACGATTTCGGATATGTTGCGCTGGACATCAACCACGCATACGAAGAGGACTCCGGACTTTACACCGTCAAGGCAACAAACTCTAAGGGAACAGCGCAGACGACTGGTACCCTGAAATGCATCAGTAAGCAGAATATTTTCCTGCAGACTCAGCATCCACAAGGTGAAGCTGGTCTTGAAAAAGTCAAGGAAGCTGAAGATGCCTACCTCTCGAAATTACAAAGGCGAGATTCAGGACCAGAACACGAGTTCCCCAAGCCAATATGGATTGTACCACTTCAGCCCGAATTCAAACTCGGTGAATCCGAACCACTTCATCTGGAGGGACAAGTTGAACCCAAGGAAGACCCGAATCTACGCATAGAATGGTACTTTAACGGTAAGGTACTTGAACATGGAGCACGATTCAAGATGACCAGTGACTTTGGTTTCGTAACGCTTGATTTGACCGACGTTTATGACCGTGATTCTGGAATTTATACATGCAAGGCATTCAACAAAGCCGGTGAAGCTTTCACCTCGACCACCATTTACTGCTCAACAAAGGAGAACGTGATCGAAAGGTCACAGCATCCCAAGGGCAAGGAGGGATTGGAAGCAATTCAGGACCTTGAAGAATCGCTGAAGAGACCCGATGGCACTCCAGCAGAAAGCGACGAAGGACACCCACCAGTATTTACATCCCAATTCGAGAACTTGACGAACCTTTCAGAAGGTGAAATAGCTCATTTCGAGGCATCCTTGACACCAGTTGGTGATCAAACGATGGTTGTCGAATGGTTCTACAATGGAAAACAACTTGAAGCTAGTCATAGGACCAGGACGGTATACGCTTTTGGTATGGTCGTTCTTGAAGTACTCGGTACAAAGGTCGAGGACTCCGGCACTTACACCTGCCGGGCAACAAACAAATGGGGAAGAGCTGAAATTAGCGTCAATCTTGAATGCGTCGATAAATCTAAGGGACAAAAGCCCAAGTTTACGACTCAAATTCAATCTCTCGAAGGACTTAAGGATGGGCAGTCCGTACACTTCGAATGCACGTTGATTCCGGTCGGTGACCCACACATGAAAGTGGAATGGTTCCACAACGGGCAACCGCTGCGTCACTCATCCAGATTCAAGATGGTATCGGACTTCGGATTTGTTGTAATGGACATCGCTGGCGTAATGTCCCACGATACCGGAGAGTACGTCTGCAAGGCAAGTAATAAATATGGCGAAGATTTTACCAAGGCCACAATAAAGTGCTTCGGAAAGAGCGGCGTCTACTTGGATTCTCTGCAACCCGATTCTCTAGCTCGAATTCGAGAACTCGAAAGCTTTGGGGCTGATCAACCTGCTGCACCATCAACACCGGTGGCAGAACCGCCCAAATTTATAACACAAATTTCGAGCATCAGCAAATTAGTCGAGGGGCAATCAGCACACTTTGAAGCTAGACTTACACCAGTAACAGATCCCGATCTCGTCGTCGAATGGTATTACAACGGCAAGAAATTACCCCATGGACATCGTTACAGAACTTTCCACGATTTTGGTATCGTGATTTTGGATATCCTTTACTGCTATGAAGAAAACTCTGGAGAATACGAATGCAGGGCTGTAAATAAATACGGTCAAGACTCCACCAAAGCCACGTTGAGATGTCTCTCCAAGGCGAACCTCATTCTAGACTCTCAATTACCGAAGGGTATGGAAGGCGGTCTTGAAAAAATTCAATCTCTCGAGGACTCCTTGATTCGTACCAAGGACGAACAGAGTGTCCAGGAACGTGGCAAGGCTCCGGTATTCACCGTTCCCCTCAGCAACATTGACGGCCTCCGAGAAGGAGAGAGCGCCCACTTCGAGGCACGGCTAACACCTACAGATGATCCTAAGTTGAAGGTAATTAATAATAATCATCCAAATAATTGCAATTAATTATCCAGATTATCATGAGATATTATTCGTTCACAGGTCGAATGGTTCTGGAACGGGAAACCTCTGCGTACGGGATCGAGGTTCCGAACGTTCTGCGACTTCGGTTTCGTGATCTTGGAGATTTCTCCGATTTATCCCGAGGATACCGGAGAATACAGTTGCCGAGCGACGAACGACTATGGCGAAGCTGTAACGACGTGCACGTTAAAATGCACTGGAAAACGTAATATTATATTGGAATCTCAGTTACCGAAGGGAATGGAGGGAACGATTGACAAGATCGCGGAACTCGAGGGTCTCGGCAACGCACCAGGGCAGGCTAGCCCCGATGACGACACCGGCAAACCACCAGAATTCATCACAACACCCTCTGATTTGACTTTGCAAGAAAACTCTCTCGCGCATTTCGAATGCAGGCTGCAGCCAGTAAACGACTCTAGTATGCGCGTCGAATGGTATCACAACGGAAAGGCGCTTCTAGCAGGATCCAGAGTAAAAACTATTCACGACTTTGGATTCGTTATATTAGAGGTTGCAAATTGCTACCAACGAGACTCTGGTCTTTACACGTGCAAGGCAACAAATCGTCACGGAGAAGCAACGGTTTCCTGCAAGCTCCAAGTCAGAGGACGTCAGGGAATAATTCTGGAGCCACAACTCCCGACTAACTTCAGGAGCGGTACTGAAAGCATTCAAAAACTAGAGGAATCTCTTTATAAGCAGGACGAAATAATGACTGAGGACGAAAAACCGAATCCTCCGAGATTCACAGTCGAGCTGAAAGACATTGAAGTAGAAGAATCTGGACCAAGTCACTTTGATTGCCGCGTAGAACCAGTTGGCGATTCCACGATGCGCATCGATTGGTTCCATAATGGAAGGCCGTTCGCAACTGGATCCAGAGTTCACATGATCAATGATTTTGGCTTCATCTCTCTCGATCTTTCGTACACCTATGCCAGGGACAGCGGTGAATATGTCTGCAGAGCTACTAACAAATGGGGATCTGCAACTACAAAGGCATCCATAATATGCAAAAGTAAGTACGACCGAAGCAAGCGCAAGTCAGGATCGTTAAATTACTTTTTCTAATTTGAATCATTTCTTTTTATAGCTAAAAAAACGATCGATTACGACTCGCAACTGCCATCGGGAATGAGTGGCGAAAAATTGAAAGAGCTGGAACGTGGACCGGTCAGCGTCGCCCCGGCAGCTGATGCCCCGAGACAACCACCCAAGTTCATTACCCAAATTCAATCTGCAACTGTCGATGAATCCGAACCGGTTAGATTCGAGTGTCGCGTTGAGCCTAAGGATGATCCTAATCTAAGGATCGAGTGGTACAGAAATGGAAAACTTATCCCAGCTGGACACAGATATAGAACAACTTACGATATGGGCTTCGTATCCATGGATGTCTTGTACGTCTATTCGGAAGATTCCGGTGAATACGTTTGCAAGGCTATTAATGACCTTGGCGAAGACACAACGAGGGCATCAGTATCCTGCAAGAGTGAGTAAAAATAATCAATAATCAAATATCAATCTGTAACCTGGATTTTTTTTTTTTAATTCATTTTTTCCCCCGTTCCAACAGAATTGCCAAATATCATTCTACAAAATCAAGTACCGAAGGGAATGAAGAAATCCGAAGCTCTAATGCAGATGGAAGCTACCATCAAGAAGTACACCTCAGAAATTCATTTGACCGAGGACGACCTGTACGACGCAGACAAGAAGCAACCACCTCGTTTTGTTACCCAAATCAAGGAGCAGACCGAGCTCATCGAGATGAATAGCACCAAATTCGAATGTCAATTGGCTCCTGTGGGCGACCCGAACATGAAAGTAGAATGGTTCTTCAACGGTAAACCTCTACCCCACAAAAACAGATTCACGCCAATCTACGATTTCGGTTACGTCGCCATGAACTTCGGATGGGTCTACCCAGAAGACAGTGGCGAATATTTGTGTAGGGCAACAAACCTTTACGGTATGGATGAAACGAGGGCTGTTATCAGGACCGCTGGAAAACCCGGGATAATATACGAATCTCAACTTCCCAAGGGAATGAAGAGTATCGAGAAAATCAGGGAAATGGAAGCCGCCTGGCAAGTGTGAGTATACAATTTTTCATCCCTTGAAAAAAGGATAAAAAATTCGTCACGCTAATTTTCGTATCTGGAAATAGTGTACCGGAAGAAGAAGGTGAAGACGAAAAGGTTCGAGCACCACCAGCGTTCGTAAGCAAACCCGAACCGGTAACTGTCGAAGAAAGTGACTGGGCAAGATTCTGCTGTCGTGTTACGGGACACCCGAAACCTCGAGTGATGTGGATGATCAATGGGCACACCGTTTTCAACGTGAGTATCGCACTTGCTATATGAAATCATCGTGAAGGGTGGAATAAAAAATTTAATTACTTTTATAGGGAGCCCGCTACAAGCTTACCTACGACGGGATGTACCATTTGGACATTCCAAAGACGAGACAATACGATCACGGTAAAGTTGAAGTTATCGCGCGTAGCTCCGTAGGTGAAACCCGTACGGAAACAACCCTTACAGTGAAGCCCCGCAGCGACGACTACCGCGGGGTCCTCAAGAATTCGCCCAGGCGTAAGTATTCAGACCCGTATTCAGAGCCGGAGTTTGGGTCGCTCCGGCAAATCTGCGCGCGATTTGGATGGCGAGAAAAATTTCCGAGTAGATTCGTAAAGGATGTTTTTAAAATATGAACTGTTCTGAATTATCGAAAATGAAAGAAAAAGAGAAACATATGCGGGGAAAAATTTTTCGCACATTCCGATTCGCGCGATTACCTGATATACTTGACGATTTACAAAATGTGATCAGACAATACGCACACGAATGCAGCCAACATAAAACAAAGCACTTTTCACGCAGAATATTCACGATATTTCATCGCTCAAATACTCGGATAAAAACGCGTCACCTTGTCTACATGACACATTCATAAAAATCGTATGAAGCATAAAAAATACTCGAACAATTACATGCACTCTGATCACCTCAAGCAACCCTGAAATTCCTTTCCGAGCAAGTACATCCTTACCTCGATTCCCGAAATTTTTCACCGCTTCTGCAAGTGGACGAACATCCGGTAGCCTGCTTCAGAAACAAAGCAGCAATACTATAACGAAACCCCATTTCGGCTATCTTCAGTCTTCATTTCACGGATTGGTCAGGAAAAAAAAATACTTTGAGGAATCCGTAAGGTATGGTTATCAAAATTGTTCGGTTATCGTAATCGTAGTTTTTTTGTTATTTATGTCATTATATTGTTATATCTATGTCAAGTTGATATAACACCCATATCTACTTGTAGTTTTTGTCTTGTCGTTATTTTGTTTTTATTTTTTTTTCCCACACCCTTTTTCCCTGTACTCCCAATATGATCCACTACCGTTTCCAACGCTACAAAGACTGATTTTTCATCCGTATTTGGATAAATCATCGATCATGAATACGGCTGATAAAATTGCGTCTAAAGAAGCTTCCAAATTGTCGGAGTTAAAATTCGAGGATCCCGTTATGATGTATAAAAGTTCAACATCCTAGTGATTATTATATTGTTCGTTGTTAAAACAAAAAAAAAAGGCAATCGTGTTTTACTTACCATTATTATTTGTTACCGTTGACGTTGTACCGCGTAATGTTGTTGGGCATGCATTGATCAACTAGACAACAACCGACGATGAGACTTGATCACCGAATCCTTGGCAAAGCCTATATCATTAGGCAGAGTGTGGCTAACATGTGTTTTCCCTAGCGTGGTACGATATCGGATTGACGCAATACCAGAGCGACCGTCAAGACACTGAGTTGGAACGCGTGTTCGACGAACGACACCAAACGGTGTCTCAGGGTGTCGATATCGCTACGGATCACTTGACTCAAAAGGTCTACAAAGAGCCAGAGACCGAATGGCAGAAATCTGTAAAGACTAAGAAGAACGAAGATTATTACAACAAATTAATGAACCTTGAGGAGGAACAAGTTCTCAAGGAAACAAGGCTCAGAGAGAACACTCATCAATTCGCAGTTCCCGGTGATAAGCTGGTGGACAATTCTGTCGCCAAGGGAATGGCACAGAAATATCAGGAAAACCTGTGAGTGTGCCTGGCATTGCAATGAAAAATTTTCAATGGTCGATTTTTAAAATATAACTTCTCTTTCCAGTCAAACCCAACCACAAGGACCAGCCCCACCTCCTCCGAGGCAAGTGATTCGTCAAGGTCAACACGTGACGGAAGTTGAAATCGATTCGCAAAGAGTTGCCGGCAGGCATCCGCCAGAACCAGCGGAATCTTCGGTTCACGGTCGCGAGGTGCACGTCGCCAAACAGCGTCAGACCCAGAAGGAGACGAAGGGTGACCTTGAAATAACCAGAAATATAACGGCAACGGAAACTACGGAAGTTGAGCACAAGGCCAAAACTCAGGAGAGGATCGTACAGGGGCAGGTGAAGCCTGCCAACCCGCCAGTATTTACTAAAAAGATACAACCTTGCAGAGCATTCGAGCAAGAGCAGGCCAGATTCGAAGTTGAATTTGACGGAGATCCACTGCCAACCATAAAATGGTACCGCGAAGATTTCCCCATCCAAAACTCGTCCGATCTCCAAATCCACACGTTCAGTACAAAGTCAGTGCTGATCGTACGCCAAGTCTTCATGGAAGATTCGGGTGTGTTCTCCGTGATAGCCGAGAATCGTGGAGGAAAAGCGAAGTGCAGCGCGAATCTGGTCGTGGAAGAACGCAGAAGGCAACCCGGAAGGGGCGGTGTAATCCCACCGAGCTTTTTGACCACCATTCAAAGCACCACAGTGCCCAGTGGCCAGCTGGCGCGATTCGATGCGAAAATATCCGGCACCAAGCCTCTCGACGTTTACTGGTTGAAGGTGAGATGCGTCCTCCAGACTTCCCATAATTCCCATATCCCCAGATCTTCTCAAATGCGAATAAAAAAATTTCTACTCACCGATTTTCAGAACGGCAAAAAAGTGACGGCTGATATTCGCTACAAGACCTTGGAAGAAGATAACGTCTATACTCTTCTGATATTGGAGACCGTGCCAGAAGATAATGGAAAGTACGAATGCGTGGCGATCAATAGGGCTGGAGAAGCAAGGTGCGACGCAGAATGCACGATCCAGACACCATCGTCTCCGACAAAACCATCAAAACCCAGCACGCCAGGTGCGGAAAAAGCGCCCTTCGTCGCTGAGCCGCTCAAGGATCAGACCATCAGGGAGGGAGCGTCAGTTGCCTTCAGATGCAGAATCTCTGGAAAACCAGCGCCAACTGTCCAGTGGAAGAAAGGAGACAAGGTGAATATTATACAAATTTATTAACATGCAATAATGTGGTTCGTAAATCAATTTTTTCGCCTCGATATCGAATATTAATTTATATCGTTACCTATTCAGGTTATCAAGCCCTCGAAGTACTTCCAAATGCTGAAGGAAGCGGAAGTCTGCACCCTCAAAATCTCCGAGGCTTTCCCCGAGGATGAAGGTGTCTATAAATGCATCGCCAAAAATCCGGCCGGCGATGTCACAACATCAGCCAATCTTCGAGTTCTCGGTAAACAACCGCGATCTCTTTACTGATTGATTAAATTACCCCTTTCACTGTGAAACTCACCTGTCTATTTTTTATTGTTTCACAGCTCCTGACAGTACGATAGATGTCCTGCCCAAGCTGACTCCACTCAAGGACCAGATTGTCATGGAAGGTCAGCCGGCCCAGTTCAAAACTCAGGTGTCACCACCGAAGTCCAAACCGACGATTCAGTGGTACCGCGACGGTGCCCTGATCCCACAATCGCCCGACTTTCAAGTAAGTTTTCGTTGATTGCCTCATCCTTGAATCTGAAAATTGTCATGAAACATTTCTATGCATTATTGGAATACAAAAACATTTCGAATAAACCATCTAGCCATCGATCTGATTGATCAGGAATTTATTTTAGAGCGTATCGTTAATAGCTGGTAATATAATTTTTTTCAAAATTTCAGATGATTCACGAAGGTAACAACGCCGTTTTACTGATCGCGACGACATACGAAGAAGACAGCGGTACTTTTTCATGCCGTGCAACAACGTCAGCTGGAACTGTAGAATCGTCGGCGAAACTCATCGTCAAAAGTAAGAATTGATCAAACTTCATTCTTAATCCAACCCAAAACGAAACGACCCCAAAACTTGTCAGACAAGCTTATAATATAACGTACGCGATTATCAACCGACAACTAGTCGGTCGTTTAGCTTGCTAGCCGTTTCAGGCTAGTTGGCTATTTTTCGAAATAACCAGAAGCTATTATACGACCGCACAAATAGATGCGTTTATTCAATCATCAAAGTGCGTCGTTCGTTTTATTTTTCTGATGAATATTTATTTATTTTTATTTTTTTTCGCTTTTTAACGTTATACTTGTGATCCTAATCATTTCTTGCTACTCGGGCAGTTTCTCTTCATTTTTCATTTCATTTCACTTTTTTTCTATTCATAAATGTACACATATTATACATATATATATTTACTAACTTCTTAACAGTTTGAGTATCACGAAAAGAGAGACGTGTGAAACAAGTGAATTCATTTTTAGCGCACACGTGTTATAAATAATTCGTCAATTATTATGCACGCGAAAGATATATATAATTTACTGGTACCTGTAACGATATAATGTGAAGGTGGTGCTATAAAAATACTTGCCAATACCACAATTGGAAGAAAAAATGATGGGTTGATGATGATTTGGAAAAAAAAAAGAATTGGTAAATAGAGAAAGAAATACGGAAAACGTTAAATCAAGTCTTCAAGCAAAGTATAGACATTTAAATGTGATTGTAAATTTACTATATATAAAGGTGCATAAAAAGAATAACATGAAAAAAAAAGTGAGACGTAAAACACATGTACAAGTTTGTACTTTGCCTGGAATAGACTTTGATCGTGACGGATGAATGATATTAGTTCGAATTTACGGAGATCCGGAAATTGAAAAAAAAATCTATACACAGTATTGATGAATCCATAAAAAAAAAAAAGTGCGAGAATGAAAAGTGCACGACGTATTTCTACGGAAACTCGAACTCGTGGTGAGTCGAAAACCGACTCTGATATACATAGTGTATGTTCATCTATTACATACACCAATCGTCGATTCATCATCAGATAATAATTATTCGTTTAAATACATTCACATGCGAACATTAGTTATTTATATGTCTAGTATTTTGTCATACCATGAATACATATGTTCTTAATACGTACACGAAGAAACACACATAAGAAACAAAAACCACATAATACATATGTGCATATTGATTATCTACTCCTAACATTCTAATAATTACTTATTATTGTACAATGGAAAGTCTAATAAAAAATATACTATGAATATAAAACATATTCGTTTGTTCATGACTCGATCACTGAATATTGATGTAAAATTGACAAGTTAATTAGTCTTCATTAATTATCTTCTCTTTTTTTTTGCAACTTTTCTTTTGCTTCGTTCTATGAATAAGTTACTAGTTTACCGTTCTTTTAATTATTCGTATAGGATTGAATATTCCGTGTACATGTGAATGTGAACGTCTTATAATTTAAAAAAGAATACGAAAATGCACATAATTCATACAAATATATATACAAATTAATATAATTGCGTCATATTCTGATTTTAATACGACTCACCTGGTCTCAGGCGAACTTATTACTCTCCGATCCAGCGCCACGACGCTCACCGTCTCGGCGCGGGGTTCCTAATGACGCGTACTGAAGCGTCGTGTCAATAAGCCGGCGACCTTTGACCGGCGTCGCCAAACAATACTTATCATGACGTATATAAATTCGAACAAAACATAATTCTACCTACGCGAAATATCCTGAGATTCGTTAATTATTCGGGATGGGTGTAAAAATGAATCGTAGTATTTTTCTTATCGATATTCGCCATAATATTTTTCAACACTGCGATTCCTTGATTGCTTGTAATAATTTTGATCTTAAAAAAAAATCGGTAGGTATTTAAACGCGCAAATCGGTAGAGTATTCTTTATATATAGAAATGAAAATAATCGCCCCAAGGTTTACGCAAATTTAATTTTATCATTCGGTTCGTACCGCGGTAAAAAAAAATATTATTTTAAATAACACGGGAATAGCGCGATGAACCGTTAATGCCGACATTAACCGAGTTTATATCGTGAAGTGGAAAATAAATCAAACAAGCTGGGGGGGTAAAAAAAATTAAAAATCTTCGCCTGCTGAGTCGGCCATATTTTTCGCCACCGCCTCGGAGGCGATCCCCTGCGTAGAGCATGGGGAGGTGGCAAAGTTCTTGTGTAGACTAAAAATACCTTCCTAAAACGATTATTTTTCGAAAAATTTTAAACGCCTAATAAGCTCGAGCCCACGCGAGGGCAAAAGCGAAATATTACGTGTGTATTTCCCTCAAGCCGACTCACTTTCGGAACGTAATCGGAACGAGCCAACGTTCGGGCCGTGCGCAATGGATGTATCGGGGTTATTTTTGACTAGCTCTCTGTTTCTGTTCGCTTTTACTTGCCTCTGCTCGTGCATAAGCACATTGCTATACCTATAATATATGCTTGCCGAAAGCATTCGTTCGTTCGTTAACTCTACCATCACTGCGTCCCTTCGACTCTCGGTTTCATGTGTATTCCATTACGGAACCGTATTTGGCTCGGAGTTCAGACCCCCAGCGGTGCACGGAGAAAACAAATGTTGAACCCCTCAGCTGAAATACACGGAAATCATACGATATTTCCACAGATTCTAGCAGCATTTTAAATCATCCAATATGTACTCGAACGGTAGTCCGATGATCGGTTTGATCGATCGACAACATGACCTTGATCGATGAAAATTTTGACTTAAAAATAAGACGAGATATTTCGGAGCGGTTGGATCCTTCCCCAAGTTTTCTCTGACGTCCTCGCCGTAAGATGAATTCGATCGAAGTGAGCCACTGACCTTGGGTATTACTCTCAGCACACATGATCACGGCTCGAAGAATTCGGTGGATTCAAGTTCGCCCATCGGCCAGCAGTAAACCAGCAAATATTTATAACTCTGGTTTATTCCGGGAAGCAAAGAATATGAATCATCAAAAAATGGATCAGCGAAATGATCAGTGGCGAGCAATTTTTAAACGGAATTCCTATTTACAAGACGATTCCAATTATCTCGACAACGAGACGTGGGGGTTGGGACCAATCTATCTCTGTCTGGTTGTCCTCGAAGTTTTCTTTGTCGTCGTAGTCGTTATTGTCCTCGTCGCCCTCGTCGTCGTCGTCTTCGTCGTCTTCGGTGGTGGTGAAGAGCTATTTCAGCCTACCTAGCCAGAAGTGATTCAGCCATCTAAAAATATCATCGTGTGTCAGCGCTCTCTGGAATACTAAACATATTTCTAGTCGTTGGAAGAGTTGAGATGAACCCAACGGGATTAACTCGACTATGTAAAGAGTGGCTCCGAGCGACTGACTCATATTTAAAAAACCTATAAACCAGAGGATGAGGATATACAGGTGCGAGAGGAGCCAAACCAGATGTTTATCATGGCCTACTTCGATATTTCGCCCAAGATGTAAATTTCTATGAACACGTCCGCACCGCCAACTCTCGTGGACTCAAGATGACTCAATCCTTTACGTACCAGACGAGGTGGCAGACCAATTTTATGTCAACTTTTATTTTTATTTCTTTTTATGGGCAGTATCTCGATGTACAAAACATACATTCAATTTATTCAAGTCATCGTCTGCTCTTTCCTTATATCATTACAATTATAGCTATTTAATTAATAAGAATACTTGTTCAATTTACACCTGAGGCAACTTTGTAATTAGTGCATCAATTGTTGTAATAAATTCATAAGATATCGTACGATAATTCAATAAACGAAATCAAAATAAAATAGCACCACGTCGAGTTTTCAGTAATGAAATAAAAATTATTTAGTAGTTCAGGTACTAATTAGTCGACTATGATTCCGAGTGTGATTCATCGGCGAGCCTCAAATGGAAATAAAATCAAAGACAGAATATGAGAGGAAAGTTGGAAATTATATCGTGAAGAAAAATCGATGAATTGAGAACGAATTCCAAATTCCAATTACTCGAGGCTCCCGGAAGTCTACACTCAAAACCCATTGATATTGAAAAAAAAAAATTTGCACACCACCTTCACAACGTTTGGTACCAAATCATATTCGCGCTTATCCGGTTCAAATCCTGCCGCACTTCGATCGAGCGAATCTGTCGTTTTGACAAGATCGAGAATATTGAGTGAAAATAATTCGAATATACTCGAAAGCTCGATCGAAGGCGGCTTTTGAACGTGTCGAGTGTCCAATCTGTCAAACAGTGGATTGTCACTAAATGTTTTTGGCGCGAAAAGTCGCAACACTTATTCACAGGCTTACTAACACACTGATTTCCGCAATTTAACGGCAATATCTTCAAACACTAACAATCTCGATGTGAAGATGATCCAAAACTTCCTCCAAAAAACACTTAGATCAGCGATGGTCTTCGTTCCTTCCGGGCTCTGAGGTGTATATTCAGGTACAAAACGACCCGCGGATACCGTGGGGTAAACCGCACCCGATTTCGGTTCTTCTTCCGTCGACTTCCAGTGGATCACTATTAAGCTTGAAGCTAGACTAAAATAAGTGGAGACGTGTGTTGTGACGTCATAGCAATACCCCCTTCCCCTCGCACGACTTATATGCCCCCACACCTCACGGGAGATCCTCCTTCATCTCTCTACCCGTTTTCCATTCTCCCCCCACGTCCGCAGCTTCCACTCTCCGAAGACCTTACGGTTATCTATCTTTGTGGCAAGTACCTTGCTGACCCCTTAGTGCCAAAACTTGCAGCTATTTCAAACATTTTAAACCGATGTATATTTTCTCAGGAACCACGATATGTAAGACCGACACGTTAATCGTCAGTTGCGCTATAGATTTCGTGCCAAAGGCCAATTCTATCATCTGTGCAGCTCGCGTGCAATATTAACTGTTGTCAGATGAGGTACTTTGAATAGAAATAAACTTGATACACTCGCGAGTTCACTACTCGGAATTTCTTGTTAGTCGATAGGTCGAAATTAAATAGGATGGTATCTGATTCGGAGGATAATTAACAGTTGGCGCATTATAGTCTGGTATTTGATGTGCTGGCAATTCAATTGGCTTACATCCATTTGGAAGACCTCGCGTCCGCTGATTTATGATAAGGGAACAACCGTTCCTTGTTTTCTGAATAAAATCGTTTTGATTATATAGATCAAATGACGTAATGGCATGATTTCTCAATGCTACTGCAAAACCCAACCGTTTACACGCCAAAACATCATGCTTTTGTGTGGAGTTCTTTTAATTAGAGAAATATCCCGAAATCTATACGAATAAATTCCGTATAAATGAATGATTACAGAACGACAAGGTGTTTTTTATCAGACATCTTTGAGCGATGAGAGTGGCCCTGGTACAAAATCCGGATTAGGACCGTCGAAAGGTTCTGCTGGTAAGGGCGGAATAATTCAAGTACCTAGTGAAAGCTTGATTGAGCTTGACCAAGAAGGTCATCCGATAGGCGAACCTCTTCAGGCAGGTGACGAAACGCTGCCGTGGCGTCAAGGATGCGTAAAACACAGAGCTCAAGTAGCTAACGTAACACCGTGGCGAAAGGCTAAGCCAGGTGACAAAACGCTGCCGTGGCGTCAAGGATGCGTAAAACACAGAGCTCAAGTAGCTAAGCCAAAGTCGAGGGATACTTCTCTCGATAAATTACAACAGGCTAGACTTGAACATCAGGTAAAACCTTGGACGGAAGAAGATGTTGTGCTGAAAAAAGCTCCGCAAACGATCAAGGAAATTCCTAAAGAGAAACTGGAAGAGGTCGAACTGAAACGAGTCAAGACGGACAAGAAAGAGATTCGAAAATCTAGCATCGAATACGTGGACCTCAAGCACGTTACCAAGGATGTCGTTACGACTGGCGAAAAATCGTTGACTGTCGATGAACATGGAATTCAAACAGCTCCTTCCACGCAGGGACCGATTCCCTGGACAGAGGAAAAGATTCAGCTGAAGAAAAGCAAACCTAAAATTGAGCAAGCTGAAGAGGAAACCATCGAAACAGCTACTGATTACGTGGAAACGGATGAGTCGAGACTCTTGAAAATACGCAGGGTCAGCAAAACGGATGTCCTGCAAAAGACGACTGATAAACCCAAACCGTGGACTGAAGAAGAAATCTCACTGAAGAAGGTACAAGTTGAAAAGAAAGAAATACCGAAGGAAACAATAGAGGACGTTGAATTGAGACCGACCAAACCTGAGAAACAAGAAACGAGTGAATTGAAATTAATACCTGGAAAACAATTGCAAGAAGAGTCGACTATGGAATACCTTGAATCAGATGACACGAGTCGCTTGCATATCAGGAAATCGACTGTGGAAGACATAGAACGTAAAAAAGTTGATAAACCTAAACCGTGGACGGAGGAAAAAATTTCGCTGAAGAAGGTACAGGTAGAAAAGAAAGAAGTTCCAAAAGAAACGATAGAAGACGTTGAATTGAGACCAACAAAGCCTGAGAAACCGGAAACGAATAAATTGGAACCAAAACCTGTTAAGCAGACGAAAAGCACGCGTGATTCCCAATCACAAGATGAGTCGACGATGGAATATCTCGAATCGGATGACACGAGTCTCTTGCAAGTCAAGAAATCGACTGTGGAAGACGTGGAACACAAGAAAGTAGAAACTCCTAAGCCATGGACGGAGGAAAATATTACCTTACGGAAGTCTAAGGTTGAAAAAACGGAAGTTACAAAAGAATCGATCCTGCAGGAGGTTCAACTCAAACCTAGTAGGCCTCAAAAGCAACCTATTGAAAAACCGCAGTTAGAACAAGTCGATCTACAGCCTCTTAAAAAACCGACAAAGTCCGAAGTATCCGTTACAAGGCGCGAGTCCTTGAAAACTGATACCGTCGAACAGAGCGTATTGGAAGAGGAAGAGGAGGAAGACGAGAGCAGATCTTCACTGCGCATTGATTGGAAAAAGGATTCTGTTACAAAACCCATTCCATGGACGGAGGAAGTCGTTAAACTAAAGCCTTCCAGTCGACCCAAAGTTGAACCCAAGATCGAGACTAGCGAACAGATTACTTTGAAGCCGAAAGAACAACAGGGAGTATTTGTTGAAACGGAAGACACGTCATTATTGAGTCTCGATAAAAGGACTAAAGAAGAACTGAAAACAGCACCGGAAAAGGTGAAACCTTGGACGGATGAGGTAGTAACATTAAAACGAACTCCGAAGGTGGTAAAAGAAATTCAGAAGCCTGAGCAGGAAGAAGTCCAACTTCGACCGCTCGTAGTTGGTACAAAACCAACAGAAAGTGAGGTCAGAAAAACGCAGTTGAAAGCAGAAAAGGGTGAATACCGAGTGGAAAGTGACAAGACTACCTTGAAAGTGGATATCGAGGAAGAGCTTACTGAAGAAAAACAACAAGAAGAATCCACTGCCATTTGGCGCAGAGGAAAGAAGAAGCCAGAACAAAAGGTACCCGATTCTGTAGTAGAAAAAACTAATGATGATATTGAACAAGAAAAACGCGTATCTGAAGAGATTGGCGTATCTTGGCGTAAGGATAAAAGAACTCAGAAGCCATCAGAAGAGCAAGTTTCTGAGGAGATCAAACCTGAGGAAGACAAACCGGTTGAAAAATCTGAGTTACCTTGGCGACGTGGAAAGAAACCTGGAAAGGTTATACAACCGAAGGACAAATTGCAGCCGGAAGATCAACCGGAGGACGATAAGCCTCAGGTGGAACAGATCACTGATACAGTAAAACCTGGTGAAGAAGAATCTGTGGAAGTAGCTGATTTGCCTTGGAGACGTGCAAAGAAACCTGGAAAAACAATCGAAGCCAAAGTGCAGCCGGAATTGGAAAAATCATCTGAACAACCTCAGCCAGAACAGGTCACCGAGCTACCTCAAGAGCAACAGCCGGATGAACAATCATCAAAACTACCATGGTTAAGAAAGAAGGACACGCAGCGTAAGGTGATCGAAAGAAAAGAAGAACAAATTGAAGATATAAAATCGATCTCTTTGAAGCCTGTGAAGCGAACCAAAAAACCGGAAGAGCGTGATGACACAGAAGTAGTTCATTTGAAGCCAGTCAAACATGAAAAAACAGAAGAAGATACGACCGATGAGATGAAATTAAAATCTGTTAAGAAGCTGGAACCCGAAGTCGGTGTACCTGAAAGGGATACTTCCGAAGTGAGTGAAAAAGCGATGCCTTTGCAAAAAATAAAGACACCGCGAGAAGATAAACCAAGAAAACTGTCGGAGACGAAGGAAAAAGTAGTCGAGTCAGTAGATGAAGTGATAACCTCAGAGCGAGACCTTGTAACGGAAGAGACGTCGACTCGTAAAATCGAGAATGTCAAAAAGATTGAAGTTAAAAAAGAAGACCAAATCGAAGACATACGTAGTGTGAGTTTGAGAAAAGTTAGGCGTGAGAAAAAGCCGGAAATACAAGAAGACAGAGAAGAGGTTGTGCTTCGACCCGTGAAGAGGATACCTAAGGATGAGGAAACAAGCAAAGCAATTGAATTAAAACCTGTTCAAATTCCTGACTCTGAGAAAGATAAACCCGAGAGTGAACAGCCTGTCCCTGAAAGACTGCGCGAAGAACCTTTACCGGAAGAGCAACTGGAAGAGACTTCTGCTCCTTGGCGCCGTGGTCAAAAACCTAAGAAGGTGATTAAGCAAAGTGTTCACGAAAAACCCGAAGAACAACCTCTACCGGAAAGCGATGAGGTGGATAAAGATCAGTCGGATGTCAAAGAGGTACATCAGGAGATCATAACGATTGATATTTTGCCACGCGGCAAAAAGACCAAAACCACTAAAGTAGTTACGAAGAAGGTCGAATCACAAGAGGATGTGTCATCGGTGCCACAACGCGAGGAAGAACATGTCGAGGTTATTAAAACTGAAGAGACAGTTATTACCGAAGAGTCAAAGGTAGAAGAGGAAAAACAAAAGCCATCTAGGAAAGACCGAATTCCTGATCAAAAACCAGAAAAAGTTGAGAAAGTTGATCTCAAGCCGATTCCAAAGAAAACTGCCGAGATAGAAGCAGCGCCCATAGAATTAAAGTCAAAACCAGTTTTGGAAAAGAAAATCGATGATGTGAAAGAAGATAAACCAGAAGAAATACCACAGGAGCAGACTGACCTACCCTGGCACCGGGGCAAGAAGAAGCCTGTTGTCAAAAAAGAAGAAACGGAAGAGGCATCTACTGTAGAGAAAAAAATCGAGAAGGAAATCGAGGAAACCGAAGTTACTCTATGGAAGGGCAAAAGAAAGCCAAAGGCACCAGAACAACCGAAAGAGGAGGTTCACTTAAAGCCAATTCCGCAAAAAGTACCTGATGAGGTTACTCTAGAAAAATCAGAACTCCAGCCCGTAAAGAAGGCTGAACAGAAAGATGAAGAAGAAACAGAAGTAACTTGGCGAAAGGGTAAAAGAAAGCCGAAGGCACCTGAAGAGCCAAAAGAGGAAGTACATCTGAAGCCAATCCCTCAAAAACAACCAGAAGAAGTGGCTCCTGCTGAGTTGAAACTGAAGCCTATTCCCACTAGAGAGAATGAGGAAATTCCAACTGAACTATCTCAAAAGCCGCAACCAGAGAAGGTAGGCGAAGCTCTCGAGGAGACCCAACCGACCGAAAAATCCGAGTTACCGTGGCGAAGGGGTGAAAAACCTAAGAAGCCCATTAAGAAGGATGAACCAGAGATGAAACCATCACTAGTGGAAGGACCTGCAGAAGATGCAGAGCTTAAGTCAGAGAAGAAAGTTGAGCCAAAACTTGAAGAAGAAACAGAAGTTTCGTGGCGAAAGGGTAAAAGAAAGCCAAAGGCACCTGAAGAAACTAAGGAAGAAATTCACTTAAAGCCGATTCCACAGAAAGTTACCGAGGTACCTGCTCGCAAAGAAGAACCTGAGCAGGTAGTAGAGGAACTCAAGCCGAAGCCCGCAGAAAAAGTTGCAGAGGAAATTGAGGAAGAAACCGAAGTTACGTGGAGGAAGGGTAAGAGGAAGCCAAAGGCACCAGAACAACCGAAAGAGGAGGTTCACTTGAAGCCAATTCCACGAAAAGTACCTGATGAGGTTGCTCTAGAAAAATCAGAACTACAGCCCGTAAAGAAGGCTGAACAGAAAATTGAAGAAGAAACAGAAGTCACTTGGCGAAAGGGTAAAAGGAAACCGAAGGCACCCGAAGAGCCAAAAGAGGAAGTACATCTCAAGCCAATTCCAAAGAAAGTACCGGAGGTACCTACACCGAAAGAGGAACACGTCGACGAAATCAAATTAAAACCTGTTGACCAAGTTGAACAGAAAATCGAAGAAGAAACAGAAGTCACTTGGCGAAAGGGTAAGAGGAAACCGAAGGCACCCGAAGAGCCAAAAGAGAAAGTACATCTGAAGCCGATTCCACAGAAAGTACCAGACGAAGAGCTACCTGAAAAGGTAGAGCTTAAACCGGTCAAACAAGATGAACAGGAAGTCGAAGAAGAAACTGAAGTTACTTGGCGAAAAGGCAAGCGAAAGCCGAAAGCACCTGAAGAGCAAAAAGAAGAGGTTCATCTCAAACCAATTCCACAGAAAGTACCGGAAGAAAAAGTTCCAGAGAAAGTTGAACTGAAGCCTACTCGCAGAGAGGAACCGGAGCAAAAAATAGAAGAAGTAAAACTGAAACCTGTGAAGAGAGAAAGAAAAACGTCGGTTGAAGAAGTAGAAAAAGTAACTTTAAAACCTGTACCGAAGAAACCCGTCAAAGAAATTACAACTGAGCCTTCTCAAAAACCAGTTGAGGTACTTCCAGAAAAAGTTGAGGAAGCTCCGGTAGAAGAACAACCAGCCGAAAAAACAGAATTACCTTGGAAACGTGGCAAAAAGTCCAAGAAACTTGTTCAAAAGGATACACCAGAAGAAAAAGAGACATCACCAGAAGAAGTGATTCCCGATAAGTTGGAGTCACAGGTTACTCCTAAAGAGCAACCTGAACAAGAAATCGATGAGGTTCGTCCAGAGACTGTGAAAAAGGTTGAACAAGAAGTTGAGGAAGAAACTGAGGTTACTTGGCGTAAAGGTAAGAGAAAGCCGAAGGCACCAGAACAACCGAAAGAGGAGGTTCAATTGAAGCCAATTCCGCAAAAAGTACCTGATGAGGTTGCTCTAGAAAAATCAGAACTCCAGCCCGTAAAGAAGGCTGAACAGAAAATTGAAGAAGAAACAGAAGTCACTTGGCGAAAGGGTAAAAGGAAACCGAAGGCACCCGAAGAGCCAAAAGAGGAAGTACATCTCAAGCCAATTCCGAAGAAAGTACCGGAGGAACCTACACCGAAAGAGGAACACGTCGACGAAATCAAATTAAAACCTGTTGACCAAGTTGAACAGAAAATTGAAGAAGAAACAGAAGTTACTTGGCGTAAGGGTAAGAGGAAACCAAAGGCACCCGAAGAGCCAAAAGAGGAAGTACATCTAAAGCCAATTCCAAAGAAAGTACCGGAGGAACCTACACCGAAAGAGGAACACGTCGACGAAATCAAATTAAAACCTGTTGACCAAGTTGAACAGGAAATTGAAGAAGAAACAGAAGCTACTTGGCGTAAGGGTAAGAGGAAGCCGAAAGCACCAGAACAACCGAAAGAGGAGGTTCAATTGAAGCCAATTCCGCAAAAAGTACCTGATGAGGTTGCTCTAGAAAAATCAGAACTCCAGCCCGTAAAGAAGGCTGAACAGAAAATTGAAGAAGAAACAGAAGTCACTTGGCGAAAGGGTAAAAGGAAACCGAAGGCACCCGAAGAGCCAAAAGAGGAAGTACATCTGAAGCCGATTCCACAGAAAGTACCGGAGGTACCTGCTCGCAAAGAGGAACCTGATCAGGTGGTAGAGGAACTCAAGCCGAAGCCCGTAGAGAAAGTTGAGGAGGAAATTGAGGAAGAAACCAAAGTTACGTGGAGGAAGGGTAAGAGGAAGCCAAAGGCACCTGAACAACCGGAAGAAGAGGTTCATCTAAAACCTATTCCAAAGAAAGTACCGGAGGTACCTACACCGAAAGAGGAACACGTCGACGAAATCAAATTAAAACCTGTTGACCAAGTTGAACAGAAAATTGAAGAAGAAACAGAAGTTACTTGGCGTAAGGGTAAGAGGAAGCCAAAGGTACCTGAAGAACCGAAAGAGGAGGTCCATCTCAAGCCAGTTCCACAAAAAATGCCTGAAGAGGTTACTTTAGAAAAATCAGAACTCCAGCCCGTAAAGAAGGCTGAACAGAAAGTTGAAGAAGAAACAGAAGTCACTTGGCGAAAGGGTAAAAGGAAACCGAAGGCACCTGAAGAGCCAAAAGAAGAAGTACATCTAAAGCCGATTCCACAGAAAGTACCGGAGGTACCTGCTCGCAAAGAGGAACCTGATCAGGTGGTAGAGGAACTCAAGCCGAAGCCCGTAGAGAAAGTTGAGGAGGAAATTGAGGAAAAAACCGAAGTTACCTGGAGGAAGGGTAAGAGGAAGCCAAAGGCACCTGAACAACCGGAAGAAGAGGTTCATCTAAAACCTATTCCACGCAAAGAACCAGATGAAGAGCTACCTGAAAAGGTAGAGCTTAAACCGGTCAAAAAAGTTGAACAGGAAGTCGAAGAAGAAACTGAAGTTACTTGGCGAAGAGGCAAGCGAACGCCGAAAGCACCCGAAGAGCAAAAGGAAGAAGTTCATCTTAAACCAATTCCACAGAAGGTACCTGAAGAAAAAATTCCAGAGAAAATTGAGCTGAAGCCGACTCGTAAAGAAGAACCAGAGCAGAAAGTAGAAGAAATAAAACTAAAACCTGTAAAGAAAGAAAGAAAACCACATCCCGAACAAAAGAAAACAGAACCCTCAGAGGCTGCACCACAAGAGAAGGTAATACAGGAAACAGAAGAAACTCCACAAGTACCGTTTAAAGCTGAACCAGAAAAACTTGAGGAAGCACCCGTGGAAGAGCAGCCCACTGATAAATCAGAGTTGCCTTGGCGTCGTAGCAAGAAACCTAAGAAACCTATTCAGAAGCCAGAAAAAAGCGAGGATACCGAGAAGTTCGAAGAACCGGAAGAAATCGTACCGAAACCAGCGGAAAAAGAAATTATGCCAGAAGTGGTGGAACATGAAGAGTCCGAGGTTATACCTGATATAATTAAGCCTGTACTAATTAAAGATACGGTTGCTGAGAATATCGTTGAGGAGACTATAACTTCCGTAGAGGAGATCAAGATAGGTAAAAAACAGAAATCGGTTAAAATAAATACCAAAGCAATCGAAATTATCGATGATAAGGTAGACGAAAAGACTGAGGATGTCGTTGAACTTGATATCAGTACGATATCGAAAAAACGACCTGAAAAAGAAGAACCGGTAGAAGAAAAAGTCCAGCCAGAAGAATCGAAACGTAAACGCAGGCAACGGACGCAGGTCGATATTTCCGTTTCTGATAAAACCAAAAAAGTTGCTCCACGATTTATACAGAAACTTCAACCAGTTATCGCTGAGCCAGATAAGCCAGCTAAATTTACTTGCACTGTAGTCGGAAATCCGTTCCCGGAAGTGACTTGGTACAGAAATGAACAAGAACTTCATGCTAGCGAGAAATATCTGATGACGGTCGTCGAAACAACAGCAACCTTGGAGATAACAGAAGTCAAAGAAGAAGACGTCGCGATGTATTCTTGCAGAGCTTCGAATCCTGCAGGTGTTGCCACGTCGACTGTGAATCTAGTCATATTCGGTAGGATTGAATTCGATATCGTGATAGCGCGTTTTTATAGCGAGTGCAATGTGTGTCGCATGAACGTTGTCCACCTTTCCGAAACAATTTTTTATCTAATTCCCAGCACTTCATGTTTTATTAATTTTGTCCTTTTTTTCGTGTGTATTTACCACGACTTACCGCACAGTAATAATATACGTGACTTTTTTAACAGAAAAAGAAGATGAAGGTGTCGCGCCACACTTTACAACGCCCATAAAACCACTGATGGTCGAGAAGCACAAGCCAGCTACTCTGGAATGCGTCGTAACCGGAACACCAGCACCTGAAGTAAAATGGTATCGTGGTGAAAAGGAGATTAAACCGAAGAAGGGAACCGAAATTACCCTCATACCGGAAACTGGGGTGGCCCAACTCACCATCACTTCACCAACTCCCGAGGACGCTAAGGTCTACAGAGTCCGAGCGGTCAACAAATTCGGCCGAGCGGAATGCAGGGCCAATCTACTTATCACCGATTCCGTGTTGGTAACGAAACCTGAAGTGATGTACGCTCCGAAAATAACGAAACCCTTGCCAGCTTTGATCGCCGAAAAGGGTGAACCGTTGGTATTAGCCGCTGATTTCGAAAGCACGCCAAAGGGTGAAGTGAAATGGTATAAAAACGGTACGGAAATAACCCCATCGCCACGACAGAAGATCGAAGTGTTCGAGAATACGACCGAACTCACGATAACTGACGTTACGAAGAAGGACAGCGGGAAGTACGAAATCCGGGTGCAGAATCAAGCGGGTGAAGCTCGTAGTTCCGGATCCGTAACTGTTACTAAACGGCAAGAATCACCGGATGCCGTACAAGCACCCAGATTTATCGAGCCACTTTATCCCAGAATCGTCGCTCCAGGTGAAGTCGTTATAATGGAAACGAGAGTTGACTCGTATCCAACCGCCTCCTTCCAGTGGTTCCGCAATGACCACGCGATCATGGTGAGCGATTCGATCTCACATCCTACGACTCTTATATAATTTTCAGCAATCTAATCCAGAAATTTTTCTCACAGTCGTCGCCTGAACTACGAATCGTAACGCAAGACAACCGTTCGATTCTGTTGGTCAAGGAGATCGTGCCGGAGTTCGCCGGCTCGTACACATGTCGTGCGGAAAATGTAGCAGGTTCGGTAACGTGCACAGCAAGTGTTAACCTTACTGAAGAAACGTGGGAAGAGGCGGTCGAGTTAGTGTCGCCGACATTTGTCCGCAAAATGTCACCCGTCAGGGTAATGGATGGCGACAGTGTGAACCTCACGTGTGTCGTTCAAGGAAAACCAACGCCCAGAGTAGAATGGTTCCACGATAACAAACCCATCAAGGAAGGAAAAGAGATAACGATTCTCCAAGACACCGAGGGGGTTTGCAGTCTCGCGATTTCTGAAGTATTCCCTGAAGATGCTGGAGAATATACTTGCCAGGCTCTTAATCCCGTCGGCGAAGCAGTTTGCACAACTTCGCTCGTCGTCGAAGGTAATCAAAGTTCGCTGGAATAAATATGTTTTTTTTTTTTTTTTTACGGACATCCGATATAATTATTCAACATATTTACTTGATTTTTAAGCATACGAATACGTAGCTGATTCGGAAATAGCTTCATCAATCGTCGCGACTTCCCTCATCACGGGGCAGAGTGGCTCTGAAGAGGATCTGTTGTCTCCGAAGGTGAGTAACTCATGCATCAAGTTATGATAAATTTTTAACATGCGAACACCTGAAATCATTCTAATCGCAAATTTTTTTAGCTAATCAACGAAATTCGGGACTGAATAAAAATCATTTTAGTGAAAATCGAGAGTATTGAATTTTTTGCTCCGGAGATCGCAAGAATCTGAAGACTATAGCTGTTGAGTTTTTTTTATGTTTGTACCAGGAATGAGAATCGTTTTTTTCGAGAGTATTCATTCTCATGCATTTTATAATCTAAAGTATCTTCATTCAGCTTACGTAAAAAATCCCGAAACTCGTTGATTGGCTAAACAATTTACGAATAGAATGTCTTTATTTTTTACGCAGGCGTTCGTGCCGTCGAATAGCTTCTATGCCGGTGATCCCGAAACTTGTTGATTGGCCAAACAATTAGCGAATAGAATGAGATTATATTTTTATGGTTCTTCGGCCAATCCCGTGGCTTCTACTATTCTAAAAGCAAAAGAAATAACCTCCTTGACTTATGTCAAAGATTCCGAAACTCGTTGATTGGCCAAAAAATGAGCGAATAGAATGAGTTTACATTTTTATGGTCCTTCGGCCAATCACGTGGCTCCTACTATTCTGAAATCGAAAGAAATAACCTTTACTTATGGTAACGATCGCTGAAATCGTTGATTGGCCAAACAATTGGCGAATAGAATGAATTTATATTTTTATGGTCCTTCGGTCAATCCCGTGGCTCCTACTATTCTAAAAGCGAAAGAAATAACCTCCTTGACTTATGTCAAAGATTCCGAAACTCGATGATTGGCCAAATAATTCGCGGATGAAATGAGTTTATTTTTTACATAGGCGTTTGTCACCTCATATCGCTCTTAAATTAATCTATCTATAGAATTGATCGAGTTATCACCAGCTTATCGATCTGAAAATTAAAAAATGAAGGATATTAGCATGGGATTTATTTTTGGCTCAATTTACCCGACGAATCCGTGTTCCTGAGGTTTAAATACATTAGAAAAGTATCACACAATCGATTTTAAAAATACTTCATTTTTGGCCCGAAAATCGAAAAAATCCAAAGGGGTATACCATAGATTTTTGTCGATTTTTGGGCCAAAAATCAAGTATTTTCAAAATCGATTGTGTGACACCTTTCTAATGTATTCTGACCTCAGGAACACGAATCCGTTAATTAAATTGAGCTACGAATTAATCACATCGAGATATCTCAATTTTTCTGCTCCAAAAAGCAAAAAGTTGGTGATTACTTGATTAATTAATTATCTAAACCAATGGAATCATTCAAGACATTGCTTTTCTCAATCATCGGAAAATATCTGATTTCTAAATTCAATTCTTGGGGTGCCAGGAGCTAACGCCGCCCTTCGGAATTTCAGTAAACCAAAGGGGTTGCAAAAATATTGATTTTAAATTTCCACAACTCGTAGTACTACGCGTAGTAGAAGGTGTATTCGTAGTAAACACTGGTTGGCTACTGCTGCCCATTGATTAATGTATTCGTATGGTCACCCCGATTTCTGCGCAAAACTGATCATTTTTCAAACGCGTATAGTTCTTTGAAAAATGCACGTAAAGGAAATTTCATCGAAACTAATGCTCGAACCTCCTACTTTGACAGACGTCTATAAATAAATTTTTATCAGCCAGAAAATGCCTGCCACTTTTCAATTACTATAATTTATCTTTGATTTGGCATTGCCTACTTCTACAAAGTCCCACCAATATTAAGCGCAGGAACTGAAACTTCTTTCCTTCTCTCCTGCAGGAAACGCCGCTTTCTGATACAGACACAGAGGATTCTGCGCCAGAAATAGTGAAGAAACTTCCTCAATTAATTCCAACCAAAGACGGTGAATTAACGCGGTAAGTTTTACTACATCGAGCAAAAAAAACTATCGGAGCACGAATAAGCAATTATCTATAATATATCTACAGATTGGAGGTTCGAGTCAAAGGAAAACCCAAGCCTCAAGGAAAATGGTATAAACAAGGTGTGGAAATAGTTCCATCTGAGGAATTCCAAATCGAAGAATTTGACGATGGAACATCGGTGTTAACCATAGCCGAAGCTTATCCCGATGATACCGGGGAAATCGTTTTCGAGGCACACAATCCTCTCGGCGTTACAACGACGACCGCCTACCTTTCAGTAGAAGGTATTGCGCTTCGATATAAATCGTTTAATCTACGTAACTGTTCAACTCATTTTTTGTGTAGTTGTTTTCAGCGTTCACCAAACGGAACATCCGACCGGTATTTCAGCTACCCAATCCCCTCCTCCTGTCTTTTTTATCCATGATACATAACATTTTTATTTAATATACATCATACTGTATCATGTGACACACGAATTCGCGCTAATATATACGTTTTACCAAATTTTGAAAACCCCTTCAGAAATTAACGATTTTATTTTGCACAACAGGTATCCTGGGAACCAAGGATTACAGGAAACCAGAATGGGTCACTCACATGGAAGAAATGCAAGAGGCTCTACGAGGTAAGAGTGGCTTTCATAATAACGAATTGAGCATGCTTAGTGTGCAAGCATCCGATTTTTCTGCTGATAAGTCGGTCGAAAATACCATCGCAACGGATGACAGGAAGTATTCATTGACAACTAGAACGATATCAGATGTTACTGTAGAGGAGGGTGTGGTCGAGTGCAAAAAGGTTGAAAAAAAGATCAAGAAATCAACCGGCAAAGCAGCAGATCGTGGGGTAGTAAAATCGAAAGTTGAAGGTAGTGTAGCCGGAGTTGACGACCGTCGGAATTCGCCTGGATGCGCGTCGGGTAAAGTAATCGCTGATAAGGAAAAAATGCGCTCGAGAGATACTAAATCTTTCGAAGATAAACGCGTCACGGTTAGGAAGATTATGGAAAAAACGAGGAAGGTTGAGATTTCCACAAGGCACAGAACGGAGGGAACCAAATCTCCAGATAATCGTGATGCGATTAAATCGTCAGGCAAATCCGTCGGTCCGTTGACAAAAATCGTTAAGCCGAAATCGCCGATCATCCCGCCCAAGAGATCGCCGTCACTTTGTAGCGACGAGAACGTTGCGGATACTTCCTCGAAAATTCATCATAAAATATTGAAGGAAGAGTTTGCAGAGCAGGCGATCGAACAGCCATTGAAACGAAAGATCGTTCTAGATTTCAATGAAATACCACCGCCGAAGGCTAAAAAGAAACTTCAATTAACCGAACCCCGCGTCGTTGAATCAGAATTAACCGAAGACGCTAATTTGGGATATTCCGAAAGTCCGACGATGAGTTTTTACCTGTCACCAATCGAGGAAAACAGCGAGGCTTCGACGAGCAGTGGCAGTCAGGGAAAATCGGATTCGAAACAATATCAAGCTACCAAACATAAATTGAGGAATAGAAAAAACGAGTACTCAGATATAAAAGAAAACTATTCTTACGATGCGAGTCGGAAGTATCACACCTATCCAAGATCTAGAATACCGGTATTGAAAAAATCTAATGACCGCTACGAAAGGCTTATGGATCCGAGAATGTATCCCCTGGAACCAAGAGAGGTTGATTTCGAGGCATTTCAGCAACTCCATACCGTCGATAGCCAAGAAGAGCTCCAGGAATTTTTGTTACTCGAAAGTGAATGCAGCGGGAATCTCGGGTTAGCTGGAGATTCGTCCGCTAACGCAATTTTTTACGAGGATACACACAGCGAGGAGGAAAGAGGGACCATGTCAGGTATTTCCGATGTGAACTAATTATTTTTCTAATCGCTACTTCATTAATATCGCATGAATATGTGTGTGTGTTTTGCTGTGATTAGATTACTGACAACGGTGTTACATCAGCCAAACCACGACCAAGTTCGAATCAAGGTAACAATTAGAGTTATAGTTTCACTTTGCAATCACATAGTGTTGAGAATATTTTAAATGAGGGGAAAAAATTTTGGTTTCAGCTTCACAATCTATACCACGATTCATTCAAGAAATTACAACCATTTACGCTAAGGAGGGACATCCCGCAGAATTCGAGTGCACGTATTCAGGAAATCCTGTACCAGGTCAGTAGTAATATTTGACGATTGTTTTCTCCAAACATTTGCAGTTAATTTTGAATGTAAAAAAATAAAATCTTACCTTCTTGAAGACGTTGTCTGGTACAAGAACGACAAGCTCATCAGCAACACCGATAACGTGAAGATCCGTCTGAAGGATAATTGCAAAACTTCGTTGACCATCAAGAGGGTAACGCGCGAAGACGATGGAGCTTACGTCTGTAAAGCTACCAGCGATATTGGTCTCGCCATCACGAAGGCCATGCTACGTGTCAGCGGTAAGATTAGAAATGAAAATAAAAACGGAGACATATTCGATTGCCTCAAATTTTTCACAATACTTATCGTTACAGATGGTGATGGTGCTCCGATGGAGTTCGATGAAGAGGAAGTGCCAGAAGAGAAACCAGAAGAGAAGAAGAAGAAACCTGAAAAGAAGAAGAAGCATGAAATCAAAAAGGCCCATGCGACAAGAGAAAGAAATAAAACAGAGCGCGTTAAAATCGATTCGACAATTGTTGTCGAAGAAACTGGTACACCGAAATCACAGCCGGAAGATAAGTAAGTAGAATTGATTCATCGAAGTCACGAATTTTACGACCTTTCAACACGCTCTAATAATTTCATTCGTCTTGCAGGACGATCGTCGATATTCAGGAGACGCAAGTACTCGAGAGTACTGAAATAATTGAAGAGGACACACGACAGGTAATGCTATAAATATTTTTAAAATTCTGTATAAGAATGTGCAGGATTATAACTATTTTACTCAGGTCTCCCAGGCGAAGAGGATAATTCCGATCCAAGAGCCGGTGTTGACCGAAGCTACCGCATCTATGAGAAAGATTGACGAAAAGCAAAAGAAGATTCCAACGAGACCAGGCGATCGGGCGCGTGAAGTAATCGAAGACCAAGAGGGTGTGGTGATCTCGGAAGTAACGACCACAGAAACAGTCCAGGAATTCGTTTCGAAACCGACGGAAGAGAGACCCAGAAGAAAGAAATCAAAGCCTGACAAAAAACAGGCTACTATTGAACGGTACGATATGAGCGAAATCAGGGTCGAGCAAGTTATCGAAGAACAGATGGAAGAGATCGCGAGAGAAGTTGAAGAGTTGATGGACGTTTTACACGCGACGGAATTCGGCCCTGGCGAATCTCCCCTCAGAGAACTGGCAACCATTGGCTATTTGGTTCGCCAAGGAGTTTCGGTAAATGAAATAAACGAGAGTTTGTATCAGACGGATAAATTCCCGGCGCTAAGGACACCCGACGCACAAAGTGCACTGGTTCAACTGGTCGAACGCGAAGGACACGGGCCTTTAATTACTCAGGTACTCACAGAGGAAACTACAACCGACGAAAGCATCGTCGCCGCGACGGTTGGTTTCCGCGCATTTATGCGAATGGTTGAATTACAACATGCCACAGTTGAAGAAGTCATCACTCACTTCTCCCCCGAAGACTTCCGCACGCACGCTTGGGAGGTAACGGAGGCCTCCGAGGTGAGTGGAAATATTCTCAGAAACAATACGAAATAAAATTGTTCGCTCAATTCCTCATTTAAAATTTTACATCTAGGTTATCTCGGAGCAGCACTTCACGCAGACGGTAGAAGTCGTGGAAAAACAGGACGTGTATCAAAGGGGTGAGTTGAAATTGTGTGGTGTGCCGCAAAAATAAAAAAAAAATAAGAAAATCTTTCGACTTCCGTCGAATTTAAAGAATGCAGCTTTAATTTTGGAATGATTATCACTCATTGTGAACTTAACACGATTATACGCTTCAAATCGAGCTTGCGTGGCTGGTGTTTAATGTACATATTATAAATATACATTTTTCTTCTAATTATATTATAAGTTTTGTAAATATTATAATTTCCAACTTAACTCCTAGTGTTTAAGCTTGATATTTTTCTCGTGTTGTTATGATATTATATAGTGCAAGCTGAATGTTTGTTTAATAAAATAAATGCAATTTATCAATTGACATATCGATTCAATACGGTATCCCCAAATATTTTCTTTCGATTATTTTCAGAAAGCAGACGTAGGGAAGATAAGAAGGTGGTGCAAATTCATGACGTCCAGGAGATTAAAGGTTTGGGGGCCAATTCTACTAATTTATCGCATGCGATAGTTTATATATTCTTATTATACTAATTATATATGAAGAACCATCATATACTACGGGTATACAAACTTATATCATTCCACGTATTTATACCTCATAGATTCTATGCCCTCGGAAAAATGGCGCTGAAACCTGTACCGCCAAAAAGCAATCTCTGCTTTTCCGAGTTTTTGTTTCCATTCACAAATTTTTCTGTGATCAGTTATTCTCAATGAAAAAATTATTTTGAGATTCAAATATCTAAAATTAACAGCTGCGTGATAAAGCAGCTATTTTTTGAATTGATGAAACCAGTTTTGGAGTTGTTCAACTTCATTAAAAGTCTGTAAAAGTCACAGATATACTTATAGATATATCCAAAGTCACAAGGGAGAGAAAATAGAAAAAAAAACTGTGATAATTTATCGCATGCACCGTACCATTATACTTGAATTATAGTTGTTTTTATATATACTTTCAGATGCATGAAGCTTTGTACGAATTGTTTTGGCTGGTTTTCAGCTTATGCCGCTATGCTTCCATTACGCAATTATACCTTAAAAAAAAAAAAAAAGTTGTTGTCTTTCTTAATTAATATTATTATTATTTTTTTTCTCATTTTTGTTTTCTCAAATTGTCAGAGTATCTTCGTTTTTTTTTTACATAAATACAATATACATATAGCGTCAATGCAAACATCGATATACACGTGCTTACATCGCTTCGCAACGCTGCAGATGTTTTTTACAGTGTAAGTACGACGATCTTCGCTTTATACATGTACAGGCATATGATTTCGTTCAATGTGAATAATATTTTGGATCATTCATTTTTTGTAGTAACAGAATATTCCTTTCCAAATCAATGGTAAAAAAAATTCACGTTAAACTCGTCCAAATCTTTGGTACTATGAAGCGTGTTTGATCATTTTTTCAATATTAGGATGGAAAAAATTAACAAAATTTATATCCTTACGCAGGCTTTACATGTTTATATGTATATATGTTGAATTAAAATTGGAACGATTCATACCAAAGAAACTCCCAAAGTGTATCATATATTACTAATCCTTGTGGCGTGGACTACCAAATGTGGCAGCAAGAAATTTGGAAAACAGCTGAAAAAAAATTATGTACATGTGATATTTTATGTGGAATTTGTCTATGCACATGCAATTGGTTTGACTTCTTGTATTCATTTATTGTGCAAATTACACTTCCACACTCATACACTCACATTGGATGCTTTTATGCATGCCACTATCGTTCCACAAAAAACCAAATTCTACTCGCAAGGTTACCATGTAAGTGAAAAAAAAAAAAATGCTATACCTGGCGTGACTACGTCGAAGCGATCAAAATTTTCTCCTTTTGGGATTCCCAATCGAAATGACATTGAGTTTTGGACATTGATTCGTTGGTGAAAAGCATGGTAATCTCAGAAAATGGATAACACTATCACTGTACACTGACTCTGTCCACCCGTGTCTACCTATAGTCTGTTCGTGACGTTTGTTTTTCCTCATTTGAAAATTTCTAGGTGTTCGTTTTTTAGCACGATATTTTGGTAGAAGGTATATGTTATTATATGTATACATTGGCACACTGTTATTCGTCGCATGAGCTGAGGTGAAATGAAGTGACAGATATACAAGCGATCATACCATATGATACACGAAACAACAAATATATCTGACACGAGAATTCTCACATACTTTCCACAGAATACGAGGACACTCAGCAGGCACACACAACACTGCACAAGCGTAAAGATAAGAAACCGAAGGAACGGGATCAATTACAAATCGAAGACACAACGTCGAAGGATAGGGAGGAGGGGGTTGAGATTGTAGAATTGTATACGGACGAACAGGAGCAGAATATACGCGAAGTACAAGAAGAAAAACCGGAAGAAACTCATCAAACGGAAAAAGACACTCGAAGCAAGCAGACACGTAGGGTACAAAAAAATAAACGAGCCGAACAAGATGTCGCCGATGAAATTATCACCGTTGAAACGTCCGAGAAAATTGTAAAAGCGTTGAAACCGCGACGTCCGAACATCGGCGAGGATCGGGTAGAGTTTGAGGAAATTGACGAGCTGGTCGTTGTTACGGACAAGGCGCTACCAAGTCTTGTACTCAACGTTCCTAGTCAACAACACGAGATTGTAGGTCTGAACAGAACTACTGAACAGGCAGGTGGTCAACCGAATTCTGAAACTGCGGTAGTTACCTTAGATACTGTAAACGCGATTACGGAACAATATGTGCCGACGCAGGAACAGGAGATCGATGACGTCGCTAAGATTATGCCGTCGACTCGAAAGGCGTCGGTTTCGGTTTCCGAAATGGAACCGTATTCCGTTTATGAAACTAACGTTCAAACGGCAACAGGTGAACTTGCCGACGTCGCGCAACCGTTATCGTATGAAGCAAAACCGGCTTTCGTGCAATCGGAAGGCTTGATCGTAAGCGAAACTGTGGTGGATACGACTACCAAAGATTTCTCTGTAAAACCTGATAGTACGCGCACCGCGGAAAGCATATTGACCACGCTCGAAGCAACAGAGATCCGCGAGACGACTGTAAACCAGAATGAAGTACCGACAACTGATTTTGTCATACCTCAGTCGGCCAAAGCCGAAGATACATTCCTTCCGCAACAAGGTTTGTCCGTTTACGAAGTCAACGAAGGGTTGGCTGAAGACAAACTCGAACCTTTGAAGACCATGCCCGTTAAACCAAGGGTGAATATATCCTCTTCAGAATCTCTAATGATCGAGGAAGTCCGTGCTGAGGATAAACCTGGGAAATATTACCCTGAATTGTTCGTTCCGACGGAAGTGGCAACGGAAACCGTGATATCCCAGCAACAGAGAGTCACCGAAGAAATGCATGCACCGGAAAGAGAAGGAACTTACATCCCAGGAAGATTACCACCGAGTCAACAAGCTCGAATTGCAGTTTCTACTGGCGAAACCGCTGTGACGGAAGAGCAACCAGTTCAGGAAAGTGAAGGCATTTATTCGCCGGATCGACCTGCAGATTCTTACAATGCTAAACCAAATGTGAGTCTCCTCGAAAGTCTTACCATTTCGACGACCGATTCTCAAGATCAAGAGACCACTCTGACTATCGAACAAGAGAAGATCGTCACTGCTGAAGTCAATCTAGTTGAGCAGGCGTCAGTTGTTACATCGGAAACGGTAACTTCTGAGAGAGAGAACGAGCTAACGTCTGACGAAAAGCCGGTGGCAAAATCAGCAGAAACAACGTTCCTTCCTTTGGAAATAAGTTCGGTATCGACGTTGATTATACAAGAATCAGAGGGTGAGTATAGTCCGGAAAAAAGACCAACTACTGCATTGGCTGAGACTTCGATACGCGAAAAAGAGCATGTTGAAGTATCAGAGATACAGGCGGCTGATTTCCCTTCCGATTTTACCGATACCTTGAAATACGTTACCGAGAACACCGTGACGATGGTGCATTTCTCCGAAGCTAGAATGGACGAAGAGACCATGATTCATGAAAACGAGAGCGATATGAAAGAAATTACGAAACCTGATGAATTCACCGTAGAATCATCGTACAATGCTGTGAAGAGCGTCGAGGTATTCGAGAATACCTCTGTTGAAAAAGAGGGTGAATTGAGAATTTATGAATTACCCGAGTCCCACAAAGGAAAGACCATGACCGATCACACGGTGCAGTCCCTTCTCGTAGAGGAAACACAAACTGAGGATAATTTAGGGGAAATTCCGATACATACCCACGAAACCGGAACAGCTAAGGTTAATCAGACGAATTTAAAGGAAACAGTAATTACAGATGAAACTATCGCAGGTGAGGGAGTAGCACCTATCGCTGAACACAAGACCCCAGACACAAAAATTGCAGGAGTTACGTTCGACGAAATAGTCAGCGTGGAAACTTCGGAAGTTTTAACTATTGAGAATGAAGTGGAAGGCTCCAAGCCCTTGGATAGTAAGGGAGCATTTGCAAATACCGAATTCTCGACACAAATTGCTGCGACGCAAGAGGAAGTACGAACAGAGTCACCTACGGGTGAAATTACTATCACGTCTCCTACGAAAGGAATGGCGATATTATCTCAACTCCCGTGGGAAAGCGCGACGGTTGAACTTCAACAAATTGCTGAGAGTGAGGGTATTTACAACAAGGATATTAAACCAGATCAGAAGACCGCAAATGTAGAACTCTCCGAAGCAATGTCTGGCGTTAGCGTGACCGAGATAATACCTCAGGATGCTGAAAATTTGTACGCTCCTGATTCTAAGCCGCAAGGTTTTACCGCTCAACCTTCCGTGCTTGGGCACACGATTGCGACAAAAATGGAGGTAACGGTTGAGCAGAGTACCGAAAAAATTTTGAGCGAACAACCTGTGGCAAAAATAGCAAACAAGAACCAGGAAGTTTTCGATGAATTAATTATCACCGAAACCCATATTGGAGAAGGAGAAAAACCAAGAGATGAAGAAACTAGACCAATTGCGCAAAAAGCTGACGTTAACGTCACGACGAGGGAAAATGCTACAACTACAGAAGTGCTCTCCCAACTCAATGAAACTGTTTTACAAGCGGAGGAACATCCCGCTGAACGTAAAGTTCTTGTGAATCTCGTTTCCGGGCATGAGGTCGCTCAGACTGAAGAGACGATTATTTCTAGTAGCATCGATGAGTTTAAGAAAACTGCAACTAAACTTGAAAGCGCTACACAAAAACAAGAAGGCCTGGAAATTGTTCAACACACCGAAGTAGCACTCTCTGAAAAAGAAGGACCATTGTCCGTTGACAGTAGACCACATTCTAGGCAAGCAGACGTCACTTTCCAAGAAGGCGAAGGAGTCAATGTCACCCTGACTCATCCTGAGGATAAAGAAGGTACGCTTCCAGAAGACACTCAACCTCGTTCGGCAGAAGCAACAATTGACTTTGAAGTTCAAGGAGTCGCGTCGAAATCCGAAATCGTTTCCGATACCGGGTTGGTTGATATGCTCAGTGAACTCCCGAAAGATGCGAAGGCAACCAGAACGATGTTGCCATTCGAAACTATAATTGCGGAGCAAGTAGAAACGCGTGAAACGGAAGCACCTTTCTCAGAGATCCTTCCAGCTGACAGAACAGCTAATCTTGAATTTGAATATGGAGAAGGATTGGTCGTAACTTCGGTGGTCAGTGACGACAATACAGATACTCTTACGCATCAAGAAAAACCGAAAGATCGATTGGCTGCCCTTGACATCACAGGACACGCGGTCGCTCAGGTAGCAGAAACAGTCGTAGAAGACCACACGGATAAGTTTGTGAAAGAAATCGCGGAAGAGGCAACTGCTACCTCAGATCACATTAAGTTACACAGTCTGATTACTTCTGAAGCATCAACGAGTGAGCTGGAACAACCACTAGCCGCGTTTATCAAACCGGATGAAAAAACACCTACCGTTGAATTCGAAGAAGGCATCAGCGTTACAGTAGTGGAAACACTCGCTGAAGACAAGGAGCAGGAGTATGTGGGACAAATCAAAGTTGAAAGCCAACAAGCCCAGCCTAAATATGATGCGCATAAAGTTGCAGAGTCAGCTGAAGTCACGCCTGATACTCACTATGGTGATTTGGTAGACAAAAAACCACAACTGGCTTCAGCGAGTGAGCAACACCTGCCGTTCGAGAGCGTAGTCCAAACTGTTGCAGTAGCATCTGAAAAAGAAACAGAATTCGTTGATAAACCAATAACTGCAACAAGTTCTGCAAACATTTCTATCAACGAAATTAATAATGTCACTGTCACAGAAGTTTTCGCAGAAGACAAGGAAAGTATTCTCAACACTTCTGCCAAGCCCGATGAACGAGTTGCTTCTATTGCAAATGTCTCCGGACATATGATCGCCGAAAAATCTCAAATTATTGCCGATGACAATACCGGTGAACTAGAACATCTGCAAACAATTACAGCTTCAGCTATCCGCAGCCAAATAGAGCTGGAAGGTGTATTGCAGTCGGAAACACTACCTAATGAATTGGAAGCACCTTTGGATATGGATAAGAAACCGTTCCAAGCTACTGCAGACGTTAATTTAGTGGAAGAACAGAGTATTGTAGTGACGTCTGTGATTTCGGATGACAAGGAGGCTCAGTATTCTCCGAAAGATCTTCCTGAAAGCAAAACAGCGGAAAAGACTTTGGTCGGTGCTCACAAAGTAGCACAAACAATGGAACACGTCGTTGATTCTAGCATAGAGGTATTATCCGAAGATCAACCCATAATTTCAGCTGCTGTGCCACATCAAATACCATTCAACACTGTACTTCAGTCACAACCAATTGTTCAGGACAAAGAAAGCGAACTTTTGACAGACTTAAAACCTGAAAGTAGGATGGCAAATGTTAACTATGAGGTAGCTAAGACTTTCGGAGTATCTGAGGTGACGTTGGGTGACAAGGAAACGAATTACGTATCCGAACCGCAACCATTCGATCACGTTGCTTTATACAACATCAATGAAACCCACGAAATTGCGGAAACTAGTATTGTGGAGGTTGAAGATTCCATTCAAAACGTTGAGACCCAAAAACCAGACGTAAAAGTTGCCTCCTCTACCCAGGAAGTGTACGAAGGGGTTGTCGTGACCGAAGGTATCGCACAAGATCAGGAAAAACCATTTACGGGTAAATTTGTACCGGAAACACGGGACGTCAATGTAACCATAGCAGAGGGTAAGCGTGTCTCTACTGTGACTGAGACTTTGGTCGATGAGAAAGAGACTGATTTGTTTGACGTCCAAAGACCTAGTGATCAGTTGGCAAGACGTGAAATAGTCACAGGTCATGAGGTTGCTGAAAATACCGAGGTGATAACGAATGTTAGTGTCGGCGAAATTCCAGAGCACAAAGCAACGTCGGTTAGAGCTCAAGTTGGTCAAAAACCATTTGAGACGCCGATATTAACTGAGGAAGTACTTGGCGAACGAGAAATTGAAAGGATTGAGTTGAAACCACATACCAGTAAGGCTCATGTAGCATTGAATGAAGAACAGTCTATTATCGTTACAGAAACTGAAACTCAAGATATCGAATCCGAACTAACAACTTCTATTAAGCCTCGAGAAGAGGTGGCAAAATATTCGTACAAGGGTAAAAAAGTTGCAGAACAGTCAAAGATCATTCCACGAGAAGGTATTGAAAATATCTTACCTTTGAAATCGGTGACGGTCAACGCCAAACAAGTTCAAACGACACTCGACAGTTTGAATGTATCAGAGGCAGTGCCTGAAGAAATCAGCAAAGATTTCCAGGGCAAGGTAATTCCTGACTTGCAGGCGCGTAGCAATGTCACATTTGTTGAAGGTCACAGCATATCTGTAACACAAATTGTTGCTGATGATAAAGAAGGAAAAGTTGAAACTAGCGAATACAAAAGCAATGTTGCTGGTGTTAACATCAACCAACTTGGTAAGGATATTGCTCAAAAAAGCGAAATATTTATCGATCAAAATATAGGATTTATAAAAGAGTTCGACGCCGACAAAGCTGCTGCTAAATTGACTCAAGATACATTTGAACCGATTATTATTGAAGAAATTCCTGTAGGAGAAGGTGAAAAATTACTCGACGTTGCGATAAAGGCTGATGCCAAAACAATATCACCTTCATTTGAAGAAGGCCATAGTGTTACTGTGACGGAAACTACGTTCAGTGAAAGAGAAGCTGTCCTTAAAGATACAGAGATGATCGATTCTAGAAAAGCAACGACGACTATTACAACGGAACATGGCTCCGTACAGACGACGGTAGTTGAATCCCAGCTTGAAGTTGAAAAACAAGTAACTAGTCTTGAAATGAAAACTCAAACAGCGGCTCTCGGACAGGAACCATTTGAAAGTATATCAGTGACTGAAAACTTGGTCGAGGAAAGTGAAAAACCATTCCATGGTGCTTTCGTGCCAGACACTCAGAAAGTCACAATAGATGTGCAGTCAGTAAAGCCTTTGCAGATTTCAGAAATCGTAACTGAAGATAAGGAACGTAATCTGGATGACATTGTAAATTATCCAGAAGGTAAAGCTCATCCACAGTTCAGTACTTTTGAGAGCGTTCAAAGTTCTGAAATTGAGACGATACAGAATGTCGGAGAGGTTGACACGACAAAACGTAGATCGTCACAAGCGACAATAATCCAGAATACGTTTGAATCGATGATAAACACAGAAACAACTGTGATTGAAAGGGAAGAAATCCTCCGTGATGAGCCGAGGCCCGAACAACATCAGGGAAAACCTGAGTTGGAAAGTTTAAGTTCGGTTAGCGTCAGTGATGTACTCACGAACGAAATGGAGTCCGATTTGTCTCAGCCCGAAATTCCTGAACTAAAGACGGCTAAGCCCAACCTATCCGGTAGAGATGTAGCTCTGACATCCGAAGTTTTAACATCGATCCAAACAAACGAGTTTATTAGTCCGAAAAAAGTGGACCAACAAAAGGGCCACACGGTGATAGAAGAATTAACATCTGTAAACGTTAGTGAAACTGTTTCAAATGAGACTGAAGAAATTTTCCAAAGTACCGCTACTATCAAAAGCCAAACAGCAACTCCCAATTTCACCGGTAGAGAAGTTGCCGAGACTACTCAAATTTCAACATCGACAAATGCAGAGGATCTGACTGCGCCCGAATCACTGAAGACAGAAAAAGGTATACCGAAAATGGAAGAACTGACATCAGTGACGGTTTTGCACGTCGTAACGAATGAAACAGAAGAGACACTTGATAGTTCTGAGATCCCGGATACGAGAAAAGCATTACCAAATGTTTTAGGCAGAGAGATAGCGGAAACAATACAAGTTCGAACAATCGACAGCACAGAAGATTTTGTAAGACCAACAGCAGTTAAAAACGAGAAAGGGGAGCCACAATTGGATGAGCTGGCAGCAGTAACGATTTCAGAAGTTTTCTCTAATGAAAATGAAAATGTTTTGCCATCCTTAGAAACACCTATCGAAAGAAAAGCATTGCCTAATTTGTCTGGAAGAGAAGCGGCCGAAACGAGCCAAGTTCTTACAATGGCAAGTACTGAAGAATTTATGGAAGAAAAGACCCATAGCCAACAAAAAGGACAGCCGAAATTAGAAGAATTTTCATCACTGTCGATTTCGGAAATTGTACACAACGAGCGTGAGACAATTTTCGAAACTGTAGCAAAAACAGAACAGCAGAAGGCTGTCACCCTTTTACCAAGTCGCGAAGCTACACAAACGACTGTAATTTTGACATCGACAAACACTGAAAATTTGATTGAAACACAGCAGCCAGAAAGCAAAAGCATCGTTCCTGAACGGATTCCGTTTGAAAGTTTGCAACAAATTCAGCCGATCTTAGGTGACAGTGAAGGCGGTCTAATCGTCGATGAACAAAAACCGTTTACTAAAGCAAACGTGAGCTTTAAAACTAAAGAGAGTATAATAGTTACTCAGATAACAGCAGACGAGACTGAATCCGAAGAAGTTATAAAAGGGGTTGCCAAAGAAGTAAATGCTACGCCTGATATTGTCCGGCGAGAGGTTGCAGTAAAATCTGAAATTTTGCCGGAAACTGTAGTGTCAGAATTTACTCCGGAAAAACCTTCGCCTAAGAATGCAAAAACGGTAGAAAATGAGAATTATGGAATCGTAGTAACCGAGCTGCAATCAACGGGTGAAATTGAATCCGAACTGCTAAAATCCGTAGAGCCTTTGGCCAAGAGAGTTGTTGTTTCGTTTGAAGCTGATCACCTGGAAAATGTGATAGGTGAGTGTAAATGTAACGGTAAATGGCATCGCTATATCGATGACGTGACGATACGAATTGCGCGGTGACAGAGACGAATTGACCTTGACGAAATTCCGAATGCAAAACATGAATATTATCATGATCAATTTGTAGTCCAGCTCCCTTTACCACGGTAATTAGAAATAGCAAATTATAAAAAGTTGTAAAAAGTAAGATGAGCAGTGGGTTATTCCAGGTGAGTATAACAACAGGTTAGGTTCACAAACGAGCCGAAAAAGCGGTCTAAGGCTACATGAAAATCGCACACACACACACATATACAACACTACACAACACAAACAAAAGGCGTGAGCGTGAAATTTAGAGCACAAGATCGAGTCGCGGAATGAATTCAGAACCATATGAGCGATAAAAAATGTGACATTTTGATCAGACTGAAAAAGGAAAAATTTCTGAAAAAAGTAGACTTCCGAGTGATAAGCTTTGAATTGATTTTTATAGTTGTGTCTCATGTCGAGAAATTTCATCTAATGAGCCTTCGTTGTTCAGACTATACATTAATGTTCACTATCGCGTATAATTGTCGGAATATTGAATGAAATGAAACGATGGAAACTCTGTCATTTGAGCTGGCAAAGCCCTCGTAATGAAAAATGCAGAATCTCTGTCCCGGAACTTTGTTGAGATGCTTTTGAACTTGTATCAAAAATGCACGCGAACGCCTAGTAGAAGTCAAACCACAAGAGAAACGTTAACAAACACAATACAAGACTCAAGCAACACTGTTCTATAACATTTCAGAAACAACAGAAGCACGAGCGCAACAACACAGAAAAACATTCACACAACACACATTTGAACACGAACAACCCAAAACAACATCAGAAACAAATGTCGAATCTGAAACAGAGGTGACCGAAGAATATACCACGAGATTCAGGCGAGAGAGCGGAGAAGACGAAACAGCTGCGGTTAAAACTAAGAAGACAACAATACGCAAGAAGAAACCAGCTGCCAATGAAGAAGACAGAGCAGTAGTGATCGAAGAAGTGATAGATAACATAACGTCCTCATTACCGACTATTCCGAAGAAGCAATTTATGTCAATCGAGGAAGTAACAAATACTGAAAACATTGAAGAGATAAAGCCAAGTAGCGTTGAGGAAGCTGACGGAGCAGAAGAGACCTCGATTGAGAGAGGACAGTTCGACGAAACTACAGAGCTGCTTCCCACGCAAAGACCTGGACATCCTACAGAAACTGAGGAGGTACGAGAACAAGTCACAGTAACTGAAGAGACAACTCACGAAGGCAAGCCCAAAAGAATCGTAAAGAAACGCATCGTGCGAAGAAAGGGAAGGAAGCAACAAGTTACCGAGGAAGAGACAGTTGAAGAAGGGGGCAAGGCACCGGTCACGACCGTGACTGAGAAACCTGTTGAGGAAGTACAGTTTGAAGAAATTACAGAACTTCTCCCCACGCCCAAACTTGAACAGCCTACAGAAACTGAGGAGGTACGAGAACAAGTCACAGTCACTGAAGAGACCACCCACGAAGGCAAGCCGAAAAAGATCGTGAAAAAACGTATCGTCAGAAGAAAGGGTAAAAAGCAACAGGTTACGGAGGAGGAAACGGTCGAAGAGGAAGGCAAAGCACCGGTCACGACCGTGACTGAGAAACCTGTCGAGGAAGTACAGTTTGAAGAAATCACAGAACTACTTCCCACGCCCAAACCTGAACAGCCTACAGAAACTGAGGAGGTACGAGAACAAGTCACAGTAACTGAAGAGACAACTCACGGAGGCCAGCCCAAAAGAATCGTAAAGAAACGCATCGTGCGAAGAAAGGGAAAGAAGCAACAGGTTACGGAGGAAGAAACGGTCGAAGAAGAAGGCAAAGCACCGGTTACGACAGTGACTGAAAAACCTGTTGAGGAAGTGCAGTTTGAAGAAATCACAGAACTACTTCCCACGCCCAAACCTGAACAGCCTACAGAAACTGAGGAGGTACGAGAACAAGTCACAGTGACTGAAAAGACCACCCACGAAGGCAAGCCGAAAAAGATCGTGAAAAAACGTATCGTCAGGAAGAAGGGTAAAAAGCAACAGGTTACGGAGGAGGAAACGGTCGAGGAGGAAGGCAAAGCACCGGTCACGACCGTAACTGAGAAACCTGTCGAGGAAGTACAGTTTGAAGAAATCACAGAACTACTTTCCACGCCCAAACCTGAACAGCCTACAGAAACTGAGGAGGTACGAGAACAAGTCACAGTAACTGAAGGGACAACTCACGAAGGCAAGCCCAAAAGAATCGTAAAGAAACGCATCGTGCGAAGGAAGGGAAAGAAGCAACAGGTGACTGAGGAAGAGACGGTTGAAGAAGAGGGCAAGGCACCAGTTACCACCGTGACTAAAAAACCTGAGGAGGAAATACAGTTCGACGAAACTACAGAGCTGCTTTTCACGCCCGAACCTGAACAGCCTACAGAAACTGAGGAGGTACGAGAACAAGTCACAGTCACTGAAGAGACAACTCATGAAGGCAAGCCTAAAAAGATCGTGAAAAAACGCATCGTGCGAAGGAAGGGAAAGAAGCAACAGGTGACTGAGGAAGAGACGGTTGAAGAAGAGGGCAAGGCACCAGTTACGACCGTGACTGAAAAACCTGTTGAGGAAGTGCAGTTTGAAGAAATCACAGAACTACTTCCCACGCCCAAACCTGGACAGCCTACAGAAACTGAGGAGGTACGAGAACAAGTCACAGTGACTGAAGAGACCACCCACGAAGGCAAGCCGAAAAAGATCGTGAAAAAACGTATCGTCAGAAAGAAGGGTAAAAAGCAACAGGTTACGGAGGAGGAAACGGTCGAGGAGGAAGGCAAAGCACCGGTCACGACCGTGACTGAGAAACCTGTCGAGGAAGTACAGTTTGAAGAAATCACAGAACTACTATCCACGCCCAAACCTGAACAGCCTACAGAAACTGAGGAGGTACGAGAACAAGTCACAGTGACTGAAGAGACAACTTACGAAGGCAAGCCTAAAAAGATCGTGAAGAAACGCATCGTGCGAAGGAAGGGAAAGAAGCAACGAGTGACTGAGGAAGAGACGGTTGAAGAAGAGGGCAAGGCACCAGTTACGACCGTTACTGAAAAACCTGAGGAGGAAATACAGTTCGACGAAACTACAGAGCTGCTTTTCACGCCCAAACTTGAACAGCCTACAGAAACTGAGGAGGTACGAGAACAAGTCACAGTAACTGAAGAGACAACTCACGAAGGCAAGCCGAAAAGAATCGTAAAGAAACGCATCGTGCGAAGAAAGGGAAGGAAGCAACAAGTTACCGAGGAAGAGACAGTTGAAGAAGAGGGCAAGGCACCGGTCACGACCGTGACTGAGAAACCTGTTGAGGAAGTACAGTTTGAAGAAATCACAGAACTACTTCCCACGCCCAAACCTGAACAGCCTACAGAAACTGAGGAGGTACGAGAACAAGTCACAGTGACTGAAGAGACAACTTACGAAGGCAAGCCGAAAAGAATCGTAAAGAAACGCATCGTGCGAAGAAAGGGAAGGAAGCAACAAGTTACCGAGGAAGAGACAGTTGAAGAAGAGGGCAAGGCACCGGTCACGACCGTGACTGAGAAACCTGTTGAGGAAGTACAGTTTGAAGAAATCACAGAACTACTTCCCACGCCCAAACCTGAACAGCCTACAGAAACTGAAGAGGTACGAGAACAAGTCACAGTGACTGAAGAGACCACACACGAAGGCAAGCCGAAAAGAATCGTAAAGAAACGCATCGTGCGAAGAAAGGGAAGGAAGCAACAAGTTACCGAGGAAGAGACAGTTGGAGAAGAGGGCAAGGCACCGGTCACGACCGTTACTGAGAAACCTGTTGAGGAAGTACAGTTTGAAGAAATCACAGAACTACTTCCCACGCCCAAACCTGAACGGCCTACAGAAACTGAAGAGGTACGAGAACAAGTCACAGTGACTGAAGAGACCACCCACGAAGGCAAGCCGAAAAGGATCGTGAAAAAGCGTATCGTGCGAAGGAAGGGCAAGAAACAACAGGTGACGGAGGAAGAAACGGTCGAGGAAGAGGGCAAGGCACCAGTTACGACCGTAACTGAGATACCGGTCGAAGAAATACAGTTCGAAGAAACTACAGAGCTGCTTCCCACGCCAAGACCTGGACATCCTACAGAAACTGAGGAGGTACGAGAACAAGTCACAGTCACTGAAGAGACCACCCACGAAGGCAAGCCGAAAAAGATCGTGAAAAAACGTATCGTCAGAAGAAAGGGTAAAAAGCAACAGGTTACGGAGGAGGAAACGGTCGAAGAGGAAGGCAAAGCACCGGTCACGACCGTGACTGAGAAACCTGTCGAGGAAGTACAGTTTGAAGAAATCACAGAACTACTTCCCACGCCCAAACCTGAACAGCCTACAGAAACTGAGGAGGTACGAGAACAAGTCACAGTAACTGAAGAGACAACTCACGGAGGCCAGCCCAAAAGAATCGTAAAGAAACGCATCGTGCGAAGAAAGGGAAAGAAGCAACAGGTTACGGAGGAAGAAACGGTCGAAGAAGAAGGCAAAGCACCGGTTACGACAGTGACTGAAAAACCTGTTGAGGAAGTGCAGTTTGAAGAAATCACAGAACTACTTCCCACGCCCAAACCTGAACAGCCTACAGAAACTGAGGAGGTACGAGAACAAGTCACAGTGACTGAAAAGACCACCCACGAAGGCAAGCCGAAAAAGATCGTGAAAAAACGTATCGTCAGGAAGAAGGGTAAAAAGCAACAGGTTACGGAGGAGGAAACGGTCGAGGAGGAAGGCAAAGCACCGGTCACGACCGTAACTGAGAAACCTGTCGAGGAAGTACAGTTTGAAGAAATCACAGAACTACTTTCCACGCCCAAACCTGAACAGCCTACAGAAACTGAGGAGGTACGAGAACAAGTCACAGTAACTGAAGGGACAACTCACGAAGGCAAGCCCAAAAGAATCGTAAAGAAACGCATCGTGCGAAGGAAGGGAAAGAAGCAACAGGTGACTGAGGAAGAGACGGTTGAAGAAGAGGGCAAGGCACCAGTTACCACCGTGACTAAAAAACCTGAGGAGGAAATACAGTTCGACGAAACTACAGAGCTGCTTTTCACGCCCGAACCTGAACAGCCTACAGAAACTGAGGAGGTACGAGAACAAGTCACAGTCACTGAAGAGACAACTCATGAAGGCAAGCCTAAAAAGATCGTGAAAAAACGCATCGTGCGAAGGAAGGGAAAGAAGCAACAGGTGACTGAGGAAGAGACGGTTGAAGAAGAGGGCAAGGCACCAGTTACGACCGTGACTGAAAAACCTGTTGAGGAAGTGCAGTTTGAAGAAATCACAGAACTACTTCCCACGCCCAAACCTGGACAGCCTACAGAAACTGAGGAGGTACGAGAACAAGTCACAGTGACTGAAGAGACCACCCACGAAGGCAAGCCGAAAAAGATCGTGAAAAAACGTATCGTCAGAAAGAAGGGTAAAAAGCAACAGGTTACGGAGGAGGAAACGGTCGAGGAGGAAGGCAAAGCACCGGTCACGACCGTGACTGAGAAACCTGTCGAGGAAGTACAGTTTGAAGAAATCACAGAACTACTATCCACGCCCAAACCTGAACAGCCTACAGAAACTGAGGAGGTACGAGAACAAGTCACAGTGACTGAAGAGACAACTTACGAAGGCAAGCCTAAAAAGATCGTGAAGAAACGCATCGTGCGAAGGAAGGGAAAGAAGCAACGAGTGACTGAGGAAGAGACGGTTGAAGAAGAGGGCAAGGCACCAGTTACGACCGTTACTGAAAAACCTGAGGAGGAAATACAGTTCGACGAAACTACAGAGCTGCTTTTCACGCCCAAACTTGAACAGCCTACAGAAACTGAGGAGGTACGAGAACAAGTCACAGTAACTGAAGAGACAACTCACGAAGGCAAGCCGAAAAGAATCGTAAAGAAACGCATCGTGCGAAGAAAGGGAAGAAAGCAACAAGTTACCGAGGAAGAGACAGTTGAAGAAGAGGGCAAGGCACCGGTCACGACCGTGACTGAGAAACCTGTTGAGGAAGTACAGTTTGAAGAAATCACAGAACTACTTCCCACGCCCAAACCTGAACAGCCTACAGAAACTGAGGAGGTACGAGAACAAGTCACAGTGACTGAAGAGACAACTTACGAAGGCAAGCCGAAAAGAATCGTAAAGAAACGCATCGTGCGAAGAAAGGGAAGGAAGCAACAAGTTACCGAGGAAGAGACAGTTGAAGAAGAGGGCAAGGCACCGGTCACGACCGTGACTGAGAAACCTGTTGAGGAAGTACAGTTTGAAGAAATCACAGAACTACTTCCCACGCCCAAACCTGAACAGCCTACAGAAACTGAAGAGGTACGAGAACAAGTCACAGTGACTGAAGAGACCACACACGAAGGCAAGCCGAAAAGAATCGTAAAGAAACGCATCGTGCGAAGAAAGGGAAGGAAGCAACAAGTTACCGAGGAAGAGACAGTTGGAGAAGAGGGCAAGGCACCGGTCACGACCGTTACTGAGAAACCTGTTGAGGAAGTACAGTTTGAAGAAATCACAGAACTACTTCCCACGTCCAAACCTGAACAGCCTACAGAAACTGAAGAGGTACGAGAACAAGTCACAGTGACTGAAGAGACCACCCACGAAGGCAAGCCGAAAAGGATCGTGAAAAAGCGTATCGTGCGAAGGAAGGGCAAGAAACAACAGGTGACGGAGGAAGAAACGGTCGAGGAAGAGGGCAAGGCACCAGTTACGACCGTAACTGAGATACCGGTCGAAGAAATACAGTTCGAAGAAACTACAGAGCTGCTTCCCACGCCAAGACCTGGACATCCTACAGAAACTGAGGAGGTACGAGAACAAGTCACAGTAACTGAAGAGACAACTCACGAAGGCAAGCCGAAAAGAATCGTAAAGAAACGCATCGTGCGAAGAAAGGGAAGGAAGCAACAAGTTACCGAGGAAGAGACAGTTGAAGAAGAGGGCAAGGCACCGGTCACGACTGTGACTGAGAAACCTGTTGAGGAAGTACAGTTTGAAGAAATCACAGAACTACTTCCCACGCCCAAACCTGAACAGCCTACAGAAACTGAAGAGGTACGAGAACAAGTCACAGTGACTGAAGAGACCACCCACGAAGGCAAGCCGAAAAGGATCGTGAAAAAGCGTATCGTGCGAAGGAAGGGCAAGAAACAACAGGTGACGGAGGAAGAAACGGTCGAGGAAGAAGGCAAAGCACCGGTTACGACCGTGACTAAGAAACCTGTTGAGGAAGTACAGTTTGAAGAAATCACAGAACTACTTCCCACGCCCAAACCTGAACAGCCTACAGAAACTGAAGAGGTACGAGAACAAGTCACAGTGGCTGAAGAGACCACACACGAAGGCAAGCCGAAAAGAATCGTAAAGAAACGCATCGTGCGAAGAAAGGGAAGGAAGCAACAAGTTACCGAGGAAGAGACAGTTGGAGAAGAGGGCAAGGCACCGGTCACGACCGTTACTGAGAAACCTGTTGAGGAAGTACAGTTTGAAGAAATCACAGAACTACTTCCCACGCCCAAACCTGAACAGCCTACAGAAACTGAAGAGGTACGAGAACAAGTCACAGTGACTGAAGAGACCACACACGAAGGCAAGCCGAAAAAGATCGTGAAAAAACGTATCGTCAGAAGAAAGGGTAAAAAGCAACAGGTTACCGAGGAAGAGACAGTTGAAGAAGAGGGCAAGGCACCGGTCACGACTGTTACTGAGAAACCTGTTGAGGAAGTACAGTTTGAAGAAATCACAGAACTACTTCCCACGCCCAAACCTGAACAGCCTACAGAAACTGAAGAGATACGAGAACAAGTCACAGTGACTGAAGAGACCACACACGAAGGCAAGCCGAAAAAGATCGTGAAAAAGCGTATTGTGCGAAGGAAGGGCAAGAAGCAACAGGTTACGGAGGAAGAAACGGTCGAGGAAGAAGGCAAAGCACCGGTTACGACCGTGACTAAGAAACCTGTTGAGGAAGTCCAGTTTGAAGAAATCACAGAACTACTTCCCACGCCCAAACCTGAACAGCCTACAGAAACTGAAGAGGTTCGAGAACAAGTCACAGTGTCTGAAGAGACCACACACGAAGGCAAGCCGAAAAGAATCGTAAAGAAACGCATCGTGCGAAGAAAGGGAAGGAAGCAACAAGTTACCGAGGAAGAGACAGTTGAAGAAGAGGGCAAGGCACCGGTCACGACTGTTACTGAGAAACCTGTTGAGGAAGTACAGTTTGAAGAAATCACAGAACTACTTCCCACGCCCAAACCTGAACAGCCTACAGAAACTGAGGAGGTACGAGAACAAGTCACAGTCACTGAAGAGACAACTCACGAAGGCAAGCCCAAAAAGATCGTAAAGAAACGCATCGTGCGAAGGAAGGGAAAGAAGCAACAGGTGACTGAGGAAGAGACGGTTGAAGAAGAGGGCAAGGCACCAGTTACGACCGTGACTAAAAAACCTGTTGAGGAAGTACAGTTTGAAGAAATCACAGAACTACTTCCCACGCCCAAACCTGAACAGCCTACAGAAACTGAAGAGATACGAGAACAAGTCACAGTGACTGAAGAGACCACCCACGAAGGCAAGCCGAAAAAGATCGTGAAAAAGCGTATCGTGCGAAGGAAGGGCAAGAAGCAACAGGTTACGGAGGAAGAAACGGTCGAGGAAGAAGGCAAAGCACCGGTTACGACCGTGACTGAGAAACCTGTTGAGGAAGTACAGTTTGAAGAAATCACAGAACCACTTCCCACGCCCAAACCTGAACAGCCTACAGAAACTGAAGAGGTACGAGAACAAGTCACAGTGACTGAAGAGACCACACACGAAGGCAAGCCGAAAAGAATCGTAAACAAACGCATCGTGCGAAGAAAGGGAAGGAAGCAACAAGTTACCGAGGAAGAGACAGTTGAAGAAGAGGGCAAGGCACCGGTCACGACCGTTACTGAGAAACCTGTTGAGGAAGTACAGTTCGAAGAAATCACAGAACTACTTCCCACGCCCAAACCTGAACAGCCTACAGAAACTGAGGAGGTACGAGAACAAGTCACAGTCACTGAAGAGACAACTCACGAAGGCAAGCCCAAAAAGATCGTACAGAAACGCATCGTGCGAAGGAAGGGAAAGAAGCAACAGGTGACTGAGGAAGAGACGGTTGAAGAAGAGGGCAAGGCACCAGTTACGACCGTGACTAAAAAACCTGAGGAGGAAATACAGTTCGACGAAACTACAGAGCTGCTTCCCACGCCTAAACTCGAACAGCCTTCAGAAACTGAGGAGGTACGAGAACAAGTCACAGTCACTGAAGAGACAACCCACGAAGGCAAGCCCAAAAAGATCGTTAAGAAGCGCATCGTGCGAAGGAAGGGAAAAAAGCAACAGGTGACTGAGGAGGAGACGGTTGAGGAAGAGGGCAAGGCACCAGTTACGACCGTAACTGAGATACCGGTCGAAGAAATACAGTTCGAAGAAATCACAGAATTACTTCCCACGCCCAAACCTGAACAGCTTACAGAAACTGAGGAGGTACGAGAACAAGTCACAGTGACTGAAGAGACCACCCACGAAGGCAAGCCGAAAAGGATCGTGAAAAAGCGTATCGTGCGAAGGAAGGGCAAGAAACAACAGGTGACGGAGGAAGAAACGGTCGAGGAAGAAGGCAAAGCACCGGTTACGACCGTGACTGAGAAACCTGTTGAGGAAGTACAGTTTGAAGAAATCACAGAACTACTTCCCACGCCCAAACCTGAACAGCCTACAGAAACTGAAGAGGTACGAGAACAAGTCACAGTGACTGAAGAGACCACACACGAAGGCAAGCCGAAAAAGATCGTGAAAAAACGTATCGTCAGAAGAAAGGGTAAAAAGCAACAGGTTACCGAGGAAGAGACAGTTGAAGAAGAGGGCAAGGCACCGGTCACGACTGTTACTGAGAAACCTGTTGAGGAAGTACAGTTTGAAGAAATCACAGAACTACTTCCCACGCCTAAACCTGAACAGCCTACAGAAACTGAAGAGGTACGAGAACAAGTCACAGTGACTGAAGAGACCACCCACGAAGGCAAGCCGAAAAAGATCGTGAAAAAGCGTATCGTGCGAAGGAAGGGCAAGAAGCAACAGGTTACGGAGGAAGAAACGGTCGAGGAAGAAGGCAAAGCACCGGTTACGACCGTGACTGAGAAACCTGTTGAGGAAGTACAGTCTGAAGAAGTTACAGAACTTCTCCCCACGCCCAAACTTGAACAGCCTACAGAATCTGAGGAGGTACGAGAACAAGTCACAGTCACTGAAGAGACAACTCACGAAGGCAAGCCTAAAAAGATCGTAAAGAAACGCATCGTGCGAAGGAAGGGAAAGAAGCAACAGGTTACCGAGGAAGAGACAGTTGAAGAAGAGGGCAAGGCACCAGTTACCACCGTGACTGAGAAACCTGTCGAAGAAATACAGTTCGAAGAAACTACAGAATCGCCTTCCACCTCTCAACCTGATCAACCTAACGAATCCGAGGAGGAGGGGAAAAAACCACTCGATCAACTGCCAGCAGTTGCGAATAAGGATCATGTCGGGATTTTACCTCGTCGAACGAAAAGAACTAAGACAAGAAAAATATCAAAAGATAATCTTCAAGCGTCATCGAATGTGTCTCCGGCTGAAGGCACGAACAGAGAAAGCTCGAAGTCTCATATGAAACCGGAATTGGTGATTATTAAAGTTGTAGAGCAGAAGCCGATAAAACCAAGAATGATCACACCGGAAATGCCTTTATTCGCGCAGGTTAAACTGAAGAAAGTTCAGTTGACCAAAAAACCAATAGATAAACTGACAAAGATGAAAATTCCGAAAGTTTTGTTGCGCAGTCGCATTATCGAACACGAGTGGCCACCAAGTATCCAGTATCCTGCAATTTCAAATATGGAACCTAACTTCATTCAGAGTGGCATTTTGTCTCGAAATATGGAAGATGCTTTAAAACTGAAGAAAAGAAAGTATAAGAAGAAGAAACCAATTGATGAAACAATACCAGAATTGGAAAAGTTAGACCTCGAGTTAACCGAACTCAAAAAAGTACCTCTCGAAAAAAAAGAAGATAAATCGATCTATCAACGTCAGCCTAAGCCTGCGAAACCAGACGAAGAAAAACCGAAGAGACTATTAGTTGGCAAAGGAAAAATACCAAGAGAAGAAAATAAAGATGATGAAATAATAACTTTGAAAAAAGTCGATCGAAAAATGTCCTCAGGACCCGAAGAGTTAGAATTAGTAGCAGAGCGAGGAAACAAGCTAGAAAAACAAACCGACCATAAAGATGCCGAAATAGGGCCAGGACTTTCGCCCTTCCAACCTGATGACTCTGGAATCGACAGACTTGATATTGAAGGGCAAGAGCCGTTGCTATTTTCTGATACGTTTGAACATGACTCAGAGCCAAATAATACAAAAAAGCCAAAGCGAAGGTCACAAATGAAAGATCAAGAAATGGAGTCAATACCAATTATTCTTGGCGTGCCAAAAAAAGGACAACCGGAGGATTCACCTGAAGTAAAGTTTAGAAAATCTCAAGGAGTGAAACCCGTAGTCGAACCTGAAGTTATAACACTGAAACCCTGGAAAAAACCCGAAAAACCTGCGAATGATAAATTCCATGATGGAGAACCAATTGTCTTCACGCCAAGAGAGGATAATATCGTAGAATCAGTTGATACCATCACGTCAGTTTATGATGCTAAATCTCCTGATGGAAGACCGGAAAAAATAATCAAGAAGAAAATCGTCAAAAAACGTGGACAAGGAATACCTACCATGACTGAGGAGGTCACTGTAGAGGAGGAGGGCAAGGCTCCTATTACGACTGTTACTGAAAAGACTGTCGAAGAAGAAGAGCTCGAAAAAGGTGACGGATTGCTTCCCACGCCCAGACCTGAACAGCCTACAGAAACTGAAGAGGTACGAGAACAAGTCACAGTGACTGAAGAGACCACCCACGAAGGCAAGCCGAAAAAGATCGTGAAAAAACGTATCGTCAGAAGAAAGGGTGGAAAGCAACGGGTTACCGAGGAAGAGACAGTTGAAGAAGAGGGCAAGGCACCGGTCACGACGGTTACTGAGAAACCTGTTGAGGAAGTACAGTTTGAAGAAATCACAGAACTACTTCCCACGCCCAAACCTGAACAGCCTACAGAAACTGAGGAGGTACGAGAACAAGTCACAGTAACTGAAGAGACCACCCACGAAGGCAAGCCAAAAAAGATCGTGAAAAAACATATCGTCAGAAGAACGGGTAAAAAGCAACAGGTTACGGAGGAGGAAACGGTCGAGGAGGAAGGCAAAGCACCGGTCACGACCGTGACTGAGAAACCTGTCGAGGAAGTACAGTTTGAAGAAATCACAGAACTACTTCCCACGCCCAAACCTGAACAGCCTACAGGAACTGAGGAGGTACGAGAACAAGTCACAGTAACTAAAGAGACCACCCACGAAGGCAAGCCGAAAAAGATCGTGAAAAAGCGTATCGTGCGAAGGAAGGGCAAGAAGCAACAGGTTACGGAGGAAGAAACGGTCGAGGAAGAAGGCAAAGCACCGGTTACGACCGTGACTAAGAAACCTGTTGAGGAAGTACAGTTTGAAAAAATCACAGAACTACTTCCCACGCCCAAACCTGAACAGCCCACAGAAACTGAAGAGGTACGAGAACAAGTCACAGTAACTGAAGAGACAACTCACGAAGGCAAGCCCAAAAGAATCGTAAAGAAACGCATCGTGCGAAGAAAGGGAAGGAAGCAACAAGTTACCGAGGAAGAAACAGTTGAAGAAGAGGGCAAGGCACCGGTCACGACCGTGACTGAGAAACCTGTTGAGGAAGTACAGTTTGAAGAAATTACAGAACTTCTTCCCACGCCCAAACCTGAACAGCCTACAGAAACTGAGGAGGTACGAGAACAAGTCACAGTGACTGAAGAGACCACCCACGAAGGCAAGCCGAAAAAGATCGTGAAAAAACGTATCGTCAGAAGAAAGGGTAAAAAGCAACAGGTTACCGAGGAAGAGACGGTTGAAGAAGAGGGCAAGGCACCGGTCACGACCGTGACTGAGAAACCTGTTGAGGAAGTACAGTTTGAAGAAATTACAGAACTTCTTCCCACGCCCAAACCTGAACAGCCTACAGAAACTGAGGAGGTACGAGAACAAGTCACAGTGACTGAAGAGACCACCCACGAAGGCAAGCCGAAAAAGATCGTGAAAAAACGTATCGTCAGAAGAAAGGGTAAAAAGCAACAGGTTACCGAGGAAGAGACGGTTGAAGAAGAGGGCAAGGCACCGGTCACGACCGTGACTGAGAAACCTGTCGAGGAAGTACAGTTTAAAGAAATCACAGAACTACTTCCCACGCCCGAACCTGAACAGCCTACAGAAACTGAAGAGGTACGAGAACAAGTCACAGTAACTGAAGAGACCACCCACGAAGGCAAGCCGAAGAAGATCGTGAAAAAGCGTATCGTGCGAAGAAAGGGCGAGAAGCAACAGGTTACGGAGGAAGAGACAGTTGAAGAAGAGGGCAAGGCACCGGTCACGACCGTTACTGAGAAACCTGTTGAGGAAGTACAGTTTGAAGAAATCACAGAACTACTTCCCACGCCCAAACCTGAACAGCCTACAGAAACTGAGGAGGTACGAGAACAAGTCACAGTAACTGAAGAGACCACCCACGAAGGCAAGCCGAAAAAGATCGTGAAAAAACGTATCGTCAGAAGAACGGGTAAAAAGCAACAGGTTACGGAGGAGGAAACGGTCGAGGAGGAAGGCAAAGCACCGGTCACGACCGTGACTGAGAAACCTGTCGAGAAAGTACAGTTTGAAGAAATCACAGAACTACTTCCCACGCCCAAACCTGAACAGCCTACAGAAACTGAGGAGGTACGAGAACAAGTCACAGTAACTGAGGAGACCACCCACGAAGGCAAGCCGAAAAAGATCGTGAAAAAGCGTATCGTGCGAAGGAAGGGCAAGAAGCAACAGGTTACGGAGGAAGAAACGGTCGAAGAAGAAGGCAAAGCACCGGTTACGACCGTGACTGAGAAACCTGTTGAGGAAGTACAGTTTGAAGAAATCACAGAACTACTTCCCACGCCCAAACCTGAACAGCCTACAGAAACTGAGGAGGTACGAGAACAAGTCACAGTGACTGAAGAGACCACCCACGAAGGCAAGCCGAAAAAGATCGTGAAAAAACGTATCGTCAGAAGAAAGGGTAAAAAGCAACAGGTTACCGAGGAAGAGACAGTTGAAGAAGAGGGCAAGGCACCGGTCACGACCGTTACTGAGAAACCTGTTGAGGAAGTACAGTTTGAAGAAATCACAGAACTACTTCCCACGCCCAAACCTGAACAGCCTACAGAAACTGAGGAGGTACGAGAACAAGTCACAGTGACTGAAGAGACCACCCACGAAGGCAAGCCGAAAAAGATCGTGAAAAAGCGTATCGTGCGAAGGAAGGGCAAGAAGCAACAGGTTACGGAGGAAGAAACGGTCGAGGAAGAAGGCAAAGCACCGGTTACGACCGTGACTGAGAAACCTGTTGAGGAAGTACAGTTTGAAAAAATCACAGAACTACTTCCCACGCCCAAACCTGAACAGCCCACAGAAACTGAAGAGGTACGAGAACAAGTCACAGTAACTGAAGAGACAACTCACGAAGGCAAGCCCAAAAGAATCGTAAAGAAACGCATCGTGCGAAGAAAGGGAAGGAAGCAACAAGTTACCGAGGAAGAAACAGTTGAAGAAGAGGGCAAGGCACCGGTCACGACCGTGACTGAGAAACCTGTTGAGGAAGTACAGTTTGAAGAAATTACAGAACTTCTTCCCACGCCCAAACCTGAACAGCCTACAGAAACTGAGGAGGTACGAGAACAAGTCACAGTGACTGAAGAGACCACCCACGAAGGCAAGCCGAAAAAGATCGTGAAAAAACGTATCGTCAGAAGAAAGGGTGAAAAGCAACAGGTTACCGAGGAAGAGACGGTTGAAGAAGAGGGCAAGGCACCGGTCACGACCGTGACTGAGAAACCTGTTGAGGAAGTACAGTTTGAAGAAATTACAGAACTTCTTCCCACGCCCAAACCTGAACAGCCTACAGAAACTGAGGAGGTACGAGAACAAGTCACAGTGACTGAAGAGACCACCCACGAAGGCAAGCCGAAAAAGATCGTGAAAAAACGTATCATCAGAAGAAAGGGTAAAAAGCAACAGGTTACCGAGGAAGAGACGGTTGAAGAAGAGGGCAAGGCACCGGTCACGACCGTGACTGAGAAACCTGTCGAGGAAGTACAGTTTGAAGAAATCACAGAACTACTTCCCACGCCCGAACCTGAACAGCCTACAGAAACTGAAGAGGTACGAGAACAAGTCACAGTAACTGAAGAGACCACCCACGAAGGCAAGCCGAAGAAGATCGTGAAAAAGCGTATCGTGCGAAGAAAGGGCGAGAAGCAACAGGTTACGGAGGAAGAGACAGTTGAAGAAGAGGGCAAGGCACCGGTCACGACCGTTACTGAGAAACCTGTTGAGGAAGTACAGTTTGAAGAAATCACAGAACTACTTCCCACGCCCAAACCTGAACAGCCTACAGAAACTGAAGAGGTACAAGAACAAGTCACAGTAACTGAAGAGACTACCTACGAAGGCAAGCCGAAAAAGATCGTGAAAAAACGTATCGTCAGAAGAAAGGGTAAAAAGCAACAGGTTACCGAGGAAGAGACAGTTGAAGAAGAGGGCAAGGCACCGGTCACGACCGTTACTGAGAAACCTGTCGAGGAAGTACAGTTTGAAGAAATCACAGAACTACTTCCCACGCCCAAACCTGAACAGCCTACAGAAACTGAGGAGGTACGAGAACAAGTCACAGTGACTGAAGAGACCACCCACGAAGGCAAGCCGAAAAAGATCGTGAAAAAGCGTATCGTGCGAAGGAAGGGCAAGAAGCAACAGGTTACGGAGGAAGAAACGGTCGAGGAAGAAGGCAAAGCACCGGTTACGACCGTGACTGAGAAACCTGTTGAGGAAGTACAGTTTGAAAAAATCACAGAACTACTTCCCACGCCCAAACCTGAACAGCCCACAGAAACTGAAGAGGTACGAGAACAAGTCACAGTAACTGAAGAGACAACTCACGAAGGCAAGCCCAAAAGAATCGTAAAGAAACGCATCGTGCGAAGAAAGGGAAGGAAGCAACAAGTTACCGAGGAAGAAACAGTTGAAGAAGAGGGCAAGGCACCGGTCACGACCGTGACTGAGAAACCTGTTGAGGAAGTACAGTTTGAAGAAATTACAGAACTTCTTCCCACGCCCAAACCTGAACAGCCTACAGAAACTGAGGAGGTACGAGAACAAGTCACAGTGACTGAAGAGACCACCCACGAAGGCAAGCCGAAAAAGATCGTGAAAAAACGTATCGTCAGAAGAAAGGGTAAAAAGCAACAGGTTACCGAGGAAGAGACGGTTGAAGAAGAGGGCAAGGCACCGGTCACGACCGTGACTGAGAAACCTGTCGAGGAAGTACAGTTTGAAGAAATCACAGAACTACTTCCCACGCCCGAACCTGAACAGCCTACAGAAACTGAAGAGGTACGAGAACAAGTCACAGTAACTGAAGAGACCACCCACGAAGGCAAGCCGAAGAAGATCGTGAAAAAGCGTATCGTGCGAAGAAAGGGCGAGAAGCAACAGGTTACGGAGGAAGAGACAGTTGAAGAAGAGGGCAAGGCACCGGTCACGACCGTTACCGAGAAACCTGTTGAGGAAGTACAGTTTGAAGAAATCACAGAACTACTTCCCACGCCCAAACCTGAACAGCCTACAGAAACTGAGGAGGTACGAGAACAAGTCACAGTGACTGAAGAGACCACCCACGAAGGCAAGCCGAAAAAGATCGTGAAAAAGCGTATCGTGCGAAGAAAGGGCAAGAAGCAACAGGTTACGGAGGAAGAAACGGTCGAGGAAGAAGGCAAGGCACCGGTCACGACCGTTACTGAGAAACCTGTTGAGGAAGTACAGTTTGAAGAAATCACAGAACTACTTCCCACGCCCAAACCTGAACAGCCTACAGAAACTGAGGAGGTACGAGAACAAGTCACAGTGACTGAAGAGACCACCCACGAAGGCAAGCCGAAAAAGATCGTGAAAAAGCGTATCGTGCGAAGGAAGGGCAAGAAGCAACAGGTTACGGAGGAAGAAACGGTCGAGGAAGAAGGCAAAGCACCGGTTACGACCGTGACTGAGAAACCTGTTGAGGAAGTACAGTTTGAAAAAATCACAGAACTACTTCCCACGCCCAAACCTGAACAGCCCACAGAAACTGAAGAGGTACGAGAACAAGTCACAGTAACTGAAGAGACAACTCACGAAGGCAAGCCCAAAAGAATCGTAAAGAAACGCATCGTGCGAAGAAAGGGAAGGAAGCAACAAGTTACCGAGGAAGAAACAGTTGAAGAAGAGGGCAAGGCACCGGTCACGACCGTGACTGAGAAACCTGTTGAGGAAGTACAGTTTGAAGAAATTACAGAACTTCTTCCCACGCCCAAACCTGAACAGCCTACAGAAACTGAGGAGGTACGAGAACAAGTCACAGTGACTGAAGAGACCACCCACGAAGGCAAGCCGAAAAAGATCGTGAAAAAACGTATCGTCAGAAGAAAGGGTAAAAAGCAACAGGTTACCGAGGAAGAGACGGTTGAAGAAGAGGGCAAGGCACCGGTCACGACCGTGACTGAGAAACCTGTTGAGGAAGTACAGTTTGAAGAAATTACAGAACTTCTTCCCACGCCCAAACCTGAACAGCCTACAGAAACTGAGGAGGTACGAGAACAAGTCACAGTGACTGAAGAGACCACCCACGAAGGCAAGCCGAAAAAGATCGTGAAAAAACGTATCGTCAGAAGAAAGGGTAAAAAGCAACAGGTTACCGAGGAAGAGACAGTTGAAGAAGAGGGCAAGGCACCGGTCACGACCGTTACTGAGAAACCTGTTGAGGAAGTACAGTTTGAAGAAATCACAGAACCACTTTCCACGCCCAAACCTGAACAGCCCACAGAAACTGAGGAGGTACGAGAACAAGTCACAGTGACTGAAGAGACCACCCACGAAGGCAAGCCGAAAAAGATCGTGAAAAAACGTATCGTGCGAAGGAAGGGCAAGAAGCAACAGGTGACCGAGGTAGAGACTGTTGAGGAAGAGGGCAAGGCGCCAGTCACAATCGTCACTGAAAATCCTGTTGAGGAAATACAATGTGAAGAAACTACAGAACTGCCTTCTGCATTCAAACCAGTGCAGTCCAGAGAATTGCAAGAGCCACATGTTGAGGAAAATAAGGTCATTAAAAAGAAACCAAAACAGTCAGTTCCAGCGTCGGATGAAGCTACTGATTCACCATCATTGAAATCGAAACTCAAGCCACAGCTTACAAGTATTGAAGTCACGGCTCAAAAACCACTCCAACTCAAAATCACCACACCTGAAATACCCTTGTTCGCTCAGGTAAAATTGAAGAAGGCTCAAACAACGAAAAAACCAAAAGATAGAATAACAAAGGTTAAAATTCCCAAAATTATGTTGCGTAGTCGCATTGTCGATCATGAGTGGCCCCCAAGTGTGAAATACCCCGTTATCACTACCATCGAATCGAACTATATTCAGAATGGTATTTTGTCTCGTAATATAGAAGATGCTCTGAAGTCAAAAACGACCAAGGTCAAAAAGAGAAAACCATTTGACAAGACCATCACTGAACTGGAAAAATTGGACTTGGAATTCGATGAACTAAAGAAAGTTCCACTCGAGAAAGTAGAAGACAAATCCATCTATGAGCGTCAACCCAAGCCCAAAAAACCAGATGAGACACAGCCACAACAATTAAAGATCGGTAAAGGCAGTGTCCCTGATAATGTAACTGCAGATGACGAGAAAGTTACCCTGAAAAAGGTCGAAAGATCGGGGCCCACACCTTCTGAAGAATTGAAACCGGTTTCACAACAAAAAGAGAAACCTGAAAAGATCTTCACCGATAAAGACGCTCGTGAGGGTCCAGCACTTTCACCTTTCCAACCTTATGACATTGGTTCTGACAAACCTGATCTCGAGGAGAGAGAGCTAGTGTCAAATTTGGATTCGGATGAGATTCCATCTAAGCTAGGTGATAAAAAGAAGCCGAAACGAAAGCCGCAGAAAAAAGAGCAAGATAACGAGTCTTTACCAATTATTCCTGGTAGGCCAAAGAAAGACGAGGCAGAACAATCACCCGACGTGAAATTCAAGATTTCTCAGGGTCCCAAGCCTGAAGCTGAACCTGAGATCATAAAACTCAAGCCCTGGAAAAAGCCTGACCAGCCTCAAGATGAGAATACGCCCGATGACAAACCTATCGTTTTCACACCTACGGATGATGATGTTACGGAATCGGTTCATACCATTACATCAGTGCACATAGAAGAGTCTCCCGATAAGAAACCAAAGAAGATAATCAAGAAGAAAATTATCAAGAAACATAAAAAAGAAAAACCAACTGTGACTGAAGAGATCACCATTGAAGAAGGGGGCAAAGAGCCGGTCACCACAATCACTGTAGAAGACCTGCCAGTCGAAGAAACGACAGAACCATTAGATGAATCCGATACTCAACATCAGCCAACAATAATTGAAGAAGTCAACGAAGAAATTAAAGTTACTCAAACGATTACTGAAGAAGGGCGACCGAAAAAGGTCACGCGAAAACGTATCGACAAAACACAGGGGGGTCAGCGAAAAATTACAGAGGAAGTCACTATTGAAGAAGAAGGTAAAGAAGCGTCTACTTCGATAACCACGGTCTCCGATGACACAATACCACTTACACATAAAAAACCGAAACACACAAAACCAACACAACTCAAAGATGCCGAACAGAAGACCGAAGGTAAGCGTTCTCCTAGAATACTTTATCGGTCAGCTCATGCAAAATATGCCCCTCTTCGGAAATTTTCGACTTCTATTTTATGCATAAGATGCTCTTAGTGACTTATTGCAGATTTACTTTCCTGAATCCCAGATACGACGTTACATCTCGACACCTCGACCTATCGATCTAAAAGATTGACTCATAAAATTTCCATCGCTTTCATACATTAGACACAATAGCAACAAGTTACATGATACAATTCTGTGAATGTCAGTTGCATGTTATTTTGACCATCGCAAGTGATACTTCAATCTATCATTCCGCGTTGATGGAACAAGATCATTGTTGAGACTTCATTTTACAAATCACTTACCATTAATTATTAGCACACAAACGACTTTTTATGTCATGAAGACGTTTCATTAAGTATGTCACATATTTGATGTTTCCATCAACGAGACAGTATATCATCTACATTCACGACGATATCGTAACTATCTTTTACTTAATAATCACATCTTCCTATTTTTCACAGGTGAAACTAAAGAAGTTGTCATTGAGGTGAGTTCAATGCTCTAAGTATCTAATAAATGATCTCAAATCATATACCTAATTTGATTTTCATTGAATAGGAGATTTATGAAGTGCCAGAAGACACCAAGGGCGAGAAAATACCAAAATCTGATCTACAAAAGGTAGATATCATCGAAATCACGGAAGTTGCTGTTGAAGAGGCACCAGAGTCGGCACCAGCCGAGAAACATGTGGATGAAGAGGAAGAAACTGAAACTGTGCAAACTGAAACGAAGAAAATAACAAAGAAAAAGAAAAAGAAGCCAAGCAAAGAAGTCGGCCCTGAAAAATTGGTCGAGGAAGTCATTAAGACTCCGGTAGAAGAGATAACTATTACGCAGGAAGAACAGATAGACGAAGTCGTGGATAAGCCTTTGAAGAAAAATGCGAAACCAATTGTCGAGGAATTGGAAACTATTCAAATAACAAAAGTTGATGTATTCAAGGGACCAACAGAAGAACCCGTTAAAGACTCAGTTACCACGGAGGAAGAAATTATAGAAATTGTAGAAACTCCGACGACAAAAATAATTAGACGAAAGAAAAAGCCTACTGATAAAATTGTTTCCGAAGATGTTATCGAAGAAATCATCGAGAAACCTATGGAAGAGGTGAGTGTAATGGAAGAACAGCAGATAGTCGAAATCGTGGAAACACCTACGAAGAAAATTATTAAGAAAAAGAAAGCTATGACTGGTGAAGATGGGATACTACAAGAAGTCGTTGAAGAAATTGTGATTGATAAACTTGAAGGTAAAACAGCCCAAACTATAACTGAAACTCAGGAAGGGATTGAAGTCACGGAGGTCGTCCTCGGAATATCTGAGCACGACTTACCTCACGTTAAAAAACCTGACGAGGAAGTACCAAAAACGGTGCTAGACGAACTAGACAGAGTCAAGATAACTGAAGTGGCCGTCGCAAAGGCACCAAAGAAAAAGAAGAAGCCAAAGACTGTCGATGATGTGCAGCCTGACGAAGTTACCCAAGCGATACCTCCTGAAAAACCTGAAGAAGCTCAGGCCACTATCGATGTTATTCCTAAGGAAAGTATCGAGACAACAGAAGTGATCGTTGATACGTCTACCGAGGAATTACCACAAGATAAAAAACCAGATCAAGAAATAGCTGTCTCGGTAGAAGAACAACCAGGTAAGGTTGAGATCAGTGAAGTAACTACGAAAAAAGCACCGAAGAAGAAGAAGAAGCATACGACCTCCGAAGAGATGCAACCTACAGAAATTGTCGAGAACATCGCCGTCGAAGAGTCGAAGACACAAGAAGCTGTCACCAATATCTGTGCTCAAGAAAGCATCGAAACAACTGAAATTATCCTTGGAACGACTACCGCTGAATTACCAGAAGAGAAAAGACCTGACCAGAAAGTAGACGTTACGATAGAGGACGATCGAGACACCGTCGAGATTACCGAAGTACCTTTGAAGAAGGCCCTTCCTAAAAAGAAAAAATCCAAAGTCACCGAAGATTTACAACCTGATGAAGTTGTTGAGGATATAACACCGGACAGACCAAAGAAAGAAAAAGCATTGGGAGACATTTTGTCGGAGGAAAGTATTGTAATAACTGAGGTAGTCCCTGAATCATCTACACAAGACTTGCCTAAAGACAGAAAACCCGATCAGGAAACAGCTGTTTCAGTTGAAGATAAGCCACACGAAGTTGAAATCACTCAAGTAGCTGTCAAAAAGCCATCCAAGAAGAAGAAGAAGCCGATAACTTCTGAAACAGTCCAACCGGACGAGGTTGTAGATGAAATGCTCTCGGAAATATCGATGACAGACAAGGCTAGTGAAGAAATCATCTCCCAAGAAGGTATCGAAACTACTGAAGTAATTCTTGGGACGTCTGCCGAGGAAATACCCGAGGAGAAACAACCAGACCAGCAAACTGCTGTTCCGGTGGAAGACCAGCTAGATAAGGTTGGTATCACTGAAGTAACTGCGAAGAAGGCTCCCAAGAAAAAGAAGAAACCTAAGACTGTCGATGATGTGCAGCCTGATGAAATTGTCGAAGCGATAACATCTGAAAAACCTAAAGAAGCACAGGCAACTGAAAATGTTGTACCTAAAGAAAGCTTCGAAATGACTGAGGTTACTCTTGTCACATCCACTAAAGAATTACCTGAATCTGAAAAACCTGTCCAGGAAATAGCTGCTGCTGTAGTAGAGCAGCTAGATGAAGTTGAAGTCACAGTTGTATCTGCGAAGAAAGCTCCTAAGAAGAAGAAGAAGCACACTACAACAGAAGACGTACAACCCACCGAGGTTGTTGAAGAATTAGTTACTGAAGAGTCAAATACACAAGAAGCTATCAAAGATATACTTACCCAAGAAAGCATAGAAGCTACTGAAGTAGTTCTTGCAATATCTGCGCAGGAATTACCTGAAGAGAAGACATTCGACGTGGAAGCCGCTACACCAGTAAATGAAGAACCAAAGAGCATCGAGATAACGGAGGTAACCGTGAAAAAGGCACCGCAGAAAAAGAAAAAATCAAAAACTGTCGACGAGGTACATCCTGATGAAGTTGTTGAAACAATAACATCTGAAAAGCCTGAAGAACAACAGGCAACTAAAGACGTGGTCGTTAAAGAGAGTATCAGGACAACAGAAGTGATTCTTGGATCATCTATCGAAGTGTTACCCGAAGACGAAAAACCAGATCTCAAAACAGCTGTACCGGTGGAAGACCAACCGGAAAAAGTTGATACCACTGAAGTAACTGTGAAAAAGGCCCCCAAGAAGAAGAAGAAACCACTGACTGTCGATGATGTGCAGCCGGACGAAGTTACCCAAGCGATAACTCCTGAAAAACCTGAAGAAGCACAGGCAACTGTCGATGTTATTCCTAAAGAAAGTATCGAGACAACAGAAGTGATCGTTGATACGTCTACCGAGGAATTACCACAGGATAAAAAACCAGATCAAGAAATAGCTGTTTCGGTAGAAGAACAGCCAAGTAAAGTTGAGATCAGTGAAATAACTACCAAAAAAGCACCGAAGAAAAAGAAGAAGCATACGACTACAGAAGAGATGCAACCTACTGAGACTGTTGAAGAAATGATTATCACAGAATCAAAGACAGAGGAAGCTATCACAGACATCCTTCCCCAAGAAGGTATCGAAGCAACGGAGGTTGTACTGGGAACATCAACTGCCGAGTTACCCACCGATAAAATACCTGACCAGCAAGCTGAAGTTACGGTACAAGAACGAGATGTGGCAAAGATTACCGAAGTGGTTCCGAAGAAGGCCCCTAAAAAGACCAAGACGTCTAGAGTTACTGAAGATTTGCAACCTGAAGAAGTTGTCAAAGATATAACTTCCGATGAACCAAGTGAGGAAAGAGCTATCGAAAATATTTTACCGAAAGAAAGTGTCGAAACAACTGAGGTCATTCTCGGAACATCTACCCAGGAATTACCTGTCGATAAACAACCAGACGAAGAAACAGCCATCCTTGTGAAAGACCAGCCAGATAAGGTCAACGTCACTGAAGTGAAAACCAAGAAGGCGCCAAAGAAAAAGAACAAATCAAAAACTGTCGAAGATGAACAGCCCGATGAAATTATCCAAGTGATAACACCTGAACAACCTGAAGAAATACAGGCAACTGGAAGCATCCTTCCACATGAGAGTATGGAAACAACTGAGGTCATCCCTGTATCATTTACCGAAGAATTGTCCGATGATAAAAAACCTAATCAGGAGGAAGCTGTTCCGGTAGAAGACGTGCTAGAACATGTAAAGACTACCGATGTAAAAATAAAAAGAGCACCTCAGAAGAAGAAGAAGGCTATCACTTCGGAAGAGGAACAGCCCGACGAAGTTCTAGAAAAATTAATCCCCGATGCGCCCAAACAAGCAAAGGCAACGGAAGAAGTTCTTTATGAACAAAGTATCGATGCAACTGAAGTTGTTACTGGAGTTTCTACAGAAGAATTACCTGAAGATGAGAAACCTGGTATGGAAATTGCTAAAACGTTGGAAGAAGAACCAAAAGGAATTCAGATCATTGAACCAAGCATTAAGAAAGCACCTCAGAAAAAGAAAAAACCTAAATCTGTCGAGTTGACCGAGCCAATCGAAGATACCGAAGAAATGGTGTCCGAAAAACCAAAATCGGAGAACGCCACTATGGATATCTCACCCAAACAAAGTATCGAGGTATCTGAAGTCATTCTTGATTCCACCGTGGAAAAAACACCTGAGGATAAAATACCTGATCAAGAAGTTGCTATATCATTGGAAGACCAGCCAAACGAAGTCGTTGTTAGTGAAGTTACTGTGAAAAAAGTACCTAAAAAGAAAGTCCCACGCAGTGAAAGTGATGAAACACAAGAAGAATTGATTCAAGATACTGAGGGAGAACAAGAACCTAAGGAAAAAGTCACTGTTGAGCAAACTGAAAAAATACCCACGAAGAAAACAGTTAAAAAGAAAGTAAAGAAAACAATCCCCAAGAAGGAAGAAATTGAATGGGTGGAACCAGAGCCGTATGAAAGACCCATCCTCGAACCGATGCCGGAGAAAATTGAATGGCAACCCACTAAGAAAAAAGAAAAGAAAGGGCTGCCATCAAAGTTACAAAAATTGGTGCCACAGAAAATTGAACGAACAGAGGCAAAACAACCGACCAAACTAAGATTTTCGCAACCCAATGAAGAGCAGCCACAATTCGCTACTATTAAATTGAAAAAAGCAACGGTCGTTCAAAAGAAGGAAGTGAAAGGTGTAGAACTTCCAAAGATACTGCTTCGTAGTCGCATCCTCTTTGTAGGTGATTATCCACCGGAATTACAAAAACCAAAGATCGAAGAATTTGAAATCAATCCGGTTCAATGTGGAATCTTGTCTAGAAATACAAAAGAAGCACTCAAGGTCTTAAAGGCCAAACATAAAAAACTTAGGTTTGCAGACAAGGAAGAAGTGGATCTGGAAAAGTTGGACAAAGAATTCGAAGAACTGAAAAAAGTACCGTTGGAGGAGATTGAGGATAAATCGATCTACGAACGGCAACCAAAGAAGCCAAAGGAACTACCAAAAGAACCTCAACCCCTTAAAGTTGGTAAAGGTAAAGTTTTGCAACAAGAGCAAGAAACACCTGAAGAGATTAAATTGAAGAAAATACCAGAAAAGAAAACTGATGATGTTGAAGAACTGCAGAAAAAGCCGACGAAAAAAGAAGACACTGAAGATGTTCCTGATAAGAAAAAGACTGAGCCATTGCCAGAGTTGAAAAATGAACCATTTGAACCACTAGATTTTGAACAGCCAGAAATCGAAAAATACGTCCCCGAAAAACTTGACCATCCTGAAAAACCTACGCCTGAACCTGAACAAAAACGACCAGGGAAGCCAAAGAAAAAGAAACCAGAACAAGATATTGAACAAATCATACCAATAAAGGGAAAACCGAAGGAGCATGAACCGGATGAAGAGCCAGAGGTTAAATTTAGAAAGCCAACTTCTAAAAAGCCTGAAGAAGAACCGGAAACTATTACATTAAAAGGATGGAAAAAGGACAGGCCTACAGATGAGGGTGAGGAAGAGCATCCAACTGAGTTGAGCCTTGGGGAAATACCTTCGCAGAGAGAACCGGAAGAAGTTCCACAAGAGATAGTTATAAAGAAAAAATCAAAGAAGAAGCCTACAGTAGAAAAAACCGATACCGAGGTGACGATCCAAAAACCTGTTGCCGTGGAAGAGGAAAAGCAAGAACCGGAGGAAGTCTCGCAGGAAGTTGTTCTAAAAAAGAAACCAAAGAAGAAACCTGTGGAGGAAGAAGCCGGTGATGAGGTGACTATCAAGAAGCCCGTACAAACAGAAGAGACAAAGGAAGAACCGGAGGAAGTCTTGCAAGAAGTTGTTTTGAAGAAGAAACCAAAGAAAAAGCCTGTCGAGGAAGAGGTTAGTAACGAGGTAACCATTCAAAAGCCCGTACCCATAGAAGAGACTAAGGAAGAACCAGAGGAAGTCTCGCAGGAAGTTGTTCTGAAGAAGAAACCAAAGAAGAAGCCTGTGGAGGAAGAAGCTGATGATGAAGTGACTATCAAAAAGCCCGTGCCTACTGAAGAGAAGAAAGAAGAACCGGAGGAAGTCTCGCAGGAAGTTGTTCTAAAAAAGAAACCCAAGAAGAAGCCTGTCGAGGAAGAGGCAAGTGATGAGGTGATTATCAAGAAGCCCGTACCCACAGAAGAGACAAAGGAAGAACCGGAGGAAGTCTCGCAGGAAGTTGTTCTGAAAAAGAAACCAAAGAAGAAGCCTGTCGAGGAAGAGGCCAGTGATGAGGTGACTATCAAGAAGCCCGTACCCACAGAAGAGACAAAAGAAGAACCAGAGGAAGTCTCGCAGGAAGTTGTTCTGAAAAAGAAACCGAAAAAGAAGCCTGTTGAGGAAGAGGCCAGTGATGAGGTGACTATCAAAAAGCCCGTACCCACAGAAGAGACAAAAGAAGAACCAGAGGAAGTCTCGCAGGAAGTTGTTCTGAAAAAGAAACCGAAGAAGAAGCCTGTAGAGGAAGAGGCAAGTGATGAGGTGACTATCAAGAAGCCCGTACCCACAGAAGAGACAAAAGAAGAACCAGAGGAAGTCTCGCAGGAAGTTGTTCTGAAAAAGAAACCGAAAAAGAAGCCTGTTGAGGAAGAGGCCAGTGATGAGGTGACTATCAAAAAGCCCGTACCCACAGAAGAGACAAAAGAAGAACCAGAGGAAGTCTCGCAGGAAGTTGTTCTGAAAAAGAAACCGAAAAAGAAGCCTGTTGAGGAAGAGGCCAGTGATGAGGTGACTATCAAAAAGCCCGTACCCACAGAAGAGACAAAAGAAGAACCAGAGGAAGTCTCGCAGGAAGTTGTTCTAAAGAAGAAACCAAAGAAGAAGCCTGTCGAAGAAGAGGCCAGTGATGAGGTGACTATCAAGAAGCCCGTGCCTACTGAAGAAAAGAAAGAAGAACCGGAAGAAGTCTCGCAGGAAGTTGTTCTAAAGAAGAAACCAAAGAAGAAGCCTGTAGAGGAAGAGGCCAGTGATGAGGTGACTATCAAAAAGCCCGTGCCTACTGAAGAAAAGAAAGAAGAACCGGAGGAAGTCTCGCAGGAAGTTGTTCTAAAGAAGAAACCAAAGAAGAAGCCTGTAGAGGAAGAGGCCAGTGATGAGGTGACTATCAAAAAGCCCGTGCCTACTGAAGAAAAGAAAGAAGAACCGGAAGAAGTCTCGCAGGAAGTTGTTCTAAAGAAGAAACCAAAGAAGAAGCCTGTAGAGGAAGAGGCAAGTGATGAGGTGACTATCAAAAAGCCCGTGCCTACTGAAGAAAAGAAAGAAGAACCGGAAGAAGTCTCGCAGGAAGTTGTTCTAAAGAAGAAACCAAAGAAGAAGCCTGTAGAGGAAGAGGCAAGTGATGAGGTGACTATCAAAAAGCCCGTGCCTACTGAAGAAAAGAAAGAAGAACCGGAGGAAGTCTCGCAGGAAGTTGTTCTAAAGAAGAAACCAAAGAAGAAGCCTGTAGAGGAAGAGGCAAGTGATGAGGTGACTATCAAGAAGCCCGTGCCTACTGAAGAAAAGAAAGAAGAACCGGAGGAAGTCTCGCAGGAAGTTGTTCTGAAAAAGAAACCAAAAAAGAAGCCTGTGGAGGAAGAAGCCAGTGACGAGGTGACTATCAAGAAGCTCGTGCCTACTGAAGAAAAGAAAGAAGAACCGGAGGAAGTCTCGCAGGAAGTTGTTCTGAAAAAGAAACCGAAGAAGAAGCCTGTCGATGCAGAAGCTAGCGACGAAATAACTATTAAAAAGCCTGTCATTGAAGACATATCCGAAGAGTTCACAATCAAGAAGAAGGCTCATAAAAAGGGCTCAGCTGTTGAAGAAGTGGAAGATACTCAAGTAACAATCAAGAAATCTCCAAAATCCTCCCAACCTGAAGAAGAAGAGATCTCTAGTGATGTAATTATCAAGAGGAAACCAACGAAAAAAACATTCGAAGAAGTGGCTGAGACACTGACAATAGAAAAACTTGAAGAACGTGAGGACATACAAGCTGAAGAAGAAATCGTTGAAGAATTCACGATCAAAAGAAAACCACCCAAGAAGGTGCCGAAACCAATTGAAGATATTTACGAGGACGTCACTCTTCGTAAACTTCGACCAAAGCGAAAGCCCAGACCGGACGTAAGAGAGGTCACTGAAGTCGAGAATGTAACGTTCCGACCCAGATCAACGAAGACTAAAGAAGATGTTGAACAAGAGTTCAAAATCTCTTTGAATACCTACGAGGAAGAAGACATTACGATGTCAGGAAAGGTTCGACTGAAACCAAAGCAACGTCCACTAACATATTCCGAAGAAACAGGCGAGGAAACTATCAGAATTATGCAAGAGGTCGAGGATGAAGGCGGGCCAATTATCGAAGAGATTATCGACGATAGCGATGAGGACGTAAAGGATGAATACAGCGTAGAGGAACTCGAAGTAGACGAGTTCAATCTACCACTAAGACGAAAGATAAAGAAGAAGCCCCGACCTTATTCAGTTGAAGAGATTGAAGAGGATGACGTGAATCTGAAATTACAACGTAACCGAAAGTATTCTTACGAAGAAACAGACGAGTCGTTGGCATTAAAGTTGAAACCGAAGAGACGCATGTCCACCTATGATGAAGGTTTGAGAAAATGTATTTTGCAGTGTATTATCTGCTTATGGAAATGCTTACAGCTACAAAAAAATGAATAACACTATATGCTAATAACATAGCCGGCGGCATTACATCCACGCGTGAGTAGCTACATATCTATAGATCTAACAAAAATAATGGAACCTTGATCGAAAAGCATACCGGTATAAGTTATACGATAACATTGCAAAAATATTTTCAAAGCTTTGAGTTATTCTGGAATTTAAGTGACTCGAATCAGTCTATTGAAAATGCGTTTCTGTGCATTAATTGTTCACAGAGGAAGCAACGCTCAGTATTACAAAAGAAGGGGACATATCGGAAGAAGGTGAGTTGCAGAATAAAGTTGCACATTGAACATTTATTTCATAACATATTTTATTGGCCCTTTAGACGAATCAGAATACGTTGTCCGCGATGGTGACATGATGTTTTCGATATGCTCATACGTTGCGGAGACCGATGAAGCCATCAATTTGGTCGAAGGAGAAAAAGTTTACATTATTGGTAAAATTATTTATGCATACTTAGTTTATTTTTGGTATAAAATCCAATAACAATCAATCTTTAATCCTCAGAGCATACGAATTCTGACTGGTGGTTTGTCAAGAAACATTTGACCGAAGAAAAGGGTTGGGTACCAGCTCAATATCTCTTGGACAGACCGCACTACACGATTTATCTTCAGAAAAAGCTACACGAGAAAATCGACAAGCTACCCGTGTTTGAAAGTGAGTTAAAGAAATTCTTTCCGAATAGAATGTGTATAATCGAAATAATATCATTTCAGAACCTGGTCCCGGAGAGAAAGCATCAGCTCCACGGTTTATAGAAAAATTGCAACCAAAACATACACCAGATGGTTACACCATTCAATTTGAATGTCAAGTGGAGGGTATACCTCGCCCACAAATTACATGGTTCCGCCAAACAGCAATAATAAAACCATCGCCAGACTTCCAGATTTATTACGACGACGACAATGTCGCGACCCTGATAATTCGTGAAGTATTTCCTGAAGATGCGGGAACTTTTACTTGCGTCGCTAAAAATGCAGCAGGATTTGCATCAAGTACCACCGAACTAACGGTCGAAGCACCTCTATCTGATCACGGCTCTGACATGACAGGACTGTCGAGGAAGAGTCTTTCGAGGTATTGATAGAATTACCTCCCGTTTTATTTGTAAAAATTATTCTTCAATTTTATTTGGCTCATTGCGATCGATTGTTCCCAGGGAATCATCGCTTGCGGACATTTTGGAAGGAATCCCGCCGACATTCTCCCGAAAACCAAAAGCGAAATGCGTCAACGTCGACGAGGACGTTATTCTTGAATGCCGCCTTGTAGCCGTTCCAGAACCAGAAATCACTTGGTATTACGAAGGAACGCAGATAACAACCAAAGAAAATGTAGTCGTTGTAACAGAAAGCGACATGCACATGTACTGCAGCGTAATGAAGATCACTAAGGTGAAGAAAACTCAAGAAGGACGTTATAAGATCGTCGCTAAAAACAGAGAGGGTGAAGCTACCATCGAAATACCTCTGAAGGTAGGGGAAATCCATTGAATGTCGACAACTTTTATTGAATCCTTAAATCTGTCATGAAAACAAAATTTTGGTACATAGGTACGAACGGGCGGAAAAGAACCACCAGAAATTTTGGAGCCATTGAAACCCTATGTAATTCGTGAGGGTGAGACGGTGGTATTGTCAACACAAATCATTGGTACTCCGATGCCAGAAATCACCTGGTTTAAGGATGGAAAACCGTTGAAGGGGGCATCCCCAAAACGGGATGGCGATAACAACACCCTTACTTTGATTCAGCCAGTTGTATCTGACACTGGAGAATATTCGGTTGTTGCCACTAACGAGAAAGGCAAAGCCGAAACCCGAGCGACTCTCATAGTCGAAGGTAAAATAAAATAGATTTTGTTGCAAGCAATGACGTCACGCCGATGCATGTGATTAGTAGAATTGTCTGACCACCGCTTTATACACTCCCGCTTTATTACTAATGAAAAGAAAAAAAAACTTCTTACGCCGCATTAAAAAATAATGCAGAAATAAAAATCTGTTTGCGCATAAAATGCTTAGCTAACATTACAGCAACTCTAAGCTCTGCAGATCTGAAACCCACGCCTGTCCCAGAAATGATCCTGCAACAACAAAATGAGAATACGCAACATTTATCGTACAAGGGTATGATATGCTTTCACTCGCTGCTGATGTTTGATTGTTTTTTTTATTATCAAATATACTTTACTATAAAGTTCATTAAGGCCGAAATAGGCTGCTGGGTTTAAAAATGACAATCAATTACAGAAACTCCAAGCGGTGCTCCAGAACCACCATTGTTCACGGAACGGTTCCAAGAACAAACTGTACCTGAAAAGGGCTCGGTCAAATTAACAGCTAAGGTCACCGGAAACCCGGTGCCGGAAATCACATGGCTGCGGTAAGCATATATAATAATCTCAAACTTGAACAATATCTTCAAGCGACTTCTCAAATAATGGTCGTTTGGTATTTTTCAGGAATAACAAACCCCTGGAACCGTCTTCAAACGTCAAGGAAACCTACGACGGTATGAACATTATCCTTGAAATAAGGAATGCAGATTCAGAAGTTGATGCTGGAGATTACAAATGCATCGCCAGCAATCCAGTTGGCAAAGCATCGCATGGAGCTAAAATTACAGTGGACGTTGACAAGGTCGTCTTTACTAAAAATCTTGAAGAATTTGTTCGAGTCGATGAATACAAGCCCCTCGAATTAACTTGTGAAACTTCTCATACCGTTTCAACAACTTGGTGGCACAACGAGAAGGAAATCAGCGGAATGGATCATAGGGAAGTAATTCAGGAAGGACGTACCCACAGACTAGTTATCAAAAAGACCAGTACTTACGACGATGGAGTTTATAAATGTACCGTTAAAAAGCAGAGCACATCCAGCACGGTTAAGATAAGAGGTATGTGATTCAGAAAAAGTATGTATGAGTTTTGTGATGGCAGATAATATAAGCGGGTTTTTTTTTTCTCAACTTCAATAGCTACCAAACCAGAGTTTGTAAGAAAACTACAAGATTTCGAGGTAAAGGAACGTGACGTTGCGATTCTGGAAGTCGAAATAACATCTCAGACTGCCGATGTCAGTTGGCATAAAGACGGAGAACCTCTGAAACCGAAAAAAGAAAAATTAGAATTTGTCAAAGACGGTACTGTGAGAAAATTACTCATCAGAAGTGCATCGGTCCATGATGAAGGGGAATACACCTGTTCGTTACTGGATCAAGAATGCACAGCTGAAGTAACCGTCGTCGGTAAGACATAAAATTTTGAACTCTGAAACTTTCCCTCTTCAATAAAATTGAATTTTCATTGAATATATTCTATTATTAAATTTCAGAACTACCACCGGAAATCATCACCAAAATGCAAGACGTAACGATAGCTAAGGGAGAGAAGGCCATGTTCGAAATTGAACTAACTAAAGGAGACGCTCTGGTTCGTTGGTTCAAAGACGATCATGAACTACAATTCTCAGAACATGTCCAGCTATCCATCGACGGCAAGAGGCAAAAACTGAAGATTTACAAATCAGAGCTGACCGACGCCGGAGAATATTCTTGTCAAGTCGGTGAGCAGACATCGAAGGCCAGATTAACGGTCGAGGAACCAGGCGTCGATTTCATCACTCGATTACCAGAAGTTACTCTGGTACCATTAAACACCGATGCCGTATTCGTTATCGAATTATCGAGACCAGATGTACCGGTGAAATGGTTCAGGTAATATAACGTTAATCAATTTTAATTAATTGTCAGTGACGATTGCTAATTTTGAGGCGACGAATGCTAACATTATCTTTGACCGATAGAAAGGGAAAGGAAATCGAGGAATCGCCGAAGTACACCATTGTCGACGATGGAAACTTGAAAAAATTGATCGTAAAGAAATGCACCGTAGATGACACCATGGAATATAGTGCTGTCGCTATGAACATGAAAACATCGTCAAAAATGAAGGTGGAAGGTAAGTGTCGTTCATTGTAAACAAGGAAAAGCTAATTCTGTCAATTACAATTGTATTAACGAGAATATAAATTTTAGTTGTCGAAACCCCGCCCAAAATCAGCGTCGATTCTCCTAAGGAATATCGAGTCAAGAAAGACGACGATGTCGAAATCACGGTGAAATTCACAGCAAGACCAAAGCCGACAATGGAATGGTCTGTCGATGGAAAAGTTGTTCCGAAGACAAAACGAACCGTTCCAACAATCGACGAAGAATCGGCGACGCTCACTATAAAGAAGGTACAAGAAGACGACGCCGTCGGTGATTACACCTTGAAATTAACAAACAACTGCGGAGAGGCGAGCACCGATATTCGCCTCATTATTATGCGTGAGTTTTAATTTCATTCAAATCTGCAAAATTATAATGCGCCGTAGAATCGATGTGATAATGAAAAATATATTTGCGTATTTTCAGAGGTACCAAGTACTCCAGGAATTCCAGAACTGTTGGAAGTGACCGACGACAGCATTACTCTTCACTGGAAAGCACCCGAGTTCGATGGAAATACTCCAATCACAGAATACATTATCGAATACCATGACCGGGATGATTTCTCGTGAGTTGAATACCATCGATTTATGAATTAAATTAATGAATCGCAGGATGGAACGCGCAGCGTCATATTAACATTTTTTTCACAGGTGGATCCGACCTACGGAAAAGATCACGGAAACTACGCACAAGATAACCAAGTTATCCAAGAATACGGATTACATGTTCCGTGTTACGGCTGTAAATTCTGTCGGCCCTAGCACACCTTCCCACAACACCAGGTACCTGAAAATCGCTAAACCGATTGCTGCCGAACCTCCGGTAATTTTAGAACCTCTGAACGATGTCACCACTGGACTCGGACAAACGGTATCCTTATCTTGCGTGATAGGAGGCATTCCAGCACCCGAGATCACATGGTATTTCAAAATTCATAAACGAACCTTATTTTTATTTTTATTTTTTAAAACCCAAAAACAATAACTAGCGATCTCTGTTTCAGGTTGAAAAATGAAAGACCATTCAAAAACAACAAGATTACCTACGAAAATCGCGTTGCAAAATACACGATTGTTGAGACAACGGAAACTTCCGCCGCGACATTTACTGTAAAGGCTAAAAATGATGCGGGAACAGCGGAAACATCGTGTGATCTCAAGATTCAGGAGCCGCCTAAAATTAATTTCGACGAAACGTTGGCCACTCAACAACTCAGGGTGACGAGTCAGTGGAAAATAAATGTCACAGCTACGGGACTACCGCAGCCGCAGTTAACGTGGACCAAAAACGGTAAAACTATTACTGAACAACAAGTGTCGATTTACAACGAAGACGCGGAATCTTCCATCACGATATATTCCGTCGTACGAGAAGATACCGGAACCTACACCGTCACGGCAATTAATGAGGCTGGCAGTACGTCAGTCGAGATGTACCTGAGAGTAATAGGTAAATATATCGTCGATATTTCATGTAATTTAACCAAAATTTCTTCCTAATAACGCGATTTGTATCGGGATTCAGACAAACCGTGCAAGCCACAAGGACCAATCGTCATGCGAGACATCAGACAAGATCAAATTACGATAGAATGGAAACCGCCCGTCGACGACGGAGGTCTTGAGCTCAGCAAATACACGATCGAAAAATGTGAGCCTGAAAAGATGGTATGGATGAAGGTAGCCGACGTTGAAAAAGACGCGGAGAGTTATTGCATACAAAAATTGCAACAAGATTCGGAGTATATGTTCAGAGTCGTTGCTAAGAATCCTGTCGGTTCGTCAGAACCATTGGAATCGGAGCCGATAACGATCAGACCATCATTCGGTGGGTTGATTAATTTATGAATTCAAACTTCATCAATCTCTTCTTTTTTTTACAAATTAAATGACGATTAATTACATTTACAGAGAAACCAGGACCACCGCGAGGACCACTCGATGTTTCGGGCATGACGAAGACTTCGTTCACCATAAAATGGCAGCCGCCAGAAAACGACGGAGGTTCGCCGATACTCGAGTACATCGTAGAGATGAAGGAAGTATCGAAAAAAGCGTGGCAAAAGGTGGGTAGAATATAATGGAACACCTGAAACCCATAAAACAATTTAAAACAGCTGTTTTATCATCGAAATCGTCGACTAAAAATTTATTTTTCCACAGATCTGCAGCACGAAGGGAGACACGACGAATGTTATCATTTCCGATGTGAAGACCGACGTATCGTATAACTTTAGAATAACTGCGAGAAACAGCATGGGAAATGGACCAGCTTATTTATCGGAAGAACCCATCACAGCTGGTAAACGCATAAGTGAGTACACCATACGGATATTTAATATTAATTATTTTGTAAAATTGGATTGAGTTTAGAACCACAGCTACTGCTTTCTGAAACATATAACGCAATATAATTAAGACCATAATTAATGCTTTTGCTTATTAATGCTCCGCCTTTCTGATTCCTATGCACACATAGATGTGACTAGGCTCACCGAAAGCACAATGTACGCTTTGCTTGGCCTATTTCCCATGAGCAAGGTTTCCAAGAGTAGAAGTAAGTTTTATATTCGCATAAATCAAAGTGACAAAGAAAGAGAAAAAAAAAAAAAATCGTATCTGTTGCATGCGTTTTATTTTCACCATGAATAATTTCAGCCAGAAGTGTATAAAAAATTATGTCACATAAATGAGAGAGTTGGGAATCCGACGATTAAATATCTCATAATTTTTTAGCACCGCCGTCGTGTCCTCTCAATTTACAAGTCACGGGAATAACCAGCAGGAGCGCTACGCTGACTTGGTCGCCACCAGCTAGCACCGGAGGAACTGAACTCACGGGTAATATATCTATAATATATTATCGTGAAAATATTTATGCATTATGGAATTAATGTAATATTCTGCTTTATTTTCTGCACATAGGATACGTCGTTGAGAAACGAGCGTCGAGCGGGAAAGGAGCAGGAAAATGGAGCAAAATTGTTACCCTGGACGCAACGACGCATCAACATTGCATTGAAAATTTAAAGGAAAGCGAGTTCATGTTCAGAGTTTTTGCTGAAAATTGTATAGGGCTAAGTACACCAGCCACTTCTGAAGCCGTTACGTTAAAAACCCACGCAAGTAAGTATAGAGTGTAATTATTGGATATATTTTCTGCGAATCGACGCGGCAGTTTATTAAATTTGTTTTATCAAAACTTTAGCTGTTCCATCGCCGCCAACCGCGCCCCTCGAGATCAGACAAGTAGCTGGAAATACGATTGTCGTGGAATGGGGTAGACCCGAATCTGACGGAGGTGCGCCTTTGGAAGGCTACAAAATCGCGATCAGAGATATTAAGAAGACAATGTGGATGGAGGTCGGAAGGGTCAATGCGGATATCCAAAAACTTACGATAAAAGATCTTCAAGAAAACCACGAATACCTAATGAGGATATTTGCAAGGAACGAAGTTGGCCTCAGTGAACCTTTGGAGTCTGAAGAACCATTCAAAGTTCTTCCGGCGTCGGGTAATTATTTAATTATAATAATACCAGATGTATGATGTGTTAAAAAGACATGTTTCATGATTAACATTCTACATTCTTCTTCTTTTTCTATTAACAACAGAATTATCCGTCATCGAGCCAGTTGCTGAAGCGACTGACAGAGGTGAAACAGCATCGCTAAGTTACAGCACGGATAATACGAGCTCCTGGTTAAGAGATAACAATATGGACGCCGACATACATTCTTACGCCAGAGGACGCCTGCTTAGAAAGGATGAATATTTCTTCCGCATATGGCATTACGCCAATCAATTATTCAAGTAACGACACTTTGTCAATTCCAACATAAATTAAGCTAAGCGAGCGTCGAAATTTTTTTAGCTTCGACGATAAAACTGCACGAGGCATAAGAATGTAAATATATAAATGATATATATATTTTTTTTAAACGGACCATACCTACCTGAAAATTTAGGAAAGGAATGAATTATATAATTGAAACAGATTATAATTCCCACAATTTATTTATTGCCGCATAGAAAGTTTGTAGGTAATGATTTAGATCGTTACGATATGTTCTATTATGTAATTATATATGTGTAAATAATCAGATGATTAGTGGCAACGATAAATGCGGGACATTTTTATATCTTCGTGACTGAATAGATAAATTTGTTGGATATATTAACGAGATATATTTATTACCGAAGAAAAGAATGAAGCACAAACGAACAATCACACGAAATAATCATTCAAAAATATCAGTGTCGCGGTGAGCGATGAACCCTAATTTATCTATGTATAGGTAATAGGTGTATGCATTAGTATATAATTTCAAAACTTCCTAATTAATCATAAGCTTGCGATGATAATTTTAAGAACTATATTATATACATATATGAATTTAAACATGAATATATATTTATTGTGTTGTTTGTGATTATTAAGTTGAAATAACGCGATACATATATGGATAAGTTAAGTTGATCGTAGAAAAACGAAAAAAAAATAAAATAATTAAAGAAACGGTGATATGTCACGTAAGGTTGGTAACTGAGACGTAAAATATAGGTGCTTCAACATCAATAAGCATTCACCAATCTTATGTCACATGCCCGTAATCAATGATATGTTAGAAAATACTGCGAAAATAAACTACGATTGTAAAATTACTGAGCTGTTCTTCTTCGCCTTTTCCTACTTGTTATACCTTTCCTTTTTTGATGAAAACTTTCAATTCAATTTGTCAAAATACGTTGATTGACTCAGCTTTTCTACAATGTCTGTTGGTTCAATGCAAAGATTGGCGCTCTGACGTCCACATCGATCTGTCAGTCGGGGAATTTGTGAATTTTCTGACAGTTAAGAAGAGAGGTTATACGTGAATTCGTTTTATTCCAATATTCGTTGGCCAGTGAATTATAACATTACATCGTGAGTGAATAAAACGAACGTGGCTCAACGAGAAAAAATTTTAGGACGAAAAAAAGAGAGCGTTTTGAAGCAGATATAATCTAGTAAGTCTCAGTCGAAACCGATTTTAAAAATAAAAAAATCCGTCCGCTTGATGCGCTGCTTTGAACTTTTTGTCTCAAAAAGTGAATTCACGCATCAATTGTTTGAAAGCATTGCGCTGGCTAGAAAAAATTAGATAGATTTTTTTGATTAAACATATCTGAAAGTAGAAGGTTCAAGCTCTAATTTGGTTCTAGTTTCGTTTGGCTAAGTGCATTTTTCAGAAAGTTACAAGCGTTTGAAATTGACCATTTTCACGCAGAAGTCGTATTTTTGCTCTAATTCTTTTAACACCTACTTTAAATGCATCAATGAATGGGCAGCAGCAGCCTATCGGCGTTTACTACGATTTCCCCTTCCACTACTCGAAAATACTACGCTCACCCCTTCTACTACGATTTCCGAGAAAAGAGTAGTAAATTCCGTAGTAGAAGGGTTAAAGAAGGGGGTCGGAATTCCGTAGTAGAAGGGTTAAGAAAGGGGTGCCGAAATGTGGGTCAGCGGGTCGTTGACCTTATATTTATTTGCAATTTCTCATATATAGGGTATTTTTGCCAAAATTGACGTAAAAAAAAAATAAAAAATTCTGGGAGTATGTACGTTGATAAATCCATAGGTATATGATGAGTATGGGTATGTACGATACATGGCTATGTAAAACTCAAGTACATAGGGTGCATTTTTGACAAAGATGACGTGAAAAAAAAAAAAAAAATCTGGGAGTATGTACGTCATTAAATCTATAAGTATATGATAACTATGGGTATGAACGATACATGGCTATGTAAAACTCAAGTACATAGGGTGCATTTTTGACAAAAATAACGTGCAAAAAAATAAAAAATTCTGGGAGTATGTACGTCATTAAATCTATAGGTATATGATGACTATGGGTATGTACGATACATGGCTATCTATAACTCAAGTACATAGGGTGCATTTTTGACAAAAATGATGTGAAAAAGAATAAAAAATTCTGGGAGTATGTACGTCATCAAATCTATAAGTATATGATGACTATGGGTATGTACGATGCATGGCTATGTAAAACTCAAGTACATAGGGTGCATTTTTGACAAAAATGACGTGAAAAAAAATAAAAAATTCTGGGAGTATGTACGTCATTAAATCAATAGGTATATGATGAGTGTGGGTGTATATAATGGGTATATCTGTACATAGCTATGCACATCTGATATATATAGGGTGTTTTTCGTCAAACATCACTTCTGAAAATTCTGCAGGTATGTCTATGGGTATATTCATAGATATATGATGGGTATGGATATGTATGATAGATATAGCTAAGTGGATATATATTGTGTATTGTAACGAATAAATGACGGTCGGAATATCCTATCCGTTACCCTACGGCGTTCCTGGGACTAATACTTGATTAAACTCGTTGGGCGCCAGACGCGAAACGCGTCGTGTCAAAGATAAATTCTAATAAATCACAGAAATCAAACAAATCGGCGAAACGCCGGCATTGAAGACCGGTTAGCTCAATGCACCGAGGGAATGGTAGAGGGGATGGGCGGAAAGGTGCTAAATGCTCAGGTCCACGGGAATATGGAATAAGTTATCCGAAACAGAAGATTCCTTCAATGAGATCTCTCCCGTGTTTTACAAAAGAAAAGCGATAGTCAAATTTTTACAGCGGGATAAAATAACAATTATTAGCCAAGTATTACAATCAGTGAAAGCAGTAAGCGGTAATTAACAGCGGAATTATCTCAGGATTTAAGCCCTATTCGTACAATTACATGCGTTAGAAGAACGATGTAGTATTTATTACTACATCGTTGTTAGAAGGTATTTATTAGCGGAACTATTTTTCGTCGCTGGTGGAATCAAAACAACTGGTGCCCTTGCGGGACGGCGGGACGTAGCGCGCCGCTACACGACGGAGTAATACAGCGGTATTCACAAAATATAATACGTTACAGAATCCAAACTAGCGAAATAAGCGGTACAGAACTTGAGATAATTAATTACAGCGGTAATGCAACGATCTTTGATATCCTCAGCGGAAGGCGGAGGGCGTAATTGACTGCGATATTAGCTAACTGACCATAATCGTAACTGATAGCGGAAAATACAATGAAAAAGCGGGAGAACAAAGGTATCTTATTTCTAACTTATTCTAGTGCGACTGCGTTCAGCCAAAAAGCGGTATTACCTCTGGGAGGGTCAATCGTGACACTTTCTAAGATAGTGGTTTCTACCATGCAAGCGATACAGATAATAATTTCCTCTAAAAAGCAGTATATCATTCAATAACTAAGAATCAAATAAACATGCGAAATAGTCAAAAATACAAAGAGATAGCAAAGATAGGTGATACAATATTATAGAAAAGATAGAATAGACAATCACGAAGTCGCTCTTCAGAGTCCGAGAGAAATGAACCAAATCACGGGCCCGTAAGCGGCCCGCTACACAACAAAATACTCCTTCGGAGTGACTTCGGACTTCTATGCAGCAGAGCGATAGATCTTACCTTAAATGCAGAAAGAAAAGAGGTACAGAAGAAGCAGAAGCACAAGTAGCGGTAGAAAGAAACTTAGCGAGAAACTAAAGCGGTAACAAAAGCGGTAGCAAGGAATTACAGAAATACGTCAGGTGTCGTAGAATGCTGAACGCAGAAGGAGCCGATCTTCCTCCTCGTCGTCGGTGGCTCTTCTCTACCTCGTCCTCCGTTAGGGTGGGGCGAATAATTAGGCAATACCATTGGTCATCCATCACACATGATTTTTGCGGTAAGATTCGGAGCGACTCGTCAGCCCTCGGGAACTTAGGTGTTGGTTGAGAGCAGCGGGACATATGCGGTATTGTGCTCTCCTTTCCTCTTATGCGGGAAATCTGTAGCTCATTGTAAGTCGACCTGCCTATTGAGTGTCACTTTGATTTCTCCCAGGGTCTTCGCGGTATTCCTGATGTATTTCTGTCGCTATTCGGAAGTTTTCTCTTGGACAGGCCCTACTGGGACGTCGCATCAAAAATGCAACGTCACAGTATATACCCATGTATATAAGGTGCATTTTTGATGAAACTCAGGTTTAAAAATTCTGTAGGCATATAATTCATAGGTTTTTTGAGAAAGCTTATGTTTAAAAATTCTGTGCGTACATTTATGGATACATTCGGTCAGTTTTACGTTTTTTTTGCAAAAGTGCGTGTTTGAAGTAACTAGAAAATCAACATTTATGTCATTCAGTAAAAAATTAAGTAATGAGAAATAGCAAACTGAAATTTTTATAATATAGCCCTAGTCATCGTTGGATCCCTTGTGCAACCGGCTACTATCGTTTTATTCTGAACTTCAAATTACCATCAGTTACTTTGCTCGCTAGGTGGTAGCATAGTACAGTATCCTCAATGGTGTCGACGGTCGTAGCAACGATTCAGACCTGTAGATATATCAGTGAGTAGTATGCATTGCATGGCAGTGTTCGTCCAGTGATATTGTAGTAGTGTGCCATGGTGGCAAGTTGGAATTGACGTGTTGGAAGTTAACCCCCCTGAGTTAAACATCATTTGACGAATCGTTAGTTGTAAGACTAGGATCCAAAGAAATTCAATACTTGTTGAACGAAACGAAGAAGGCGATTATTCCTGCAGAATCAGACGTCGTGGAGGTGGTCACAGGCCTTAAGGGATATGGCGAGTCCTCGTACAAGAAGATTACTTGGTGAATTAAAACCTCGTGATGAAAATAACGTTAGTAGATTTTTTGCTACAGAACCAACGATATATTAATGTGGCCCCGGTGTGATACTCTATTCAAATAAATTACAGAGATGTTTTGAGTGCGGTACACACAACCCCCAGTGGGTTTCTGTCACATATGGTATATGGATCTGTCTCGAGTGTTCAGGAAAACATAGAGGTCTTGGCGTCCATTTATCATTCGTTCGTTCGGTTTCAATGGATAAATGGAAAGATTCAGAGCTGGAGAAGATGAAAGTTGGTGGTAACAGAAAGGCACGCGAGTTCTTTGACTCTCGCCCAGACTGGGATGATTCCATGAGCATTCAACAACGATACAACACTACGGCTGCAGCTTTGTACAGAGATAAGGTACTTCAACAATGGCTCAACAACGTTTACTGATCATGGTAATACCTTGTAGCTTATCATATTCAGATAGCAACTCTGGCACGCGGGGAAACATGGACACCTAGTTCATCGCCTGCTAACAGTTTATCAAATTCATCTTACCAAGATAGTAACAAATACGAACCAACGTCCCACAATACTCAAGACTCTATGTCTTACCAGAATATCAATTCTGCTGGGTTCAAAAGTCAAACAGAGTCTTTTTTCGCTCGAAAGCAGGATGAAAATGCATCTAGACCAGAGTAGGTATCACCTAAAATTATGTGATGTCAGCGACCAAAATTAGTTCTCTGATCATTTTATCCTATGGTATATATTAATCAGATTGTTGCATTCAGACACATACCACCCAATCAAGGGGGAAAGTATGGGGGCTTTGGTTATCAAATGGATGCACCACCCAGAAGCTCATCACAAGAATTTTTCGATACCGCAGTCTCATCTCTTGCTAGTGTAAGAAATATTAGCATGCTTGCACAATTGTAATATATGTGTGATGTCCTTGATAATCCAACAATCGGGCTCCACCTGGCATATAATGATGCATCTTCTTCACAGGGTTGGTCTATAATGTCATCATCAGCAGCAAAAATAGCAAACAAAGCAACTGAAAATGCAATCAAGATAGGGGGATTAGCCACTCAAAAGGTATCTAATGTTAGTCTATCCCATAGGGAACAAAGTACCTTAGAAAATATGAATGACGTGCCTGAACTTAAATGTGTACTTGATTTTTAATTTATGATTTGTTTGGTTTTTAATAATGCTAGTAAACCGTCCCAATTTATTTCTGATTTCCACTTTAGTTTGATTTAATTTTTGTTGACATCAGGTTCGCGACGGCACCATACTGGAGGATGTAGGCGCACAAGTTAATAATTTAGCTGCCAAGGTAGAATTACAGATTCTTCGATTTGCGAGGCAACTTTCCGTTTTAACCCCAAGTTATATTTTCTTATAAACAGTGTTGTTTATTTCAACTATGGTTATAAAATTCGCTCCTGCTTTATAATAATTACTGTGCATTCGTTCAGGTTAGCGATCTAGGAAGACGAGGCTGGGGTGATATTAGTGGAACAAATTCATCAGAGCAGCAACAGCAATTCGATTTTAATGATCAGTACCAGGCGGCTAATACTCCGCAGAGTCACCATTCTAGTGGCATGTCTTCCAATGAAAAATCGTCACTGGTGACTGGGCAAATGACGAAGTAGGTTGATTTGGATTATCTGCCCTTCAGGTCAGTCAAAGTAAAGCATATCTCAGGTAGTAATAACTGATTGCTTTTATAGGAGCAGTTCATCTGGAGGAAAAAATTTTAGTGGTAAAGATTGGGAATCCTGGGGAAGCAGCTCAAACCCGAAGTTATCAAATGATTCTCATGAAAGTAGTCAATCAAAATCTGTTCCTATCAGAACGAGCAAGAAGACACAGAATAAGGAAGCATCTTTAATTGACTTCGAAGAAGGAAGTAGCAACAAGCCGGCAGATTGGAATTCAAAACTAGAAGAAGATGCATGGGATATATTAAAAGATTAACCATTGAATGTTATTTAGGTATGACTTTCCTTAGCTGAAATTCTAACGCGATATTGGAACGTTACAAGTGAGTGATATTATCAGGCCCAATATATATTAATGGCCACAATCGCGTTGCTATACCGCCAACAGCTGTTAGTCTATTGTGATGTGGAGGTGATGAATCAAACTTCCAAATCTTCTGATAATTAATTGTTACTGGCAAGTGGTAATCGTGTATAACTGATTGACGTGAAGCGATATATATATATGTATGCACGTAATTGGCAGGTTACGTAAAAATTATATATTTCTATTTTATTCCATGTTTCTTTATATTATGTATGTATCCCTTATATTCTGTTTATCACTTGACACATGATGGTATATCACAATAATACCAGAATCATTAGAAACAACGGTACATAATTTTATTTTTACACAATTATTGCCGCATAAAAACTTCGTGGTACCAGCGTAATTATTCACAATCAATTAGGGTATCCTTAATGATGAGTATCGCATGCGAGGTATTATACTCTATAATACAATTATTTGACCAATGCAAAATAAAAATATTTAAGTTGACCAAGCAATTGCCATTGTCATTATCACCTGTGTATGTATAAACTTTGTTCCTGAAGATGATAGACATCAGTCCTGTTTTATTGAATCCAATGGCTCCAAGAAAAGTTGATCATGTGACACCATAAATACATTTAATTCATCGAGTAATTTGCCGGGACCCACTCTTGTTCTGGTGCTCTGGATGAATAGATTTGATTGAATATATGAGTTTCGGAGTCAAACGAAAATTGATATTTTGAATACATGGTATGCATGGAATATTGATTAACTTACAGTTGTGCGACTGGAGATTCTGGGAATGCCAGACTGCTGGCGATGATTAATGGATTGCCATAGTTTTTGGGGAAGTCTCAATCTCAATTTACTAACGACTTTAGATATGATAGTATAGATTCTTTTCCGTGTGGCTGGAGGAAGGGTAACAACGGCTTCACCACACGTCATGCGATATATAAAATTGTAGGCAGCTCTGGGAATGCAAAACAAATAATAATGAGATAAAAATTGTCATATACTCAATCAGGATGAGCTATGTTAACCTATTAGAATAGTTTAGTTCTACCTGAAATCAAAGCCATCAGCGTCTTTGGGACATGGATGGTTTTCAAACATGGACATAAAAAGTAACGCCTTGGAAATGACCTGGTTTGTGTCATCTATGCAAGTTTTTTCCAGCCACTGATCTATGGGTGATTTATCAAGTCGCTGCATATCACGCCGTACACTTTGCATAGTAACCTTTATCATTGTTCTAACTGCAGTAGGAGATTTTCTAGGTAACTTTTCTGCGATGGCTTGAATGTTCGTGTGACCATACTGCTTTAGGCCTTCCAATAACACTAGCTTTTCATCTTCAGTCCACGAGGTACTGGGATGAAAACCTTTATAATGGGCTCTGGATCGATGCCTTTGTGTTTCGCTCATTCTTTGACTGAACTTTCACAAGCTGGTTCTAGATCACGAGAAAGATCCAACTCAATCAATTCACCTGACGTTTAACCTCTCCGCTGAAACAAAATCTACCCACGAGCGTACGGACCTAACCTCAGAAAAGACCTCTTTGTTTTGACAGATGCACAAGATATACACCTCCCAAAAAATTGTTATCCTGCCAGATCGAAGATGACGTCTATACCGAAGCAGCGTCAAAACGCTAGTACAATGAAGAAAAAAATGAGGTGAATATTTGTAGATTAGATTTGATTGGCACTTAAATTAAAAATATTAAAATTCTAGCAAGGAACAGCTGCAGTTAGCCTTGGCAAAGAAGAGGCAATGTAATGCTAGAGCTTTGATGATTGTGGAACGTCTAATTGAAACCGAAGTCGACCAGGCTTGGCTCTTAGAGAACGTAATTAACTCAAGTTGTTATACTATTGACTCAATAGCTTTACAGTCATAGCTCTATAATTTTTGTGCAATGTGTTTTTTCAATAGCTGACTCACATTAATCGTGATCATATGGATGATGTCGTTGAAGAAAGAGCGATACTGAAGCGATGTGGCTATCCTCTCTGTGACAATCAACTGAAGGCAAACATAAGTCAGCGATATCACATATCTACCAAGAGCAACAAAGTATACGATGTTAGCAGAAGGAAAAATTTCTGCAGTAACAACTGTTACGGAGCTGGGAATTATATTTCCGAACAACTTCTCACCAGCCCCCTCTGGCTCAGAGATCTCAAGGACAAGCCTGTCTTCCAGCTACTTTCCGTTTCCAAATTAGCTCAGAATTCTATGCCCGGTGATGAAGTAGATCTGGGCAGAGAAAATGTAATCCTTGATCCTAGTAGATTATCTGAGAACTCGAAGGATCAGGCACCTGCAACAAAAAATGATACAATCAAGGATGATGCAAAGCAGGAAGAACTTGACAATTGTACTTATAAAGCAGAGCTGGAAAAATGTAAAGAAAATATAATTACACCAGCCACGGACTCTAGAGATTTAACTTTAACAGCCGATGAGCCAAAATTTGCAGATAAAAGTGTTGGCTTAGTGTTCCAACGTGATGTGAAATTGCAAAGAAATATTTCTGAAACAGTTCCAAATCAAAATAAGCCCCCGAAAAAACTGGGGAAAAAAAAAGAAATTAATAGTAACTTTGACCCAAATTGGTTGGTGAAACGAATTGAATATTATCTGCGAGAATGGATCACCCTGGATTCTTTAGTTCTGTTATTAGGAGATACGGCCATTAAAAAACACAAAATTGACGAAATGTCCAGGGAATCTGCTGGCGTTGAACTGCAGAAAAAATACATCCAGCTAGGCCAAAAAATAAATTCGCTACAAATAGACCCTGACAGTGAAGAGGATGAGGAGAAGAGTAAGTCTGATCTCAAGCCGCTTCCGAATTACGAGATGCTCAAAGAAGAAGGGGAAAAATTGAAAATCAAGGTACTTTTATGGAATTTCAATTAAATTTTCATCCTACTCCAGAGCTGAGCAATGGATTCTTTTTATCAAAGGTGAAGGCATTCTTTGAAGGACGTACCTCAATAGAAACGGTAGCATCGAAATCGAACGAAGCCGCTGCCCAGGAAGCGGACGATTCCACTACTTATTCACCTCTTCTTGGCGAACGAGATCCGAAATCTCTGAGGCGGCGTATAATTTTAGAAAAGCTGAACAAAGTGTAATACATCGTATTTGTGGATATTAAAAAATACGAACAATACCTATGAACTCATAAAATGACAACTTTCTAGATTGCCTGAAATGATGCGGACCTTGGCCGGTGGTGATTTCGTGGTTCCCGACTGTATCGGCAGCAACGGATGTGGTAAAGCTGTGAAAGCTCTCGTCAATACATTTTCACTGTCGGCTAGTAACGTCAATCCAAAGCCTGCAGAGTGGAATCTTCTGAGCCTCGTTTTAATAAAATTGTAAAAATTATTCTACATTATGCATATACCTGAAACCCCTTTACCAAAATTGACATTTTTTCAGTTGTTGTTTTTTTGTTTTTATTATTCTGATCGCAGGTTGAGCATCTCCGAGCCTCGAATCAGGTTCCTACTAAATACTGAACGTGCTACAAAATACGTGACTATGATTCTCATGTCGTACAACCTGCAGTCGAATTACCTGGAGACACTCGTAGCGGCGTTGACCAATCCAGATTCTTATCATAAAAAAGAAGAAAAGGAAGACGACAATTAAAACGTACCGTAAAATTTCATAGACCATCAAATTTAATGACGACAATGTTTGTAACTTATTATGACAATCGAATAAATCGCCTTTGCGCATACATCAATTTTTGTGTTTTTCTGTTTGTTGGAATAAAATATTTTAATCCGACCTGGTAGCTGAATATCGGACCAAAAATATATGGCATACGTAGAAATGAGGGAATGCGGTACAAATAATACAGAACTTTACGTTTTCAATAATGTTCAGGGCAGTACGGCGAAACAAGACTACGAGAAAAGTGCAAGAAGTCTCGCGATTCTTCAAGCAGGCAAAGTTAATAAATCCAAAAGTTTTCTCCAAGTGACAACTGGCACAGTTATATATCTGTGTATAGGTACCTGCACCGAGGGTGCAATTTGCTACGACAAGTTGCAGCGGGACACAGGGAAACTCTTCAAAGTTTGTAGTTTGAGAAAACTTGAGATCTTTGCTCCTCAGCAGCTGCATCTGCGCGCCTCTTTCACCCCAACACCGCAACCTCTTTAATCCAACGTGGATAAGCAATTCTCCATTGTATCACTTACAAAAAGCACGAAACAAACGCTCCGAAATTTTTTGCGGCGCTGATAATTGACTTATAACAAATCGCAGTAAATACGTTCTATCATATCTATATACAACTATATAGTAGCAGAAGATCTCTCGTGATATTAAAGCCTGTACGTTGGTTTTTGTATGCGGCTAGTGCAGATTACCCGTGAGATGAACTCGGCGGATAGTAATGAAATTAACACGTCGCGAATGAATGTGATCGATTTTCTCGTATTCCAATAATTTGCTCATCAATGTAGTCGTGTTTTATTGTATAACGTTCGAATCAAGTATCCGCAGCATAAAATTAAGCTCAATATTTTTTTTTGATATTCAATTCCCGGATAAATTTTCGCGATAGTTCAATTTCGAGATCAGGACACTACGGGTATTCCGGGGATTGAAGATTGTTGCGATTTAAGCGATTGAAACGACTGCATAGATTTTTATTGCAGCTCAACTCGCGGCTAATAGTTGGAAATTTCTTGAATCGTTTCTAATGTCCAGTAATGGGTCGGATAGATCCGAGATATCCGGTTTCAGAACTACCACGTGAAATGGATTCTGAATCGAAAATATCTAGTTTTACAATCCAGTATAGCTATTACTACCGCTATATGGTACATTATATACTTGTGGTTTTAGCGCAGGTGCAGCTGGAAAATCGCCCCCAGATTATCAATGGCTGGAACACAGAGAAGTAAAGAAGAAGTAAGCCAAACTGCAGTATACAGCAAAGATTAAGGAATTATTCCAACCACTCCAGGCAACTCACTGAGATAAAATCACAACCACTTCTAGCTCCCGAGCTAGATTTGGTGATAACTTTCAAAGCTACATAATGCGGATGCTGCTGCGTACAAAGCTAGAAAACAACAAGTCGTCCAAAGTGAATTATGTACGTGCTTAACAACCCTTATGCTCATCAAAAACCATGTTCTACGCAGGCACAGAATCTGAAAATGTACCAATGCGTTAAAAAGCTTTCAGCCCTGTGATCCGAGAATATCATAATATTCACAATTAACGGTGTGCCGTGCTGTGCTTAAATAAGTCAAATAAAATTCACAGGGTGAATTATTTAATACTATACCAAATTGTCCATGTGCCACAAAGTCCCGTTTCTGAAAATCAAGGGTCTAATTGAATCGTGCAGCAGCCCGAAGCCCGTCTTTTATGACGCAGATAGCATTCGCCAGGTATATAATATAACACATACATACCTACATACCTTAGCAAAATTCTGTACGTTACATTATATGCTTACATATAGGTATATGAATGTATATTTTTTCGCTCTTCGTACTCCTTCAACTTACCGCTGTATAAGAGTACGCCATCATTTATTTCTGCAATTGCGGGTACTCCGAAGCCACGTAAAAATTTATTCGACTCTGACGCCCGTTTTTCGCAAGCTCGCAAGTCGCGAGTTCTTGAGGTTGAATGAATAAAAAAAAAGGAAAATATGTATAGGGCAAGGAAAAAGAAGGGAAAATATTGCGAGACGTACTTTTATGGGGAAAAAATTGTGATATATGTATTCAAGAATGCAGAAAGGTACAATATTGATCTCACGTAGTAGATCCCTGATAGGCTCACAAGAATTTTTATTCTCTTTGTTTTTCGAACTCTACTTTTTCAGATGATCAATTCATGTCGACGTGTGCATTTAATAGGCGTAATACATATGGTATACATTTTCCATTCATCCTAGTCAATGGAGATTCGCTGAAGAGAAAAGGACGTGAAGTGGTAGTAGTTAGAGGATCCCTAGTAGTAGTCGGTCAGTGGTCAGTGGGGCGTGATAGTGACCACAACCAACGGCAGCAGTAGCAGCTCTAGCAGCTAGTAGATGTAGACACCATTCGAATGGAAACTGACGAAGCTGGAAACTGGTAACCGGCTGACAAGCACATCCCACCACAAATGCCAGTAATTATCATCGTCCGTTTTGAACATGTATGGGTACCTGAAACCAACTGGCGATACTTGTTCGTCGAGCCGGAAAAGCCGGTGGGGGTGGAGATAGACGCGTTCGACATTCGCGAATTTAATGATCCACCCCCACCCCCCCGCTCGCATGACTACGGAAAAGCATTTATTACAACTTATTCATAAGAAAAACGGAGAGACGAGAAAAAAATTGCGCAATAGTTTCGCTTCGGATATACATCAAACTAACTTCCTATGCCGAAGTAAACTTGACATTCCTCTAAACAGTCCCCGGATTGATCGCCCCGAGGTCCTCTCGGAGATCGAGAGCTGTCAGGGAAGATGAATTATTCGCACGAACCCACTATCTTCTTACCTAGAACTTGTAAAATATTAAGGTCATTTATACACGCCAAGTTTCTGACCACAGTTTACAATTTTTCTTGTCACATAAGATTATATGTGCATATCCTTATAACGGGAATAATTGTAGTCTTTTTTTCCATCTTGTTTTTTTATAAATTCGTCTACGTGATTTTTATATCGCATGTATTCTGAATATTATAGTGCATACGAAATCGTTAGAGCGGTGAAATTCATACATAATTACTATTGTAACAGCTTCTGGTTATGTGCAGCATATTGTCCACATTTCACGTAGACGCATTAGCCTATATAGCTGTTCTACTGCAACGTACGTACAGATGAATTACCTATCAGTCATACACTTCGAATACAACTAGAGCAACACCGAAAAAAGCATTTGGTGCATTTTCCTTTTGGGTAATAATGTATTGGCTAGTATACCTTCTAAATGTATCGTGGTGTTATATTTTTTTGGTGAATTTTTACGTGCAGCTTACAATGAGTATAGAAGCTGAGAGTGTGGATCGGATTCAACGATGCAATAGATTGAACTCTGATAGTTCATAGGATTAATGCATTTTGCCGTTACATCGAGATGTTTCAAAGGCTGAAGCCAAAGGGGTGTACCTCAGATTCTTTTCGATTTTCGGGTCAAAAATCGATTTTTTTTTTAACAGAGTTCTGTCTGGTATTTTCATGTATTTCGAGCTCAGGAATCCGAACTTCTTGATGAAATTAGTCCACCTATCGAAATATCAAAGTTCTCACCAATTTTTCTCTTTCCGGAGCAGAAAAATTGAGATATTTCGATTGATCTTAGTCGTAGCTCAATTCTTATTCCTTTATTCGTTATTTTTATTTAATTCGACTCGATGTGTTCACCTTTTTCATCATCCTCAAATGCAGGAAATATATTTCGCTAATGGTTTCCGTGATCTGACTAGACATCACCTTTGTCAAATAGGATTTGCATTGATGATTAAAACATATTTCATGACAGTCTGCAGGCTGCGTCCAGGTTGGCTGTGGTAAATTTTTTTTTTATATCTTTCGTTTTCATTCTAAATCATAATCCCAATGCCTCAGTTAGGACGTCCTACGATCAGGGCACGAGATCCGAGAGCTTTGTCTCACGTGACTCGAATCTTCAAGACTTCAGATAACAAGCCAAGTCCTCAAGCCTGTATTTTTTAACGTACCCCTTCGGTTTTATACTTATTTTTACTCAATTTTTTTTTAATACTTTGAAATCCACGGTCCAGGGAGTCGGCTTAGATTTATCTCTGTTGGGACTTCGCGTTTACGCCTCCACGGTCGAGTTTCGTACAAAAATTTCATTCTTACCAGACACAACAGTAAAAACAAAATTCGACAAATAACCTACCTCAACCCAAGATTATAGGCTGCAGTACCTATCATATTTTTTTCTACAGATATGTAAAGGACGCGGGTGTCCTTACTTTGGTATGTATTTCATGCTGTTTTGAACGATATAAGTTAAGAAAAAAATTGTCATATTCAAATCCAATTCTAAAACTTGATTTCTATTCTTATTGATTAGAACGTCATTGCACATATTATTTATATTAGCTCGGGTGAAACTTAGAGCAGAATATTTTTCCAAGTTTTCATGGTAGTTTTGGAAGGGAACTTCCAGAATTTCTGCACACCACGCAAGGTTCTTCACATGACGCATGGTCGGTATATGTATAATATAATATATATATGTATACACGGGAGGATGCAAAGCTCAAAGGCTTTGACGTGCAGCCAAGTCGTTGCTGCGCCAGAGTTAATTGGACTCGTCGACTTGCATCCCACGGAGGTAGGTGAAGTAAAAAAGTAAACGAACAATATATATATAATATGGAGATAAATGAGGTAGAAAACAATTAAAATCTCACCGCCGTCAATTTCATTCACCCGAACGAAGAGCATTTAGGTACATAGAATTTTAGTAATAATACATGATGGATTGGTTCGAGACACTAATTGTTTTCGTGAGATGTATATTCTTGTTTTTTTTTTTTCTAATTTTTGTTTCTTGCTTTTTTCGATCGACGCTTGAAAGACGTGGGAACATTTCTGTCATCGTTAACGTGTCTTACTATCGAAGAGATCTCAATCTATAACCTTGTCAAGGACTTTCGCGTATCGTAGACCAAAAATAGATTATTATTCGAAGCCGGAAGATACAGTGATTGTGTATATCGTGAAGATGGGGCAGAGAGTTTCACGGTTATTCAAAAGGGATAACATTCGCCCTTGGTTGTCAAGACCCTAACGAGCTTTCGTGGCTTCATTTATCACCGCCTCGATCAAAAGCTGCCCAAACCAGAAACACTCTGACAAATTTCATGCGGAGTAGATTACGATGCTTCAGAATTTGGATTTTGGCTGAACAAAAAAAAAAAGTTTTCAGCCGCGTATAAATATTGTCGTTTCAAGTTATGCAAAAATTCTGTCTCGACCGTACTCAATCCTTTTTTTCTCAAGTGCGTGTGCGTCTAGATGAGATTTTTAATATTCAGTGTTCTTTTCTCGGGATCCGCGGGCGTATATAGTATTATGGGATAGGAATGCAAAGCTGATAAACGAAAGTTGTTTGTTTCTAATTTATGTAATTTTCTTTCGTGAAAACTTTGCGAACCGCTTATATTTCATTACCTTGGACAAACAAAAATTATTCAATCAACGTTAAGAATTAAACCCCCGAGCAAAACTCCTATGGAATAAAATGAATTAAGAAATAAGAAAAAAAACATCTCTATATACCTACAAATACGAATGAACAAGAGAAAACTTGCAAACCTATAATATTTTTTAGGGATACGCCAATATTTGTGCACAAAATTTTATGCTCACAATATGCCTATAACTATAGGTACGCACACATGCCTGTTCCTAGATGTGTAATATACATCTCGACCAAAACAACCTGATAGAAATAAAAATGAAAGCGACGCGACGTAAAACTTTCTTGCCCAATCCGTTACGAAAATAATAAAGGTAAAAATTTTCTAGACTCCATATAGGCACGCGATGTTCAGTATTCTGCAGCTGCTGCTACGGTTTTGGGAAGGTGCAAAAGTATATTTGGTGAAACGAAGCCGAACCTTCATGTTTTTCACAAATGCAGGTATGTAAAGTATGATACACATGTTATTTATTCGACGTCGAGGTAAACACTTTTCCCATTTTTTATTTTTTTTTTAGTTTCAAGATATTATTTTTTTTCTTTAAAAAAACTATAAGCCTCTTACTTATCCCTTCGCTGTGCGAAGCTTACCTTTGTCTGTATCCACTGCTACCCCATGTATGCGACTTTGTATTTTTTGGAGGTGGAAAGCTTTGCAAATTTTGACTACATAACAATTTAGTCATAAACCTACCCCAGAAATGGGTTTAATGGTCTTAATTGTTCGTATCGTTGAATCCGGAAATATTATACCCGCACGTAAATGTAGAGGGAGAGAAAACGGGGTTTGACGTTAGTCAAGCTTTCGGAATTACCTGTTTTCAAGCTCTGCTATTTGCATTGGGTTTCTCTGTAACCGGAAAGGGTTGGTCATTATTTTGAGAAAAATAAAATTTGGCTTATGAATTTTTTTTCAAGGAAAAAAAAATCAATGTCAATAAGTCCAACGAAAATACTTTAAAATTCTCGAATAATTTCATCCCCCCCTATTCATTCTTGACATTTTCAATAATTTATGTAACTTGCTATACCGTGCAATTAAGGAATTACTAGCCGATGAGGAATATTTCGAATATTTTAATCCCCCTTTAATCTTACGGTATCGGTTTTCGAGAAGCATGATATTTTTCACTTCTCAGCACACAATTTAATTGAATAAAAAAAGAAAATATTCAATCATATCTTAGAAATTGTTGTCATCGTCATCAGACCGTGCACCGCGGAAATAGCGGGTAACCTTATCGAATTTCAATCAAATCTCTGATCAAATTTCAAAGAAGTAGAGAACTCACTTTACCAGGACCGAATCCGATGATCAAAGCGTTCGCAAGTTCAACGCATATATGATAATTATAATTCCTCTCGCACAGAAGTGTACATACAGATAAAAAAAAGAAGAAAATTACCTAAAAGTGATTAATCCTCTTTCCCCTGAAAGATCTAAATAACTTTTTGATTTATAATTATACTGATAAGGAACGTGATATAGCTTCCTGAAATAGAGAAGAGATAATAGATGAGCAATTAAAGTTTTGGGTATAATAGAGAATATGATAGAATAAAAAAAAGGCAAAGAATCAGAGAAGAAGAAAAAATGATAAAGTGATCGAAGATGGTATTCCACCCTCGTCAATTTCGTTCATATTATACTCACAATCAGTTTATGGCTCGGGCAGTATTATTTGTCAATCATTAGCCGCATCGTATCCTCCAGACAAAGTAGAACTTATTGTTAAAGAGAAAAAAGCTCCTGAAGGAAGACCGCACGTAAGGAGGAGTGGAATCGATCGAATATTGTGTACATCTAAAACGTAAGGGGTTATGAAGACGGAGAAAGAAGCCATCCAAGGGTGAAACACGTAAGGGGAGATAGGGATGAAATAAGTGGCGTAAAAGGAAAGAGGAATTCCGGTTTCAATTCCTTTCTTTCCCTGCACATTAACAGCTGTTTGTCAACTGTCGGAACGATTTTTATCCACATCTCTTTTACGGTACACGATTATCAGGTGGCCCAATATTTTATCATTCCGCATTCACCGCGGCGTTAACGTTGGGAATTGCATTCAACATCCAGACTCGAAGGGAGGGGGTTGATAACTCCAGGATTCAAAACGTTGGGGTGTCGCGCGTCGTTCCATAGAAACGCATGCGTCCATGTCGAGTAAAACGTCGAGTTGTGGCTGGACCCGAAAAAGGATTCAGTTAGCGCCGCGACGCGATGCGCTGCGATGCGACGCCTTCGAGGATCTCGCGACGCCCACGTTGCGATTGTTTCTAATTCCAGCTACCACTGCAACAGCTACTGCTCCTACCACGTGCAACGAAATAATTATCACTATTACGATAATATCATACTAGAGAAAAAAAATTTACCAAGGTTTTTTACGTGAACGTTTATTAACAATATCAAACGATGAAAATCATGTCATTTTTTTGAGGGAATTTTTTTTAATTACAAATATCCTGCGTAACGTCGAGATTTTATCGTATCTCTCATATCTGCTTGGGATCATAAAGTTTTTTTTTCTTTTTTCTTTTTGTTTTTTCAATAATAATAGAAGAGAGAAAATTTCCGGTGACATTCCGAAATCCGGGCAAAATTCTGTCGAAAGAAAGATTATGAAAGAAAATAATGTAGGTGGAGGAAAAGCGGAGATGATCATAATCCTACTTGTTCAATTCTATAAGATCTTTGTATTAAAGCATTTTACGCGAATTTTTGATAAAGGAAAAATCCTTTAAGCTAGCTAAGGGTGATACTGCCGCCGCTGCTGTTAGGTCCTGGAATTATCATCTTTCATAATTCAACTCATTGTCAGAGGGAATCGAAAACCCAAAGAATTTTATTCAACTCTGGGTTCGTTCGCTCGTTCGTTTTATTCTCTCAATTACGAAATCTGATCGCGTCGCTTTATTCATCGTGTAAAAATAAAGAAGAAAAAAGTACCTCTATATACAGGGGGAAAGAAGGGGAAAAGTGGTATACCTAAATTAGTCATCAAAATTGAAAAGACTCGGCATTTGCTTCCTGGAATTTCAATTACAACCAACGAGCCTTGATTATTACTTAACGTTTTATTATTTGATAAAAGAAAAGGAGGATAAAAAATATATATTTCAAAAAATCTATCACGTCCACCGTAGGGATAAGGCTCGGAGGGGGGATTTATTAGGGGTGACGAGAAAACGATTATTATTAATTAATTCATAACCGGAGAAAGTGTGAATTATATTATCGAATTTATTCAGACCCAGTAACTGAAATCAAACTGTACGGAATCAAAGTTGGAAATCTTGAAAGTAAAAGGTAAGGAAACTGAACTATCTTTTCCCATAATTAATTCCACCATGAGTATATCTGTACAATTTTAATTTAAAAAAAAATCCCATGACTGAACTGCTTTTGAATTCAACGCATATTTCGTGGCTCGTTAAAATTCGAAGTGTCGGTTATTAAATATGTGCCGTTGCATTTTTAACGTCACTAAAATATTCCAGAAATTTTTGCATGAGTTGTTAACTTCAACTTTTCACGTCAAGAAAATCCCTCGTGATTTCATAAAATAATTAGAACATAAGAAAGAAAAAAATCATACACATCGCGCGATCGTGTGAACAATGAGAATCGTATTATCCTAATTTTTGTCGATGGATGAAAAAATAACGTAGATCATCCGGAAATTTTCTTGAAAAAATGGCGCCTGTGAATCAAGAAAAAAATCACGTATGTATAAAACGTACATCAAAGAGCTGCGCTGCAGGTGTGGGAAAACTGAGGAATTCACGTGCGACAATAGTAGGTAGCCACGCGATGTGAAAGTTTCCAACTCCATAATCAGTTGTATAATCGATGATGGAGGAATAACGAGCTTAAAAGGAGAGAAATAAAGTTTTAAGTTTCATTTAATCGCGATGAAAAGTTTTTTTTTAAACTTCCGACCCCTGCACGACGTGTTTAACGCGTAGATAAACGACGCCAATATCATTTTACGTATATAAAAAATACATTTACAATAAGATATTTATTCAGTCGTCACATCATATACGGTGCAGGGGAAGTTTATATGATATACCATAGATTATAGAATTCGGGACAACTATAACGTGGGTCACGAGACAGTTTATAACACCATGGAATAATTAATAGTTATTACGTAATAAACGTTGATTGCGTTATGTGTCACTCCAAACTATATACGCGATTTCCAGAGTATATATGTGCGCAAACCTGTATATTTACGTATGTGACGTTAATATCAGCTACCATATCTCGCTGGATCCCTATGATAACGATATTCATTAAAAAGTCAATTTATGTGGCGATGTGAAATTTGAAATTTAACACGCCAGCACGTAAGTATATCCATTTTTCGGCATAAATAGTCCAAAATAACCAAGAATTTTTTTTCGCTCTCGATATACCGATCAATTTTGCAATAAGGGATGTATTTGCATCGATGTTGTCGGTGTAAAATGAACTCGATAAAGTTTACAACTTTTATATGGACTCCCCGAAAGTTATTATTAAGTGTAAATTTAACAGGGTGTATATAAACACGTACACATAGGTATACAGCGGTAAACCGACCGAAATTCAAAACTTTGCACACCGAGCCGTTTCACCCTTGGTCTAATCGAGGAAGAGTTTCGAAGGAGGAAAAATCGATGTGTTTTTTTAATATACCATTTGAAACTTTTTGCATGAGCATCCCTAGGGTTCAATTTTCAAAAAATCAATAGCTGATCGTGAGAAAGAAAATGCGGGAAAAAAAATTGAAACAATAAAGTGAACTTTTGTCATTTTCAAATAAAGGTACGTTATACGGGGGATGAAAGTTCAAGTCGTCACGCGCGTTGACGGATGGACCGGAAGGTTAAACGAAAAAAAAAAAGAAAGAAGACCACAACAAAAAAAGTTTTCGATACAAAAAATACGGTTTCGTCAGCCCCATTTCTTTAACACTGAACACGCCGAGTTCCGGCTTTCGTATATTCGGGGGACTGAACGTTGATCCTTTTTTATTGTAAATTTCAATCGTAAATTTAGCAATTTCCGAATGTTTCTTCGGTTATTACCCTCGTAAAATTAATCGTAATTCTAATCAGGCAATTGCAGGTAGGGTGCGCATAAGCTATTAACCGGATTAAAAAAAGCTGCCGAATTGTATATTAATATTGAAAAGGGTTGAACGCCCCTCTCGAAATTCGAAGGAAGGGAATTGAGCCCGGGATAATCGCTTCCTGTAGAAAATATTTATGAAAACGATATAGACAGTTCTATTTCCTTTTCCACATAGCTTATATGGTGTATATCTTCTATTTTCTTTTCTGCAACTTTCGATATTGGCATATATATACCTATACCTATGCTTCGCAAGTAGTAGAGGGTGTACCCCGTCTATTTTTACTCCATCTTTATGTTGATTTATGCTTCAATCTAGAACCTGGAAAATCGCTAGTGACGTCACTACGACACCCTGCATCGAACCGGGCACCCGAGCAGCAGCCACTCCTGCACCAATAAATTGTCTAGAAATCCCGGGCGAACTCTAGGCGAAGAGTAGGAAATCCTACAACCTTCCAACGTGCAGTATACCGGAAATATTGAAACATGACACCTGCGATTTCTACGTCCTAGAAACGAAAAAAAAATAAACACACCACACATTTATATGTTTAAGTATTCACCCCAGGGTCACGTTATATTTATCGCTTCAAAATTGTGCGGTCCATATATGATAATATAACGTTGAATATATTTTACATTTTAAGATACACGGCCATGCACACGGTCGGAGGAAATACATTCACATGCAGGGCGAAAAATAAATCCGCTTTTACACGCTGCATTAGCCGGAAAAGCCGAATATTAACCGACGCTCGTAGCCCTCCAAAGAGCTAGTAGTAGCTGCCAGCGTTAAGTCAGACACGGAATCACCTTAGCTCGGAATATCCGCGCGAGGCGGGCGAGTGCAAAAGTGAAAATATAAAGCTAAGAATAAGTGCAAAAGCCGTAGTAATTCTGGCGTATGAAATGTTGCTTGTAACGTGCGTATTTTCATATCTTCACGTTATTGATTTCTCTTTTCGTATAAGTAAATGATAAATAACCGATAATTAAACACAATCAAAGACAAATGTTCGCGCTCTAATTGTGGGATGGATTTAATGAGCCGCGGGTTCTGATCACCGGTCAATAAAATCCTCTCTTATATTTTGCCGGACCGAATATAATGTTATACGATAGGGGTGCGCGGCTGATTGGAGCACTTGTTGTACCACTTGTTGTTCCAATTCCCCAATCAACGAGAATTCCATCCCCCTATTTCTTTCGCGTTCATTTTTTCGTTGTTTTTTTGTGGTTTATTTATTTTTTGTAGTTTTATTCATGAGAGAAGAAAAGAAGCCCTCGAAATTCCAGTTGTCATCATTCTTAGAAACGTGATAATCTTACATCCGACATAACGAGCGCTGTGATATGATATCCTTCTAAAATTCGACCCTGAGGTGACTCATTTTTCGCGTATAATATTTTGAACGTACAGCTTGGATTCTAAGTTAAAAGTGGGTCGAGCACTTCTCTAATAAACTCGGCAAGCTGTCTCTTTCATTTTTAGTTCACCGCAAGCGGTCATTCGGCGTCGTTTCGTTGGAAGTAAACTTACTTGTTTATTGTTCTCAAATGCTACGACCCACATTCGAGGCATCCCCGATAAGAATCTGATACTTAACACATTTATTTATTGTTCTTATTTTTTTCCCCCTTTCGTTTTTCATCACTAAAAAGGTCAGTCGTACGAGGTCGCCCTTATAATCGAACGAACACATATACATATTCGCTATGGGTGATCCCCTTTCTTTTTCCAAACGAAAGAGCACTTTCTCTCTCTCTCTTTGTTTTTGCATTCGATCGATTCGAGAATAAATTTTTTTCCGAATTACAAGAAACACGAAAAGAAAGAAAACCTGCCAATCGGGGACAAGGATACCGTACACCGAGATACGTTCGTTTTCCGTAACCACCCTTCCATGGTTCACTTTTTTCTGTATTATTTTTTTCTTCCTATATACTTTGGGGAATCACGAATCGCCGTGCGAGGTCGTTAATTAATTGAGTTATACGGTAAAATGTAAAGAAAGCTTTTACACAGCATGCCTTTGTGCTTTGTGTCCGAATAAATAAACGCGTTGTATACATATAGGTCGTGGGGCAAATTAAACACACACCTTCATGGTTAATATGGAAAAAAAAATTTTACTTCCCATTTTAATTACGATATTTTCTTGCCGGCTATGGTAGTAATATATGCGTATATGAATAGAAGCGTACGTACCATACGTGACAAAGGGATGAGATTCCATGTGAATTCTAACCCATAGTGACGTAAGGCAAAATGCGTGCCTACGTTTATTATAAAAGATCCATCAATCATTTTTAGGTCATATACGGTGGCGGAAGCTCTTCCCATATTTTCTGGGCTATTTCTTCCTTCCCGCTTTTTTATATATATATTCCCTTATTTTTCATCCCTCCACATTTTTTTACATTAGCGTAGCTCGTCCCATATTATTCGTGAATCCCTGATTGTTTCCCTAGAATTTTTCGTAGACGTAGTTTTTCGGAATGAAAAAAAAACAGACTCAACAAAAAAGGAAAAAACGTCAATCGTAGATCCTCGCGCAGCGAAAAGGATCCGAGAAATTTTCTCGAATTTTTTCCCATATCCTTCCAGTTTTTTTTTTTTTTTTTTTTTTCTTTATAATAATCATAAAGGCGTTCGACCCGTCGCGAACTTGAGCTTGCGAAACGGATCGTAGGCGTTATAAGTAAAATATCGATGGACAGATAATCCCCATAATCCACTTTACTCAGTGGTCACAGACTCACAAAGTAGATATATAGAAAAAAAATAAATAATAAAACGTTGAAAGGAAAAGAAATCAGATACGTTGGAATAGGATATAACCAGAATTTGAATCTTATTCATCGATTCCACGGTGAAAATTCATTTCCGACAACTGAAGATATATGATCAGGGTCGGATGAAAATCATTCTATATCATTGGTTTTAGGACGAGTTTGAAATCGACGAAGGGAAAAATCCTTGAGTGTAATACGGATTGGATAACAAAATTTGTGGTCATTGTATTTATTTATGTACAGTGGAAAGAAAGTTGAAAATATTAATAAGAAATGTGAAATTGAGTCCCGCAGGATCTCTGGAAGAAGAAGCGGAGAAGAAGAAGGTCGCACGCCATGATTTCCTTCACGGTTCGAGTATGTCTGGAAGTAGTTGGGTAGTATGAGAGATCGTGATACTCTGCGCACACCTGCGGTAATGAACCTATACGGAAAAGCATGCCTGTAAGATAGTGGAGAATAGATAAAGATGGATAGATATATACCTTCAGGAGCACAGGAAGAACGGGCGAGATAATATTCGAACGGAAAATTGCCCGGTATGCACCTCTCCCCCAAGTTCCGACGACATCATACAGCGGCTGAGTAATATCAGTAGATGACAAATGCACGTACGACAGACGTGAGCGGGATGAATTACTCTACCAATGTGGAAGTACGAAGGCTATAGAATAATAGGAGAGCAGGTATACATCGTATATTACATAGCTGTGTATAGAGAGAACATGTATGAAGATATACACGCATACCTATGTGTATACGTATATCCTGTAAGGAACGCCAAACGTCATGTCACCAAGTTGCGCGATGTACACACAATACGAGAATACGTACAATGTAATCCTGAGGGTGGAAATTTGTACTTGTGTATAGAAATTTGTGTGATAAAATTTCATCCGCATTGTACGGAAAAATAAAATATATAGAAAAAGGAAAGCTCGCAGCCGAACTCGTAAAGTACTTTCTTTCTTTTTTGATTCGTGCAGAGCTTTTCGTGCAAATACGTTTGTCATATCGTTGGCATGTAGTTGTACATATTACGCCATGTACCTGTAAACGAAGGGGGGAAAAGAAAAAGGATCAAGGGGAACGGCGGCATAGATTCGACCTGGATACGTTGCCCGGTGCCTCCAGCTTATTCCAGCCTCCGGGTCAGCGGAAGTCGAGCTGGTGCGTCGCGACGTTGCGCGCGGGAATCGCGGGATCGAACTATACGAGGAATAAATATTTGTTAAATAGGTCATGGTGCCGGTGGGGTCGGTTCGAACCTCAAACTCCGAATACAAATAAAAGAAATGGAACAAAGGGATGGAACGTGCGAATATACAGGAGAGTCTAGAATAGGGGAGGAAATCAAGGGAAAAGCGGAAAACAGAAACGAGTAGGCAAACAAAATGATGGAACGAACGACGGCCGGAATTTCGGCTCGAACGAATAAATCCCTTAAGTCAAAACCTGCGGAAGAAACTTTTACTCCGTCAACACATAATCACTAACTTGATCGGTATATACTCGACCCAGTAAACTATCAGAGCAGATAAAGTTACAATTTCTTCTTTTTTTTTCTATTCTCTTTTTTCTCCGAAAAGTTACTGTGATTTTTCTTCCTCGGTAGTGTTATTCTATGAAAAATGTATCGTACTCGGGGTTTTTAATATTCAAACGGCGAAGGTGCCGGAATCTAAACAAGGGAGGTAAAATTCAAAATATAAAATTCCAGAAAGCACATGACAATGGCGAAATCCCGGAAATTCTTTCCGACTTCCTTCATGACTTCCTCGGGTTTCCCTTGCCGTCGTCGTCGTTCTTACATTCTGATATTATATACACATACTGTAAATATTCTCCTGATCGAATAGGTGTGTCATCTGCTATTCTCGGAATATATTATTTTCAAATAATTGGAATATTGTTGCCTCGACAAAGGCCACTTCCGCTTCGTAAGGTCAGAATATGTACTAGAAAATTCAAAATTAAGGGATAAAATCAAAGGCACGAGATGCAAAGCAAATCTTCTCTCGCCACGGATTATAACCCGCGCCAAAATTGAACACCCAACTAAAATCATCGATGAAACAAGAGAAAAAAGGAATTCAACAAACGAAATATGATTCATTAATTCATCGTTCTTATTCGAGGCCAGATTTTTCCGTCGTGGGAACGAAAGGTCTTCGGAATTCTACTCGAGTTTTATTGTTAGTAATAAGCCGGTTCCTCCTTCGGTCGGTTATTTTACCGTCAATAATTCAATCTCGCGAATCTTAATTTCAATGTTTGTCATCGGTGAAGAACACTAATTGTTTAATATAATGAACGAGCGAGTTGCGTCGTTATATTTGATCAACGAAATGGTGATTCAGCTAAATATATAATCTACCAGGAAGTGTTTGTAATCCTCTTTCGATTACACGAGTAAATGATACTTGAATTTTTACTCGGGTAAAATATTCAATTCTTATTTGTTTCATACGAATACCTTGGGAACGAGGAATAGTCAAGTTGTACAAGTGGATTTTAAGAAAGTTACTTCACACCGAGCTTTCTTCTTCAAATGTATGCAGAATACACGGGGGAAAATCCTGATATTTTATTTCACTCATCCCATCGATCTTGCCTTTTGAGGTTCACGATTTCGTTATCCATCCACATTTATTTTGACTTTTCCTTCGCACCTCCGAAGTTTTTTCTGTACAATAAATGTGAGTATATAGATATACCAAATCACGAAGTTCGAAAAGTTGTCGTTGTACCGGAAATCGAGCTAAAGAATGACGTGTTTATAAGGTAGCGTGTATACCAACCCATCAAAAACCACTCTACTCCCTTTCTCGAAAAAAGAAAAAAAAAAAAAAGAAAAAATCTTGAAACCTGCCCTCCGTTTACAGGCATCTTTGAAAAACGTTTTCCTTCTATTCTTGATACATCAATCTCATATCCCAACTTTCAGCGTTTAAGTTCCATGTAAACGCGTTGAACCTGCTACTCGATAGGTCCAGAATATTTTTGAAATTAAATTCAATTTGTCATCGTCGTATAGTGGCCGTCTGTATGCGGTGTACTGAATTAATCAAATTCGCTCGAAATTTCTAACAGATGTTTAGGGCATCGCGTCTCGGTTTCGGGTTTGAGAGATTTGATTTATTGCCGCGTGCAGCGAAGAATTTTGATGGAAAACGTCAGGCAGTCATCCTTTTTTTATTTTATTTTTTTTTCTTCTTTATTCTCATTCTTCCATGTTCTTACTAATTTTTATTTTTATTTACTTTCTCACCCGCGCCATTTTCTTCCGACGATTATATTCCAGTCGATTAAATTTATTTTTCATAAATTTTCACGCTAATTAAAATCTCCCCGTAAACGGTACATAATTACTGCGACGTGTTACAGGTACGTCATTTTTGGAGAACACTTTCTCAATTTATTATTCCAAAAGCCCGTCGCCTAGTAGGTTTATTTTAAAAATTTTCTATAATCAAACATCTTTGATTAAAAATGTTATCACAATTTCCCTCCTCCGTTTATTTCTGTGGAATGCGCCTTATTGTGCCGTAAAATAAATTGGAGGTCTAAAAAGTGACGGTTACTTTCTTCTGGTTCTTATCCTCCCATTCATGAGTATAGGTATGGGTAATAATTTCTGTCAGATACTAATGATAATAGGTGTTTATTTTTGCTTCAGGGGGTCGAGACGGTGCTGCTAGTACTTCATCTGGTATACTTCGAGGTGTCAACTTTGTCACGAATGAAGCGGTGGCCCCTTCTCAATTGAAATTCAGATCTTCGTAGAAATTGACACTCGAGCACAAGACGCCCAGCTGTTAAGAGGTTCGGACAAAGTTAAACCCGTTGTGTTTCCATTATGTGAGAAGTTTCTGTAGGACCAACGTGCGCGCCTCAAGACCGAAGAGTTGAAATTAATTAACAAATTAGTCTGGACCAAGTGAAATGTTTCGTAAATTATACGGTTTTTTTCATTCTTTTTTAAATTAAACTTTTTCTAACGGACGTCGCTGGCTGCACTTACGGAATTTTTATTATCTCCGGTGAGAAAAAAAAAAAAAAACGCGAGTGTTGGAATAAAAATTAAAATCAAAGAAACAGTTTGTAGGTGAATCTCCCAGAGATTTTTTATCGATTTAAAAAAAAAAAATGGTGAACAAATGGTAGAAATTATTTTTGTCAACAAAATGACCGATGTCGTTAATGTGACTGAATCGGATATTCGACTCTGTTTGCTTCCGAACAATGAATCTATGCTAGAAGATCCTAGGATAGCAACCCTAACACGGATCAGTTATGGTATCATTTTACCGGCGATTTGTTGCCTCGGAATTATCGGAAATATCCTCAACCTCGTCGTACTTACGAGAAGAAACATGAGAGGAACTGCCTACATCTACATGCGTGGTGAGTATGATTTTAACTTAAATGATACTTGATATAAACTTTTCTTTTTTTTCACGGATCGATATACCACGATATATCGACTGAATTTGTTTGATATTTATTGCTTCACTTCAGTTTTTATTTTCTAACTTGTATACCTTTTAGTATCGACACTCAGCTCTTGCGCGGTTAACGTCGCGATCAATCTTCTTCGTCTTATAGTCGAGATAAATCTTCTTCGTCTCGGGGTTGAATGCCTCATTCGGTTACAGGGTGCAGAAGTTTACCCGACACAACAGAGCTACATACATATACGATGCGCGCGAAAACCCTAAACCTGAATCTCAACCAAAATCATCATCTAGTATACCGCGGTGAAGGATAGTCCGTCTGTCCTTTCGTAAGTCGACAAGCGAACTGTCGTCTCATGTCTGTCTATCCCTGATCCTCCCTCACTATCTCCGCACTTAGGTATATAAAACCGGAGTTGAAAAGCTCGAGGATTATGAGTTTAGCTAGCTTCCTGCTTATACGGACAAAAGCACTTGCCAAAGGACAATTTTCTTTTAATTATATTCTCATCCTACTCCAAATGTAACAGCAAAAACTGAGGATTAATGAATCAAAAAAAAAAACAGAAGGATTCTCATCCGAATCATAGATCACGGGAAATTGGCAAATAAAAAATATCCTTCTACCTACAACTCTTGTACGTGGGTGTTTGAATTCTGATTCATAAGTAGGTATTCGGTAATTATGTTTTCAGCAAGTATTACGTAAGTTTTCCCAAGAGAAGATGTATAATATGATCACGCTCTCAATTTCCAAGTTTTATTTTTTCATTCGAATCCCGTTTTTTTTTCTTCCCTTTTTTTACTCTTCATAAAATATCGAGGGCGTTAACGAAAATGGAGAGAGGGAGATTGAGGGAAAGAGAGAATCGCTGGCGGGGGAGGAATGGGAAAGAGTAACGAGATTTCGTAATAGTCGCGAACGTGGTCAAATCCTCTGGGAAATGTATACGATTGGAAATCCTATCTAATTGGCAGTCGTTTGCGTAACGAGTCGTATAGAATAATGAACTTATACTGGCGTTAAATTGCTCTCTTCACACCATTTGGAGAACGAATTACTCTGAGATATATCTGCAGATTTTCCAGATTTTTCGGCGTCGCTGTAATTCTGGTGGGTCAAGAAAGGTGAAGAGAAAAAAAATAGAAGACGAAAAAGAAAACTCGTGGAAAAAATTCGAGCTTTTCCGATATTCATTGTCAGCCATGAAGTATCCGCACACACGCATATAAATGGTGTAGATTTGCGGCCAACAGGTGGACTGTGAAGTTTGAATAGCGGTAACTCGTATGTGCAGTAAATAACTCGTAAATTCAGCGATAAATTTTCTCTGTAAAATTCATGTCCAAAAGCACACAGAGTGCCGCGATGAAAGCTTTGGCTATTGTTCGGTTGAAGTTCAACAAAGGGAGAGGAAAAAGAAGAGGAAATAAAATAAGAACCATTTCGATTAAATTCGTATCGATGAATATTCAGCAACGTAATTGAAATATTAAACCATGCTGATAATAAAAATGTCATTCACTTTTTCATTTCTGTGCATACAGAGATGCACGTATATTTATGTGTGCTAGCACGTAGATTGGAGATCCACAAGATGCAAATACTTCGCGGCTACCTGAAGGTGTTTGGGTGTATAACATCGATTTAGAAAGGGGAAAAAAAGGAAAAGGAAAAGCAAAAAGGAAAAAAAAACAAGATAGCTCTCTCGGCGTGGGCGAATTACCGTAAACCGAGGTTGATAACATTTATCTTTACCCTTCCCCTTTTCTTCACCCCTACCGACACCGCGTCTTCCATAGCCTGACGCCGACCAGAGCACCAGATGTATAATACCGTTACACAATGAGGTTCTTATAGTTTACAGGACTGGCAACTAAATTCTGACGTCGAGCGGCTTTCGATTAATTTGTTTCTAAACCGCGTTCACAGATTAATTTCAGTTCTTCTTTTGCTCTTGCCCACCGATCGAGAGACGAAGAGATGGTGGAATAAGCAGAAGGGTGGTGGTCAGTCTTGGTGGGTTCAAGGGTAGCGAATTGAAGGGTAGGTCGTGGCCACCGTTCGTATGCGGACTGTGGGTTCGTAGTAGTTCGTGAATGTTCAAGGTCACGCACCGTGGACCTTCGATAGTTCTCCCCAAGGGTTTCGAAAGCAAGTGGATTGCAAACAAACTCGCAGGGAATAAACAGATTAAGAGCGTAACTTGGTTGACAGACCGTAAATCTCAACGTGAGAAGTAAGCGATATGAAACGCGTGCGTCGACGGTTCATTGCCATTTTCAGATCCCAACTGCAAAAAGAAGAAAATATATTCTGTTATAATAAATAAGGGTAACGTGCCCATGGAAATACGCGATAATCTTCCTTTTTTTTTTTTTTTTTTGTTTATCCTGCGCTGTTTTGTCAATGACAATCCCTCGGCTTCTTACCCCTTGCGTTGTAATAATTTTTTGCTTGCTTCGGATCCCCACACGAAACTTCCGGGGGTTTGATGACAGCAAACCGAGTTCTGCATTAGAAGGAAATTACTAACGTTGACTCAATTCTGTTTTTACTTGCCTAATATAATACCACCACACGTGGCCCAGAGTTTTCTTTACTTTTTTTTTTTGCTTTTTTGCTAATAATACGACAGCGCAAATGTGGAATGTGGAATTCGATGCCGTTCCGTCCGAAGAATTTAGAGTGGCGAGGCTGTTTCGGGAGTAATTGGTAATATGAATCAAAATACGATAGGAACCAGTCGCTCAAACGATCAAAAAATTCTACAATTTTTGTCTCCGAAAATCGCAGATACCGACTTTCGATCAATAAATTGACAATGAAAAACTTAATACATCAGTGAAGCTAATCCTAAAACTGCCTGCTTTAATTCATGCGTGTTCTTTGTTTGAAATTTGATCATTAATATAATTTCACCGCACGCTATAGTTGAATAACCCTTTTCGAAGGTGCGAGAAAAAAAGAAAGAAAAAAAATGCCATAGATTACATTGTTAGAAGAATATTTTTATGACTATGCAATTGTGTGTTATCGAATGGGTTTCGTTGAGTTTGGAATGGTTGGCCCGAAGGGGTCTGGGATTTAATTGGACGCAAAATACAGGGTGCAATTTACTGCTAAATTTCCCAGGCACCGCGTCGTCTTGTACAGTATAGGGTATAGGTATTATATGGTTACAGTATTCCCTCTACTTTGGGGGATGGGGGGGGGGGGGGGGTTATTTGATGTTAGGTGAGGTTAAACTGCGCCACCACATACCAAACGGAAGAACCAACCTCTCATCTAGATGCGTAAAGGGGTGAAAATGTAAAGGGGAGAGGAAAGTTCGGATTTCCGAAGCCCCCGGCGTTTCCGGGAGGAATTGGAAACGGTCGCATATCCGGGGTACAATGTCCACACAGATATACCTGCGCGGCAAACCCCAGCTTTCATCGCGCTCCACCGCGAGAGTGGATGATAAACATTAAACGACCGCGATCGCCGATCGGTAATCACAGTAATTAAACAGTAATTACCGATTTAACTCGTTGACCACATATACACATGGTAGATACATTTATATATAATTCCATCTATTTGTTACAACCCTAAAATTCTTACAGCGAGCGAATATACATTTAACAAACTGATCGATTCTCTTCAATATTTAACCCTTTTTTTTTAGGTGATTCAAATTATGGATTTACCCCCATCTCTTTTGTCGCATGAAATACTCGGATGCTAGAATAAAATTTCGTACTTGTTGCTGCGAAACTTAACAGCACCACATATTCCGAATGTGGGGTTGTCTAGTTATACCTACCTGATAATTACACGCGAGTGTTTCGATGTCCCAAGTAATTACAGATACTTCACACGGTTTCCGCGTTTCTCAATCCAGCTGCTCGTACTTTACCGTATGGAGTTTGTCGAAATCGGGAAAATAGGTGTAGATTACATCGCAGTAGCATCACCACTCGGCGAACCTCGTAAGGATGTCGTGTTACACTCCTCAAGGTGAACTGAACCAAACAAACTTGAAGGTTGTTAAAGATACCCGACATGCTATAGACTCGATGTCTGTTTGTACGAATAAAGTTACATACCTAATTCATACACAAATATAATTCAACCCCCGCGCCCACGCGCGATGAGGAATATCCACACGAGTTCTGTAATCGCTTTTTGTTTTTTCAAAAATATGTTCCACAGATACAAAATTTGATGCTTCTCTCGCAGTAATCACAGCTATTTCCCATCGAGAGAAATTTTCTTTGATATTCAACCCGTTCGATATGTATCAGATTTCATGAGCAGATGCTCCTGGTTTGCTACGGATCTTAACGGAAGCGTTGCTCTGTTGTTTCAGGTAACAATTTACGCTATTAACTATCAGGAAATTAATTAACAAGTAATTTATACAACGAGAAACAGATTTCAAAGTTATAGAAGCTAGTTAGTGTATACCCGGAACGTATATGAGGTATTGTAACGTATGATTTTCTTCCGAATAAGATGAATCAATTCTGAAAGGACGAATTTTCTCACTGAAATTAATTTATTATACTACAATATCCGTAATCAAAGAGCAATCAAAGATTAATGTCGAACACATATGCCTATACGTATATCTCACATTACGGCGTAAGATATTCTCTTTACAAACAATAGACTCTCGGGAAAGAAGAAGAAATTCCAACTTTGGAAGTAAAAAAGTATGAAATGGCAAAAAAAAAAAAAGAATAAGTTGCGAAGAAAAAATATAAACATATATATTTGACGGAGTGATTTTTACTTTCACCCTACAGCAAAAAGTTCTTCGACATCGCGTCACCGTTATAAGGGCAACAAGAAAAGAAAAAAGTAAAGATCGATCGATAACAAGTGATAAAAAGAAGAGGAATGAGTGATTAAAAAAAAAATAAATAAAATACAACTAAAAAGCAAAAAAAATCTGGAGATATGTAATCAATCGAAGATTCGAAACTCGATACTTGGCCACGCGTATAAATATGTACGCGTACACGTGTTCAACCTCTGTCGTAAAAAGTCGGGAGAAGGGTGAAAAAATGTAAGAAAAAAAAGTTCAGGGGGCGAAATAAAAATAAAATCAAACAGAAAAAAACTAGAGAAAATCATCCCCAAGAGGTTTATTGCATCTCAAGTGTTTGCGTCGGATACTTAATATCCTATACCTACTATGTGTATCTTATACCTCCCACCCCAAGCCTTAAACCCGCCGCAGAGGGTTTGCAGTTTTATTTTATTTTATTTTCTTTTCTTTTTATTTTTCATTCCCCGATGCGGAGGACCAAGACATTATTTATTGTCCTTTGTTAGTTCACGGATAAAAAGCATCAAGTGTGAGTCTAGTAGACTTCTTAATTAACGTTTCTTCATCGCTGCAAGTAGAGAGAGAACGTTAAAAATATACGATGTAAAAGCTCCTTGTATTTTTCTCAAAGTTTCCTTTTTATCGAACGACATTTTCTTCGTTACTTATTATATGATAGACTTTTTATTTGACATATGTACACCTTCTAATATTTATATACGACGTGGAACTTTTTCAACGAACTCTTTTCATACGAGAAATGCACGTCTTTTTGTCGCTGTTATTGTGAGAGCTTTTTTTCACATAGGCTTACGATCGTCTGGCTAATTTTATGTTTTATCTGTTAGAAGAGGGGAAAAAATTTGTCGACAAAAAATTATTACTCCGAACAAAGCTCACTTGGATCCATACGCACAAAGGTATGAGATGTGGGGTCAGCAGAGTCGCATGATCAATGGGATCTTTCGCGTAAAGGTAACATGTCTGGCTTTATATTTTAGTCCGTTCCATTTCTCTTTATCTACTTGGCGCAGCGCTTGCACCAAAATCCGTTGCACCTTTCTTCCTACCCGTACCGAGCTTTTTTTTTCTGTCTCCTTTGTAACGACGCTGTAAAAACGGGGGAAGTTGGAAAAAGAAACTAGAGTAGTGGCTGAGACAAAAAAATAAAAAAATATGAAAAATAAAGTGAAGGAATTGAGAGTGCAGAAAATTGCAATTGCGTGAGTCTCAACTACGCCATGGTTATACCTGCGATCTAATTTTCTTTTAATACCTAAGACCCACGTTCTGCCCGTAAAGTCAAAGCCGACGATCTAGAGTTTCCGCCATTTTATACAAGCCGGAAATATGATAGGTACGTACAGAGGTTGAGAAATTACAGATATTGACCATCGCAAATAGCGGATGTGACGAAGAGGCGGAAATTAGAAAAAACTTGACCATAAGTTCCGCGTAAAAATCGACAAACTTTTCATCAAAGTCGTTGGGAGCTGTTATAAGTATAATCCTTTTCTTGACATCCGAAGGAAAGAATTTGAACTAAAAAAATCAAAGTAGAATCGTATGGATGAAAATTTTTCATCAATTATGACCTATACCTGTCAAAGTCTAGACCGCTGAATACACGTAATCAATAGATCGCGTAAATATTTCTCTGCTGGTCTATAATTTTTCAATTCTCCCATTTTATCTCATCGTTTCGTGCGCGAGTGATGACTAGGTCGACGCTAATCACTCTTCCACCACGTTTAACCCGATGACAGATTGAATGAAAGTTTCGAAAAAAATCGGGTCTGAAGATAAAAATTGGAAAAAAAAATAAAGTAAATTAATTATTCCATATATCACGGTTTATAAACGTGAAAGAGGAGAAAGAAAAAACTATATCAATTAAACACCGTACCGTAACGTTGCTCAACTTTTTCGATGAAAAAAGAGAAAAAATCCCCCGTAATAAAAGTGCAGAAAAAAAACTGCTCCATCTCGATAGCAAAAAAAATTAACTATACGACTATACATCAAACCCACACGTGATATATTATTATCCAGACAACAAAGTGTACATATCTATGGACACAGATGTGTATGTGTCTAAATGGAAAAGAATTAGCGGTAGAAGTTAGTTTAGCGAAAGTCTGCTGCTGCTGCTGGTGCCGGTGGCTGTTGGTCCGCCGCTCCGGAGGATAGCTTTGGGAAAAAGTCGAAGGGGTAACATCTGTTGGCTGGGAGATTTTGTTGGAAATTTTACGCGGGGGTTGGTTAAAGGGGTGATTGGTGAATATTCGCGTGTGTTACAAAAGCACTTACGCGTATAATATCGCGGCGTCTCTTAGAACTTGACGTATATATGTAATTAACGAAAAAAGTATATGGCTATTTTTGCAATTTGATATCGCGATGCATTATCGCTCTACCAGATACATCTTCGTCAGTTTCACACCACCGCTTCTTTTTTTCCCACAGAAGCTATATTTGAAGGATAGATTCCTGCGACCTCTGACCGAATCAATCGCCCGTCCATATACTATATAAAATTTTGTTGTTTGCCCGATTCCGCTGAATAAGCTCCGCAGGGATATCTCTATGTAGACATATCATAGAGCTATATACTCTGAAAGTCTAATACGCGTGTACGAATGGGCAATAAAATAACGATATCTTATATACGTGTACACCATGTCGTTCGTGGTTCATTGCGGTTTTTTTCTTGCCTCTCTTATTTCGCTTTATTTATTTAGTTTTCCTTTTCATTCATTTTTATATCACGTCGCCGAGAGGAGGATGCCCCGTGGCCGATGACCCCGCGCGTGTCGCCGAGGGTCAAAGTTGTAAAATCATTCTGGAACCGAGAAGAAAGTTGAGACGGAGGGGCACCCGCGTTATATTTCACGTGCTATATGTATTTGCATAATACGAATAGACATAAAAAAAAATAGAAGATGGAAGTACCTCCGACTACATCGCTCTCCTTTATTTGAACTCATCCACGTCGTTGGCGTCTGTTAAAGAACGACCGTACATATATTTTAGGATAATTATACGACACACGCCCCGTCATAAGTGATGACCACCTTTATAAATTTCCTATTTTATCGCATGTTTTCGTAGGAAAATATTCCCCCGTAGGAAGTTATAAAATACTGATATTTCTGTCATATATATTCCGTAAGTGATTTCACACAGCTATAACTTCCATCGATTTTCTTCGCATAGGTATACCTGCCCTCTGTAGCACCAGAAGGTTGTAAATACGGTTTTCTTCGCAACCAAAAAAGAGAAAATATTTATACACATCTACCTATACATACACCTCATATACCTATACACACATAGCGCATAAGAAAATTCACGAAGTACATATTTGTTGTTCTCTTTATATAACAAACAAGTTTTCAATATTTGCGAAAGCTGTAGAGTGCAGTATACGAGCGCAAGGTGTTCGAAATTGGTAAAGATTTTTCTTATTCAACAGCAACGTTATTATTGTTATTATTTTTCATTCACCCTATGTACACGTATAACGTATGCCAGATAATAATATTCCGAGCTTTTCTTAATACAAGCAAGCGAAATATATGCGAGAAATTTTTTTTTTTAACCTCTGTCCGCAGAATTTTGATCCACTAGATACGAACCAGGTATATAATATGTATAAATATTTATACGTATGTGATGATGTCGTTTGTAAATTCTATACAAGAATTACTTAGGTACGTATACCTATGTATATCGGGCTTTTGTATACGTGAGCGGGGGTAACAAGAGCCTAGAAATTGGGGCACTTGTTATACATTTGTTAATTAAGTTACTGACACGGTATTTAGTATACACCTGTACCTATATGTATATTTTACATATATCTGCGGTTGATTCAACCGCAAACAAAATTGAACACCAACCGTGGGCTCTGTTCCATTTTCTTCTCGTTAGATAAGCTAGGCGGGACTTTGCCAAATATGCAAATTAACACGTGAGATTTTCGGGATAGGACACGTGATATACGTGACCTTTGACGCGGATAGCGCGGGCGCATTGAGGAATTTTCAAACGGAACCTTTTTACCCTAAAAATTTCGGGAATACGAATAGATGTAGAGCGCTCGAGGTAATCGCGTCGAATTTCTCTACTTCCCGTAGTATAAACTACGGCGTTTTTAGGACCCTATATGCGCGTTCGATTCCTCGAACCGGTTCGGTTCTTCGTCTTCATCCAACGGGACGATGGAAGCGAGATGACTTCAGCTTTCCTTTATTTCTTACGTCCATTTGCCCTCGTTTTTTCCCTGATGTCATTTCTTTTTTCTTATCGTTTCTCTTCCTTCTGTAGGATGGGATTAGGTTCGTGTCCACCGATCTCCGTGCGCTTTAATCTCCACATCTTCGTACTCTTCTCTTCCTTTTTTTCTTCCTCTCGCTGCAAATGTCCTGCGGGGTGATGATAATACCTGGGTGTATCCCTGTTAAGCAGTAAAAATCAGAGTTCTCTTCCTTTTACGTACCTATACTACTACTCGTGTTGCAGCTTCTAGTCATTCCTCCACTTTATATACCCTTTCCTCTTATCCCTTACTCGAGTCTATTTCACCCCCTCAACCCTTTCTCTTAAATTGCCCATAAACCAACACGATCACTTTTTATCGTCTTGTCGTACGTAGCTTTGTATGAGAATATACGCTATACGCTGCAGCGCTCACAAACACCACCATCGCTGCTTCTGCTTCTGCTTCTTTTCTCAGTCCTCCGAAATTACTTTACATAATATTCTCGTACACATGTAAGAATAACCTCAATATTTCAACTATTTTTCAAAGAAAACTTTTCAAGATTTTCAGAACTCCCAGATGTTCCCTCTGCAATGCTTCCTCGTTCAATTTTTTTTTATCATCTCATCCCTCGGGCTCACTTCCCTCTTCTTTCCTTTCAAGCGCACAAAATTTTCAATCCTTTAATTCTTCGCATTCAGATTCGGTGTGAAAAAAAAATTAGTCCTAATTCGTGAGTGATTGATAAGAAGATTTACCTGTTTCTTCTTCGGTTGTTGCTTCGAAATGTCCTGAAGGAAAAATTGCACGGTACTTACGTGACTGACTAGATAATACGTTCGGAGATATTGCAGTACGGTGGAAAGAAGTTGAACGACATTTGCGAGAGAATGTATGTAAAAAAATAAAAGAAAAATTTATAAGAAAAACGAAGCAAACCTAAAGATAGTGGAAGTGTAGTATGCACCGGTACTAGTAGTTGAATAGCAGAAGCTAGCCGTATACGAACGAACCGCAAGGTATCGTTCTCTAGGGAAATATAAACGCGCTTATCGTTGGCTGAATATTATTTCCCCACTGCAAATATTACCCTGCATCGTATGGACCATAAACCCACATTCCTAGTTGCTGATTACGAAAACAATTCCTCCGGGTATTTAGGTATTGTTTTTAGTCCGACGTTTACGTTACACAATTTCGCTAATTTTTAGCACCACTCGAGCTGTTTAGCTTTTGAATTATAAAGCTCCCTTAACACGTAGGTTTCTTCCACTTCTTCAACTGCTGCGCACGAAACCCAGAAAAAGAACAAATGAAAAATGTTTGTTGCAGGTTGAAAATTTCTCTCGATTCTCAAGGGGGATGCGAATTGAAAGTTTCGGTACTCCATTTAGTTACTTTTGTTAGCCCATTTCAGTTTCTTACCACCTTTTTGTTTTTTTCATAATTTTTTTTCCTTTGTTTCTTTTTTTGTAACAAAAGTAAAAGCTGATTCTTTCAACGAATCGCAGCGCTTTAAGAAAAACGCTGTAATAAAGGGACGTCGAGAGTTTAAAATAAACTTTACGATCAAATTCAAACGCTGGTTCAGTTCCTAAATTCGAACTAAAAAATTTACTCAAAATAGAAATAGATAAAAAACAAATCGAGTAGGTGTTCATTTTTTCTGCTCAGTTTTCGCTTCGGATTCTGCAACTGATTTAGTACCAGTTTCATATCTTACGAGTTTCATCGGCGCTTTTGTCGAATAAGAAACCCATCTTGGAGGGTGTCAAAATAAAAGTAGGACACAATAATAGTCGAATGAAAAATGTGAGACAGAGATTTTTCTATAAATTAAAGATTTCATATAGATCTGGTGCAGCACGTGCGGCAGTCGAAAGAACTCCAGGTATAAAAACGAGCTTTCGATTCGTTTCGACTATTTGTCTTCCATTCTCCGCACCCTTCCAGTTTGTTTTTCCTTCCGAAACTTTTTCTCATATGTACCACTTTATATATCTGTTCGAAGGAAATTCGCTGACATAACTATAAAGAAGTTTTGTGTCAATAGGTCGACGACCGCGATCCCTGGGTATATAATACGGCCTATCATTGCTACGGATTCTCAAAGAAATAGAATTCGTAGAAACTAAAAAGGAAAAATTCCTCTCATGTACATTTCTTGCTAGCTAGTTTAATTCAAAGTTTTATATTATGATGCAAATTATATACTCAGATATATGCTCGAGGAAAAGACGCATTACGAAGACTGTGCTGTGGTAGCTGTTTCATTTCAACTTGGTTATTTCACCTCTCTACTCGTTCACTGCTACAGTGCAACAGTGTGGAAAGTTTTCAACCCTCTTTATAAGTACGAAGTGGTGGCGTTCAAACTCGCCCCTGGAGATAGCCGCGCACCTATATACGCTTATTTTATATACGTATATACCTATTTAAGTAGGTGTATACGTGCAACTGTGGTCAACTGCTTAAAAGCCAATTCTAACTTTGTAACGACCTTAAGATTCGTTGGATCTCGGTATAAATACTTGGGTTATCCCCAGAAAGCAAATAAACGGAAAAAAAAAAAAAATAGATGTGAGCTAAATGAGCTTCCAGTCTATTCGCACCACCGGCATAAATTGAAAGCTGGCGAGGAATCCGGCGAACTTCTTTTCTGTTCTTTTTTTGTTCAATCGAAAATTTTTTACCACCACTATAACAAGAATTTCAAACTCACCATACGCTGCTCTCCGGAGCGTGGTGGTTTTCGATCGAATGAAATTTGGAATAGATTTAAAATTTATTTCATCGCACGATTATTTCCAATGTAAATTCACGTAGTCCGTACTTACGTAAAATAGTTTCCATCTTCAACTGATGAAACCGGAAAAGAAAATGCTGCAGTTGCGTCGGTAGCGCTATAAACTGAGCATATAAAACGATGCAAAGCACACTGATTGGAAACTTAATAGTCTGACATTTCCGCGGTAATGAAATTTTATCGGAATGTTACAACCTAAAAAAATAAGCCGCACCCTATTTGGGCCAAAACATGTAAAATCACTCTAGCGAAAATTCAACATTTTTTAACCCCCACGTTATTTTTTATTTTTTAGTATTTGCAGAGCGTAAACAAATTATAAGTTATAATCGAGACATGCATAGGGTGGTGTTCGAGTAAAGGGTGGAGGGTGGTAGGGCAATAAGAGATCAGGTTAGGTAGATGACGTGCGGTAAGTGGCTCGAGACGATCGCCTGGTAGGCGCGCTTGGTTCGCTTCGATGGGATCCAGGGATATGCAAGTTCGACGACCGAACCTTCGACCTTCGACCTTCGGTGATACCGGCCAATAAAAATGCTAATGTCTTACCCTCCGTTTATTACCTGCTTATATATATTATCTATACTATAACGTGATTATCGTAAATTACACCAGACGCATCATCCCCCACGAAATTAACCGTCGCCGTGACCCTTCGGTGTTTAATTTTTTCTCACCCTCATATTATACCTCCACTTTTTCTCTCCCTCGTTGATACTCCGGATACGAAATTTACGTGGAGTTAAAAAAAATTATTTATCATTCGGTATCGTAATGGATAAAATAAATTCTATGCGCTACGTGTTCTTCAGTTTTCGATATGTATATATAGCGAAAAAAATTCTCGTCACGTATCCTCCCCGTCGATAACACACAGATATATATATTTTTTTTTGTTCGTTTTCTTTTTTTTCATCTTCATTCGACGGGGTTGTCCGTCGACTGTACGAGATTTCGAAAATTCTCGCAAATTACACTTGATACATGGAATACATTCAGGATACGGAAAGGTACATAGGAGATACTCCGCAGTAATCTCATTACCTGGATAAATTCAGTTCCCACGGGATTTTCTTTTTTTCACCCTTTGCCACAGCGTTGTGAGGATACACGTGAGATTCGGCGAAACAAGATCGTGGAACGCGAGAATAAATCTCGCGAATCATAATTTCGGTTATTTTATTACCCGTTTCATTTTATACCATATTCGATGAGCTTCCAAAGGCTTCCGGAATAGTAAATTCGAATACCGGAAAAGCAGTCGTAGAATTTATAAGGTCGCGTTGCTACGGGAGACAAGAACTGAATTGAACTAAACTGTCCAGTTTAATATTAAGTTACGTTCATCGAGGTGTGTTATTCAAATCAGCGTGATAATGGTATGACGTATACGGACGGTGAATCCGCAGGAAAAGGGTGCAGACTTTGACCCCGCGGATGTCCATAGTTCACAATTTATCTGGACATTATTATTCCGTATCACGCGATCCGCGATAATGAAGAAAGTTTACGCGTTTGGAATGTATCAAGTTTAATTATATCTCGGCGAAATCAATTTTGAATATTTCTCCAATTCTTTTTTTCTTCCCAAATATTTTTTTTCTCATTATCGTTGTATCCGCTATCAGCCGTAACGTCACGCTATATAATACTATGTGGAGTCACGAAAGGACCAAAATGACCGCGTTTCCATCACACGCGGTCTTGACCAATTTCGTGACCTAGAATTCCGAAGCGGGATAGCCTTGGCGCGCGTGGACGGAGGGAAATAAAAAAAAAAAAAAACACAAAAGAGAAAAAAAACGATTTAGGTAATGCAAATTGAATAGGAAACTTCCGCGATACCACGGAGACAGTTCTATACACCCGACATTTTTATTATTCCTCCTCCAATTTTATTATCATCTTATTGTATAAATAAATTCGAACGCCCCGGTGGTTCGTCTCGCGAAAACAGGAGGAGGGCTGCGTGGTTCTGATAAATTGAAAGGTTTGCGCGACACGCAGAAGAATCTCATGATTTTTATATACCCGCTGAGAAAGAAAAAACGTCCATAGTTTAGTGTGAGAAAAGAATCTTCGGAAATGAAAATTTACAACCTCTTTCTATCGCTGATAAAAAAAAAAGAAAGAACTATATGCTGCACGTGTATCGTTGTTGGTTGTTTTTTTTTGGCGGGTGGCGATAATAAATAAAATACAGAAATCCTGCACGTCTTTTTTTTGTCTCCCTCGCTCAGGTATTATCCTCGGTTTATTAACTTTTACTTTTAATGTCCCTTATACCCTTTTGTCGGCAGCGTCGCGACGCCCACAAGAACACAGCTACGTTCATTTAACCGACAATAATTGTCGTTGTTCTTTGCTCTCGTCCTTTTTGTTCGCAGGAATTTGAAAATCTGTATCTTCCAAATTACACCACTGCACTTTCTCGTTACAGTGAATTCGTGAATTTAATCACGCGAGCGAAATACGCGCGCTCGTTCAAGCGGTTTGAAAACCTTTCGTCTTGGAATTTAGGGGTAGTTTATACGCCTACAATATAGACACGAAGAGATTTCCGATATTATTAAGGCAGGCAACACGCAGTGGTAATTTTCTCATGAAATGAAATCTCAACAGAGGTCTTAGCGTAGGTGGAAAGTCTCAGAGTTTTTTTGCGAATGAGGTGTAGCTGCAAGATTTTTTCAAATATGGTATGGATCGGTGTAACACGCAACCTTAGTCTGTTCGTCTACTCGGATCTGTAGAAAAATTGTTTGCAATTTTCATCGAAAATTATCTACAAGCTACGTAATACAAAGCCGGGTCATTTGAATGGGATGTAAAAGGTCATGTGATAAACTCCGAACTTTGACCTCCCTGTTCGCGGTATGGTTTGTTTAATATTTGAACAACTGTACAGTTAAACCAATGATATTAATTCGTATCGAATTTATGCGTATGGGGACGTGGGAATATTAATATTTTCATTTTCAAAATTAGTGGGCGTGTCAATTGCCCGGATTTACGTCACCGAGGTATGATCGATGCTCGTAAATACCTACGGGATGTGATTTAGAAAATTCTTTTCACTCACAGATGGTCCGTAGAATATTCGGTGATTTTGACGCTTTAAATTGAGAGAATAGGATTGAATGAGCCGATTACCACGTAAAATATAATCTAGCAAGAAACCTCTGGAGTGTGACGCCGCCAGATGTTGCGGCGAGAGAAATTTCATTTCCATTTTAAGGTGGCTGTAAACATCAAAGAAAAATGTGTTCCTACTGCTGAAACGTTGCTTCTAGAGAAATTCATGTTTTTTGATTCTAGAAATGGTAAAATTGAACTTTTCTCATGTTTTAAATTTACTTTACCTCTCGATCAAATCCCCACCTCTTGTCATTGGCGGTCTCTGAATAGAACAAAAAGTAGCTTTACATCTTGTGATCGAACCGCGAGATTTAGGTAGGTAGGTATATTGTATTTATTCATTCCGGAGTAAAGACATCAAACGCGGTGTAAAAACTCCTTGGAAAATTCATTTAAAAGATTCGATAATTCGAAACTTCTGCACGTATAAATTTCCACAGTCGCTTTTCTTTAACGGTGGAAAAGGGGATCAAAACTGAGCCAAACCACCTCGCGAACCAACATCTTGGGGGATTAAGCGCAGCTCAGATCTGTAATTCCAGTTAAGAACCATCAGCTCTGAGTTTGCATATAAAGTACAGCTAACCTTTTCTACTTCACGTTCAACCCTTATATTCTGCAACGGTACCACCCACCACCCTCATATTTTACGGACCAGACTGACCTTGACGTCTACGAAAATCCCCTGAATTGTGGGAAGGGATGAAATACACATGTATAAATTCGACCGTTCCTTTTTTTTAAACTATCAATACGACAAACATCAACTGCAAGCTATTCAAAAGCTATGCGTTCGATGCGAATCGTTTTCTTACAATTTACGAGCTTTTTCCCTTTTCCTTTTTTTTTCTTATTTTTATTCTCCTACCATCAGAACGTGCAGGATTTTGCATTGACCAAACGCATCGCATGTGCATATATTCTTGTAGTACCATTGGGTTCTCTTTGTGTCTATAAAAGGGGTTGTAGGTTTCCGAAGGACTTTGCTCGAGAATCTCTTGGGTAAATCTTGAGATCTAGGCTTTTGAATTATTTATATAACTTGCAAGCCATTCGGTTGCACCTTTCTCAAAATGCAAATCCAAATGGAAATGCAAAAGCAAAAGCAAACGCGAGATACGATACGATAGGATGGGATAGGATACGATACGATACGGTTACCGCTCCAACTGCAGCTGCATTCAGAGTGTATGTTAACTATATACGCTATGTGTACTCGTCGGCTTCAGGATTAGACCAGGATTTGTTGATATTACACAGGTGTATTTATATAAAGCCGCTCCGGATCGCTGCCAAAATTATCTATGAAGAGCTCGCGACAACCCATCTCCCATATGAAATTATTATTCAACTTTTTTTGTTCGAAGTTTTTTTTGTTTCCTACAAATTCAGTCCCAATCCTCGATCGGGAGGGACGTAGAGATAATAACCTGTATACACACGATTCGCTTTCCCTATACCCGACCGAACGTCTTGAAGGTAAAATGAAAACGTGTTGAGAAATAAATCTTCACTTTATCAAATTTACAGACGATACTCTTGGGCTTAGAACCTACAAAGTCAAGAGCGAGACACGGTCACGTTTCTGGTCTACAGAATTTGCTATACTATCCGTAGTTCAAAGAATGAAGAAAAACAAAAAAAAATATATATATAAAGCAGAGTAAAAGTAAAAATAAAAAAACGAAAAAACTCTCACCGCTATTCGGCTCTTCCACGAAGGACAAGAGAGGAAGGCGCCGAGATGTTCACTTAAACGTGAATGTATCTCAGCCACATGGGTGTATAGATACATATATATATGTATAGATGGAAGGTAGAAATTTTGCACGATATTTTTACGACCCTCCTGAAACCCGTTTCGCCACCAACGCCGACGCCACCACACCCTATCCGATAACGAAACTTTACCTACAAGCTTTCGTCCTCCCTATTTCTGGACTCACTACTTTACGGCTATGAGTGAAAGTCGGTACGAATAACGTATACGGTATCAAATCTAGTGTATAACCGAAAAATATTACCAATGACTTACGAGGTGAGAAAAAGAAAAGAAAAAAAAACAACATGAATTACATAATCTCGCGAAGGATCTGGGGGAAGCTGGAGACGGCTGAAGAAAAGACTGGGAAAATTTCATTCGGAAAAAGGATTCGCTTTTCACCCCTCTATTGTATGTAAGGGAGATTTACAAGTAAATTACACGGGGCTACACCCATTTCGTGGGTGGTAAAATAGGATCGCGCGCTTGAACTTCAGGAAACAATTGTCACCTGGAGGGTGATAAGACCGTGTCGCCAAGCGGATTCCGTAGGGTTAAAAATAGAGCGATTTTCAAGGTCTTCAAGTGGTGTCCATTGGTCAATACGTGTTCGTCTCGTTCTGGTTGGGTTAGTTGGTGGTGTCGATTTCACTCTCGCTGTTTGATTCTGCAGAGCTATTTATAGATGTGTATATGTACGCGTGTTCACAAAGTTTGTGCGCAATCGGCTGATATTCTTCTTTTTTTTTTTTTTTGGACCCCAGGTTTTCATTGATTGAGTTTTGTCGTATACGCTATTGAATAAACAGGAATAATTATATATCTTCGGACGATCGTATAATTTTAATTGTCTTTTAATCGAACAAACACAAAACCCACCTGCAGCACGCGCATGTTGTATATTCGACGCGATGAATTTCTATAGGGTGCTGAACGGGAGAGTAAAAATTAGAAAAAAAGAATATATTTATATTCATGAATCGATGAGTGATGGATTAAATTATTTGTTCTCTTTTGGAACAGCTGTCGCGTTGTCGTCTGGTTTTAATTGGTTCCGAAACAACTAATCTTCTAAAATATATATCGACGCGAGGGTATATATGACGGCAGAGAGTTTCCAGCGTGAACTTATGAAAAGCAAAATCCGTTCAACTTAAATTGTGATTACATCCAAGCCTTGTTAGCAAGACTTCTAATTAGCAATTACTCACACTAGTATCTATAGATCGCTTGCCCTCGTTATTTCTCTGAATAAAATCTAATTTTCTTACAGGCGGCTGCTGAAACTGAAAAGATATAAAAAGTTAGAAAAAAAGCTGCCGTGAAAAAGAAAAAACAGAATGCGAAAAACAAAAAACTAATAAATCTCAAGCTGCTCATTGATCACTGGGTTGGAAAATATGATGAAAAATTTCGTCCCTTGCTTCGGCCGCCTGTTATGTGATGATACGTTGTATTAAGCTGGTTATATAGAACACGTGTGACCAACGTGGAATAGATTAACAATAACAGACCGACCCCCCCAGTGGTTTCGTTTCCACGTAGGGATCGGGATACGCATCCCCTATATAAAGTTCTGCAACTCTGTAATGAACTTCAATGAGGAAGTAGCAATTTGGTTTCAATGGACCCGAGTCTTTCTTTTCCCAGTTTGGAATCGTAAACTGCCACGTGAAGAGGAATCTAAAATTTTTACGAGTGGCTCAGACCCTTCGAAAGATACGTCAAAACGAATATCGCATGAAATATGAATTTATATAAAAAGAGACAAATGAAATCCCTGTGTTTTTACAACCAGGGAGTTAACCCCAGCTTTTATACAGTGATCAATGGCTCTGCAGATTAAACTTGCGATCAGTAACACCGAAAATATACAGGCAGTTTGTAATAAACCCCCTAAGCCTTGTTACTGGGCTTGTCGTCGACACACCGAGACATTATTCATCCCTCAAACTGTGTCATCCTTAATCCTTGTTCCCCCAAGTTGATTCTTGACGCCTTTGAGCCTTTCGTCATCCTGTGAATCGAAATTAAAAACTGACTAGAACCGGAAAAGTTGAAGAAAATGAAAAACTTTACTCCCTCTATGGTAAACTAGGGTGCAAGCTCACGTTTCATACCATTCCGTCTAAGTAAGTTACCGATGACGGTAAAAGCTCGCGAGCTTTCACTTGAGAGGGTAAAACAGGAAACTTTGTTTCAACTGTTATACCCGCCAATAACACACGAGCTTTTACCGATGATAGAATTTTTTTTTTACTCGGGAGCTTTGAATTTATCGAACGATTTTTTCCCTGCTAAATGACGATTGAATGAATCAAAGATTTTTTATCCTTCTTTCAGGATATTCCGCTGCGGCTCTCCTGGCAATTTTATTCTGCATCCCCTTCGCTCTTCGAGTTTTGATTCACAAGGAAACAGGACGGTGGAGTAATTGGGCACAGGCATTTTATCACGCTCATTTAGAGCTTTTTCTGGGAAACGGATGCCTGGGTGAGTAAAAAAAAAACTTTGAGTAAGTTTATAATCACATTTGAATTTTGGTATTTAATTTTCATTCGAAAGAGTTTTTTCTCGTTTATTTACGACCCTGTTTGTGACATTTACTTGAACAGGAGTTGGAGTTATGATGCTACTGGCACTGACGGTGGAAAGATACGTGAGCGTTTGTCATCCAGGTCAGCACACCCGGCCTCTATGTGGACCACCACATTTGACAGTCGTCCTAATACCCCTCGCTACTTTCGTCGTCTATCTTCCGAGCGTTTTTCGTGGGGAAATAACCAAGTGTCAGGTACCACCAGTGGGTCCATTGATATACCAGAAACGAGAGAACGTCCTATTTTTGCACTCTCTATTTTACCAGGTAAAATTCCACGTCCGTAAAATTCTTCTGACAAAATCTCGGATCTCTCAACATAATTTTCATTCATATTCCAGGTGTACAAGGTCGTCTTAGAGGTCGTATTCAAAGTTGCCCCTACGATTTTACTCGCCGGTTTCAATCTCCGCATAATGATAGTCTACAGAAGATCCTGCGAACGTCGCAGAAGAATGACGTTATCGAGAACCGTCAGCAACGACGAGGATCCGAGAACATTTGCGGAAGAAAGAAGGCTCGTACTTCTCCTCGGAAGTACGAGTATACTTTTCCTCGTGTGCGTCAGTCCAATGGTGATCCTGAACGTGACCCTGAGCGAGACGAATCTGAGCCTTTACCCATACCAGGCGAGTTATTAAAATTAATAAATGTGTATAATACAGTGATTGAGAATTGACCAATTTATTTTTCACCCTTGATTCCGTTCTTAATTTCTTTTCGTCTTACTTTTCTTCCGTATCAATGTTACAGGTATTTCGTGCGCTGGCAAACCTTCTCGAGGTGATAAATTACTCTATAACATTTTACATCTACTGCCTCTTCTCCGAGGACTTCCGTAACACCCTGATACGTACTCTGCAGTGGCCTTGGGGTCCTGCGGGAAGAAACGGACGCAACGTGCCCATGAAACACTCACCATTACCGAGGCCCACGACCACAACTACCCCTCCAACTACAGCGGTCGCAACCCCTGGTCACGTAGCGAGGGCCAGCGTCTAGCGTTAACCAAAATTCTATAAATTTTCACATTTTATTACCGGCCGGAAGTAAAAGAGCACCCGATGTGAGACGCGTGGCTCATTTAATTCCAGCGCTCCATAAGTTGATTTTCTTCGTTCATGAAATCGTACTATGTAAAATTAATCGTACGAGTTTGTCAATTTTTCAATTGTGACTGAGAAGACGAAGAATGGAAAAAAAAAATAAATTCAAACGAAAGGAAAACCGAGGAGTTGAACAAAAATACATTATATTATATACCTATACCTGTATACATACGTAACTATATACGTATTATATTAAAAAACAAAAAAAAGAAAAATTGAGAAAATAAAGAAAACTATTATTTTTAAAAGTATCTGTGATCATATGTACGATGTAATTTTTTATTAGAAAATGAAAAAAAAGTGAAAAAAAATATATGATATATATTACGAATTAATGGTACGTAGAGAAAAAAAAAGGAAAGAATACCGAAACAATTAAGAAGGAAAAAAAGAGAACTAACAATTTTTTCATCTTTTATTATCACTTATGAGAATTATACATAAATGTATACATATAAATATTGAATACATACAATAAGCCAATTATTAAACCGTACATAAATTTTTGTCGTGTATTTATTGTTAGTCGTAAAAGTTTTACAATTATTATACGATATGCATAATTGTGTATTCAGAGTTTGCGAAAATAACGTGCTCGGGATTTATCGGAATGAATTAAATCTGCGTTTACCAAAAGATTTGATGAAAAGAAAATTAGGATAAAAAAATCATGAAAAATGCTTCGTAATAAACGATCGTTTATAGTTTTCGAATGATTTTCAAATTGTTAGTATTATAGGTGACGAGTTTTTTGAGATAAATATATATTATATTACATTATAATATGGATAGGATATAAATTATTATTTTATAAATCTTATATTACGATAGTATATATCGATTATGTATCGATGGATACGAAAATTTTAAATTTATTTAAAATTATGTAAAGCCGTAAAAAAAAAAAAAAAAAACAGCTTATGAAATTAATCGTGTATAAATATTGCACGGCTAAAAAACTAGGTACTGCGGAAGAAGTGAAAAAAAAATTGAAATGAAGGAAAAAATGATGGGGAAAAAAAAGATCACCCGTTCATGAATAATTATATGGTCACTGGCAGCAAATTAGATTACTAAATTTTGCGTCCCGTAATGACACGTGCGTTGAATTCTAATTATTAATTCATCAAACGCTCTCATATATGTATGCAGAGTAACTAGGCGAATAAGAATTCTGCCCTAAAATATAATATATTACATATGAATACGTATTATATACATTATATACATGTCTAATACATATAAATTTATATGTGAGGCTTATGTACTGATATACATATAATATATACACAAGAAGTCATGATAGTTATAAAAAAATACCAACAACCGTAACGATTGTTAACAAAAAAAAGAAAAAAAATCATCAACTTATACATTCTCCGTCATCGAGCTCAGTTTTATTATACAGAAAATTATAAATAAATTAATCATCAAATAAATATATGTATATGTATATTATGCGTTGTTTGATGGATTTTAAATATTGTACGCACAATTCCAATACCAATTACGTTATAAAAAATTAAACAAGATACAGATATTGATATTCATGTAAGTCTAATAAGGTAATTAATTATGGCGCTGCTGCTTAATTACACACTGTTTGTAATGTCTGATTTTTAATTCGATAATTTTTGTTGATATTGTCTTTGTCAATTTTAGTATTATTTTTACTCAATTGATCGCAAAGAAAGAAAGAAAAAAAATGAAATCCTTTCGTGTATGCATAAATATATAAAAGTATATAATCAAGGGAAATACTGCAGCGCAGTGCGTGAACGAATAATTATTTATAGTAACGATATTTTTATTTATCGATGTATTTACTATAGACGTACTGTAAGACTACATAACTATATACATTATGTATGTATATATATATCTACTATTACTCTTTGAGTAAAACCCATTTAATAAATTATTCATGGGCCTTCGATCCTTGGCAGCGAGCTTTATTTAATCATTGTTCGAAGATTGATTATATATGTATATATATTTTCGTATAAAAGTTATTACTGCAGATCGCGATATGTATCCCGTGCGGAGAAAAAAAAGGAACGAAAAAAACAAAGAGAGAAAGAAACAAAAATCAAGCGAACGAAAAAATATCAGATTGATTTTTATTTGATAATGAAGAAAAAAAAAGTTATCTATCGCACGCGTTCTTTGTAAATATGAATCCGATTGTTGTTCGAAAGGGATAATCGAAGAAAGGTCATTGAAAAATAGAAATTTTGTATCATATTCGATACGATGATAAAATAGGAATGAATACATGCTGTAATTGTACCCACTCAAAGTTGCTGTCAGCTAACACTGGAAAAACCAACCCTTAAAAAGTAGATCAAAGTTCAATGGTTAAAAAAAGAGAAAAAAAAGGAAAATTTTACACTCGACCGATTTTTCGTGCGACATTATTTTTTCATGTTTGATTATTTTTATGCAATTACTTTTCCAGGACTTATATGAGAACAGGGAGTACTGCGAAATCACGTTTTCCGTCGAACTTTGAATTTGTGAACCACAACGGAGAGGGTTAGCGGTTCGCCGTCGCACACGGCTTTAATTTAGGGTTTGGAGTCGTGGCTGAAATATATGAATACCGTCAGACTCTGCAACAACAACAACGGCAACAACAACAACTGGTACGTTATACTCGGTACGACTCATGGGGGACGTTGCAGCTTCCAGTTTGTTCCCACCGTAACAATAAATACCATTTAATCTTTGGCGACTCGTACGTACGCGGTATGTATATATATACATTTGTATACATGCATACAACCACCCCCGAAATGGGAATACCCATTTAATGTATATAAACTACCCATGCACGTAATATGCAAGTAATAATACAACAGAAACTCCTGCAGGATTGCAGAGAGTATCGATTAACCTATTTAAAAATATTCCACAGTCAACCGCTGAACTACCCCTATCCCCCCATCACCCCCCCCCTGATGTGGTTTTGTAACCCGTTGAATTCTTCCGCTTCGATTCACAACGGTATGTGTATACGTATGGATACGGTATGCAGATCCGATCCGATCCAAAATCCACGTTGTTATTTTTCATCCCTGCGGTAATGTAATAATTATGATTATCTGATTAATTAAATTCACCGCATTAATTTACACAATTGTGTCACACGTTAGTTAAATTATAGATTTTGCTACAGATTAGAAAAGAAAAAAAGAAAACCGGCACATGAAGCGAAGAATTACAGCGAGTCAGAAGTAAAGTAAAACCGGAGGGATTTTCGTTTCAGAGGTAACGGCGGTACGGCAGCTATATTGTAGATATAGGTGGTGTAAAATGTGGTGGGTAAGATATAATAATTCGACTTGCGGCCACTTTATACTTAGCCGGGTAGTGAGTTGGAACGCTGAATCATTAAAGGCGCAACAGCTGAGGGAGGATATGAAGCGAGTATAGCTACCTGAATAGGGGGGTGGTGGTGGAATACAAATTATAGTCCCGATATTGCAACGCGCTAGGGTGGTGAGTGAAGAATTTATAAAATTAACAAAAATCGAAGGAAAAAAAAAAAAAAATCCTGATCTTATCGGGAAAATATTCGCACGATCCGCAACGAACTACGCCGTAGCTGATGCGCGTCTATGGAATTAAAGCGATGATATTATTTGAGGAAAATTAGGTTTGCGGTTAAGCCTTATTTTCTACCCCCGCAACTAGTTTATTCTCTCTCTCTCTCGAGAAGCACTAGTGGGAGTACCACAAGGGAGAAAGAGGAGAAAGAGAAGGAGGAAGAGGAGGCGGAGAAGTGTTCGGGGTGAGGGCGGGTCGATAGAAGCGGGTTGCGTTGGCGTTCACGTTCGCGTTTAGAGCTTCGGAAGAGGACAGCGGCTTCTCTGGGACTTTTCCCAATTACATTAAAGCGCAAGGCGGCGGTCGAGTGCAACAAACAGATCGATGAGATGGGGTTGCGTTCGTGTGGTTTCTATGTGCATGGAATATAACCAGCCTTGTTCTGCACGTTTCCAAAATTTTCTACATCCTTTGTGTCCTGCGAATTAAAGAAACGCTGTAGGTATGTACATGAGGGTGGGTTGGTTTAGATGGTAATCAGCATATGGTAGCTATGCGAATCCCTCGAGATTGTCGTCCCCAGATAAAGAGGGTGAACAGAAAGGAACGTTCCCTTTTTACCCGCAAGGATGGAACAGAGAAAGAAAAGGTTACCGGAAAGGTCAAAGAAAACCTAAATATCTTTCGCGAAGGAAAAAAAAGCCACGCGACGAACCGCGCGTGTCTCACGATCTCGCAGCACGTGGTTTTCTTTCTACATCTGAAAGAAACCTGGAGAGTATAGGTCATAGGTTTTTGGGTAGAAATGTATGGAATAGAATTAAGAATTGAATACGGCATTCGTTTTTCATTTTTGAAAAGGTCTCGTAATTACATTACTATGATATTCATTTCGTGTAACTAAAATTTTACGAACGTACTGTTTCTAGTTTAATTAAATTTGAGGGTGCACAAAGCCATGTTTCAACATTTGCGGTTCTTCACGTGGCCAAAAAAGGTTTCCGTATACAACCCTTCTCTCCCATTTATACTCTCCCTTTTTTTCTCTCTTTTCTTTCCATTCACCTCCGCAATCTCCTTTCCTGTACGATGTTCGTTCCTCATCGAGCGAAGCAACAGCCTAAAAGCTGCTTTCACACTCATGAATCACGAGGCACATCATCCACCACATGAAAAAGTAAAAACCAATTCACGTTAATCGGTAATTCAGTTTTCTCATGAACTGAAATACCGAGTTCCATACAATTTTTATTTTTTTCCAAAACGAGAAAATAAAACGAAAAAAAAAAAAATTGCAGGTTCGATACGCGGTTCGCAAAAACGGGATCGATTGCGTGTCGTTTGCGCTACATTTATTTCTGTTCGTATCGATGAAACTGGTTCATATGATGGAGAGAAAGATACAACTGAAATTTGTATTCCGTGTAGAGGGCGCGCTTAAACCACAACGCGGGTATATCCCGCTCGTTTTTCATAAATTATTTTATTTTTCGCGTACGAAAGAAAAAAGAAGCTTGTAAGAAAAACCAAACAAACAAACAAATACATATTTCACCCGCTCGCATTTCCTTGGCTTGTAAATATTTTCGTTGCTTCAATGGGGGGAAGAAAACGTACGCGCGCTGCAAGCGCAGATTTTTCAAAATGATAAAACGCCCTGACGTTGTTATCGCTCGAATAACTTGCGAAATGTCGCAGTGGAATAATAAAATAGTTATCATATTAATTGCCGCGAGAAGTAAAACGCGTTGGGACCCGCGAGAAGGTGGTAGATCGGGTGTGGGGGCGTGCAGAAGGGGTGGTGAGAAATATACGACGGCAATAATCCGGTAAAATTCTTTACTACGAAAATATGATAGCGTTTTATGGTCCAATTTCGAGACAGAAGTTTGGAAAAGCGCCAGAAAAGTTTATCAAGTAGAATAAACAGAAGTTCGATCGCTCTCTCTCTTCACCTCACCCAATTCTTCTCTCACCTTTTCAAGAACTCCCTTTCTGAATTTTCTTCATCCCTTTCCGCATTTTCATTCTAATATTTGATATTTTTCACATTCTGCACACTGTTGGAAAAATTCCTCAGTGATTGGGGGTAAACAAAATATAAAAATTCTTGCACATCGCACTCAAAATTTCAAATATATACTTATATATACATTTTTTCCCCAGCTTCTCTTCAAACACACGTTTTCGGATATGGTTAATGGAAGATGATAGAAAGAAAAAAGGGAGGGTCGATTAATATGATAAAATGGGTCGTGGAAATGAAGGGAAATAAGAAAATTTGAGGGGGAGCGAGTTGAATGTAGGGGGGTTTCTGCAGAGAAACGATCGCAAAGATATAAAAGACAGGTCTAAAAATAAATGGGCCGGATTGGCGTCGCGACGCTGATTTTGTTTTCGTGAATGCTAGCCCTCGCGCTATGCAGCATCGCTGGTACGGGGCTAGCTCTGGTTCTTTGCGTAGGATGTATAGCGCTATATAGGGAGGAAAAGTCTGCCACGATATCAACCTCCTCCAGCCAACTCCTCCAACCTTTTCGAGAAGAATAACTCATGAGGGAGAGAAAAAGTAAAAGAGAAAAATCGAAATACGGTGTAACTGAAAACCGGGAAACTACCGAGTCTAAAAAGTCATCCGCCCAAGGTCGCGTAACGGGTTTCCACCGAAATTGCCGTTTATTTATTTACAACTCGAACAACCCCCGCCCTCGAATGCTCGTACCGCACATGACGGATCCAAAAAAGAAACTGCCAAATGGTAGGATTCGTAAAAATGAAAAGAAAAAAATAAAATTTCCGAATAAATATATAAAACACATTTTTTCCCACAGGGAATTTCACGCGTCTAATTTTCTGCCGGAGAAAAAGCTCGCGCTGAATCGAGCTTTTTTTTTATCACTTCGCATACGTGTTCGCTAATATTTCGACAGATACTCTGGATGCAGAACGTTCATTTCGGAGCCAATTATTGGCAATCTAGTTTTGATTGCCCAGCAGAGCTGTGCGAGTCGATGCGACGGAAAAATTTCTAATAACTTTCGTTTGAAAAATTTTCCTGAATATCTTCGGAAAAAAATGAATAAATAATCCTCCGACGTATACCCTGATATTCGTGATAATGGGAGAGTTTGAAACCTCCATCGAATATAGCTCGACCATTATCGCTACTTGACCGCAATTTTCCCGATCAAATTTCGCCCCTCGTATAGGTGTACGAAAATGATCGAGGCAAAAAATGTAGTATATACGGGATTTCCGGGAAATCTCCGTTCAGGATAAGCCCCGATGAGTCTCTGAACTCTAAAGCTACCGTTGGAAAGGACAGCTATTGCACTAAGAACTAAACTCAATTCCCCAAAGCCTCCCCCCTGATCGTGCGCAAGCTTTTCCATTGGGATCGGAAATTCCTGAGACGTTGCTGCTGCTGCTGCTGTATCTTTTTTCCGATCTGATTGTCATCCCGAAGCCCACAGGGACTCTGCGGAATGGTAAAAAGAGAAGAAGGAAAGAGGAGTTCTTTTCGCCCCGTACGGTGTGGTCGAATTTTCGGGATAATCGGTCGGGATAACAGCTCATGATAAAAAGGAAAATAAGAAAAAAAAAGTAACAAGCAAAACGGTCGGACGGTGGATATTGGATATTTCGCTGATTCTAACTTATTTAAAACGCGTGAAACAACGTGGAATAATATCAGAGTCGTTACACGTCGGGGATATTTTTATTTCGTACACGTGCGGATCGTTAACCTTATTATCACATGCCATTTTCTTGGGGCGGCTGCAAAGAGCAGGGAACGTCGCAGCGAGTCTTTAATGACTTTAAACCATTAAGTAAAACAAGTAGTAAAACAATCCGTCACAATTACACATATATCAACTTTCGCGGAGGCGTTATACGTGTATAGCTGCGTGGGGCTTTTCCCTTCCCTTTCCACCCCCACCCTCCCTTCGTTTCCTTCTTTTCTTCGCCCACGCTTTTATCCCTGCGCGCGTTTCAACCCCCGCCGATTCCTGAACGCTGAAAACCCCTTGTATAACACGCATAACGTCAGCGCAAAACATGCAAAACAATAGAGGCTTCTTCACCCGTCGCTGCTTTTGTGCCTCCGTAAGCTTCGGGGTTTTCCTGTTATTGCCATTATTCCCATTATCCCTATTATAAACTGTTACTACTGCGACACCGTATCATTAAATTGTTATCATAAACCGACCTCACATCACAGACGACACCCCAGATAATAAATCACACCCCCTGTGAAGTTTGGAAAAAAAGTGGAAAAAAAAACGAACGAACAAATTTCATTTAAATATTCAGACTTGTATATTTTTCAAACGTCTCGGGCTTTGGAGAGGAAATAAGAAAGGAAGAAAGTTAACGGATAAAACTTAAATTTTTCAGATCTTTCGGCATCAGAAATATAAAATAAACAACGCCATCGGGTTTCTCAGGAATACGGGGACGTTTCACACGTCGGTGGAATAATAAGCAGGTTGTAAACCATAACTTAGACATGGGTATCAGCATCTCAGGGGTCGAAGTAGGTCCGAGTAAAATAGGGAGGTGTACGTGTAGTTCGGTTTCAAGGGGATCCCGGGACTCTGTATATGTGTTTATCTATCTACCTATATTACCTACCCAATAGGTAGAGGCGCTTGCGCTTTGCGAGGGTTTGAGGAAGGGATTGAGAGACACTTGGACGTCCCAACGATGTTAGCCGCAAGGCAGTCAGACGTCGAGCGCCGCGACGCGTCGACGTTTCTTATCTTCCTTATCAAGTGGTAGTTCGGTTTCGGAAGATTCGAACGTTCTTCATTACGCACGATTAATTCGGTAAAAAGAGAAACTTCAGTGCCGTTTATTCGAAATTAAAAAATCATGTCGTGTCGTATGAAATCAAAAGTTAACGAATATAAAAAAATTTAAACAAATTAACAAAAGATTGAGTATGTTTTCAGAAACTGTTTAAAAAAAAACGATGAAATTTATAAATTCTTACTATCCTTGTCAGACGTGAAGGAGGTGGTTTTGTGAAATTTCTCACGGTAAAAGAAGTCCGAATTTCTTCACAATTTAGGTACGTTTCCTCAAAAACTGCGAGAGGGTAACTTTATTGAAATTTTTAATGCGATTCATATATTTCAACGACTATTATTGCTATTTGATCCTCTTGAAAATTCATTATCGCCGCACACATTCTCGCTTCTCCCTTCGGTAATTTCGACTCGCTGATAAAGGGGGTGAGTTTAATACAACACCTACAACAGAAACAACCTATACATCCACCCCCAAAAACCCATAAGTCATAAGCAAGGGGACAGCGTGTTATGATATTTGCGTAACTCATTGAAAACACTCGCGGATTTCTGCTCCAAATAATCCTCACCAAAGGGCGCGATAAGGTTGAAGTGGAGGAAAAAATGGAAGGAGAAATTCGAGGGAAGGGGTACGAGCTTACGAGGCTGGAATATAGGATGGAAAATCACAGAGCGGCTTATGTGCGGAATACCCGCATATTTTAGATCAACAAAATCAACAACCTCTAGCTGTACCTATACATCTTTTCTTTTCTCTCTCGCTCTTCCTCTCTTTCTTCCTCCCTTTTGCGATGGAATGTAAACTTACATATTGCGTTGTTTTTTCTACATCGCTCGCGTATCGATTGTACATTATAACGTTGACTCTGAGCCCCATCATCATTCGTTTTACATTTAACTATAGCTTAGATCGATCAAAGATCGTTAAAGACACACGGCACAGTCACTTAGCTATGTACACTCAATTCAGGCGGTTGGGTACTTCCTTTATTTTTCAATGCGAACGTTTTTCCCTTATTTTTTGTCTTCATTTTTTTTACATCAACATCGGTGTACCTTGAAACTTTTGACCATGACATTATAACGTCTTGAAAAGTAATGAATGAAAGTGGAGAGTTATTGTAAAAAAGTATGAAAAAGAGGGAGGAAGAAAAAAGGAAATGACAAGAAAAAAAAGACTAGGAGAGCAGGAATGAGATAAGCCATCTTTTATATCCATTATCTTATACGCGATAAAGTTAACGGGGAGATGCGGAAGAGAAAGAAAGAGTTTTTAAAACTTTTATATTCTTCAACTGGGTTACTTCAACTCGGTTGACAGGAAACTGAGGGAGATAGATAGGTGGGAAGATATGCACAAGAAAAAAATGGCAAAAAAGTAAGGGAATGAACAAAAAAAAAGAAAGAAATGAAAGATTAGGCAAAGTATTAAAAAAAAAAAACTTAAAATCGACGCGAGATCTTCCAAGGAGCAAAGTGATGTAAAAAAAAAAAAGCGAAAGAAAAGAAAAAGCACTTCAAAATTTCAGGAAGAAATATACTCTACCGTTAACTGCAGCGCGCGCGCGTTCTGCAGTGCAGAATAAATAAATTTTCTATATATAATGTAGGAAAAGACTCGCAGTATAACGTGGAAGAGGTGGACCGCACTTTCGTAAATTGCGATAAAAAGGGAGAAAGAAAGGAACGCGGCGAAAAAATAGAAGAGCAGTAAATAACCACGAAGAGCCAAAAGCTGAAGAAAAATGGGGAAGAAGAACAGTAAACTCAAACAGGACACCATCGACCGGCTCACCACGGATACATACTGTGAGTATATTTTACATTGGGTGAAAAAAAAAAAAAAAAAAAACGTAAAAACTGATTGTGTGTATTTTGGGAAATTGAATTTCGTATTTTTACCCATTTTCTTTTACCACTTGATTTTTGCCAGTGAATTTATCTTACAGTGTCAAAAGTTCAGCGAGCCATGTCTATAAGGGTGATCAAAATCGATCACCTCTGCGCCGTTAACGAAATCCCCACTTTGGGAAAATGAATCGTTTCGAATTTGTCTCTTCGGTGAAGAATGCCGGTTTGACTTTCGTGATAAAAGCTCGATATATCGAAATGTATAGAAAATGAGGGAGAAGAAAATTCATCCCATTTTCCCTTTCGTCACGATTCACTATTCTTGTACCGCACTGAACAAAAATCGACCCCTCGGCGTATAACACCCCCAACCCCTATGTATTGTCAAAATAATCACATCACCGTCACGAATATCGACCTATATTATATACATTTACATAAATCACACCACTACTTATGTACGTCGTGAATTGCCGTCATTATACGTTAAAACTATAGCAATCAGAAATCGATCGATGGAATATTCAGACCTCGAGTTCTTCGAGTAGGCGAAAGAAAATGATAATTAAATAAATTAAAAAAATAGGTACCAAAAATTGGAAAAAAGTATACGTCGGGTATCTTCAATTCGTAGTTCTGATCATTAGCCACCCAGCATCTTACCTAGATAGGAATATTTCGAGACTCGTAAATATCGGCTCTAAGATCGGGAGAGGCCATAATATTCAGGCTGTGACAACCCCTACTGGCGCCAGATCTTTAGCTCCCATAGGTGATTGGCTTTCTCCGATATCCGGTGGTGAAATACTATTACAAGCGTCAGTTTTGAAACAGACAGAGATAGATGGAGATATATGTCCGCGTATATCATCCACCCTTTTACACTCCCACCCTATAACCGTATTTAGTATGTGATTTGACTAAACTTGAAGGGTGTATTTGTTACCCGAGTAACCTATACTACTTTCCTCTAGTATTATTATCATACACACGCAATGTAGGGAACGAAAACTTATCATTTTTATATCATAAGAAGGCGTCTTGACGTCGCCTCTTTCCTCATCGAAACGTATCCCAAAAAAAATAAGAAAAAAAGAAAATTGTAAGCGCTTATACTTTTTCAAAAACGTAAAAATTCTCAAATTAAAAAATAAACTCATCATTTTTATATTATAAGAAGGCGTCTTGACGCCGCCTCTTTCCTGATCAAAACGTATCTCAAGAAAAGAGAAAAAAAAAAATTGTAAGCGTTTATACTTTTCAAAAAACGTGAAAATTTCTCGAATTCAAAAAAAAAAAAAAAATCAGGGGTGGTTCGTGCCCTCGGGCCCAAATCGGATAAAAAGTTTTTCGAATTTATTATATTATGAATTCCGCTTATCGCGGGCACGCGAGTGTATTTTAAGTTTGTAGGAAATGAAGGGTAATATGAATTTAGTGTTTCTATTTTTTTTTCTCTTAATCCTTGCAGAGGAGTTTATGCCTTTTGGGTGTATACCTAATCAAAAAATTACGGGGTGCAGAGTAGCGGAAGAAATAAATTGTAGAAAGGCGTTTGGTCTGCAGCGGTTTTTATGCTTACACGAAGAACCTGATGCACACTTTTACATTGGAATATTTCACGTAGATTGATGAGCGCAGGAGGAAACAGATATAAATTAAACCACCGTGCAGACCGACGCTCTACCTGCAATTCTGCAGTTTCTAGCTGGAGGTATTTAACGCAACGACCGAGAGCTGAACAAATTTCCGGTATCGGTTGTGTTACACTTATACTCGCGTACTGCGAGAGATTTGTAATTCGTATAACATATATATGTGGACATGACATGTATACGAATTATATACACAGCCCCAGTAACGTAAAAAGAAGAAAAAAGCCAAAAAAAAAAAAAAAAAAAAACAGATAGAGGGGTTTGAAAATCCCGAACGAGGGAAATTCAGTTTCAAATAACAGGGCAGCTTGTTTCAAATGAGCTTGCGAGAGAGGAACGATAATTTTTGGGGTGAAAGTTTGAATGGCGGTTGACCCGGGCATAGGTAAAATGTTTTTGAGCTTTATCTGCTTTGCCCTTTACGTTTCATGTTAGTTTTTTCGTTCTTCTATACTTTCACTTTTCACTGTTCAATGTGTTTGTCAGGGTCCACGACGTCGTGCAATTTACTATGCGGAGAACGATGGACCTTCTGTAACTTATTCCGAGGAGATAAAAAAAAAGAATAAGAAAAAAAAACGCCGACCCCAAAGACCCACACGTTCCACAAACAGAGACGCGGAATCGCAGAAATTATATAGCTTTTTAGGGGATCAAATATAAAGATCGATGTTATTGCTCGGGGTTGATGAAGAAGCTCGCGTTCTTCGAGTTCTACTTCCGGGTTTGCTATTATCATAATACGGCGTACGAATCGAGGAAGATCGGACTCAGTAGGTAATCGTGTGCATGATCGCGTATGCGTATCACGAGCTTTTGTTTGGCTTGCAGGCCGCAATTTCACTTAAAGGGTTAATTTTAAGTCTGGATTCAAGTCCTAAACCGTCGGAACACACGCCGTCAAGTATTTAACTGAATTATTTTGACAAATGAAATCAGTCCCCTGAAGGTTCTTAACGAGGCTAGTTAGTCAAATATGTATATAAGCCACGGCCGAGACTCGAAATACCCTCTGCCGGCTCGAATTTTGAGTTCGACTTGTATAATACTTGCAGTTAATCGACGCCCTCCGTCGATGAATGGTCAGAATAAGGGCGGCACGCCCCGTAATTTACTTAGGTATAATCAAGATTTTAAACCCCGGAAAGTCGCTGCCCCTCTTACCAAACTCTTATCCGTGCTCTCAGTTTCAAAAACTTTACGATCCTCCGAGAATATTCAAGGGGTGTGATATCCACCAGAAGAAAAAATAAAAATTCAAAAAATAAAAACGAACGAATCATAAATTTCGAAAGCTTCTCGACGCGTTTTTTCTTCTTTTGCTTCTACCGCACGGTATTAAATTAGGAAAAATTCAGCATCGAATTGTTTTAAAAAGTATGCAAAAAGTGGCGTTTTCACTATAAGGTACCTACGCGTAGAATGCTACATGGTGTAAGTTCGAAAGTAGAATCCCCTCGACATTCCGACAGATCCTTTTCGGCCCTCAAGTATAGAGGTGTCTTACAAACGGCATCTGCTGCCGCTCAGTAGAGGGTGAACTTTGCAACAATAAGAAATACAAATAGTGTTTAGAACTTGAGAGGTGAATCGCTATACGTGAAGAGAATTAGGTATCTGTGCAGCGTCCATACCCACCCTTATAAGTCGAAACTATCTACCGTTCTGAAAAGCGTGAGTCGAGCTTTATTAAAAGTTAAATGTTATTAAAATTCCTCGAGAGAAGTTTTACGTAGAAGAATCATTTTTCATGTATTATTATTTCATTCAAACTTCTCGGGCGTGTACTTATATGCGAGATAACATACATTCCTCAATTTCCTATGTATTATTTCGTCCAAAGCATATAATGTATATTTGCTCTGAGGAAACTACCGAAGGAGAACAAACACGCTGGAAGGAAAAATATAGAAAAACCATTCCGATAGATTTCTTAGCTCGACTAGGAAGAAAGAAAGAAAAAAAATAAAATAAGAACGAAAAAGATGTTCGTAAGATGAATGGCACCGGATAGACAGGCGGCTTCTTCTTTTCCACCAAACAAAATTCGACCTTTTGTTCGTTACGATCACAGTTCGGAGGATGAATCGGATATCGGTTAATTAAAGTCCATCCCCAACCATACCGTTCAGTTTGGGAAAAGTACATGATATATTTTCTTCTTTCTTCTTGGTTTTGGTTTTTTTTTTTTTCTTTTTTATTCTCTCGATTGTTCAGAAAATGTCGAGAGACGTCGCTCCGTTGAACAAAGTTTACCGTAACATCGCGACGATTTGGTCATGGTTTACCTACTTCGTTAATAATTCTCGGTCTAAATGTTTACCTTGCTTGAATATGTTCCTTATAATCTCCTCGCTCCATCAGCAAACACTTCGTGTTCACTGCGGAGTTAAAATCACACAACGCGTTCAACCAGGATTAATGTTCTTTCAAATACACACGAACAACCAACCCTTCGTCACTGTACACAGAATGATTTTTTTTTTTTATTTTTTCGAATTTTCTCACCGCCTTGTATCGAACCGACCAGCAAAATCGCCGGGGTTGTATTTTTTCAATTTCATCGTCGATTTTCGGGGTCAGCTTTTCCCTTTTGAAAAGTTAAGGGGTGGATTTTGGAGGTAATAAAAAATAGGAGGAAGCGTCGTAAAAGTTTGTCGAGACCGTGAGGAGGGGGGGCTTAGGGTTTTGGCCGGTGCAGAGAATATGTGAGGATCCGGGGCTCGGTTTTCCTGAAATGCAGAAGTAGGAGATCGAGTAGTCGCGTGCGACGTCCGGGTGTAGGGCGAGTTGTAGAATGAGATGGAGATATTTTTAGGGGGTTGCGAAGAAGATTGAGGCGTCGAGACGCCGGGCGCCGTGCGGTCGGGCGTCCAAAAACTTTGCGGACCAAAGCTAGAGCTGTTATTACTCCGATACTTCAACCTCTACACCTTCTAGGCTATGGCTACACTGTGCCTACACTCGTATCACATGTGTATAGCCCAGCTTAAGGCTCTACTCACGCGAATTTCGACCTCACTGACCTCACGCTCTTACGCTTCGTTTCAACCATCGCCCTTTCGTATATTATATCCACCTCCCTTAATACCCAGTAGACCCACTACAAGATTAATCGACGTGACACGCCCCGTGTGAAACCCCGAGGAATTCTTTCCCCGTATATATAGCTGCACAAAAGCGACACTTTCAATTATACAGTTTCTTGCCGTTCATTCTAGCCGTGGCGCATAGGCCACGTTCGATAAGCCAGATGAAAAACAAGAATTAAAAAATGGAGAGAAAAAAAAAAGTATCTTACGCAAGGGGTAGGTAGTCATAGAATTTTTTGGTTCATACCCTACTGCGCCTGCAATGCGGAGGCTGAATTACGTGCGAAATTGTTATGATGAATGATGATGAAGCGCCTTCCGCCCCGATGCTTCATACGTACCGTACTATGCTCGGTACAACGTATACACATAACACGGTTTTGAATTCAAAGTAGAAAATTTGGGCGGTTGCATACGCGCCGTGATATACGCGTGCATAAATTCTGGGGAGGGGGTGTTTTTATTTATCGAAAAATTCCGATGAACCTTTTGTATTTATTTATCGAATAGAGGTTCGAATTATACAAATTAATAAAACATAGATATAACGCGCGCCGCCTATATCAGACTAAAAATTTTGATTATTTCCGCAGAAAATATTCCGCACGATTTTTGAACTTGAAATATATATACTTTACGTGGCCCTTGACTCTGTTCCGCGAGGTAAGACTCGGCCAGTATCTAATGTAAGCTGTGCTTTGGTGGAAAACTTACTTTCTCACTTCCCTTTGGCTACATGCGATGCGCGCTGTTATATAGCGGAACTTGAAATACTCGAAAACTTGAGAACTCGCTAGGGGGTTGGCGAGGGTGGAGTGAAACTTTAATCGTTCACGTCTGCAGTTTAGTTTGGTTAATTGAACTACTCTTGAAAGTTTGAGCAATTTTGTCAATGTATATTAGCCCATAGATTGCAACGTAACAGGCCCCATCGTCCGCCATTTTATTTTATTTATACCTTTGAATTCTTTTTTTCCTGCGTCTTTTTTTTCTCTCGCGGTAGTTGGGAGAAACTTTTTAATGCAAATTATACTCAATAACTGTTAACTGAATTATACTATAAACATGTACATCTATTTTCTCGTTGTAACGGCGAAGAATAAAATGAAAAAAAAAACGAATGAAAGAAAGTAAAAAGATACAATCCCGTGTATCGTGCATCGTGGCGAACATCGGCAGAAATATTTCATCGAGTAGGTATGGCAATTTAAAAGTAAATCTGTTTGCTTCCTCAGGGAACTGCAACGAGTGTGGGGAGCTTTTTCTCGTGAAAGATTAAAACATGAAGGCATATTTCGTTCGCCACTTCGATACGCTTGGCGCAGATCGTTTCAAATCGATCATTTATATTATTTCCCACACCTCAGAATCAGCTCCACCTTTTTCCACAATCTCTGCGATTCCCAGAGTGTTTTAAGGCGAACGCCAGGTTTGATATTTATCCTCGATAAGATTATTCAAGTTCGTCTCTACTCATACATTAAATTCTTTTTATTTTATCTTCCTGGAAAAAAAAAAAAAAATAGAAAAAAACCTCGTTCAAAACCGCTGAAGACACACCCGGTACGTTATATACTATATGCATAGCGGTATATAATACGGAAATTATTTTTTTTCTCCTATCATTTTTCTTCGGTAAATTTCGCCTGTATCTTTTATCTCCTAAATACGTATAAAGAATGGCTGTTCGTTTATCGGCTATTACTAAATTTTATCACATCGTTCTTCGGGTACAGCTATATACTCGCGTGTCCGTCGATGTTCAGGGACAATTTTTTACGGCATTCCTGAGGTGATATTGATATATTTTTTTTCTTTTTCTTTCCTTGATGCCGTTCGAAATAGCTGCTCTGGTAGCTTAGAGGTACGGATATATGCGTATACATACCGTATATACGACGACACGAATAAAGCTCTGGGCTCGTGTTCCGACGATAAAAAAAAAAGAGGAAAGCAAGTTGAAGAATAAATAAAATGGCAGGATGACAGCATCGCCCATAGCGACAAAGGCGGTGCAAAACTATAAAATTATCCGTTCGGTGTAAATATACCCAGCAATCTTTAGAACGCATCGGAAAATACGCAAATTACATAGCTGGACTGCATCGATCGGTCCGTAATATAAATCGATTCTGCCACTCCCTTTGCAAAACATCATAGAAAACACAGGACGTATATGAGAACTAGGCAATATTCTATTCCTATTGCGTTATGCAAAATGCGAATATTATATGAACCGAGCGACCAGAGGAGAGAGAGAGAAAGAGAAAAAAAGAAGTGTGTATCACATTTTCGTAGCTTCATTTTAAGGGGGATAAATTATTCCTCCTGTGTGAAAAACTTTTTGGAGACGGTTCTGCGGGGGATTTACTAACGTATTCTAGTACCCCACGCAGTGTCATCACATTTATCCGGCTCTATTAGCTTCTGAATTGGATGGGTCTCTCAATTTTAGCGAAATTGCAACAAGGCTCAGAACGAAAAAATTCGCGACGGTAAAATACAGGGTGGGTACGTAAGTAATGCAGCTGTGTTCTTCTCATGCGATATCCGCCATTACGTTACGTGTTCCCTTCCGTTTCGTTTCGTTCCGCTCTGCTTCGCTCTCTCGCTGTACTTTCCTTTGAATCATTTCCTTACGATGATATACCATGTCGTTAAAAACCCGGTAGCGAATTCCTACTTACTCCAATTTAAGTCGAAAATTTCTCGTTGACTTTCTCAGATTTTCACCCAAGTACATTAATCCTTGATCCTAGATCCTCTGAGGTTTTTCTATTATTTCCTCTTTATTCAGAGAAGATACCAGGGTATATACACGATCCATTATAACTTTACCTCGAGATATGTATAGAGATGAAAAATAAAACATTATGAAAGCACAGACGAAATTTTTACTATTATAGCTGCGAGGGATATTTTCTTTTTCTATTCAAGAAAATTTGCTGCGGGGCTACTTAAGAACGAGGTCGATCTTGAACTTTGAGTATAAAATGATGAAATTCGTTTACAGAGATGGTATATAGCATCCGAGCTCATTTACTACAGGGGAAATTATTTTCCTTTTATAGTCAAAAACGAGACAAGAGAATTTTCAGGAATATGGGTATAAGTATAATAACGAGACGGAGTGACCGTATCTATCTAACTCGGCTTCCATCTCTTTTTTTTGCGTCTTAATTTTTCCCTCCTCGCTAACTACCGGAAGGTAACAATCTGATAAGACTAAATTGAGGGCCCTGAATGGGATCAGATAATTATACTGTTTCACCTGTACTAGCATTACACTATTCGTAGATTGATTTACTAAACAGATTCGTGGTTCAGAAGTCGAAATACTGTTGGAAATAGAAAATCGAACTATTTTAAGAATATTACATTTCTCGCCCAAAGATCTCAGGAATAAATTCCAGCAAAATATACCTATTCATTTTATTACGTTTCAATGCAAAAAAAACGATTATAAATCGATTATTTTCATAATTAGATCAATTTAGCTTGCAGATTCGAATTTCTGAGCTCGAATTACATCGGGATAGCCTATGAAATCCTATGAAAAAAAATGTTGATTCTGGCCCAAAAATTGAAAAAAATCTAAGTAAGGTATATCCTTTAGATTTTCCGAATCTGCTTATGAAATTGATTTATTTATCGATGTGATCGAGTTATTGTCAATTTTTCGTTTTTTTCTATTTATGTGATTACCTGAGCGACAGGATTGCGCAAAGATCAATTTAGTTCTTTATCAGTTCGTCTGCCTCTCTTTTCTATTATTTTTCCATTCTCTTACAGTTTATTCGTCGAAAGATTTCGCAGGAGGAATCTACTAGCTCATGCTCAACCTACTCCTTGATCATTTGCCTTTCGTTCCATTTACCGCAGCCGTAAAAAGCTTATGCAAATTCAAGACTTATTTTCGCTAAATCAGATCGTAAAATCGCGCTGAAAGCAACGGCAGCTTTTACCTAGACTGAAATTCCTCATGCAAAGACTCGGGCTGTTTGATCTACTAAACGTTTCGTAGCTGGGTTTAGACGGTCAAATTATTTATTTTCATCTCATCTCATTATTTACCCAATTTTTCTTTTCTTTCACCCATGCAAATGCAAAGATAAGTGACACGCCTCTTTTTATATATATAGGTATACATACAATCGTGGAGTATAAATTCTCGACCCACAGGACAAAACAGCCCCTAAAACCTTATCTAAAGAGGTCAGCGAACGTACGTTCTGAGCACAACAATTTTCCAAAATACGTACACGTTAGACAACCAAACTATACGGATACCTGGTTATACTATCCGGTGATAATACATTATGTATAAATTATTTCGTGGGAAGGATCGCGTGATCCCCGATCTCTATCCTGTTCGGATCCCCAAACGGAGATTGGATTTATGCCGGAAATGAAATAAATCGTCACCTCGTTTGCCCATCTCAATATACCCGATATACATGTAGTTTTCCAACGTGCACTATTCTAATATGTTACAGCGTATTTTCGTTCCTATCCAACAAAGGATAACTAAAAATTTCAAATTTCTTAGCTGCATAATAAATGTAACATCCATATACAGGTATATAGCTATCTGACGGGGGTGAGAAATAAATTTGAAAGTTGAATAATAAAAAACCGGATTCAGCCTCGTTTGCATCGACCCTATTTATATATCGACGTCAGACGAGGATCCTTGAAGGTCACTGTATAGATAAAGATTCATGGGGTTTTAAGATTCAAGATTTAAGATTTTTCTTCAAAGGAATTACCATACGCGCTCACATGTACGCACGTTATACATCAGGAAAAATATAGAGAGATGAAGAAAGGAGTAAAATAAAGGGGGCAAGAGGAAAAAGAAGACATCGTTGGACCAGGGGCAGTTCAGGATTTACAATCGTGTATACCGTAAAAATACATGTCTAATATATTCGTGATAGATGATGAAAAAGGACCGAGGAAAGGACGATAAAAGTTTTTATTTTTACCCAGGAAAGGACGCGCGCATCTTACTGACTCATGAAAAATCCCCGCTAAAATCTATATAGGGATGATTCAATTCACCCAGAGGACAAATTCTCCGCACTCGAATAACTTTTTATTCACAAACTGAAAAGAGTAGACGATAGATAGTATGATTAAAGTCGAATAGCTCGTCTTGACTTTTTGGCATTAAATCATCGCGCGAATTATAAATCGATAATTTAATTCCAGCCGCAAATCATGCGGCGATGTATATCTTGAATCATTTTTTTTTTTTTTTTCTTGACGTGCGTGACGCATAGGCGACGGTAATTTTTTCTTCTTTTCTCGATCGCGAAATAATAAGGGTAGCTCGCTCAAGTGTCCGGTTATTTTCTTGGAAGTTACGCTCGTAATGGTAATTTCGTTACCTTTCACGTAATGCTAGACGCCTTTAGGTCCTGAACTTCCAACGATAAGGGCGCACTTAATAAAACCCATTCGATATAGCGAAGACTGAAGGGCAGCTGGGCACAGGTTGTAACCCCAAAAATAAACCTCATCTCCCGATGATTACGCCGCTGGTGTTACCCGACTAAGGATTTTCGGCCGGATAAGGCTTAACCCGGAAACCGAATTTAAGTGCTCTCAGGTGCGCGAGGCAACTGCGAATTATATTTGACTATACGTGGGGTACCAAGATGAAATATTAATCCGCGGGTAGAAAAAATGATAAGAAGAACAAAAAAACACCTAACCAGTAACGCTATAATTTTTTATGAATTACTTTTGTTACAGTTACGGAAAAGGAGATCAGGCAGTGGTGAGTGCGAAGAAGTGACGAATTCATGTGATCTTCCGGATCCACTTTTCCGAAAAGTATAAAAAAAAAAAAAGGTAGAAACTCGAGAGATTTTTAACTTTCATGTTTCAGGCACAAGGGATTTCTGAAAGATTGTCCCAATGGCCTCCTCACGGAGCAGGTGAATAGAAAACCAAAGAAAAAAAAAAAAATTAAACTCAAGACCTTGATTTAATTCTTTCTCTGTATTTTAGGGGTTCATAAAAATCTACAAACAATTCTTTCCGCAAGGTGATCCGTCCAAGTTTGCCTCGTTAGTTTTCAGGGTCTTCGACGAGAACAGCGTAAGTAGAACGAACTATTTTATTTTACTTTTTTTCTTTTTGTTCATTCATCTGCGTCACTCGCTATTAGTTGCGATTCGGAACACCCCAAAATTCACTGGGGCATGATTAATAAATCCACTCTGCACCACCGTCGGAAAAGTTGGAGCCACTTATTTTCATTGGGCTAAAAGTGTCCGGTATTCGCAGAACACAGTCCGCAGTATACCTATGTATGTTGCTGAAGCCTGGAATTTTAGGTGTATCTAAATAGTCATACGGTAGTACGAGGTAGATTCATATGTAGAGAAACCGTTAATACTGGAAGCCGGAAAATCACCGTACATAACTCAACTGGAACTGGGATCTGACAAACAAGTTGAAACACGGCCAGGCAGAGGTATGTATCTTCCCATAAAATGGGCGGAAGTAAAAGTCCTGACCTACAGAGAAACGAGCGAGAAAATGGAAAATTTTAGGGCTGCGGAATGAAGAGTTTCAAACGCGAATAGGCCAATATGACAATTAATTAACTATAAATATTTCCACGAACTTGAGACTTGATCAAAACGGGTAATCGATGCTGTGATCAGAAACCGAACATCACAAATGTATTTATTGATTCATTTGAAAAAATCGTGAAATATTTTTGCGGCCGCCCGAACGCCGGGCGCGGCTACTAGCGCGTCCGACCGACACCGACCGCTACCACTTCATCCTATTCTATACTGGAGTAATTTGAGGCGTGAGTTCGCGGCGGTCGCTTCTGACTGTAAACGAGATCCGCAGCGTATACCGTAATTTACGTGAACCACCGTGATTTCGACCCTTTGCTTTAATCTGTGAATTAATTGTTTCAATCATGCATAGGATGGGACGATCGAATTCGAGGAATTCATAAGAGCGCTCTCAGTGACGTCTAGAGGAAACCTCGACGAAAAATTACACTGTGAGTACATACGACATGCATTAAACCACATGATTCCATTTTTGATTTTGGTATTCATTTTTTTTCTCTGAAATTTCACGTTATACACATCGTAATATCTGTTGAAATTTCTCTCGTTCAAAGAGAAGGTCTTGGTAATAAAAGAAAAACGCGTAAACATCGGCGAACTTTTTCTGCAATATCGGGGGCGGCATAAATCTTCGGGACACATAACAACATTTTTTCCCAAATTCAATTGAGAAGATCTATAGCTCCGTATAGTCGACGCATACACATTACGTATTACACGATACATTTATTATGCTGAATAATAAAAAAAATAAATAAAAATAAAAACCTTCACGATATACTCGAAAGAAAATATATAAGCTTCAATTTATATACATATCATTCCACTCCTGTAAAATTTGCGCACGACTGTGTTTTTTTTTTTTTTTTTTTTAATGCTGACAAGTGTGTATAAATTACTCGAAATTTAATTCACGCGATTCATAACTTAGACTCATACCTACATACGATATGGAGTTTTCGAGTGATCAAGAATTAGTGTAGTATTAAGTGTTTCACTGATAAATCTTTTTTTTGTTTTTTTTTTTTAATGAAACAGACAAAATTTATAAACTGGTACTTTTTATACGTGAACTTTGACCGTTAGACCGAAAGCTCGGTGATTAAAATTAGGCTGAAGTTTTTTTTTCTTTTATTTATTTTGCATATTTAATTTTTCCCATGTGAAAAGAAGAACGGTCGTAATAATCCGATGACGTTTTTGCCGGTAAATTTTTTTTACTGCTTTAAAATGAATCGTGAATAATTTCATTTATATTTCGTAAATACGTTTAGTATATGGAATATTAACCCGTGTTCGGTGTTGTAAATTTTATTTCCTGTGATAATTGGAGATTCAATTAAAGGGTGGATCAGAGCATGCGTTTGTTTTTCTCCCTTAACTCAGGTCGCGTAACATATGTATAAGAACACTTTACGAATCCGCAAATTATCCCCATGAGGTATTTATCCAAAAAACACCTGCTGCTGTATTTTTTTTTCCTCTCCTCAGAAGCGATTATCGTTTCGAGATAGAAGATTGTTCGTTCGGTATTGCTGAATCTTCTAGCTTCTTATGTGTTGTTGTTCAATTCTTGTAATAGCAGTTCTTGTTTTCATCGTTATTCTTATTCTTATCGTTATTTTTATAGCGTCTAGTTGAGCTTTTTCTGTTAGCTGTGGCTCCATACGCCACACCGACCACGTCGAAGTAGCGCTGCTTGACTGCGGGCGCCCGCTTTATTAAAAAGGGTGCCCCCTGCCAACCCGCAAGCTTTGTCACTGTCACCAATACTGCAACGGCATATAAAAGCTGTCGCCGCCGTTGGATATTTCCTGCGACACTACTTTTCTATATATCAAACACCCCGAAAGAAAAAGAGAAGAGATAATTGAAATAAAAAAATAATAAAACCATTGATTCGATTGATCGCAACTGAGGCTTGAAGAAGTGTCGGGCTTTTCTGTGCTTCCATTCTTGAATAGTTTTTAATTTTTTCCAGGGGCATTCCGTCTGTACGACGTAGATAATGACGGTTTCATCACGAGGGACGAAATGTATAATATCGTCGACGCGATATACCAGATGGTGGTGAGTTTCTCGTATTACAAATACACACTAATATTTTATAACACGTAGGTGTCGCGTAGGTAAATTTACTCGACACGTAACACGGTCGCATGCATATCGAAGGGGGTTGGCTGACTAGTCGATAACCTGCAGCTGGGTTCGCCGCTTTCATTAGATTCGGATATTCGACGTAAGCTCCTTTTTTATTCCGTTTGATTTTTTTCGTTTCACACGTACGTATGAGTGCGACGAAAAATAAAAATTTGGGAATTTTTCCATTGATCTTTCAGTTTCTATTTTAAAATCCGTTGTATAAATATTCCGGGGGATTTATTGCTCCGAAATTTAGCTTCATTTCCCGTATATCGATATTGTATTTACGAGTGTCGGGCACACCTGACGTAGAAGATATAAGCTTCGTGTCAAATATACGGATATGACGTGGCGATGATCCCTCGCGTAAGGTTCTTGGGGAACGGCCATATTCTGCACATGTATATATTCAAAGTTATATAAATTGTTATGTGTACGTATAATATATGGACATATATTTATATACGTATCTGCGTGCCAGCTCACAGTTGGCAAAAGGAATATCTTCTATTGATTTCAAAGCGTTTGCCACCGTTGCGATTGTAGAAAGTAAAGCTCGTATGTAGCACATGTCGCGATGTAGGTACGGTATATGTAGTTTCAATGTACACCGGAGTATGTGCAGGAAAAATCGGACGCTCCAATTTTCGGATTATTAATAATTTCACATTTTCCAATATCACGAATGAAGTCAACCCTTCCTCCGCTCTTGGCTCAGCTCTACACGTGCATCGGGGTGTAATGAAATTCATTTATTTATTTTTATTCCGCGATCCCGTGTGTACAGATACGTAATACGTATATCTTCGGACAGCAAACACGTGAAAACCGGATGGATGAAATTGATAAAATGCATCACGTGTCGAAGCGTGTGAAAAACAGTATTTCCTGCTTCCCCACCCCCGGCAATAACGGCGGCAACAACTCTTCCTAGTACTACGTGCCAATATTGCAAAGTGATTGCCACATCACGAAGGCTATAATTGCCCATTTATTTACCAGTAATTGCCACCGCGAAATTTCCCTCGACTGTCATTGCCGCCGAACTAAAGGGTGGATATAAAGATGAATGATAATCTACTGGAAATTCAACGGACAACGAACGGTAGTAAATTATATTCGTGGATAAGTTCCAATTACTCGGAACATGTTTTAAAACATTTAATAAATTTTGTAAATCTTGCGCGCGGAGTTAATTATTACATTACGTCTAATAAGCGGTTAGGAAAATATCATAATACATGCAGTAGCTTCCACCCTAGGTCAATTTCGCCACGGTCCCTAGGGGTGTAATTTTCCGGAAAGGGTTTGTCGACCTGTATGATAATGACATAATGAAAGGGGTTAAAGTGCAGCAGGGAAGTTCTGGTTGACGTGAGTTTACAGAGCATAGAGAGTTCTACGCGTTCGTGCGGCAGCAGAATACCGAATACGTTTGAAATTATATAGCCAGAAGTGAAGGGAAAATGCAACGAGACTTTCAGGCGCCGTTTGAAAATTTATGTACGCATATAGAATACGTCTTTATACCACTACGTATAATATAAGTTGTTCAACAAACTCGATATGTTGAGAAAATTATACGATGCACGCCGCCGACGGCCATACTGCACAAACTGTGTACAGCAAACCACGTACCCCGAGGACGTGAGGTTCTTACTTTAGATTATGGTAACGTGCCGCATAAATCCCTCTATATAAATAAAAAAATCTTGTACCAAAAACAAATGCAAGAGTGAAGATTTTTAATATTCAGATTATAATAACAATATTATAGCATGAAGTTCGCTGCAATGATGACGAGCGATCTTCGTTATTTTGACAGATTCATTTTCTATAGCATGAAGTTCGTCGCAATGATGACAAGCGATCTTCGTTATTTTGACAGATTCATTTTCCGTCACACATCAGATGTTCTGTTCTGACAGAAAATTGACGAGGTTGTCTGCTGATATAAAAAACCAAATATTCCGAAACCAAGCAAAAACATACTCATTCATAGTGCATAATCATATCATAATCATAAATATTGTCATTATCAATAATATTTTTCAATCAATTAATATTTTTCAATCATATTTCTAAGTTTAAAGTTTCTGAAGATTTCGTGTTTGACAGTTTGTTTTTCAAGTTTGTTAATCAAACATATTTTGAAGTTTAAAGTTTAAAAAAAGTTAATATTTAACAGTTTGTTCTTCAAATATTATCATCATCACTATCAATAATATTTTTCAATAATATTTTAAAGCTTAAAGTTTCAAAAGATTTAATTTTTGACAGTTCGTTTTTCAAGTTACATCGTTATTTTCCAAATTTCATCGATACTTAATTCGTGAACAATCATTCAATTTCCCCCCAAGTTCCCTTTTTATTTATAAAGCTCTAGCTAGGATGGAATTCACCGTTGCGCAGATGATACCGGATGGAAACTGTCTCTTCCGTGCGATATCATATTGTATGTATAATACTCAAGAGAGACAAGCGGAGGTACGAGTCAACATCGTTGACTACGTAACAAGGAATTGGGCTAAGTTCAAAGACTATATCATTGGTGACGAATCCAATGGCACGTTAATTCAGTCATTAGATGATTATAGATGCCACATGCAAAGTAGCGGGAGGTATGGCGGAGAAGTGGAAATGACTGCTGCTGCAGCCATTTACAAAATAATGTTATTTGTTTACCGTCGTGGGGAAACCAGTCCCATTGAAATTGGAATGAAAAGTGATAGGAAATTCTCGCTACTTTTCACTGGGGACGGGGATAGAGGACATTTCGATGTGATTGTGAAACGCGGTAGCACACAAGAGGTAAGTCGTCAATTAGGAAAGGGCAACGGTGCTAAGGACGAAGTGGGACATCACTCAGGATCGAAGCCAATGAAGGGCCCTGGTCGACCAGAATGCATGTTGACAACAGAGGAGAGAAGAATTTTGCGTACTGATCAGCAGCGTAAATATTATGTCCAAAAAAAGCAAAATCAACTTGGAGTGGAAGGTAGTAAAATAACTATAGAGAGATAGATCCATACGGACGAACAATAGTAAGAGTTAATATCAATAGCAAAGCCAAGAAGAGGACGGCCAAGGTCTACGTTAACAGCACAAGAGAGACAAGTTTTACGGACGGAGAAGCAGAGCAGTTATCGTGCAAGAAATAAGCAGAAGAAAGATACAACTGTATTCGGCAGCTCGAAAGAAAATGAAATAGAAGGTAATGTGATAAATGCAGAAACAAAAAATAAATTACCAATACAAAAATTTGGAATTGATAGATAATTCGGCTGCTGGACACGTAAATATGGTCCACGTTAATCAAAATGACCAAGATAAAGTTCGTCAGTGCGAAAAAATATTGATGGACATGAATGACGCAGATAGAAACACGTCAATGAATGAACCAAGTTTTATAAATAGTCGATCAAGTAGCAAGCGTAAAATGAGCGAAGAAGCTGCTGAGACAACTAATAGAAAGAGAGAGCGCAAGATGAGCGAAGAGGCGTCCAATGAAATGCGATGTATGATAAATCAGATCGACGCAAGGGCGGGGCTGGAAGACCAGCCTAACGAAGAAAATGCGATCATAGTGGCTGATTGCGAACAAACAGAGATCGATGTTGAAAAAAATACTTCCATAGAAACAAGCAAATCAAAAAGATCTAAAATGAGAGAGACCGTTGAAAAAAAGTATATTGGATACATTTCAAACGAGGTTTTCAAAAACGTAGAGCCATTAGACATTGGAGATATGACATTGAGGTGCCAGTACTGCAACGCTGTTTCGTTCAAAAATGAACCAGGAAGAGTATCCAATAATTGTTGTCACGGAGGAAAGGTGAGACTTCCACCTTTAACAAAGTATCCAGAGGTACTAGAACAACTGCGAGAAGGAAGAGACGAAAACTCAAGACATTACAGACAGATGATACGATCCTATAACGACGCATTTGCTTTTGCATCGTTCAATTGTACGGTAGCAGGACTAGGGAATAGTGGGCCACATGTGATGAAGATTATTGGAGATGTGACCTACACTGTTTCTACAAGTTTGGAGGCTAATAACAGGAACTGTGCGAGATATGGACAAATTTATATATACGATGCGCAAACACAGATCCAATTCAGAGAAAATAATGTACGAAGAACTAATATTTTAGAAAGTATTGGAGAAATAATAACCAACAGTAATCCGTATGCGGCAAACTTTAAAACATTGTATGATCGATACAATGAAGGAGAGAGTCAGATTGTGTTGAACTTCATCGCCTTAAACTCAGATGACCGACGGCGATATAATGCACCAACCTGCGGCGAAATAGCAGCTCTTATCGTATCGCAAGATGGCTCAATATCAGAAAAAGTAGACGTGAAAGTCTTCCCGAAACATGAAAAAGAAGTAGGGTTTGTGCCGAAATCTTCGCATCATGTCGATCCGATGACATTTCCGTTACTATTTCCAAGTGGAGATTTGGGATGGAGTTATACCATGAAACATGTTGGAACGAATAAAACTATATCACCGGTACAATACTACGGTCATAGGTTGGCTCTACGTGAAGGTGAAGCACCTAATCCATTGCTACGGAGCGGACGACTTACACAACACTATGTCATCCACGCATATCTGACTATTGAATCACAGCGTTTATTATACTTGAAAAACAATCAAAAGCAACTGCGTGTGGAATGCTACTTAGGAATGACTGACCACATATCCCATAGTGGAGCAAATACATCGGACCAAGCAAGACTTGGAAATGTAATGATATTACCATCAACATTTTCTGGATCAATGCGTCATATGCAACAACAATACCAAGACGCAATGGCGATAACGAGAAAAGTCGGCAGACCAGATTTATTTATCACGATGACGTGTAACCCAAAATGGCCAGAAATACGCCGTGTATTGAAAAATTTCCCACCGGGTACTACCGCGAACGACATACCAACAATAGTTTGCCGCATATTCAATTTGCGTCTACAACTGTTACTGAAGGAGATAGAAAGTGGTGCAGTATTTGGAAAAATTGATGGCTATGTGTATACTATAGAGTTCCAAAAGAGAGGATTACCTCATGCGCATATGCTATTCATCATGAATGATAAGGATAAGCTATTAACCCCAGAGGCGATCGATAATTGTATTTCAGCAGAAATACCTGATAAAGAGAGGTATCCACAATTGTACCAGTCTGTCATGACACACATGCTACATGGTCCACATACATCAAAAGTTATATGCTGGAACCCAGAAACAAAGACATGCTCCAAGAAGTTTCCAAAAGACTTCATCGAATATACGGATATGAGCGCAGGTGCGTTTCCGAAGTATCGCAGACGCAAGAATAATACAGAAGCAAACTACTATCACAACCGCATAGAAGGAAGACATATATCGGTGGATAATAGCATGGTTGTGCCACATAACCCGTATCTACTTGCAAGATACGACTGTCATTTAAATGTGGAGTATTGTGCGTCAGTAAGGGCAATAAAGTATATCTACAAGTACATCCATAAAGGACATGATCGTGCGAGGGTTCAAATTGATGATTACAATATAGAAAGTTATGATCGACGAGTAGTGGATGAAATAAAAGAACATGTGGATACGCGTTATGTTAGTGCGATGGAAGCAGCGTGGCGAATACTTGAGCTGCCGATGCATGGACGAAGTCACGCAGTGACTCGGTTACCCGTTCACCTACCAGGTCATCAATACGCTACATTCGAGGAAGGCAGGGTGGAAGATGCCATTGCCAATGAAAAGAAATGGAGAACTCAATTAACTGCGTGGTTTGAACTAAATATTACGGATGAATGGGCAAGAAATATTACGTATACAGACATACCAGATTACTTCACATTCAAAGAAGTAACTAAGAGTTGGAGCAGACGTAAGATCGCATGTAAAGTTGTCAGTAGAATCACCAATGTGTCACCAAGAGATACTGAACGATTCCATCTCAAATTAATTCTCATGCGGGCTAACGGTGCAAAATGTTTCGAAGATTTACGGACCGTCAACGGAAAAGTATACGAAACATTCAGGGAGGCAGCAGTAGAAATGGGTTTGACCGCAAGCAATGACGAAACATTCAAGGTATTTGACGAAGCTGCTTCGATACTCATGCCAAAACGATTAAGACACTTTTTCGTATGGTATTTGATCGGAGAAATGCCAGCTGACACCATCGATCTTTGGAATAAATATAAAACTGCACTATCTGAAGATTTTACCGATAACAATGAAGATAGAGCGCTATGTGAAATTGAGTATCTGTTACAAGCAGAAGGCAGATCATGCGCCGACTTTGGGTTACCAAAAGCGGATGTCATTTACCAAATAGAAGAAGAAGAAATTACGGCAGAAAAAATACAATCATTTACAGAAAAAGGATTAGCATTGGTTGATCAATTAAACAACGAACAACGATTGATATACGATAGAATTATGAAAACGATAATATCAAAAAATAATTCGATAAATAAATGCTTTTTCATCGATGGACCAGGGGGCACCGGAAAAACATTCCTGTACAATGCAATGTACTACATGCTCAAGGCAGAAGAAAAAACCGTCGTCTGTATTGCTTGGACGGGTATAGCAGCGATTCTACTTCCATGCGGTACAACCGCTCATAAAATTTTCGGTCTGCCATTGACCTTAATAAACGAAGGTACGATTTTCACAACTGGAAATATGAAGAAGAAACTAAAATCAATCGATGTATTAATATGGGATGAGTGTTCAATGATTCCAAAAACTGCTCTCGAATTAGTAGACAGAACACTGAAAGACATACTGAATAGTTCAGCACCGTTTGGAGGAAAAGTGGTTATACTCGGTGGAGACTTCAGGCAAGTGTTACCAATTGTAAAACGTGGTGGAAAGAGACAAATCATAGCCGAAACAATAAAATATTCAACACTGTGGGATAAATTTGAGAAATTCAGCCTGACCTGTAATATGAGAGCAAAGGAAGATAACATTGCATTCTCAAAGTGGTTGCTCAGCATAGGTAACGGAGAAATAGACTCATTAGAACCAGAGAGTCAAATGAAGAGCGAAGACTTAGTAGCGGATTTGTATCCAACTAACATACAAATTGAAGACCTGAAGAACAGAGCTATCTTAGCCCCATTGAACGTAGAAGTGAACCAGTTAAACGCAGAGATTTTAAGACGAATGGATGGAAGCCTGCTAGAATCGAGAAGTATAGATTACGCAACGCTACAAGGACTTGACGCTGCTGATACGACTTTATACGAAGAAGCTACACTGCGTTATCCAGTAGAGTATTTGAATGGATTAACACCAACGGGTCTACCGCCACATAATTTACAACTGAAAGTCGGAGCTATAGTAATGATGCTAAGAAATTTATCAATATCAGATGGAATATGCAATGGAACACGGTTGGTTGTTCGCGAAATTCATCAACGAATTTTGATAGCTGAACTTTTAACCGGAGAAAAATCAGGACAAGTAGTGGAAATACCGCGAATAAAACTAGACACGCGTGGAGATACAGACATGCCATTTATTCTACACAGACGACAATTCCCTGTCCGATTGGCGTTTGCTATGACCATAAACAAATCACAGGGACAAAGTTTCGAACAGGTTGGGCTATATATTGACAGACCACTATTTGGACATGGACAACTGTATGTTGCGTTATCGCGATGCAAGACAAAAAAAGGAATAAGGATTAAAATAAAAAATAATGAAAATAAAATTACCAATATTGTATACAAGGAGATTCTCAACTAATTAAAAATTGATGGAAAAAAATTTAAAAAAAAATTTCGACAACGGCGTAAAACGAGAGGAATGTCAAATGACAAATTATTATGAAGACACCGAAATTATGAAGAGTAATCCGAAAAAGGCCGCAGGCTAAATGGAAGATCAAACCATGAAATAGGGATAGATGGAAAAACGATATAAAAGTGAGAATTTAAGTGCAATTCTACAGCAAAATCCATCAAGGCCGCCGAACGTACCCTGTAAACAAAGTGAACATATACTGATATCGTTACGTTTTTAATGTAGTACAAGAACCCACTTTGAAAATTGAAGAACTACCTGCACAGATCAAAGAAATTAGGAGGAGCCCGCACAATGGAATCAAAATTCAAACCAAAACAATTATATCCACGTTGATTTGTGTGGAGTGTGACGAATAACCCGAAGGCCAAAAGGTGAAATATAAATGAACAATTCATAAATCTTTTTCTTATAATTATACACGGTTTAAATTGAAATTAGGTATAATCGGATATAAGAAAAAACGGACAGAAACTGAAAGATATCAAATATTTGCGGTAAAAATCGATCACCATAGCTGTAGTGAATTGCAGAAAATGACAAGTGAGTGTTGTTTGCAAATCATTACTATTTTGTTCAACAGAATTCAAACCAACATAAAACCAGACACATAAAATCAATTTACGAAAATAATAAATGGATACTCCGCGGGAAGAAGTAAGCATTTTGAAATACAAATCACAGAAAATGAAGAAAAAAATTTGATTAAATAAAATAAATTAATATTCTGTGTACAGATAAATCAAGCACGCAAACGCAAAATCGAGGAAATCCTAGGTAAAGCATATTCATCAAATATATATTTAAAGAACACAGATAAATGAATAATTAATTGAATGAAATTATTGTACATGAGAACAGACGGAAAGAGATAGTTAGCATGTTTAGATCAATGTTTGAAAGAGAAAAATCTAAATGCGCGTCATTATGAACTTTTTGTAGCCTGAAAATTAGAGTATAGATACATAAAATCAAAAAAAAAATTATACAGATGATGGATGGGATGAACTCTTATGCGAGGTGGCGAGGAATATAGAAAAGAGGGAGGAAGAAATGGAGGAGAAAGACAAGAAGATGGAGAAAAATCACGAAGAAAAGGAGGTGAAAGTAAAGGTGAAGAAAGAAATGGAGACCGAAAGGGAGGTGGCAGAAAAAAAGCGAAACAAGAAACGAAGGAAAAATTAGAAGATAAAAAAATATTGTTAAATTGATTGTGAGTTAAAATTGAGTCCAATGGACAAATAAATAGCATTCAAGGAGTTATCAAATGTGTATTTTGTAATGCAAAATCAAAATATTTCTGTCGCTCCAGTTTCGATCCACCAGGTCATCTCTGCCTTCGACGTCCACCATAGTTTTTTCACATCCTGGTACCATCAGCTTCGTAATTTCAGTCGGACAGGTCATCCGGTCTTTAGTTTCCAACGGTTAGGTCGTCCGCCACATGATTTTCGACATCCAGTTCGTCCGCTCCACAGATTTTTACACCGTTAATAGCCAACCATATTACGAATAAAATAAGGGTTTATGCTGCATTTTAAGAATTCAACACATAGTAAAACTACATTTTATTAGTTTCTACAACTTCAAATCTGTATTTCGATCGAAAGAACGCATCGTGCCAACGACAGATAGTATTAAGTTGAGATATATAGCAAAGCGAGCGCGAAGCGCGAGCTCCAAGGGGCGCAAAGTGCACGTTAGGGGGTTTGGCGCGAAGCGCCAAACAGAGCGAGCGCGAAGCGCGAGCATCAGAGGCGCGAAGCGCCGACCAGGGTTGGCGCGCGAAGCGCGCAGGGGCGAAGCCCCTAGTAAATAAAAGAAAAAAGAAATAGATAGAAGGGTAAAGAGAAAAAAAACACAAAGTATAAAGATCTGAAACTCCGAGTTGATGAAACGGGCAGAGGGAGGCGGGAGACCGGAGAGAGCGAAATTCGAGTACCTTTCATTGGATTTCGATATCAACCTCGGGGTTGGGACGTTGTTGGTAGGCAATTTGAATTGCGGAAATTCAGAGGTAGCTATCTGCAGGGATTATAGTGGAATGCTTTTACTAAATGTTATCGAGGGATCATCGCAAAGGGTGGTTTTCGAACAGATACGATGGAAATTTAGAATTGAAAGTGGGACAGAAGTCAGCTTCTGGTTTCCCTGGGTGTAACTACTCCGAAAAATTGATGAGGAGCTAGTCGGATAGGTATCTGTGATAAAGAAAAATCCACCTGTGCTCACGGACCGTAAGGGTTGCTTTTCCACATCTTTTTTTTATTCTTTTAAACACCTCGTAATAAAGTTGGGGTCACGATTTTTTTCTTTCAGGGACAGCAGCCCCAAGCCGAGGATGAAAATACGCCGCAGAAAAGAGTGGACAAGATATTCGATCAGATGGATAAAAATCACGACGATAAATTGACACTCGAAGAATTCAGAGAAGGCAGCAAAGCGGACCCGAGAATCGTGCAGGCGTTGTCGCTCGGTGGAGAATCTCTCGGCCCTTAGATGGCAAGGTGTTGAAAATTTAGAACAAAAGAAGTAAAAAGAAAAACCTGCCAATACATCCCGAAACCGCCCTCCCAATATTCTCAGGTATTTTAATACATGGTCCCCAAAAGGTTTTTTTTTTCTTTGTCTTTTTTTGCAAACGGAATATTACCCATGAAGATGCGAAAATTTTTTAAAACAAAGGGCGGTTTTCGCAATCCCAGAGTGAAAAGAAAATCTGTGTGTTTTGGAGCGTCTTGTGCCAAATGTGGTGATCGAAGGTTGAGGGAAAAGACCCTTCACTTGAAGAAAATTTGACTTTGATTTGACCCGTCTCACTACAGTTGAATTCGAAGGTTGATTCTGGAGAATTTGACCCTCGTGCACCGTTCGAAAAGTGGACTACTTAGGACGATCGATATCCGGAGGTACTGTTCGGAATATCATCACTGGCACTTGCCAAAGGGATAGAAAAAAAAGAGTAGCAATAATGATAAAATGAGAAAAAAAGAAAAGTGGAACTTTTTGCACTAGTATAATAAGGGTAGGTATGGTTTGATCGGTCGTTGGATCGTTGGACCCGGCCATCGAAGACCTGCACAGACGAAAAAGCGGTGGAACAAAAATATTGAAGATATGACGGAAGTAAGAGGCGAAAGAAAATGTCAAATAAGAAGCGGAAAGGCTTACGCGGCCAAGAACCGAAGCCTCAAAAAGCCTCACGGATATATGACCTTGGCTTGGAGCCCAGGGGTCGAGCTGATCTCGGTCACAGCCACGGGAGACAACTTACTCAACAAGGGTTGACTTCAACCCGTGCGTCACGAGCGAAGTGAGTCATCTATTTTCACCCGGGACTTCTTTCTTCTTTTTTTTTCCCTCTGTTCTTTAAAAATTATTATTACAATTCTATTCGTTTAATCATATCTATCCTCTTTTTACACATACTCACGCTTTATACAAAGGAATTTTATTCCTAAGCAACTGATTTTGGCAGAGGGTTCAAGGGTTGCGGGGTGACTTCGCACTTTCCACAAACCTTAAGCCCTAAGCCCGTTGGTCACACGCGCGGCAAAACCCCTTTTCGATTCAAAGTAATCTCGTAGACATAAATTTCTTGAAGCTTTCCCCATTCTCGAGCCCCGCAACAACCGAATGGGGGGGTTGAACCCAGGGATTGTATTGCGAGGCGAGGGCTTCCTCCCCCTGCCTGCCCCTTTTATGAAAAACGCTTCTATCGTACAGCTGATATCGTGATATCGCATGTTACTAAAAAGTGTGGGTGATGTTGTGCTGCGATGTATTTATGAACGTGGTGTATTGGCTGATGATAAATTGAAGGAAAATCCTGGGGATCTCGGAGAGCTATTGAAAAAATATTTTTGGAAATCGCTAACCCTAAATAAAGAAGCTTTCCATTTCAAGTGATGATCCGGGAGCAGAAAGAGGAGAAAAAAAAATATATATTCCCAGAGTGACGTTATTCCGAGAAAACTCCATTTCTTGAGCTGAAATTTTAACACCAGTTTAATCCACAGCGCGTGATAGCGAATAAAAATCGTGAATTAATGTGACGTCGGTAATAAAATTCAGCTTTCAAGAAATGAGATCGAATAAAACGACGTGTGTGGGCGACGATAGCCGCGGGGATTAGTGTGGGAAGGTTGTATCTGTCTTTGAGTGTCCTTTTTCTTTTTTGTCAGCAAACAAAAGGAACGAAACGCAGGCTACGAAGACAATGAAAAAAAGTAGTACGAGCTGCTGCTGCACTGCACTAAAAAAGTAGGAGACAGAAGGGGTGAGGAAAAAAGACGTCGTAGTGGGAGAGGAAAAAAAAGTATGAGAACAAAGAAAGGTCAGGGTAAGCAACACGGGGACAATCGCCCCAATGAAATTCATGGTTTCTAACCGTACTCGAAACACTTTCTTCTGTTCTTTCGAATAACATTTTTTACATACTCTCAGCCTCGTACCCGCAAATTACAACCGCGACGCTAATTAAGTTTAATGAGTAAAATTTCTGAACAAGAAATATGAGAATGGAGAGGGTAGTTTCTTTAATATTCGAGAAAAAAGGAGTAGGAAAAATGAGATTCGACTCTAATTTTGATACGGGTCATTAAAAAGCTATTTATTTTGAAGGAGATGATTATCCTCGTGCATATAATACGTAAAAGTCAAAACGATGACATAAAGCGTCGGTATAAGTGACGTGAAATTAACAGCCCCGAAATTTAGCATCCCCTACTTGCACGGAGTTAAAACTTTCAAAGTCTCTCAACCGAATCGAAAACGATTCGGAAAAAGGGGTTCATCCTCGAGTGCACGTAGTAACTATCGTACTCATCTACTATTTTGCTACGTGCTGCAGGAAAATTTAGATTCGAGCCTCCTCCTAATATATCTGTTGAAGACATTACGTCTTTGATGCCAAGTTCACTGCACGAACGAACAAACAAAACTTATTACCCTCTAAAATATCCAGAAAGAGAATGAGAATTTTTCCTCTCTTTTTCACCCCCCTGTTTTTTGTCCTCTTATACGAAATTGGAAAGTAGAAATTTCCCTATAAATCTCACGCCATTTGATCGAATCCAAGTTAACAGTAAAAAAAAAGAGGGAGGAAAAATTTTGGAAGAGTATAGTCGCGCCCCTCGACTCTAATTAAATCTTTTTTTCTTCCCCTTTCTTTCTCCTACTTTTTACTCTGCAACCGAGGGTGTTGGAGTTGGGTTAGTCGTTTCTTCGATAGCTGGTGGTATGAAAAGCTATATAGTATAACGGTGATGCTTTTAGCAAGGGTATCCCCCAGATGACGAGGAAATCCCAGAAATACGACGCTAACGTTATATATACCTCCGTTTTTCATCCCTTACTTCCTCCCTTACTTCCTCCTCGCACTCAACTATGACACTACCTTCGCGCACTCCCGACTTTCAAGTTCCCTCGGGATTTCTACAACTGGGAGTTCCTCGAGTTTCCAGTATTACTAGAATTACCCGAATTAACGGAGTTTGTGGGGGACGGGGGCCTCTTCGTGTTTAACTTCAACACCAGGAAAAGACTTCCATGAGACCGACTATATACCAATTTATTTATTTACTTGTGTACATGCATACCTGGTCTATTTACTACTATGTATCTTCCGCTCCCTAGTTTAAATACCAAATGCTTTGCAATCTTCAATTAACAACAATTACCTACACGTCAACCGTAATCGATCGACGGAATATGAGTTCCGAAAAAAATTCCTCTTTCTGTTTTTCTAAAATGAAAAAAATTAAATGGCAACCTGTATACGATCGGCATTCGGTTAAGTTTCGTGTTATCGATAAAATGGTGTCTCTTTCGCGAACTGGCACAAAATATTTGCGTGGAAAATTTTTTTATTCACCATTTTTTTCTTCTCTCATATTTCTAAGTATATTTCGCGTCATTTTTTTTTATTCAAAGACAGCTGTTCGATTTTGTCAATTTCACATACATGCGATTGTATATTAATATTTATAGTCAACTCACATGTGTATTAATAAAACGCGTTATCGTTCCCAGCAATCGCACCGCACGCGTCGGGGTTTCAGGAATTAATTGAGTGGAAAAAAAGAAAAGGAAAAATTACATTCAAATATAGCCAACTTTTGGTCGGTACCTTGATTATTATTTATTCATTTTTTTCTTCTCATTATTATATTCAGCCATGATAGAGAGGAAGTAAAAAAAAATTTAAAAAAAAACACAAGAAGTAAAATATAAAAAAAAAAAAAAATTAGAAGTCCCTATTATAATATTCAGCTCTTGCCCGCGAAAACTTGGGAGAAGATAACGCGCAAAAGACAAACTCCACTAAAAAGTTATTCCATGGTCCCCCATTATGTATCTTATTTATTTTAGAATTTTTCTTTTTCTTCATATTTTTTTATTTCAATTTTGAATTGCTTTTTTCTTGTCTCTTTTATTTTTTCATTTTAAATTCGTCGCAGAGGTTTCTACACTATATACGTACGCGACGGTTCTATCTCGTTTTATAAACTTTTCAAAGAATTCAGATTAAATGGCGAGTAGGTAACGCGAAAAGGGGTGAATGTGAATAACGCTTTCGAAGCAACCAAGTTTCGAATACGCCGTTCGTGCAACAAATGAAAAACAAAAGAAAATTAAAATTAAAAATCAAACTCTCAGCAATTATATATACATATATCTGCTCATGCTCTTGATAAAATATATTGCGACAACCAATCTAAAATCACAAAAGTTAAAAAAAAGTATAATACTAATAATAATAAATTAATTAACGAGAGATTAAAAAAAATTATGATTAGAATAAACTTACGAAACTTACAAAAGAATACCAAAATTCTTGATGGTAAATTTTTCAGTCAGATTTTCTCATCGTCAAATTTTTTTCAGACTCACTTATAAAAGATGTTTCACTCTCAAATGAATTATACATACATACCTAACTATTATTCTATGTAAAAATAGCTGTATGGGGTGATTTTATTTTTCTCAAGTCTCGTGCGTTGCGTATTGAATTCACGTAATTATATGTACTGTGTCAACCGCATTTGCAATAATAATTAATTAAAGTAATAACGATGATAATAATATCAGGTAGCAATAACTAATTTATTAAAGTTGAAGTTGAAAGGAAAAAATTCGTACGAAAAATTTTGAAAAATGATAGGCCAGGAAAAAAATATATATATATATATGTAAAGATTATAATAAAGTTTTGGCTAACACCCTAGGGCTGTTCTGGATACTTAAAAAATAACATACATAAAACAGTTGTTAAATATAGTTATATATATATATATGTCCAGCAATACATAATTCTATAATTGTAGAATATAAGGAAAATATATTTAAAAAAAAAAGGTAAATTAATTAATAAAAAGCTGGGGAAGAGAAAACAAAATTTTGTGGAAGATGAATTAAAAGAGATGAGAAATTATTGGATTAATTACATGCAGATGAAAATGAGAGCAAAAAAATATAAACTAAATTAAATTTATTATCGAGAGATTCCACTTTAGCCATTTTTTTTCTAGTGTAAACTTTCTGGTCTATAAAACTTGACTCGAAAAAATGAAGGAAAAAATAAAAGAACTTTACACAGAAGCAGTTAAAAGTTTTAACTGAAATTACTGATCGGTATATTATAATTTATTCACGCTTGCAAGATCAGATAAATAAATTAACCGAGTTTAGGTGGAATTCAATACTAAGTAGGTCAAGTAAATTGCTGAAGAGTTTCCGATAACAAGAAAAACAAAAATTCATTAATCATTCTAATCATTCTAATGCGTGAGCATCTACTTTAAATCAATTTCTCGTTCTCGTTTTATACCAGCTATTTAACGAGTCGCTTATAGTCTTCAACTTAAAGTGAGGTAAAAAAGAATGAGAAAAACGTAATAAAGATAAAAATAACATAAAAAAGTAACAAAATAATAAGGCACAAGGAAGAAGTAGGGGGAGTTGGAAGTGTCAATTTTGAAGTCGGTCAAGCGGTTCAAGAAGTTGCTTGTGGGCTTCTCATTCGCTCAGCGCCTTACAATTTACGAAACTCAAACTGAAACTGAGGTTGGAAAATTTTTCTAAATGCACATGTTTCTATCTTGGCAAAACAAAAAACAAAAAATTAATCAACAATATCCAACTTAAAATCAGAATCAATAGATCAACGCTCCGATAATCAACGGATGAAAAATTCTGCATCACCTACTTTGCACTCGACAAAAAAAAGACAAAAAAAAAGTTTATCAATCATTTATTGATTCAAATCCCTATTAACCTACGATCTGCACATGCTAATCGTTAGTTAAATTTATTGTTGTGTAATAATCGGTTATTAATTATTATTACGTATACCAGAAGCGTGTAGGCTAACGAAAAGATTGAGAAAAAAGCAAAAGACACAAAAAAATTGATAATTAAAAATTAAAATATACTTATATATAAATGTTCAACGTAATAATAATGAGAATAATTTCAGTCACTTAATTATATATATATATACGATATGTGCTACGAATATATGAATGATATTATAGATTAAATTAGTGATTAAGTTTACGATGATGACGATATTAATGATGAACTTGACAACAATTACCTACTTTTTACTATTTTCGATAATTAAATATGTAATATTGATAGATGCATAAAAATAATGTAATGACGATATCGATAATTAAAAAAAATAATAATAATAATAACAATAATGAAACTACGTACATATAAAAAAAAAGTTAGCGAATGAATAGAAAAAAGAAATTGAAAAAAAAAAAAATACTTGTAAAACGTTGCGTAGTCAAATTTCTAGATGCTTTTTGTGGTAATAATTCTATATATATACGTGTATCGATACGGCCTGTTTCCGGATAGTTTCTTCAATTTCGGAGTAACGATTTAAAAATAATTAATTAATATTAGGTGATAATTAAAATAATAATTACACATAGTAATAATTATTCATTAAGCTTTTATTATAGCGAATCTCACATCTTCTAATATTTGAAAGATAAAAAGTTTGAAAAATGAAAAGGACAAAAAAAAATTCATATAATGTTATATACTATTTCGCACGACAATTCGCTCGCTTTAAACTCTATATACTATATTAATAACTATATAAAACTATTATACAATTTCTTCGTTTTTATACTCAGATATAATATAAGTATATGAACGTTATGTACTACCTTATAATACATAAAACGCGAGTTCATTTATCGTACAGATCGATATGCTTTTTTTCCAATTAACTTACACTGCGGTTATTATAATTTATTGTAATTATGATTTTCACTTCGCTCCGAACTGCTGCCTCCAATTCTGCGTTTCTTTTTCAAACTTCTCATTAGTAATACCATGTATAAATATGCAATATTGAAATTAAAAATGATTCACGTAAAAGTAGGAGACGAAAAAAAAATAACGCTCTCATCTTCCGTATAATACGTTCGATCCACCTTGATTATGGAGTATGAAAATGGAAAGAAAGGAAAAGAAATTATTTTATATCCAAGTAATTATGCTGGTATATTATCATCGATGTATATCGTAAAAGCTTCAACTTCGCGTCACAGAAAATATATTGTGATCGATTAAATAATTTCGTTGAATAATTGTACATCAGCTGTGACAATAATACTCTAATAATTATAATAATAATAATAATAATAATAGTAATAACATTAATATTATTAATATACCCGGATTATAAGATAAATTTATAATATTTATATAAATTCTAATCACTGGAGATTAGTTGCATAATAGTTACACCTTGTTATACGTAACGTATTGATATGTATACCTAGAAATATAATAACGAGCTAAAATACCGGAGGTAATACATAACGTACATCGTTATGCACCGATATGTATACACGATATTACACATTTGCGAGCACGTGGTGAGGGGGGAAGATAATATAACGATCGTGCAACCAGCTAGGGTACGATGACGCAAAAGCTCGGTTTGAAACACAACGCAAGTTCAAACTTTGTCGGTCGGTCCGGCTGTCCTCAGCAGCAGCGGCAGTAACAGCAACAGCGGGAGGAGAATCGGGAACGGCAATGGCAGTAGCATCGTCACCCCAACGTCACGTGTACTTCAATGTTTTTCCACCCCATTTCCGCCCCCTAACGTTATATTATATTATCGGGATATATCTGGAAGCGTAACGCTGCAGTAGAACACGTTTTCTTTATACCTCATTTTAGTTTTTTTTTTGTGCTGCGGATCGTTCGTCGACGTCGCATATAATTCGATCCCGTTGAGCAGAAGTGCTTAATGAATGAACAAAATAAACGAACGAACAACGATTCGGATGGAACCTGAATATATCGGTAAAGTAGAAAATTAGTTTTTTTTTTTTTACTTTTTTTACCAATTTATTCAACTACGTCTCACGTCCACTTCCTTCCCGTACTTTCGTCTCCTTCCTTGTTTCATTTCTCCGCAGATATGAATTTAAAAATACTTGCAAGACCTTGACATAATCTATAACTGTAGCCAGAAGTGTAGAAATTCAGAGTAAAATAAAAAGAGAGAGAGAGAGAATGGAAAAAAAAAATTCTAGCCCGCGCTGGGCGACAGCTTCGGGTGCTTTCAAATGCAAATAAAAAGTTACATAGTGGCGATCAAGAATTTTACGACTCCCCTTTTTCTTCTTCTTTGTTTTTTTAAAAAAACATCCGTTACGTTACCCTCTCTCTATATCGCCACGGTTCTTATTGTCCCCTTTTTTTTCAACCTCACAGCGAATTTTTTCACCGATCTTTCAAACCCGATAGAAATCCACCCCAGCTAGCAGCTTACGCTTATCTACGACTCAAAATGTGAGGTGACGACCCACAAAAGAGTTGAAAAATTCAAAGAAAAAAATGATGATGACAGATTGCTGAAAGCACAGTATCGAAATGTCTGTTTTTGAGTGATTTTATATTAGTTTATTCTGTATATTTTTTCTCTTTCTGTCTAGATTCTTTTTTCTTCCTCTTTTTTTCACTTGGAAAGTGATTTTTGCTCGATCTGCAGTAGCTCCTTCGCGATTGGCTCTCCTTCTGCACAGAGTAAGTTTGCTTAGGGCCCTCGGGATCTCAGGGATCAACAGAGATAGTAGTTCACTCGGTGAGCTTTTTCTGCCTTTTTTTTTTCCTCTCTCCTTTTACTATTTTTTCTTCATTTTTCGCCCCTTTTGTACCGGCGGAACTCGCGTAGAGTATAAGACGTGGATTTTTCTCGGAGTTTCGTTTTTTTTTTTCGTTTTCGAACCGGGTCGTTGCGTCAACGCGAAAAATCAATCGTCTGAGTTCTAAATTCCTTCGCTAGGAAAGTTCATCCCATAAATTACTCAATGCTGAAAATAAAAACCACCACCCCCACCCCTCCACCCAATATTACCATCACCACCACCAATGCGAGCTTTGGGAATAAATCGGTATCCATTTTTCCAATACCCGACGCCAAGAAATACATTCGATACCTCCCCGTACACTTATAAGGTAGGTATCATAATACCCACAGGCAAAATTCTTACCTATTCGAATCGAACTCATAAAAATGTCGCTCGTTATTTTCTATACGACTCGTATTCTCCCTACACAATTTTCAACGATATCGTAAATTATTAGTTTTATTCCTTACAAGTTTGGAGGTAGCAGTTTTGAGTAAAATCTGAGAAGCGAAAAAAATTTTTATTTCTTGAAATCTCAATCATCATTGTCTGTTAGGCACAAAAGTATAATAGAATTATTAGAAATTCGTGACGTCGATTATTAACGATAAATAAGGATTTACAAAATATTACTAACATGATGCACTTACGTAATAGAAAAGAAATAAAGATTGTAATGCAATTATCTATGAAAAAAGAAAAGAATCCGATTATTAACTATATATTGTATTTTAATCAAAAGAATATGGAAAAAAAAAAATAGCAAAACGAGAAAAGAGATTATAATTAACGTTATTACTATGGTTTTATAAACTTTCTGTGATAATTATTAACAATCAATATTACAATGAAAATAATGAAAAAATGAGAAAAAAAAAATTAATACATAAATTAATAAAATGATTAAAAAAATAATGAAAAAAAAAATATTAATGCAATAATAAACAAGTAATATAACAAATACTAAAAGAAAAAAAAAAAGGATTATAATAAAAATGAGTATTAAGAAGAATATGAAAAGAAAAAGTTGCCGTGTCTTGCTAGAATATTAATAATGATAATTATTATTATAGTTTGTATTTATTATTAAAGCTGATGTGTTGAATGTTATTATGCCTTATGATATACACCTTTGTTGAGATTGTCCGGTTTTCGTAACAAAAGCGCCAAAAGTAAAGAAAAAAAAAAAGATAAAGATGAAAAACACTCAAATCAAATCAAAAACCAAATGAAATAAGATTGTTATCATATGATTAATTATTATGCCAACGCACACATGTAATATATAATTGGTATTTTTTAAGATCTCGACACTGTTTTGTAAACGATAACCTAATAACCGAGATACATAACAATTCCAACCCCATCTATATATCTATATATTATTAATTCACCGAACATTCAGAAGTCAAGGAACTTTGATAAGGCTCTCTTTCTCATTTCGTTATCACTGAATGACTCGACTGATCTGTAATTAGGCGAAGAAAAACATTCTCGTTCCGCTCGACGCGGACGCTACTGTTGCTGATATTGTCTGAAATTTAAATTGCTCATGCCGTTCGCATTGTTAGAACTTGCAGTGAGAGATCTGAAACGTTGCAGTTGCATTTGATGAAGCCCTTCCGAACGCTCTCTGTCTCGTTCTACGTTTGTAATTCGAGCCCGACTCACCGCCGTCGCAACGCAAGCCGCTTCGATACGCGCCGTGTGCTCCGCTTCCGCTCGAGCCTGAAAATTGAATGGAAAAGATTTTCGTTGCGAAGGAATGAGAGGATGAAATAAAATAGGTAAGTAAGCGGCTCGCAACCAGGTAAGGAAATAAAAATCCAGACTCACTTTTTCAGCGGCGATTTGACCGAGGCGTAAATCGTGGAGTTCTTTGGCTCTGAGCTTTTCTTCAACGATGCTTTCGATCCGGAGTTTAGTTTCCTGGACTGTCATCTCCGCTATCTTGACCTTGAGCTCCTTTTCTTCTAACTGCAATGAAAATTGTTGGGAATGAAAATTTTAGAAATTATTTCGCGATATCAATCCCTACGGATCGACTGGATTTTTACCTCGAGCTTCTGCAATTTTAACTGATGAGTCAGCTCTGACGTTGCCGACTGGATTTTCGCCTGAACCAGGTAAACCATCGGATCCATCATTCTGTCACTCTGAAGACGAGCCGCTACTCCGTGTGAAAAAATGCAAAAGATATAGTAAGTGCTTTCCGTTGCACAGAAATTCGGAGAGGTGATTTATAGGCACAAAATGCAATTTATTTTTAGGTGCAAAAAATTATATGAGAGTTTCGAATGAAATTTTAATGTAACTTTTTAATTCAAATGATAAGCTAATAGCTAGAAACCTGAGTGTTTAGAAACTGCAATCAGGAAGGATGCGGGTATTTACTCTCCACCTTACCGTTCGACAGATTTTCTTGCGGAACTTCGGCAACCGGCTCCGTTTCCTCTTCAGCCTCTGTTTTAATATCGGTAAGGAGTTGATTTTTATCTGATACCGTCGCTATCAACTCCCGAATTTTCCTTCCCTCATTTCCATTGATTCGAGATTCGTTCACTTCCACTTCTTGCTCGCTCGTAGCCTGATCTACATCGCTAGATGATTCCCCGTTGTTTTGATCTCCGTTTGAATCAATTTCAGATTGATTCAGAGGTTTTAATTTCCGGAGAGATTCGATCTGACGAGAGTTGCCGAATTTTTCTATACACTGCTGCAATTTCAGATGTAAATTCAACGCCAGCAGATGCTGCTGATGCTTCGATGACTCGGAGCTCGATGAATTCCTGAAGGAATCATCCGCAGCTGTCGCTACTTTCAAGCCTTTCAGAGCAGAATAATGCGCGAGAATTTCATCGAGCTCAACGTGATCAAAAACCCTTCTTTCGTCCCACAGTAGAAAATTTCTCAGTATTTGATTTCCGTGCACATATTTAATCGCCCCAGATTTATCGCAGTACGTATTCAAAACTTCAGTTTCGTTTTGTTTTTTAGCCGCGGTGTTCTGGTCCTTGCAGAACATCTGCTCGGTAATTTCTCCGAACGATTCGGTCAAGCAATCGGATTGATTGTCTTTGAGGATCGTCGCACTTTTGTTAACCGTAGAATTTTTTATCTGAATGTTCTTTGCGGCGGTACAAGGGGGTCGATTTTTCATATCCTGGATTTTACTTACTCTTTCACTTATGTTATCAGATTTTTCACTCCCTCCGGGAATTGGGAGGAAACAGAGCCCTCCGTTTTCGTAGCGAGATTTCCTCGAAGAATCAACGGGAAATAATGGCCAGAAATCATTCTTCTCCGAAATATCCATCGCCTCGCTAAATTCTGCGGTAGAGCTTTTTTGCGGATTGCAATCAGCGCCGTTTTTCTCCTGATGGGGCGGTGGGTTACGCTTCCAAAAAATCTTTCTCGCCTTAGAATTGGCAACTTCGGGACAAAGTACGGAAACCGTCACGCTGCTGCTGCCCGTGGGAACGACCGTCGACGATACAACCACGTTGCCGTTCTCCGAAACTTCGCTTCTACTTTTCTCGCTCATAAATCCTGCGCTTTCTGAACACCGTGGATAGAAAATCAAAATAAGTAACAACAATTTATCAGATCACGATCAACAGAAGGGCATATTTTTATCACCTGTTTCCGCAGTCGATCTTGAGTGACTTTGAACTTGCGGGGAAGTAGCGGGAACTCTTGATACGGGAGAAGAATTTTTTGATTTTATTTCCTGCCCATTTGGGTCAACGTTTTTAATAGTCAGTGTTGAAGCACGAGCGGGATAATTCACGCCTGAGGCCTGCCTCCGTTTACGTTGAGTAGGGGACGACTTCATCGACTCTGGAGATTTATTTCCGTCCTCAGCGTTTCCACGGTTGATATCAAACTGCGCCCAATCTTCGGGATTCACTTTAGCTAGCATTCTGGCCATATGTTTCGTTACCGGGCTGAGAGGTTTCGGGAGTTCCTGTTCATTTTATGAGGATTTTATCAGAATGGGATAAAAGAATTCTGGCGATTAACAATTTTAATACCTTATTAATGATTTTCGTGCGTTTGCTGTGATACTTGAAGTTTTGCCAATATTTCTTCAACTGTGCCGAGGACCGTCCAGAGTGTCCATTCGCGTTGAATTGTTTTTCGATTATCTCCCACACTTCCTTACGGCTCAGGATCGATATATTTTTATCGTCGAGTAGGGGGCTGTATTCCGCCATGATAGCCAAAAGCCGGATACGTTCGTCCCTCGTGAATTGATTTCGTAATCGTTTCTTATCATTTTCCATTGCGTTAGAGGGTGGCATCCTTCGAATCTGGTCCAAGCCAATACAATACAAAAAAAAAATGAAAAACCTATTTCAAATTTCTTGACAAAATTCAACCACCTCATGTTTGAAGAAAAGGGAGTCAGAAAAAAGAAAATGCAATCACCGATCGTCCGAAAAAATCTGGGAGACAGAGCGGCGCTGAACGAAAAAATTGCCGCTCTTACGAGGTGGCGGGTTTTTGGAAAACAAAGAAACGACAAATAACAGAAAATTTAATGAATTCATTATTTTACTCGGCGCTATGAGGATAAAATATTCTCCCACATTTCGAGTTCGCAAAATCTGCGATGGGCACATTCGGTAGAGCGTTCATCGAGTGACAATAATGCCTTTAGTGCGCATGAATAGCAAAAGCGTTGAGCACCGCGTTCACGACATTTCGTTGATACGCGTTGATACATTTACCTCATCGTCAGAGAAATACGGTTCATTATATTTCATCAAGCTAATGCGCCTAATTCCTTTTTTCGTTCACGCCTCTCTGCTCGTAATAATTAGTTATGATAATTTTCAGCCCCGAAATTTTCGAGTAGCCTACAGGCTATCGCGAATAAGTGAAATATTATTTCTTACTCCTGGATTTATTATTACTGACGATCATAAATAATGCCTTCTTTTAAATTAACGTAAAAATAAGCTCGAGTAAGAAAACAGCTGCCACTGATGTTTTATGCTACAAATTAGTCTTTAATTCTCTCAAATAGCCTCCCGCTTGCAATATTCATACTACCCTCATTCTCGATGTGTATCCAAACGTATTCATTCGTTTTTTTTTAAATTTTCGTATCATCATCTTTTCGATAATTACATTCAACCTCATTTAAGTTCAAAGCGGTTAGTATAAATGATGTAAAAAAACCTGATCTCGATTTAATTTTGATTAATAAATATGAAGTCGATGAAAAATAATTGTGAACAATTTTTTACTTGATGTAAAAAAAAACTACGACAGTTTTGAAAAAATATGCCGATAATATTTGGTATAGAAATAAATGCTTATGCGATGCATGTCCTACTTACTCGACGAAAAACGGACGATCTAAAGAAGCCTTTGATCAGAGAAACTTGGTTACTTTTTGGCTCTAGTATCGTTTGGATCTGATTGATCAAATTACGAGTCGTTTACTACGACGATTAGCTCAGAAAAACTGGAGATTCGCTTTGAGTAAAATAGATGACTGACTGCGACTGGGTAATGCACGGTTTCGTGAAACTATGACAGATTTGTTTTTTTATTATAAAATAACAAAAGTAAAACTATAGCAAACAAAACATCATCATCTCTCTGGGGGAAAACATTTGACATACGATTTGTAAGAAATTAGACGAATAGTACGACTTTAAACAAGTGACGTTAGACCATGTGGTGTTTATTGGTACAAATCATCGAAGCATCGGTGTGGCGCTGACTTTTTAGATTGCTGCGATCAGATTCATACTGACTGCGCCGCCAATGCAACTAACAAATGGCAGCCATCGAAAATAGAAAGTTCCGTGCCTTGCAAAAGTGACTTATATCGTGAAATGTATCGATACTAAACCCATCGATCGACGATCTAAGTCAGCGCGCCAGCGAAATTATCGACCAAATTTTCTCAAGAAAAATAAGCGCTCCTTAATTACCTATTTTCATCATCCATTGACGAGGTTCTCGTATAAACTAATTTTCACGACCTTGAAGACGACAAATTACATCGTATACTCCGAAACTCTTTTCAGAACGACAATATTTTTTTGAATCTTTTTTTTTTACAAATACCTGCAGTGGCAATTTAAAATCATCCTATCTTGGAGTATGCAATCATGTATTTTTGCACCAACAATGAGAATGACTGTAGGAAAAAGTAGGAAAAAAATAATAGAATTACATTGCGTTTCCGATCTCTTTGTCAGGCCAATTGAAAATCTTCGTATCTACTTGGTGATCGTGAACGTTAATTACATAATCATGCAGGCCCCTATTTTATGTCGTTTAAAAAATAATTCTGTATATTCACCTCATAAAATTCGTGTAATTAAAGTCTGAGCGGTATATAATAGAGGTGGATTTAAAGAGAGGGAAATCTTCGTCCCATGATACGGCTGCGTCATTGAAAAAAACCGTCGAAATTACAGACATTATGAAATCCACATAGATAAGGTAGTGAGCAGGTAGATTTTTATGCTACTAGTTTAAATTCGCATTCTACTCACTCGCAATAACTCAGTTTGAATAATACCTACGAGTTTATTTCATCTCCGCCAATATCGCGGAGCTGATTTCGATTTTATAACACGCCGGCGAACACCGGTGGATTTTATTGTTCTCTCCGATAGTGTCTCGGATACGTTATTATTCCTCTTCATAGTTTTCCCATTTCGATTATTAAAGCGAAATAAAAAAATTTTCAAAACGATGAAGGAGGTCGGTGGAGTATGTGAGAGACGTTACATCAGTTGATGGTAAATATTGGTGAATCTTTTTCATTTCTTTAAACAGCAATCTGATGTGGGATTCAAAATCGAAGATAATATCTTGAAGGGAAGGGAAATGAATTTTCGAAATCGATACGAAAGCGTCGGAAAATTCGTCCTGGAATCACTGGAGCAAAACTTGGACATGATTGGTCAGGTAATTAGTCACGTTATTGGAAAGCAAAATTAAATCTCTGATTACCCGTTATGGCCATTAAAGATCGACGTTGCCACTGGCGATTCACAAACGCAAAGAGAAATGGTGGATAGAAGCGTGAGGTGCGCGCTGTGGATGAAGTCGCAGGGTGTCAACCCTGGGGATGTCGTCGTCATCTGTTCCGACCATCAGCTCGATGTTCATAACGCCTGTTTCGGGATGATCTACATCGGAGCAATTTTCAACCCTCTCGACGCGGGAATGAACGCTAGTAATTGAGATTTGAAAATCGGGCTTCCTATCCATCTGGAAATCCGGTTTTGATCACCTATAATCGGCTTTTTATTTCAGAGGAGTTTCGGCACATGTTAGAACTGACGAAACCAAAAATGGCATTCGTCAGTGTAGAGGCAGCTCTGACACTCGCCGAAGCAGCGAAAGAGGTGAAACCTGATCTGACAATAATCGTTTTTGGAAGGGTTCGGGGCTGTCTTGAGTTCGAGAAGGTGATAGCGGAACCAGAGATCGATGAAGTTCGTAGCTTCAAGTGCACGCCGATCGAATCGATAGACTCGATATTAGCTATAATGTGTTCTTCGGGAACCACGGGGTTGCCTAAAGGCGTTGCTTTGAGTCACAAAAGTATATTGAATCAGCTTTACTACCTTGAAAAAAATGGGTTGACTCAAATTCAGTGCATCGTATTTTCACCGATCTGTTGGATCAGCGGTGCGGCATTTATGATCCTAAATTTGGCCTCGAATGAAACCAGGATCATGACTCCATCTTTCGAACCTTACGCCGCCTGCTCCATGATCGAAAAATACAAGGTGAAATATTCGCGGTTTTTTTCTCGTATTTCTTTCCTCTGGTACAACCCTTGCAGATTAAACCGAACTACTTTCCATACAGCCAAAGCTTCTTCTCCTCGCGGCGAACATGATAAATAGATTGCTGAAATCTGACGCGATGCAAAAATACGACCTTTCAAGTTTGAAACGTGTAATCTACGGTGGAGCTCGCCTGGCTACGGAGTCAGCTGAAGCTTTTTCAAACCTCGTTCCAGGCGCTTTGCTCTCCGCTTGCTACGGCCTAACGGAAGTCGGGGGTGCATTTTCGATCCAAGGAGCAAATCCTAAGCCAGGATCTGCCGGACAAATCGTTTCTAATGCACAACTGAAAATAGTCGATCCAGAAACTGGAAAAACCTTGGGGGTCAATCAAAAAGGCGAATTACTGCTGAAAAGTACCTCGATGATGAACTGCTATTACAAAAACCCAAACGCTACAGCGGAAAGTATTGATAAGGAAGGTGAGACTAAATGAAAATAAATTCTCTGATTGTTCAATTATTTATTCTATTTTATCTTTCTCTGTCTATCAAGGGTGGCTACATACCGGTGATCTGGGCTACTACGACGAGGACGGAGAAATTTTTATTATTGAGAGATTAAAGGAGCTCATGAAGTTCCGAGGCCAACACATAACTGCGATTGAAATTGAAACGCTTATCTTGTCTCATCCCGGGGTCAGGGAGGTCGCAGTTGTCAGTGTTCCTCACCCAACTGACGACGAGCACCTGATCGCTTTCGTCGTGAAAAATAAAAATTCATCGGACAATTTAAGAAAGGTAATCAACGTAACTCTAACGTGCAAAACATCGAGATTGTTTATCGATATATTTTCAGGTAACCGCAACGGAAATCGTTGACCTCGTAGCTTCGAATTTAAGCGACATAAAACGACTGAGAGCCGGAGTTCATTTCTTGGACGAATTGCCGAAAGCACCGAGTGATAAAGTTCAACGAAAGAAATTACGAGACCTAGCTAAGACTGTTGTTGAAGTCTGATACGAGCGAAGTATTGTTAATATTGATGTTTGTAAATCCCCATATATATTTATCTATACCGATCAGATTTTCTCACTTTTACTCTGTAATATCTCAAGTAAACACGGGTGCAAAAAGGCTTATAACCGGAGCGTATACATCTTCGAGAGAACAATAATATTTTATTTCAGATATAAATTACTCGGTGCTAACGTCATCATCGAGGTATCGATAGAACTGCAGTAATTTTAGGTCATTAAGTTGGAAAAATATTTACGCGTGTTGAACACCCGCGGCATCTTGATAATTGTGAACGGCTTTCTCTGTAGTTCGTAACACGATTTTTCTGCAGTATTTGAAACGCTGGTATACTGGAAGGTATATTCTCGCCATAAGACCACTCGTAGACACTTATCGAGTGAAGTGACATAAGTTTTAACTGTGTAAAAAAATTAATCAATTTCTCGAACAGTCGTAATTACTGATCGAATAAAAAATGGCTGCGGTAAGTGTGTATAGTGTACATTTTTTTAAATTACTTCTGCTTGACATTTTTCGCTAATTCGATTTCGTGAATTTTTCGAAAACTAGATCGGTCCGAAACCACCAAAAATCGAGAACAACATTCTCAAGGGAGAAGAGGTATTTTATCGCAGTGGATTTTCCAGTCTCGGAGAATTTGTGTTGCACACTTTGAAAAAGGACCCAGATTTTATTGGGCAGGTGCGATCCTCAGATACAAGGGTCTCCTTTCATTCTATCCGAAGTTATTTAGAAACTATTTTTTTCCAACAGGTCGACGCTATGACCGATGAAAAATATACTTACGACAAAATGCGAGAACGTAGCGTGAGGTGTGCCGTTTGGATGAAGTCGCAGGGTATCGTCCGCGGAGATATCATTGCAATTTGTACTCACAATCAGCTAGATTCCACGATGCCGTGTTTCGCTTCTTTGTATCTTGGGGCCAGTTTCAACCCCTTGGATTCCATGATGAATACGGGTAACAACCTGGTCATTTTTTTCATCATTGATCTCATTCTCCATTTTTACTACAACGAATACTATTATTTTCAGGTGATATCCTCCACTTGATCAATCTTCTGAAACCAAAAATGGCGTTCGCCAGTGAAGAATTATTCGCAACAATTACCGAAGCAGTTCGAGCCGCGGGTCTTGATGTGAAAATCGTTGTTTTCGGTCAGGCTACTGGCGCCGAGGAATTCGAGCGCATAATCAGTGAGCCCAGCGATAAGGAGGTCGCAAACTTTCGGTGCGTGGATATCGAAGATCCAGAAGAAACTGCCTTCATAATATGTTCTTCCGGGACGACTGGGCTACCGAAGGGTGTGGCACTGAGCAATCGATCGATTTTGAATCAATTGCAATACTCAACGAGTTTTAAAATGGAAGGCAATAACTGTCTCTGTTTCTCGCCTCTCTACTGGATCACCGGAACGGTCTTGACGTTCCTGCATTTACGGGCTAACGTCATGAAAATCGTCGCTCCAGCCTTCGCCGAAGACATCGCGTGTTCTATCGCCGAAAAATATGAGGTACAAAACATGAAAAATCGAGAACTTATTCCGTAGTTTCAAGGCTTTTCTACATGCGTATGAATTTCGGTCTCTTAACGCCTGCAGGTAAACTGGCTCATTTTGGGGGCAAGCATGGTAAACCGACTGTTGAAATCTGGTATTTTGACCAAATCCAAGTATGACCTTCGTTCCATTAGTCGCGTATATTACGGAGGTGGCCCACTGTCAGTGGCCTCCCATCAAGAACTCGCAGAATTGCTTCCGGACGCGTTGGTCTTCGCGGCATACGGGATCACGGAACTTGGTGGCATTGCATCGATGCAGTGTGAAACTTCGAAGCTCGGATCCTGCGGAAACATCGTACCAAATACCCAGATCAAGGTCATAGATACACATACAGGTCAGGCATTGGGAGCCGATCAACAGGGCGAAGTTTTGTTAAAAAATAGCAGCCTCATGACCTGCTATTACAACAATCCCAAAGATACGGCGGAAACCATTGACGAAGAAGGTATTGAGAATTCCGTTGCTCTTCGGCGTATTTTTATTTTTTTTTAGAGACTTTCTTATTTCGAAATTTCAATTTGAATTTTCAAGGCTGGCTACACACTGGGGATCTCGGATACTACGACGCGGATGGCGAGATTTTCATAATAGACAGATTGAAAGAGTTGATCAAGTACCGTGGGTACCAAATATCGCCGTTCGAAATCGAAAGCGTTTTGCTGTCAGATCCAAAAGTGAAAGAAGTCGCCGTAGTTGGTCGGCCGCACTTCGAGGACGACGAACACCCCATCGCATTCGTGGTTAAAGTAGATGGGGAGGAGGTAATTTTTGAACGCTAAAATATATCGTAGGATCAACATCGGTACTGAACCCGAATTTTACAGGTCACAGAAACTATGCTGATGGAACTTGTGGCGTCGAAACTTTCCGATTTTAAGCACCTTCGTGGTGGTGTAAGGTTCATAAGCGCCCTTCCAAAAGCACCGTCTTACAAAGTCCGTCGTAAAGAGTTGCGTGAGTTGGCCAAAAATATTATGGTAAAGTAAAAACCTTGGATCGGTAAAATTTTTTGGTAATCATTTTAATATGAACAAAAATAAAATTGACTCGGTGGTTGTGGTAGAATTTTTCTAGAATTTTAATTTCCATGTCCCCCTTCCTTGGCGGCTTTGACCATGGCTATAGGTAAATCCATCGTTTCTTCGCCTGAAGAAATAATCTGGTTGGCTGGTAGAATGAAAAAATGTTTACCAGCTTCCCTCAGCTCGTACACGAAGGTCATTGGCGTCTTATATACCTGTGTCTCTCGCCCAGTCAAGCGATGATTCGATAAACATATCTGTTCGAAAAATTAATCCCTTCCTCCAAACTTCGAGGGGGTCTCAACGTAGTTTACGACGAGATAAGTTGTGGAGTGTCGTTTTTATCAAGGCGTTCGTCAATTTGCTACCATCGATATGAAGATGTCGTGTGTATGATTTGGTGATTACCAGAACCATCCACATCCAACTATTATCTATCTTCATATAGTTTGCCGGTTATCATCGTGCTATGATTCGAACTGGTTTTTTCATTATCTCAGATTTATATCAACGACCTCGCCCGCGTTTAAAGTAATGTAATTTATTACATAGCTATGCAGAGTGAACAACTCGGTTCATCGAGTCTCCGAATACTTTATTTTTGATTTTTTTTTTCTTTCTAAATCAACGGTGATAACGGGGAATTCCTTAATTAATTTATCATCGCATTTCTTTTCTCTTTCACTAGATCAGCATTCAAGCTGAATTATTCTCTTCGTTATTATCTCTCGAGTATAACAGTGTTGAAGAAACATTTTTGTTTTTCTTGAAACAAGATAATCATCATAACTACCAATGAATGTGAGAATCCAAAAATGAATGGATAGAAAATACCATAAAACACATGGCACAAATAATTATCATAAAACCTTAAGCTACCGAAGTTATTTTCAACAAACACAGGCAATAATGATGTCTCAAAATACCGATATACCTATACCATTTGTCCGTAAGCTTGTTTTCAAAACAGCGCAGAATCTCTACGATGCAGTGATTATAGGTTTTTCTGAGACGACTTTACGATATCTGAAACCAGGAAAAAATTATGCTATCACAGTTGATGTCCCCACTTAACTTTACTCTTACGAGTAGTGGTTGAAGTTCAGTTCTGACTGAGATCCTGAACGACTAACTTCACTCTCTGGTCCGCAAGACTCATCAAGTTCGATTACAATACCTGATACAATACTGTAGTAGTGAAATATATTGAAAATATGACGACAGTAAGTAATGAAGAAAAATATTTTTTCGTATATTACAAAAAGCCATTGAAACTGAATATCTTTGAGTTCTTTAGAATAATTAAATTTAATAGAATGAATCCTTTGAATTTGCAAGGATCTAGAAAATCACTATAGTGAGTTATTAATGTCAAATAATAATAATAGTCTTTACCAATGTTTAAAACGTGTGTAGATTCATTGATTATCGTTATCACGATCAACAATTGCCATGGTTGATATACTCGAATGACATTGCAATTAAATTTTCTCGTGCTCTTTGTTAATAATTTATTAAAGTATTCGATGAATTTATTTCCCTGCAAAGCAATTCACTCACATGAAAGTATAATAATCGTGTAAAAATTGAATGCTCGATTATTCAATGACTTCGCTACTTTGAGACATAATTTATTGCATTCTGGTATCGCAGAGAGGAAAGTCATGAGCTCATTGAATATTGATACAATCTATTGATAACGGCTGCCTGATGTTACTCAATCCGATGACAGTCACATCAAGACGATCGGTTCAGATCGTTTGATAGTAAAGAAAAATTATTTCATCCGATTCTAACAAGATGCAAGAATCTTGATATTTTCCACCCATTTCTGTGTTAATGCAATGAAATATTTGCCTGCTGATTGGCAACGAAGATCGCAAAATTCCAGACGGGGTATACCTTAGATTTTTTTGGACTATGAGGTCGGAAATCGTCATCTTTTCACCGCAGTAGATTGATGTATTTCAATCACAGAATCGCGAATCCGTCGATTAAATGAAGCTACGAATTAATCCCATCGAGATATCTTGATTTTTTCACTTTTCAAGGCGATAAATTGACGATAACTCGGTCAGTTTTATGGATAGATTAATTTAGCTTACAGATTCGGATTCCTGGGCTAAAAATACATGAGAGTACCATATAATCCCTTATAATAAAAATTTTGATTTTCGACTCTAAAATCGAAGGCCTTAGCATGTGAAAAATCTCAAAGAATGTACAATGCAATGCTAAGGTATCATTTGAAAGTAAGAATCGAATAATAATTTTCAATTTCAATTTCAGAAAAGTTCTGGATTTTCTATCGAGAACAATGTACTCAAGGGCGATGTGGTTCCCATTCCCTGTGACTTTTCTAGTCTTGGAGATTTCATTCTTGATAGGTTTGAAAACAACCCAGATATCGCTGGTATAATTGACGCTGTAACCGGCAAAAAATATACCTATAAAAAAATGCGAGAGCAAAGCATCAGGTGCGCCTTGTGGATGAAATCGCAGGGTATAGTCCCTGGGGATGTGGTAGCTATAAGTTCGCATAATCAGCCGGACCTCACGACGCCATGTTTCGCGGCACTTTACCTAGGGGCCATTTTTACGCCCTGGGACGCGACCTTGAATGCCAGTAAGTCGTTAAACGAACCTCTTGAAATATCCCATTACCGCAGAAATTTTTTTTTCTAGAAAGCTTTTGCCATTTCATAAACGGAATGAAACCGAAAATTGCGTTCGCCAATGAAGAAGCAGCCCAACAAATTTCAAAGGCGGCAAAAGAAGTTGGAATCGATCTAAAGATTGTAGTTTTTGAAAGACTTCCTGGATTTCTCGAATTCGATAAAATTATCGAAGAGATCGCAGAAGAAGAAATAGAAAATTTTAGACCGACGAAAAATAGTTCCTTAACAGACATTGCTGTCATATTGAGTTCTTCAGGGACTACTGGCCTTCCCAAAGGTGTTGCGCTTACTCACGGTGGATTTTTAAGGCAAATGCAACAATCCGATGAATTAGGTATGCCTGGAAACGTGTGTCTTCTTTTTACGACACTCGCGTGGATCACCGCGACACTTAATATCTTCCAATGTTTGTATCTCAACACACCGAGGCTCGTTGCGCCACCTTTCGAAGTCGAATCAGCTTGCGCTATTATCGAAAAACACAAGGTAAATTGTTAGCCATTATTCGAAAGCCGTGTGATTACGATAGGGATTTATTTTCAGGTGAATTGGGCGCTTTTTGCCCCCAGCATGATCAACAGTTTGCTAAAATCCGGCGCTGCAAATCGCTACGATCTTTCATCCCTAAAACGTCTCGTCTGCGGTGGTGCAATGCTCTCCGCTGCTTCCCGTCAAGAGATTTCGGAGGTTCTCCCGAACATTAAGGTTTCTGCATGTTACGGAATGACAGAACTCGGTTCCTACATAACTATCCAGACTAGCAATTGCGATCCCAGATCATGTGGTCGTATAATGGAAAACTGCGAGATAACGGTGCTTGATGTGAGAAGTGGAGAGAAATTGGGCCCGAAACACAAGGGAGAACTTCTACTGAAGACACCCTACATGATGAAAGGGTATTTTAATAACCCGCAAGCAACGGCTGAAGCGGTTGATAACGAAGGTAGGTATATTCAGTATGTATAAAAAATTGCATCGATTGGAATTAGATGAAAAAATTCGTGGACTGAACTCGACTTGTTACATTCAGGTTGGATGCACTCTGGAGATCTTGGATACTATGACGAAAACGGTGAGGTTTTTTTCATTGATAGACTAAAAGAGCTTATCAAGTACCGTGGCTTCCACATTTCACCGTATGACGTTGAGAACATAATAACGACTCATCCCGGCGTGGAGGAGGCTCTAGTCGTGGGAAAACCTCATCCCGTTGACGATGAGCATCCGATAGCCTTCGTCGTAAAGAAGCCTGGGAGAAAGGTGAAGATTCTATTTTTGGTGCTTTCATTTGTTTGAGTTCATAAAAATACATTATAAATATTTACAGGTCACTGAGACGGAAATTATTGACTACGTAGATTCCATGGTTCCAGACAGCAAACGACTACGTGCTGGCGTCAGATTCGTAGAGTTTATACCAAAAACCACATCCAACAAACCAAAGCGCATGGAATTTCGTACCTTGGCAAGGTCTATGGCCACCGATTGAAAAAATGCAGCCATTCAAATCTGAACGGTGAAATTATAATGACGTGTTTTTTTTCGTGAAGCTAAGTTACCGCGTCTTCGTGAAACTGAAAATTCTCAAAGAAATTAGATAAATTGATAGATGTTTTTTGATACGTAGGAAAAAATTTCATGTGTAAAATAAAATAGGGGCTAAGAAAAGGGGGTGAAATTAGAAAATTCGATGAAATCAGAGACTGAAGATAATCGGGAGATATTTTAAATACACGCAGCTAGGTAAAATATTAATTTTATTTTTATTTCATTCATTCGTCACACCATTTTACTTCCGTAGCCGATTCGTTGGGATGTCTGAAGTAAAGCTACGAGAGAATCCAAGGTCTCTTCACCTGTTGGTACGATCTGGTCGGCGGGTAAAATAAATCCAAATCTTCCCCGGTCTCGCAATTCATAGCTAAAGGCCACGGGGATTTTTAAAGCACCTCGCGCCCAATCCATGGAGGTTCCACTAGCTGGGTCTGAAAAAAAATTCAGTATCGGAATAAAGGTGGAGGATAAAATTTATGTAGCTCTACAAGGACAAATGAAATCTAGTCGCGACAAACTCACACATTATTTCGACGACGCTTCCAACTCTGTACTGAGTACCATGCCTCTTTTTAAGTGCTTCGATAGTAGCGTTACCGATGTCCACCAGATCTCGATAATTTTCAACGTGATCGTTCGTAAAACCGTATGGAAAAAGCAGAACCTGACTGTAACTGTGAAAAGCGATGTACGCGAAAATTTTTTCTTTCAATGTCGTTATAAACTCCGACATCGTTTGGGTTTCTATTTCCGAAAACGCAGCACTCCCCGCAAAACTCTCGCTGCATGGGTTAGAACTGGCGCCAGTTTCTGCGACGAATAGAAAAAAATCGATTACAAAAAATTTCTCACTCATTCTGCATTCCAAAATTACGTTTCCACTCGTATACGTATATACCTTTCCAGTGAAAATCCCAGTTTCGATTCGGATCAGCCCCGAAACACGTCAACGAATACGGTTGTCTGGTTTTTCTCCACAGTCGATTCTAGAACCGAAATATAACTTGCGGAATGTTTCTGAAGACAAAACGAAAAAACAACTTACCACTTTATGCGTGTAGGCGTATCCGTCGGGATTGAAAACTGGAAAAACGTACCAGTCGTACGATTCAGCAATCGCTCTTACTTCGGAATTTTTACTGGTAATCAACTCGTTCAAAATAAAAGTGACGACAGCTGGCGAGATCCATTCCCTGGCATGAATACCACCTTCGAGAAACACCCCGGGATTTCCTTCCCCGAAAGATAATTTCACACCGGAAATATTCCTGCCTTCGTACGTTTGACCCCCGATAAGGGGGGTTATCAGGTTCGGATATTCGTTAGTTAAAGTATCGAGCCATCTGTAGATCTTGAAAAAAAAATCGATCGTAGTTCCTTTATGTGTCGATTTACATCGGTGCATGTGCTCTTACTTGATCAAGTTCGTGATAAGCGTTCCATCCAAAGACGTCTCTGAACTTTGAAAGAGGATTTTCCCGATCGATGAACCGCTGTACATCGTCCATAAGTTCGATAACGTCTAAATCGTTTTCTTCGACAAGTTTTTCAAAGCTTTCAAATTTCTCTGGCGAAACCATAACGTCCATTCTCTCGTCTAAACTCAATCTATTCCACATAGAGTAACCCTCTTCATCGCACAATTCACTCAAAATTCTACGCTGTTCCGAACTAGTCGGACGCACCCGATACAAACGATGCCCGTCAAAACGAACCGGTCGATCGTCCAGTCCTCGGTTAACGCTAACAACTCTCTGTGAAACTGCGGCGTTAACGACCGAAAAAAATACTGCAACCCAGGACAAACGCGATGACCACCCCATTTTTTTTTTGTTTCTCTTTTTGCCTTTTTAATTTGTCTCCGTTTTTTTTTTTGTTCCTTTTGTGTTTCAAGCGAATCACAGCGGGTTTAATTATCCCGTAGTGAGTTAGACCGAATATAAGCGAGTTACACAGAAAACGGCTGAGGGGTTTTTACGCTGGTATCGAGCAGAGTGCGGAGCTATGTTGTCTTGTAGGACGTTTTATAGCCTCGGCGAACGGGCTCCAAGTCTGGTTTATTGTTAAAACAAGCACGTTTGCAGTCGAGCAACGTTCACAGTCTCGTATCCACGTATATGTAGCTGGAATCTCCTGCAGCTTTGTAGACTGTAACGGAAATAACTGTTTATTTGTATGGAAACACCGTCGTCAAGTTATCGCTTCACCTCTATACCGTGTGTATCTACGTTAACGTTAACTTGACACCCCAACAATATCGTGGCGATGGTTGGTCTTTTTTCTTTAATTTTCTCCTTGCTTCGTTTCTTCTTTTTCAAGATTGCTAAATAACATCGCAGTTATAACGGTCTCCGACTGCGCGTATAGATGCAGATCGTGCAGTCTAAACTGTCGAAACCTGTATTTTAACAGCACTAAATTAACGGTTCCTTCTCTCATAAACCCACAACTTTGGAGCATCGTCAAAATACATCTCTGCAAGATGCGGTAAAATATTCATAAAACAAATTTCATTTTATTTCCAGTTACAAGGAATCGTTACAGTTTCAATCAATGAAAGGTAATATATGTTCAGTTAGTGAAATGAATGGGAAATCGTGAGACAGGGTGAGATCGTTACTCGGTAACGGAACTCTGCACATCACAAAGAGCTGGGGGTATATACGAATAACCCATTATATAACCCCCGTATGTATCTCTTCTGTGTGTTTTACATGCCTGAACAAAGTTCAACAATTAGTAAATCTCCATGAATTAAGCGGGTTTAACTTCTACTATATATACATGATATGTACATTGCATGTGGCGTTGAACGACACCACCTACCGAATGCTCCCTTATACTCGTCCCTCTCGCTCTTTTTGGAAAAAATTTTGAAGAACTGGGAATATTTTCTGAAAACATCTTACGGGCCATTCTGGAACTCGAAAATGAATTTTTCAGATTCCCTTTAAGCTCGCGAAATTAAGGGATGACATTTTTAAGAAGCTCCAAGGGCTGCTTCGCTTTCGAATGCGAGTAAAGAAGGGATTTCTGGTTCTCGCTTACTGGAATAAGCTAGCTGATCGATACAGGGTGACTTACCCACGTTCAATCACAGCTTTCAACAGCGACGTCGAATTTCGTTCAGACACCGATTTGCGATAATAAGGGAGAACCTTTATCAAGACACCTTCCAAAGGTACGCATGAACGATAATTCAACAGGATACGAGTAGAAAAATTTTTGGTACACAAATTGCAATGACCATTTTTGCACATGGAATACTTGTAGTAGGGTTGTTTTTTCAAGTTTCAGCCGAGTGAATAATTTATTAATATTTTCGTTAAATTTGATACAGGAATTAAGATTTAGGATGATAAAATATTTGAATTTTCTAATTTCTGTAAAGTAGAGGAAATCCTCCGCTCGGAGGTTGCAGCCAGTTGTCTTTTGAATACTGTACGTTTTTAGTTTCTACGACATGGTAAGTGTAAGCGTGTCGTGATTTTTCGCTTTTATTAGCGTTTGAAAAGTGGACAACTTGCCCGTGGAGGAGAATGCACGTTCCTTTTTTAACGGGAACAGACCTGAAATTACTCTGGGGATAGCAGGGTGCTGCTTTATCGTATACCAGAAGTTCTTCAGCTTTTGGATCCTTGTTTCTCATGAAACGACGATGTACGCCGCTATTATGTGACCCTGGAGCGATCCATAGACACCCATTTTCCAAGGTCGCGTCTTCCAGGGCTATCCAAAAGCCCAAAATTTGCGTGGGTTGCGTGTAAAGATACGTAGCATCCTGGTGGGCGACAACTGAAAACGATATGGTCGTTTTTTTTACATGAACAATTTTATTGACAATTCGATCGAAAAATTTTAACACACCTTCAGATCCCACTCCAGGATTTTTGTAGATGTACATGGACTGGGCGATTGCGGGCTCTTGGAAATTTAACTGGAAGGCAGCCTCTTTGGCTCTGTCGTCAAAGGAGAATTTTTTGAAAATTGGATGAAGCCAGTGAAGAGCGTGTCCCACCTGTAGATCGTTTAAAAAATAAAAAACAACAAAAAAGTTTAGAAATTTATCAATCAAAAGTAATTCGTGTCCAGTACCTTGTTGAGGGACACTCTGGGGTGGACTTTGAGAGTTTTGTCATCCTCCAAAGCCTCGGACTCAAAAAAGTAACTGATCTTGTGGGCGCTGTCGATGAAATATTGATCCTTGGCCTGCGAACGTTTAAAAAAAATTAATCATTCAGGGGCTTCGTTGTAATACATAATTTACATTTTTAGAATTCGGTAAAACTGCTCACTTGTGGTGCGTCGGTAGTGCTGAATATTTTTCTTTCGGCTTCCGGAGGCAAATTCGTTGTGAATTCCTCACCGGCAGCTTTGAGCTCCTCAACTTCGCTGGCGGATAGATAATCATCCAAAACGACGTAGCCGTCGTGTTGAAACTGAAAGAGAGAAGAAAAATGGTAAAGACAGAAGTTGCTATAATTTGCCATTGGATTAAATATGGTGAAAGAATTTCGTTCATAATTTGTCGCGAACTCGATTCGAAAAACCCGGTGAGTTTAATTTCCTAGATTGCATTTGTAAAAATAGAATTTCCTCGCTCATAAAACAATAGACACAGATGAGGGGCCGATTTACCCGCGGTGATTACGAGCGTGGTAAATAGAGTATTTCACTGTAAAGGTCGTTCTATTTCGAAAGCGGAGCATTTCCGGATGCTGTGCGGGACCAATAGTTTTCAACAAGTTGTCTCTAGGGTGGGGTGATCAGAGAATAACATTTCGTCGTTGGTTATATCGCGTCTGAAAATTCCTATGCACAATCAATGGGAATTCCTGCTAGGCGTGGTCGCGTTGACGCGTCTGTGATATTAAAGACCTATCTACTTTGGACGTCTGGGAAACAGAAAAAACGTCGTGGGTAGAAGTTTTTTTTTTCTTTCTATTCGTCACCTCTCCTAATAAAAGACCCCCTGCACTCGTTGAAAGTCATTGGAAAGTTTAAAAAAGTATACAAGTGTGGCAAGTATTCAGCATTTTTTTCGGCACGTAATTTAATATTTCGGAATGCACTCTTATCCCCTAGGTATGTGCGAGCCAAAGTCTGAAATGCGATATGACTCATCCCAGTCAGAATGACTATAAACATGCAACGAGTCATCCAACGATATCGCTTGTTGTCACAGGATAGAAAGATCAACAACGCTGCCCAAATATTTCGTCTGACAATATTTTCCCCGAATCAAATCTATGAATTCTATTTTGTCATAGGGCCATCCGACACTGCGTAGTAGTTTTAAAAAAATATTCGCAATTAACGAAGAAAATCTTATTTTTTTTTCCTCGCGTAACTTTAATGGAAATTTTCGGGGGAAACTCACGATGATTTTAGTGATCGAAAATAGACGGGATCTATAGATTGATGGGCGGGGGTGTGTGACTTTGGTGAATGGATCTTTAAAGATAGAATTACGAAAGACAGCTCACTCGGCTTATTCGCAGTATTTAAGTTCGGTGAGTGCGAATGGCATCATGTTTTCCACACGTTGCACGTCCGTTGAATTTCTGAAATCTTACGTGTCAGAAACTGTTTTAGAAACTTGTATGAAATATGCAAGTCAAAGCGCCGCTATACACATCCAAAGGATTTCTTCACAACGCGTTTTATGAATGCGCAGATACAATTCAGAATTGCTACGATCGTATACCCGGTGTTTCGAAAATTATTATCGCGCGATTATTAATTCGTCAGATCTTTTACGCTACACTATAGAGTATGGACTATTATCCCTTGCGGTATAGCGACGCTTGGCTTAACCAAAAATTTATAAATAGCCATAAGCCGCGTGTGTGTCTCGATGAATTCATGGCGCGAAGAGTAAAACAGTGCTTTTTAGGTACATTTTTTGTCCCCGCCTCTTTTTTTTTGTGAGTCTCCCACACATGATAGCAGTTATTACGTCTGATTAGAAAATAGACGAGATTCTTGAACATCCAGCAACAGCTGTTTACCAGTGACGTCAATCTCGTGTAAGTTTTTTCCCCTTTTTTTTTATTTTGTTTAAATTTCTATCTCGTAATTCGTTCTCTCTAACTCTCGTTTACTCGTTGAAAAGTTTCATACAACGCAAGCGCCAAACGATACGCGCGAAGATAATCCGATAATCTTGCAGTTTCTATCCGTTTGTATCATCAGAGATGAGCAGCAGTTGCCGAACGACGTGATGTGTAAAAAAAAAAGGATATTTTTCAAAGAAAAACATTCGCCATTTTTACAATTTTTTTAGATGCACATTCTCATTCTCAATCGAATGATTTCAATGGGATTCTTATTATCCCCGAATGAAGTGTACGTTTTTTGAAATAGGGAAGGAAAAATTGACGAAGTTCCTTCGCGTTTTTATTTTATTACGAACGAAACGTCAAACCAAGGGCAGAACATTTCAGCGCGGAGTAGACGGCATAAGAACTTGACGTTTGAACCGGTTATCTCCTCTGGTATGGCGCGATATCACAATCTAGAAGGAACCTGACGTACTACACGCAAAATACGTCCGAGCTAATTACGGGTTAAAAAAAAGGAATAAAACAATCATTTTCGTTTTCGAATTTTACTCACCTTCGACAGTATGTCCACCTTCATATTTTATAAATAAATTTATCGAAAAAACCGATTGATTATACGGTAGTAATCGATTCAATTCTTTTTTTTTGTTAATTAACCGCAGTATATCCGCTAATTAAAAATAAGATTCTATCGAACGATAAACAATTCTTGTATGAATGAAACTGATATTTAAAAAAAAAAAAAAACTAAACAGAGAAAAATGAGAGAGAAAAAAATTTCAAGTACAACTCAAGTTGCAGTCTGACGAAGAGAACTGCTCCGTGGCACTAAGAGGACTGCTTTGCTATGGGTCGGGAATCGGGATACCATGCCAATGCGGAGTGCGGAAGTCTCCGGGAGCAGCGAGCCGCGGATATTGTGTTGGCCTAAGGTAGATAAAACCTTGCCAAACGAAGACAAAATTTTAATTGGAAAGAAGAAAGATCGCAATAGTTTCTGGACGATGATTCAAAATTTGTTAAATAAATTAGGCAGGATAAAAAAAAAAAAAAAACGTCAAACGGGGGATGATGAGGAATATGCTTTCTAAAATCTAATTTCACACATTTCAATCTGGTGAATTTTTCAATTAATTAAAATTGATTTATTACAAAATTAGCGAAAATAATTACAACAATCGGGTACACCCCGATGCACAGGCAACCCCCGTGACGTTTGATAAGAATCGCTGTTTCGCGGGAAGAGTCCAGGCGGTGGCGTCGCGACGCGATGATTTCTGTAACGACTGCTCACGCCGCAGGCAACTCGCGGGAATCGGTACGAAGTCCTGAATTCCAAGATCATTTGACTCACGATGATTCACGTACGAAATTATTTCAATTTATATTCAGGGTGAAATGAAAGTCTTACATTCGTTCTATCGAATCATCTATAACAAATGCTGAAATTTGAAAATAATAGAATTATCAACAGATCGATCATCATCGCCGTGATAATTATCTCAGGAACGTGTGTAATAATAATTTTGTGGATCGACACAAGGATCGCTGATTTTTTTTCTTCCAATAAAAAATAATGATTGTTTAAAACCAGACGCTATACCGTTTAAATGTATATTTCGAACGCGGAATTGCTTAGGCGGCAAAGAGCTGAGGAGAAAAACAGATTCGTTAACCCGTATACAAGCATAGAGAAGCTCATGGGATATAATCGGCTATTTAAGTCGTTATCATGTTGATTTGTAATCACTTCCAATCCACGCTTACATCGGATGCAAACGTTAGCGTTTCTCTTCTCGCCTTCTAATCTCATTTCTTTTTAATTTTTTTTTTCTCTTCTACCTTCGCGTTTGCCACGTGTGGCATTTCACGTCTTTAATTCATAATCGGTTGACGTTATAACGATATAATTAGGTGTCTGGATCGTCAATTACACACATACAAATTTTCCAGAATACGGTGTCGACAGAAAAACCTAATGATCTATTACCCAATTATTCCCTCCGGAACTCCGGATAATCGGTGTCGCTCATCAAGAATTAATCCCTCCCCGCTTTTACTACGAGGATTTTGGCCCTTTTGAATCTATCGCGTTAAAAATAGACGCCTCGATTATACATACGATTTATATCTTTCGCTGCGGTTGTCTCATCGCATGTCGGGGTCACGAGGAGTCGGCTCGTGCAGAGAACTTTAGAAAAAATTACTCCGTGAGTTCATCTGTACTTAAAATCTGAACAGATACAAGTGCTGTACGTACAGTATAATAATGCTCGAAAATTACTATACGGATGCTGTGCGCGGGCTAGATGACAAAATCATCGCGCAGTGTTCTACGGAACGTCGATTCAGGTAAAAGCGGTAGAGAGGCGATCCGCGATTATCGATCGATTGGACGATCGACGATCCTTTTTTTTATTTTTTCTCGTCTCGCTTTCGAACCTGTCACGGTTTTTTTCAACTTAATATAGTAAATTTTAACAAATCGCGAATCATTTCACACACACTGTAGGTATATGTGGGAGCAAACTGCAATAAATTGTTGCTCCGTTTGATATAATAACGTTGGATACGTTACACTTACGTCAGTGTTGGGTTTGCAAATAAACTGGGGATACGATAGACAGAATTGTGCACTCGTAGACCGCCAGTTCTGCAGTGCAGAGTTCACTCGTATAAATATACCTACCTATATTCCCATACACGTACTGTACGTATATCTGCGGATCGACGCGAGCCCATGGGAAATTAGTTTAAACGGTACTCGTTAAACTAAGTATTATGATACACAAACCTATGCGATAACACATAGGAAAACACGATGTGGTTTTTAGTGCCGACCAAATGAAAGCATATTTAATTCCATGGGAGTGAAACGCGCGCTACAACCGCAGCTATTACAGAACGCATTTGCCGAAATCTGATACATATAAAAAGTGGGGGAAACAAAATTGAAAATTAAAAAATCCATAAAAAAAAAAAAAAAACCAACCAACCAACTGTGGGAGTTCCATCTAATAGTGTGTCAACGATACGCGAAGAAGAGAAGAAAGGTAAAGAAAAATGCACAAATTTTGTTTTGTTTTTCGTTTTTTTTCTCTAGTTTCGGTCAGGTGTATCTGAATCGTCACAGGGATTTTATACCGAGTCTTCTTATCGGGCAGATCGTTGGACGTACGGATTTTATATTAAAGCAATATCTGGACGCCTGGTAACCGCTGCATCAGGGATCATCGGTGATTTATTTATCAGAGCGAACGGGGTATGCTAACTGCGCTAGTATAACTCGTTATCGGGGAAAATATATATATTTCTTTCTGAAAAAAACAAAAAAGAAGAAATCTAGTAAAAACAAAAAAAAAAAAGGTTACTGGTTATAAATAGAGGTTTTATCTTTGTATCGTTAGACTCGAAATATATATATAAAAGAAAAAGAATCGTGATGGGAGGAATAAATTTAGTTGCATATCTATCGGTCGAACTATTTTTATTTTTCTCTCTCTCCTACGAATCGTGCTGTACAGTAGGCGAGGATCGATCAGGTGCGAATTTATTAATAATCAATTTTAGGAAGTTGATCATTTAAAGAACCACGACACGCGATTAGAAAATTCGTTATTACGTTACGTGTGCGGTGTAATTGCGATATAAGATCGAATAAAAAACATATGAAAATCAAATGGAATCAAATGAATATCCGTGTAAAAATAGTCCGGTCACCCCGATGGCCCGGTGGCATTGCACTCCGCGGATCGAGAATGTACTAATCACTCCACGTATAGGTATATTTGCTTATCGTACGCCGCGTACTGCCATGAATTTATACATATCGAAGCCATATCGAGTAAACACGATGTTATTTCCAGGAATATCCCATTCCAACAGACTTCAGTCTGAGATATTATTATACCAGTTAGTTTACAACTTTATTTATTTATTTAATTAACTTTTTTTCAATTCTATCGATTTTTTATTATTGTCGCCGCGTTCTTCGCGGTCGGTGCAAGGCGGTTAAATTTTTTTTCATATTTCTTTTAATCTCTCCTCATATACCAGCTGCGGAATCGTGGGATGATTTTTTTACGTTTTCTTCGTTTATAACAATTATTCAGATCGCGTGTGTGCGAAAAATGTGCAAAGAGGAGTAAAAAAAATGAAAGAAAAATTCAAACCCTCTCACATCATCGACTATTGTTATTTATAAATATATCTCATCATAGACTTTTTTATTTCATTCTTTCTCCGCATCCCTCACATTTCATCTATATACACGCTCGTGTTTCTCGTTTAGTAATTATTTTACCCCTGATACCCTCGTATCTGTAGCAGCACAAGGTTGTAGACTGTGATCCGTAGATTATTAATATACAACTCGGTTATGACTATAAACGGCGTGTTTACAACTTATTCATCGTGTGGGAGCGTATAATATATAAGACCTAATCGCGGGTCAAATCTATTTTTCTATTTAATTATTATTCTTTTTTTTTCCTACAATTTTTTACATTTTCTGATAAACTAATATACTATACGTTATATTATTACACAGGGACTAATTAACGCCCACAGAAAATCGAAAGGAAACAAAAAAAAATTACACAAACAAATATGTGTACACAATAATGTATCGGTCGATATTACATAAATACTAAAATAATTTCAGAGATATATTAGAATCATTCGACTAATTATAATAATTAACAGATTAACGTAATTTAAATTCACATAATTAATGCAATTTATAATTATTTTCTCATAACGTTGCAGATGAGGTTTAAAAATAATTTCAAATAAAAGAAAAACATCAAATTCTCTCCAATAAATACACCACTCAAGGTGAAATAATATGAGGCCGTAAGGGTGAAATAGACTTTTATCTAAAATCATTAAAAAAGAAATAATATCGTACGAATTAAACATTTCTTATTAAAAATTACGTTACACGCACGCGTCTGTGTAATTACGTGTGATTCGTTGATCTCGATTAGAAAAATATTAATTAACAATTATCTGAGATTATTACCGTCCAATTAAGTTCAGAGCCAGGAGATTGAGCTACGATAGCCATGAACTATTCTAGTTGAATAATTTCATTTATTACTCTCTCCCTCTTGAACATAGCTGCAATCCTGGTGTATAATACATAATATTACACATCGTGGTATATGTATGGGAATCGTAGGCATCGTCATCTATAGCAGCAGCAGCACTTGTTGCTGGACGTGTAAATAAGAGCTGCTGATCTATGACTGGTAAACAAAATCATTACGAGTTACGTTAACATAGCGATGGGCTTCCCATACCACGTGAATATATCCTCATAGCAATAATATCTCGTTGCAAGTCGTGGCGCAATTATTATAATAATTAAAATACGATATGAAATCGAGAAACGCGAATAAGACTTAGGAATAACAGAGAGAAAAAAGTCAACACTGCAATCGTAGAGAACAATCGTGATAATTTAAACCGGAACGATTTGACCCAGTTTTGGGAAATAGATTTAACTGGATTTTAAGATCACATAAACAACCATGTGTAAAGGAGACGAGGAGTGTTGGGATATTTTTAAACTGTGTCAAATACCGAAAAATTTTTCGAACATTTTTATTATATCGATGGGAACATATGAGGGGCCCGTTTGGTTACTCGTGCGTTCAGAGGTCAGGCGAGCATAAGAGGTCACCCAAAGCTTTTAGGGGTCCGAGTTAACTGGCGGTCACAGATCTCGCTGGGCTTTAGTCGAAGCTTGTCTGTTTCTCAGTGCAGAAACACGTTATATTCCCGATCTCTTGTAACGCCGGAAACTTTGTAAGCTCTGAAACTCGTGCACTTTTAATCCGATTAGTTTGAAGCAGAGAAAAACGCTCGACGCGCGGTGACTTTTTTTTCTATTTTCCATTTTCCTTTTTTTTCTCGATTTCGCTGTGTAGTACGGAGGGTGAAAAGTCATAGGTATATATTTAATATAAATTGCACTTTGTACAGGAGATAATAAGCGAAATGAAGCAGCTACGAGTGCATCAGGAGTTTTTTTTCACGGTGCTTGCGACGAGCATCGCGACAGTTATTTTGGCAAAACCGACTCCTGAAAATGATCTGAAATTTGTCGGAGAAAAATCGAGCCCTGGAAAGCTGCTTGTGAGGAGACAAAAAACCACAAGCACATGTCTGAGAATCGCTCCTGACTTACCGCCCTGCAATTTCGATTCGCAGGCCACTTGGTAGGATGAATTAGATCATAATGGATCTTCGCTTTTTCCCAAATTTTTTTTTTTCTCCTTTCTCTAACGAATGATATTTTTTTTTCAAGGCGATCAACGAGCGGTGAGATTTTCCACGGAGGTCCTGGCGACGCTAAGAGCGAAGATTTTCAGGATACAAGGACCGCTGCGGAGCGCGAAAGATCCGGAGATAATTTAATTGGAAATCTCGAGGATTTGAAAATCTATAAAGATGATCTTGCCATTACCATCGTCTACTATTTAGAGGGATGCATGCCGTACAGGTAAACGTATTATTCGGATATTAAAATAGCTGCATTTTTTTCTCAGCTCATTTATTAAAGGTGTTCTTTTTTTCACAACGTTAAATAACTATTGCACCGCAGACTTCCCTTTGATCTTCCATCCTGTCCTGTCGAGGAGTTGCAGACCATTCAGATGAACAAACTGGTCCCCTTCAAACTGCCCGACGATCAAGACGCTCTGATCTTTCCAGAAATCGACGTCAAAGAAATCGAATTCTCGCATCGTCACAGCCTCGTTCACTCATCCCCCAGTCAAGTAAGTCGCAGTAAGTCTATAATCTCTTTTCTACCTCCCTCTTCTCCCTGTTTCCGTTGACACCGATTACGTGATTATTCCCATCTTTCTATTCTTCTTATACTTTATCGATTCCCTTCTTTTTTTTTTATTATTTCTTCACGCTCTACGTTCTTTTCCCTGTTTTTTATCGTCACTTTTAATGGATAGTCAAATGCTATTTTATAATCCAGCAGCTAACGAAAATTTCGATTGTTCAAAAGGGGATGACGGATGTTCAGAACTTGAAGAGGATTGCTAAAAAAAATGCAATGAATCCAAGCACCGGAATGGAGAGTACGAAATACGCGAGCAAGTTTCCCACGTCTGGAGGATCGGCGCAAGTTGGAGAGTCCATGACTTCGGAGTTTTCCTGTGGGTTTTCTGAAAATTGTAACAACGATGTTAATGTTGAAGAGGAAGAGCCGAGGATAATTTTAGAATTCCAGCCTCTCGATAGCGGCGATATTTCCGAAGAACTGCAGCTCAGAGATTTTGGTCGACCGATCGTCGACGATGAGATTACAGAGGTGAGGGATGACCGCGACGATGAGGAGGGCGAGGCGTTTGGAAAGGATAAAAATAGGGTGCAGTGAATAAAAGGGGGATGTATGTTGTCGACGTGAGCCAGCAAAGAACGGACGAGTGCGGGCGGTTCGAACCTCGATTGGATACGACAGGTCACAGGCTGGAACGACGAGGTCATTTTATATTAAGTTAGGGTAGGTAAGATTAAGTTAGGCTGGCGTTGCGCGCCGCTGTTGCCGCAGGAGAAGAAGAAGGAGGATGAAAAGAGGGAGAAGGAAAATGAAAATGAAAAGAAAACGCTGCCGTAAGAAATGAATGCGTCTTGTACGCGAATGGAATTCTCGCGTTGCGGAAATCGTAACGAAAAAGGGGAAAGCGGAAAGATAGAAAACGGAGCCGTGCACAGGGGTGAGTAGATAAATTAAAAAGGACGATTCAATGTGGGTTCCTTTCCCGGAATCCACGCGATCCTAAAATGCAGCTGTATCGATATTCCTTGCGAGGTTTGATGTAACATTTATTCAGAGATGAAGGAGGCAGATGTTTGTCAATCGTGATATTAAAATGACAAGGGCGATGATCGATGATAATTTTTTTTTCCCCCACGTACCTTTACGGGGTGGATAAAGACGCTGGAGGATTATATGTGGACGATCAGAGTCGGTGGATTTTAATTTTGTTGGTTATACTGACGGAAATTTATGTAATTTTTTTTTTCATTATTCCTGAAGTCAGCCATCTATACCATACGATCATCGAACGTCTTTTGGTTTTCTTATTAAAATGTTTTAATTTTAAATAATCGTGATACCACATTCCCTGATATATAATATACTGATAAATCCCTTTAAATCCTCAAAAACAATTCGTCCAAAAGTGTGCGAGGTGATTTTTGTCTTTGTTTTGTAATACCGCCAACATTTGTTGGGTATATTAAAAAGTCCCAACTATTCGAATAAACTAGTGGATTGTTTAAAAAGAATATATAATATATTATACTTGTAGGATAAATTTACGGTTCCAGCAGCGTTAGCTCCGTAGCCGGGTGATTTTTAGTTAGGTAATCGGACTCATAATACATAAAACTTCGATAAAATGTACGCTCCATTGATTTGGGGGGGGAAACAGCGATATCGATTTAATCATACAAAAAAAATTTATTATCGTCTGTTTCGTATAGAAAAGAAAATCGTTAGCAACTAAATGATGACAAAAGTCGAGAGATGAGATCAATAAATAAATACATATGAATAAATGTTTCCTAATACTAAATTACGTCGATATCATAAACTCAAGCCTCGTTGTGCACTTGCTCGTCGATGGGGACGGCATCAATGTCCTTGAATTTATCACCCTCCACCGTTTGTCCCTCTAGCAAAGTCTTTTCCTTCAATTCTTCAACTTTTGTTTCCTCCAGGACACCGTCAACCGGGGCTTTCAATTTGCCTCCTTCCCGCAAACCGTTATTTTCTGAATCCAAATTCGTTTCCGGCGCAGCGTCAACTGGCTTTGTAGAATCCACTCCTTTTTTAGCAGACGAGGAAGCCAACGAAACCGCTAGAGACGAAGTGGAGGATGGTCCTAGTGGATTCACGACTGAACTCGCAGATGATGCAGAGAAAGTATTCGATATTCCTTGTCCGATTGATGTGGAACTAGACGAAGACACGCTCGAAGAACTCGAAGACACGAGACCCGGTTTAACCGGAAAAGGTGGTAGTTGAGGGTTTGTCGGCATTATATTAGGATTGTAATTCTGCGGAGGTGTGTCGATAATGACAGTTGGACTAGCTGGATTTGGTTCCCTGTCGATTATCACAACAGGGGGTGGGGGCTGAGTCGTGGGCCTGTTAAAGATGTTCCAATTTCCAAGGAGACCGGTCAACGGATTTTCCGTGGGCCTCTGAAGAACGTAAGTTGGATCCTTGATGACCTGCGTTGAAAAAAATGAACATTTTAGTCCTTAAAAATCGAAAGGTAAAAAATTTCTTCTACGATAATCAATCTATGAAACATTGCGTGTCTCGTACCTCTGGGTCTTTTGTACTATTTATTATTATCGGTCGATTTGGATTCTGAAAAATGTCAAGAAGTCCCTGAGTCACCGGCTGCTCGACGACGTAAACGGGTCGTTCAACGACTATGGGCTTCTCGTCAGGTCTCTCGATGACGAGAGGTCGGTTAGTTGGTTGATTAAAGATGTTTCCTATCCCGCCAAGAAGGGTTGGTTGTGCGGTGGTCGTGGCATTTTCGAGGCCTGTGGGTCTGCTCGGCGACGAGAAGATACCGCCAAAAATTCCCGGTCTCTCGGTCGCTGGTCCAACGCTGGGAGGTGGTCTCTGGTTGTTCGGAATTCCCAAGATACCCAGGAGACCTGCGGGCCCCGAAATTTCGTTTTCTGGCCTCTGCAAAATGTCCTGCAACGAGGGAAACCCAGGAAGTGGCGAAAAAACTGGCAGTGCAGAAAGATTGACTAAGCCGATGAGCGGGTTTCCGGAAAGTGGGTTCAGCCAGTTATTCCCATTCGGTGCTAAGAAGGCGTTAATTCCGGCTAGAATTCCAGGCGACGACGTCGGCTGCACAACTATCACCGGCTTTATTTCCGGCTCTCCGTTAGTTTGAACAATTGTTGGTCTGCTCAGGTAATCGGCGATACTCTGGATCACAGCCTGTCCTGGTAACTGCTGTGGAGTCAAGTTACCGACTGAATTGGTAATGTTGACCGCGACCTGGCTTGAGACATTGGGAAGAGAAGGAAGAGGCAGAATAGAAGGTAAAGACGGAAGGGAAGGAAGACCAGGAAGTGGGAAAAGAGGGTTGGAAGGTGGAGGAACGGGAGGAAGAGGGTTTGGAGGTGATGGAAGAGGTAGCACAGTTTGCGGGGGTGGGGGAATCGGGGCAATCGGTATCGGTGGAGAGCCGCTCAATTCGGAGCACAGAGGGATACCGATATCAGGAAGACAGGTCTCGGCGACGAGATTCGCGATTACGGGGGAGTCAACGACCTTGACGTCATAAGTTGGATTTCTATACGTCGCCCTTCCCGTCTGCGGAGCTAGTCTGAGATATCTTCCACCTCTTGCGCTTTGCAAAGCCGGGTTCTCGAGGGTAGATTCTCCCATGTCTTCCAGTTTCACGTATCTCACTACTCTTGGCGAATAAAGTTTTGGCACTGATCTCCTCGTCAGGTGAGACACATCGGTTTCTATTGATTCCAAGCTGACGTCGTCAAGATCGTTGTCATGCTTTGACCACAACGTTTTGAGTTCGTCTTTAGCCGGCTGCGATTTGATGTCGATCAAATCAATGATCTGGTCCGGGTCGTAGCCAACATTTTCCTCTCCCGTTTGCACCGGGCGTTGATTGTCCGTCAAACCTACGAGGCAAGGGAGGACTCCTGGTGCGGCAGTTATACACACAGGTTGTCGCCATCGTATGACTTCGACAGCTTGGCGTTTCTCGGGTCTTACGAAACGCGGATAACCGAATCCAAAAATGTCCCTGATGTTGATTGTCAGGCCGCCGGTAACGAGTGACAAGAGAAAAACGTTTATGAGCACGAATTTAGCCATCGCTGGCGTTTATTTATTTTACTTTTATCTCCGTTCACAATTCCTTCCGGACAAACACGGAACACGAGTCAAACTAATTCTGGAACGATCGGTTTCAACGTCTTTTATATACCCCGGTACAGGTTGGGCCTTTCACCCCGCAACGGTAAACCTAAGGGTAGACTAGACGGCGGGGCCAAAGTGCGCCAGCATCGTAATACCCCAACCAATTAACACCAATTAGTTGCCCAATTAGTTTAGGTGATTTTGATGCCAACACGTGACACGTGGTGAATATACATATTTCAGAGCTGGGTAATTACCAGGCGTTTGAATAACAATGTAACATACTCCATTGTGCAGTTCGGTTCGTCTCGATTCATTTAATTTTCCAAAAAAGACGTGCGTTTTCCCTCGGGAAGAAAATTTCTGCTCCGATAATAACATCGGCGGAAAGCTAATCCATGGCTTGTAAACCTATAATAATACCTTTGCGTGCAGGACCATTACGTGGCTAACAAATTCGATTGATTACTCGAACGGAAGATGGAAAACAAAACCATGATGGCAACGTGATATTAACAAAGAATTTGTTACGGTTATAGCGATACGCGTGTCACAGCGTGTTTCTCTGATGCCGATAAAATAGTGAAGGAAAAAGAAAGAAGGTGGAGCAGGTGGGGAGACTTGGCTCTCCAGGGAATGCGTACGTTGTTGATACGCTTCAGTCTACCACACTTGTATCACTCTACCCACCTACCTATATCGCATTTGAACGTACAAATGTAGGTACGAAACACACGTCGACCTTTTCCTATACATACGCGACTCGATCTCCACTCGTGTGCGTTGAACGGAATGGAACGTACGCTGTAGAGGAATCGGGGTCAGGTGTGCCTCCGAAGTGGCAGCTCTGGTAATTTAGGCGCTGCCACATCTCGCAGTCTCTCGTACGTTGACCTGAAACCCCGAAGATGACAAACTCGACGTCCACCTGCGTTAGAGCGGACGGATGAGGAGATCCAACGGCAAAAATAATCAAAACGTTTGGTATCGCTTCGGAGTCCATCATCGAGGTTCCTGGTGTGTATCGGAAGACCTTAGCGAATGTTGAGGAGATTGTAAAACCGACGGGGCCCAGGGACTCGCCGGAGGCGATCGCGGAGCGGAGTCTCGTTTTTGATCCGGTCCAGGATACTCTTAGCGTGCGATCTGCCGCGACCGGTCCACACAACGAGCGGCAGCGGCAACAGCATCATCATCAGGTTGAACCTGCGCCTGCGCTCAGGCTGGTGCCACTCCTCCTCAGCGATTGCGAGCGTGTAGCTCGTATGGTTGTTGCTGCCGCTGTCGCTGTAGCTATTGAATAAAATAGTGGAAGAAAAAAAAACAGAAACAATTTTTCCTGTACGAGGAACTTGAGCATAACAGAAGATTCAGTAACACTGCGGAGCAGGTACGGAGTAGAGTGACGCCCGAACCTCGTGATAGAGAGTAACGGCTTAACTTATAGCAATTAAGACCAGGTGCTCGGTGATTAGTGCGTCTGACCCAGTCAGCTCGTCATCGTCGTCGTAATCGTACGCGCGTTTAATCGAACTGCATTTTTATTGCATTCGCGAACGGTGTTGCAGTAGGTGGTATAGAATCGTAAGTCGTGTCTTTGTGAATTTTAGTGACTGGCTGGTTCTGTTGCTGGAGCGAAGAAAATCCGCATCCTCGTTCAGCCGGAACTTTGCAGCATCAACGCGGCAGGACCTCCTCGTGACCTTTGGGGCATCGCGAGAGTCGCACTGCAAACAAAGTGAGGATAGATAGAGAGAAGAAATCGAGATAAAGAGGATCGGGGGAAAGAGTAAGAGATAGGGATTGGAAGGGGGCGAGTATAAGCCGCGGGGATGGGATGGGACGGGACGATGGGGATGGGGAGGGAATTTCTCTTGCATTCCGGGCGCTGTGGCTCGCTTCATTCGGAGGCAGATAAATCAAAGTGAGATTCCCCGCGCGTTACCTTACGGCGAATACCGTCAAAAAACTACTTAATTGACGGCCTTTCGGGCTCCGTGTCCTTAAATTCCTTTAACCGATTAAACGTACCCGAATTGAATTTCCAATTTTCAAACTTCAGAGTGTCAGTTTTCACGTCTCCAAAGAAAATCTTCATTCGGTTCTCTTTATTCAATCGGAACTGTTACAAATTAAGAAACAAATAAAAATTAACAATCATCGAATTTTTTTTTAGCCGCAAAATTCAGTTGGGAAAGTGCAGCGATTCGAATTCCATCTCCGCTTTTTTCGTGGCCGGTTGAGGCAGGTCATCACTGAGATGGGCTGCGTCTTCGCGGTTTCCGAGGTGGTTTTGGGCCACTGAGACCTGAAGATTCGGGAATCCTGAACGTTCTCCTGCTTACCAAGAGTAGAAATACGCCGAAAGATCGAGAAATTAAAGAAAATGGGCCAGGCGTGGTGCAAGGAGAGGACCACAAAGGCCCAGGACTCGAAGTCACCGCTGGACAGAGTCTTCGTCAGATGTGCTCATCAGGTAAGTTCGATCCACGTGTCTCTTTTGAAGACGAAGAAAATTGTAATGATTAAATTTTGAAACCGTGCAGCGTACTCAATGCTCATATAAATGCATCGACTTTTGCGACTCGTTACAACGCAATAACTTTCATCTGCAACCGACTGCCACGATTTCCGTAGAGAAATCTTAACGAGACGCAAAGTTCGCAAGACCTAGATACCAGACAGAAGGTCATTTCACACTTATTATACTTGTAACTGGCAAAGTTTTTTCTTTCTTTTTTTTAATTCTTTTTTTCAAATCAGTACTTCGTCTTTACGAAAATACTTTTTTTTCTCTCACAAACTCATGTTCGAACGTATAACTGATTTTCGGAGATCGTTAGCGTCGCGACGGATCAAAAAATTTCTTCGACGATATTCGAAAAATTATTTTTTGGGATCGGTACGCCTACGGGCCGCGCCTGCGGCGTTGCTTCTTATGGTTTAAACGGAGCAGAGGTGGCGGCGATTGTGTAACGACTGGCGGTTTTTTTTTTTTTCTATTTTTTTTATTTTTCTAAGGAGATGATACGGAATTTGAGCACATTAGGTATCGGCGGTAAATGAAAACTAATAACATTATTTATTGACTTGAAAATTAGAGATTAGATGATTTTCACGGCGGAGGTGCAGCTTTGTACTCGTTACGTTTAACCGGCTGTTACCGCGTGCCGTTTAGCGGGGATATGATAAGAGCGTTTCACGTTTCTAAAACGCTAAATGGGAAGCAAATGAGAAATCACTCAGCACCTTACTAACCGTTCAAGGTTTTTCCATTGCCCCGCATATGTTGCGCAAGATGTTTAAAAGACGCGAGCGATCCTCGTGACCGGGTATATCGGAGTAAAAACCGCTTGCAAAAAGTGTTTGAAAAAGAGGAACAGTTTTTGTTTCTCAACAATCATAAGTTAATTGTGTGAATAAATATGGTGAGATATTTGAAAAGATTTTTTTCACTCAAAAACGTGTATGCGGTTACTTATATCTGAATGAAATACTAAACGAAAATTTGGGAAGCAACACCGTCGCCGATTTATCGCTGCAGCCGAGAAAAGGGAGGAAGAAAAGAAATATCTGAAAAGTTAAAAAGTTTAAAAAAAAAAGCCTCCGGGTTAGCCGAAAAAACCGACACACCGATAACAACGAGTGATTATTGTTGTCGGAGACCGTTTCCCTGCATACACATAAATTCATACGGACTACATACCTTTGTAATATACAATCCATGTAATAAAAATACGAGGTAACGCCTATAGCCTGACGCCACGCGTGTGCCGTGATATAAAATATAAATAAGCGAGATAAGGTGGTTGGCAAAGACCGGAACGAGCGCAGGTTTTTTTGGCAAAGTATGGCTTTGTATTTGTTGTATGAATATATACTATATAAAGTGAAGGTATAATCTTATCCCGGTCACTAATTTAGATAATTCTCCGATTAGTCCCGACTTTATTTTTATCCCGTTCGTGCATGAGTAGGTATATATAGGTATGTGTACGGATAATCTACGTTACATTTTTCAAGACACACGCGACCTTGGAAATTGTTATAGAAGCGACCTTGACGTGGTCGAAGAGTGGCACAGACGAATACTTCGAAAACTACCCTATACAGCGCGACTCTCGAGTCCGTTATACTTTCGGCGGATCTACTGTCTCGGAAATCCATTAACCCCTGACTAATGACTTTTGCTAATTGCTGTTTCCACGAAGCTCGTTCAAAAGCCTGCAGTCTGATCCTGATCTCGGAACTATTATAAACTGCTAAATGACTGTTCCTATCGCTGAACAAAATTTCAAAAGTTATTCGAGGTATTTCCAAAATTAAAAATGCAAATATGAAATTTTATGGCCTATCAGGACCGATCCCGTAATTTGCTTCGACTTTTTTTTCCCCCTCATTCTTCAAATAGTACGATGTTAATGTCCCGTTAGAAAACCAATCGTCGCCGGCGTTCGAACGATCCGAATACACGGGGCTCAGTTCGAACGCCATATGAAATTTTTTTATATCTCTCAACGAACGTGCCCACGGATATTCGACACGTACCTAAATGGATTCGGGAGGCTACAGATGCATCAACGGATTACCGAGCACTTGAGTTTCTACCCATAATTTATCCTACAAACAACTCGTGCGCACGCGAACGTCCTTTTGCTAAACGGTTTTATGCTTACCTGAAATTCAGTTTAATTCGTTGTAATTATATAAGAAAAAAAAAAACAAGCTAAATTTCTAAGTAGTTTTCTCTTAATTACTGATTTTTTTTTCATTCATTTTTAACGCGGGGACATTCGTGATGTGTGTAAAGCGTCGCCGGAAACTCGCCGCTTTCTACAAGCTTTGAAGCGGTCTGTCCTAGTGGACTTATAATACCGACTAGGCTCAGCTAGGTTTGGTTCGCGTGTTTACTAGCTGCATTGCAACGGATGACCTCCTTCTCGGTCGACTGTACGTAGCAGCAAAGTATAATTTCTGTGTCTCCGAAGTTGCGGGGAACTCCAGAAGCTGACCCCCAGGGGTTCGGTTATCTTCTTTTACTTTTGCAGCGTTTATATATCGCCGAAGAACTCCCACAGCGCTAGAAATCCTCGGGAGTGAAGAAGACCCGGCGATACTGCGCTGGACGTACTACGAAATGTTGGTGCAACTTGTGCAGGAGAATGTTTCGAATACAGAAAATCCCTGAACCGGAGATCACCTTAGCTGCATACAAATTTTTCACCGTCGTATACGTACACCTATAAGTATTGCATTAAAAAGTTTTCTGCAAAAATATAAAAATGTTATTCGCTGTGCAGTGGAAGGACGCGCAGCTGATGCGAAACTCGAGATGTATGACGGTGACGTAAACCAATTGTGGTTCTCGCCGATTTTTTTAACGCGTAAACTTTTGCCGAATGTTTTCATTCACAGCTGGGATACGGGATTCAAATTTTTTTTATTAAACGTTCTGTCGAATTCACGTCCAATTTTTTCGAAACACGCGAATGTACATCGTGTATCGTGTTTATCGAGTACAGTATATGTGGTAATTGTATTATTTGCGTCAGGATAAATAGTGCGCCGCGTTGATCATTCAACCGAAAAGAAACTGACCTTCATATCGCGTCATCGTGATATTTTAACGTCGATATTTTTAGCTCTATCTGCAGAAAAATCTGCGGATTGCGAGAATCCATTTTTAACGAATTCTTTTCATCATGCAAATTACGTAATAATCGTACAGTTGAATTCTACCAATTAAGCGATTTCTAATCTCGTTTATTTCTATATTTTTTTTTTTCTATCTCGTTCTCGCTACACACCATATCATATCCCGTTGGGAACGAGGATGAGCTGAAATGACAAAACATTACAATGAATAAGAGGCGTAATTACGTAACTACTATATCGTGCAGCGGGCTTAGTGTGCCCACATGCATATCATTGTCACGTAACAAGTTAGCGTTCGGTTTCCCTCAGTAGCCAGAGTTGTTAGCGATACGAAAATTTGTTTTACATACACCTCTAAAATACTAACTACAATAAAACCTCGCGACAAAATACAAAAAGAAAAGAACACCAAAAGATTTTTGGCTATTTATTTTTTTCTCTACCACAGAATGATTTATAGATTCTCTATCCTCTATTTTTTTATTACTTCATTTTTTCTTACCGTGGAGCTTTGACGAAGATTACCATACAGGATGACGTAATGCCAACTAAGCTATAAAGTATTCCCGCGAGCTGCAGGTAGATAAAAATGTATACGACACACGGGCGATGACGAAGACGGTTCACTACTTCGTGATATTCTCATCCATCTTCCGATGCATTTGTAAAATTTTTAACATCCTGCATATGATTCACTTGTCGTTTATTTCAGCCGAGAACTACCTAGCGCTGCATACAGTAGATTAAAGAAACGGCAAACCGTTGATTGCAATTGACGCTTTGATGCTCCGTGCGAGCTCTAATGTTGATGAATAGATTCAGGAAACGAGTCACGGTCACTCCTTCATTCCGCAAACTGACCGTTACTATCAAATGGGATAAGCTGTAAACTCGCGGCTCTTCGTGTTCTTGGAACGAAGCTTCAGTTTTGCACTTTCTTTTTGTTCTTGAAAAAAGAGATTATGCCCAGCAGAAGCTTCTGTCCTGATGCGTTTCGTGATTGTTCATATTGTATAGAGTCCAGCGGAGTTACGGTGTAACCTCAGCTACGTATTAAATCCGAACTCACATTTATCGTTGGCTTTACTCGACAACTCTCCGTAACAGACAATGGAAAACGATCGAGCGTACGCTTTAAACTTTAACTCCGTCATTACCGCACAACATTATATTACTCGTTGTGACCGGTAAAACAACTATTCTTGTTTTTTTTTGTTTTTTTTTGTTTATGGTGGCTATAACGCTCTATTTGCATGTCGTTATAACGCCGCTGCACTTTATATACCTCGTGTCTCATCTGGTTACAAATTTAATTATTTTTAATTTTCGTTTCTTTTTTTTACAGATATACCCAACGCTGAAACAGGATGGTTCGGTTTTGGGTGGCGCGACACAACGAGTAACGAGGTGAGCGATTTCCGCTAATTATATGGTGACCTATACCCGCGGTACGTTTAACTTCCACATAAATTTTCCACATACCTTTGGGACGCTCATATTTTCATGCACTTGCAATTAGGCATTCTTCGAATTCCTCCTCAACTCGCTTATCGCTACGCCTTCGCTCGGAGACAAACTATACGCTCGCTTTTAATGGATTCGAATTTCTTATTGCGGTTGACATATGAAACCGCAACGATGACAACATTATTATACGTACATATGGCTCCAAATTAATATCCCCGCCGATTGTTATCGGGATCTTCGAGGCTTGGAACTTTGGTGATTCTACATTCTGCTCCTCGTCGCCTTCTTCGTCATTTACCTTGTGGAATAATTCAAGAATTTAATTCGTGTGCATCGGGTATTTCTGTGATTATGTGGGTAGCAAATATCAGAAAGTATCACGGCATCGGATTCTGTGTAGGAACAACTCGATCTCTCTCTTTTTCGCTTTCCGTCCTCTGTCGCGAGTATTTCTTATCCCCTCTCCTCTCTTCTCTCCCGCGCGATCTGGACTCGGCCTTAAATGGTAGCGACGCCGTCGATCTCACCTCTAACCATAGGTGGTACCCTTCGGTATATTCAACTTGAATAAAGTGAGTCAATCCGAATCGTGCTGCACGGACCGTAAAGAAAAGGGGCCTTCGAAATCAACGACACTCTTGAGGAAGCGATCAAATCTCCCATGGGCCCAAGTTTGGCCGGACTTGCGTGGGCCTGAGCGCACGGCTTCCGCAAAAAAAAATTCCACGGTTCCCACGCGTAGCTTCAACTATTTTTTCTCATCTGTCAAATTTTCAGTTCCCTTTTTTGCGAATTTTGCACCACTATATATTTTTCAGTTCAGAAATCGGGTACGCCGGTTCGCCGCCAAGGGAAGTTCTCACTCGTGGGCAGAGCGTTGATTCCATCGACAGGCCTTTTCATCCTAGCGAATGGGTTGACGTTAACTTAGAAGTTCCGAGCATACCGAGTTCTGGAATTACGAATCTCACCACTGACACGAGCATTTATCCGACGACGACTTTTTCTTCCACAGGTGAAGACAATTTCCATTTTTTACAACGCCGGAACGATCGCCTTGAATATTAAACTTTGATTTTGTACAGACAATGGACGGTTGACCTCGGGTCTAAATTTGAAGAATAATATCACGCCGATACCGCCGCCGAGACGACGCCGAAAGAATCGGGGACGTCCACTGCCCCCGAAACCGTACGAGATTATCGAAACTCACGGTAATGGAACCCCAGCAAAATCGTCGAAGAAAATTGAGCCGCTTTACTCTTCGGTAAAGTCACCTAAAAGTAAAGAAAACAAAGTAGGGGATAGAAATTCCGAAAGTAAAACTCCAGCAGCGCAAAATGAGGCGGATAAAAAGGAAGATCACGATAAAGCAGAGGGTAGGGAAAATGATAGCGGGAGAAAAGAGGAGAGAGAAAAATACGAGAACAAGGTAATTAATGTTGTAGAGTATAATTCGTGAATAAATTACGAGCATAATTAAAAAATCAGGTAAACGGTACAAATGGAAGGATTCTGCCGACTATTGACATTACGGAGAGTGAGGAATCTGAGAAGTGTTTTAATCAGAAGAGCAACAACAATGAGGACGAAAGTGAGAGGAAGACGACTGATAAGAAGGACGAGGATTACGAAAAGTTTTCGAAGAGGCAGGAGATCCGGAGTTCCTCAACTCCGAACGGGCATTCGAAGGTAAATTCTGAGTCGAAACCCGTCCCATGCAAGGACCTCAGGGAGTTGGTGAACAGGACGGTAATGGAAGAGGACGATCTTCTCAATATCGTATACCACAGGCCCAAGAATTACAGCACAGTGAGTCTCCCGAATTACGACGAACTTGAAGTGGTTAAAAAAGAGGTAGAAAAGGAGGCGGACGAAGTGGACTCCGAACTAGTCACCCCTAAAAAACCGGAGCGTGCGAGGCACGTCAGTACCAATTCCCTACCCATTGCCAAGGAGCTTTTTTCGTCTCTTCCCGAGGTGAAATAATTATTCTGATTCGAATTTCAATTGCTCTAGATAGCAAGAAAATACATATTTATTGGCAAACCTCCCGTATTTCAGGGAGCGACTGATCGACTGGAAAAGTACATGACGAGGTGTCGGAGTTTCGGAAGTTTGCAGTCACACGAAATTCTGGACAAACTTAAGTCGCAAGTTGAGGAAAACGCGAGTTCGGACGAAGACGACCACTGGGGCGGTCTCGACGATTGGGACCTGGGGGTCGTCGATTGCGAACCTAGCGACGGCCGGTCTCCCTTGGAACCGAATTCTCGATTAAAGGAAAGAAAGGTGAAGAATCTTTTTGTTTGGTGGCGATTTTATTTAATTTGTTTAATTACTCGAAACTTTTTATTGCCTGCAGGGAACAAACGCGGCGCCGATATTTAAGATAGGTGGAAGTGACGTGGTGACAACGAGGAAGGGAGAATCAAAGGCAGAGGTTGTAGTCGACCTGGGGAAAAACGCGGACTTATCTGGAGGCAGTAATAAAGCTGGGAAAAAAGATGCTGACGTAGCAGCGGAGAATGAGAAAAAACCGTTGAACTTATCCATTCCTAGGAACGCCTCCTTCGAGGCACCAAAGTCACCAAATTCTCTGAAATCCGCCCTAAAGGCAGAGGCTAAAAGGAAAATTTCTATGCCCGTCAAACTTGCATCAGAAAAACCCAGCCATCCACTCGAGGACTGGTTTTCCGGTCAGGAAAGGTACGCAGTGAACGACGTGTTGTTAGTCTTGAAAAAAATATCTGCTCTATAATTTTTGAGCCCCTGATTTTTGTCAGGTCCGTGAGATTCTTCGATGTTCCCAAACTCGAGGAGGAGTACGCAAACACTCCCGGTCACAGACCTTCCAAACCGTCTTTGGAAAAAAAAGCAGAAACTGAATATGACGACCGAAGCTACCCCTTCAACAGCACATCCATGGCACCCCTTAATATCGACACTTTTTTCTCAGCTGACGAAGACTTCGGCGGAGCTCCAATCACGAGTAAGATAATTGTACCCATTGGATCGACGCTCTTCTTTACTCGTGATAATTTATTTTTCAGATTCCAACGAGTCGCGAACTCCGAAAAGCTTGACGCGTTCTCTGTCCAACGAAAGCGAGCCGTTTGACGGCTACGAATCGAAAGAGTTAACTCTTGGGGTTGGAATTAATTCTCAGAGCGCTCAACTTTCCAGGACGATTTCGGACGAATCTATTCCAACAGATATGGCTGGGGACGATTCTTCCAGTGAAAGAAACAGCCTGAATTCTAAAAATGGTACGGAAACCGCAAAGGGACTGCAGAATTCGAAAACTCCACCACCTAGTCCGGAACCCAAAATACGCGCGGAGATTTTCGGTGCGGAAAATTTACCAGGAGCAAGACCGACGAGTTTGAAAATTCAAAGGGACTTGGAAGATGCCGGAAGTAACGTCAGTTCCATGACTCCAAGTTTAACCGAACTTGAAGCCGCGCTATCAGACATGCTGGAAAAGGACGATCAGGAAGAACAACGCTCTGTCGATGATCACGTCGATGATTCTAAGGATTCGAATCTCACACATTCGGAAACCCCAACATTTTCTACCCCTGAGGATAAACCGATCGAGCCTAAAATTCTACAAAAGGCCCCCGAAGAATTAATTGCACCGGAAAACAACGGAAATGTTTTCGTTCGTCGCAGAAAAGAAAACACGAAGATCAGCTTGGGGCAGATTTTGGACAACTCTGGAATTCCTGGGTTGAATAAAGCCGAATCTTTTGCTGTAGAAAATGTCAAAAGCAGAGGCAAAAACCCGTTCGAAGATGACGATGACGAAATAGGAGAATCACGATCACGAATTGTGACGCGCGGCGTCAATCCGTTCGACGACGAACCGCCCGAAAAACCGAGTCGTCTTCACAAGACTTCCGATAATATAGACGTCCCGACGCCTCCGCAGCGAAAAAATAAACACGGTGCCACGAGTCCGACGAGCAAAAGCGGTACCCCAGATCTGAACGAGAGCGAATTTCCCATCGTCGATGCGTCGCCACATCCAAATGACAGATTGATTTGAGGGTTTGTTGAAATTTCGAGAACATTTCGAGGCGATGATGCGAATTTAAACGGCTAAACTTTCCGACAAATATCTCATAAAGTTGTAATATTCTTGTAACATAGTGTATGTATATCGTTAGATGAACGGGAGGATAAGGAAGACGACGTACGTGCGAGGTGCTTTGATACTGTAAAACAGAGGAATATATGCCAACGTTGATGTAATAAAAAATGTAATATATTGCGAACTAAGGTAACGAGCTCTCAATTTTTAACTTTTTTAACTTACGCGTGGAATATTCATCGAGTGAGTATTTTTTTTTCCTGTATCGATTTCGTCAGACACACTCGATAAATATTCCACAAATTTTAATCGATATCTTATTCATCGTCGTTTTCCCTTATATTTTTATCTGCACTGGCTTTTGATATCGTTTTTCGGTATAGTTGAAAACCAGGTCCTCGGATACGTCGTGTATCGGTTGATATCACCGGAACGTCAAGGATTTACTTTATTCGACAAAACAAAACAAAAGAAAAAAAAAAAATCCAGGGTGGCATCGGGTTACCTATTATTTTTTTTTAATTATCTCTTCTACCGAGAGTTTCGTCATTATACGCTCTGTAGCGGACCCTCATGGCGTCCTTAATCACTTTAGGCCCCTTGTTACCCACTCTCCCGTTAACTGCATTCAGGTTCGCAAAGAATAAAGGATCGGGAGAGTAAAAAAGAGGAGATGGGGCAGCAAAAGCGAACCGGAAATGCTCGAGTAATGACTAATTTCACGTCCAAGTTGAAAACACCACGTATAGCTTATACCGCGCGTAACTTTGTAACGCGGGTATTTTGCATCCCCCTTTTTTTCTCGTTTTCTTTTTACCGTCACATTGTCTTCGGGGTGACATCGAGTCTCGGTGATTCGCCAGTGACGAAACGAAAAAAGTACACGGGCTCAGCGTGGTTATTATAACCTTGGAACAAGGGCGGGAAATTTTCACCTGACGCTGCCCGAGTGCCATAACTTATCCCTCCCTTAATTCCCACTTCCCTCCACAACTTCGCTCCTCAAAACGTACCGGCGTATTTTAAGATAATTAGCTTTCTTCTGACGAACAGTTTCCTATCATTCACTCGTCTCTTCCCCCTTCTCACTCCCGAAATTTTTTCCCTTTTTTTCTTTTCTTAACGTGAGAACCGAAGATGAATAAAATAGGTGCGCAGGTGGTAGAAAATATATGTACGTCAGTTATACCCGCTTTCGAGGTGATATTTTTTAACAAAAATCCTCAAACTTTTCTCCTTCTTATTAACCGACTGTCTAACTTGAAGTTGGTAAAAACGATCCGTCCGTTGCGTGTGGAACATGAGAAAATTAAATATTTTCGAAAAGTGAAAACAAAAATCGGCGCACATGTCTTAGAAAACTAATCTCTTCATCTTCTCATCCCAATTTCAAGCTTACAACTAGATAAGAAAACTACTACACGAGACACGTAGTTTGTCGTAAAAGACTTAGCCTAATCTGTATACACCGGGTAAGTAAGTCCGACTGTCTGATGGGGTGAAATAGAGAATTACGTGGGTGGCTCGTGTGTGCGGAGAAAATAGGAAGGGTGAGAGGTAAGGGATCGTTAAGAATATGCAGTTCCCTCCCACAGCGCGGCACCATTTGAGAGTTAATTTATAGAGCGGTAGAGCTATTAAGATAGTCTTCAGGTATACCAACTAACGGGGGGTGGTTTTCAGAGCTGAGTTTTAGCGGGGAAGAAGGGGGGTGAGTTTCGGCGATCGTCCGCGATAGAGTTTTTGCCCGTAAACTCTTGGCATCGCGTAGTACGCGGGGAAAAGGAAGAGCTGTTGCATGGTATATCTGTATTTATACCCACAGTGTTTACTAATTTAGTCCTAATTAGTTTTTCCGCGAGTGGTTTAATCCGATATACTATACAGCCGGTCGTCGCCGGCTGGTGGAGGTTGAAAAAGGGCATTTCGGGTATGTTATTTGCTCAGGACTACGTTTCTTGCGCTGCACTTTTAGCTACTGCCCGAAGGATATAAGGATTAGGACGATATTTAAAGTAGACGGTTAGCAGTTGTTTATATCCACTACTACCTGCCACGAGAAAGAAGAGATTAATTTTATCGCGAAACAACTAAATCTGTCTTAAACGCTGGTATACGAAAAGTCAAGAACGAAAATCGAGCCAAGAAATTTTCGAACTTTGCGTACATAAATCTCACTACTGTCATTCCTAGAGCCTTTCACCATTTTCACGATGGCGAGATTTTTCGAAGAAAATTTCATCGAAAATCTTCGTCGATTAATTTTCATTTCAATTTCGAGGAGCTGAATTAGGATTTTTCATTTTATCGATAAACTTGCTGTCAGTTTTTGAGCGGAAAAAAAGCTTCGGTTGAATCCCAGGTTCTTCGGCGTGCAGTTCCTCACCCTCAATTTTTTATTCCCACCCCATGCGTCCTAATGCACGTTCCCTCCCGGTGTTTCGTAGTGTTTTTTCTGCTTATACGTGAAGCTTCCATTAGAACGTTGTGAAACTTTTATTACCACAAATAGAGTTGTTAGGTACGAGGCTCAGTTATACGATACGAGATACCCACCGCTTTATGCCCAGTGGAAGTAACTAAACATCAGTAAAAAAAAAGAAAATAAAAAAAGAAAGAGAGAAATATAAGAGAAGTCAGAAAGAGCTAAGGTCTTCGTGTCAACTTATACGATCGCCTTTATACAGGATGAAGAAATTTTACTTATTTCAACCCTCCGTTTAAAATCTTTGCGAACGTTGTAAAGAATGCGACTCTAATTTCGTTTTCATCTGCATCGCCTGTAGGGGTAAGGGAAAGCTGTTGAACAAAGACTGAGTGAGATACGGGGGGAGGGTGAGTGATATCGATTTAAATGTAAAACCTGAAAATCGAAATGGTTTTTTGGTGGATATGGAGGTGAAATGGGTGGGAGACAGGGGCGTAAAATTAATCACCTCGTAATACGGGCTCGCAAAAGCTGAGGGTTCGAGGTCTACACGGGGTGACGAGATCTGCTGTTTTGCGAATGAGAAATTGCAGAGTGTTGGGGTAGGAGAGAAGAGAGAGAGAAGAAAAAAAAAAAAAACTAGCGTAGAGAAAGTTGGTTGCAGAAATGTAGGTAAAAATAAAGATAAAAATATAGAAATAAAAAGAATAACAGTAACAATGACGATAATAATAATAACGAAACTGCGTGTATACAGGGGTGGAAATTGGGGTAAGGTAAAAATTGTAAAAGTGAAAAAGTAAAAGTGGTAAGAAACCCCATGAAAATAGGGTCTACCTTTCGTCATGCAATTCGGCATTGAAGGTAGCGACGAGTTGGTGGTTTTAGGTACCCCACCAGTGCACGGGGGTTGGATGCTAGAGATAGGGGATGAAGATAAAACAAAAGCCGTTACGGTTTAGTGCGCGCAGTTTGGGGCGAACTGAAATACAAGAGAGAAACTGAACGCGTGAGAAGAAGGCGGAGGTGAGAATAGTGTAGAAGAAAAGGCGAAACATCGACTATAGAAATATAAAGGGGCGGTCGCCGTGGGTCTAGTGCAAATTTTCCCTCTTTGACTGCCGCTACGTTTCTGGGTAGAGATGGTTGAATGTGTCAGTCGGTCGTTACGACGCTCCTTTTTTTTTTATCTGCATCACCGCGAACGAAAATCACCTCAACTATAATCCAAAAAAAAGAAAAACCTGCGAATAACTCCGCAAAAGTTTATTAACGATGCGAAAAAAAATCGCCGAGTCACATCGTCCCAGTCCACGCGTTTTTTCGCAAACCGGGTTTCCTCCCCTGTGGGATAATCGGGAGTTTTGGGCAGGACACCTTCGCCTCCTAAAAATAGAAGAGAGGAGTGACTCCGGAATTCTATGCTCGCGTCGCATACTTATGCCACTAAGTTATGCCTTCGTAAACCAGCTACCGGTGGAGACATACCTATACCTGTTTTATTCATCCCCCATTTTTCTTCCCTTACACCTTTTTTTCTGCGTATTTACTTAGACGGTAGCTGTTACGTTGTTCGATATGAAAACGTACACGTATACCTATTTAAAAAACCGCACAAAAAAAAAAATTACCATCGAAATCTGGAATAGAAATTTTACATCGATCGATCCATCGGGCTATAAATTATCAGTCTATAACGCAGCGATGACCCGCTTCAATTTAATTTTAGAATCACTAATCAATCGTGTCTATAATTGATTGGAAATTATAATTTCATAGCAAATTTTTATTACACAATTATATGCTGCGACGATTAATTATAGGCGAGGAGGCCTCGCAGTCAATAATTTTCAAATTCCAGCCGACATTCAGATAGCAGATAATATTTGCCGATCATTATTATGATTACTTGACTCAGAGGACGTCCGTTTGATCGCCGTTACCTGTTTACGTCAGGCCGGCCGTCCGCAGTTCCTCATTCCGTAACACGACTACACGGTACACATGGCTAGTAAGTGCGTAGTAATTTAAAATTAATTATTTCTCGTCGCGATGCGAGGACGTTCGGATCGGAAAATCGTCGATGAAATGGTGAGTAAAATTTAGGCACATAAAAATAATTACTTGAAAAATAACGAGGCCCACGTGATCGAATGCGAAATTTTTGTAAGGTGCGTTTTCCTTTTTCACGTGATTTGGTAGAAAAATTGCGAAACCGGATAGAAATACTGACGCATAATTTTTTCATCTCGTTTCTCTTCCGCGCCTAAACAAAAAAATGTATAAGAAAAAAAAAAACCGGAGGGTTTACGGCGCCTGTTTTCCGGGTGGAGGGTAGGGGTATGTCTTGTAAGTCATGTGTTTAAACGACTTTATTACGAGGCCGCGGCTGCTGTCACAACGTCGTAATTACGAGAGCCCCGAATGAAGAGGTATACGAACGAGGGGGTCCAGGGAAACGGAGAGTAATTAACATCGAGTCAACTCCAGACCATGTGCCAATAATTTTACACCCCCTTCTTCCTTTTCCTCTCTCTCTCTCTCGCTCCTCTTTCGCCTCTGCCCCATCCGTCATACCACAACTCTCGCGATTTCTCGTATATACCTTCCCGCCCAGCGTAGTTTCAGATTCGAATGAATTACCCTTGGGTCACGTTTGCCACGGTAAATGTATAACTAGGTGGTAGGTAGACGGAAATACATGTGAACACGTATGTGCCGCACACCTCATATCCATATGCATATTATTATGTCTACATGGTTCGTCTCTTTCGCGGGCGTTATTTGTGTTATAAGTGCGTGTGCAGTGTTATTCCGACGTACAATACGGCTCGTACTTACGTAACATATACACAAATGTTAATAGCGTTAACCAAAAGGGTTGAAACAACAACCAACCGTTCAGACGTTTAATTGTACGCGAGTGTTTCTTTCTATAATTTGGTTGCGCGTACCCTTGTAAAAATAACAATATTAATTACATTCCACCCTTCGATTCCCCCTGGTTTCTTTATTATTTCATTTTTTCCCTCTCTTCTTCTCTCCACTCCACCCCCGCAGCTCCTGCATCCCTGGTTCTCTTTTTCTCTCTCTCTCTTCCTCCCGCAACTCTCAACTCCCTTGGAACTCGAGACTCCGCGTTTTACCTTCGAGGGTTTCACTTCAAGGATATGGCTTTCTTCCGAGAAATGTGTTACACTTATTCTCCGCACCGGTTGAATTAACAACGCGAATATAATTTGAACGGTTGCTCTATTATTGTTGCTCCAATTTGAAGGGAAATACGAAATAAATAAATGAATAAGTGAAATAAATGAATAAATGTATAATTAAAAAGTAGGGTCGTCGGATTGGAGTGAAAAAAAATGTCAACTGCTACGGGTTCTTTTTAATCGTACTGATTACGCTTTGATTTTTTTTCTCTTTCTTTTTTTTTTTAGCGAACAGGAATTTACCAAACAGCGATGATTTCATTACTGATAGATAATAATGATCATTGCAATCAAATGAATGAAATGACAAATTCTCGATGTGAAAGAAATTCTGGGGATGGGTGAACGGTTGATACAATACTGAATGTAACGTCGTATAATAACCACCAGAATGTGGAGATCTAATAAAAGTTGGTCAGCGTGAAACCACCTCACTAACGAGATACATAAAGTCCCAGATGCAGGGGCCTGAGCTAGAGCGAGAGATTTTAGAAACAACCCGTTCCAGCTTATTAAAAACAAAACTACGATCATAAATTCTATTCTGGAAATGATTGTCCAGTCGAATCTCGAAATGTAAGAGAACGCCAATTCTTCCAACCATTTCTGTATTCACGCACCATAACATTTGCTTGCCGATTTGCAATTTCACCTTTCGATTTAGCTTGCAGATTCGAATAAACTAAGCAATAGAAGCCTTTGTTGGGACATGACTCGATAGAGTTATACCTTTCAGAAGAAAAAAAAAAAAAATAGAAGCCTTTGAAAAAAATGTCGATTTTTGACCCCAAAATCGACAAAAATGTAAAGTCCCCCCTTTGGATTTTTTCGAATTTTGGGGTCAAAAATCAAAATTTTTTTGATGCAGTTTTCTATGGTATTCTTATGTATTTTGATCTCAAGAATCAGAATCTAAAAGCTAAATCGATCGATCTGTAAAATTGATCGACTTATAATCGATTTATCGCTCGGTAACACGAAATCCAGCTCTGCAGTTCATGAACAAAATTGATCGTGAGGTGTAATACTTAATTTCTCAACTCTCACAGATCATTTTTTATCCACAAAGATTTGAAAATTTTTGTGTATTCTCAAATATGCATACGAATTTTCTACGTGATTCTCGCCCAGCGAACTTTCACCTCCACATTTTCATAGGACTTGTCAAGGGTGGTTTCGTTCCCTTGCGTAGTTTCGTAGTAGTATAGAGGGTTGAAAAAGGGCGCGAATCGTGTAGATATTGTTTCTGGCCCGAGGCTAGTTGAAGATACTGACCAACCGTTGGGCAAACGTAAAACGAAGCAAAATCAAGCGCATAACTCTTACCCTCTTTTGTGCAGGGAAAAGATATGAGAAGCGTTTTATTACCAGCAATTAAAGGATAAGCCTTATACACTGTCCGGAATTTTTCACATATATCTCGCGCGATACGTAGAACATTCATAAATAAATTTCAAAAAATATCCATCCATCGATTTATTCATCGAATTATTAAACATTGCAGTTCAATCTCATGAGCTGATGTTTGAAAAAAAAAAGAAAAAAAAAAAACGGACTGCGAATGAAAGAAATCTCCCTATTTCAACGGATGAGAAAAGTGGAAAGGATGAAAAAAAAAAAAAAGAGCCGAGTGTATGAGGATCCGAAGGGCTTACATTTTCACCTAGGTACGTATACACCCACTTTTATCCCAGCTGGAGCATATTATATAACGTTATATGTATATATGTCGGTGGGGTAAGGGGTGGGAAAAACTTTACATATATCCGTTTACGAGAGAGGGAAATTGCAGTAGCGGTATAGACGGGGTAGGTACCATCAGAAAAGAGGATTGTGCAGAGAATATAAGAGAAAGGGGGGGGGGGGGGGGGGGGGGAGAAAGTGGTAAAGCTTTTTGCGTCCCTTCGGAACGTTTGTCGCCCTACTATCAACCCGAAAGTACCCTACCAGTTTGAACTGAGACAACGACGAGGGTGAAGAAGAAGAAGAAGAAGAGAAGGAACGGATAGCACGGGTACGACAACGGCGACATTATAGTCGAGGACATCGTGTACCGTTGGACGACTTAAGGGTGTGAGGGAAGAGCGGTATGAACCGCTTCGGGGGGTAGTTTTGGAATAATATTTTTGGCGACGTTCCATCCTCTGTACCTCCTGTTCTTTCCGTTATGTACCATGACATAGGTATGTACCGTTTATTTCCAAAATTTTCGTTAGGTGTCTCCGCTAAGTAGGCCTTACGAGGCTCGTTTAGGTAATGGCTGGACGTTATACGTTAAATATCTACGTATACGTTACACGTTACACGTTCCCGTGTTACGCGCGTTACGTGTAACGTATTTACGCCGCCTCAACTACGCTATACGTATTTCTGACTCCTATATCCGCAGGTTCCGTCGGTAGCCTCAGTCTACCGAACTACCGTGGTTGGCTGATTTCTCCTCCCCCCTTCGCAGAGGGGCGAAGATGGGTTGGCTCGCGTTGACTAAATTTTCAGGAAGGTTTGAGGCCAGGAATAGGCCTAGGGAAACGATTGCAACACCAACCGTCGTGATCCACAGACGAGGGTAGTTATCGTTTGGCAGGGGTGCCAACCGCATCGTGCCACTTTGATACGATATGATATCACCCGGTTGCGGTCGCGTTCCCCACCCCCACCCCCCACCCCACCCCACCCCAACCGCTTGGAAGCTTTCGTCCAACGTGCAACGACCCCCCCCAAATCCACCCCCAACATTATACCGAGAGTATAACATTGCATACATGAATATCTATGCATACCTGTACATGTTTATCCCATGCATCCCTAATTGTATCCATATACACAAACTATCCGCGGTGATCAGAAACTGCGTCCGGGTCAAGGAGAAAAGGATAAACCATCAAGAACGAGGAATCGGCGAGGAAACGGGAAGAGGAGATGACTTGGATTCGAGATTTTGGTGAGAAATAAATTTTCCTTCGAATGTGCGAATTTCTCTTTTTTTACTACAATGATGTAGTATGTGGTTTACCGTGGTCGGTGGCAAGAGGTGAAATACAAGTAGGTTAAGTTATGGGTAAAATGAAGTCCTTTTTGCCGGGGGCGACTAACATCCCCTAAATGAAACTCCTGGCGGGACTCTGACCTCTGGATCTATTCGTGGTATATATGCGATAAGCCTCGAGCACAGGATCGTAACTTAATTCCAGGATAATAGGGAGGTATATACAAGCAGGGTACGGGTACACCCTCATGCAGCTAACATCTAACCATATACATATAATATAATACTTGCCTAAGGTAGCAGGTTCCCGGAGTCGCCTGAGAGGAAAGTAGAAAAAGGATGAAAAAGAAGACTCACGGATTGATCGTCCGAGCGGTGCAGTCTGACGGAGACGAGCGTCGGAAGGTCGTGAATTTTGAACTTTATCGGTGAGTTTGGTTTCTCATTTATTTTCCACATCACCTATGAAGCTTGCGCGCTACCTGTTAAAAAAAAACACAAAAAAAGGAAGTGAAGAATTTTAATCAAGATCTGTGTAAGACACGCGGTGGTTAATGAGAGAGAGTATCAAGGGGTCCTGTCGCTGTTCCGGTGGGATAGTTTGGTGTTTTGTTTTTTTCATAATTTTTTTGGGGGGGGGGGGGGGGGGGGGGTTGTAGGCGGAATTCGAAAACGTGCGGAGAGACGCGGATAAACGACGTTAGATCGTCTGTACCGTTTCGTATCTCATCGTCCCTTTTACAGCAGTAGTCAAGGGACACGGGAGGGTTGAAGGAGGCGGTGCCGGTACCCGCGTAGATAGGAATAAGGACGACCCGTTGCGGTATAGGTATATCGCGGTGAACAGAAAAAAAAAGAAGGGAGAGAAAAAAGAATGGTTGGAAGAATTCGCACGGGACCGCAACCGCGAAGAGGAGCGAGATGGAAAGTGAAAAAGGAGAGGTATAACTTCGAGTCCAAAGCCTGGCTTGAAATGAGACTCGGCAAACAGCCTCTGATTGAATACCCCCTCCATATCTTGGCAGGAAATTCCCTTCGCGCAAGTTCTAAATAACCGACGATGCGTAATCCGAAGAAAACCGACAACCTTCTTGTCAGTTGGCAAATACGTATACCTACTCGAATTAACGCCAAGGTCAGAAAAAACTTAGGGGTGAAAATTATTTTCTCCTACTTTCCATTATTCGTTTTTTTAAATTTTTTTATCATCTCTTTCATCTCATCTTCGTTCCCTTCGTAAAGGAGGAATGGAGATTTCTCTCTGATATTTTTCTCCGCTACACGAAGAGTATAGTGAAAATCCTTTAGAAACTTTAAAATCAATTCCCTGTATCACGTGGGATTCCTTATATTCCGTACGGGTGCATACGTGTGTTTCGCGAAAAGGTAGGTGAGAAAATAATAGTAGAAGGTGGCGAACGGATGAAACCACCGAGTTTTACAACCCTCAGGAGTGTCACTTGCGCTCGGTTTTACTTTTTCTTGCTCATCCTCGCGTCCTATACGCTTCTCCTTCAGGGTATTTTTTTTTTATCTTTTTATCCCTACTGTTTTTTTCTTTCCTTCTTTTATTATTATCATTTCGTTTTACTTCTCTTTCACTTCTCGCTCACTCGCGTCTCCTTTCTCTCGTCGTTTGACACCCTATATGCGGTACCTAGGTACGTATACGTCGGAAAAGTCACCAGGACGCGACGTTAGCGTCCTCGCCGTTCTCGTCGCGTGGTAGGAAACGTATATATAGAAGGTATTTTTACGATCGTTCCATTTATCGAGGGCGTTAAGCACCCCCCTTCACGCGAACCGACCAAACAACCAACTTCACGTCAGTGATTCCCCCCCAAAAAAGAAAAAAAAGTAAAAAAAAAAACTTTCACATCTAAAAACATACCACATACATACCTGTCACTGGTATTTCAATTCCATCTAAGCAGGTGACTGTATTTTTTTGTCTCTTTTTTTTTCCATATCTTGTGCATTGCAATGAGAATTTCTGCATAGATGGTTTCTCGTCGATGCGTTTCCATTTTTATTCTTACGCTCTACCACAGCAGTTTTTTTCTTCTCGTTCTCACCTCACACTAGTCGAAAGTTTTTTAAAAATTTATTGAATACTCAGTTAAAGGAAAATTATTTTCTTTTTCAAGGTGAAGAATTTTATCGTTCATCCCTTACGGATTATACGTATACTATGCACACCCTACTCTCTTTACCCACGATCGTTTTGCAACAGTTTGCGGTTAGGTGCGGGTAAACACCCCCTTTTCAGGATTACCTACTACCTAGCAGACGATCACGAATGCTGGTATCTGCTGGTATGGAAGAGAAAACGTGTATAAAACGGTAGACAAATGACTAATTCGTTCAACCCGGATTTAAGTCACCCTTATAGATCTGCGGGACATGATTTATGTGCGATATTCGATAGATTCAAGGAACTACCGTAGATTTTTGAACCTGTACGTTAAACAATTGCACAGAAATTAACCCTCCGTCTGTACTGCGGGTCCTAAAAGTTTAGCTAATTTTTGTTCTTTTAGAAAAAAACGTCAGAAGATCTGGAAAAATTTTGAAAAACTTTTATAACATCCTTTTTCATGACCCAATCATTTCTTCAGTTTTTTTGCGGAAGGGAGCCAAGGCCCTCCCTTTTCTAATTCCGGAGAATTTTGCTGTGTCCTAAAAGACCCACAGTACAGACAGAGGGTTAAAAAATGTCTCACTGTTATGCTTGTCAATGATTGAATTAAAATCAAAACTTGATCGGGTGTTTCTAACGGTAAAATAATAATAACACCCCAAAACTCTGTGTTTAGTCAGTTTTGCGTACACCACAACCGAAGGGGTGATTTTCCAGGTAAAATGGAGGCGGAGGGGGTGGGTTGCGAAGGAACTTGTTGTACAGGCAGTAGCAGCAAATATAAACTTGTCGACAAACTACATACTAAGGAGTTATCAGGGCGTTTCTGCCATTCAAAAGACTTCCGCTAGGTTGTCGTTAGGTATGTAAGCGTGCGTACTTACTATACCTATATGCCTTGAGCAAAGGTTTCGAGGGTGGAAGTAAAGAGGAAGGGAGGTGGGAAAGTCTGTCGTTTGTGTAACCGTTCATTAATTAGTCGCCAGCTACTCGGTACCACCGCACATAGTTTAAGTTCACGTATACCGACCACTCCCACAGCAGCAACTGTTGCAATGCAATCAATGTTATGTGGAAACTTATGTACATTATACAAGTTCACATACACAGATATTTCTTGTACGTTTCGCGCGAATTTTATTCGAAGGAAAATAAAGTGGAAACATTTTTTCTTCAAATTAGGGGATGAAAAATGATCCGTATTTATATCGTCGATAGTGGTTGAGTCCGAGGTTGTGTTAGATTGCAAAAAAATAATTTTGATAAATTGAAAACCGAAGAGGGGAAAAAAATTAGGGGATGTTTTTCGGACGTAGACGCGAATATATCCACTGCGACGTAAATTTAACGCGCGCCTTCGAGTATTCCACGGTATAACATAGATAGCCTCGATATTTATTAGGGACCAATTAATTTAGCACCGCACAACGGAATGAACGAAACATTAAACCGTTTACGTGGCTATATAGATGTGTACTTATAGCACCTAGCAACTCTCTGCTTTCGCGATTCCTCTCTCTCGCCGTGTATGAATGTGTACAGAGCTTTGTACGAGTGTTGCGGGGGTTTGAAACGACGAGAGAAAGTGAAAGAGAGAGAGAGAGAGAGCGGTAGGGGTGGCACACGGGAGAACACGGGGGTTTTAACAGGGGCTAGCAAAATTTATGCGATTACCCGGGTAACATCAAACGAATAACCTATACCAAACCGCTTTACCGCCAACCCTATACCTACTATATGGAATTATAGTACGTATATTATATATACCAACATCTTTTTAACCGAACGCGTGCAAACTCCCTACGACCGCGTCAAACAACCATCCGCGTTTCACCCCCACCCCCTCTGTCACGCATCGCGAGATGAGAATCTCCGTTTAAATAATAATCAAGCAAGATCAGAGGTGAACAAATCACGCGAAATCAATGCCACATAGTGGGTTACTCGTTGTACACAATTCATCTTCACTTTGAAGTGTAATCTTAATTTTCTTTGTTTTTTTTTAATCAAAAATGTCCTTTATCGTTTGATGAACGATATACTCATGTGATATCGCGGAAGGAGGGAACCGCGTTTGTTCGAATAACTTTCTCATGTGAAATAAGAGAAAAGGTAAAAAAGAAAATAAACCGAAGGAAGAAAAATAAGTAATCCCTCATGATCCAGAAACGTTTTTATCCCACGGGAATGGATCATCCTCTCCCCTCCTTCCCCACCTCGCGGATCCAGGTATGTAAATGCATAGGTATCCTCAGTTCCTCCTACCTATTATACATACGTATGCCTATGTACTTGGAATGCATGTGCTTTCCGCGTATATATGTAATATATATAGGAAGGATATATAGCTACGTGCAGGATGTGGATAGACGGGTAGTGTCGCGGACCTGCGCTCTGTAGTCTGGCAGGATTTTGGCGAGAAGAGTGGGACTGGGGGGTGCGCGAGGGTGAAGACGAGGACGAGGGTGACACCCTGCAGTCCGCCGCGAGAGTCGGGAGCGTCAAGTCGCGCCTAAAGGAAGCGCGAACCGATGGAGAAGCAACCCCCGCTGCTACGAAATGTTCAAATATTCAACTTGTCAGTGCCGCACCGTCCGCCGTTTCATTTTATACGGGGGTGGAGAACGCCGACTGAGGTCAGTTACGTACCGATGAAAACGAACTGATTTTCTCTCAGTCGATTTTGTGCACTGGACGGACCACGTCCCCCCCCCCCCCCCCCCGGTTCTCCATTTACGCGCACCATCAATTCGATGAAGTACGCGGGTATATGACAAAACCGCGAAATTACCTTTTTTTTTCTTCCTTTCGATTTTTTCTCACCAAAACGATCAAAGATCAGAATTTTTATGCGGGACGATGGTACCGATCAGCTGTGCAGATTTATTATTTCGTAATCAAGTTCATTTCATTTTTTCTTCTCCTTCTTTATTTGAACGTAAAAATTTTTTCGATCGCGTGTGATACAAATATATATTACAGATTTATTCTACGTCGGAAGAAGAGAGAGAGAGAAAGAAAGAAAGAAAGAAAGAAGATCGACGACGAAGATGATCAATAATACGTAAGAAGATACAAATACTTGAGGGGTGAATTTCACGTCGAAGAACCCGAGAAATGAGGAATGAAGATTACGGGGGTGAGTTAACTCTTGGGTTTTATTTTCTAAGATGACAAATTCTTATTATTCTTAATCTCTCGTCGTTTACATTTCCTCTTCCACTTTTGTATGCCCTGAACCACGTCCTCTTTGTCCCCGCAGTTTCTATTTCCTTTGTCCGTCGCGATTTTCAGTATATATATGAGCGGTTTTCGGGGCTGTTTGCGGAAAAGACAGGAGACACATTGTCGACCGGATATCACCCTCCCGGCTTTTGAACGATTAGGGTGGTCCCTCCGAAGCTTGATCTCTGGTCAGTCACGATTTTCCCTCAAATTACCCCTCGGACTTTTAACTAACATGAAAAAAAAGGTATTGTTTCAACCACGTATAAATTACAAATCCACGAATTTCATCCCCCACGTAATCCTCGACGGGCAAAGTCACGAACGACTCGTTTGCCGATATTTTCTATACACACTATAGTACAGTCAGCCCGTCTACGGACCGCCAGAAGAAGCCAGAAGCCAAAAGCCACGAACATTCGGGTTAAAAAGGTGCCGGCTGAGGCCTCGGGTGTCAATCGATACCATCATTGACACGTCGTCTGGTAGAGTCTGAGTTTCCGTAGCGTATGAAAAGAAGGCTTTTTTTTTCATTCTCATTTTATCATCTTCTATTTTCCATTCATTTATTTATATTTTCCATACCTCGTCTCAATTTTAGAACCGGGGCGGTTCTCTGGGACAATAAAAAAAGAAGGAAAACAAAGCAAAAAAATTGTACCACCGAAGTTCTGCCTCGATATTAAAGGTACATGCGAGGGTATGAAATTTCGGTCAGACCGATCATATATCCTTCAGGATCGGGAAAATTGACCGTAAAAAAAAACAAACAAAAAAAAGTTTTATCTTTGATGCAGTATAGAATAGCTCGCGGTGGTATATTCTGTATCATGACAAGAAAAAAAAATAAATAAAAAACAACACCATTTATGGGACATCGGTAGCGACCTGATCCCGGTAATATTTATTTATATATTTTTTTCTCTCTCCCCCCAGCGGTATTACCCTTCAAAGATCAAGGGTGTTGTGTGCCTGACTCGCGGAACACCGAAAAAATAGCTCGCTTTTAATGCCTGTCGTAAGAAATCTTTTTATCTATAATAACTAATAAGTCCCTAAAATTATCACGTAAACATTAGCTTTTACGTTATATATATCCAATCTCAAAAGGGATCACAGGGATTAGTTTTTATTTCATTTTTTAGTTGGCTTTATTTTTTTTTTATTATTTTTTTTTTTGTTACAAAATTCAAAGATTACAAAACGTGTTCGCGTGTTCGCTTTGAATGTGAACAGCTATATAGGGGTGGTAAAAACAAAATTAGAGAAAAAAAAGAACTGGGCTATTAAACGCGAGACAATTATAATACACCCGTGTTTGAATCGTTTCAGCTATTCTCTGTATTAAAGTCTGAAATAGTGAGAAAACTGATGGATAGACGGAAGGCATTACCAAAAATACGTACGTGCAAGTTTATCGCACGGATATAGGTATACCTGTGTATATGTATAATGGTATATGAAAAAGGGAAATAATGCTCGCGCGAATAGTCACGCGAGGTCGATGTTGAAGTTTTCGGGGTGGTGGATGGTGGTGTGAAAGGGAAGGAGTTTTCTGCGTCTGCATATCTGCTATTTGCCTGCCGGTGCTGTTCGAGGGTGGGATGGTAAACGGCTCCAAGTACTACAGTATTTTACGGTATATCACAGTGTATATGGTGATCGTGATGGCGATGGTGATGGTAATGGTGCTTCGAGGCACATGGTTTGCTCCTGCTCCTGCTGCAGTTCCTACTAACTGCAGGGTTTGAAATTTCTCACTCTCTCTCTCTCTCCTGCAAAACCACCCTGGCTTTGATCTCGAAGTTCGGTGAACGGCAAAATCAGCCGAGGCAACGTTATGTAGAGCGCTAATATTGCGTATGTTTCATTGTGGAAAGACCAACCTGATGTTGATTTACGATTAATACCTTCACACCCGTTGTACGTGAATATAGATTTATTAAACATTTATGGCGTGTGATTGGATATCGAAGCACTTCGTCGTAAATTTAATGCTGTACTAACAGCCGCAGTTCGCTATAATTTAACTATAGATATTCTATTTTTGTAGTCTCAAGTCAGGTAAAAATCGCGCGTCAAACGTCAGGCGTCGAAAAACTATTTCTAATTTTTTTTTTTCTTGTTCCCCCGAATGAATAATTAAAAAGGTACTTTCGTACACAACCATTAGCCTGAAACTTAAAACTTAAAAAAAAACAAAGAAACAGATAATATCTTTCTTATTTTTCTCTCGTCTATCGCTCTAAGTACAAATCTTCCATTTCTCGGTCACTCGTTATTATAGAGCGAAGTAACTACGGCGGTGAGAATTTGAAAGACGGTAGGACGTCGTGTTGTTCGACGTTTCCATTGGACAAAAAGGTTCGTCTCATTTTGTGGTAGTAGAGCACGAAGACCTGCCTATGCCTCACGAAAACATTCGCTCCGAATGCTCGCTTAATGTTGAAGATTTTCCTAGGAAAAATTTTTTTTTACCATTTCCCTACGCCCGTTAGCTACAAAATACTATAACGAGAACGAATCGATGTCTAGAGAATAAAAACTAGAAGAAATAAAGAACAACTGTTTGAAGGGTTGAAAAGACGAGAAAAAAAAGTTCGTGTATTCGTCTCGGATAATTTGATCAATGATAAATTTTAGTATCTGGATTCTCCGAAGCGTCGTGGTATTTATGGGCTGTAGTTGTGTAAGGTTTTGAGGTAGGTCTGACCGAGACTGAGTTGCACTACTGGCACGTTGGCGGTCGCGCGGTGTGGTTAACGAGGCGGTTTTGAAGCTCCTGTGCAAGCAATGTGCAGAAATTCTCCAGTTCAGGTTAGGGGGAAACCGATTCGGTATATAAAATGGAACGAGGTTACCTTTCGTTTCGCGAATTGGACTGCAAATTGCAATTGCGTCAAGCGCTTCGCGATTGCGTCGAGTGCCGGTGGTGGTGGTACGAAAAGCGTTGCTCTCGCAATCGGCTACGTCAGTTGCAGTCGTATTCGTTGTACTCCATGGTCACGCACAAAGTTATACGTAGCCTTTTGAATTCACTTAATTCTACATACGCAGTAGCCACAATTATGACGGACATTTATAATTTCAGCCTGCAGACGAAAAGACGGAATTAATTTTATACAATTTTCCTTGCCCTTTCTTTTTTTTTCCAGGTTTTCTTTATCTTTTTCTCCTTATACCGTACACACTCTAAGAAATTAAAGAAAATTTGATCGGAATACTCTGCAATTGCCCGTGCATTTCGTAGAAGTAAAATGGAAGAGGGGATTGATAATGCGCTGGCTTTAGTTTCAATGAAATTAGAATGTGAGTCCCGGCTCATTGGAGCCAATACCGATTCTGCATATATACCTATACATGGGAGGGTTTCGAATTCGTATACCTTTACGAGTATAAATTGCGACGGGTGTAGTACCAGGTACCATACCACCAGCGACATCACCATCTGTGCACAAACTCCTGCAATGTACGTGCAGATATAGCGCGATTCTCAAATTTGCATATTTTAATCCGCAAGCAAACAAAAAAAGTCGCCTACTCAAGTTCTCTTATTAGGTTCTACTCGTTCGACTATATCGTGTCTGGCTAACACTTTTCTTCCTCCTCTTTTCACCTTCTTTTTATTCACTTTTCCTTTTTTTTTTTTATATTTTTTATCCGTACCTTTTGACAATCCGTTTTTTTCTTTCCCTTTCCCTTTCCCTCACTATTTCCCTCTCTCCATCTCACTACTGGTACGTGATATCGATCTTTACCTATACGCATACACTACAGGAGCTGATTCTGTATCGCCTAGACTCGCGCGATAGCCCAGGGCGGTCTTAATCCAACTATAGTGAAAGAGATTACGTTGATAAATTAGAAATGGGGAATGACAAAGAGGAAAAAACAAAAAACAAAATAAAATAAATCTCTATAACATGTAGAACCTAGAAATATATGTATACAGCGATGATCGATTGATAAAAATGTCATCAGAATTCAATAATCAGAATGTATAGGTAATACCTAATAATATATTTTGGAGGAATTTTCATAAAAATATATATGTATATACGTATATACAGGCTATAGGTATTCGCGTGCGGGCTAGAAGCCTGTGAACTTTAATTGAATTAAGTCAAGGGATGCGAGAAAAGGGAATAAGAAGAGGGAAGAGGGAAACATCGTTGGGAGCTGAATTTTGGTAATTTTAGTTCTGTGGAAGGGATGAGGAAAAGGCGAGGAGGGTAGCTGCCGGATGGTGGCTGGCGGTTCGCCGCCACCCGTAGATCTTTGTGGCTCACCCCCCCCCCCCCCCCCCCTCCCCCTTTTTACCACCACAACTTTAAAGCCACGGTTATATACATAAGCCCGCCATTTTCATTTTCCAGCTGCTTATTCTCTCTCCTTTTCAAACTCGACCAACTCATTTTACTCGTTAAATCATTCGTTCATCGCTTTTTCACCACATGACCATTATTTTCCACCATCCGTTGGTCACCCGTGGGGGGTACGGAACGTTTAAAATTTAAAACCTTCATCGTCGACGGAAACGACGGAGTCGAGCGACGCTGCAGAAAGTTGAAAAAAAACAAAAAAAAAAGCAGAGGTGGAGAAAGTTAAAAGGAAGAGAGACAAAGTAGAAAATGGAAAAAAAAGAAATTCGGAAAGTGGAAACCGTGAAAAAAAAAGATGCACGGTAGTGTACAGGGCAAAAGGATAGAAATCGAATTTTTCGTTTCTTTTTATCCTCTTTTCTATCTTTCTTTTCTATTTTTTTATTTTTTCCCTTTTTTTAATGGAGAAAACTTTTTCCCTAGGACGAACGTTACGCGATACCCTGCAGGGGACGTCGGGGGTTCGCGTCTTCAGGGAATTTCCAAGGGTATATAACGAGGGAAGCGACTATACCCATACACGGCTACACCCACTGCACGGATAAGAGACCTTGACCTCACGACTCGCGACTCACGACTATATCCTATTTTTCTACCGAAGATACGAATTTCACCCGATTCCCGTTACCCCGTACGATATTATACTCGTATTACCTATATATCTAGACATTCACCTTTATACTGCGACTAGATAGACACGAAATATGCTTTTAACGTTCTCCTCGCCGAGACTCGGGAGGCGATTTATTCCTCCGAGGGGTGTGCGCCCCTAAATCGTGCCCAAACTTTTTCCCTCCGATTTTGTTTTTCTTTCTTTCTCTTCTTGTTATTATTTTTATTTATTCTTCTTTCACGAGAGAATATTTCAATTCATCGTATGTATAGAATCAAAATGACACTTCGATGGTCTAACGGCGTTCGAATAATCTTTATTATTTTTTTGCCAAACTAAATATACTCTGGGGGGGAAAAAATGTAAAGCCCACTCGCGTGTATGTAGATAACTTTTAAAAGCCAGGTGATAAAATGGGTGAAAAAATTTACACTTGAAAAGGTGAAATCCAATAACGCAGAATTTATGCACGTCGATCATCGCGCCAAGGTGTTCATTATATGAAAGGGAGGGAAGACGACCGGAACGAAAAAAGAAAAAAAAAAAAAAAACGAGGGAACGAAAATTTTTGGGATGACGGAATTAACGATTATCCCGTCATGATATCGACTCGTATTTACATTAATCTCCTGTATAAACATATTTTAATCTGTAAGATACTTCGGGCGCGGAAAGTTCAGAGGGTGGGCGACGCGCGACGTTGACTGAATTTATCGGTAGATGACGAAGGAATTTTTTATTTTTTGTTTTTTCGCCACGGTTTCTTCATCCCTCATTTGCAAACGTATGCGATGATGACTTTAGCCTGACGCGGGAGCGCCGGATTCAGTGACGCGACGTTGTTGCTTCGACGCTTTCACGCCGGGATTATCTCCCGACCACCCAAAGCGGAGCTTACGTCGCTCTCTCTCTCTCTTTCGGCTCGGTGGAACATTATTTTCCATAGAAAGATGTATACGTACAGGGCACGCCATGCTTATAACGTGAACGAAATAGGGTAGAGAGAATCGTGAACAAACGGACAGATTACATCGTGCGTTAACGTTATTAAATACGGTATGGCGCAAATGAGAACAGAGAGACAATCGTGTTCTCTCGAATGGGATGCGTTTCGTTTCGTTTCGCGTAACGTATATAAAATCAGCGAGCGTGTTACGATAGGTAGGTGTATATTGTATAGCTTTTGGCATACGCTAGGTGTGTACAATAGTATCGGTATTAGTATGACAGCCGGTAGGTGTGCGGTGACCGTTTTTAATCAACGTGTCCCAACGGTCGTTACAACACTCGTTTAATGCTCCATAATTCTGGTTCCTGTCCACCATCCATCCTCGCAGCTCGCGTACAGCCACCCGAACCCCACCCTTTTCTCCTGCAAATCCCACGGTATGGACGCGTCCTCCGAGACGAGGGATGCGAAAAATCAACCCTCTGAAACAGACGAGAACAAAAACGGCGAAAACAAAAACAAAGAAAAATGAAAAAAAGACGAATTTATGCGGAGGGGTGAGGACAAAACAAAGTTGGATAAACAAATTATATACATTAATCTTTTTGAACTGTATTATTGTTGGGGGTCCGTTTGACTCGTTGCTATGTGTGTTTATTTATTTAAATATATTTATTTATTTATTTGCTTAATTTTTCCTTTGTTTTTGAATTTCGAAAAGCGGAAGCGATAAGAATAAGAGGATGAATTATAAACGTGTAAAGGGTGAAAAGTGAGAAGTGGTGAACGCGGTGCGATGGGGGATGAGGAGATTCGATTAAACCATCCCCTAAATATCTTGATGAAATTAATTTTCAGATATATACCCATAACTACCAGTTCCAAGGGTAGGTAGAGAGAACTTAACTTTTGGAAAGAAGGAGAAAAAGAGTTGTCGGTATTGACTTTTTTAATTAAATGACAAACAACTTCGACGAATCGCAAGTACGCGGTGGTCTTAGCGACACGGAGTGAATAAATTACAGGCATTCGATTGACAGAGAAAAAAAAAAACGGCATACCTGAAATCGGAATGAAAAAACGCGTCGGAACAATCATATAATATTAACAACCCCTGAGGTACCTGAACGACGTTACAGAAGTTCGTAGAACAAACTCTGCGAAATCTTTCGCCAGTAGTTACTCTGCCCCGAATAATCGTGTGTTGCTTATCTGACGGTCACTACGACAACGACCGCATTCAACCTCTGATTGGTAGCCCAGGTTAATCCCGTTCTCGTTGTTTGTTGGGGTTGTAGTTCTCGCAAAGTGGTGGACATGCCACAGAGCTTGCGAAAGAGAGTTGTTTCAGCACGTGTAGTTCCATTTTCATTGTATCTTCGCCTACATGGATACGGTCCTTTCCACCTTCGTCAGAAACTCACACCCACGAAACACACATAAATGGCAAAAAGTTTACTTCCAAGCTTTATTACGTTCCTCAAGATCTTCTGCCGAGGCTACCGAGCCGCAAAGAGACAGGAAACGATATATGGAACAAAAATTTGACAAAATAAGAATGGCCAAAATTATCAGACTCATCTTTCAATTTTGACTTTCGGAGATGTAAAAAATCGGTTTTATCAACAAGAAAAAAAAGATGTTGTCTTGAAAAGCAAAAAAATGATGAGCAATCGAAGCGACTTGGTATAAGCATGATAGGCGGCGTATCCGTGAAATTGAACGCTTGGGTTTTTATTATTGTTAAAAATTTTCTCTTAACCAGTGAACAATTTTACACGGTTCTAGAATCTTTCTCTGAGCTTTCACATTGTGTTACTCAGCCTATACCCAACGGTATATTTCCCCCCCCCCCCCCCCCTGATATACATATACCTATATAAACCTTTTGCAATGCTGACTGCCTCCATAATTACGCTACTCTGCAGATGGCAACGCGGCGACGGCTGTTTATATTTCCCATGCATAAATTTATCTCCGTTCTTCCACTGTCCTCGCGATTCTTATTATATAACAGATAAATATTCCACCTGCAGTAGCCATTTTTTCACCATATATATACCGTGATGTAGATTAAAAAAAAATCTCTATACATTTTTATTTCTTCTGTTTTCTCGAAAATATAATATCTTATACTCGCTGTTGAGAATTTTTAATTAAATTTACTTTCAATTAACTTGATTTTTTTTACGGTTTGGTCAATCCAGCTGAGGGATTCGGATTCCTGAGTCTCAAATACACGAGTAACCCTTCAGTCGCCGAAACGATTCGAAAAACATTTATTTCTCGTACGAATTGGCAATTTTATAGTTACGTAAACGACGACAGGGAAGAAGGTCTTGTTTAATTATTGGAGTTTTTAGATTTGCTGGAGAATCTGCGAATATTCTCTTTGCAGAAATCGAAACGTTTTTCATAACCTTAAATTGATTCTGGAGCTTTTTGAGTTCTCATACCCTGGTGTGGTGTGAAAATCGATTGTCTAATATGTCGAGTTATTCAAGATGGAAGAAAATATTGTGAAAGAAAATATTCTTCGTAACGCACATGAAAATCTGTTAACCCTGAGGGGGTTGCGACTGGACTGAAAACGGAAGTTAGCTGGTTACTGTAAATATACACCTCATCGATTTCTGAAAGTTCCGCTGGAAACGCAGCAATATAACGTTATCTATATAACTCCCGCGTACCTCCGGTGAGTTCCGCTCAATTTCACTAGCGTGCAAACAACTGTTATTCCGTTCGAATAACGCGGCACGATTCACGGAGTTTGAGACAAAAAAAGAAAAAAAGAAGGAAAATAGACCAGCGTAAAAGAATAGAAGTTAGAGCAGCAACGGGATTAGTTGTGTTTCAGAAAGAAATTTTGGAAACCAACGTCGATTCTGGGACGAAAAATAAAAAAAAAGTACATCGAATCACGTTGCCAGTTACAATTTGATAAAAATAAAACATCCCTCGTTACGTGTATGTATCGTTTGAAAATTGAAGGATGGGAGGGGCATTTTATATCGTTCGATAAGTTTCTCTTTTTTTGACACGCGTTTTTTTTTTCTCTTTTTTACTTGTTGAAATCGATTTTGAATCACCCTGTAGAGGATTCGGTCTAAGCTGTCGGTGTTACGCTCGGTTGACTCATGAGAAAGACACGCAGCTTCCGTATCAATCACTCGATTAACGTACCGGAAACTACCGATCAATAAAACGGTCCGGACATCCCATTGAATCGGATTCTAAGGGATATTTTTCTTTCCTTTTTTTTTCTCCGAGGGAAAAGAAAAGCGCGTGAATCGGAACAGGAAACGTGTGTAAATAAAACACAGTCTACGCAACCTGTCGGCCGGTATATAGAAGATAAAAAAACAAAGAAAAAAATTCCTCACGCGAACAAAGTAAATTGAGGTATATAAAATCAAAGTGAGCAACTTGGCATTAGGGAAATTCAAACGATTTCCTCTGCATGGAAACGACGATCCCCAAGGAGCAAAAATGAAAAAACAAATATAAAAAAAAGTAACTACCCCTCTAGAAAAATCCTACTGCAGCATCGCGCGGTTTTTCTTTTTTTAAACGTCAACGGTTCTCATCAGTCTTGAAGGATAAAAAAGAAAACGAAAAAGAAGAAGATCCAGCGCCCCTCTCCTCGTCTTGTCGCGTTTCATCTCGCCTGAATACTGCAACGGACGGGATTTAGTTTCCACCCATCCGACAACACCCGTGCGCGAGAGCTTTTCGTTATTCGCGGGGGTAGATCGAAGGGACGCTAGGAAATTTATGGGAAAATCTGCAGCGGCAACCCCCAAAGTCCCAAACCACTACGCGACGGTCGAGTGCCGCGTAACCGCGCGTTGATATTCATGCCGACAGGTTGCCGTTATTGACTATGTGCGGATAAACTATACATAAAGTACATGCACACTAGAGGCAGTTGCTGCTGTTGCTGCTGGTGCTTCAGCCGCGACCGCCAGCAGGGGTAGACAGCCACATAGACGAATAGGCACAGCACGGGCGTTTCTGCTGCAGCAATACCCCTCTGAATCTATATCCCCATTCTCCGTACTTCCTCGAATCCCCGTATCCAACGCATCCTCTATATCCCCGTAACATTTATACACGTGGAAACGTAGGTAAGCACGGTGGTGAATAAATTTAGGCGTGTGTGTTCAGCTTGTTTATTGGAGCAGGTGTAGCGGGGCTGGAGGGTGGTGAAAAAAAAACAACAACAACAATTCCGAACATCTCTAATAAGTTTAGACTCCCCGGATTTTCGTTAACTATGATGAAACGAAGAGGGAGGGAGAAAGAGTACGGAAACAGGAATAAATATTTCGTGACATCTGCTCCGCATGCATGCTATTCGCTGTACGATGTTGCACGTGTTAATATCGGAGACGTGGGCGGGGATACCGACTCAGCTATTGCGATCGCCGGGTAAAATATACGAGGGTAGATTATACCCGGTACGAATGTGTGTGTTATACAGATGAAAAAGGGCGTTGGCCGAGTTCTGAATTACGTCCTTGATTACTGGAATACGTTAAAACAGGACCACATATGCACGGAGGCAGTCGAACTCCTCTCAACGTCCTCGGGCCTCTACGTTCGTACGTTCGTTGATATTTTTATGTTCTTGTACACCCTACGCACACATTCACCCTGCGCCACCCTCGAAGCACGAAAAATTCGCGTAAACACGCGTCGTCGAATAATATGAGAAAAAAAAAGAAAAAGGAATCAAAAATTTTTTAAAATATCCCGAGTTATTCTACCATATCTGATCCGGGGAGGGAATTAAGTTACGGGTACATACGAATTTCCCTGTAAAAAAACTTCCATTGAAATCAGCGAATCGATTTCTAGTAGATACAGCAGCTTCCAAACTATATGAAATGCCAAATTATCCTTATTCGCAGGAGAGTCGAGTCTCTGGTTATTTTTTCTTAATTTCTTCTTTACTTTACGATATAAAATTTGTTCATTCATAAATTGTATAATAATTTGTTTTTTCCGTACCTGCACAATGTAACGCGGAAAAAAATTGCACGCCCGACTGAAGAATATTCTGAGAAGGTTGGGAAAAGGGGTTGCATCAAAGGAAAAATGAAAGCGTCGGTGGATAGCACGTGACTTTTGTCGGCCCCCCCTTTGCAGGGTCCCGGTTTTCGACTTTCCATCTTACTCGCTCTTTTATTTATTTTTTTTAGCATTTTTCTTCTTTTTTTCTTTTTATTTCCTCCAGTCTTTCTCCGCGTAGGGTTAAAAGAATACGGAAAAGGGACGTACGCTTTGTATTCTGCACGAGCCCCACCCTCTCCGCCTCTCTTATTTTCTTGTTGCCTCTCTTCTTCCCCTATTTTTTCTTCTTCTCAACGCTCACACATACCTGATCCTCCTTATTTCCTCAACAACGAATAGAAAAATCAAGACGACACGCGTCACGATGTAAGATCGGGGGTAGCGAGGAACGAAATCATCCCTCCCATAAACCCCGACGTACCTACTACGTCTCTCCCTTCAATTCCGTCCGTCGCGATTCAACGTTCGAGGTCAGTCGGCAATTTAGTCGAGTAGCGCGTGTCTCAAACTTGGGTTGGGCTCACCCAGGGGGTTGTTAGTCGGGAATTATTTTGCCCGGACAGTAATTATTAATAGTCGATAAAACCACATAAAGTTCATTAAAAATACAAATGAATTATTGCCAACGTTGTTATAGCTCGGAGAATCAACGTAGGTATCTCGGAATTCCCTCACCGACGTCAAGTCAATATTGAATTCAAGGGATGAAGTGGTATTCCTCTCTCTTGTAAAACCGAACGACAAAATGGAGTTCTGAAAAATTAAAGAAACTCTTGCGAAGCACTACAGATGGTGCAGGATATATATATTTCTCTCTTCGAATCTTTTTTCCTTTTCCTTTTTTTCCAATTCTCATGACCGCTTTATTTTTCTGCCCAATAAAAAACTACCCAACGAATCTTCCAACCTTGGACGATCCGCCTGTACCTGCCGTAGAACGTTAACGAGCATATTTTACATTTTATTATCCTACTTAGCACACTCTGCCTCACCACCCCCCACGAGTTACGTTTTCTCTACATTCAGGTATAAAACTAGTTTCGCAAGGTAAAGTGTGCGATGGGGGTAAATTGCATACAGGGTTATAGGTCGTGCTGGGATGGCGGTATAATATAAAAGACTATACAGAGTGGCAGCAACAGTACCACCGGTAGTACGGTACCGTAACGATAAAATACTTCGTAGTAATGAAACTGGGGAAAAACCGCTTGCAAAATGATAAATTCGTAGATAGCCGGAGACTCGGCGTTCGCAAGATTATGTACACGTGTATGTAACTATGTACAAGTAGATACGTGAATCTCTATACATGAGTGAGCTAACGAACCGTTATTTTCACCCCATTTTCCCACCACCTTTTACATTTCTCTTCAACGGAAACCAGCAGCCACCGCGCGGATAGAACGTCGATGATCGTTATGAGAAATTATTCAAATTTATCGCAAGCTCGGTTATTGTTACGCCACTACTTTCGATGACGATGATAAAAAGAAGAAGGAAGAAAAAATAAAAGAAAAAGAAAGATGAAAGCTCGGAGAATCCCGACGTCTAGACTCTGGTCCCACACGTTCTCACGGAGTTCCCATCCACCGTGTACATAATAAGTTAAGGTCTTCGATATAAAAAGAAAAAAAAAAGTTCGAATCTGTCCCATAAACAAGCTTAGTATGATCCGAAACTAAACCGGAAGAAGTAACGATTTTTAATGCCATTTTAGCGTCCACCTGCAACCCCTTTGGATTTTCTTTCCTGATAAGTTACTTTAAACTTATAATTCTTGAAAGATGTATATCCTGGCGTAATGTGGGTGGTTCAACAGAAGAGAAGAAAAAAAGGAAAGAGATGTTGGGTGTAAAAGTGTGCCCGCGATGCGTCGATGCCGAAGGGGGTTGTATGCCCGGGGCAGTTGGGGCGTGCTGAGAATATAAACAATGCGTTTTAATTAGTTCTCTTCGCTCGACGAATGCAGAATTTCTATTCTATTCCCCTCAGCAAAACCAACTTCACCGATGCTACTATATTCCCAGCAGGCTTTTTATACGGTTTACAGATCTTGTGGTCGGAATTGGTTTATTTGTTAACGTTTTTTTTTTTGTTCACCCTGTATTTTCGTTCGATGAATATTATATGGTGTAGGAAAAATTGGGCGGATTTCGTTTGAAGAGAGAAAAGAATTTATAGACCAGGTTGTATAGGGGGTGGAATAGTTTGGTCGTAATTCAGGTATGGATGGTGAAAAAAAAATGGTGGAGTTTTTTCAGGGCTGTTTTCAATTCAAAGGTTTCTTGTCTCAATACCTGATCCGGAAAGCCCTTTACTTCTAGCTAAATTTGCTATCCTCCCTTTCAACCGGCTCTATGTCTTTCATGAGCATAGTTGGGAAAACCTTTGCCAGGACAAGCGTGATCGTAATGACAAACGACACATCCTCGGTCCCCTTCGTGGTACCAACGCCCTTCCTTTCCCTTTCCATTTTCCCTTTCTCTCCCACATCCTCTTCTCCTCACCCAAGAACGCCCTACGTTCTGAATATGAAAGACGCGTGACCAGCTTACGAGAGACACGCAAGCGCAGCGAATTTATACCAAGTGTTCCGTACACCAGCTACTCACCTTTTCAAAATTTTTGCAAAAAGAGAAAAAAGAAAAATCAACCTAACAAGTGAAAAAAAGCGGAAAGTGGATGCAGCAGTTCTCACCCGATGACATAATACGGCGCCCGGTTTATTCTTACTTTTAAAAAATTCTAATTAAGGAAAGAAAAAACGGGGTACAAGTTGAAATTTTGAAGATGAAAATCCTTTTCTTCTTCTTTTTCTCTTGATTATTTATGAAAACGCTACTCCACCCCGCGTATCCTTGTACCCATGATATTCACGAGTACACGTAAGCACGTTTGTCAGCAGGAGTGTTGGTAGGTGTATAACTTATGCGCTAGGCATGACGACGTGAAACACGTGACAGCGTTGGGATGGAAGAAGGTGCCGGTGGGGGTGGAAAGGGGGTGGTTGGATTCTGGGATCCGCGCAACGCGGTATTTCGCGGGACCCAATACACGTCACTGTATAACCGTCTCGTCGCAAACTTTATCCCCCCCTGAACAATCTACGTACTCTGCATGCCAATATATACCCCCGTATAAGGATATACGTTTTTTTATTTTTTTTTATTTTTTTTAGTTTTCCTTTCGTGTCAGTTAAGATAATCCATAGAGACTCTGAAAGCTACGTAACTATCCCCGTAGAAAAATTTCTATACATTCAAACGGATATACTCGCTTTCCGTCTCTATCTCGTTATCGAACACGTCCTCTTTTTTCCCACGTCCCCTAAGAAATTGTCCTTCGAGATATCGAAAGCGTAGCGAGTTCAAAGATCGTATGAAAAATGTGAACGACGTCGAAAAAAAAAATTGTAAAAATTCATCGAGTAAGAGAATATGCACACGCATTTTTTCTGTTCACTCCTTTTTTTTTTCTTCTTTTTTTCAAATTTTATTATACAGTTTTTTTTATTAAAGGGTGTGCAGCACGGGGGTACCCGTATTACGGAACAAATTGAATTTCTTGTTCCTTGAAGCGCCGCGCTTACGTTGAAAACGGGGTGCTGGTAAAGTGGCGCGATTTATGACTCTGGGGGGGTTGGTAGTCGTGGAAAATGGGGGCAAGGGGGTAGAGGGTGTAGAACGGCCCGACAAAAGGGGGGGTGGGGGACGCGAAAAGCGCCGCGGCGGACGTCGGGGCTCCATAATCTACTTGAAAGTAAAACAAATGCAAAGAAGGTTGGAGGGTGTAAGAGACAATTTGTATCGTTAGGAGTTAGAGGGTAGAAAAGAAAAAGAAAAATAATACGGAAAATAAAAAAGAGAAAAAAAACGGCGAGAAAAGAATTAAATGAAGAGAAGAAATTGGCTTCCGGTTCCGCAAGCTGTTTACCAAATTAAAAAGGTATAACAACAAAGTCTTTCCTCTTCTCTTTTCTTCATTCTATTCTTTTTTTGTTTTTCGAACACTCTCCACTTTATTTCTCTTCGGAGTTTTACAGTTTTTCGGACAACGTCGAAGAGGGTGCACATAATTTTCGAATTTTCAATGCTCGTAATTCTCTTCCAGACATCTCGAAGCGTCTTTATTCTTTCCTACAATTTTGCAGTGTCCCATGCAGGGGTTGAGGCAAGGGTAGTTGCTGGTAGTCGTTGGCGTCGTTTCTCGTGACATCCTTCGTACGTTCCAACGGTATATGTGGAGGGACGCCAGGGTTTGGTGAGATGTGTATATGCGAAATACGGGTGGCTAAAGCGACGGGAGCTTGCGTAAATACGGTGTTCTGTTTATTTAGTGTTCGTTTCGAAACTGTACGTAACCGTAGCGAACGTATATCTTCACTATGTGTGAGGAAGCTTCCACACCACGATTCTCCGCGTGTAAAAGATGCACGCTCAGAGTACGAGGATGAGAAGGTATTTCTTTATGGATACACACGCAGAGTTAGCGTACATAGGAAAAGCACAGAAGCAACCGGATTTTGTATACACATAAGCGTGCGCGCGACAGCAACGAGCTGCAGCAGCAGCAGCAGCTCTACGAATTAATATAAATTTCATTTGCCGCGACAGCATCCCTGTCGGCTTTACAAGCCCGTTTGCCACTACCTACGTACCGACCTACCCCTTTGTTTCCCTTTCATATATTCCTTCTTCCTATATTCTTCTTCATTTCTACTTTCTCTTTCAATGCGCTTTCCACATTGCCTTGTTACAACATTGCCGTTTCCAAGCTCCCCGCAGTACAGACAGCGTTCTAAATTCACACCGTGAAATTTTTCCGTCTCGACCAAAGGGGAATGAAGAAAAACTCAACCCCCTACCTCGTATATATTTTACCTGTCCTCTTTGAATTTATCCCATGTAAAACTTGCGATCGAACTCATTCCCATAAAATTTAAGGGGTAGATATAACGTTTTATTTTGCATTTACAAGATACCCTGATGAACGGTATCATTTTTTACTCCCCCTTACTCCCCCTCAGCCCCCGATCTCTTACCACTGATTCGAATCACCCTAAGAGATTGGAAAACCGTTTCAAATAAAGCGAATTGCATTTCGAGAGAAATAGAGAGAGAGAGAAAAAATGAATCTTACCGGACCTTTGGGTAACCACAATATGTAAATTCGTTTTTTTTTTTTTTTTTTACTCTCTTACTTCATGTCTTTTTTTTTTTCCTTTTTCTGGCAACCTGAAGCATTATATTCTTTCCCTCTTCTTTTTTTTCCAGATAAGAAGCGGACCGCGTCTGCGGAGAAATTTCCCGCAATTTCGTGATGACGATTCTTACTTTCCGGCTATATCAATACCTATACGGTACGCTATTACAAAGGTTCGAGCATCTTCGATCGGTATGTGTACAGTACATATGTAATGTATATAAGCTGCATGAACTGGCTAAGGTATAGAATCTCTTGATATACATACAGTATATATACGACGGTAAATAGGGCGCGTAAATGCTACGTCATCAGGTTGAAACGCCGATGCTGCTGCTGTGCCGGAGCAGTAGAAGTAGAAGTAGAAGTAGAAGTAGAAGTCAGACTGCACTGCGCACTGCAGAGTAAAGAAGACAGGGCAGGTATACAAGCTGGTGGAAAGGGTGATGGTTTCCGATAGCTGTACATACTACAGATTCGACCTAAACCTATGGTATACATAGTTATATGGTGCATCTCCTTCACTCTTTCCATTCTATGTGCTCCGGTACATAGGGGAAAACACGTCCGTGTCTCTCCAGCTCCCATACGTGTATCTGTCGACATCTGTAAACGCATACGTACGGTGTTTGGATATATGTGTACATATGTATATGCCATAAGTACCGCGTATATACATATATTTTAGACAAACTCCGCGCACCATCTGCAAGCAAGCAAGTACATGGTAAGCAAGTGTGCAAGCGGAGTCCAGAGCTCTCAGCCAGCAGCTTCCATCCGCGTCGTCGGCATCTACAAGCGGCGGGCATCGGCATCGACGGGAACGTCGGCGGTGAGGTAAGGGAGTAGTCTAGCCCTTGACCCGTCTGAGCCAGCAGACTTCCACCGTCAACCCCAAAGACTATCACGGTTCGATTTACCCCTCCAGCTATCTGCACACATGTTTCTATACGGTGCTTTCGCCTCCAAGATCCACGTACGAGAGCCGCTGAGTCGAGTGAGAACATCCTTGGCCATTTAAATAGCGACGGACCGTTCTTCTCCACTTTTGGTCCAGGGATCTGGACATCGCGCGGAAAACAATTCGCACGAATCGTTGGCAAATTTTGATGGAAAATTGCGGACGCTCGGCGAGTTAATTTTAATCATCGAAATCGGACCACAATTCTCCTATGTGAGGATCCTCCACGCGAAAGCACGGTATACTAAATATGTACACTTGGCGAGATCGTAAATGATAGAGTTAGACAGAACGCGATGAGATTTAGGTTGGCATTAAATTTTCACTAGGGATATTTCACTAGGGATATTTAATGCCAACCTAAATGACTGTCTAACTCTATCACGTATGATCTCGCTAAGTGTACATATGTACACCCGGTTAAGTTGATTCTGAATCGCTCCGCGGCCAAGCTCGTTTGGACAAATTTTCGTAGGCCGCCCAGCTATACACGAAAAAGTTGTCCAAACGCGCGCTTGGCCGCGAAACGATTTCGAATCAACCTAACCAGGTGTACATATGTACTCATACCTGTGGACCGGTATTTGTGTCTATACTTAATAGGATATACACACATATGTGTCGATGTTCCGCCGAGTTGGTTACCCGTTGAAACTTGGTCGAGTGGAAGGAAAATGGGAGAGCGGAATGAACGGGGGTAGCGGTGATGGTGATGGTGGTGGTGGTTGAATGAAGGACGTGAGAGAGTGGTTTATCCCTAGCCCAGTTTAGAGAAGGATGGAAATATCGCTGGCTGGGCTCTCCACTGCACTACTTTGCTACACTTTGCGCTTTACAGAACTCTATGTACATATTACATATGTATGTATATACGCTGTACACACACCTATAAAACCGGTTCCGAGGGTGTGTAGGCGTTGTGGAGGGTGCAGTCGGGCGGGGCTAGAGGGTTGAGGGAAATTAAGCAATTAGTAAGTTTGCACCACAGGCGCTCTCAGCGAGATTTGATTATGTTTTCGGTTTAAGCTCTCGAGTGCCTCAAGTGCCTGGAGTGCCTCCTCTGTGGGACTCTGCGTTATATTCCGCACTGTGGTAAAGAAAATAAAGGAAACTCGACATGGGAAATCCAGAAACTATCTCATGAGGACACGTTTCCCAGGTGACCCGAATTTGACAAGTATCATTTTTTTTTTCTCTTCTTTTCTCCCGATACTCTATAGTTTGATGGGAAAAAGAGACGGAAGAGGGTTTCATCGTAAGGAATAAGCTCGACGAGAGAGGCAAAAAAAAGAAGAAAGAAACGGGATAACGTTGCAGGCTACTCGATAGAGGGAAGAGGCAAGACGATGGGTGAACAAACGGATCTCGTCATCTGAAACTTTTCCTCTCTTACGATGACCCCCAATTCCAGAATCCCAGAGTGGTAAATGGAAACGATCCAAGTCTCGATTACAAGATTCCGAAGGTTACGTAACAACCAGATATCTTCACCCTCTGAAACCCAACTTGGCGCGACGACTGCCATCCGCAGATACTTTGGCATACAGGGTGAGCAGAGAGAAAAAAGAAGAACCATGATAATAAAAATAGGAAAAAATCATCTCTCACTAAATTATGGGGTAAGGAAAAAACAGAAGGAAATATAGGACGAACAAATAAAACTGTCTTCTGAAGTACTTAATTTTGGAAATTTGAGAAGCGAGAAAAACCAACTTGTAAAACCGTAACGAGAGAGAGGAGCTAAAAATTTAAACACGAGTTTATCTTTAATTAACTCGCAACGATGGGAAGGTTATAAATTATATTAATTACGAACGCACTTGTTGCCGAGGTGTATGGAAAGAAGAATTTCAAACGCAGATATATTCATGATGTCAAATATTTCTTCTACGATAAAAAATGTAACACGTGTATTCCGGTTTCCGGTATATCTCAGGGTAAAATGAACCCGTCGCAGGGGACGAAAGTGTGGTCAAAGGGAAAACGGAATATAGGGAAGATTGGAAAATGGGTATATATACGGAGGACAAGCGGTGACGATGAAAAGGGAAAATGGAAGGGGTAGTTAGAGAAGGATATATCCCACGTGGATTCCGTTAATTAAACATCCCTTCAAACCTCATCCCTTAAATTTCCCATCCTGTGATGCTCCGCATCGTATAAAATTCACCCACCTGTACCGAAACACCCCAAAAATAACGGTCGAATGGAACAACGCATAGCTATTTTATTTATTTAATTAATTTTCAAACTATTCGAAGTATTTATGAAGAATCTTTTCTTTTTTTTTCTTTTTTTCTTAGCGTGAATTCGATCCACCTAATCAAGCGCAACGGTAGTAGTAGTGGTAAAGGGTAATAGCAATTCGCTCGGGGTTTTTCGCGCCGACCTCTAATTTCCCGTTAAACATTTAACTTTTTAACCAGATTTGGAATCCATTAATTCGTAACGCCTGAACAACTCGAAAAGTTTTTTTAGCTCGCACCGAAAGCGCGAGTTCTATTTCACCGCGCCAAACTGCACCGCTAGCTTCTGTTCTACTTTTTTTTTCTCCCGTTAACAACTGCAGTTAGCTATAGTTATAGGGGTGGTAGGTACCTCGGTACCGAGAAACTCAAAAGTTAGACATGGCTTAATTTATTTTTCCGATGTGAACAGTTCACATATATATGCTGAGAGTTAGAATCGCGTAAACAACCCGCAGTCTACTCGTTGAATGTATTATAAAGCAATGTTTAAATATTAAAACCAGCTGTAAATTAACCCTCGAGTTTCAGCCCGCGAAATTGGTAAATATTTTGTAACCAAAAAATTCAGATTAAAATAAAAGAGAATTATCACCGCGGCAATCAAGAGGCTTTTGAACATTTTTCAAATTACGTTTTTTCACACGACGATCATCGCCAAATATTAAATATTGATATTATTGCTAATTACTTTCGGCTGTTTTTTATCCACGCTAACAACCCCTATTGATCGACACGATTATCAATTTTTACAGATGTCTAAATTTCGGCGTAAGCCTAATAATTACACGTCATAGATGAATTTTTTTTTTCATCATTGGTTTGATTTTTACTTTTGATAACCAAACGGAATCATATTCAGAAATATACATCGCAGGTGTGCGCGTCGAATTCTGTTGAAAACTAACTTTGTGTAGCGATGTACGAGAATTCTCGCGGGACAGAAAAAAAAAACATGGAAAAAAACAAGCGAAAGGACGAAAATAAGGGTGCGGAGAGAATGGAGGCGAAATCGTAACGCGGATTTTGAGGGGATGTGGTGCCGCCGCGCGTCGCGACGCTCGCCGATGGGAAAGGCCGGCTATTTTATTTCGCAATTTATTTTTCCCCCACATTTTTATTTATTCAGTTATTTTGTTTCCTTTTTATTTTTTTGTTTTTGCTACCGTCGCTTTGCTTTTTCGCCACTGTATATAAATACATACTTTTTTCTCTTCTTCTTTCTTCACTTTACCTTTGCGTGGGAGGGGATTCAGCTTTTGTTTACGGGATCACGTTGATAACACGCGGAGATAAAATAAAAAGAGAAAATTGAAATGAAAGAAAGAAATAAAAATAATACCGAATGATCCGGATCTGGCGATATTTTTTTCGGAAAGAGATTTCATCCGAAAATTTCGTTTAACATTCGCGATAGTCAAACCTGGATCTTTTATCGTCGTATTTAACCCGTAAGACGATACCCCGAAGCAAAACTACCCCCTATAACGGGGTCTGTTCCTCACTTAACGAGAAAATACTGAACTTTTTCGAAGTGCAAAAGTAAAGAATGAATGAATTTCTTAGCTTTGTTTCCCCCCAACTCAGCTGGCGTATATCTATACATGTGTTTATAAAACTAAAGTCCACTATAAATATACTATAGGGAAGAAAGTACTACCCTTCAGGATTTTACCCTGTCCGACTTTACTCAGGATTTATTCCTGCATTTGTCTTAATAGAGGCTATAAAAGCACCACCCCAGAAATTACTCGTCAATCGTATACATTTAATGTCACTCTTATCTCCTTACGCACAGCACATACCGATATTTATTCCAATCAAATTTTATACATATGTACATAAGTAATGGGTCAATTTGAACCGGCTACTTTATGAATAATCGGAATTGTGAAAAAAATCTCTCTCGTTCTTGTTTGGTTTTATGAATTTATTATTTTCGGATATTTTTCCTTATCACGGGGTGTATTTAATGTACATATAGGGGTACCGGTAATAGAAACGGGGAATTATGCGAGGTCATATCCTACGGAGAATTCACCGCGTGCGGGCTTACCCCTATGTATGTGTATTTAGGGGGTTGCAGGCGATACAAACTCGACTAAACCTGAGCTTTGAGCTTTTACCGAGCTCTCTTCCCGCGGAATCCCATAGAGAGAATCCGCGAGTTTCATTCTAAAGACATACCCCATGGTATACAACTATACACGTAAACGCACATTGTACTTTTGGCATAAGACCGTACTGTTATTCCAAAGCATGTTTCCAGATAGGTAAAGTAGCGGTGGTTTTCAACATCCACCCCATAGATTTGAGGGAATCTTCCCCGTATATTTCTACTCATAGGTATACTCCAGGCGACAGTGGCGGTTAATCGTGCCCATCCACCTGACTAATTAACAACAATCATTATCCACCCCGCGCTTATCTATATATCTTTCGGTTTCACAAACGCGCCTAGTTAGTTTAGCTATAAATTAATCGCGGCGAAGCTCAGATTTAAGTGCTTAAATGAACGTCGACCGTAATAGCTTGAGATTTATAATCGCACATGCGTAGGCCCGATTTCGAATTTGAGGGACGAACGAGAGTCACTTTTTCTATTCATTTATTCTTTTTATTCGTCTCGACAATTTTCCTCCGCGTAGCGAAATAGTATATCCACCCACCTACCTTCTCTCGCTCGCGGTGTAAGGTTGCAAGGTGCGGCTGACTGGGGGAGACCGAGGGAGCAATAAAGCTCGCCTCTGTTTTGCAGGGTTTAGCATAACAATACTAAGCACAATGGTATAACGGGGGATCAGGATCACCTTTCGCTTGGGTTTCGTTGGCAACAACCATATAACGTCTCAAGAGAACGGAATGGCAACACCGAACTCCATATATATAGAATACACCACCTTACGAGTCAGGCGAAACCGCCACCCCCGCAGCTCATGCTTATCGTCACAATAAAGCCTTCCAACTATTATCCGGCGTGTAGTGTTTTTCGCTTACCGCGCTTTACAGCTATATACCTAACGTTTCTCCAAAGGTTCAGAATTCAGAAATGAAAAAAAAAAAGAAATACGAAAGAAAAAAAAAAAATTTCTACACCACCCCCTCCTTGTAACCACCACCAACGCCACCTACCACCGCCATATCATCACCCCAGTGACCCTTCAACTCTCGTAAAAAGAACTCGGAGCCGTAAAACGCGAACTCGGATTGAGAAAGACGTTTTACCTTTCGACCCCTAACGCACACGTTCGAGAATTGTACTTTTATTCGTTTTTTTTCTCTTTTTTTTTTCTTGCTTTCTTGTATTATTATATACAGGTGGACGTGATTTTTACGAAATCCATCGCTTTTCTGGAGCGCGAGATATTTTTTGTTTATTATTTTCTACTCAGAAATTTCTTTTACTTTTTTTATTCACTTTTTTGCTTTTCGGTGTTGGTCTCTTACCCTACTCGTATACCATAACGAAATAAGGAATGTAGGTAGAGGGTGTATTTTACGTGATGAGAAAAATATTATGAATGACGTAGCGACAACTAGAACCTTGAACAACATGTTCACGAGGCACGTATGAATAGTGAAGGGAAAGTTCTTCACACTAGTTTTGAACAAAGTTTTTTCAGCGTTTGGAATGTCAATGTTAATGAATATGGGGATGATGATACGGGAAAAAATAATAAGATAACATGAAAATGGAAGAAATCATTTTGTGGGAAGAAAAAAAATATATATATATTGTGAATCAACTCGTGTTACGTTTCATTGATACTAGCGTTGCATTATGGCATTGCTTTGAGTATTTTTGAAGGCTGTGGAGCAGAAAAATTGAGATATTTCGATGGGATTGATTTCTAGTTCAATTTACTTTACAGATTCGTGTTCCTGAGATCAAATGACATAACAATACACACGTCAAAATACCGTGATAAAAGAAATGTTGATTTTTTCCCCAAGAATCGATAAAATCCAAAGGGATTTTTTTCGATTGCGGGTTGAAAATTACTATTTTTTCTTTTCGCGGTACATTCCCGCATGCTTTAATACTAGGCAAATAAATGCTCTAGTTCGTGAATACATAAATGGTTGGGAAAAACTCGTTATACTATAATTGTAACGTATAATTCCATGATTCGTTGATGATATTCCTATTCATATTATTATACCAACGATTTTCATTAGGTATTTTGTTAAATTTACATCGCAGGATACGATAACTCACACTAATACCTATCTCTATATCTGCATTATAACACATATATTCGCATCCAGGATCCGCAGTTCTCCACATCCCCGTGCCCGGGCATTATTCTGGTTTCGGTAATAAAACACGTTCGTTTAGTTATCTGTGCCGTGAATCCGGACGTATACGTTGTCCGGTTACGTTTGTGACGTATACATAAACGTACACATATATAATAGGTGGTAGCACACTGTCCGTTTCTAACACAGCTCTTCATGTGTTATATAACTTCCAAGTTTCCGTCCTCTCACTGTACGGGGTCCTCTTCTCCTAGGTATTCTACATCTTTTTGCTGTCAGAGCGTATTTCACGGTTGGTCCAACCGACCACCGCGTTATATATCCTGAGCTCAGCAACTAGCCACCCATACGACGCCCCTCCTGGGACGCCCAGAGGCGACCCCCGGTGTTACCTTATTATCATTATCGTGAAAATGTCCTCTTTTTTTTTCTTTCGTTTTGTCTAATCCATTTTATTTCTGCACATTTTTTTCCTACGCTTGACCGTTTTTATAATTTTCTGTGCAAATATCGCAGCCGAGTCGCGGGCACGACGGGGCGGGGCGGGGAAAAGCGACGTCTTTGTCGGGTCGACGTTTCGTCTGCGACGCCCGCGACGCCCGCGACGACGACGGTTGTCGTGGTTGATGGCTCACCATTAGCCCACGCAAGGGAAACCACCCCATAGAGCGCGGTGAGTGCCGTCGAGAGGTTTCATCAGTCAACTGTCACTACCCACGCGACCCTGTGACCCCGACCAATTCTCTTCGCTCTTCTAACTCGTCTATCTTTTACTCTCATCCCCCATTTCTATGACTACATATACACATGTCTGTATTACACACGTTCCTTCCTACCTGTCTCTTCCTGTCCCATTCCGAGTTTTCTTTTTTTTTTCTCTTTCAGTCACCCTGTTTTTTCTATTTTCTTTTCGCAAAATTTTACACGCCAAGAAGACTGACTTTCAACGCGATGCGGCGGTTCGGTTTGGGTATCAGCTGTGATTAGGGGATGAATTGTTAAAAGTTTCTTTTATATAAGCGAATTTGTTAATAGTGAAAGACCTAATTGGGATTGAAGAGAAGAAAGAGTAAAAGAATCGCGGTGAGGGAAAAAAGGGGAGGGGGGGTAGACCGATAATTGCAAAGGAGCGTGACTCGAAATGCAATTTGAAGGAACGTGGGCGGCATGACAGGGGTGGTGGTGGCAGGTAGTGAAGTTCGATGGTAAACAGAGGTAGGAGAGAGTCGGAAGATCGTTTAAACAAAGACGCCCGGCTTATAGGGATACCTATACATATTATATATATACGATACCAGTTTGAAAAATTTCATTAATCAAGGGAATATCATTAGCCGAAATAATTAATTATCGGCGTTGCTGTTATCCGATCAAAGTCTCGCGCACAAGTTATAGACCGATACCCCCCTCTCCCCTCCCCGTTCCCCATCTAATCGTAAGCTATAACCTTCCTACCCCCGTTATGCCTTCCTCTCTCTGCATAATTCCCGATGACGAGGGACCTCCACAATTAATCCTCCGAGCTACGGGGGATAATCCAATCGATTAACTCCCTTATAATTAGTACAGTTTTTTCTTCTTTTTTCTTTTCTTTTTTTTTCTCAAAATTTATGAATCCGAAAGAAAAAGAGAATGAAAATTTTTTACGACATTCGTCGTAGCTTTTTCTGGTCTCGCTATATTTTTTTCAGATCTTGATGCGAAATTTGACGATTAACTTTTTACAACGATCCTATTTGTTTGTTTTGTTTTTTTTTTTGGTATAATGAAAGCCATTTTAAAATTAGCGCAGAGAACAACTAGCTAACGGTTTCTATGTACGGTGAGCTGAGCGAGCGCGGTGGATCCAATTACAGAATTTTAATCGAATCACATTCAACGAAAAGCCAATTCAAGTTGTGATATTAAGGTAAGCTTTCCCAGCTCCCGCAGGTGGAAAACCAAGTCGTATACCGGGTCTCTGTAGGGTACTAGATACTCCGCTACTACAATTGCGATTTGTTAGCTATATGCATACGAAATGCAAAATACCTGGAATATTCTTTCTCCACAATCCTCATACGTATACCCAGCTTGACTCTACAATTATTTGTGTAATAGCTGAAATTGTCGCACCGCCAGCAGGTCTACAATTTTTCTTGTTTTTACTTTTTCAAACCTGTATGAAATCTTTTTTTTCCCCCCATGGTTGTAATTTTTATTTTTTTACTCCACGACTGCCGTCTTCTTCAAGTTATTCATCACTCGAAGAGGAGAGAAGCGAAAGAGAGAGAGAGTTTTAAAGTAGTCTATAGATATGCCGGAGTGGAAAAGGCGTGCCTTAGGGATTGCCGTTGCATCGGACTTGGACACCCCCATATTCAATTTGCATTTAAATATCCGGGGTGGAAATATCCGAGATTTTTCTATAGCGGATAGCAGGCGACGAGCCGCGGATGGAATGATCCGGAATTTCTACCCCCGCGAGGATGGGAATAGAAGCAGGTTACCCCAGGATTCGGAAGTAGAACGCAAAACTCGTATACTAAACTTTAAAAATACGGATTCAATTTATCACATATACATGAAATTCATACACTCGTGTATCCTGGTCTGTATGAAGTGGAATTTTTTAAAGAGAAGAGAGAGAAAAGAAGAACCAAAATCATGAAAAGATATAAAAACGTTATAACTTGCGATACTCTCAATGCGTTCGACATCGTAAGAAATTAACGTGGATTACACGAGTAATGGAAAGAGATAAAAAGTCGGACTTTATTCTGTGGCGATATTTTGTTCGTCGAACTGGGCGGATTTGCGATTTTCTCTAACGCTTGTTAAAACTCAACCATTAAAACTTGTGAAATCCGAAACCAGCCGCCGCAGTAGCAGAAGCAGAAGCAAAAGCAGCAGCAGCAGCAGATGCTTCTGCAGGATGAACTAACGATCGTCGTTTCCACCCCATCTGACCCCCCGTTAGAGTTTTGCAAAGGAGTTGTTTCCGTAATAACAGATTTCCGTACTACCCTTTACCCCGTTACGCGTCGATTTAATTAACGACTTAATGAGCCCTGGATTCTAAAAAAAAAAGGGGGAAAGGAACTTGAAAAATAACAAAATGAAACAACTCGACGCGATGATGTTAAAATCTTCTCGATTCTTCGTTACGAATAGCTGACGCGACTTCCGGTCGAATTTGGCGATCCCTCGATCCTCTGCGGTGTCAGGGACGAAGGTATAACACACATACGTCCGGGGAATCGGGTGCCAATTTCACGGGCCGACGCGCGGCTGACTAACCGGCCGACCACTGAGCATCCCCGTGAATACTGGATACGTTTGTCTGGTTTAATGCATATAACGTCGTCGTGCCTACACCGAGAGCAGACGTATAGTATAATAATACGTAACACGTTGCCCGGAGCAGAGAAATTCATTCGCAGCAAAACGTCGCGTCGGAACCTGACGTTCGTTGCTCCTGTTCCTGCTGCCGCCACTACTACCAGTTCTGCTGCAGGAACGAGCAAACATCGGGCAAACGAGCGACGGCGACGTCGACGTCGACGCCGGTTAGAGCTGCCGTTAATATTTGCCGACTTGACGGAGCACGTCTCTCACAGCCGCGCTCGTTTTCTTCCTTCTTTCTTCATATCATCCAACTGCTCACCTTCCGGTTTCCATCTCTCTCTCTTTCTCTTTTTCTCTCTCACTCTTTTTTAAACTCGCAATTTATCATACGCTCAAACTAACCTGAAGATATAATAAAAGACAGTGAAAATTTCTGTCTCACTACAGTGACTCCAGCGATGTATAGCAACCTGCTGAAATTATTACACTCTAAAAGCTCAAATGTCAAGCACGTTTATTTTCTCACATTTTATTTTAATTTAATTTTAGTTTCCTTTTGTTTTTTTTTTCTCTCTTTTGGAACGGTTCATATTAAACCCGTGTAATATAATGTATGTAACGTGTATTATACATATAGTACTCGCGTTATCCGTTTGGACATTCGTCGTCAATCAATTTTCGGATGTATAGATAAATTCCATATATCGTTATACATACGAAACCAGAGAGTGAAGAGAATAGGAGCGACACGGGGATGAAGGGGAGAAGGAGGGTGGGAGAGATTATGGGAAATGATACGATCAATTGAATCGTGTAACGAGTAATGGAGATTGCCCTATTCGTGGAACAACAACGAATCAGTTCTCTATGGAGTTATAGTGCAGGGCATGAATGACGGCGGCCGTTCCACGGTACGATCAATTCTGAAAGCTGATTATAAAGCTCGAAACGCATCCGTCATCGATAAACGGACTCGATGTTTTTTTTTGGTTTTGGTTTTTCGGTTTGTTTTTTTGTTCCTCCTTCTTTTCTCTCCAACCTCTCTTTTCATACGCGTCCGCAACGCCGCACGCGAAAACGATCGGCCTCCATCCCCTCACCGGTTTTATATGCAAAATCGAAATTGCGAATGTTCACATACATGTATGGTGAAAAGTATATAGAACTTGGGATGCCACGTCCATTGTTAAAGCAGTTAATCACCGACGCATAGTCATTGAAAATCGCCGATAGACTCCGCGGTTCACCGCCGCCCCCCTCCCCATGCAACAGAAATGCACAAATATTTTCCATATGATTTATATCCGGATATCTCGTCTATATACGCAAGTCAGCTCTGGACGTTATAAGGGGTTGAGAAATGATCCTGCAACGCGTTCATTTTTCCTCGGCAAAAATTAATGGGCTTCTTAACTTTTTATCATAATTATCATATTTTCTACAATGAAAAGCTAGCATGAGCAGCTTACGAGATACACGACGATTGTATCGGTCGGCGTTCAATCACTCGATTCATACACTGTATTTATACGCGCGTATAGTTCGCGAGCAGATCCTGAAGTAGGAGGAGGAAGAGGAGTAAAAGGAGGAGGAACGGACGTTGTCATGGCAACGGTATTTAGCATCGTAGATATATAGCGATGGGGTTGCCAGCCGGACTCGCCGCGTCGAGGATCCCCCATGACGGCTACCCGCCAAGCCGGTGGTTAATCGTTACTGGTTACCGATTACCCATTACTGGTTTACTCCCTAGTATCTAGCGTATAATCACAAGTTGATACCATCCGTTGTCGGTACGACCGTATGTATGTATATATTTATTGTAGATACAACATGACACGACTGGCCATGGCTGCAGCTGCCGCTGCCGCTGCACAGCTTGACACCCCATACCTCATCCCCTATATTTCTACTCCGGAAGAACGTCGCGTCTGCACCCTCCCCCTCCCTAGGCGGGTGGAGAGTGAAAATCGAGGAATGAAGTGGAGGAAAAATAGCGCAGGAAGGTATGGGGTTGGAAGTCTGATTAACTGCTTCCACCCTGTCGATGTTCTACTCTTCCTTCCTTTAACGGAATACCTTAGAGGCACGTGAAACTCCGATACTACTTCACCTCGTTGCAGCAGGATATACATATGTATGTATCATGTATATACCTACTCTATGTTATATAAGTACACCACCCCCGAAGCGAGGATAGTTCGTTGCCTCTAGAGATGCAACGTTCTATCACCTCAAAGATGTACACCCGGTAGGGTTGATCCTGAATCGCTTCGCGGCCAAGCGCGCGTTTGGACAAATTTTTCGTGTAGCTCGGCCGACTACGAAAATTTGTCCAAACGAGCTTGGCCGCGAAGCGATTCAGAATCAACCTAACCGGGCGTACATAAGTATTATATACCTATAGCCTTGCGATCGTATAAGGAATTTAGTTTACAACTTTGCTGAATGGGACCGAAAAACTTTTTATTAAAGCTCAATCGAACATATTAGGTAGATGGTGTACGCGAAAACTAAGAACGAAAAGAAAGAAAAAATATATATCGAAAGAGGTTCCAGGTCGATCCTTCAAGCTTTGACTTTGAAGGAAAGTCCGCATTACATGCGTACACCGTGTATATAATAGCATAACTTTGATAATTATATGCCTGAGTGAATTTTAACCATGAGATGAATAGATTGAATGGAAAATTGCGGTCAGCGAAGTATAAGGGTGAGAATTTCCCTCCATGTATATTAATTTGTCGAATATCTTTTGAGACGACGAAGGAGAATATAAAACGATCGAATATGTCCTGGGTGAGAATCGATACTTTGACTTTTCAAGTGCAGATCGACGAGGGAAGGGCGGGGGTGGGGAGGCTAGGGTTTTGGGGATGATCGAAATTGAAGAAAGTTATACATAGCTATACCCAGGGTCATTTGTTTGCGTCGCTCAGGTCGTTTTCGCACCGGTTCGATTCGTTTCGTTTGGTTTCGTTATATTCGCGTTGGGGGTCCTTTCAATTCCTCGGGACGATTTTCACCCTCGTATGCGTGCGGGTACGGTTAGATCGGTTGTCGGTTGTGCTTTGATGGATCCCAACCCGCGGTGGGTTTTGGCGAGTCGGTGGGTCGGTGGGTCGGTGGGTCGTCGTCGGGACGCCGATACTCGACGAATGGAAGAGGATGGAAAACGATGGAGGAAGAGGTAGAGAAATGGGGGATGAGGATGATACAATAAATCCCGAGAGACAGCTTGATGGATGATGGCTCCGCGTCGATTCCCTTCACTCTCTCCTCTCCTCTTCTCTCCTCTTCAACCGACACCCCTGTAACTCGATGGGCCGCTGTAGGCGTCGCTAGACATCAGAAATCGCGCTTATGTGCCCAAACAGAGTGACATCGATGATCGTTACGCCTCACCTTACGTCCGAAAAGTTTTTTAAAACCACTTTTTTCAACCGCCAAAATAATGACGATATATTTCATTTACCTTCGATCAAAAATCCGAGCCGCTAATTATCCGTCATCGGATAAAAAGTTTTTACGCCGTTGATATTTTCGCACCCCCTAAAAACCGATGGGAACTAAAGAGAAAAACGAAAATCGCCGGGGGCTCGAACGACGACGCGTCCTTTGTTCTGTGTCTGTTTGGCGCCCGGTTGGCTGCTGATTAATTCCACTACAACGCTTAACAAAACCTTGTTCTGTATGAAAATCAAAACCGTGGTAACAAAAAATAATCTTTTGAAATCGCTGAGTAAACCACGTCGCTGGCAGACCCTATTTTACAATCTTGAAAAATCTAGAGAAGGTTTTTGACCGCCGAGGATTAGGTTGTAAAGTAAAAAATAAAATGTGGAATAAAAAAAAAAAACAAGAAGAAGCACGGGGAGATCGCTATCTCCATAATTACATAAAACCTATTCCCGTGTGGGGGAAATGTGTGGGTTCGGAATATCTACACTGCCAGTGTTAGCTTCGTCCACTACCCTTCGCGAATCTCGCGTCGTCTACGATATCGTACGTCCAGAAACTCCTGGGGTCGGACGTGGGTGTACCGGTTCTCATGGTATCAGGAAGATAAATCAGGGCTGCAGAGCGAAAGCTTCCGCTTCCAAAGATGGGGGACCTGCAAGGTCCAAGGTCGCAAGATTGCAGGTCCTGAACGTTCCTGGTACGTCTCAAAAGCGATAAATAAAATATAGAAGATCCTTCGCTATTTGATATCGGAGAAAACGTATTCCGTTTTTATTATTCCGTCGCGTCGGCTAGCTGTGCGGTGTGAAAATTTTACGCAGAATAGCTTCTTTAATTAAAATATTCTAAGGCCTCTGTCCTTCTATTACTTTGCCATGCCTTATTCTCATCTTATAAAAAGTCAAGGTGCATTCAAAGTGGAAAATCGATGCGCGACGTCTTTTAAAATCCCTGGCTGCAAGGATTTTCGTAATTACAGAGAGACTTTGATCGGATTTTCTCATCGCAGCATGTAACGTAAATACCTTGTAGATAGAAATTTGATACATTATAAAATTTCCTCTGCAAACGCGTTCATTAAAATGAAAAGCAAAAGAAGAAAAAACAAAAATCCATATTTTCTCCGTACCTTTTATACTGCATGTACTGCAGCTCATCTACTTTGCCATCAGGAGTCGAGTCCTTGATCCTTTCGGGCCAACGCTCGGCACGTTTCAAGCTCCACATTGAAAATCCTCGTATCCAGAACAAATAACATTTGATCACACCTCGTCCTATCGAAATATCCGGCGACCAGCTCTACGCAACCTCAATAAATTCGTCTCGGTAGAAAATATTTGCTGCGAAAATTTTTACAAGGAAAAAAATAGGCACGTTATGGCGACGACATTTTTAATGGCGTACCTTTTTTTTTCGTTTCAATAATTCGGCTGCTTTTTTATTTATACGTATAATTTTGATTTTTTTTTTTTTCGCTCACGTCAAAATGACGGGGTAGGCAGTTCCGAAAGTAAGAAGCGTCAGTCAGGTAATAGGATTATCGGAGGATCAGGATTCTATCTCCACCTGGTCGGTAGAGCGGGTAGCAAACAAACTTCGTACTCTGCAAGTTTTAATGCGCCCGTATAAAACCGTACTAAATCTATTTGGCCACCGGTTCCTACCGATCGCTCGTCAGCTCGTTCGGAAGAAATCAACCAACCTGCACCACCCCCCTTATCCATCTCTTTGCTTACTTTCTTCTTTCCTTCCTTCCTTCCTCGCCTCCTTCATTCTTTGCCCTTTTATAACAAACTCGAGGGATAAGGACCACCCTCCAATATACTGCAGGTAATGATCGTTGATAAAATTTAATACTAAGAAATTAAAAGCTAGTAGAACCCAGAATTACATGAAACCGAGTTAATCAGTTGATTAATGTTTACGTAGACTCATCAATTGTTGCCTTCCTCCTCCGCTCACTCCATCCCGCAGCTCGAACGTTAAGACGCGACGGTTTCAAAATTACGTCGTCGATAGTATCGAGTTACACAGGGTGCAGAGTACTAAGCACGGGCTAAGCAAGGAAACTAGATTAGTTCGTCGTCCCAAGTTAGCCGAGGTTCGCTGGTCGCTTTGATACGTAATTATTGCTCGTTCCCGAAAGCGGAAGGGAAGGATGAGGATATGGAAGGAGAAGGGTTGTAGAAACTTGGACTTGATTGTCTCTCTGTAAAGTCCGTTGTCGTAGCTTCTAACGATCTTCTCCTACCCTCCTCCCCCATACATGTACTCTTTTGTTTCAATATCCCTGCAGTAGAAGAGAAATTACAATCTTTTTTTTTTTTTTCTCGTTGCCGAAGTGTTTTCGAAAAGTAAAAGGAAATGTAAAATACTCTTCAAGGGACGAGCATAAGTAAGTGTATAACTTGTGTTCCCACATATAAGCGTATGTATCTGGGACACATAGAAGAGGGGGAGGAAAAGAAGAGATGGGGGAAAGTTAGGCGGAGGTTGAAGGTCCCGGGTATTAACGTCATTCCCCGGATAAGATTGATGAGGAAAACCCTCCTCTCGAAAAACTACCCCCGGCTCTACTGGCTGACGCGCTAAAAACCAACACCCGTTATATAAATGATTATAGGCAGGGGGTGTATTTATCACTGCCTGATGTAAAAGGGAGAGAAGCTTCGACGCTTCGCGTAGACATTAAAAATGAAAGGATGAAGAGAGAAAAAAATATATATTCAAAGGACGAAGAAGAAGACGAGCACGGAAATGCACTCGGGATTAGTTGTTGTTCTTTTTTTTTTATTTATTTCTCGATTCTCCTTCGATTATATTAATGCAACCCGGTTCCTGGCTTGATTAATTAGGGACTATAGCGTGTCCTCTAAATTTTATTATCCCTGCTGCAGTCGAAACGCGACAAAAATACCCCAGAGTGGAACAGCGACAGCAGCAGCAGCAGCAGCACCACGGCTGGTGCGGGTCGGGCTGCCTACCGCACTGCGACAGTTCGATACTCTACATCCCATCCCCTTCGTATTTACCAAGCCCTTATCCAGGGAAGATATATATCTGTATAATATATATATATATATATACATATATACGTAAACCTTATACAGCTCGATCCATTTGTGGCAGCGAGAGAAACTGACAATGAGAAACTGGGCAACGATTCATCGTTATATTGTACGGTATACATATACCGACGGATTCTGGATGAAAATTTTCTCTTACACATATACAAAGTCTAGTAGTTATGTCCCGATGCGGAACACGAAGCGATTTCATCCTGTCCGAACGATGTAAACTAACACGGAAACGATCCCCTCGATCAAATCCCAATTCTACCAAACTCCCCCGCCCCCCGCCATCCGATTACCCAGAATTATTCAACGATCAATTCTCGCGAGATAACGCTAGTTCGTTGCTATACATCGAAAGGAAGAAGCTGCCGCTGCCGCTGCCGACGAACCGGATGAGGGTGAAGTTAAATCGTTACGTTCGTTCCGACCGCTAAAAAACGAACGGATACAGAAAAAGCAAAAAATAAAATAAAATAAAGAAAATTATTAGTGAATAAGAAAATGGAGGAAATTAATCTCGGCAAGAATTCGCGCGTATAAATAATATTCTTACCCCCTTCCTTATACCGAAACGCGTCTCGAACAAACGGAAAAGAAAAATAAAATGAAAGAAAGAAGAAAAGTGAAGAAAAGAAAGAAAAAAATAAGCACAGAGAAGAGAAGAAAAGAAAAGGTTTACGTAACACGAGAAAGCGTTAGGGAATTCGAGACAAGACAAACGCTACATAATACATGTACACCCTATGGCGTATGTATGACGGTGGATGGTGGTCCGAGTTTCTGCTCCGCCAAAGTCAACCCAACCCTAATGGATTCTGTCAGTGCATCAAGAATGAAGACGGGCCTCGTCTTCTCTCCCGTGGCTTTCCTTTCAACGTACATTTACACCTATTATTTTACCATAGGATACGAGGGCCGCGAATTTCAGCGAGGAAGAGACGCTTCTGTTGGTTTCCACGTTAAACTCAGGGATATGGGATATTGTGAATAAGGGGATGAAATAGGTGGCAATCAGAGTTCGGATAGAGTTACTACCGTACACAGCCTTCCCGTTGTTCCTGTTTTCCGAACTGAACCCCGCGATGCATTCCCGTGGGCATTCTGAGGAAGGGTGAGTTTTTGGTGGTGAACTCCGTCAATGTCAGCTGCAAGAACCCAATCCATCCTGGAACTGGGTAGCAATTTGTTCGGAGGGACCTTAATCCCGAGTTTTTTTTTCTTTTTGTTTTTTTTTTCCGTTTTTCATCTTCTTTTATACCGCGATGAACCGCGGAACTAGAACTAGACTCGTCGTCTTTAAAAAATACTTTAATCAAAAGCGAAAAATTTTCACGGATATGACAAAAAAAAGGAGAAAAGAATTTTTTTTAGGAAATAGAGGAGGATTTGAAACAAGCGAAATTATAGTAGATGGAAAAGGGAAACGGGGGATGGATATGAGTGGAGGAAAGGGAGGTCACGTGGGTCGGGCGAGGGTGAATGGGGAAGGGGGAAGGGGGGAAATTCACGTCGACACTAATTGCGGCGCAATTCTCTGTGTACTCGTAATCCTCATCGCCGTTAACAAGCTATAGGAACAACCGGTTGACGTCAGAAAATTTCCCTCTCACTTTCTCCGATATTATTGTTATTAATTACTATAAATATATTATTGTTTCTATGGACACGTGCGAAATTTGTGATAAGTTAACGAGATTTGTTTTATATCCCAAAAATATTTCAACGTTACGCAGATATGTTTTGTATATACGTTAAAAATGATGCAACACGAGCTTCGTTTATCGGCTGCGCATATATAGAATTGTGTTATATAATAATGTAAAATAATTTCAGTCTTTACCGTGAAGTAATTCAGGCGTCAATTTCGGGGGCTCGATTAAGATGAGATATACCTATCCGAAAGTGAAGGGAAAACGGGAAGGTTAGAGGGGTTGGTTCGTTTGCGGAAGATTCAACGGGTGAACGGGGCTGAACCGAAGAGCAGGGATTAAACGAGCATTTAAGGGGTGTTTATGGTCTGCGGCTAACCCCCCCTACCCCCCCGGCCTTGCCACTCACTCCATACCAAAGTAAACCTCGTATCCCTTCGGGGTAAGATTTCGTACGTGTATTACTAACGATATAGGTGGGATCCAACCTGCAACACTGGGCCAATAGAAAACCGCCGTAAGAGGTATGCTTTAACTAATTATATGGGGTATGCAGGGTAAAAATGAACCACCACTAACGCGCACCGCTCTTTGATAATTTACTTCGTTTGTCCGCCCCTCCGTAAACTTATTCTTACTACCCCTCGCCTAGTATGACTACCGCGAATCAGGGTGATAAAAAAAAAGAAACTTTTACCTTACTTCCTGGAACGCATTTAGGGAAGAGACGCCCCGCGCAATTACTACAGATTTCTGTCTTTCCAATCACGGTACTCTTGTTACTGTGTTTCTCTTCGTTTGTCCTTTTTTTTTTCTTTTTTTTTGCTCTTTTCGCAGATGGAGTGAAAATACATAGAATGGAAAAGAAACTTAGCGCGACATTTTTTATGTATATATTCCTTTAACGTATGACGTTAAACTTTCTAGTTTTCCCGTTTGTAAAATTCACTAGAAAGTGAGGGGGTGGTTTGTGGAATCCCACAAGTTGTTTGCGCTCGAAAGCCTCCGCCCCAAATATCGCAGTTCTTTTTTCCTTGATTTTATTTTTTTTTGGGAAAAAAAATTATTTCTGCCTTTTTTCCTCACTTTTTTTAATCGAGATACTTCACGGTGCAGAAGTCGCGGTTGAACTTTCAACCAGAACAATGGTCGCAGCGAAAACCTCGTGGAACGTGAATTTAGAAATTATACATTCAGCTACTGATTAGGTAAATTTATCTCAATCGGCTGTAGCGCGACGAATGGTGACAGCGCTGTGGTTGTATTTTGTATGTGTAGAAGTTGGTATCTGGAGAGTGAGTATTAAGTGGGTGCGAAAGAAAATGCTCGTCACGATGAAGGGGAGGGAAAAGAAGGGACGGAATAAAGGGAGTACGGAGGTAATTAGGGGCCAGGGATAATTTCGTATAATTTTAAGGGGGCGCGGAGACACCGCGATATTCATTCCCCTGATTGATCTAGAGTGGTGGCTAAGTACTTTTTTCCTCACACTCCTTCGCGATATCCCGACACCCAGCGTCCTTAGCCGCGATCGTTCGCCACGTCGTAAAAAAAAAGGAAAATAATAATAAAAGAAAACATGCAACGGAAATAGTGTAAGCCTACTTTTGTAAAATTATTCGAGTTTAGCATCATTACATGAAGCTTTTTGGAGAGCTCGCGAACTTGGAAGTAAAAAACTATTGAGGTAACTCGTCGGTATGCGCGTATAGTTTATGCTGTAAAAGTTTTTTTGAATTGCTGAAAACTGCGGTAGCATAAAATGCACACTTTGCTTTTATACGGTTAGGTAAATTCATTATCAAACCATTTTTAATACAACTTTTCCAATTAAAGCTTCAACAAAACTTCTAGTTATCATACCCGCATGAAAGAATATATGCGGATGAAGAGATTTACCTCTAGCACCGTTTGCTACAATCTGTTGATTAAAATTTACCGTTGCAAGGATTGTAACAAAACGTCTGTAAGAAATAATTATAGAAAAAGTAAGAGACAAGAAAAGAAAAGAAATCAAATAGAGATCGAAAGATGTTGAAATATTTTTCAATATTATATACAGTGAAAATAAACTTCGAACGTCTTTCGTTAATTGGCTTCAAAAAAGCCTGTTCGTTATATTTTTCAATTTTCCCAAGCTTGCCGCAAAATCATCGTATACAATTTTTTTTTGTTTGTTTTATTTGCTTTCATTCGCAAGAGTTTTCTGTTGGTGTTTTTTTTTTTTTTTTTTTTTCTAGAGAGATTCAGGTCATAGTTGCGATACTTTTTTTTTATCGTAAAACTGAAAAGATCGAGGTAGCGATTCTCCCGACAGTTGCGAACATTTGCAGCGTAGATGTGTAGCCCCTATATTCTCGTGCTGGTTCTATGCACAGAGGGCATTGTGAGAATAGAAATTAAAATGATAAGCTCGGTCTCGTGAGAGCTTTTGATTTTATCTTTCGAAAAGTCATTAACGCCGGTATAACAAGCATAGGACGAGCTTTTGAGCTTTTCATTTTCAACCGTTAGCCAACGTAACTGCATAGACACGCGCTAATTTTACCCCTCACCTGCAATAGCGAACTCTACGCGATTATTAGACTAGAATACGATACGCGTTTATACGCGATGCAATTGTGCGTAGGAAAGGGGTGGTCAGGAGGTGGGGGGGAAGGCGATATCTGCTAACGATAATTGGCAAACGTAACGTTAATGGTAATGAGATGTTTTCAACGATTTTGGCCACGTGCCGTTCGCCATCCAATTCACTTCGCAGCAACAGAAACAGCGGCGGCAGTGGTAGCGGTAGAAGTTTGTTATAGGTATAAATACGTTGAGCCACACCGTGCCATCCCATACCATGCGATTTCAAACCATACCCCATAGTATGCCGCGCCACGGCAGGGCAGGCAACGCCATACCACACCCTTGGAAAAGCCGCGGGTCGATAACCAACCCTCTGATACTCAAGAGAGGGAGCTAGAGAGAAGAGAAGACATTGTACAGAGAGAGAGAGAGAAAGAGAGATGGATGGATGGAGAGAGGAGCGAGAGAAAGAGAAAGAAAGCTTTCACGGATGATGTAAGTGGCAAGGGGAGAGAAAGTCTGAGAAACAAATTGCCCGAGTAAATCCAAGACTCCTCGCGGTTCCGAATTAAGACAAGACTCCTACGATTTCACATTCTCTAAATCCTCCTACTGAAAGCTATTGACATCTGAGAACAAAAGGAAAAAAGTAAAGAGAAGAGTCTAGCGCACGTGAAGCTTCTCAACCGTCGCAGTTATTTTTGGAGAAACATTTTTATAGGAGAAAAATAATAATTTGAAAACGAAAATTGTTGGTATTAAAAACGAAACAAAAAAATTTTCGCTTCTTATCTCTACGAAATAAAAAGTGTCACTTTTCGTCGTGACTATAACGGGACTGAGGAAGAAATGGTTTTTTGGGATAGTGAGAAGGGGTGGGAATGTCGGGCGACCACGAAGACACGGTCGTACACGTACACTACGTGGATCCCTCGGGATGAATCTCGGATACGAGCTCGTCTTTTGCGGGACAGTCTACGCCTAGGGCATAGTTTTACGTCGGTGTTCAACTGCAGCGAATTTTTCTTATTCTTCCTTTTTTTTTTTTTTTTTTTCGTTGTCTGGAATCACTTCGCGAAATACCCCGCAGCCGTTTGGTATTTTCTTATTAGTTGTCTTCTTACTATTTTTGTTTTTTTCGTTTGCGTATACCCACCGTTGATTTTTGCTTCCGATTACGTATGGTCAAAGATCTATGGAGTTTTGATCTAGTTTTCTACGGTAATTGAGAACAAAAAGAGATAATCAAAAGCGAAACAACATTAATAAAAGGTTCAAAGAGTAAAAAAAAAAGAAAAAACAGGTCGAAGAATTGGGAAGAAGAAGGCACTTTGAGGTTGGACTCTCAAACGCGAATAGCAGATGTGGTTAGCAAAAAAAGAGAAAGGAAAAAGAAAACGAAAAGGTAGTGAGGAAGGGACAGCCGTTTGCAGGGCGTGATTAAGGTGATATTCCACTCAAAGGACGTCCGCTGTTATATCTGTCGGTTTTGGCAGCTGCCAAAGGATGAAAGGCATTTCGTTAGAATAAAGAAGTTCCATTATTCAAAAAGTGCCCCTGGGAACATCAACTGCAGAAGTGAGATGGCGAAGGTTAGCAAAGAAATTGAGGGCGAGGTTGCGCTGTGTCTCACTATTGAAAGCTCACGCAGTGGAGTGAGGGCAAAAAAGTCAGTCTCACGTATTACCAAAGGGTTCCGGGAAAGCCAATAAATAAATGGCTGTTGATTAAGGCCAGTTAAAAGTACAAAAGTACTGAAACACGGTGCCACTGGCTCGGTGTCCCTGGAGGGAGAGGAGCAGGATGCATGAAAAGAAAGAAAAAAAAGAAATAGAATTAAAGTAAAACGGGAAAGAGAATAATTGAAGAACAGCCGCTCCGGGGGTCTTAAACAAATCGTCCCTCCGATGCGATGCTTACAATTAGCACAAACTGCCCTTCCAACTTAGGATCCAGGATACCACCCTCATCGTGGCTTTACTCGTCGCCCTTCCTTTTTTCTTTTTTTTTTACCCCCCTTCTTTTTTCTGCCTACAACTCCGGTGAGCTTTCATTCCACAACTATCACAGCGGGGCATTCGTTCATCCTTTCGTTCGTCACTCGTTCGTCTTGATCGTGGCCGGGTATTAGGTATACGAAGGTATAGGTAAACGTCGAGGCAAGATAGTGTAGGGGGTAAGTTAAGTGGGTGTAATTAAAGATGGCCGCTACCGGCGCTGCGCTATACCATTGGTAGTGGCAGCGGATCACCCACACGGTCGAGGTTAAGCCAAGGGAAAAACCAAAAAAAAAAAACAGAGTAAAGGCGGAGAGAAGAGATAAAGGGGTGGTGAAGAGGAGAAAAAGGATGGTAAAGCTTCCCTACTTCCTTCTTTTGGTTTTCTTTGCGTTTTTTATTCTCGACTGCTTTTTTTCTGACCTCATTTGAGGGATTACCTGTTTTGGTTAGCTCCCACCCCCTCGTTCCTCGGCGTCTTACCCCCCCGACTTGGGGGCTACCGGTGCACCCTCACTTTTTTTTCCCCAAATCCCGTTCTCCAATCTGATCTCGTTATTTCGGACTTTAAATTGCCCCCATTATCTTCTCGTCTTTCTTATAAAAACCTTCTTATGCCTCCTCGTATCCTATACCTTTGACCTCTCGACACGGGCTTTCCATAATTGCACCCGTAATTTCTTACCCCGAATAATAGCTCAAGAGAAAAAAAGGAGAACGAGTACAAACCCTCCCTCGCCAGCAGCTGTATAAGATTGATCGTGTATCGTAAAAGAGCGACTCATCCAACCCATCCCTCGCCCCCCACCCCCACTTCCGCCCTAATATCGTAAAATTTTCAGACTTCCCACTTCACATTATTCTTTCGTTATCTTCAAATTTATTTTTCCAAGTCAAAAGGGGAAGCAAAAAAAAACAAGAGGAAGTTAGACTATAAAAAAAACTATTAAAAAATCACGTTCAAATAGAGTTACGAGTACGGCGCAATATTTCATACTCTTCGATCATCCTCGGAAATGGGATGTACGAAACACTTGTCAATAACCGATAGAATTTCATCCCTTTGATCGTAAATCGCCTGATTTAGTATTCCGTACATCGAGAAGGGAAAAAACATCGCTAAGATGCTGTAGTTGCGGTGGTACAGGGTGACGAGTATTTCGGGAGAAAGGGATGGTGGTTAAGCTTTAGGAATGGCTGTGGGGCGAGGGGAAGGGCGAGGGCGGGTCGGGGGAGGAGGGGAGGAAAAAACCGCGTAAATATCAGTCAGATAAAAGTAGCTGTGGCAGAAACAAAATGGTTGGGATCTGGTTGAGCGGTCAATTTTGTCGTTCGGTTGGCTCTCACTCGGCGGACAATCCATCACCCGGCATTCAAACCTCACCCTCTTTACCCGGCTCTGCGCGCCCATCCGCCCCATCCGCACCATCCACAACCGTACGGCAACACGCAGCGATAATATCCCCGCGGGGTTCCACGGATCACTTCCGGTCCCGGACAAAGTGCTTACAAATTCGCAGCACCAGCCAACCAACCAACCAGCCAACCAGCCAGCCAGGCAACAACCAGCCAGCTACAAAACATGGCTGCGCTCTATCCGACGGGGTCAAACTCCTCATGATTCGTTACCCTTTGATGTATTATCTCTACATGGCGAATTGGTTATTTTATTTTATCTTATTTTATTCCTACCCTTTCTTCTAGTTTTTATTTAAACGAACGGGCCATCGCTGAACCAGGAGCGGTTATGTCGGGAAAGATCTCGAGCTACCCGTCGTTCTTCTGACCGTTTGAGAAAAAATAAGGAGACTCAGACGGCGAAGAGAAAATTCTGTATGAGAATGGCGAGCGGGAGGTTCGCAAGGTTATTTTCGCTCGTCATTTGATAGAGGAAGAGTGTGACGTAGCCGTTTATGGGGGCGCCTGTCGCAGTAAACGTAGGATTTGATGGGAGCCAATACATTTGAGCTTATCACCTTATCGTCCTGACTATACCGGAGAATATAGCTGCCGCTGCTGCACAGCCGTAGTCGAGAACGGGCACCGGGCGAAAACGCCCCTCGATTCTGACTCTCCGAAAACCCCTTTTGCCTCCTACAACCTCGGACATAAAATACAGAATAAACCTTCAGCAACCGGCCAACCTGCCCGCCTCACATTCTACACACATCGGGCCAACCACCCGCAACGCCTCGATTCGAACCTCCAACACCGACACACATATTCAACACCTGCGCTAAAATTGTGTACATCAAAATCGATCTAACGTGGTGCTGCCGGTTGTGCCGCTCCGGTGGTGGTAATCGTGCCGCCGTTGGGGATGGTGGTGGTGGTGCTCTCGCAGTAGTGGAAAACGATTTAACACGGATTCACTGGGTATTTACAAGTGGTCGAGTTCGTGCAAGCATAAAATATTTAACGCGCGGTTATCAAAATGCAAATAAAATTCACTCATTTATTATCAACGGTCAATACCATTCCCCTGAATATAACAACGCTGCTCTTATTACCGCTGCCGCTGCTGTTGTAGCTTCCGTGTATTTCATCGATGCTCAAATCAAAACCGATCACAATGCCGATGCCGACTAAAAAACGACGACTGAGCGAATCGGAGCAGGACGTCGCGTCGCGTCGTTCGAATACATTTCAGCTATATACTGAACATAACATACAGGACAGGGTGAGACTCCAGGGACGAGATTGTCACAGCGAAATTCAACGTGTTTCAAAATGTCATACCTACTTGCGTGCGTGTTTTATTTATTTTTTTTACCAGGGTGATAATTGTTCGGTTGCGAAAAAAAATTTATCAAAGTGCGAAGAGCGAGAAACGTATGGATGGAACTAAAAATCGTGATCTTGAGCTTTCGACTTCGTTGGAAGTCTAGGTAAGAGATGGAAGGGTCCGGAGTGTTTAGACGCCCTTAGGGACCGCTGCGCGAGGTATCGTGGCCTGAAAGCCACTCACTCGTCGTACCCACCCCACGGTAGTTTCTCTGCATATTGGAAAAATAACGCCTCCCACCCCTTCCCACCCCCTGCCCCGTACCCCGTACCCCCCTCTCCGCGACCATGTTCGCCGAGATATTGTTTTAAAGTGGAAACCTGTCCCTTGTGAGCCATAGAAAACTTTATCCGAGATTCTTGGAAATTGAACGCTGACGCTCAAATCGGAAATGACCCAACATTATGGCTGCTTCTACAACGCGTTTCTAGAAATCCAGAAGAGAAAAAATATATATACCTATATAATTTACAACGCGATGAAATTCAGGGAGAAAAAAATCAAAGTAACTAATTCGAAGATCAGTTCCGCAGAAAATACTCAATCTTCTCTTCTAAGACAGATTAGCTACTCTGTATGTCTCCTCATTTTCCGTGTGTATATCTTAAATTTTTCGTCGATCAACGTGGCGTTGGTTTATTTTATCGAAGCGAGAAGAATAGCCGAGGGATGAAAGCGACCTGTCGCTCGGTTCGGTCGTTTTGTTGGTATAATATTAACGCGCTCGGGGTGTTTTAGTATCGAAATCCTGGCGGAAGATATCCGCGGGGAAGGGGAAAGGAGGGGGGGAAGTAAAATGTGATTCCTTTAGCTCAATAAGCGACGTGAGGGTGGAAAACGGAGGCGGAGTATTTCAAAAGGAAATCTTCGCGGAAGCGCAACGAGGAACGGAACGACCCCTAAAAAGTTTTAGGGGAAAACCCCCGGGTTCGTGCTTCGGCCACGTTGTGGTAGTTGAACGGAAGTTTCGAATGAGGACTATACGTTCGATTCGCGAATCGAAAGAACCAAACCCGTCACGTATACTCATTTCGATCATAAAACAACCCTTGAACTAGCCTGCAACCCCCTCCCGGTTCAGAGAAAGTATAAAGAGAATACATTTTTTGCTTCTGTGTTTTTCTTTCTTACTTTTTTGTTTTTTGTTCACGCGTCTTCGAAATGATGAAAAATTATTTTTATCCTTCTTGTTACGTATTATATGTTTAACGAAAGAAGTGGAACTGGAATAATAAACTCATGCGAAGTAATGGAGGGCGCGGGATGGAAATTTTAGGGCAGGAAGCCGAAGCGGGTAAGATCTCGGCAAACTCAAGGTGAGTACTTCTTGCGCTTAAGAGACCCCCGTACCCCTGAGTATGGTAATCGGTTGAAGTTTCCGGGGCTTTGTTTTAACTGCGCGAAATTATATAAGGGCTGTTCACCCTTTTCCCTTAGTTTCTGACGCTCATGTAGTCGCAAAACTATATCTACGTATAAAGTGAAGCGGAAATGTATTGGGCGCGTATCTGTGTACCGTATGCATTTACACTGCACGCGGACGTCCTTGAAAGATAACTAAGGATTTAAACACAGACGCACAAAAACCGCGCGATTGAGACAATTAAGAGATGAGAAAGGGTAACAAGTTACGTTCAGGAGTAAGCAATTAAGTAGCGGCTATGTACAAGTGACGAAAGGATGAAAAGAGAGGGTATAAGATACGATGCTTTGATATTTAAATGCTAAACGTTGAGAAGAGTTTTAAGGGCGCGTAGGATCAGGAAGAAGAAGAAGAAGAAGAAGAAGTACACTTCTGGTCGTTGAAACGTAGAAAGAGCTATAAGGATATCAGACAAAGGGGAGTTTATTATACTTGACCGAGGAACGGGCGAGACAATGGTTGTATAGATGATGGGACGGATGGACGAATAAACCTTTGTACCTATACCATAGTAAACTACGGAGTGACATTCATAAGTCTAAGAAACTGTTTCTACTGTTACAGGAAATCCGGCTAAAATTTACTAGGTATATATCTGCGGCGCCCAAAACTCCGAACAAATCTTGCGGGGTGCGGTTTCCTTGTGTATTTGCATCACGAAGGGTTGTTTCGTTTTGTTTTGTTCTACCACCATGGACGTCCACCCCTCCCGCCCCCCGACCACCTCGGGGTGTGTATATTCAAACTACACGTGACGTACCAGCGCCTATATTTCAAACAGATATATACACGAACTGACGTCCTATCCCTTTTCGGCGAGGACACTTGCAACTCGGGGATCCATGCGATACGTCCTCAACGTCGTACTCGCGTCGACCATAAATTAGGGGTTTATGGGACGAATATGCCGTCGCTGTTGCTACGTAAGCCCAGTATGCCTCTGCTTCTCCTTCTCCACCTCCTTCTCTTTCTACTTCTACTTCTACTTCTCTTCATCCCTCTTGATTCTATAGTACATTCCGAGAGAGTATGGAACGAGTCGTGCAGCGTACCGATGTTGGGGTATATCGAGCGACCCTTGCAGCTCTGAGCTAAGCGAAATGGCTATTAGAATGAAATGAGCCGAAAAATGTCTACATCGTGCCGTGAGGATCACCCCCGTAACGTTGTACGGTTTTACCCTTACCCGCCCCTCCTCCCCCCGTCTTTCTCTCTCTATTCCCTTACCCTACGAAAGCTCACCGGCAACTATTCCCTTATAGCCATATTGCGCCGACAAAGGAGCGAGGCTTGCACGCTAAACCTCCATTTCCCGCCTCATCGTTTATTACGAGGTAGATAGGTTAGTAATACTACTTGTAAGAAGAAAATGGAAGAATAACACTGGGCACTTGCATCCCTTAGAATCTCTTCTTTTTTTTTTTCTACGACTATAAAATACGGTTTTTTTTTTTCTTTACTCTCATCTTTAATTCGAACATTTCTTTTTCGATGTCTCCAGGGTCCATTGCTACGTCCCCGTGTGCGATCGGTATTTATTTCTATACACTTTTTTTTTACCACCCTCCTACAACTGCCGCTTGATTCGAACCTCAAAGAAGGTCAAAAGAAATTGGATCTCTCCCGTTTCTTGTAAAAAATATATCTAGGTCGCAGCGTAAACGCCTATCGGTTGGATGTAACGCGTGTCGCGATGTTTTTCGTTTTGTTTCCCGTTTCCGGAATCTCTTCAGTGGACCATTCCTATTTCCTTTTTTTACTGTGATTTATTTTTTATTTTTTTCCCCCCACCCCACCATCCCTTATACACTTAGTTCTCTCTTCTTCCTCCTTCCTTTTTTCTCTTGACGTCTCGCCTTTTGTCGCTTTATTAAACAACTTTACACGGGACGAGTGTACCCCCGCCACTCGACGGTAATCAACCCCGTGTTTGAGGTTGTAAGGTTTCACCCTGAAAGCACGGGGCGCACGAGGAGTTGTTGCTTGGAAACCCCGTTTCCTAACGCCACCCGAACCAAAACTCCTCCTTCCCTCCTCAAACTTCTTATATAATACTATACGTATGTATATACGCCATAAGCAACACACATACTCTCACATACGACTTCGCAAATTGCTTCTCCTTTCTCTAACGCGAAACCTGTCTCAAATATTATTATTATTATTATCTTCACCCCCTACCCGCCCTCATCTCGCACCCCTTTATTTTTTATTTTCTTATTATTATTTATTCATTTATTTATTTTATTCTCTTCACTCGGAAACCCCTTTCTCTTCTTTTTTTTTTTTTCTCTGTACACTTTCATGGTGTGCAAGTTCTGCTTGTATAATTCTTGAAAAGTTGACGCTGTTTGAACTCACCTGCGTTTTTGTTTCGTTTTCCTTTGTACCAGATTTTTTTCATTATTTTCTTTCTTTTTCATTTCGTTGTTTTATTTGTACGAACTTCAACCCCGCAGATACATTGATGAGGAATCACGTGTGAATCTGGATTTTTTGACTACCCTGTAAAATCATGCGGCGATTCATGTGTCTCGAATATCGGTGATGGGTCAACGCAGTGCTCACTCGATATTTATAAATTGGCCTCTACTTGACACCCGAACTACCGACATCGAATGCGAGTAGGGTGAGCGAGAACTCGTGAATTTGAAAATATTCTCCCCCTGTTTTTTTCTTCTTTTCTTCAACCCTTTTTACTCGGGGATCCTTTGACGTTATTACCGAGGAACGAACACTTCGCACTTTCATTGGTTATGACGAGCTTCACTTTGAGTGATTAGTTTATTTATTTTTCCAATTTTATACCCGATGACTTTCTCTCTCTCTTTTACAATTCGTCTGCATAAAACCCAATTATTTTATAATCACCAACTCTTCTTGTCACCTGTTGAAAAATGTGGTACGGTAAATCAGAAATTATACGGTGTATAAAATACCGGCCATTTTGACGAGGGGACGGAATATCGTTTAGTTTTTTATTTATTCTATTTTATGTTTTTTATTTTTTTGCCTTTCTCCCCCGCTGTTCTATGTCCTTTTGTTTTATTCTGACCCGGTACGAATAGGAGGCTTTGTCTTAATACGATCGATCCGCAATAAAAGTAATACCGTAGAATTTACGAGGTCAACGAGATTTGCCCCAGATCGCGACACCCTCGACCTCTAGGGACCAGCTTTTTAAAACAGAACACCGCAGGACTTGACCGAACGATCGAATAAGGATGAAAAGAAACATCGCTATACATGGACAAAGAATAACTTAGTTTTTTTTTTTTTTCCTTTCCTAGAAAATTGCTATCTGTCTACGCGACGTATCCTGTGGGTGGACTTGACGCTTTGACGGTAGCAAAAGGAAGAGCTGTGAAAAAACCTCCCGCTTGACCGAAAAAAAAAAAAAAGTAGAGATGAAAAAGAAGAGAGAAAAAAATCAGACGTGGTAGAGAAGGGACGATGATGAATGATGGATGATGACGATAAGAAACCAACGTCCAACCTACTTACGTTACCTTACCTTGTTATACCCCCTGCCGATCGTTTATAGGATAGAAAAGCTTTACCTTTCGAAAATAAGTCGCAGAAGGCGCGTAGCGATGGGAAAAAGAAAAAGAAGAAAGAAAATGAGGAGGTAGAAAAAGAGTGTCACCATCGAGAAATTCTCTCACTAATTATCTCCTCGCATTAAAGGTCCTTCTTTTTTTTCCCTGTGGATAATTTGATGGTGTTTTTTGTACGATTGAACGATGAGACGCAAAACAAGAGGGCTCGTATTTTATTATAGAATGATTAATTGTCGTATTCTTGAATTTTAATTAATTCTCAATCAAGGACGACGTTTCCGTTCCGGGAACGAGACGGGCGTACCACGTCGCGAAGCTAGTCTTTGAAGGATCGGGTCGTAATTTGACAATCACTATGTCGGGGTGCACATGCTCAATTTCTCGGTGGGTGAAGCTTAACGACCTCAACTCAACCCGATGGTTTGGGGCCTGTATTCCGTGATTCGAGGATAGTAGCTCCCGCCGCTGGTGCCTCTGCTTCTCCTACTTTTGCTTCTGCTTCTGCTTCTGCTCCTGCTTTGTAGGTAGAATAATATAATCTCACGTCACGAGCTTTAGCTCGAGCCTCAGTTTGAGTTTGAGTTTGAGTTTGAACTGTGCGGCGCCTTCCTTCCTTCCGTCCTTATTCCCCACGCTCCTTGAGATGTACAAATTTCCGTGAAGAGCTTCTGAGAGGAGAGCGAGATGGTTCGAAGGCGCGAATTCAGCCAGTTTCGAGCGCGCGCATCACACTACAGCTGAAACTCGTAATGATAAATTCATTCTCTAGCCTCTCTTTCGCTCCCCCACCTTCAGTCTCGCCTCTCACTCTCCCTTATTTTTCCACCCTCCTCCAACCTCGTCAGCTTTCATCGAGACCGAGAGAGAGCCACTATTTTTTTCTCCTCCTTTTTTCTCGCCCCATCTCTCTTTCTCTCATTCGAAGAGGGAGGAGACTGCAGGGAAACGTTTTCATTTAAGCGAAGCTTTTCAATTATAACGTATATTTTACCCTCAGGTCCTCTCTCGTCAGTTTTGTAACCCCTACGTTTACCGTGTTCCTTTTCACCACTCATCCTTTCTCTCCTCCTTTCCATCTCATTCGCATTTCTACCGGAATAACGAGATTCTTCCCATATTTGTTACAGGTTACGACTTTGACGCCACCACGGAAAGTTGGGACCACTTTTGACTCGACACTTTGCAACTCTACGTATACATCCACCCCTGAAATACTTTCTTTTTTTTTTTTATTCATTTCTTTGATTTTCTGCCCACCGTATGGCGTTGACGAATTATGCATTCCACACACGACCCTCGACAACTGGACGAAACGAGATTGGAAATTCTCGAGCAGCAGAAGAAGAAGCGAAAGAAGAAGAAGAAGAAGGGACAGTGAAATCGCCGTTCCAATGCCTGGGAAAGGAATGAGAAAAACTGTGTGCAGGGTGCGCCGCCAAGGGTGACAGTAGGAGCAGCAGCAGCAGCAGCAGCAAGGGTAGTTAGAAGTGGCAGTAGTGGTGGCAGCGGTGGGACGGTCGATCAATGCCATCCCGACTCACCCCTAAAGTCTGACGTCTCAGCCTTCTGTCTCCTTTTCCATGTATAGTCTGAACTCTCGGATCTCTGCGTCCTCTTCATGACATTCCTTTCCCCCTTTTCCTTACGCTCTCCAAATTTCTTATATGTATTATGCACCTCATCCTTCATCTCTCATAAACCTCGTCCATAAGTTCTTCTTCTCCACTCTTTTCTTCAGCCACTTTTATCTCGAGCACATCGTCTTTCTGTTGGCCACTTACAGTCAGAAACGCGCTTTATTATATCGCGTTAGCGACCTTGCTACGTGTAAAAGTGGTTTTCTTTTTTCTTCTTTTTTCTTCGCCCTATGACAATATGGTTACAAGTCGACATTCAAATTTACATTCACATTTATATCTCCAGTTGATACGTTTATCCGAATTTTATCCATCTAGGTGTGTCTATATGTACACATATACAGGGCGATTCAACAGAGGTGTCCGAATAGGCGGAGACTAAACGAGGTGATTCGAGCGCGACAACGAATGCGATAGCCGGTCTATCGTATTGCTATTTTATTCCGTGAATTCTCTCGCTGTTCATTGGCTACAGAGCTAGGCATAGGGTCAACTAGTCTCCGCCTATTCTGACACCTCTGGTGAATCAGCCTGTATATGCGACGAAAGTACTCACGCACCTTCGACACATTACCATCAGTGTTTAAGCGAGTTACAAGCTGAAGGCATCTATTATCGGGTGCTGACTCGATTAAATGTGCCGGAGATCAAAGATTCAAAACTAATTTACAACCCCTAGCAGCCCAGAGTATTTACTTCTCTATATACGCGTGTATATACATAGGTATATACCTATGAACGCTAATAACGACACTCCGTACATATCCAAGATTCACGAGATGTAGGGTGAAATTAACGGGGTGATCATTACAACGTATTAATTTATAACCATACACATGCCGGAATTGATTTCTCAAATTCAATTTAATTTGATTCAGTTTTTTTTTCGTTTTTTTCCCTCTCTGAGGCAATTGCAATTTTCTTGCACGTCAAAATCCGTGCAGAGTTTTATGTCTTAAAATTTGTCCGATATCCTCCCTCACTTATAATAACCTCGTCGCAATGCTGTGTGAATACTTTCGGGACGGGAAAAGGTAGCAGTTGCTGTTGCAGGTATTTGGGAAATTCAATTTGCGGTAGAAAGTATAAATAAACCCCAGCAATTTCTCATCCGTTTCTAAGGGGTATTAGCCGCATCACCGGAGGGCAGGGCCGCATTAATATCATGGTTTTTATGTATACCGTATATATACCTAACAGTTAGGTAATGCGCCTACGACGCGAGAAATATTGTTCTTCTTCTCCTTGGGCTTTTTGCCCCCCTCCCCCCCTATCGGTATGGTTATTATTTTATTATATCGACGATACATCGACTTGCCCGGGTAAGTGTAGGGGGGGGGGGGGGGGGGATGCAGGGGGTTGTTGAACTCTGCACGTACCACGGCCACTGCTCTGTACATACCACTCAATGTAGTATAGTATAAACTGAGTTGTTTTCCCTCGAGGGTTTTCGAGGGGGGGGAGGAAAAGGTAGGGAAAAGATCGTGCGATGCTGCAGAGACAGCCGACCTCGGCAACGTTACGGCAACTAGTGAAGAACAAGAGAAGAGAGAGAGAGAGAGAGGAGAGAGAATCGCTGTAGGAAAGATGTTGGATTGGAGAACGTATTGTAGACTTATTGGTCGTTTTTTTTTTGTTTTTTTTTCTCTCCCCTATGCCGCTTCATTCCGCATGGGATATAAGGATTCAACGCGGATGATAAATCGAGAGCAAGTAGAGTACGTCGCTTATTCTGAGAGATTTTCTTTTTCCATCATTTTTTTTTCATTTTTTTTTTTTCTTTTTCAAACCCTTTTTCTGCAGACGACAGATCACCAAGATTTATAGACAAAACATGAATCAAGGATTATTTGCGATTCTAGTAGGGATTGCTTCGAAAATGGTGGAAGAAGAAGAACTATTTTTTCTTCTCTGTACTACACGGTCGACATTCGCGAGATAATAAAAAAACAAGATAAGACAACATTTCCAGATGAAAAGGGAACAGCTAAGAAATTCATAGGAGAAGATACGTCACGATGATCGGGCGCAGGATCAGAGAAGGGATTATTGGGTTTGCCAGGCTACCGTAGATGTAACCTTGTTGCCCAACGTTAACAAACGAATCCTTCATGGGCCGGGTATTATAGGGGTGGCATTTAGGCGCTCAATCAATTTCATTTTATAATCTACGAAATAAAGTGCCCAGCTCAACGCTGAGACTCCTGTTCCTCGTCGTTCCGGTTCACGTTACTCGTTCCTCCCTCTTCCCTTTAACAAATTTTTTCTTTTTCTTTTTGTTTTTGTTATTTCTGATTTATTTATTTATTTTTCATAAGGCTGAAGCTCGCGCGTAGCTGTAGGCGTGGGCCATCAACCATGTGGTGTGTATATATGTGTATAAAATGTGTACATAAATTTTATATAAATATGTATACAGGGTGCGGCGAACCGCGAGGATGAAAACCACCCCCCCAACGTTATATTATGCCGCGGTCGGAGTCGTCGACGAAAGTAAGTGCGCTGCATGGGGTGAGTGCCGGTTCCTCTTTGGAACACAATTTTTTATTTATTTTTACACTCGACACATGAAAAATATGAGGAAACGCTTTTTTTCGACATTTCATTTTTACGCTTTTTATCATTTGCTTTACTTTACATTCTCTATTTTCGCATAGAATTTTCAGGACACGAGAAGTGCAATACGCGTATACCACGCAATCAGCGGTACATGAGAAGTCTCAGGCTATGATTGTCCAAACGCAATTCTTGTCTGACTTCTACGAAATCAAGAATTGTGCGGGGACATCAGCGCTTGGGGCGAAAATCAACGTTTACATTATATTGCTATACAGGGTGGCGAGGGATGAAAAAAACAAAAAGGTGCGTAACAACCGTCGGCAAAGTAATAAGAAAAACGAAAATATATAAAAATGAACAAACTCTTCGGGTCCAAGGGCCGTCAGCATCCAAAGACTGATCTTTGTCCCGTGTAAGGACTACTTGAATGTTTCAGATCTGAGGGTCACCCGTTTTACCCTTAAATCTTTTGCTTTCTCAGCTATCGAACTTGGCCGGAGTGGAGAACCCTGGCAACAGCTTGTATATCCACGTAATTCTATTATATCGGCCGACATAAACAGAGTGAACAATCTTCCCCCTCCGATAAAGGACTGCAGGTATACTAAAGGTAACGGACGCGAATGAGGATTTCCGAAATTCTCGAATACCTACATTTTTTGTTCGATTTTTTTTCCTCGGTATAAATATATCCACTTTTTTCCGAAGTTCTTTGCCATCCGCGTTTCGTGTCTAGATGCCTCTTTCAGCCAATAGTATATACTCGCTGTTTTATATACTTATACATTGTATATACCGCAGCTGACGAGGGCAAAAATTGTAACAAATTACAATAAATATCACGGAGGGGTGGGAAAAAGGGGGGGTGGGGGGTGGAAAAAAAAAACTCAAACTAAAAAACCTTCGTTAATGTTGTTCTTTTTCAGGATCCATCATGTACCTATACACACCCCCAGAGGAGAAAAGCAACCACTCCTCGCGTGCGAACCGACCGAGGACGGGAATAATGTCTTCGTTGCATAATGCATCCAGGCATCTACTATAGGTATATATAACGCCCGGCTATGCGGAGGGTCGAAGGGTCGGAGGGTCGGGAAGTACACTTGCCCTCATTTCCCTATCCCCGCCTAGCTTACCGCTCTCTCTCGTCATTATTATCCATCGTCGACGACGACGTAGTAGACTCGTCTTCCTTCTAGTACTACCTATTCTATCCCACCGCTAACGCTGCTGCTGCTGCTGCTGTTGTTGTTATTGCCATTATCGTCGGCTCCATCGTCTCCAACGACGTCTACATCCTTGGTTCGTTCTCATCTCCTTCTTCTCCTTATTCCGACTCTTACTTTTCGCATTTTTCTTCTTCCTTTTTCATCTTTTTCATCTGAACTCTCGAGCCCGTACAACGCCGGGCTAGTACGGAGAATCTAAGTTCTTCAAACATAAATTGCGCTTTCGGAAGAAGATCGTCTTTATACATCAAGTACCGAATCTCCTGCTGGGTATATAAGAAAATATACTGTCGCTCGAACCTGAAGAACGAGGACATAGCTGAAGGATGATTGCGGAAGGGGTTGAATCGGAGGACAGAGAAAGTTGAAAAAAGTGCTTGCAATAATAATAATAATGGTAAAATAAAAAATTTAACGCGACTGAATGAATGGGCGACTGATTCCCGTCCGGTACTACACATCGCGGACGTGCTGACCCGGCAAAACTTACTCCATCCCCTACCACCCACGATTCGATAGCTGAGCGTCGATCCCATCCCTGTAGAAAACTATGTTATAGGTACCTCGCACCATTGTGGAGAGTTTGGACACTAAATCGTAAATTGACGTCTCGAAAAGTTCCACTTCTATTTCTATTCCAATTTTCTTTCATTCTATATAATTTTAAATGAGTATATTCAATCGATTTCACTTTACTTCGGTCATTTATTTATTCTACTTGACTTTTTTTCTTCTATTTTCAGATTTCAATCTCTATGAAAAAAAATGAAGAGAAGATGGGAAAAGGAGGGAAGATTAAATGTGTGACGTTTTTCTATATCCATAGAGTATGTAAAACTTGTTGTACAACATCGGTGGTGAAATTGTGGAAATTGTTGGGGGCGTGGATATGGTATAAGCTCTGCATTGCGAAACGTAACGTACGACCCCCTTGAGATAAATATACATAGAGGTAGAAGAACGGGATGTATACGCGTATAGTACATAGCTGTGCTGCGAATAGTTTACCGGGACATAGAGATGATACGGACGAAGGTGAACCGGGGGAACCGATATGTGCCCCTCGAGCGTAAATGCAAACTGTTCGCTTCGAAAACGTGTGTAACGTATATAATGCTATACTTATGTACATATGTATTTAGTATATAGACGAAACTTTGTACAACCAATCCCCTTGCCAGTCTTGATTTTGATATATCCGTTCAGGCGTTACGTTTGCATGAGGCCTGGTAAGATCGAATATAAAGAGATGAACACAAACGAACGGGGTGAAAAGCGAATCTTCTCTTGAAAAGGAAGTATTAACTCGAATTTGCATGCGAGACTTTTTTATTCGAACGTTGATCCAAACACGACTCGACGACGTCTCGTATTTCAGAGTAATCGAATGAATATGGAAGATTCGAATGACGGATAGATTTACGTGATGTTTGATTCAACTTAAAAATTACAGACGTATTGAATTCAAAAGCAATGAATGGCCGATAACTCGATCAAGTTTATAGATAGATTGAAATGAATTTCAGATTCAGATCCCCAAAATCATCAAAAATCTAAGGTATACCCCTTTGGATTTTTTCGATTCTTGGGCCAAAAATGAAGTATTGGTAAAATCGATCGCATGGTACTTTTCTCACGCATTTTGACCTCAGGAATACGAATCCATCAACTAAATTGAGCTAGAAAAAAATCCCATCGAGATATCTTAATTTTTTTACTTTTAGGAGCGATAAATTGGCGATAACTCGATCAATTTCATAGATAGATCAATTCGACTTTCAGATTTGGATGCCTGAGATCAAAATACGTAAGATTAGCGTATAGAACTTGATGAACAAAAAAGTTGATTTTTGACCAAATCCAAAGGCTGCATCCGTCATGACTGACAATAAATAAAATTAAAGTAACGCCACAATAGTATGTGCAATGTCATTTATTTATATTGAACATATGACATAACATTGAACATATTAATATCATTCAAACATTTCCAAAATTAGAGTAATTATACAAAATTATTATAATTATCTTTTACATAGGTAGGGAAAATTGAAAAGAAAATAGCCTGTACTTCATAAATGCTTATAACTATAATCGGGGTTGAAGGATGATTTTGAAAGGTCAAAGAAAAAGGGTCGTCGAGGGGGTTTGAGATAAGGCTGACCATCGTTACCCTCTCTAATATAGAGGAAACTGTGACGGAGCTGAGGCAATATGCGAGATATTGTGGCCAAGGAACTGGTAATATCGCGTGGCAACCACTTTTTATAAAACGTCGTATATACTTCCTAGTGGTGGACATTTGGGATCAGAAGAGAAAGAAGAACATGGCTGGGTCTTCAGAAATTCTCATCCTGTGACGAGCAGCGGGATGTGGACGTGCAGCAGGTAGTTTCTTTGCACTTTGTGAAAACTAAGAGAAAAAAGGATAAGATAAAGAATTTGATCTTTTGATTTTTCTTTTCATTCTAAATTGAGAGCTGAAAATAAGAATAAGAAGAAAAAAAGAACACAGATAAAGGAAGGGGTAATGGGGGTGGATGGTGGAAGGACATTGTAGTCGTTTGGGTTTCCGTTTTCTAGGTGCACGGAGAGAAGGAGAAGCAGATTGCGAGCGGTAATAAAACCCCTTGGGCATAGATAAAAGGGAGAAGAAACGTCGTATGATAAGTGCTCTTCGAGGTGGTCCTCCTTCTCATCATCTTTCTTTTTTCTTCTCCTTCTTCTTATTCTTATTTCACCACTCCTCTGGGGGACGCCGCACTAGACGCGATATTGTTGAACTTTGTTATACCAGACGTTTGAGCTTTGGCCAATGTGATTTCTCGGCAACAATGCCTCTCAACTACAAACCAAAGACTCGCTAAGAAACGCATGCGGCGACGGCGACGGCGACGGCGGCGACGGCGGATGATGATAATAAAATTCCGGACACATTATTCCAGTTAAGTAGCAGCTTAAAAGCACCTCAGTGTCAACCACTCTCTAGACAAACAACTTCAACGATGCCAAGTCCCGAGTCTTCTGCTCGGTCATTTGAATTTTTTCGAACCAAGTCATTCGCCCCAATATTCCATTCTCCACAATTCTTTTTTTGGTTCCCAAAAATCTGTGTCCGGTTCATTTGCCTCAATTTTTGTACACTTTCATTTTTTCAAATCCGCTGTGGAGGACAAAGCGGCAAAAGATTGCCGAAGTTTTATACGTGGAAACTATACGACGCGTCGTCGACGTTACCGCGACTCCGGTAAAACGGGGACGGTAACTTTTCACCGCGGTTACGTGGCATTCGACGACCACCACCCGCCCAACCGGTTACCACCTCTAGTAACTTCTGCAGGCTTTCCGTCTACCTTATACACTACCTACTATCCACGTTAGTTGGGTTACCAACGCGTTCCCAAGGTTCTTCTCTATAGTGACACTCAGAAACAGGCAGCACCTCGACTCTCAACCCCACTGCGGCACTGCATAACGACCAAGTAATATTGCCGCTAAAGCTTAACCCCCAGTCCAATTCGTGGTCGATGATGCACCAACTAACTCGAATTCTCCATTCTGAGTATACCCAAGTACACGTATACATACGTACGAGTATTACAAATTTTCGCTTACCTCATCCACAGCAATTCTATAGCTGCTCGTACTTCAGCTTACTATACATTTTGTTACGAGAATCATCGCATCCCTTGGAATCGGCATCCCTCCAGAATTGTAACCGTGTTTAATTATTTGAAAAGAATCTCGTTAATTACTAAACGACAACAAGTAATACGATTACACGTCGCCAAAGTTTTACCCTCGAAGAATGCAACTTGCAACTTATAGAGGGTGGTAAAAAATATGACAAAAAAAAAAAAAAGAAGGAAAGAAAATTATCTTCGTAACGACGAGCTGACTCGTCTTGATTCTCATATCTCGGTTTCCGTCCAACCGAGGGAATATGGGTTATATATAGAGCTGATAGTTCACGGAACAATAAAAGCTGACGTAAAACAGCAGTAAAATTATACCCCGCATAGGCTGCGGGGCCTTTTTCTTGCCATCGTTTTCTCTCCATCGATGGTTTTCCAGTTAAACTACCTAACGATAGCGACAATTCTCTACACATAGATATATTTTAACGCGTCGCTCTTGATGGTCGGAATTTTTTGTATGTAACACCTGCCGAAAACGACGCGAAAAAAAGAAAAGAAAAAGGACTAAAAAAAATGAGGCCGAAAAAAAGAATATTGGGCAATTAAGTTAAATTCTTCCCCAAAGGGGTTTCTTTATACATCCACATCGCTCTTTAAGGGGGTGAGTTTTAGTTCCTATATATGTATACCTTATATTACAATAATACACATTCGCCTGAACGCGCGTGCACGCGTAAACGGTGATGAACGCCTATCTTTCTTTTCTACCCCTTTTTTTTTTCTTTTTCTTTTCTTTTCTTTATTTCTTTCTTTATATGTACTTGCGCGATATAACCCCATCACGTTACTTTTACGGTGGATATTATATGGGGGATCGTTTTATACACAAGTAATACATACACACAAAACGTCCCCGGGATCACAACGGCGATAACAAAGAGGGAAAAACTCTATCAATGAACTTTTTCCTTTTTTTTTTTTTTGCTTCTTTTCTAATACATAACTGTGTATATATGTATATACTGGAAGCCTCCTCCAGAATATCGTCTTCTTCTCGGCGTCACAGATACGGGTCACGATAACTCGGTTCTATTTACTTTTTATTTTTTTGTCCGCCCTTATCTTTTTTTTCAAATCCACCCACAGATCGAACGCCCTCGATGGAAATCGACTCGTCACTATATAATTATTGAAGTAAAAAAGAGAAAAAAAGAGAAGAGAAATGGGAAATAAAAAACCCGCGCAACCGAAATTTCTGTCTCGACGTTTTCGAATGTACCTACAGTGTGAGCAGGCTTTCGCGAATAAATTTTTTCGAGACATGAGGGATTTCCTCACTTCACTCAATCCGTGCTTCTGGCGTGAGAGGAGATGAAGGAAAATAAAATGAGGAAAAAAAATCCTTAGAGAAGTTTAAAAATGAAGAGAAAAAAAAAGGAGAATATAAAAACACGCAGGAGGGAAAGCGGCGTTCCTGTAACTGTATACTATATAGATAGAGAGAAATTCGTATACATCGCGATGTATAAGCGTCACCTAGCTGTTGCGTGCCCACGCGCAAGCTGCTCATTTTTGTCTTTCTCTCGCGGATAACGCGACGTTTTTTAGTTTTCCGCAACGGGCGTTTAGTATAAAGTTGAGATACAGCCGCGAGAGTGGGTTGCGGCCATCGCGAGATGTACGAAGGGTCCAGATATATATAAAGTATACTTTGCAGACGTTGGGGTATAAGGATAGTGATATGGGTGGAAAAGGAGCTGGACCAAGTAGGTGGAGGGGGTGGATTCTATCTTTATTAGATTTCACCCCTCCTCGAGAATCCCGTTTGTGCACTTCTTTTTCCTATATACCTCTGGGTACATATGAGGCGGGTGGGGGGTGGTTCCAGAGATACATTTATGTGCGGATACATATACTCATATAAACCCTATATAAAAACGTGTTAGTCCGGAAACGAGTATGCCAGCGGTTGGGATGATGACTGAGGGTGTAACACCCCCGCGGTACCAGACTCGAAACCATTTCTGGCAAATGGACATCCGCGTATAGTGTTGGATCTAATAAAGAAACTTGGGGACGACGAGGCGACGCAACGCGTTGTCCAAAACAACCCCACACTGACCCCCGTGGCATGAAAAAAAAACGTCGACCCTCGCGTCCGACTCGCGAGATTCTTTGACGGAGGAAGAAGAAAAAAAAAAGAAAAACATGCAAGAAACCTGCGATCGAAAAGGGCGTGTAACCGTTTGAGAATTATTTTTTCATCGAATAAAACGCGTGTAGCTAAAAATTTGAAAAAATGAAAGAAGAGAAGTAATTCATATTTCTACATACCAGATGACGGAGCGAGTTCTCTGGAGAAATCTGTCTGACAATATAACTTGATAAATATCCATGTTGCAATATAGAAGACAAGGTAAATACGTATGGCGTAAGAATAGTGCATGTATCTAGGCTTCATCTATGTATGTTCAATGATACGAGAGAACTGAGGAGAGATGAAAGTATGAAGAATCGTGGAAAGGGAGAACAGAGGAGGAAGAAAGAGGAGGAAGAAAGAGGAGGGCGGTAGGGGGCAATATTTGAGGATATTGGTGCGCCGGAATGATTGATGGTCAGAGATATTCAATATCTGGAAAAAGTTTGCAAGCCCCAGCAGGCAGAAGAAGGAAAGAATTGGAGGGTGTATATATGGGGAGGCGAGGGCAGAAGCTCTTCGAAGCTCCGTGGCACACAATATATGTATAAAAGAGAAGCGGCGTACACTCAAGCGAGCGAGAAACTCACGCCGAGACTCTTTCTCCCTTATTTCTTCTCTCTTTGGTTCGACAGATAGATCAAGACTCACCCCCTTCTTCCATAAGTCTCGATACTCGATATTCGATACTAGATTCTTCTTCTTATGCTTTTCCCTTCCATCGCGACTCGTAGCCACGTAGCTACTAGAGAATCTTTCGAGTCTAACGGTTAAAAATAAAATACCTATAAAAATCGTCTATACCGTAAAAGACGTACGTTACACATAGAAATATTGTTTAAAGCTGGATCGATTTTCTGCGTCACTATACATATATATTTCGTTATCAACGACATTTTCAAGGTTCGAACGATAATGATAATGGCGAGTAACGAAGCGCGCGTAGGAAATAAAAATGAAATGAAATGAAAGAAAAAATAATCACGGATTTCTTCGCCGCGGCTAAGAAGGATGAAGGAAGGGGTTCGTTCGACGAAACTCGAGGGAGAAAGTAGAGAAAAGAGAGGAGGTGGTTCGGAATGGTGTTAGCAGGGGTTAACAGAGGGCTGTTCCTTTCTTTACCACCATCTCTATAGTATGTACAATACCAGCCACTATATACGGATCCCGGAAAGGAAAATTTAACGCGAGAAGCAGACGCGGAATATAGGACTGCGGGAGGATGCAAAAGGGTCCTGAGGGGTGTGACGAGCTCTCCTTACGATGATTGCGGTAGGCTTTTCATTTCGTTTCATTTCATCTCGTTTCGTTTCATTTCATCCCCATTTTAACAGTGGTATCATCTGTACCTCCACCCCCCATTTCGCCCAGTTTCACCTCTTCTTCGAACAACCCTCAAATGGCACCTCCTTGACTCTTATAAATTTTCTATTCATTCGTTTATTTATGAGTTATTTTGGAATGTTTTTTTTTTTTTTTGGGTTCACGAGAAAACTCTCAAATTGCGACTATAATTAGTCGGCGAATAAATTCCCGATAGCGAAAAGCCGAAATTACAAGGAGATATTCGTTTTCACGCAATAAATACGATCCACGTCAGGTCGGTGAAATAAACACCTTTATAGATATATACATGCATACCTATACATTCGAGTGTTTGCAATGCTGTTGGAATTTAATCGATTTCTTTGTCTAACTTCCGTTAAGGACTCGAAAACCCCGGTGAAAAGGAGTAGGTGGACGGGAGGAGGGGGTCTTAATTTTCACGAATAAATAATATACGTCAGCAGCAAGTTTTCCAAGTTCTTAAACAAAGCTTACCGAGTAAATGACGTTGGCGACGCCCGCGCGTAATGCTTCGACGTTGAGTCCACAAGCTCAAAGCACGGGTGTAATTGTTCGCAAAGAGCAATTGAGCAATGAAATGAATAAAGCTAAAGCTTTGCATACGCCATCGTACTCCATCGTTGCCCTCTTCTACGGGGTTAGGTAAACGATTTTTCTCTTCTTTTTTTTTCTTTATTTCTTCTTTTTCCCAAATTTCTTACACGCACAATAAAAGAACATCATTACGACACCTGTCCGTATCCTTGTGGATAAAATTTTTACTTCGATTCTCGTACAGATGTTCCAAGCTTTCTCTCCCACCCTCCGTTTCGTCTCACCTATTTGAAAAACTCATGAATTTTCAGGTTCTCGACTCGCCCACATCCTTTTTTTTATCGTTCTTTTGGAACAAATATAGTTGTAAGGTTATATGGGTAAAAAGAATCGTGTTGTTACTGCTGCTTCTATGCTGTTGCAGACAAAGTACCAACGAGTACACGTTGGACCATTTGAAGTGTTACAGACGATTTGCTCCTGTAAACGAGGGCGCGTTTCTGTCTCTCTACACATAACGGTACATAGGTATGTGTGTGTACGTGTGTATTGTGTACACATAGTTCTCTCTCTTTATATTTTTGTTTGTATGCGAACTGTTGAAGAAAAGCGAATGCGAGTGTTTTATATCTAGTAAAAAAAGAAGGGAATGAGAAAAGGATGAGTATATACGAACATATATACCTAGATCCGCTCTTCATTCTTGCTTTCAAGTTCCACCGAGCACCGGCCGCGGCACGAAGAATAAAACTTTCAAGAATTCGGGCCGATCGACAAGGTATATAAAACTGAAATTTATTTCCGAGAATAAAGATGAAAAGAAATGAGAAAAAAATGCGTTCGCAGGGTGTAGTTTGCGTCGAAAAATTCTACAGGTTATCGCAGATTTTATTTTATTTCTTTTCTCTCATATTTCCTGCAACTGACTGAATAATATGTAACATCTATTTCCGGTTACACGTAGGTACGAGGAAGAATTTTATTAAGAATTATGAAAAGGATTTTCTACTCCTTATCACCCTGGGATAACGACATTCCCACTTCTTTTTGTAACGTTTCTCTACATTTATGAGGAAGAAAAAACAGAACGAAGGTATTCAAACCTTGAAATTTGGCACCCCGAACCATCCGTTCCTACAGCGTTTTGAACCCCTGTGTTCTTTTTGTGGGATCGTACACCCCATACCGTATGGCTGGCTGGGTTGTGTCTCGAGAAAAATCGAGGGAAGGCAAAAGAAGGAATCCGAGGAAACGAGTTGAGAAAAATGAGACTAGAAAGTAGCTGGTAAGACGTGGGTGGGTGATAAAAAGGGTAAAACATTGGACAGACCTATACGAACGTCGTATAGAAAAGAATACGATGCAACGCGATGTACGGAATAGAAAAGAAGAAAAAAATATACATTATATAGAATGGGTACGAAATAACTGACGGTATAAATAATAACAGGTTCGTATGTGAAATCGAAAAGGTTATTACAAATTGTATCGGAATACCTAGAGATATTTTATCGCCGTTAATCGAAGAGCTGAGGATATTTTCTTTTTTCATAAACTGTGCGCGAGTTATTTGGTCCAGAACAAAAAGCAACTAATAAAGGAGTAAGTCTTTGGCGCACGAAAAAATGTAGGTGGGAAAATGACAGCTCGAAACGTTCCTGCAGAACTCCTTGACGTGAATGGAAACACTTAGAAAGGTAGAAGCGATAGAGAAAAGCTGAGAAATCGTTCCTCTGAGTTTCCGACATTGTTTTTGTTATACGTTAAAGGTCGTGAAGCTACTTTTACAAAAAGAGAATTACAAAAACTTTCCAAAGCCAACGTCGGTTAATTAATTAATTAATTAAAACGATCCGAAGGGTCAATATTGTCCCTTATTAGCCTTAATCCCTCGGGCGAATAGAAAACCAGTAAAAACCCCGCGTCGTCTTATTTTCTTCCGAAATCTATAACGCTCTAAATATCATAATCTCACATGCAATTACGATTAGACGAATTTGATTGAAAAAAAAGGGAAAAGAAGAGCGGCGAAGGATTAAATAAAAAAAAAATCTAATCTTAGATGCAGATGCGAACCGCATACACCTAATTCTCTTTCCTTCAAACTCCCGAAGGCCTTCGAAGATTTACTTATACCACACCTGCCCTTCGTAACGTCACGTCTGCAGTTTTACCGTCCCCACGTTTTCTCCCTTTTCTTTCCCCTCTCGCAGCATCGAATTAATATATTAATTAACTCGCGTAATTATCTACCGGGGTGGTTTTCTGGCTTGAGGGTATCGAGCATACCCGAGTGTTATGCGGGGTAGTTCGGCGGATGGGAATGATGTAGAGAAAGCTCTCGTTTTCCTTCAATTCCGTCGTCTACAGCTGGCGACTTTTCTCGTTTCCCCTGCATTTATCGCTGTTCAAAATTTCACGCAACCTCGAATGTCGTCACACCCCCGTGCGTCACGACGGGCAGGAAGAGCTCGTTCGCATTGGATTACGGGAACGGGGGTAAGAGAGAAAAAAAAAAACAAAAAAAAAACTGAAGAAGGTTCGAGCGTATAAGCGTGATGGCCAACCTTTTATGGTCAAGAGCCATTCCTCTAGTAATTTAAAAAATACAAACGCCCCCGAATGATAACATCGCGTCGGTTATGGCAAAAGACCTCGCGAGACTTTACTGCTCGGGTACTGAAATTATTATCATCTGTCCCGTATAAAAGAGAACCTGAGGAGGCGGAGGCAAAAGAAGATAAATCGCCATTTGGGAAATGAATTATACCGAATGGAAAATTATTTTATTTTATTTCGCGTCATTCTTTGGGTTAGGTATTGCAAATGCTCTTGCCGAAGCCAAAAGAAGGACCTGACCCTGTTGTCGCTGATTACATTGTACATAGTATATCTTTGCATTACAAGGGGGTGCGCGCCCTACCGAAGATTCTAAATTCGAAACGATTCTTCGAATCAAAATTCTGGTAGCCCGAGCAAACGAAACGTTTGCCGAGACTTATGAATATGAATGTTCCTTCCCTCCCAGATATGATAATACCATCCACCTCTTATTTTAACAAATTTGATAATTTTCGACACAATTATTTAAAGAATAACCAAAAAAAAAAATTTGTTCAAAAAGTTAGACAAAATTTATAGAAACAAATTCCTGCACCGAGCGTGAAATAACGATCGGTGAAAGATTATCGTCGCGATAATAATATCCCCGTTGAATAAAATATGTTGGATAAAAATGAGCCATCCCCTAATCTGGTTATTAGTTATGATATCCACCCCCTCCCTCCCCTTCCTTCCCCCCCTCCCCCGCGCTTCGCTAACTCATCCTCGCGGTAAGTGAAGAGAAGTTTCAATTACTCAGGGCTCTTGCAGCACCGGTAGGTACCATGAGCTATATATGGGGGTATTATCTATATAGATATAGGAGAATCTAGGAGAAAGTCGGGGGTCCAAACTCACGCGGGGTAAGAGATAAGGAAAGCTGATCGTAAGGTTCGGGGGGGTGAAGGAGAGGGAGAGGGAGGGGAGGGCTTCGGGCTTGCAGATAAGAAGAAGGCGAGGCTGCAGAGTGAAGCGAAGCGAGAAGACCGAGAGTTGCGACTGTATGTAGAGGAGGGGAAAATGGAGGAAGAGGTAAAAAGTTAGAGAAGGAAAAGGGAGAGTGAGCGAAAGAGAGAACTGCGAGGGTGTTGCTAGGTTACTCCTTCGCTACTAACACAGCCACCGACAGGAGCAGCGGCAGCAGCAGCAGGACGGCCAGTCGACGCCGCCGACGCCGTCGTCGCCGCCACCACCGTCAAACTTTTCAGTTTCTACTCCCAAGTTTTCAGTCTTAAATTTCAACCCTTTGAAACCCGAGTCGCAAACACCCTCGCGTAACATGTATAGAGACCAGAGATTCGTTGACAAAGAGAAAAAGAGTCGAAAGTGGAACGAAAAATTTCCCGAAAAACGACGACTCTGGGACTTCATCGTATATGAGGTTGAACACAAAATAGCTGCAAAAAAAAAAAAAAAAAAACGAAGGGAAATAAATTTATGGTGATTGATTCCAGATCTCCTCATACGTGTTACATGCGATTAAGAGGACTAAACTGTAGGTACCTATTGTTAACAACCTCGACGTGGTTACCAGCGCATTGCATTCGTCGGGCTTAGCTTCGTTACCTAAGCCTCTTTCCTCCACCTTCTGTTATTCTCATCCTATTTCTGTTACTCTCCCCGAACAAAACAGATCGATGATTTATCCACTAACGTATTAGCGACAACCGCAGCATGGGGTGTTAACACGCAACGTAGTTTTACTACAGGGATGATCCTACGATCCCGACCGATCGTTGCAGTATAGATACGCTCTTTGCCCACCCCTTACTGTTGTCCACTCTGCAGCAGGATGATGCGGTCCCATTAAAACTACCCCCTGAAATCCTTACGAAACCGACACAACATCGTAACAAACAATTCGTTTCTCTTATTTGTTGGTTCAATTATTTTCTAATTTTGCATTTAAATTTTTAACGAATTTTTGATAGCGGTATCCAGTGGGATACCTACTTCGAGCGTCCCATTTTTTGGGACCCTGGGAGTAAAAATCGTCGGAGCTTTCGTCGGATGTAGAAAACGACAATCTTAACGTTCTTCGCCCATTCTCCGCAGCTTGGACGCAGGGTGAAATTTATGAACTGTAAATATCAACGAGGCTCGCTGCCCTTTAGGGGAGGAAAAAGAAAAAAGAAAAAAGAAAATAGACGAGACGAAATGAAGGTGAAAGAAGAAGATATAGAAGTCGTTTATTTTACTCCCCGTATCGTCCAGGCCTCGTATATATGTGTAAGGATCGAAATCAATAATTTGAGTAAAATGATAATTTCAAAATTATTTACATCAGGATGAAAATATGCATGATGGAAGGATTTTTGAGCGTGTTAAAATAACGGTTTATTTCACATCCGGGATGTATCTTGAAAAAATTTACTTTTTTTCAGGCTAGTCGCTGACCTGGCACGAGTTTTCTCAGGACGTTACTAAAGACTCGAGTAAAATCCCAGTGATGGTAGTGGCTTATAACTTATTATATAAGTACATATAATATATTCGGGCGGCGCTACGTCTAGCTAACTACCATAACAATCTACGACTTTTAGAGAAGAGTGGGTTGAGTTTAGTATAGAAGATCGTGAGAAGAAAAGTGGAAGGAGAAGCTCACTCGCTAAAAGGTGGTATGATGGGGGTGGTTGTGGAAGGAAAAGAGGGCTGGCTTTATAATAAAGTCTAAATATTGTCCCAGGGATGCTTGGTCCGGGTATTGTCGAGCCGGGGGAGTTAATATCCAAGATTAAACCTTATTTATTGCTTTCTTGCCGGATACTTTTGCTCTGAAACCATTCCTCGCCTTAATCCTCTGCATGAGCTTCGTTCAGGCCGGTTGCAGCATAAACCGGGGAAAACGGTTTTCCCCCCACCTCGCATCATAAGCAAGTAAAATCGACGCACAAATTCCAATCGCTCACCTGAAGGGCAAAAATACCGATGCATATATAATATACGCGGGGTCTATAAATATTTGTATAAATCCCTCGCGGCAACAAATAAAGGAAAAAAGAAAACAGTGAAGTTAAAAGATGAAATAAAAATAAATTACCCAAAGTATCTATACACAGATATATACATGTACGTATATGTGTTTGGCCTGGAATTACATGAATGATGGGGTGTTCATGCAGATATAGAGATAGCCACGGAATTTCTCTTGGAGTTTCGTAAGGGCCGGTGAAACAGGAATGTTCGTGATAATGCTCTATATGCATTGACGACACGTTGTCCTCGTTGATCCCCTAAGCCCAGCCGCGAAGCTGTCGAACGTTATTACCTAATCTCTATAGCATAGGTCGTAGAATACGATATCCTACGTTATACATAAGGATATATACACATAGCGTATACCTGCCAAAGCTACATAATAATGGGACAGATTCGTAAAATCAAACCTGTAGTTTCCGAATCTCGTTCAGTTCCCATAAAAAATCGTCGCCCCCCACCGAACGAAAATGTTTCAAAAGATAAGATATATACTTTATTTTCTCAATAAATTCTCGGCCAAAATCTAATTACCATATAATGGGGTAAAAACGTGACGCGCCACGTTGGTTTCGTGTATAGATGAAAATTATACGATAATAAATTTGAAACGGAGCAGGAGAGGGCGGGAGGGGTGGAAAATTGTGCATACACAGAGAAACGGGGAAAATCGTGTATACCTATAGCGAGAGCTTTACAATGGTTCGCTAATATGGCGGATACCAGGGGGTTGAACGGTGTAGAAGGGAAGCCTCAGAGGCGAGACAAAAGAGGAGAGAGTTTGAATGTAAACGATTGACCTTACGGAAAGCGTAACCGCGGAGATATATACATATGCATATATATATTGCTAGGGGTATTGAATACAACAGGTATATGGAAAACGTGTGTTATACCCTCGTTACCATGGTGTAGGTATAGGCCCGATGCCAGAGCTTCGTGTTAAGCTACCCTCTAGCGGTCTCGTTATGATAAACCACAAGACCACATAACTTATACGTTTCTATAAACTGTCCCCAGCACTGAACCGCTATTAAGAATTTTTTTCTAAACCCTCTCCCATTTCCAAGTTATGGTCTCCCGTAATTGACAATTTGTTTTTTTTTATTTCTATATTTTCATTTACGTATCCATCAACGTTCGTACTTTTTATTCTCATGTGTTTCTTTTTTTCGTTATTATAATCCTTGCGTATCCGTGTATATTGGTTCCTGCGTCAGGCAAATTGAACGGCTTGGAAATTTTTGTTATTTTAAAATTTTTCATCATCTTTTTTTCTGTACATACATGTAGGTTTTTTTTTAATCTTGTTTGTGAATATACAGCGATTCTTTTTTCTTCAATTTTTATTCACGATATAACGCGTAAATTCTGTAGATACACATATATACATATATGGTGAACACAGTACCTCCCTAATCTGCGAATGGCGTTAATCAAAATCTGTAAAATCTGGGGAGGGATTAAAGGGCCGTTTTATTATCGCGTAAACGCGCTGCAGTGATCAACTCATCATAAAAAAAAAACAAAAAAATTGTAGTCTTTTTATTCCTTTTCCCCTTTCCGCGTTCGATATCCCCGAGTATTTTCTCAGATAGGGTATTATATGTAGTACACGGTATGGACATATAAACCTCGGGATATTTTGTAGGTAATAATTAGACTATGGGGAATTGTCCCGTCAATTTTTTCTTTATGGCATAAAAGTTGCTTGGATAAGAAAATTTGGAAGTTACAAGGGGGTGTGTGTAATAAAGTTAATTCTATTTACACAAGTAGAATAAGGGAGGCGAAAGAACCGTGTGAGAGGCGAGCAGGAACTTCATAAATTTACCCTTGCCTAATACGAAGCGCATGTATTAAAGCCAGTGAACACTTGAGTTATAAGATTGCCATGGACACTTGCCAGGGTAATATCAAAGTTTAAAGCTCCCCGCCGTTGACGCGGGCCAAAGCATCCCTCTTTCCACCCTTCACCCTTCTCTCAATCCGCTACCACGTGAATTCTCCTGATTTTTCTCTCCCACGTATCATGTAAATCCTACTGAGAAGAAAAAAGCCGAAAACACACGAACCACTCACCCTGCAGCTATTTTTTTCTGGTCTCACTTTTTCACGCGTGGAATTTAAATGAGAAAGAAAAAAAATCAACAAATGAAAAAAATTAAAACGAAAAGAATATACAGGTATAAAATAATTCGAGATAAGAAGCGGTCTACGAAATGAAGGGATGAGAAAGGTGGTGGAAGTAAAAGGTATCGGGGATTGCTTATTCCGCTCGCGACGTAAGTCACTCGGTTTATACGCGCCCTTGCGGTAATCTTGCGGTAATCTCGGAGTAAGCTGGGTATACGCGATGCATATTTAACGTCGCTAAGCGGAATTGTGTCGCCCGTTAGGCGAAAGGAAGGGGTTAGTTTTTGGGCCCACTATAAATGGTATATCTATTCGTAAAACGAAGGACGATGCAAAACGCGGGCACAACCCTTCTCAGACGGAATCAGGAAGGATAGGGGAAAGGGAATTAAGGGGAGGAAGGATTCTACGAGATTCGAATCGGGTAGAACTAATTAGTCGCGTAGTTACACCCAGTGGGGTATGGCGAAAGCAAAATGTTGTATTCGAATCGAAAATAAGAAAAATATTGATCTCATTAACTCGCCTTCGATTTTGATACAAGAAAATCCGGTTCTGATCGCGGGTGCTGAATTTTGTGGGTGCTGCGTTTTTATTATACGTAATAAAAAGGGAAACAAAATAAAAAATTGTTGGAAAAAATCAGGTCGTTATTAAGTTTATAGTAGAATGGCGATGCGGCATTATGTGTATGTGAAAGGAAAGAAATTTTTCGATTGACGGTGCTACCGCTGTTACTACTGCTGCTTAGGTAATACGCGCGCGATTCGCGTTTGGTACTTTTGGCACGCGTCAGAGTCCGATAGAAGAAGGGGATATTCGACGTCGCGCGAACATTTCGCAAGTCTTTATTGCTCGCTTTATTTATTTTTACCGATATTTACGGCCTCGAGTCGAGCGCGCGGACTATAAACTGGATATAAAATAACGGAAAAATTGCCTAGAAATGCTCGTAAGATGAGCCAAAAATGCCAATCTCTGACATATCTCGCGCGTAACGTGTCAATATTTATCAAAATAATATTTCTTCCTTTTTTTCGTATTCATTTGTTTATGTTTATGCTGTACTAAGTGTGAATGTATCGTAAAAAAAAAATCCGAATCATAGTAAATAAATGTATAAAAGGTTTGACTCGAATGTGCGATACAGGAAGCGTAAAAACGATGCACACAGTTGCGTAGATTCGTTCCGGCTAATCAGAGTCAGCGTGTATTTGGAATCCGAAAACTGAGTTTGGAGAACGAATTCCGAAAGATCCCGTATACTTATACCCAATTCGCATCAGGCGAGGGATTGCGAGCTTCGTTAACGGGCCACTTCCGGCGACCACTTCCTCTCGGGCTTAAGAGGTCGCCTTGCGTGATCTTCGAACGTTTCACGGACGTCACACTTACACCCCATGATGCTAACTTCTCTCCTATAGGATCGGGAGTCGCAGACTCTGCGAAAGAAATCCCGCAATAATCACGGGGGTTTAACTGCCTTCAATCCGCAAGTGCGGAATCGAAAACTTCTGATGTCATGGTATATCTGGTTGTTCTCAAAAGAAAATCTAATGAATTTTCATGAAAATAGCGAAGAGTCCTGGGAGAATAGGTACTGTGAATTATTTTAAAAATACTGCAGCCTTATACTCCGCACCGTTAGGTAGTCAGTCAAAAAGGCAACGAGGCTCGTCTGCCATTGCCTGCCTAGTTGAGATTCGGGTCAGCAAGGGTTTGTCCTGCCCCAAGGGGGTTGCTGGACAAATTATCTCCCTCCCTCATCGCCCCCTCAAAAGTCCGACGTCCTAATAGTGGGCGCGACGCGACTCGACTGCAAAAGGATTACGACGAAACACATCCGCGTGTAGAACTTGCGAACTCAAACGTTCTTCGCGTGGACGATTTATATTATTCACACACATACATATATTTATATTTATTTTGCGTTTTAACATTTTTCATAAAAATCACCTGCGTAGCAATAATTGAAATCGTGATTGACTTGCGAGGGAAGTCTTTGTCTTTTAGATCCGGACTTTGTAACTTGAATTATTCGAAGAGATGCCCTAAGGGATGAATAAAAGGGTGAGCGCGGGGCTCGATTTTCGCCGGAAATATTATAAGACACGTAGCACAGTTCGCGGTCTTAAAACCGATATTTACTCAGAGTTTGGCAATAATTATTCGAGTCTCTGAATTTCATTCAAAACTTCTCTGACTCCCACACATATGTATATAACTATAATTTGTTCGTCGAGTACCGTAGAAATTTAGACGTCTGCGCAATAAGATTCATATACAACATGATTTACTATTCCAGCAAAACGTGTATAGTATAGATGTACCTGCGAAGATATCTTCTCCATAGGTCTTCTTGGTCGGCCCCTCGAGAGTTTAATGCTACTTCGACCTGGTTTTATGCAAAAGTAGCTTGAAAGTTGTCATCATTCTTGTTATTGTTGTTCCGTTAAATTATAATTATTATTTTTGTTATTATTATTATTGCTGTTATTATTACGCATACATAATAACCAAGAAAATGTTTATTTTAATAAGGAAACTTGGAGAGAAATATATATACAAACATCAGGGACGGTGCCGGAGTTAATTGATAGTCTGCAGCAGCTTAACTTAATATCGTGTAACGGCTATTGAATTTTTCATCACCGTGCAACCTATATACCTTTTAATATCTTCCTTAGTGCAGCATTAACTATTAGCAATTTAAAAAAAAATTCTGTGCGCAACTAATTTAAAAATGAAAAGTATCTGAGAAAGACTTGGGATGAAGAGTTTCAGCGGGTTTAAAATTCGATGTGATGCAGGGAATCAGAATTTGATGTCTTCAGGGATTTCGAGACTTTTGATTTTCATTGATTTACGATTTAAGGACACCGGTCTGTATTGTTTCATTGTGGTAGATGGTACGGTGTCCGGTGCATCGAATATAATGCAATTGCTGCGGGGGTGGTACAAGGGGAATTCTTAAGTGAATCTGAAATCGAGCTGAAAGTTGAATGAAATTCGTTCAGTGAATACGTGATACGTTCCGATACCATCTGCCGTCTTAGTTTGGCCCCGATGCCAAGAAAATTGCGAAAATGAAACTGGATTGAGATCCGGGGCATTTGCTTTTGCAGCTACTATACTGCTGCACCCTGCGTTTCTTTCAAACTCAATGGAAACAACTCAGTTCTTTATGGTATACCGATTGGTACACAATTCCATCGAACAATACCAGCTGCTGACGTTGTCGATGCATCGAATAAGCTTGGGGATATCAGAAGAATCGTTGATTCGAATTTAGTCGTATTTTAAATTTCAATAAAACGAGAAAAACAAAAAATCTGGAAAAAATTTCTTGGCCGCATCGCCGTGTGGTACAGCAAGTAGAATTCATTTCTATTCCTATTTACAATACCTCTCTACTCTATTTTCTTTTTTTTTTGATCTTACACAGGAGAGGAAAAAACGAAGAAATAGACAGTTAAAAGTTTGGGACGTTAGCCACGCGGGGAAACAGTTTCGGTAGGTAATAGCCAAAGTTCTCGGCTACTTCCTGGCTTTTATATTATTTTATATTATATTTCGGGTCTTGTGCAAGTTCTCTAGAGATAACAGAAAACTGTATCTGCACCCTATATATACACGTAGGTTTAAACTTAAACAACCGCAGTTAGACTTGAAGAAAGTTTAGTTCTGTTCTGCAATTACGAATTATACATTTCCTCGCACCCGTAGTTCGTTGTGTCATAGCCCCATCGCTTCGATCTTATCTATAATTAAATTATATTTTCAACCCGGTAAATATTACTGAAGACTTAAAAAATTTACGTAAAAACAATCATTTATAGTTCGCTAAACGCGATAGGTAATTGAAAGAGAAACCTACTGATGATATTTAAGTCGGATCAAACTAAAGATTATAATGTGATGAGTGGCAACCGTTGGCTGATATCCAAACCCTGGCGATAACGCGATTGCCGTATGTTCGCAGTTTCACGGTTTCTACTTATTTTCCACGTTATTGTAATTCACGTCGAACAAAAGGCGGAAGCAATTTGGATTACATCGCCAGAATAAAAAAGACCGGACTTGTATGATTACTTGAAACTTTACGCATTAGCGGAGTCTAGATAAAAATTAAATTACTTTGTATCATAAAATTTGATGAGAGTGTAGACTGGAATTACGCAACGTGTAGTTATAAACGTATGAATATATTTTACATCATAATAGAATAAATAACAAGTGATTCTCCTTTGCCAACTTTAAAGTACTAATTTGCATAAAGTTTTTGAAGGTTCAACCTCCGTGTAGTGTAGATATGAAAAGGATCGTATCCTTGGACTGCAATTTGTACTCTCCTTGTCCCTGCAGATGAAATAAAACCAATATTATCATTCAAAGCCTACAGATGTGAACCAATCATAGTTTCACACTTTACAAACAATTCAGAGTTATTTCAGCATACATTCTGATTCTATAGAAACAGGTAGTATATTAAAAAAGTAGTAGAAAAATACAAGATGCTTAAGTTACAGATATTTTACCAGCAATTCCCAATCTTCATCATTGACCAGCACCAGGATTCCCGGTCTCCTACAAAATTATGATCAATTATTTGAATTGCACCAGATATGAAAAATACAATATTAGGAAACTCACACAGTATCACCCAGCAGGAATAGTTCCGGTCTATCCCTGAGAAGATTGTCCCTTATCCAAAAGAGCAAAAGCTGCAGCGTCCCTATAGATTATGAGAAGGAAGAATGTTAAGAAGAGGAAATTATACGGAACAAAATTATATCATAAGTTAAACTTACATTCTTTGTCTCCGGGCAGACTAATGTCAATCTTCTTTTTATCGAACAATAATTCTGCACCTCCGCTGAAGATAAAATTTCAACAAACTGGTCAACACGAAGAGGTTATGACATTAACAATTAAAATTCATCTTCTATGATTTTATTTATTTATTTTTTCTTTTAATACCTAAATTCAAGGGTTATCGACAGATCTGCTCTACCTGGTGTCATTATTTAATAAAGGAGCTGTCGAGCTCCCCGTAATATCTATCAAGTGTCAACGCAGCTACTCGTTGCAACGCTCGTGGGCATTTAATTTTCAGATGAACTTAAAAGTGGATACGGGCGCAACTGGGGCGCAACGGGCGCAACTGAAGAGTGGCGCAACCGCATTACTATTTTCCGAAACTACTCACTCATATGACTACAAAGTTTTTGGGATTTGAAGAGGAAAATGTAAGAGCAGGAAAGAGGAAGACGATGATATCCTTTTTGTGTATTTATGATTAAACTATGCAGTAAGATGATAATAGAACTATATTTACAATTATATATCTAACAGGCTAAAATTACGTTGATCTCGATTTAATTGAGGAAAACATATAGGGGACTGTAATTCACGCGAATGTGAAGTGCTTGAATGGAAATTTTTAATCGAAGTGTTTAAAGTTGGACAGAGTGAAGGAATTAGGTTGTGGTTAAAAAATAGCATGTATTTGCTCAACGTTCACACCGTTGAGCTTTACAGCAGTCTACCCAGGTTTCTAAAACGTATGCTGCTGCCTGATGCTGAACGTGCGGGTTGTGTTAACTTTCAGTGTTAGTGTATGTTGAGCCGTCTTCGATATTTAACGCGCAGGGAACGAATTCCTCGGCGGAATCCTGGAATAGAACATTCAATTTTAAATCCTGAACTTTTTTCGAGCATTGATATAATCTACAATTGTTCGTAATTAATGTGATGCAGCAACTCATACTAATTTACGATACTCACTATTATTTGAGCTCCTTCTTCCAAGTTTATTCCGCCCACATCATCTGTTGTTAGGATAATCACGGAATCTTCTGGTATGCCGTTTTCATCTATGTAAGTTATTGGTATTTCTGAACTAACCTACGTCGGCCAAACGAATACAATACAATTAGTAAGAATAATCTTGCGTATTCCACAAATTGTTTCGAGTAAAGAGATTACGTGCCTCACAATACGTAAATTCAGTTCCGTCTTCTTTCGAATCGACAGTGTCATTGAGATCTTCCAATTTGCATTTCCCGGGCTCATTTGTTGGGCGATTTAATTTTTTTCCTTCCTGCTGCAACCTTCTCCATATCGTAGTTTTAGGTATATGGTAGGTCATGGAGGCTGCAGCCTGCGACATTTTCCCGCCCTTACAAGCAGCCACCGCTTGCTCCAACCTAGATTTTTTCAAATCTTCATTCTCCGTCTTACGTTTCTTCCAGAACGACAATGGAAGCTTCCCTTCGTCCACTAGCCTTGCTTTATCCCTGAACAATGTGGTTTTTGGTATCTACGGATACAAATCGAGAGCATTTCTATGGAATCGTCAACAAATCAAAAACGTGCATTGATTTAAAAAAAAAAAAAAACTCCAAATCAACATACTTGAAACTGTAAGGAGACTTTCGTAAGATTTTCTCCTCGTTCCAAGGCTTTCACAGCAGCTTCTCTTTTATCAGCATCATAGGATTTTCTCATTTCAGTACGTTGCCCAAGAATTTGATAGCCTTCTTTCTGAATTCTCCGCCACAGCACTGTTTTGGGAATGCTAAACATTTCTGAAGCTTGTTGTAGACTGGAACCTTCTACAAAATTGAAATGTAGTTTTCAAAATAAGTCAAAGGATACCAGACTACAATAGAAAAACCTCAACAAACCCAGGACAGAATTTATTGCCGCCTTCATACATTCAGGAGAATATTCATTCCTAGAAGCATTCAGATGCAACCCTAAGGCTTTTGCACGCATGTATAATGTAGAACGTGGTATGCCATGCTTAGTAGCGGCCTCTATCAATGTATGTCCTGCCTTAAGATCATTGATTGCAGCCATCAGCATATCCTCACTATACTCCTTTTTCATTGTATCCCGTCTTCGTTTCTTTTTCAAACTTGTAGTAGCTACGTTTTTTTCCTCTAATTGATCAGGCACACTCTCATACTCCTGTTGCAGTGCATGCAGTTCTTGCTCCTCACTCTCATTCAACTCGCTCAAAGATTCCACAGCTTCCTCATTAAAATCTTCCACACAAAGGGTCGTGTCAGTCTCATCCAAGCCATCAATCTGTAATTATAAAAGCTCTCCTTGATGTATTTTATCTAAGAAATACATGAAAAATTGCAGTGTTATTCGTTTGTAGCTATACCTCCATAAGGCCACGTATCTTCAAAAAATGAGCAGCATCTAACAGACTACTAATATTTTCCACAGGTATGCTAACTTCACCATTGTACATGAAGTCTATGATACAGCGAATGTCCTGAGCTGCTACATCGCTGAGTATAATCGTTGGTGAGTCCTCATGCACCTGGTTCAAGAGATCCTGTAAATTTTGATCACCCTGTATTTCAATGAATCTTACAGAGTACATCAGGTGCAGATAAACATCAGAGAATGAGGGAAGAAGGAGTAGACGATAACATTGATGTATATACTTGGAACAGAGTGCTACAAGCAGATAACACGATGCGGTGTGCATGGATCTTGTGGCCATCTGCAGAAACTGTAACATCCACCATGCAATTCTCTTCCAATAGCTGTCGGATAACGCATGGTACGTGGTTCTCGTAATCGCTCCATTTGAAGCAGTAGCTACTCTGGGTGATAGGTTGACTGTCATTGACACCCTCCTCAGACATGCCGTTTCAATTTCGTTTCGGTTCGCGTTTTCTATTCCAACTTTTGACGCAGGATTTTGTGCCAAGAACACTTTTACAACACCGGAACTTGGAACGGAACTACCGGACATTACAAAACCGGGCGAGACGGAGAACGACCATAGACCACTCCATAAAACTCGGCGCACACGACTAACTTCTATTTTTTTATTTTCTTTACAATCAGCTGATCTAAGCAGCTCCCAATAATTTTCACAGATGACGCCAACAGTTCTAGCACCCAGATATACATATGGCGCCCACAAGCCTTGACCAAGGTGTCATGTAAAATCTCTGTGTAAAAGCTATGGTAATGGCACGGTGATACCCCATTGAATCGTTAAGTGAAGATTGAATATTTGTTGGCTCAGCTCATCGTGTCCCTAATTTTGTGTATTTTCATGTCACGTTATGGCGTTCTAACTATCTGTTCAAACTGTACAGTCAGGAAATGAGGTGTCAGTCTGACTTTAAGGTTTGACTCTTGTTCGTACTCTGAAGAGCACTCGTCTACGGGAATTTATAATAGATTTTTGTCAACCTTTACAAGTCGAAAGGCTGTTTCAAAATTCCCCTGACAGCCATTTGAAAACTACCTAATAGCCATCATCACTACTCAGGAATGGAACCTGTGGTACAAATTGAACTTTTCATTCAGATAGAGACTGCGCTTAAAGTTTAGTCTTAACTATTTTGAAGCCGAACTACAGTTAAATAAAAGTTTACAGTCAATAATTTGTTGACGAAATGGCAAAAGCAGGCAACAAATCTGTTGGGGCCTCAGTTGGCAAATCGGACCCAGTTTGTCTTGATCAAAACAAAACTGATTTATCTTACTACACATATGTAGACGATGCCACAAATACGTGGCTTTGCAGTCTGGATTGTACTTGGGGACTTTGTGAGTATGCATCATTTTATCTGGATGTATGAGTTTTGTTAATTTATAATTAGAGATGAGTTGACAACTGCTGTGACACTACTTTCAGGGAAAAGAAGCAAGAGGGTTACAAAAATGTTAACAGACTATTTTGAAACAGCACCAAATCCATATTTAAGTGTTCTTCGAATAGTGACGAATGTCTCTGACTTCAAGTATATCAAGTCTAAGACGTCACTGGGCTTTGCAGGTCAATTTTATTGTCATAGCTAGATATCTCAACCACGAGTTGTTTTATTCCAACTATTATAGGTATATTATTTAATTATTCTTATGATATAGTTGCGGAAGACTTTTCCAAATGGATTGCACCTAGGAAAAAAATATATGAAGCATACCTACTGCCAGAACTAAAGCTAGCTACATTCGAACTTCTAACTAGGCAGCGCAACTTACAACTAACTAAACTTGTATTTGATGCTTATGAGCTTCCAGAGCACAAAGACCTATTTATACCTATGATACAGGTAGTGTTATCTTTTGACGAATATTGTCATGACAACTACCCACTTGTCGGTCATCAGCTATGATGATTTATTTTTTCCCAACAGCGTATGGTGCAGGAAAAAAAGTACAAAGAGGCTGCCCAGTATGTTTCCATCTTATACTTGCAGTCGCACTTCTTGGAGCCTGAGGTATTACTACTGCCACTGATATTACAGAATAAATTAACTATAGTCGATGACCTTCTGGCTGAATGCACAGAAGCTCAAGAGGCTCTAGTAACCTACCTCGACGATTTATTAGCACCGGCTATAAATATAGAAACTGTATTGGGATCTTTTGTAGAGTAAGTTTCACATAGTCATTGTTGAAAATCTGTGCTCAACTCTAAGCTAGCCAATGTTGTATTTTCCTTGTTTTTTTATTAGCAAGAACCAAATTCCAGAGGTCAAAATGTACACCTTGCAAATGCGACCTATGAATAAATTAGTTGGTCGATTGACAAAACTGTACAATCTCCCTCCTGAATTGTGTCCAAATTTAAATCGAAGACGTGGTGAGGGTGCATTGAAATTTTTGATCTACAAAAGATACGTTGATTGTACGCTCAGTAAGTTTGTATTTTCAATAAGACCTGATTAATAACTCTCTTGTGTCATATTTTTTCTAATCTAATCTACGATTTCCAAACGCATAGGTGGTGAAAGCTGGAACGAAATGGCTCGTGAAACTGTGGGATTAGATTCGAGGCTACAGTTTGAATTACTGAAGTCCTTAGCTCAGGCAAACGATGTTAAAGAAGCACTTCGCTGGGCAAAAGAATTTCAAATGCCCAGAGATCAATGGCCCTGGGCTCTTATAAACTGCGAAGAATTGGAATTTGAAGGTATCGTACCATTTTCTGAACTTCTCGTGAAGCTCAGATGAAAATAATTGTTGTTAATTAGTTCAAATAGTTACAGATTCTTCGAATTCAAACATGGTAGCTGTTGTAGAAGAGAACTGGGATACAGAGATAGATTCTACCCTTTACCATAGTTTGAGGCTACCCAAAGATCGTATAAAAATTGTTGATGACATAAGATCATTTGAGGAATTCCTCAGTCAAGGATTAAAAGATATAACCATGGTCGGGATAGACTCTGAATGGAAGCCAAGCTTTGGTAAGTAGATGTTGTTAGAAAGGAGCTTTATATTTCTCCAATCGATTTTTGACAGATCTCTATTACTAACAGGTACAAAACAAAGTGATTTGGCCCTGATACAAATAGCTACCAACAGGACCGTCTACATCCTAGACGTTATCGGCATGGGAAAAGAACTTGCAAACTTATGGACAGAACTTGGGCGCGCATTATTTGACAATAAAAATATTTTGAAACTCGGATTTGGTCTGGCTCATGACGTGGCAATGATTAAAGAAAACCTCCCAGCAATGGCAGGTATAAAGGCAACAGGTCAAGGATACATGGACCTGTTGCACCTCTGGAGAAAATTAGCAACGGAGCAGTGCTTTCAATTTCCGCACAAAGGTGACAAAAACTTTATCGGCGAAAGTTTGAGCAAACTGGTTGAACTCTGTATGGGTCATAGGCTGAACAAGTCTGATCAATTTTCAAACTGGGAAAGACGACCATTGAGAGAGAGTCAAATGATTTATGCAGGTAAGCTTAGTCGTATATTTCATTCTACCCGTCTATTTTTTCTTCAATATAAACTTGTAACAAAAAAATTATCTCTATTTTCTAATTCTAGCTTTGGATGCATACTGTCTCTTAGAAATATTCGAGGTTCTTAAATCTCAATCCTTGCGATTGGGTGTTGCATTTAACGAACTATGTGCTGAATCGCAAGCGATTGCCCATATATTACCAAAAAAAAATACCAGAAGACATGCAGCCAAAGTATGGCATAAGGTGAATCTCGAGACAATATCTACAGCATAAGCGAAGATAAATGAACAATGTCTAATTGATTTGTTCCAAACTTTTGTACAGGCTGCCCCGAAAACAAGAACCACTTTGCCACCAGCGCCAGTGAATAATGATCAGCAATCCAGTTTGAGCAATAAGGGGAAGGTTACCACTGAATTGTCCAGTGACATGCAACCTGCCCATGAATGGCGTGTGGTATGCGACTCGATGCTCGGTGGCTTGGCCAGACAATTACGTATGTGTGGATGTGACTGTGTTTATGTTGAGTTCGATCGAAGAGGAGATCAGTCGGCTAAAGTAGCCATGAAACAAAAGCGCGTATTATTAACTAGAGGAGGTGCATACAACAGGGTGGGTATAATTCCATCATCTTGTGTTTTATGGAGAACACGCAAAGCTGATGGCTAACAAATGAAATTCTAGTTCTTCTCGTACGTCCTCCAAGGCAGCTGTTACAGAGTTCTAGCTGACAAGCCAGAAGACCAGCTGAAAGAGGTTCTGAATCATTTCAAAGTATTAGTGATGCAAAAAGATATTTTCAGTAGATGTCAGATTTGCAATCACGATGAGTTTGTTATTGTCTCCAGGAGCGTCATTACAGAGCTCGGAAAAAGGTGAGGATAATTTATATGCTATGCGAGGTATGAAGTGCGAGAATTCTGTTAGATAAACGTCATCATTTGACAATCCTAATGTTCCAGTTTCGCAAAAATAAATCTTCAAAATGGGTATCAATATTCACCTGGCACATCTGCTAGCGTTAATAATTCAACTATTGCCGGCACAGCTTCTGACAGTGAAACCGATTCAGTATCCAGTGAAGATTTCAAATTAGCGAACGGTAAACGGGCTATGGTAAATAACTGTGACCGCACATGGCAACTTTCAACAGAGACGCTGGACGTTGCAAACTGTGTCACAAAATACAGAGTAACGGTACAGGTAGACAGAGTACCGGCTAATGTATTGAAGAACGTTGAACAGTTTTACATTTGCGAATGTTGCGGTAAAGTATACTGGGATGGGTCCCATATGGAAAGAGCTCTGAATGGAGTTCTCAGGGACATCATAACGTGGCAGTGATTTTACATGGGTATGTTTATATTATATGTAGATTTAAGGAGAGCATATAATTACATTATATCAAGCGATATCACGTTATGTTATATGTATTATTTTTCAAATAATTTCGAAATCGCAAACTGATGCTGATGGAGCTTGTCCAGAATCGGTAAAAAAAATTTAGTACACGTTTATCTAATCTTCACAAACCATGCGTTACTCGCTGCGAGTATATGTGGTATTGTAAACTGTGACCTGGCCGATCGGCATGATATTGTGTTCTTAGACGGTACGAATATTATGTTATTCCATTGAATAAAGTTATGCCCTGATATTTCTTTAATCCACGATATTCAAATTATTCGAATTTGTAATTTAGCATAATTTATTTTCATGTTAGAGGATCTACACAGGCAATCCATATTTCACTATGGTACATCACGAAATCTCAGAGGCATGTGACATCGATTTATCATCACTACGCCTCATAACCCAGTCAAAAATTTCACGCCAAAGTTATAAAAGCTGAGTCTTACTAGCACCAGCAGTATTTTGTAAAATTATCATCAAGATTCGCCGTTTGTCTCTGCCGGTTCAGGTGACGGAGTTGGTACTGCAGGAGCATCGGCGCTGTTCACAGATGCTTCAAAATCCGCTGGTTCGATTAAATTTTTTCGTCCATACGGTGGTGGCCCAATCAAATCTACAACGTCGCCGTAGTTGAGTGTTTCTTTAATGAGTAGTGTCTCTGCCAACTGTTACAGTAAGCACATATTATTTATTATTACTTGGAACGTCTAAGATAATAGCAATTTTAGGTAATCAATGTTGAACTAACGAGCTTGAGTTTGTCTTTTTCAGCTATAAGCACCTCCTCGGTTTTCTTGTAGGCCTGGCTAATCAATCGCCTTGCTTCTACGTCCATTATATTTGCCAGCCTTTTACTATAAGGCTTTTTATTTTTCTAAAACAGATATGTGTAAGACAGTGGTGAAGTGTAAGAGTCAACGTCAATATCCATGATATTTACCGAGCTGGTTTCTTCTTGATCAAAGGAAATTAAACCCACAGCATCGTTCATTCCAAACTGTTGTATTTGGGCATATGCCATATTGGTAACTTTGGATAGATCGTTCTGAGCCCCTGTTGTCACCTTGTTAAACGTCAAACTTTCGGCCACTCGTCCCCCAAGAGCCATGCACATTCTCTCAAATAACTGAAAACATGTTTAACGAAATTAGCAATACCTTCATTGATTTGAAAAATGAAAGGACTCGTGTTACGTCTATTGCAAAATACCTGCTCTTTTGAGAACAATTTTTGATCGGTAGGTGTGTACTGTGCAAACCCTAGAGCAAGATTAGTCCTGGGTACGATAGACACTTTCAAAAGAGCGTCAGTATGTTCAAGCATCCAGCCGACTAGAGCGTGTCCTGCCTCATGGTAAGCCACAACACGTTTTTCCGTAGGAGACATAGCATGCTGCCTCTTTTCAGTGCCACCCACCATACGCTCTACGGCATACTCCAGATCCACCGAGCCGACAACTGTCTTCTTAAATCTTGCAGCATGTAAAGCAGCTTCATTGCAAACAGCTGCGATATCAGCGCCTAAAATTATACGAGCCTTCATATGGTTGACCTATGCTCTTCTACATGTCATTCTTCACAATCTTACCACTAAATCCAGGGGTAAGATAAGCCAATCTTTTGGAATATGCATCAGGTTTCTGGTCAAGTGTTATGCCTTTTAGGTGATGTCTGAATATTTCGTTTCGTTCATCGACAGTTGGTAAATCAATTAATATGTGTCTGTCAAATCTCCCAGGCCTCAATAAAGCCTTGTCCAACACATCGCCTCGATTTGTTGAAGCAAGCATGATTACACCCTCCTTGGATGCCATTCCATCCATTTCTACAAGGAGTTGATTTAGCGTTTGATCGGATTCGCTGGAGGAACCGGTATCCGACATTCCTGACGATCGTTTTTTACCGATTGCGTCTATCTCATCAATGTATATTATACAAGGCGCCCTGAAAAAAAAAGAAAAAAGTGTCAAAGCAAAATATTTTTAACAGGGTATAGAATCGTGGTTGGTCAGCGTCACAAACAGATTTTTGATGAGGATTTTAAATCGGTTCACTTTTTACCGTAATTTTGCTTCCTTGAACAAGTCTCGGACTCTGGCAGCACCCAATCCCCCGATCATTTCAATAAACTCTGAACCATTCATTGACAAAAATGGTACATTTGCTTCAGTCGCCACTGCCTTAGCTAGAAGAGTTTTTCCGCATCCCGGAGGCCCCAGAAGTATAGCGCCTACGATGATAGATACAAATTATATAAAGCATAAATATTATTCAGTTGGTAGGTAGTTGAAAAATTTAGTGGAGACTAATAGTGTGTCATTGAACAATCCGGAGCACCTTTTGGTACCTTAGCGCCAAGGCTCTTGTAATGTTCTGGATGTTTCAAATAGTCAACAAATTCCATGACTTCGACTTTTGCTTCTTTAAGGCCCGCAACATCGTCAAATCGGACGCCTTTGCCTGCCCCAGTTAAAGGATCTACTAGTGTGAATTTTGCACGTGTCATTTGCCGAAACATATCCAGGCTGATAGGGGATTTTGCCGAACGAAGCCGACTAATAATGAATGGTAGAAGTGCGAGCAAAATAACTAGTGCCAGCAGTTGAGCTGATGAGACCTCACCACGATCATAATTTATTGGCACGCGATCATCTGGAAAAATTGATATTGAGTATTGAGATTCTCAATGATAATTCGTAACTCAGAATGAAAAACACTACCATGTCTTATATTGAGTTTATCTTCAGTTGCCCTGAGTTTTTCTTCAAATCTATCAATGTCTCCAACCCTCATATAATATCTGTGACTACTTGGTCTGCGGCCATTGATTACAGCATCTGGCTGCAGGACAATAATTACTACCTCAACCTGAGGGTGAAGTATGAGCTCCTTTACTTCTCCTTTAGAAAGCATGTGGAGGAAGAAATCATTCCAGGACACATAGACGATCTATGAGACAAATCATATCAGTTATTGTCTTCAGCAACCAAGTACTTATTCATATTTGAGAAAATAATATATTCTATGGGAGACCTCACCTCGTGTGACATATGGTCTGGTGTCAGCATTGGAATAAAGTTTACCATCATCCAAAATATTGCAAACCACAAAACATATTTTGTAAGAATACTGGGCACTCTATCATCATCTTTTTTTGGTCCATCCCCTGAACTCTCAGATGGTGGCTTTTGATTAGGATCAGGACGCTCAGATTTCTGACTATCCTGTCTGGCCCCAGAACGAAAATATCTAACATCTAGTGAGGCTGGCAACTTTGTAGAACCGTCAAACCCGCTACGATGTAACAATGCCCAAATTGCCTGCACTTCTTTCCTGACATGTCTCTGGCTCTATATAAAACCTGGTTTGATTATTCTCTTGTACATACAGTGAATTGATGCAGTTAAGAGCCACGAGAACTCACGTGTAGGGATAGCCAGTGTGAGAATTCCAAAGCACGGCCCAGACTCGACTTCAGATTGGGTGTTTGGAGAATGGATTGATATGTTCCAGTAAAACGTGAAGCGAACTTAAAAATTTCTTTGGGAGGTGGATAGCGTTTGGGACATTTAACGAGACACTGCATTTCTTACGATTTATAGTGCATGAGATGCTCCTGCAGTGAGAAAAGATTAAGCCGGAGGTTAACTTCGGAGAAGACATAAAGCAAACACTCTTTCGGTGCGGAGGAAAATCATTTATACATTCATTTTGAGATACGCAACGACTTTTAACTTTTGTCTATTTAGCTATTTCGGTAACGTTTACCCTATATTATGTTTACTAGCACAATTCATTACGTGAATTTCATCAGAAATATGCTTAGGAAATAATACGCAATCCCACTTTTCTACGGTGGTTGTACAGTGAACTACTTTCGCCGCAAATAGCGCGAAAAATCGTTTTAATTTCCATCGGGTTTCACCTGTAATCAATTCCGGGAAGAATAATACATAAGGCTATCTCAGAGATTGGTTTAATTTCGAGATTTATTCATTTATGTACAATACAATCGACCCTCCATCATCCTATTTGATAACAATTACAGATGTTTATCACTATTGTACAGGCAAAGGAATCAGTCAACGTTAATTATACATTTTCAAGTCTTTTGTTTCTTATTGGCAGGTGGTTCATCACCATCATGCTCAGTTTGGAATATAGTTTTGGGTTGGGTTTTCTGATAAGCGGGAGAAATCCAGTACGGATTTTCTGCAGCATCCTTAGCATACTTGAGTATCGCCTCTCTCGGATCTTGGTCATCCTCTATACGTTTACTCAGCCCTAGATTTCGGATAACGTATGAACTCAAAGTACCCCCGGATGAAGCGACTCTACCACCTTGTCCAGATGTAATAGGCAGGTCTGGTCGATGAGATTTGACTGGATCCAGCCTGTCTTTTTCCATTTGCTTCCTAACAGACTTTGGTCGGTCTTGCCGGAACAGGGGTAAGGCATGCGGTGTGATTATTTGTTGTGTAGACATTATTTCAATGTGCTTCTGTTTGTGATGAGATTTGACTACACATAATTTTGCACCTCGCATGCTTCTCTTGGGATCATAATAAGCTTTGACAACTCCATTACCACAGCCAACAAATATTTGATTAAGTTTTGGATGCCACAGGGTCTTTATGACATGTGAATTAGTGACAGAAATTTCGTTAACTAGATCAAAAGTCTTAGTGTCAAAAAACAATACTCTCCCAGACGTCTGCCCTTTTTTTAGAGACTCTCCGGTAATAACCATAGAATCATCAGGGCTAAACATACAATCAGTAGTATCATATCGAGAAAATAAATCCTTGGCAATAAAAACTGGGCTCTTGAATGCTCGAAGGTCCCAAAGCTTGAGAGTGTCATCACAACTTCTGGAAGCAAGCAAATTACCGAGATATGAAAAGCTCAAACTGGATATTTCAGAACCTTGTTGATGGGCACCCCGGAGAAGCAGAGATGTGTTCACAAAGTTTTTTCTATGGTCCCACATCTGTATAGATCCGTCCACACAGCCACAAGCAACTACGCTACCTTCCTTGCTGTAGGCACAAGTAGTAGGTATAGTTTTGACCCCATTTTGAGCTCTACATTTGATGAGGTGTTTATGACCACGTGGCTTGTACAGAATCCATATGCGGCAAGTGCTGTCTTGAGAGCAGGTCATATATTCTTCCTTTATTAGAGGATGCCAGCAGCCGCTATTCAAAGCAGCAGTATGACCTTTAGTCCTTGCCATATCAGTGATATATTGATCGCCTTTAACAGTTTCACATTTCTCAAAGCCGTCACGATCCAGAACTTTTGCTTGAGCTGCACCCGACACAACTAGAATGACATCCCCTGTCATAGAATACTGCAGGCATTTTATTGGATGATTTTCACAAGGCTGTAGTGTTCTGAAACTTTTCAAAGATGTATCCATACCAGCAAAGTCCCAGAAAGAAACGTCATAGTCTACAGATCCTGAAGCTAGACGGGCTCCAGAAGGATCTGCGGCTACAGCAATGACTGCTTTTGTTCCATGATGCATTTCTATTTCATGGCTACATGGAATTTTATTAGTTTCAGAAGATTGGCCCATATCTGATCCGTCACTGTCGTTTCCATCATCTTCGTCCTCATCCTCATCACTATCAACATTTTTGCTGTCTGAGGTATCAATTTTTTTTACCAAAGTACTAGAAGATGGTTCAGGTAATTCTTTTCTATTGCTCTTTCCGCTTTCCTTTTCGTCAGTACTTCCTCTTGACTCCGTTTCACGTGTATGATCCGTCGTCACCTTTGCAGACTGGGTATGGCTGGATTTAGTTAATCGAACGGTTTTGGTAATATTGTCTAGCATCTCTTGTATGTCAAAAGATTTTGCCTTTTTACCAAAACTCGTCATTCCCATGACTTCTTGTAGCTGCTTAGTTTCTTCCTCATCCTCAGGATTAATTTCTTTTATCTCTGTCAGATTAGTCTCAGGTATTTGTTTACCAAAAGTACCAAAACCTTCAACAGGTTCACTGGAACTTGATCCAACCCCCTTGCCCAAATCGGTTTTTATTTTTCCGAAACTAATCATTCCCTTCTTTGCGTTCATTGTCAATTTCGACTCGGTTAAAGCGTCTGCAAATTTAATTGCTGGTTTATAAATTAAATTCGTTTGGCGCTGTACTTCTGATGTATGACGTTTTAGGTTAAGCCAAGGTTTGTGATCGTGCTGCAGCAGCTTTAAACGTCATTCGAACTATGGGCAATAGAGGACATCTTTAATTATTTTATTATTATTTCTGACTGAAGATTGGGAAGACAGCCAGCAATGGGAAATATGAATATTACCAGGAAAAAAAATCCGTAATTATATAGCAATACAATAAATCCAGCATGGGTGCACCATATACCATAATTCAGTATTCCGTCATTCAACTATCATTTTGAATCGAGTTCAAACCCGTCTGGTGCCAGCTCGATCCAGCGCGCTCTTTCGCGGCTTCTGATTGGCCCGCGTCCCAGGAGTGGGGAAGCCGTTATAAATACAGAGCGCTGGCGCGGCGACGCCATTTCTACGTCGAACTTCGAAGTGTCTGCGCTGAACTTCCTGCCAATTTGAATCGTACGCGGTGATATCGGGACTTCGGACGATCAGCTGAACGATCACCTGGACCATCCTGCCTCACCTGGGAGCGTAAGCGGCACGATAAAACATGTTGATAATAGCAAAAGAACGAATCAATCCTGCCTCATCTGGGAGCACGATAAAACATGTTGATAATAGCAAAAGAACGAATCAATGCTGCGTCACCTGGGAGCATGAGTGGCATGATAAAACATGTCAATAATGGCGAAAGAACGAATCGATGCTGCCTCACTTGGGAGCACGATAAAACATATCAACATTGAATAACTATACTTGGTACGTTACGTATAGAGTATAGTTACTCGAAATGGCAAAAGAACGAATCAAAATCGGGGGGGGGCTACAGAGACCCGCGAGAGAGGCGGCCATTGTGAATGATTTTCGAATTCTTGGCGTCGCTCGAGAATATCTGCAGCCGATTTGAAGCACGTTTTCGGTGGACATGAATATGCGGGAGCATTTGCATCGGATCGTCGTTCTTCCTGCTGTGTAAAATGGTGAGTTTTGATGTTGTTAATTTTTTCTACATTTTTCTACCACGTAATTTCGTGCCGCCGGTGGTCGGGTGCCTTCGGCTCGACTCGTTACGATTTGTTCACGCGTTCAAACTGCCTCGCAACAATTGAATTACCGCGGCTTGCATTTCGGTGTTTGGGGTTGACATTTTTTTGCTTCTAAACGTTGGTTTTCGTATTTGTTGGCGTCTGTGATGCAATTGTTTTCACTTTTTCGAAGTTTATTGCGTGTCGAGGACGAGTAGAGGTGAAAATATTAGTTTTCCTCAGTTATTGATTAATTGGAATATCGGGCTGTGATTTTTACCGTAAATACGACCGCCGCATGTGCGATTTTTATACTATTTTCAATCTGACTTAGAAGCGCGATGTTTATATGTGTTTTATTATGCATTTCAGAGCCCAGTGCCTGCAACGGTACAATTGCATGGAGCTGAGAAGGATCCCGAAACTATAACTATATTGAATCGGATCTCCGCTCGCCAGACTTAGGAAAAAATGGTGAGTTTGAAATTTGAATATTTTTCATCCAATTTTTTCCAAATTCCAAATTAAAAAAAAAAAGAGAGCGATCCTTGCCGCTTGTGTATTTGAAATTCACTGCAGTATTAAAAAATGTTGAAATTCTTTATTACAGACAAACGTTTTTGCTGCGTCCGACGGAGTTGCGACATCACCCATCGACGTAAAGTGAAAAATCTCGGTAATTAGAAATTTCCACAACTGTTTGTTTCCGTTAATTCACAAATTTTTGTTCTCATTATTCACGTTTTTTTCATTTTCACAGCATCGTTTTTCGTGGGAGCATCGCATCAACTTCTCATCGTACCAACCTACTACATTCAACCTCCTGCATTCGACCTACAATGTTTCAACCTACTACACAGCTATAGCCATCAGGGAGGCAGAGACTTCCGGGTAAAATCCGAGACCCCCGAGTTTGGGAACCAGCTCGGGTCCGGTTTCGGTACCAGCTCGGGTCCGGTTTCGGTACCGGCAGCGATGAGTAAGTCCCAGCAGTTAAATTTCCTCGATTTCTTTGCCAGCTCACACGATGGTGAACGCTGGCATCGGGGTCGTTGTATTTTGTGACGTCCTTCCCTCCCGTATTTCGCGTGGCGTGGCGGTACCTTTAGATTTTAAAATCATTTTAGCTCAGGTAATCGTAGGTTTGGTTGTCGTTGAGCACAGCGCATCTGCACTTTGTAGAGTCAAAAATATCGAATTCTTCCTTAAAATTAATCAGTCGAAAAATCAATTAATGAATTAGTCGGTCAGCTTGTTGGTTAACGAATAGTTTATAAACTTTGAACTTTTCAAATAAAACCATCGTTAATAAATCTTGTAAGCAAGAGTGCGCGGCTCATAGGCAACGGTAAAGACCATCGTTTGATCGGCCCTCGCGGTTTTTGGATTTTTTAATAATTTTCAGCGATTGATTTCGTTTGCGTCGATCGCTCAGCGGTAAAAAAAATTTTCTCGTTCGAACGGTGGTTATTTACCATAGTTTCACTTTCTGTATGAGAATCAGGTATGTTCAGCAACTCCAACCGATTAGAAAATTTGTAATTAATTTTTTGAGAATAAGAAAAAGTTGTCAATTTAGTTATTTTCACTTTTCCTTCATTTGAACTAATCAACTTCAACTTATGAATGTAGAAACATATTTTCAACACCTTTTTTTTCTACCTGATTCTCCGTTAACTTTAAGTATCCGATTAAGCTTCAAGCAACTACCGCGGTCATCGTATAGATTAAGGATAAAAATAAGATTACAATTAAGGTTACGATTAAGTCTAATATTAATATGAAGTATTTAAGATTACCAAATTTCTTAACTAAAAAGAACATTCTTCGGCAACGTTTTCTTTTCTGAAATCTTTAGAATTCGCAAGAATTTTGTGGAGTCACAATTACGATCGGGTTCAAATCCCGATCAATGAAAAATATTATTTAATATATAAAAATATAAAAAGTATTATAAATAGTATAAAAATATATCTATATTGTATTAACCGATTAAGCTTCAAGCAACTACCGCGGACATCGTATAGATTAAGGATAAAAATAAGATTACAATTAAGTCTAATATTAATATGAAGTATTTAAGATTACCAAATTTCTCAACTAAAAAGAACATTCTTCGGCAACGTTTTCTTTTCTGAAATCTTTAGAATTCGCAAGAATTTTGTGGAGTCACAATTACGATCGGGTTCAAATCCCGATCAATGAAAAATATTATTTAATATATAAAAATATAAAAAGTATTATAAATAGTATAAAAATATATCTATATTGTATTAACCGATTAAGCTTCAAGCAACTACTGCGGACATCGTATAGATGAAGGATAAAAATAAGATTACAATTAAGTCTAATATTAATATGAAGTATTTAAGATTACCAAATTTCTCAACTAAAAAGAACATTCTTCGGCAACGTTTTCTTTTCTGAAATCTCTAGAATTCGCAAGAATTTTGTGGAGTCACAATTACGATCGGGTTCGAATCCCGATCAATGAAAAATATTATTTAGTATATAAAAATATAAAAAGTATTATAAATAATATAAAAATATATCTATATTAGATTTTTTGATAGCATTAAGAAAAAAAAAATTAGTCATAAGGAACCCCATTCCAAAACACAAATACCTAGATACAGACATTTTTAGCCCATCATGATATGAATTAAATTGATTCTTTTACTTATATGATATTTTTCAATACGATTCCCAATAAGATTATCAAAAGATTATTGAATTTTAATTATAATGAGAATTACGTTACTCAAATCATTTCAAGATTTTCAAAGTTTGATAAATTTCGGCCGATAAAAACACACACATTTCAAAATTTAGAAATTACGACTTCGGTCGGGGCATGGGCAGCCTATAATATATACACAGAACAGATAGAAATAGAGTTAAAAATTATTGTTAAGTTTTCGTAAGTTTTAACCGTTAAGTCTGCGTTTAGTATACTAAGAAACTATATGTATAGATCAACGAGCTTTAGGATGTCTAATCATATCAGAATTTTTCTTCCCTTACACAAATCTTTCAGCCCTTAACTTTTTTTCGCTAAGTACGAGTAAATATGAGATGAATTGAATTCCTTCTTTTTTATTTAATTAAATTCATTTTTCAAAGATTCCAATGAAATTATATATATCAAAATATTAGAAAAATTTGAATCATTAAAAATTAAGTTACTAGAATCATTTGAAGATTATTAATGTTGATTAAATTTCGGCTCACAAAAATACACACCTTTTCAAAATTTACTAAATTATGGCTTCGGCCGGGGCATGGGCAGCCCGTATTGTATTTTTACACACAGCAGGTATATGGTAAGTTTTTGAACGAGATACCACGGCAATAAATGTGAGATATGAATGAGATGGAATGTATTGGTTGAGATGTTTAAACACATGGGAATTCTTTCCCCCTTGCACACATATAGCCCTTAATTTTTTCTTGGTGAAAAAAACAAATTATTCCAATTATTTAAATTATTTAAATTATTTCGGCCTATAAAAACACACACATTATCAAAATTACGGCTTCAGCCGAGGCGTGGGCTGCCTAAATACAATTACACTCTGAAAAATTTTTGTTGTTTCCAATTTTTTTTATATATTTTTTTTTTGTAGAGTCAGTTGTCAAAAGTTTGACAAAACGAATGTGAACCGAATGGTTTGGAGCGCCGGCGCAAGTATGAATTGGGGTTTTCGTCAGTAAAATCTTTTCTTGGATAAATATAGGTGAAAGGCAGGTATAGGTAAAATCATGCATCGCGAAGGGTTTTTATCCGGAATGTTTGTGAAGTGCGAATGCGAGTGTGAAAGTCATTATATAGTTTTAACCGTTGGGTGGGATGTGGGCTAAACAAAATGGGTAGGCAAGAAATCGGAAGTTGTAACTTTTCTTTCCACAGCAATTCCAAGTGATCAATTGAGTAGAGTTCATCAAATTGCATTATTCAATTTCATTCAATATTTTATTTGATATTTTTCTAATAATTCTTTTCATATGATCTTTTAGATTTTTTTGTTGCGATCTAATAAGTTCTTTTCCTTTCAATAATTCACAACTCCAACCAGACAAATTAAATCAAATTAAACTAAGTTTTTTGCTCCCCCGTAATATTTTTATGGTCACTTGGAATGGGCAAAATACGTCCGCCTTGCTCTCCGTACCAGCCGTGGTGCATGGAAGTGAGATGGACGATGAGCTCGAAGACTTCGCGTCGAAGAGGATCGCCGACCGCCACGCCACAAATTTTATGTATTTTGTAAACCTCTCCTTTCCTCTCCCTGTGCTAATTAGAATAGAAGGATGCGATTGAAAATTGCATTTTTCCGATTTCTATTAGCACAAATATTCCAAGTCTGTCGCTGCTCGCGCGGGAATAGCGCGAGGACGAGGAATCGCATGATCTGTGTTTGCATGATTCTCGTTTGTACCGTCCTTAAGGGTCCTAAGAAATTTTGTAAAACAATAACTAGCGTGACTTGCCATCTTGCAAGGCGCTATAAAAACTTGTCTTATTTCGGTGGTGGGAACATGTATTGAGAGATTTTTTTTCAGGAATTTAAAGTTAAATAAAAATCCAAGTTTCGTCGCTGCTACTCCGATGCGCGCGGACTTGGAGATTAAAACATCGATTGCAACGCTTTATGCGTTTTAAACCCAAAAACCGAAAAATTGTAAGGAATCAGGTACTTACGCACCTTTTTGTGCGTGATACTTGACTTCCACGCGATTATTTGTAAGACACTAATCAAAATTTTACCTTTCAGATTACTAGTTCATAAGTTCCCTAGAGTTACTACTAATCAAAAATTTTTACAGGTTCTAGTTAATAGTTTTCAGTTTTAATACTAATTAGATTTTCTTACAGATCCTAGATTTTAAATACTAGTTTGAATACTAATCAAATGTTGTTCGCAGGCTGTCTCTGGCTACTAATCCAGTTTGCTTTCTGATTTCAGGAATTCAAACTCTCGAAGAACTCTTCGAATTCCTTCAGATTCTCAGTTTTAATACACTAATCAGATGTTGTTCGCAGGCTGTCTCTGGCTACTAATCCAGTTTGCTTTCTGATTTCAGGAATTCAAACTCTCGAAGAACTCTTCGAATTCCTTCAGATTCTCAGTTTTAATACACTAATCAGATGTTGTTCGCAGGCTGTCTCTGGCTACTAATCCAGTTTGTTTTCTGATTTCAGGAATTCAAACTCTCGAAGAACTCTCCGAATTCCTTCAGATTCTCAGTTTTAATACACTAATCAGATGTTGTTCGCAGGCTGTCTCTGGCTACTAATCCAGTTTGCTTTCTGATTTCAGGAATTCAAAATCTCGGAGAACTCTTCAAAATTTTTTCAGATTCTTAGCTTTAATACTAATCAGATGATGTTGTTCACAGGCTGTCTCTGGCTACTAATCCAGTTTGTTTTATGTTACAGACGAAAACCAGCTCATGGTATGACTTGTACTTTGAAAAATTGTGTGGTGAATTGTACGTCTTCAACTGCGGAGATTGTGGTGCAGATCATGATCCCAACATTTTGGCAGTCAAAATTATTTCAGTTAACATTGCTCGCTTTCTCTCTTTGCAGAAATCCAATCTAATTTAACATTGATCACTTGATTGTATGTTTCAGGTTCAATATTTTGTAAATTAATTGACAATTACGTTTTCCCTTTACAGAGATCAAGCAGAAATTTTACTCGATATAATAATGACATATTCACCACTTCTTTGTATGTTCCAGGTTTCATGGTTTATTAATTAATTGACAAATGCTTTTCTCTTTTCAGAAATTGCTCCGTTGCGGCTCATATTTTTTACTGTTTGATTCTATCGATTATTATTTGTTAATAATGATGTTTAGTAATAAGATGATTGATAACGATGATGATTATCTATTTGTCTGTTCTATTTCGTGTTTCATGTTCCATGTTGTCTAATGTTTTATGTAAGCGCGCGTATTGTCTTGTGCATGTTCTATTGCCCATATATCTGTACGATTTTTATTTATGCAATGCTCATCTGTCTGTCTGATTCTTAATGCAAATGCCATGTCTAAATTTATGACTATCATGTATTTTTCGTTATCATAATACAAGGTATCAATTTATTTTTTTTTTCCATTTGTATGTTATAGATTCTACCTGGCTGGGCTTGGGATGCTGAGCTGCCTAGTGGTTTGCATAGGGCTCTGGGCACATGTATAAAATATATAATACATAGAATATGTGTATAATATATTCTATAAACTGTGCTCTTGGCGATCGTTCCACTCAGGTAAAAAAATCGAAACGAGCCGAGGACGCTACCTCATTTAAGGTGGTTTGGAAACGCGTCATTTCAGGTGGTTGTAATTGCTGTGACCAACGAATTTCGAATTCGTTGGCTGTGACCCCACAAATTGGATTTCGTGAAAGAAATAAATTTTTACTTATAGGTGTAACTGAACAATGTACATTTGAATTTCACAAAATTGTCAATTAGGTTTGTTGAACGTGAAGCAGAAAATCAAAAATTGATTCATACAACTTTGACTCTTATTGTACAAGGAGTGTTGCAGAGGACGATTCTTGTGTTTAAAAGATCTTGTCTGTGACATTGATTGTCCATAAATGTGAAACTTGTGATTTGGTATGTTTCAAAGTAATTTTTCGAATTATCTGTGAAGGCTTTTCTGTTATTTCAGAAGTGGAGTCTATCATTTATTATCTACATATTTAAAGCATCCCAGAAGTTAAACGAGGAGATTATTTCTCGGTTGTGACCGGCTGATTCATCGATCATTACATTGACTGCAGTCGGTATGTGCCACCCTAATTAGGGTCTCAGCTGCTGTTAGTTCGAAAAACTGGTTGACAGATCCAGTGAGAGGGCGTAAGCTCGCAGGGTCTTGCAGTTGGGGACAAGACTGACTGTCATAGCAAATCTTCAGATTCAGTCAAAGTTATTTAGTTGTAAAAACCACAGTATGTGTATAGACTGTCCAACAGCTTAATTTATTTTGAAACCCCTATTGCAAAATATTATTGTACCGAAGCTGATAACGTTTAAAAACATGGCAACTGCATAAACTTGTGTAGCTTGTAATAGAAGAATAGAGTATCGAACATGGTAGATGTCAGAAGTCAAATTAACACTGAGGATAGTGGAAAATTCGAACCTAGACGTGCAAGCAATAGTTGTGAGACTGGGGCATCTACACCGTCCTCCTCATCTGACTATGTGACTGGTGATGCGGATGACAGTTCTGATGGTAAATGTACGGTACCTTTCACTCTGAAGTCTGTGGAAACGCAACTCATCTTACCTAAGGTATGTTACATATTACATTATTTTATTTTAATTTCTCTGACTCCGTATTTGACAACCAGGATGCAACAGAGATCATTCTTCGAGAGAAGGTGGTACAATGCAAGGAAATGGTATTGGAAAGTGCAGAGTGCAGCGAGGAACGCAAGTGGCTAGTTAGACGCCTAATTGAACTTCGTCTTAGAGCTCAAGAACTGAGGGAAGAATCAAGCGAGAGCTTACTTGAAACTCAGGTTATTCTTGGTCATCATTTAGAGCCTCAAAAAACCCATGTGGTCCCTTCTGGCCCAATTTATTGCGATAATTGCAGTGCAGCTGTATGGACAATGCTGCAGTCATGGTACATGTGTAGTGGTAAGTGGCTTACTTTTTATTTATGTTAATTTTTGAAAGCGAATTAGTAATAACGTAAAATTACTTATAGATTGTGGATTTTGCTGCCACTGGAAATGCCTGAGTTCTATATGTCGAGTCTGTGCACATGTGGTGGCTAGTGAAGCTGGTGGATATACATATACTAAAGACATATGCCCTGAACGAGGACTTTCATCACAGTCGTACAGATGCGCAGAGTGTAATACAGGAATAAAGTTTAGTGAGTATTCTACTATAGTAGCGCTTATACAGCCCTACTGATTCGAAAAAAAAATGTTGGTTCATGTAGAATCTGCAAAACTTTTTATTTATGCCAGCGTCATACTCTAAAGTATGTTATGTTTGTAAAGTATGTTACAATGAATCAGATATGATCATTTTACTGTCTTTCCCACAAGCTGTCTCCAAAGGATTATCCTTGTCCTGTTTTGGAAGTCCCTTCAAGTATACAGGTATCAATAATGGTGGCCTAATGCCGCGATTAATTGCACTGTGCTAATATGTTTATAATGTATGCGCGTACTCATTGTATGTGGTAGTTTGGCTCCTATGACACTTAGCCTTTGCTGTATCAAAAATATAGTCTGTCGTTTCCATTATTCTTATGATATTTTTTGTCAGAAGCAGCCTGGATCGAACCTCGACTTTGCGATTACAGCGGATTATATTACTGTCAGCGCTGCCATTGGAACACTACTGCAACCGTACCTGCACGAGTTATCAGGAATTGGGATATGGAACCTCGAAAAGTTTCCCGAGCAGCAGCCCAGCTTTTAGAAATTCTAGAACCGCGTCCCGTTCTGAATTTAGAACAGCTTAATCCGGTACTCTTCACCCTTGTTCCAGATTTGACATTGGTCAAGGTAAGCTTCGCAAATTAATAAAGAACCCTGATTTTTTAACTACTTTGTGAATTTGCTGAACATTCGATGCCTACGTTTTTCTGCAGAAGCTGCGCGAGGAATTACAAATGATCAAACGGTATTTAGTATTCTGCCCAGATGCTAACAATCAAGGATTACCTTGGCGGGCTGGGCTACGTTCGCATTTAATAGAAAATTCCAACAGTTATGCAATCAAAGACCTCATTGATCTCCAGAATGGAACCCTTGTGGAAGAAATTCGCACCGCCTACGACGTTATGCGGATACATATCGCAGAGAATTGTGAGCTGTGCAGAGCAAGGTAAATGAATCTGGCACACATATACTAAATAAATCTTCAGTTTCAAAGTCTGAAATTTGTTAATCTTTAATTTCGCTCATCAGGGGCCATTTATGCGAATTATGCGGCAACGACGAGGTAATATTTCCTTGGGATGCTGGATCAATTTCTTGTCGAGAATGTTCAACACTCTACCATCGTGCTTGTTGGGCTGAACGGAATCACTGCTGTCCAAAATGTTATCGAAAACAAAAGAGACTCGCCCAAATCAACTCAGAGACCGACGACAACATCATGTCTTCTACTCGAAACGAGGATTCAGGAATTGATATAGGAAGTGATGCTGTCGCTAGTAATTAAAGGTAACTCACGAGAATATCCCTTTAATCTCAGAATAATCAATTCTTCGTCAGAAAAATGTAAATATTTTTATGTACATTAGTTAAAAAAGTCTTATGCTGTTATGAAAAAGTTGATTGATGCGTGGATAAAATTGATTTATACTTGAATAATTTGCAAGGAATCACCGTGGCTAATTTTTAAATTTGTACAGTTCTTTATTACTTATCTATAAAAAAAAAGTACTATCAACAAAAATACAGAGTTTTTAAATCGGCGATAGTTACTCGTAATCAATTAATAATACACTGTGCATCTCTGACGCCATCATCATTATACATACACATACAAACAGATATGTATTCACTCGTATATCACACGGCTATCAATTATTACCCCAAGTTGAAGGCATGAACGATAGAGTTAATACTTTCATAAGTCCCAGTGATAAAACCCATAATTCCTATTATTATGATCACGATATCCTTAATGAAAGTAACAATGCTAAATGAAGAGTTCTGCCAGCATACGACCATCTCGATGATCGGGGGGAAAAGAAGGGCTAGTGCGGTGCTGCTTAAAGCACCTACCAGTGATATGAACAGACCAAGCTGAGGTATAGCTTCCGCCAGGACGACTGCAATTAAACAGATTTTTCTGGTCACGAAAAATAGATGCATGAAAAAATAGGCATACCAGTGGATAAAAAAAATTTTACTTACATGTGAACCCACACAGCGCAGAACGAAAGATGATTTCTGCTACACCAGGCCACCGAAAAGGGCCGCATTTTTCTGATATGGTAGGCCACATAATTTCGATGGGTACGTAGAACTGCAGGGCATAAGTGAACAGTATAGCCACCGAAATGGCTATCTGAATGCACTGGGAGAGTCTACAAAAATAAATTATACCGAACTTGAATTATGGAATGGACCGATGAATTTCGTCAAACATTGCACACTTACACTTGTGTCTGGTCAAGGTTTAGCGTGACAGATCCTTGAATGTCATCACCGTACTTCAAGTAAGCCAAGAAACCCGTTGAAATAAACATCACGGAGACTATAACCATCCCTACATTCAATACACCCAGGGGTTTATCGAAATTACTAGGCTTCTTCATCTCGTTCTTCAGCGGCAATACCTGAAAAATGCAGTAAGGCGGCCGGATATTTACAGTGTTCCCAAATATTATAACATGCATTACTGTGTATAGTTCATTGATGCCACTCACTAAACTGATGCCCTCAAAGGAATAAACAACCGTTCCGAAAAAGAGAGGTAAAGTGTTCCACGAGGCAACGTATTTTCTGTCCTTATCTATCGGTGGCAAATCCGTGGACATGATGTAGATTGTGCAGCAGTACCCTCCGATCATGAGAAGGTTTGCTAAAGAGGATACCGGTACCAAGTATTTCAGATTTCTTATCCAAGTAGTTAATAATATCGGTATAAGAACGATGGCCATGTGCAGGTGAACGTCCCATTCCACCCCATGTACGTCCATTACCTATGAGCGTATACTGTACTATGTGTATGCCACTATAATAAAATGAGAGAGTATGTAACGTTTGCACGCCCTACTTATATTGGATATGACCTATTTTGGCTCCATTTCTCCTCATCTCTCCAGGCCACCATTTCAAAAACGACAAATGAACCATTCAGATTTAAAAAAAAATAAAAAAACTATTCATGCGCAATAATTTTGTTTAAAAAACATGATATGCAAGTTATTAAATAGTTTTATTACGGTGATCTATTGTTACGGTGAATAATTTTGTTTAAAAAACATGATATGCAAGTTATTAAAAAGTTTTATTACGGTGATCTCTAAACCGCAAGCCGCAGATTTATTGTAGACTTGAGATTACTGCACTTCCAACATTCATTTTAAGTGATAATTATTAAGCCTTCAAGAACGTACGTAAATAAATATTGAATATAAATTCATCAGAAATAATTTCCTGGAGAGTAAATGACGTTAATATAAATAGTTGTAAACAGGATGTCTTATGTAACACTGGGTACGTAATTCGGACCGATTTCTCAATGCTAGTATTATAGAAATAGAAAAAAAAAAGGTAGGAAATGAAAATTGAAAAAAAAGCTACTACACAACGGTCTGAATTTCGTTTTCAAAGTTACGCGCGACGCCCTGAATTTAATGCCCACCTGTTTCACGTTCGTAGAAATAAATACAAAGTAGACGCAACAAAATCCTAGTTGCGTAGTACATAAAAATAAGTTAACCAACATTCTGGAACCAAATAAATATGGAAACATCAATGAGTGCGGAAGAAAAATCATAATCAAATAATAATGGTAAAAATTGGGCATCGAACAACAATTTACCAACGACAAATTAAAAATTTTACCTCATCGTGGAAGAAAATTTTCGTAAACTGAGAGGACCAGTTGCAAAACAGAGTTCCACGGTACTAGCAAAACCGAGGTGTTGCTCACCTCCGTCTCCAAGCCGCCTGGACATCTCTTCACTGCACCGGAGCTGCAGTATAATTTATTTATCATTCACAAATTATGTGACAAAGACATGCGCTAATTACATGTACTTTCTGTATGTTACAACATTCAGTATATTATTATTAATTTTTATTTTTTTTTCTTCCAGAAGGTATAACAATTATTATTAATTTACTGACCAGTATGTGCTGAGCGTGAACACTTATGATACCAAGAAACAATGTCAAAGGGGGGGCGAGTACGAGTCCTGCATTTTTGTAGGCGTCACCAAGGGCGAACATTCCCGCGCCAACATTTCCTTTGAATAGATGCATTAGAGTCCCGATGTACCTGTAGAAAATGATCGTCATATTTCACTCTACCTATATTATAATTTTCAAGTTTTTTAATGCTCACGATGTCGGATGGCTGACGGTCATGCCGTGAGCACCTCCACCTCCGCCCTTTGGTGGATCTCCTTTTTCGACAGAAACTGCCATAATAAGATCTTTAGACTGGAAAGCGCCGTAGCCGTCGCCATTGCTGTGTATTTGTAATAATTACGTTAGTTTGATGATTTAAGTTTTGCAACTAGGTATTTAAAATTTTTTGTAACACACCCGACTGGTGAAGTAGCTTCTTTGAACGCGGTTTCATCTCCGTACCTTCCAAATTGAGCCGAAGGACTCTTCGGTGGCCCGCGTTTTGGATTTGCATGAAGCTCCATAATCTGAAACGATTTGTTAATCTTGGTACGATAGTAAATGCATATTAAGGTCTTTTTAAAAAAAAAAAAAAAAAAAGAAAAAAGAAGGCACCATTCTGAGTGAACCTTTTATACATAATTACATATTTGCTTTACGGTACGTATAATCAAGTGTACTTGATAATCACAAATTTATATCAAACGCGCCGTGGCGACGCAATTCATCAATCACATTTTTCATGTTGAAATAACGGTATTGCAAACGGTGCAAAACACGTTGACGTGTTTTTCAAATTACGCTTAAGTAGTGGGACGTACATGTTATACCTATATGAGGATGAAGGCGACGATCAGAAGACTTTTCATGAAATACGCCTGAACGCGAAATTATAAAAAGCTATAGGTATAATAATATGAATTGATTAAAAACGGTATCCCTGTGTTGGACATTTTACATTCATCGAAGCATGTGGGCCGCTGGAAGTCCCGTTAAATGTTACGCAGATCTATTGTGTCGTTCCGAATTCCAAATGAAAATCATTAGTACTCATCTATACATGGTGCCAAACAAGACTGATTTCTTGTTTATTCAATTTATTAGTTCTATTCATCAAATAATAACGTCCTTCATGTGGTTTACTCATAAATTACTATAATTATGCCGTATGGAAAGTAGCAGTACAAGCTTAGAATTCTACTTACGTATATGAGGAAATAATTTGGAAAAAACCCCCGTGAGTAATATCTATATTACTTTGTCTAGCCATTGTTATCACTATGTGATCTACGATAGCCTCAATTCATTTTCCTATATCTTATATATATACTTTTATACCTTGATTCATGTGAAGGTATTCCAGTATATGTGTGATAACGTTGTATATAGTAAAACTATATACATGTTCTAACTAATTTGAATTGTTTCATAACGCCTGCAGTAAGCAGTAACAGCAATAACAACCTCAGAAGAAACTTGAACGTGCACCTTATTCGTAATTCCTTTGGAAGTAAACGGCATACAAGAATTGTTACTTATAAAACCATGGCCATATCGGTTGTAGGATTTATCCTGCAACGGTGAAAGTTATATACATGATATAAAGACTGCAAGTATAATACGAACGAAATATGAGAGGTATAATAATGTTGAAGATAAGTTCTAGCTGCACTGCAATAACACTTAGTACGACACTGATGGGTGTAACAATATAATAATATTTTACTATCTCTATAGTAAAATAATTATCGTAAGTAATGAATGAAGAGAAGTTGATATACTTAGGTATGTGAACGTATTTATTTCCTTAATTTCCTTACGCATACGTCATTCGTTGAATGCAACTGTATTAGAGTCGATCGAGTGTATACGGATTCATGATCTATGCGTGAACTTCTATCTAGTCTACTTGATCTATATAGGTAAACTCGACCACGCGGTGCATGATCGATAGATACAAGTATAGTACGAATTTGGCAAAAGCTCGATGAAATCGTTTGAAAATAGAAGCTCTCTTTCAAATAGCTCGCAGTGTGGGATGCACACAACACTATATTTTACTCTTCATATACCTATAGGTCACACGTGCAATAAATATAATATTTGTTCAGTCAAAATAAATAGACGTCTAGATGAGATAGAGGAAAAGTTCATCCATCATAGGTATGTTGTAGAGCTTGATGCAAAAATGTATCGGATTAAATTTGCGCATACGTATTACTCATACGTGCATGGTGAAAAAGTGAGAGTACAAGAATGAGATTGTATATTTTCAACTGCAACGTGACACTTTAGAATTTGTTTTATTTATTTTTTATTTTCATTTCTTTTCCCCTGCAATGGATGCCGCGGTGCGTGTCTCGTCTAATTTAAACTTCGAGAGTAATAATATGCCTGCACAGGAGACGTCAACGCGGTTTACACTATGGTAGAAGAGTGAATAAGGTTTAGAGGTGGCAATGTACCGGAAAGAATCAACCGCACACAAAATTTAAGTCAGGAATTAGAAAATTAAATGAACGAAATTTATTTAATAAGGGCGGTCAGGAAGTCTGCTAGTTTTTTCATATCGTTCTTAGAAACGAAGATTATTAGATTCAGCTAGATATAATGATAAGATTCAGCTTCCCTCGAAAAGTAGATAAATATTTTTTTTCCATTTCACAGATACGGTCAAGGTAAATAAACAACTGAACGATCTTCAATTTGATTCGATTTCTGCACTCTCGATTGATGAGTAGTTTATATTGACTATAGATGATGCTGCGGGATAAACTATAACTACAGAAATTTTCTTGATCGGATTCAAGTGCTTACTACTCTGTAGTCTATCGATTTTTATTATTATACAAGTAGTATAATTTGTCATTACGTAAGTAAGAATCTTGAATGAGAAGAATAGCGTGCATAACCACGGACATAATTAGCGGTACCAGTAGCTTAAGTTTCTGACCGCGTAAATCCCCCGTGACCCCGATTTTGAATGTCTTTTAATCGGTTGTATTTACTTTCAATTTGCGAATTATTTTTTTTCACCGTTTTATCATGTATACGCGCACATTAAACCATCATTATCCTAATAGACTGTCTACAGACTACAGCATAATGTATGCGGTATATTATCTGCAGTTGCGTAGCGAAAGATAAACCAAGAAAAAATGACAATAAGTAAAAAAAATGAATAATTATTCATTATGGAGTTTAAAATACGCATTAGATAGGTAAATGATCTCACCTCCTAAGGTTTCTTTTTCGTTTCGTATGATATACAGTTTTAACGAAGAATATCCGGATTTAAATCCTAAAAATATAATCCCACGTACTTTGCAGAATATTCACCTATGTATTTATTTTTATCTCTAATTTCAAACTATATCTGTTGCATTTCTGCACCAGTTCCGATGATAATATTAAACATTAAATACATAGTAAACATATAGTTAAACAATTAAAATTATATTCTCTACTAGATCTGGTAAAATTAATTGTCCGACGATCACGCACTACTTTTTTCATTTACTTTGTTTTTTTTTTCAATATATTGTAAAATTATTTTATCACAGTTTTTTTTCTTTCTTTTGGGTTTTTTATGCGTCACCCTTTAATTACTTATACGGCGTGTTATATAATAATTTTTTTTTTTCGTTTATTTCAATCCTCAATGAATCCCATGCGACCGATATGTTATTATTATAAAAAAAAAAAATTATGTCGCCAGTAGTAATTTTTCATTTGGCACATTTCATTATACGTCACGATATGCAGGCTCGCGAATCGACTTGCAACCAGTAAGGAATTACCGCGAGAACTGGCTTGAAAGAGCGGGACATACAATTATATATACTATACGACACCGATGGATGTCTTAAAAGAATTGTCGTGCGCGTTGGTCGAACTACAGAGATGAAGAAGCGAGAGATTGCACAAAGGACCGCACGGTATAGACGTCGATGACTGACTTTTTGTGGATTATACTTTACTAATTGTAAGCGTACGGAAGGCGAAAAAACTCAGACGATATCGAACCTCGTTTAAAATTTCCTCGATAAACACCTCCACATATATGTGTATAGTTTATTGGCGAAGAGAACCGGGAAAATGAAGCGATACCTGCGGAGCTGCAGGAGGAAAAAGATAAGAAAAAAAATTTTCAAAACACGTTTTCAAGCCACTTAGTTCACCTACATATACCTGTATGCTTTTAGACGTATAGCTGTTGCCCATCCTGGAAACTATACGTTGCAGTAACAAAATATAATATAAGGTTACCAGCTATATAAATTTGTTAATTATTTCCGTTAAATTATTGTAAACGCTTGAAAAGGTTTTTTTTTCTTGTTTTTTTTTTCGGACATAATTGTATGTAACATATCAATGTACGCTTCGAGTTGAAGAATGTTAATGAGTTACCTTTAGTTAACCGACTTTTTATCATTTAAATTTAAACACATATTATAAGTGCATATGTTTTCAGGCACGCGCCGCCTGGAGATAATCAGTAATGATTATGCTAGATGGATGAGAAGTAATTGGTAATGGGTGTGCGCAGACGAATACTTGAATTGCATAAAGATGCAGTGTGCAGCCCGTAATGCAAGATTTGCAATCTGTGCGATTATATGTGTAGCTGCATCAGCATCTACAGCAATATTACCAATATAAAGCAATGGGGGCTATTAGGCGATCATAAAAGGTATAATGAAATAATTCGAGGACCCTAATCTGCGAATAAGAAATAAAAATTAATTTCAATGACCTTTCAACGCGTGAAGAGGCGGTTTTTTTTTCCATTTCTTACTATCCTGCGGGGGTGCAGCAAAGTTCTTTGACTTTTTTATCATCCATTTATGCGCAGAGCTTATCTACACGTTTCTTTATGTTTCGTAAATACAATCGAGATTTTGATTAGTTGAGATTATGAATAACTATATATATACGTACCCTGCTGAAAAATTTATAAAAGAACTCCATGTTTGCCAGACACGTTTGCGAATTTAATAAGACGATGTATTACTGAAGCTGTTCGATGCTATCGTATCATTGTTCCCATGTTCCAAGGACACCCTGAATTATACCTATATTTTGTTTTCATTATTGTGATAGCGTATATTGTATGTACTTCGTTCTATTGTAATGGAGGGGGGGAAAATTGCAGTAAATTATCTTTTGCTTTAATTATATCTATACAACGATAATTGTTGTTCAGAGATCGTTGATTGTAGTCGGCGGAAAGAAAATATTGACTCTGTATAGATGAAATATTTTTTTCATCAAGATTTAATTCATCTTAGATTTAACTGTTGTTCGAAAGAATTAAGCGCTGATCTAATAGACAAAGTCGTCAGACCGTATTTAATGTTTGTAATCGTTATTTGTTACGTAGTTTCTTCATGTATGTGAACAATGTACGTGTGGCTGTGGGTCCGGCAAAAGCGTGACCCTTTGTTTAACCGTTAATTGACATGCCGTGGCTGATTTTGAAGAATCATCGTTTTGTATCCTTGTAGAGATCGTTGGATTCTCTATCTTGAATTCCTAAAAAATGTTCGATTTATATAAAAGATTGATTTACACGCGGATGTGTATTACGGTTTCTCATTCCTTAGCACGCTTTAATGTAACGTTATAATAACGTTGATTACGTGCATCGCGCTGTATTAATTATTTATTGCATAATGAACGATTGCCGAATGCAGCATAATATAATATTACAATTACTAATATAGGTACAGTTGATGTGACCTTCGCACATCGTCGCAAAGCACGCGCGTACAAAGAGCAAAGGATAAAACATCGTGAAACGGCCAAAGCCAAACCAGTTTGGCAAGACGATTATCGAGTACGATTCTGATTTATTTTTGAACAGAAATTTCGGACCGTGGACATCACGGTTTTATTCTGACCGATAGCTATCTCATTGCGACGCTCCAAACGTAATATTTCTGTTGTAATTGAATTCAATTAGAAGTTTGGGATGATTTTCCTCGTCGATATAATTTTTATCATCTTTTTTGAATTAGAACGGTTGCTCACAAGTTTGAAGCTAACGTAGATAAAATCGTTCAAATAAACAAATAATAGAAAACAAAAATAAGGTCGAGATTGGCGAAATGTGGATGGCGAAGAAATCTGAGAAACGAGATACGTTATAGATACATCAATTCGAATGACCCCTATAAATTTTTCCTCAATGACCGAACGTCGACAGGCATTAAAAGTTCAGGGACATATTGGAGAAATTACTTGGAACCTCCTTAATTACACAATAAAATGGACTTTCCAGATTTTTCGGAGTAAATTCAGTTACTGGGACAATGAAAAAAGCGAACATAAAGCGCTCGATGTTGACCACAGATGCAGCTAAGCAAAATAGGATTTTAAAATATTCAATTAGTTAGACTTGGATGTATCCGATATATTTATTCACTACATTCGTATGTATGTACATTCTACGAAAATTAATCGACTTTACATAATTTTGTGTGTATATCATACTCAAATCAAATTCTTTATCCCAAGTCCCAGTCGCAATGCTGAACCAGAGACGGTAAAAGCATTTTAAGTCATAAAATATTTCTTTATAATGCAAAATTCTATACAAAAGTATTTTTTGCTATTACATTTAACCCCAAACATCTCCATACTTGTTCTTCTCTTCGATAGGACCCAGAGGTTGTGTAGGTATCCTTCGAGTTGTCGGTGGCGCTGGAGCGTCGATGGTGATTTTTCCGGCTCTGTATGACGGACATGAAAAGTGAATATCGATAACAGAATACGGCTACGTACATCAATTAAATTTTTTTTTTCGCCTTTGCCAAGAAATGTGAGAGCAAAAAGATTAGGACTCGAATAGTTGCTCACCTAGCATTCATTTCTCGTTCCCTTTCTCTACTGACATAGTCTTCTCGGTTTTTACGCCTTAAATCGGCATAAGATAGCGAAGATTTTTCAAGCCGATTTTGCTCAGCTAATTTCTCGTTTGCTTCAGGACCTGGAGAACAGAAAGTTGACAAAATATGAGTACTCTAGAACTCATGGGAAATCTTAATAACGTTTTGATCTACTAACCATTGAGCTCATCTCCAGTATAACTGTCCATATTGAGCGGGGAGCTATACACATCGATATCGATAGCGGAGTTCATTGGTCCGTCACTTGCGTGCTGTGGGGCCACAGCACTAGGGAAGCCCAACATCTGATCAGGCATAGCTGACTCCATAGCTAAACTAAATAAGGGATTAAGTAATTTACCAACATGATCAACATTTGAAAAATTCAATTACAATGAAAATTAATTTTGTATACCTAGGTGACTGAGCTTGTTGACCAAGATCTTTTTGTCTCAAGTATGCACCCAGAGGACTGGTAGGACTTTTTTTGAATTTCTCACTGCAAGCTGGGATTGCGGCAAGTTTTCCAATTATGTAACCGAAAATAGAAACTGCTCCAACTTTTGGGTACCATCCCCATTTTGGATGTACTTTCACCTTGAATGATTTTATATATTGGTACGCTAATGCTCCGCTAAGTACTGCAGTTATAGATCCTCTCATTTGGCTTTCGGAGCGACATTCTGCTAGTATTTTCAATTCTTCAGCGTTCATCTGATAATCCTGTTACAAGTTGCAATTAAATCAGAATTAGAATTAATCAGATACAGAAGTTGGGGTTAGGTCCATATAATCGCCGGTAAATTATATTCTTTCACATACCGGTGATATAGGACTGGCATTATTCATAGCTACTAATCAACTAGTTCAGGAAAATGTAAAATGTCGTTTATCCCTCTTCACTCAGAAATAGCGTCGCAGAATTTATTCAATTCTGCCTTTACTGTAAACACGGAGTAGAATGGTACAATTACGACTGATATCGTTGAGAATTATAATGAAAATGGAAATCACTGTCAATATTAACTGCTAGCAATTGCACCCTCTAGATTGTCGGTATGTAAGGTGGAGGCGCGTTTTCCAGTCTGTCGGTAAGTCTGCCTTTCATTATCTGGAGATGAAATTGTTGCTAGTTGTTGTAAAGAAATTGTTAGAGGTCGCCACTATAGTTAAAATGCAGGCGCGGGTGAATGCCTGCAGGGGCAAGATCAAATTTCCCACGCTAGCTCTGATATGTGATTTCCGAAGACATGACCATTGAATTCGCTGGTTTTGTTGCTGTACAAATTTTATTTGTAAAAAAGCTTCAATCATTGCTTGGAGACTTCAATATTATAGAGATAATATTCAAAATAAATTCGTATTCCTTTTTTTTGCCTCAATTATTTTAATCATAATGTTTCACATTTCAAAATGGATTTACATATCACCAATAATGACATGATCGGAATGACACATCAGCAGCAATTAATTACAAATTCTAAGTGAATAAAAATAAAATTACTATAAACCTGCTCAATATAATTAGCTGACTAACGTATCGAATCTTTTTTCTGAGTTTGTATTGGTAATAGCTACACGTTTTCGTCGGTGTATACTTTGAATTTTATTCCCTGCAGGGATCGTAACGTGAAATCGTCTTTACATCGCGTCACCCGCAACTTATAACATGTATACGAACGAAATAGAACGGCACGCGGCATTTAATTAATAAACGCTGTAAAATGTAAATCAGCATTTCCAGCGGTATGCACTCCGAACTGCATCGCGTATATATTGCAGGTCATACTCGCTGCAATAATAAACACAGGTGTGCAATATATACGTATGTAACTATCTCGGTGATTCACAAACACTTATATATGTATAACTTCATTCGAATACATTCTGCAAGTATTAGGAGGCACACGATATGTGTGATCACGTCGTTCAGCAAATGCCTGGGCAATTATTACAGCTTAAGTTATGATAAGTACAGGGTAGATTTGCCGGCGTTGAAGCTCATAACAGGGCGGTGGAACGTATCGTATATAGATATATATAGTCATATATAAACCCAACATTATACATTTATACATATGTATAGATATATGTATATATGCGTATGCAGAATATATATGAGATATGTGTATTATAAATTGCCCCACGGGCACGCCAAGGTGACGGAAGATATGATCATATATATCCTATACATATGGTGCTTTAGGGCAGCTTTTGTCATACTTTCGTATATAATATCTGACGATGTATCGAAAATATTTCAACTGACGCATCAACACTTCGCGTGATCATCCCGAAAAATTAGTGTAGATAATTATTAACAATCATTCTAATGATGGATTGAAAATTTTTGTTTGCTCGCAACAGGTAGTATCAATAGCTCATCTTGGACACCTTGCAGACTGACAGCTGTCTTCGCCGTAAAAGAAGTGGTTAACGTGAGTAAAGTGCAAGCGGCGGGTACATAAAAGTTGGTGCATCTGCAAGAAGAAGCTGCAGCAGCTATTATACATATATCAACCTGAAAGCAGCATCGTGTTCTACAGGCGTCGCGGCGCGGGACGGCCGAGCGTACGTACCTCGCTTCAGCATTGGCTGGAACGTTCAGCCAATCGACGGTCACTCCCATTCATAAGCAGTTTTCGCTTCCGGAGGTGGCAGTCGGCGGGCGTTGCAGCCAGCGGTCCGCCGACCGCACCCTAACTCGCATCGACTATATACGACACAACAATCACACGCGGAGTGCCGCATCCTTTGCAGTCATATGTATGACTACATGTGTATAGGATGTATAGCTCATGTATATAGAATCGTTACGAATAAAACGAGAGAGAGCGAACGCGCGCGCGTCCGCGATGCTTTTACGTGGGATACAATTAGTGACTTCGATGTGTTTTAAATAGAAGATACCGCTTGCTCCCGCGTCGAAGTCTCCCGGGATTACGGAGACTTCAACGCCCGCAACTGCACTATTCGCACATCACCGATACTGTACAGATCTACTGATGCGAATGTGCAGTATCCATAAATCTTGTCATCTAATTATAAGTACATTTATGGTATATTATGCGACTCAGGACGATCCTCATCAGGATATACATTGCAACTGATAATCGAGTTCGTGTCTCACGCGTCGGTTCAATAAGTGAGATTTCTAATTTATTTATCCGGATCGATGGCATAATAACGTCTGAGACAGACTGGATATATATTTGTACGCGAATTGTCTAATATAGATGATAGATGATAAAAATACTGCAATATGTGCAGGATTCGAACATCGAATATAATATTGGTTCACATATGAATATAGGATATTATCCATCTGCAGGATGCAGGATTATATGTATCTTCAGGTGCAGTAATATATCTATAAAATAAAGGGGGAGTCTCGGGTGGCAGGTGCAGGTTGCGGGTCATGTGAAATATTTGCACTTTGTCGTAATCCGCGTAACCTATTATATATACTCACGCCAATATTATATACACATATAAACGGGCATACAACATATCCTTATATACATATACACATACATATTTACACATAGATATTTATAATAGTTTCGCAACGTACAAAGAGAAAGGGAATCTCCTATCTGCAGAGTAGTATAGTACCTTCATACCGCGATGCACACAACTGGCTATATTAAGGGGATGATGATCTAGCAGAGGCGGGTCGGATCCCGGCGTGAATCAATAATTATAATTAAAAATTCTATATAATTCGATTGTTTATTAACTCATCATTTTTTTTCTTTGTTTCAGGTACATTATATGTATTTTTTCATCGACTTCCGGATCCTCTGCACAATAATGTATAACGAAAGTGGTTCTGGAGCTTTTTTCTGCAATTTCTACCTATAATAACTAGGAGAACCGTGGAGATATCAACGCGTCGTATTATATGTGACGTTTGCGTTGGCGTACTCGAGTTGTGGCCATGGTTGTTGGTTCGCAAAAGCTGGCGTCGTGTTGGCTATACACAACTATTGTGCACACAAAGGTTTATAACTATGAAGGTGTATAATATCCACAGAAATGTGAGTATTTCACCTATACAGATATAATATTCTACTCAAGTAAGTCTCGCGGATCCTCCGGGGGGCGGAGCGGGCGTCGAGATATCTCTGGTCGTCGATGGCCGACCGCCCGAGGGGGACGTTGAGCAGGCTGCAAGAGCAGTTGCCGCGGAACCGTTGGCTTGACAACACGCGAGGACGGAGACGCACGCTCCTGCAGCTTTCACGCGGGCGTGCGCGAGTCAAATTTTCAAATCAAAAAACCAGTGAACCAAACGATGAGGAAAAAAATCGAAATTAATTAACAACTCAAACGCAAGAATTATTCGTGATTTTCGTTTTTTTTTTCGCATATACAGTGTCCATTTCATACCATACATACTATACTGGCGAACGCCATTGAGAAGTTTAAACTCCGGCAAGGGTTGTGCAGGATCCAAATTGTTATTATCAATAATTAATTTTTTTATTCAAGGAGTTATTATATATCGATGAATTTTACACCTGCTCAGGTGCTCGATACCTGATGTTTTCAAATCATTTATTTCCATCGATTCGAGTGAAAATCTTACGGGAAATGAATAAACAAAATTGATGGTGCAGGTTGACACAGTGATCAAAGTTTGGAGTTCAAGTGTATTTGTATAATATCAGCAAATCGAATTTTATACGTATGTATGAATACGGATGGTGTCTACATGTTTTGCAAAAGTGCTACAGCATATACATTCAATTTATATTCACGAACTGATGGTAGCTGCAGGGTGGATAAGACTCTGGTATCTTACCTATACCGCAACTACAATAATCGATGCCGAGAATAATTTTCTTAAATTTCCAATATGCCAGGGATGACGATAATGACTGTAAATCGTTGATTATATCGAGCGGTAATCGCGTCGATAAAAAGACGCAGATTTATTGAATTATCGCGATATAGATATTATCCCCCGAACGATTTACCGATACGTAATCGTACGGATTAATATCGATCTCATCCAAATTTAACTTTTTACAATTATATAAGAACCCTGCTGATCTGATCTTTGTTTTTCTGAAAGATAAGAATAGAGAGATAATTTCATTTTTTCCTCGGTATCTACGTGGGTAGGTATAACAAACCCCCCAGAGACCATTATCGATCTTCGAAACCCAAATCGGGACTTCTGACTGTCAAATCAGTGTAAAATTGTGGGTTATACGAGGGTTTTGTGGATTGGATGGTTCGACGGGGGGCCTGGGATCATCCAGAGCCGGAACAGCAGCGGTTCTACGACTCGCCACCGCCCCCCCGGATGGACGCGAGCGTCGTTTGCTGTATAACACCATCCGCCGTCGCCGTAGCTGCCGCATCTACTGCCGCATCAGCTCAGATTGCAGCAGGCTTACATCAAGGAACATCGCAGCACATTACGCACCCCGTCGTAGGTCTACAACCATCACCCGGCGGGGTACACGCCGCGATTATAGACCCCCAATATCCTCCGAACAATCATCATCACCACCACCACCACCACCTCCTCCATCAACAGCATCAACATCAGCATCATCACCAGCATAATCAACACGCGGACCAGATCGTACCGGAAAGAGGGCATCCCGACGGCCTGGCGATGGTTCAGGCCGGGGCGACGGACGGGTCCTGGTCACAGATCGCTAACCCGACACCCGTCGCCAGCCTCACCGCCACAGCTACGACTTACATCGACTACTCATGGCTGCAGATGCAGGTATGATTTTCGTCTCATCATTTAATCAATTGATATAATTTCATTTCCCCATATATTACACAGCTGATGCAGCTGCACCGCGCTCAAAGGAATCTATGCAGAGAGGACAGCGTGGAATATAATTATTCCATGTTCCATATCTATATAGCGACACAATTATGCTTTCGTAATTGAATCGTATATGACATACTATATATTTGCATCTGGATATGGATCTGATAATCGAAATAGATAAGAATATATACCGTGGCTACTTATGTATTTTCTACAAGTATTATCGTGCGTGTATATCGCGCACGGTTATATTAAATCCTAGCTATATTTATACACGGTTATATTATGGTAAGTAAATCCACGCGTAATATACATGGTAGCTGATAATTTTTCGCTGCCATGGGATATATATTCTCGCTGAGAAGAAGCTATGTAGTTAAAAAATATTTACCAATCATACATGTGCTGGTACGATCACCCTTCGACGATGAAAGTAATTTTTTTTCTTTTTTTTTCTCTTTTCGCTTTTCGTTTGCACATCAAGTCTCTCTCTCCGGAGGGCTAGAGCAGATCGTAGACATCGGATACCGGACACCATGCGACACCGGACACTCGATTGAATTGACTTGCAGTTTATCCGATATATATAATATTCTCATGCACATATTTACATACCTATACATGATATTTACTAACAGAGTGTATGTACACTGCAGGTATATTAGGTGATCTTGACGCACTTTTTATATATACTACGCGTTTCGTCGGAATTCGCTCGCGTATGGGGTAATATAACAAAATACGCGAAAAAGCTAGCAAAGCATACGTTGTGTATTTCTATACGTTTTACATAGGTGCATGATATTTGACAAATGAGTAAAAGACACACGTGGGTATATCGCGTTGAAATTATAAACGTGCGTTAGAAACGAGGATGATAATATAATAGGCTCGTGTGTCGTACGTCGTACCTTACACGTTTAGTCGTTCGTTGCGTCGGATGACCTGCATGCGACGCAGGCAGACCCGACTCGGGGCGGGAGTATCAAAGAATATTTACCCTGTAAACATCATCGTCAAGTTCTCCTGCAGATGACTGTATATACGATGGTGGGGTGGTAAAATGCCAGTTATTATGATTAGTACACATATAACTTGCACCGCGTTATAACGCGCGTTAAAAATGAAAACCAGGTTTTTATGTATTGTAAAAACTTTATACATCGGATATATACTTAAAAACATACGATGCGTCACCGTAATGAGATACAATTATTCTTAATTAAAATCGCGTTACACAAATATTGGGATAAATTTTATTAATTCTCACAGGTTCAATCGCATCCGCATCGCCTATCTGTATTCTTTTTCGGATTGTCAAAAAATCCCGATCATCGTATTACGCGTGACTTGAAATTATATTGTTGGATCTGATTTGTCTAAATTTACCTTGAAAATATAATAAGAGTAGTCACTTATTTTGATACGATTATAACCCCTGCGTTTATAAATTACGTCCTTCATTACCTTTATAAGGTGTTCTGCTGGACGGTCGTCTGAAATTTATATAGTACTTTGTACATATACGTATCCATATATACATAACGTAGTTAGTCACATAGTATAAACGGGGTTATATAGATATATGTAAAAGTGGACGGAAATCTACGATTACAATGTCCGGGTTAAAATGGTTGGGTATATCAAAAGGGCGCGGAAGAACTACACCGGACGAAGTATATTGATACGGTCGACCTCCTCCTCGCAGAGCTGCAAACCGCCGCGTTTTCCCATAGATCGCGTCTTCTTTTACCGTCGCAGATCATTACACACTTACATGTATTAATATATTAACGTCATTGTCGGTTATTATTTCATTATATCCTATAGGCTTTTAACCCTCTCTTCATACAGTCAGATTTTCATTCAAAATTTCATTCCGTTCGTTTGAATTCCTATAATAATTCGTAAAATTCCGCAGCTGTATAATGAATAGTATAATCTTATGGCAAACTTGAATCGTGTCAAAAATAATTGTGTTTTCATTACTTTCTTGGTTCTCAATATCATATAAAATTAAATAGAAAAAATTTCGTACTTAAATTTTCCTGATTAAAACGTTATAGTCTATGATATATAAATTAATTATCGCGGTAAACGTACGCGTGCGATGTAGTTCGTACTATAATATGATTTTTCTTACAAAAATCTGCAGTTTTAGTTACCGCGCAGATAAATTCTTATATACGCGGGGTGCTCGGCAGTGGACGGGCAATTAAATGTCGTTTGGTGGAAACCTTCCACGGTATAGAGTGCACTACCATGAGATTAAGATCTTTACCGTCGCAAGAGCTGCTGCACACTCCGTATTCGGCGCGATTCCGTGTGTCTATATCTATATATATATATATATATATTCGTATATAGCAGATGCAACTCGACTCCGCGGAGTATCTTTCTTTTTGTTATTTTATTTGAATATTTTTTATTTTTACCAAACTTTTTTTTATTTTTTTTTAACTCTACCGCATCGAGTTCGAGAATATTTACGAACAAGTCTTACCTCTATATACATCGAATTCATCCTCATGCACTTCCACGGCGTCGCTTCTCTGATCATTCGCATATCAGCGCGCGGTGAATTCACATTATTCCAGAAAAAAATAATGACAAATCTCCGTGAAACCCGATCTCATAAAGTGTGAAAATCAAAAAAAAGATTTATGTATGTCAATTAGAAAAATTCGATTCCGGGACTTTATGTTGTTTCTTTTAATTATCCTTTTTTGTTTCGGAGATTCTCTGACACAACAGACCCCTAGTTTTTCGTATATAATGTCAGCTGTGGCATATAATGCGCATCAGGGTTTATAATCAAAGACAGCTCTCGCTGCTGCTGCTGCTGCTGTGACTCATTCTATATACGGTTAGTCGCGTGGGTGCGCGCACGTTGTTACTTATATACATAAAATATACATAACACAAGTACAGGTATCTACACTTATATTTTTCCATATACACTAGTCTATATACGTGAGGATAGACCATACATATATATTCCTAGTTCTTTTTGCTTCGGGATTAATTATTTATAGTTTAATTACGCGTTGAATTTGATATACTGAATATTATTTCTGATTTAAAAAATGTTGCTCTGCGGATGATTTTTGAATTTTTGATTCTTTTTTTCATACAGATATTTACCCATATAGTCTTTTATAACGAATTGAATCTGTATAATATTAAAAAATTGACAATGGTGTACTGAAAGTATTATAAACTCTCGTCGTATATATCGAATAATCACCACGAAACGCAACCAATGTTACGGGCAATTTACTTTTGAAATTAGTTACAAAACGGTCGACCTATCTATCTGCCCATCAACCGCTTCCTCTTCCTCACCGAGGATAAATAGGTGGACAATCATTATAAAAGCAATGCGCGCGGCGGAGCTCTAGTGGAAAAAGAGTTATTGTTGTTCAGTTAGATTATATTTTTTTAATACTATACTACCTGCGTATGTATAATACTAACTACTGAACAGAAATTATTGTCAGTCTCGTATAGATTACACGTATATGTATCATGGACGCCTGCTTTATATATCGCAACGAAATTCATTTATTTCAACCACCGCCGCCGTCGCCACCATGCGATTTCGATACTCACAGTAAATTCTGGGGAGTAAAAATCTTATTTAATTTTTCTTCGCTCAAATTATATCAATTTGTCGTATCGTATGAACGGCGCGTGCTGCTGCAATCCGGTGCAATATAAGAGAAATTCGAATCAGAAGTTCAACTCGATATAAACGTATAAGCTCTTCGCGCGGTAGATCAAAGTAATACCGCCGGTTTTCAGCTGGAAGCATTTTTTTATTATCTTATTCATTTTTGATTTCTTTTTTTTTTTGTACTTCCTATCAATTATCCCCATAAGATTAAACAAACAGAATTATGTATGTTATAGGAATTGGTAATTATATACTACCCATCTACTTATATCCCTATCGTATATACTTATAGTCAAGCGCGATATGCTTAAGTTGTTTGAATTCCGTGGCCATGCCCGGGCTTCTTCTCTTTATTTCTGTCGAATTCAAGTTACGTATAGGTATGTGTGAGGTAGAATCTACCGACTTTCATTTCCATCAGATATTTATATATGTGTACGCTATATAACCAATACAATTAAATGTATTATTTACGAATTCATTAAATCGCGATTCCAAACGCGTCCTCCCCGAGTAAACAGAAAACGTTTTCAACATTCTAAAGGTAATATAACTCTACTCGATTAGAGTAGCTAGCTAAATTCGTGTATATATATATTTATAGTGGATTTATTTTAAGTGGGATGCTGCAAAGTACTTTTCCAATTTCTTCATTCGTTATTTCACAATATAAAATAAAAATTTTCGTCATCGTAATATCTACAATTATACTGAAATAATATATAATCTCGATATAGGATTGCAACTCCGCACTGCACAGGAAATCTGCATGCGCAGGAAGGAATAAAATGCGCAGGATTATTCGAATAAATCCAAAAGACGTCTTTGCGTACACCTTGAAGAGGGAAAAGGGAGGAAGGACGTTAGGAACGGAGTATTATAACTATAGGCAGAATTTGTGAAGGGAGAGGGAGGAGGACTATAAGGAGGGCAGGAAGCGAATATGACGCGGGCCGCGGAGCGTGAAACGGCGTCAGGAGCAAACGAGAGTGCGCACCCACGCATATAGGTATAGGTATAGGTATACGTACACCTAATAGTAAAAGGGCTGCACAGCGGTAGCAGTGAGTCGTATGGTATATATGAGCATGAGCATTAACATTATTAACATGAACACACGAGTATTGGACGACCGGCGTCTTTACAGCAATTACTCGGTGCGCGAGTCGAGAAAAGCGCAGTATATATGTATGGGCATGTACGTATAATACACGCACTCGCGGGCGGGGACAAAACGTGGACGTTGATGTTTATGGTTGATGATGTTAAATGTTAAATGTGAATGTAAATGTGGAGCCGATTACGCGATATAATCACCCTAATAACGTAATCATCCTCTCGCACAATGACCACTTATGTACCCCCGTCTCACTTTGAGTAACGTTATATACGTACGCATGTATATACACATATTTTATTTACCCACCTCAGCTATATCGCGCTGTACATAAATGTATTATTATAAAACTTATTTTATATATTATGTTATACACATACCCCGTGTAGGAGTTACAATAATAGTTTATCATAATATTCGTTTGTCGAGGTAAACGCCATTCCATGGTTTTTTGAATTTTTTTTTCATCTTATTATTAAAATGTCCATAGATCCGATATAGGTATCCATGGTATATAATATTCATTATACCTACACACGATTTTATTCAGATTCATTTTTTCTCCCTTTCGATAGATACAATAATTTTCGTACTAAAAATTCACTCAGGCTTTTCTGTCTAATATAAATGGTATCACAATTACAAAAAGCAATATGTACATATAAAGCGCGATATCCTACCGGACAGCTAATGAGTCGCCGGTTCAACTCAAACAGGAAATTACTTTGCGATCAGTTCATAGGATATAAAGTATACAAAAAAAAAAAAAAAAATGAAACAACATCTACTTCGTATGCTCATACCTACTATTGCAATTACATGAGCGTTTTACGTTACAAATTTTTGGAGTACATTTTTTTTCTTTTTTTTTTCTTCTAACATCATTACTTCAGCGATCAAGTCTCGTGTATGCAAAAAATTGGCGAAAACTCGATCAATTTTATAGATAGATTATTTTGACTTTCAGATTCAAATTCCTGAGATCAATATACATTAGAATACCATAGAAAATACTAGAAAAAAAAAAAACTCGATTGTTGACCCCAAAATTGAACGAAATCTAAGTTCATAGCCTTCAAAAAATTTCGAAGTAACGTCACTACGATGCAATGCTATAGTGTAAAATAAGTTATCCGAAAGGGACGTGCGTCTAATACATGTATTCATCAGGTGTAAACGAACTAATTCATACAATAAACTCACGTGAGGTCTATGAGACTGGTATGTAATTAAAAAAGATAAATAATTAAAAAAAAAAAATGATTATCTGGTTACGCGTTGTGATGCTACATCACGCAGAAGGTTCTTTACACCTGCAGCAACGATACGTGATCATAGGCTATAGGCCGTAATAAATTTGATGACAAAAATATGCTCACGTATATAACGTGTAGGCATTAAAACCTTGATTAATTATGCTCGTCTATAGTATATCCATATACCAATACATTAGAAGATGTAGAACGAACATTGGGCGCCTTAACATCGTCAATATTGTCGCATCGAAAGCTATGTTGTAGGTACCTATAGTTATAGCTATACGTGGTAGGTTGCTCACATTCGTAAAGCATATGGGGAGAGAGAAGTTCGTCTTATGGTTTTCCTACCGTTCGGATATTATAACTTACGTCTTACATTAGTCTTCGTCTTCGTCGTCTTCGTCGTCGTTGTCGTTGGATTGTAAAGCGTTCGTATATATCTGCTGTAATAACTGTGAAGTAAAGTTACGCTGTACATACAAATGAGATGCGCGATTTGATGGTATTTCTCTGTTGTGCACAACGAACTTAAAATAAAATAAAAAAAAAAATTTATATACATGTACGTATACAATACGTACAAATGTATATTACACGGCGTACAATACGCAACGTTTGACGAAAGTACCAATACAAGTTCGGACGGAAGGTGGTCCGTTTTTTAATTTTGCCCCCGCATATACGATCACATATGATATCGTCGCACGCACGTAGTGAACGTATAACGTAGTTGCTGCTGCTGCTGCTACGCGTGTAAAAAGGTATGTTAGTTACATCCGCGTGTACAGATACTACGTGATGCATATAACAGAATTTTACTCTGTGGGTGTCACACCGATATTTATACATGTACGTTACATTGTACATGTACGTCGTACACGAGTATAGGTTTCTACGTTCGCCGCTATACGTGCCGAGAACGCAAATTGTATGTATAATTTTTTTTTCTTTTTTTTAAACGTTTTTTTGGTTTTTTCTTTTTTTTTTTTTATTATTTTTCCCCCGGAAAGCGCGCGAGACGATCCCGCGGACGATGTACGATTCTTCGGGTCATCGCGAGAAAGATTTCAAAAAATAATGATACACCATATAAATATGTGCCGTGCATATTCTTCGGGCGATGACAGCATCGGAAAAAATAAGAATTTTTATTTATTTCTTACATACAGCCCGGGTGCAACGGACGCCAAAATTTTGACCTGAAATTCTCGCGCTGTATATAATTGCAATTGAATAAATATGTACACATCCAATTATAAACACCACGACGCATACCTCACATCTTATATACCGCAAGATAATGCGCATAGATTTAAAATGCACGTCACAAACTTGCGTTAAATTTACTCTGCAGAACGGTAGTGTAGAGTCTATATAGTTGGTGTAAATTTATACTTGATAATTTTCATACAAATCTATTTGCAAAAATTCTATACAATATTATCTGCACACTCAAATATTATATGAAAAAATTCTATACAATCGAATTCGCAGATGATGATTTATATTTCTATAGTACATATGGGGATGATGATAACGAGAGATGTTGAAAAAAAATTAGTAGCGGCGGGCAGAGAGGGGGGAAGAAATTGATTACTGTAATATACGGGGGGGTGGAATGATATATATGTAGATTGTGAGGTGAGCTGTATAGTTGCATTCATGTTCTCGAGTAGTAAAAAGAAGAGGGTCTGAGGTCGTCGCGGCGCGTGCTCAAGGTTCGGCCCTCGGGCTGCTGCTGCAGCGGCAGCAACAGCAACGGCAGCAGCGAGCGCACTTTATAACGGTATTTCTGAGAGAAGCAGAAAATGAGCATCAGAAGTATAGAAGAAATAGCATATAACGTGAGTTGTAACCCACACACTCTGTATATCAGGGTACCAATACAATGCAGCAGCCGCTACCGACGTGTGTGTAAAAATAATCGAAAATAATCAAACCGAATCGCTAACGAGAGTGAAGAAAAAATGGTGAGAATATTTCTGAAAAGAATTGGGAAGGAAAAATAATTGAGGGAAAAATGAAGAGCTGTGTCTTTCTGGGGTGGATATAGAGGAAAAATTATCATCGAGCTTCTCCCCGCATAAAATGCAAAACAGGTAGTTTATTACATAGCCTACTTTTGTAAATACCTATATACTATCTCTGCAGACACATATAATAATCGTTATATACCGTTAGCACGCGCGGGTCCGCGCACGATCTCGAAAAAAATCCTATGGTCATTGTCGATGGTGCAAAGCACGTGTATCTATACATATAATGAATCCATACGTATGCATAAATTTACTAATGAATATTTATATTTTTTTATATATGACACGGGAAAATTCGAAATTCAGGTTATAGAACGGATATACCATATAATATAATAAGTTACATTACCATTTATTATTATGTCAACTATAATATCATATTACAAAAAAAAATAAATCAGAGGGGTGTAAAATATTACGATCTATTGATTCAGGATTAATGGTACATTGATGTAGATATATTTTGATAATTTTTTTTTTCCTCTCCAATTTCTTAAATAATCTATAATGATCCATGGGCGCACGTTATTCCGCTCCGTGCAGATTATTTTGGTACATCATCTAATTATCATATTTTTTTTCCGTAGTAAATCTTACCACTCGCACACTCCATATACGGTATATGAAATTCGTATGTATGAGTATATGTGAGTTAGACGAAACTAATCGTGTTTTCTCAGGTGATGATCACGGTTGTATATATACAGATATAGAATATACACATTTCTAACGACGCGCGCGGAAAGATCTCTGCAGAGAGCTACTCTTCTACCTTCTCCGCGACTGCCTCTAAAACTCTTCATTCATGAACGTTAAATATACACACGGTTATAATTTCATGAATGAATGTTTCGCCGATATGTATGGAGGAACCTCGGCTAATATATACGGATATACGCGGAGATAGAAAGTTTTAGGAATTCTTCGGATCTGTCTTTACAATTTTATAACGAAGCCAGACACAACTGTTATGAACCTAATTATAAATAAATACTATAGTTACGTATGCTGAATACGTATGGTGAATTATATGGATCATTTGATACAGATCACACCATTATATTGACCCGTCGCTTAAACGGGGCATGAGAAAATGGCGACTAAGTATTTCTCATATATCCTGATAACGGATATAGAATTATACGTCTATAGATATGGGTTGTTATAATAGTCATTGAGAACGTAGGAGACAGTATATATTTATAAAACATACATATATACACGCGTGTTAAACCCGATGATAATGATAATCCGTATTATCGTATTATGCGTAAATTATAAACTTTGAATTAACATAATCAATTAAATTAATCAACAAATTAAATATATCCACATATATGTAATGGTCGCGCGGATGATGGTCCCCAAGAATTATCGATTGGCAATAATATATAAATAAGTAAATACCGATGGGATATACATATATAGGTATACTTTTATTCACATACATATTATTATAGGACTCGCGAGTTTCTCAATGGGAACTTTATTTGCTTCTTATTTCTCTACACACTATTCTCTATTTACATATCATATACATATACGTACTATGTACTTGCTTTTTTCTTTTGGTTTCTTTTTCTTTTTTTTTGTTTTTTTTCTTTCAATTCTCTTCTCATTTTATCTTCAGAGTCGCGCGATTTCCAGTAGAGGTAGAGTCGGTCGCAGTCGTTCGCCTTGGCGTTGCGGCGCGTACTGTATCAAGCAAGCCTCTAAATCCTGTTAGCTGATCTCTGCAACAGCGGCTCGGCAGGCTCGACAACAGAAACGAGAAAAAATAAAAATTGAAATTAAAATAACAAACTGAGAGAAAAAAAAATACGTAGATATAGAAAAGGAATATGAGTATAGATTCGCAATTTATTTCGGTGTGTGCCCACATATATTTATACATTTATTACTGCACACACGATTTGATTATCCCATGGGTTGATTATAACGCGCGTATTTCACGCCGAATAGCAGCAGTTCCTAGTTGAAGTTCAGATGTATAAGTTATTATATTATCTATGCAATATATATCTATAGATTTTATTATATATATGAGATGTCTGTCCTTCAGACTTAATTCTGCGTAGGTACCTATACACAGGTATATGTATACATATAAATCGCCTATCACTTATACACGTAGATTATGGCTTAGTTAGTTAACCTTCTTCTCGTTGGAATTGGCCAAAGGCATATTTGAAAGAGCGATATCGCGATTATTTTCGTTCGAATTAAATTATCCCAATAGCGTAGTACCCCGCGTATCGACTAAAATCAGCCGTACAACGTAGTATTGTGACCGCAATATTTCTATGTATAATGTATAAAAAAAATATTAGGTATAGTTTATTTTATCATCTATACAGTTTTGGCATCAATATCTTTATATCATTTAAATTGGCGCATACTGCATAGGGAAAGAAAAAATCAAAAAAATTGTGTTGCGGCGGGAATCAAACGAGGATCGCAGCGATATACTTTGGCATATGTATATAGGGTACACACAGAGACGCGGATGCTGTATGTATGTACATTATACGTATATATATACAAAATAACCTACCACCTATTGCGCAAGGATGCAAGCACGGTTGTAGGTATATATATATAGGTCAAGAAACGAGATTGGTATCTGCAGCGCACGGAGAGCACCGTTGCGCCGGCTGACTTTCTAACGTGGATAGCTGCGAGAGTGCCTGCTTGCCTGCCTGCGCCTGAGTTGGCTGGATGGTTGGATCGCTGGATTGCTGGATGGCTGGATAGCTGGATGGCTATACGGTCGTAACAGCCACGCGTACTTCGCCTATATATAGCGGCGCGCATGGTGTACAGGTAAAATCTCAAGTACACGGAGATATATCTATACCAAAGTATATCGCTGGAGCTCATAATACATACGTATATATGTATATTTGTATCTGTATACACCTACCTTATGTACTCCTGGAACAAAGAACCCTATACTCCCCAACTGCGGCGTGTATAATGCATGCGATTCGCGGATATATAGGTCTTACCTTTGCAGGTATATAGATATACATAACACTGCGATGCAATTGCAATACGACGACGGAGCGCCTCTCGTTTATAACAAACTTTGTGCCAGCGGTCGTAGGGCGTTTCCTCCAAATCGAACGCAGCGAAAATTCACCGCAATCTTAACGTATGCAAAAACCTACCTTGCTACTACGAATTACTTCCAAAATCCACACGCATTGAAATGTAGGATCCAAAATGGAATTGAAAAAAAAATTGGAACAGTGCAGGTATAATAAAATCGTAGTCTAGTTCGGCAGGACTCTGGTGACGCAGATTGCCTCAATTTTTAACCATTCAATGACGCGTGCGGTGTAATGAAATAAATTTATCATAGGAAATGATCATATACCTATGCTACTATTATATTGCACAGTTATATTAGTTGTAATTTTTTTCGTCATTTTTTTTTGGATCTTTCGGATCAAAGGGTATACGTAGGTATTTTAGAGACGTATAAATGCGTGTCGCAATAATATCAAATACATCGGTTTAACGCTGGTGCAAGTTGTAAAAATGTGAAAAGAATTTCGATTTTTTTTTTCCTTTATTTTCTGGTAAAATTGTACGAGCCGTAGCGGTTGACGTTTGTTGCACTCTGTTATACAGAGATTAGAGTGTTTGCCGGTATATAGTACAAGGTATATATGTAGAGAGAAGAAGAAGAGTTTGTATGTACATATGTATATAACGTAGGTATACATATGACACTTATTTCGTATTTGCACGGATTATCCCGCCACGCCATATTGCGTCAACCAACTTTTATCAAACTCACTACAAATATATATAAACTATATATGCATTATACGTGGTTATATCACATACTGTGCGTTATATACCCGGTATACGTAGGTATGTATAGTACATATATTATGGTACCGAAAAATTGTGGCATCGCGACGCGAGGCGACGCGCGACGTGTAACGAAGCGGATTCATTATTGCGGGCCAAAGTCGTAAATATTTATTATATATATTACACACCGTGTATATACATATATTTGTATTTATATACTTACATATATACTTTTATACATCGTATACATAAATATGTATATATGTACGTATAATATCCTGTGAGAGTGCCGGTGGACGCCCGCAATTAAAGGTAACGCGACCTAGTTTCCTCCTTGCCCACCATCAACGTTGCTATTCATTTATATGTATTACGACAGCGACAAAGACTCGGTGAAATTAACGCCGCGGTATACCTTCATTTTATTTATATACCTACCGCGCTGATGCCAGACATTAATTAGGGATACCGAAATTTTGATTTGTTCGTGAGTCATCGAAATATTTTGTCCTTGTGATTTGAAAAATTAAAATCAACGCTGTTGCTGCCGCCGTAAGGGTTGTACCTATATAATCATATTTTGCACTTTGAATATTTCTACACACGAAAAGACTTTGATTGATTATAAATCGAGTATATCGTATATCACGAGCGATTAATCATGATTTCGAATTAACCGACGTGCATATAATTCAATATATAATGCGTCCGCTAATAATCGTCCTTGCAAATTGACGTGCGGAACAATATAATGTCATGTAATATATAATAAATATTTCTTTCCTATATACACCCGCAGGTTTTAGATCGAGTATAGGAACTGACGTTTTTATTATCACGTGTATATATACCGGGTGTAGGAATAAATTAATAAATCATTATTTATGCATAATTGTATAAAAAAGGTTTTGCGGAACGATGAACGATATCGACAACGTCACATATATATGTATACCCGGCTGCTGCAAACTTCATCGCGTATTTATTTACGTATACGTGTGTGTATTTATGTATAAAACGTATCTATATCTATCCTGCAGTATACACACTGCTGCAGCACATAACCGGTGGGAGAATAGAATGCGGAATAGCCTAGAATGCAAGATGTGAGACTCAGCTGCCATGCCATGCCGTTCTCCTAGACTATCCTGCAGTCTACCGCAGTGAACATTTCTGCTCTTGCTGTTCCAGCTTTGAGCGAATCTCCAGCTAACTTCTATTTGACGCGCGCAATTGCTGTTAAGTTACTCGCTGCAAATTTGTGTGTACCTATGCATGTCTACACTTAATAATATCGAGACGACAGCCACTGATCTATTATTACATTATGTATCACATTTATAATATACGTCGCTCTCCTAAGTATATACAATATTTATCGTGTATTATATATCATGTATATAATACGAGCAATTGAATTGTGATAATAATTCAATTATATATCGACGTATAATTTACATATATCGATCAATTGAGCGGCTTTAAAAAAATATCGCAGGAACAAAAACGGAATAAAAAAGAAAAAAGAAACTGTATGATTAATAAAAACTTACAAGAAAATGATATCTTATACACATAATAATTATAATTATTATGTTATGTGCACTATGCGGAACGGAAAGTAAGGAGAGAAAAAAAAGATATCCAAATTCGACTCTTACTTTCTCCGATATAAGAATCATGGGTCCTGCCTGCGGCAAATCAACACAACAGGTTGTCCCAATGTACACACAGGTATACGTATGTATTATATATATACTCACGTATAAGGTATATAATATACACCATATATAATATAACGGGAAAGCCATGTATGTATAATTACATGCATTTATCATCATGTAGAAATTTTTGCAGCAGCAGAAGCAGCGTAATTCGATCGACGCTTCTATCCCGCCTTTTTGAGGTTTTTTTTTAAGAATATTCAAGAATGTGGAGAACAAAAGTTTTGTTCTCGCGATACGAGACGATGAGAGATGAAATTTTTTTGAGTATAATTCGTAGTAGCCTGCACACTGTATTTTACACCTCGAAGAACTTATATAAGTATATGTATATCTGAAGAGGACATCACCACCGCATCCGCGCGGGGTGTATATCGCAGGACTGTTGCACGTAAAGTTCTCACGGTAGCGTTTCCAGTTTTGTTTGCATAGGCGTTTAACACAGTTAGCCGAAAATTAGTAGCTGCAGTACTTTTTACTTTTTTTTTCCGCCTTTCTTAATTTGGACGTAATTACAGCGGTGGATAGGATATGGTACGTACTAAACATGTAGATCGTTGTTTCAGTGCGAGAGATAAAACGAGGAAAAAAAAGAAAGAGAATTGTTCGAAGATGCTCGAGTTTAAAAAAGTCCTTTTCGAACGATGGTAGTGCTGGCGCAGCATCCTCGTGATTCTGACCGCCCCGGTGGTCATCATCTGGGTCCGTTTGACCGTTTAAGTTAAGCGTATAAGATACTATTATTTATTACGAAGGTGAACACAAGGTTCTTATGGTCAGTTCGTTTGATGCAGCACCAGCATCAGCATCAGCAGCAACAGTTCTTGGCGCGCGCGCGCCGCGCGCTTCGGGCCAGTTGTGGTTTTAAGAATGGACGGCTAATGGAGAAAGAGGCGGTCCTGTCACGCCACCAAATTAGTGAGCACAAATCAACGACAATATGGCCTTCATTGTGCCCCTGTGCCTTTTTTCCCCCTTCCGACCTCGCCAGCTTTTTGGATCGGTATTATAGAAGAATATTATATCTACCCTATAAAAGCGCCGTGAGCGTCATGTTCAAATGGCTCATCATACGTGCGGGTGGTTCAAATTCTATTCCATTTTATTTTATTTATTTATTTATTTTTTCTTTTCTCATTTCTGGTTTATTAATTTTTTTTTTCTCCTCTTCCTCAACGCAACCGAAGCTACATAGGGTGTGTATATTATGGTGACATTACCGAAGTCGTATAGCTCCTTGCAATAATAGACTCAAATATACACCTGCATCGGAATATTGAAATTTGAATACAACGCGGTTCTGGTTTACGTATATAATTTTTTTTTTCTCGAGGAAAATAAGAGACGATCACGACGACAATCTCGTCTTAAGCCTGAATCCGAATCGATATCTGAAACGTGCCTCGAAAGATTTGCCTGCACGCAGATGCGATTTGAATACATGTATTATACCTATATAATCCTTTATAAATATATATATTTATCCCATATTTCCTGATCTCGATCTTCGAGCCGCAAGGATAAAAGCAGCTGTAATGTAAAAATCCAAAAAATAATCCTCAGCAAATATTTCGCTACGCATGATTTGGATCTCAGACACGACGATGACCAGTGTATAATATTATATTATATATATGAACTTGTATACTGCACATACATTCTTATAATATTTTTATGGATGCGATTCGCAGACCGAATGCTCGAATTCATATATTATTATGGTGCAGTGCAAATTGTGTGTGCAGATCGGCCATTTTGAAACGTGATTTCTTCATCTCTCTATCTACTGATCCTTGGATGTAAATATACATACGTAAAAATATAATTTTAACTCGTATACGTACATATCATCGATTGAAAAAATTAAACATTATTACTGATAAAAATATGTAGAGATCGGTTCAATCTAAAACGCGAATTCTAAAAATGAAAGAAATTAATTGTAGCAATTATAATTATGCATGTGTTCAAAGAATGGACATTTAAGACGGTATCATGAATCGCGTGGGTGCATTTTAATAATTCCATTTACCTGAACAGCAGAAGCATCCATATGATATATAAATAAATTTATATACACTTTCTCACCGTGCTGCGATTATTACTATGATTATTTCTACATGTAGATATGTATGGATACGTACATTTGATTTTATTGTAGTGTCGTTATATTGTGGTGTCGTGTCAGGGACAAAGTGACCGGTGATAAATAGCCCTTTTCCTACGTCGAAGAAGTTATATGTGGTAGCTGGTGCGCAGCACGCGGGATATGGTACATATATGTATATACCTATATAGTTTGTATAAGAAATAAGGTATATATATATATACATGTATATATATATATGTACAAGAGCTGATTGGAGCTTAACGGGGTCCCATCATGAGATATTGGTCCCCGCCGGGGTGGCTACCGGCTAATCCGTAATCCGTCTCCTATCTGCCCACCCATCCATCCATCCATCCATCCATATTCCAGTTCGGAATCACCGACCTTCTCTTGACCGATCCTCCAGGAGCAGCTTCCCTCTCCCTGTAGCACTGATTGTCTTATTGTACTCCTTCCTGTCTTGTATACCTAAGAATATAACCACGCAGATACATGTAGATATCCCTGCAGAGATCCGATCACCTATGTGCAGTAAAAAAAAATATATATATAAAACATCGTCTTATTATATATAGAAAGATGAACTGCACTGACTATTATATTTTTCAGGCTTAACTCTAGCGCCCGGCACCTTCCTTCGATTCCACTGTGAATTTTATCTCGTGAAAATGAAAAGAAAAAAAAAATAGAAAGACGCCCAGCAGGTATATAGCATCCGTAGATAAAATCCACTCGGGGTAAATTTAAAATACTATATATCTAAATTTGATTTATACGGTATATATGACGTAGGACCCATGTCTGCAGTTACATACTTTCAAATTTAGCAAAATCAATGGATGGAATCAAATGTCATGGGAATTATTTTGTCGGCCGCTTATATGAGGTTTTACATCTCTTTCTTTTTATTTTCTTAATATATTTGTTGAATTAATTCTTTGTGTTGCCGGATCATTTAATGAATGTCGATATTACATACAGGGATTGACTTTCACTGATCGTGCAGAAGCTCGCGGCACGATTTTAACTGCAGTATAGATTCCTAATACCGCAGTTTCAATCGGGTCCCACTACTATACTGCCTATACTGTACTAATGCTTATACCGCGCCGCACTCCGGCTATAATAGAAGCGAATGATTAAGGTGGAAAATAATGTTTGACATTTGTTTTAAACGAATTTAGTATAGCGAGTTATATACAGCAGCAGCTTCTTCCCACGCGTTGTTATAGCGCAAAAGCAAAAGCAAAAGAAGAAAAAGCTGCTACCTCTCGCTATTGCAGCCTTTGTAACACACGTATCATTTGTACATCGCGCCTGCGGTCGTTAAAGTCTCCGAATCTTTACGCTCAATTATTGGATAATATCTACTCCAGTTTATACCAATTTTCTATTTATATGGTCATCACTATACTCGCTATTTATACAGACTTTGTTCGACATATCTATGCTTTCGCGAAGCATACGTGAAATTTTCGCATCATTTATCACGGTGCGGTTGTTACTTACAAAACATCTATACGTACACCGTTTTATAAAGATAGAATCGAATCAAATTCCATAATAAATTTTAATCTTGCGATGAATCTGATTACCCCGCGTTTTATATCCATTTCGAAAGATATACTCACGTGTAATTTATATAAAACATAACTCGAAGTCTATAAGAAGATGAGCAGAACGACTTATATACCTGCAGCATATGCGATGTATTATGTACTTCTCTATACCGACGTAATAATATAATACAGATTTGAGTGGCGATTCCGGAGTAACGATAACGACGGTAATATTTCTTTTCTGATGGTGTGTAATACACTCGTATATGGGTAAATACATGCATGGATATGCACGTGTATTATTTTAGATCCGTGCGTCGCGTCACCGCACAAGACAAAAGCTAAAAGGGTTCTGAAATATTCTTTGTTGGCTCCATTAATCTTCGGTTATATATATATGTGTACGTTCACGTATGTCCTTATATGCATGTACCTGCACCTAGATATAGGCACCTTACCCTGCATCTCTGCAGCAGCAAATGTATAACACATTTGAGCTATAGCGATGAACAGAATTATTATAAGAAATTTCATTTGTGACTGAAAAAAAAAAACTTTTAACAATTATCGATTGCGCGACCGTTGATTTTGTACACGAATAATTTGGTGTAATATATGTAGAAATTAAATGGCTGATTCAACCGATCAAATACACATTATTACGCGTGGAAAAAAACTGAATTTCAAAAGTGAATGAAATAAAAGAGAAAAAAAAGCGATTTGAAAAAAACTAGGTATTCAATTCGTGTGCGGTAGAATATTTATTATAATGTTAACTTGTGTGATTGATTATTTATCGGTTTCTCGATCCCGCGCAAAGTGGCTATTATATTGGCTCGCGATCTTTGATTGCGGGTGTCAATTTCACGCGTGTATCAAATATAGAGGTATGTATAATATTTAGTCCGTCAAAGTGTGTTTTCTAACACAAGTTGAAAACCATACATATTCCGCGTGTGTGAATATAGGTATAATGTACGTATATAATATGTGAATAGATGCGAGAATATAGCAAAGGTGCAAAAGGTCGCAGGCAATTAACGTGGTACGATTAACATATTCTCGTCGCCTAATTTGCACATTCCTGGCGCCTTGGACTGAGGTATATAGATGTATATACGGTTTTATATATATATAGATATACACGTACGTATGTGGAGGTGGACGACGCGTCAAGTAAACCGGAGAACCGCGCGTAGCTGAACCAAACCATGAGATATATCCTATACGAAGAATAAAAAAAAATGAAAAAAAAAACCGCGTTCAGGCAGCAAAAGTCAGTCGTCGCGTCGCGTTCATGAATTAACAAAAGCAAACAGCTCTCGAGCTGGAGAAACGCTGACGTTATATCCGCCGTTGAGATGTCTTTGCGTAGGCGTTGCCCTCCGGCAACTTCCAACCATGCAGGCAACCCAACAACCTACTATATGGGGGATTTAGGTACGGTATATATATCTGATGAGGATATCCTATACATGTATATATGCACATTCGAACACTAATTCTCTATATTTCTTCACCGTAGCATCGAAAAATTCAAGAAACGCGAGAAAAGTCAGAGGAAGTTTTGGAAACCGAACAAGATAAGAGACGAAAGATCCTCTTTTTCCGATCGTCGGGTATCCGGATGCGAGTCGATTATTATTTTTTTTTCAAACGTGTACGTGTGCGAGCGTATGCAATATTTGTTTGGTTTTTTTGAATCAAGAATTGAACTTGATCTCCTGTAGCGTGAGCCAAGGGTTTGACCATATGGTGGGGGTGGAATGAAGAGCGTGTCTTCTTCTGATGGGGTCATCAGCGCGAATTAACATACCTGGTAAGACCGTCACTGTGGGCAAAAGCTGCTCTCACGCATTAAAGCAGTGCCGAGCAGCAGTAGCAGCAACAGCAACAGCAACAGGAACAGCAGCTCAGCGACCAAACGACGACGACGACGACGACATATCGCGATGACTTTAGTCGTAGCTGAGCCGGTCTGAGTCATTCGCTATGTACCCATACAGTATGGACGTATGTATTTTATACACACGTGCATACAGGTATAGCAGCAATACGGACATAGTTAAGGAGAACACGAAGAAGAAGCAGAAAAAGATTAAGAGGAAAAAGAAGTAGGAATCGAAGAGCGGGAGGCGGTCGTTCGGTGGCTGCAGGAGGAGTATATTATACCATATGCCGAAAAGAGATACAATCTACATAATTTATTGGCATATTTTAATCGAAAGGTTAACTACCAAATTGGTGGAGGTGCAGAGTTTGAGTGTAAAGTGTTACTCTATCGTAGGTGTACACGTGAGATATCGGTTATAGAATTCCGTCGCATCGCAATCACCGATATAAAACTACATACATAATACGTATAAACATGGACGATTAAATCGCGAGATATTGAAATTTTTATCTATACACTATGTGTAAGTGAAACCAGCTGCCCATCAATCCATATAATATCGGTACCTACATTGTGTTGGTGAATATGGAGAATCGACGTCGTAATTATAGAGGCGCGTGTTCAGGTCCAGGACTAGCCAACATGATATAAAACAGGATTTTTTCAAATTTCTCAATGAATTTCTCTCACACCATCAAACCACGCGCTACGCATATGAAGTCTAACGCGTTTATGAACGATTCCGGATACATGTATACATACAATTAATCCCCATTTTTATATCTTTGTTAATTGTAGACGCGTGGAATTGACTCATGAGTCGCGCGAACTGTTCAACTTACAAGCTATATTGTTATATACATGAAGTCGTAAAATAGGATACCGTCTTTCTCTGAAGTCATATTGGAAATATCCAAACATTAGCGTTTGTTCAAACACAGATTAGAACGCCCGCCACACCATGTCCGCCTCGTTTCTTCCTTAGCTGTTCGTTTTTTTTTTGTTCATTTTTTACTTCCTTTTCTTTTTCTCAAACCCGCTTTTTTTGCTTTCTTATTATTTTTTTTTTCCAAACTTAGACGCCTTGTCTATCTTTTTTTCAACATATATATACAATACACATATTTATACAATTTAATATTAGATAATGACGCACGTGCCAACCTCTAATGTCGTCTACGATTTAATACACATAATCTAACAGGAAAGAAAACTTTGCTTTCGGGATGTCTCATAAAATGACATTTATTTCAAAAAAATTGTCTGGTACGAAACGAAAAAAAAAAACTGAAAAAATGGTGACATTCGTGGATATAAATATATACATGTATACTTGGTTTTCCATGTATTTGTTTAAATTTACGTATATATGTGAGTATGTGTACGTCATGGGGTGAGACGACGGAGGGCGTGCAGCCTGACCAGAAACGAGGCTGATTTATGGCAACCATTCATTCTAATCGTCCACCATCTTACAGACCCGCTGTCTACCGCATATACTGCACTTTTCGAGGCGTCTTCTATTTTTTTTTTCTTTTTCTTTATTTCTCTCTCTCGTCGCCTTCAGGATTCCCTAAGACCGTAGCTAATTGAATATAAGAATGCAGAGATTTGGTCCAGACCATATAAACCATTTAATTAACTAGATATCCCCTTTCCCCTCTTATTTCTTCGGGTCACCCTTGTAACATTCGAATATCTCTAACCAGCTGCTGTTGCATCGCACCGATGCCGTCCCTTGTCTGGATTTTCTGGATGGTCTGGATTCGTACGATCTATACGGTCATCCAACCAACCTCTTGTAGTGGGTGGACGCTTCGTGTTATTTATATAGGACCTACAGCTAGTCCTTTTTTTTGGTAATGCCAAAAAGTATATAATACCATAGGATATAAAAGCCGCGCTACGATTTTGGATGACGATTTTTTTTCCCCCAAACTCTTTTTTATTACAATCAAATAGACATGTATATATCCCCAGTACTGTGCACGACACGATAATATTTCTGTTGATCTTTGAAAATTCTATACATGATCGATTTTTTATTTTTTTTTACCGTTACGAGAAATCACTCTGTACACTTTGTAATCGCCTAGGTAAAACACTGTATATACGAAATGTCATTACACACTGGGTATGACTCACTTATGCGTACAACACCAACGCACTGCACACACAGGTATATCTATACTAATCGTTACATAAGTATGACAATTATATCTGCATCGTGTAGATTTTTTGTATGGTTTTATGATACGTACATACGTATGAACTAATTCTGGGTCGGTATAATACACGTAACCCAAAAAATCCCAGTACACATGTAGGAGCGTATACAATCGGACGAAAAAAAATTTATTTATCGCGTTGCGTATAATGTGGTCGATTTTTTTTTTTTTTTTTGTTTTTTCACGTAGTATAACAAGGAAATTTCCTAATTCTTGTATACCATGTAGATTTTTTATTACCATTTTTTTTTCTTGGGGGGGTTGAATTAATCTACCCACGTGACCCGCGACATAACGGGGGTTCGAATAATTTCTTTTTTTTTATACGACTTCCACGCGTCGGTCGTTCTCTTGGGTCTCGCTTGACTAATCCTTTAACTTTCTCGACAACGTTCCGCGGTCCAGCAGAAGTAGTAGCAACAGCAGGAGCAGGAGCAGCAGCAGGAGCATCCATATCGCCTAAACGAGACCTTAAAGAGGCTCCGGGAGCATGTTGAGCACGCGAGTAAGTAAATCAACGTCATCGGGGAGTTTCATTACCGCGGCACATCGCTTACTGATTTTAAACGTGTGTTCCGCGTACACGTATATGTGCGTATACTTGCATGTAATATTCACCTGGACGCATTAATTTATTCCACTGGGTATATATGTATATTTATATATCTAACTTATAAATATATGTTCATATGGACCTGTATATAAGCTGCAGGATATAACCAACCACCATCGGATACCCGCTGCGCCCTTGGGGGGTGGTCCGGTCTTCTTCTTTCTTGACGCTGCAGCAGCAGCAGCAGTCCTGCCGCTCCTGAAGGAACGATCCTATATTCCTTATACTTACTTGTATACTCACGGCTTATATTGTATAGGTACCAACGAATTTTACAACTTTGGTTAACGATATTTATTTATTTATTTATTTAGTTTTTTTTTTTTTATATATTTTACCGCACCGCGTATAATCATCGGGGATGTTATTTAAAAAATGACACTGTGATAACGTCTTTTTTTCATCCTCTTGCGACGTACGGACGCACGACGCAGACACACGTGTAAAATGTATATTTATAATACATATAACTTGGATAAAAAAAAAGTATAAACATATATATAAATGAATATATATACGTAACTATATAATGTACTAGAAGACGAACATTCGGACAGACGGACAGGCGGACGGCACGCGAGGTACATATACATATATATGTACAACATATATACGTATATATGTGGAGGTATAGGACGAATTGAAGAGGGAAAAGAGGCGCAAGAGAGCGCGAGGTCCTTTCAACGAATGATGGTTCTTCGTCGGGGGAGAGCTGCTGCTGGCCATTAGTCGATTTAATTAATTAAAAGTGCATTAGTCGAGGCCTTGCGCTCCTGCGGAGGTGTACACGTGTATTAAAGGTATAAAATAACCCCATACATATATACATGTATAAAATACATAGACACAAACATTGAAAGTTGCGCCGGAACCAGACCTGGTTACATACGACTATATGTGTATGTTACACATATACCCACGTGACACAGTCGGATATTATCGGTATATGAAATACGTGTGTAGGGTAAACGTCGGTACATAGAGATACACATGTGTATAACGTCATACATATGTACTTTGTAATTACTTTCGTATATATGGAATACCCTGCACGGTATACCTGTAAATTCTATACACCAAGGTTTTCGACCTGTACATGACTTTACACCCCCGACGATATATACGTATATTTATATGATCAACTCCCCTGATGTTTACAGAACGACACACGTTCCGGAACCCGTCTCTAATTTAATGAAAAAAGGAAAACATAAAAAAAAAAGGAAAGAATTTAAGGGATGAAATTTTATCGCTATGAGAAAGTCTTTTGATTCGTGGTCGTATAACACGGGTATATGATTATCAGAATAATTTTTTATGGATGCATGATTATGTACGTACATATGGATGTACGTGCGTATGATTTTTTTTTCAGATTTATCACAGGAAATTAAAGTCCTTTTCCATATACATGAATATGCGATAGAATCAAAGCACCAGGTGTTAATTATTACAAACCAGAGGGGAACGTAAAGATGCGTAAGCTGCAGCTGACTTCTGACTCCGTTCGGTATACGATGTGTTACACACACATGATGGTTATTATACTTAAATACCAAATTCTGCCTAATCAGTGATGATAGTTGGCTAATGCGTAGGGGCTCGTGTACAGTATCTATTTCCCTAACCCTAAAACCACTGCTCTGGTATATATCCTAAATATTTTGTTCCATATCTTTGATTAATGATGAATGTCGTATAGAGCTTTGAGGTTTTGACTTTTATGGCATTTGATTTTTGTCGATTTTGGGGTCGAAAGTCGACATCTTTTTTTTAGGATTCTCTATGGTATTCTTATGTAGTTGATCTCAGGAATCCAAATCTGAAACTCAAAATGATCTATCTATAAAATTGATCAAGTCATCGCGAATTTATCGATCTGAATGGGACGATCTCGATGGGATTAATTCGTAGCTCGATTCGTGTTCCTGAGGTCAAAATACGTTAGAAAAGCGTCATACGATCGATTTGAAAAACACTTCATTTTTGGCCCAAAAATCGAAAAAATCCAAAGGAGAGAAGGAGAAAAAATCAAAATATCTCGATCAGTTCATACGTGTAGCTTAATACTCAGTATTATAGGAACATTTTGATCCTCGCTAAAATAGAGTAAATATGTTTCCCGAGCGTTCTTAGACCACGTCGCTGCAGGGCTCATATTATATATGAAGTTAGCTGTGAAGGGATGAGCCCTTCGAAAGTTTTTTTTCTGTTTTAGTGACTCACCTCGTAACCTCCGTCTCGTTAGTCTTTATAAACCTTTCACTCTCCATTATACCTGCAACGTTGTATTTCTCTAAATAGGTAGTATCTGGCTTGATTTTTTTAGCCCACTCCTCGCGCTGCTGCTGTTGCAAAAAAATAAAAAGGAAAGAAAAAAATAACTCGAAATACCAATCGCATCGATCTTTCTCTGATGAGATCCCCACAAAATTTCTGCATACACATTCATAATTTCGGCGAGGCTTGCTCTATTCCATTTCCACTTCTCATCATTTTTTTTGTCAATGTAATTGAGCTATAATACAGAAGCATAATTGTTGTGCATACGTGTACCTATGTAACAATATTGTGCAGGGAATTTAAATACCAACACCTCTTGCATGCCCCGACCGATTATCACCCTTAGAGCGTGACCCTATAACTCGATAAACGACGCCACGTGCTCCAGGTATTATATATGCTGCTGGTTTTACTTCAGTTTTCACTTGTTTTTTTTCCCGCAGGGGTTTTCTATGTACGAGTTGATATACCACTGACCAGGGAATCAGGGGGTGGAGAGAGAGGGGAAGGGTCCAGCCGCTCTTAATATCCTCGCGTGTCCATATTCATTAAGCTGTTTTATATACCAACCCCAACTTCACCCCCCTTGTGACTTCTGACTTATCTTTACACACACATACGTATGCCCGTATAACGTATACGTATTAAAATACACTATAGCTTAAGTACATATACGTAACTTATATTCAATCGATCATAATTGGGGGGGTGTTATAAGATCCTTTTTGTACGAATCTTTTTTTTTTTTTTTTTTTTTGCCATAATCTAATGTGCACTTATATGTTAGAAAGGTCTTTTTTGAATTCTGATGCACTCCCAGGCTGCAGAAATTGTTGGGAGAGTTGTAAAGAAAAATGTGAATTCTTTTTCCTTTGCGAAACTTCTCGCCTCGATGCGTTCACAATCGTTATATATAAATATATGTGTCTGTATAGTTCTCGAACGAATCTCGAAAGAAAGTTTCTCAAATGTCAGCGTAAGGTTTGTTCTCTTATATGTTCAGCTGTATTCACGTATATTACTCGTATATATTGTGTGTGTGTTGCCAGGTTCTCTTCGTGCAGAATTCAACAACGATTATACGTATGCTTATGGCTATTGGATATAAATGTATACCTGTACATATACCTAACGAAATCTCTATACTCTCGTTGTACCTCTCAGCAGGCATAGAGCCTCTCGCGGCTATGCAGAAATGCCAATCGGTTTACGAAACAAACGTGTTATCCTATGGTTCGCGCTCCATGCCGTTGTGCGATACCGGGTATTTCGATTCAATCCATATCTGATATATATTTCTTTTATTTATTCATTTTTTCTCCTCCCCCCTACATAGCCTAAGATCCCGCCGTAAAAGAACAGCTCCGATTTTATCGTCCATCGCATTAAAATTAGACGTCGATTTCTTACCACATTTATGTATAATTACCTAATAGGTAGATTATACGTATAAATTGACACAACAATTCCGATTCAATGATTTAATACACGACGCATTATACGTGAAGAATGTTATATAAAAGTCTGGTCATTTTAGATAAGTGCTCCGAATATATGTATACATATACGTAGAATACGGGAGAATCAAGATGGCCAACTGGGTCAGAATCGAAGCACTTATATACATATATATCCATAAGTTTTATGTGACGCAACTTAAAATTAGGTCAATCGATACGCCTAGCTCGCGTGTTCGTGCAAATATGCCACGCGCGTGTCTGTCTGTATATCGAAATGATGATGTTACAAAAAGAAAAACCAAAAAAAAAACTAACACATATATTAATTTTTGAGAATAGTTTGATTAAAGAAAAAGCTATCTTCTTGGGCTCGTAGGAAGATACGGTGGTGTTCGCGAAGACCCCCAAGCTTGCAGAGCGCATAATATTCTCAAAAACGCCATCATATTATATAGTAAAGCGCTGAAAAGATCTGTTTATCTCGCTAGAATCTACACCGCGTTTTATTCATATCCGAGAAAATAATGCTGAATAATTTCACCATAAATACGGAGCTAGTGGGCGTAAAATAACGATAATGCAAGTAAATAATGGATGCGGAGTTTTATTACCCAGGGCGGGTTAGGTGAATGGTGCGATAGAATCTACGGCTACGTCGCGCTTCTTCAGCTTTGGTCAGTTCTTCAGCTCTTCTTCTTAACTCGCATCCTTTTATATCCTCAGTCCTCCTCTGACCTTACATGTATCTAGTTATCTTTTTATTTTCTTCTCTTTTGTTTTTCATACATGTATATTCCCTTGAAAATCGTGTATATTTATGCTTCGATATATAATATCGGGGCGCCATGTACCCCGATTTATCTTAAAATCGTTCCACAATATGTACAGCATACGAGAAATGACCGGCAAGATTTTATTTTACTGGAGCAAACGTTCTTTTATTCTTTCGAAACATTGATTCATATACGTGTATCAAATGCGTAGGTTGCAACTCGATTTTTTGCCAAAGATGAAATCAGCATATATTTTATTTTATGGGTGAACATATGTCTGAAACTTTCGCGTAAGCTCGCATATGTTGATTCGTGCGAAAGCCGAAAGTGCACGCGCAAATATTGTTGTTTGTTAATTGTTGATTCTCGTGATAATGATAATGATAATGACGATGATGATTATGATGACGATGATGCCAAAGCGGTAGTTGTGGTTTAAATCGTATGCAGGAATTTCAACCTCGGTATGGTATATAATTGTGTGCAGTTTACGCTCATCCGTCATCTTGAAAGAGATGCTGCAGCTGCAACAATTATTATATATCATAAGATAGCAGGAACTATATATATATACCATGGAATGCGAAAGAGTGTGAGCATCTTTAAAATCAAATTATTATTCGATTTATAACAATAGTATACAGAAATAATATGCTTACTATTATAGACGTACATAATTTTATTCTGTTTATTACATAGCACATCGTCGTATACATTTATTTCAAATTAATCATCGTCTCATGTATCGTTTTATACAATAAATTCATACCTATATGTAAACTGGGCGTATGTATATCGCACATTTCATTATTAAAAAAAAAAAAAAAGAAGTATTCCCCGATGCGCAGAGTGTGGAATCCTTCGAAGCTCGCGGTATAGGAAAACTTGTAACATTTTTTTATTTTTATTTTTATTTTTTTACTCTTTTCTTCGTGTCCTAATTCCTGAGGGGGTTCGAGAGGGTGGGTTCTTTTTTTATATATGTATATATATTTATGAGAATCGATAAGAACACCAAACTACATTGGAAGATTACCTCGTGACTCGTTCACTCGTGTGTTATACATATGCCTGTATATACCTTATGTATTATATGAAGGTGAAATGAAAAATGGCCGACTCTACGACGGGGGTGAACAAAGCTTTGGGTCAAAGGGTGTGGCCGCCTCTCCGGCATGGATTGATTCGGTTATCTCGCGACTGCGCTTTGCCACAAACTTGCAAAAGCACCATGGCCGTTCCATAAACCCTCAGGAATTGTATTCGCTCTTTCTTGTCTTGTGTGAATTTTTTTTTTCATATACCGCAGGAAAGATTTGAAGCTAATTTTGAGTTTATCTATAGATTAAATATTTGTCTATATATGTATGAGAAAATTGACGTGAATGTTAGTTCAATGAATCGGAAATTTCAAGACTTTGATTTTAACGTAATAGACGTGCGGAAGATGATCATCTCCTTCGTGGTCCAGCGCGACCTGATCCGAAGGAAGAGAGAAGTTGAAGGAAGAATAAAAGAAGGAGAGAAAAAAGGGGGGCGTGGGATTTCCTCGGAGATCGACCCGGGGGTCGTTGAAGTATTATAGATACCTGGCTAGCATGCGGGGAGGTAAAAATTGTGTACAGACGTGGGTGTTCGCGACCGAAAAACCATTGGAACGAAGGGCGTTATTAACACCAGTCGTCGTATTATACCAAAGGGACTGCGTGATGATCATCGCGCACGCTTGATGCGACCATATCGCGTTCTACTCCTTTTATTCTTGTCGTTCTTTGCTATGATTACACGCATTAGCGACCGCGACCAGACAGACAGACGAAAGAAAACCCCTTAATTCTTCGTCCTCGTATATTTCGTGATATGCACTCTTCAATTCAACCATAATCCCCGTCACAATCGTATTAACTCTGCGTATAGCTTTATATTAGGGCTTATAAATTGTGACTTGGGAATAACAAAATAAGTCGCATAGCTAATATTCGTTATATTCCTCCATCGAGCGAGTAGAAGACATTGAAATAAAAAAATTCTTCACTCGGTCCATTATGTGTGTCTCTCGTATATTTCGATAATCGTTCCATAATTTATACTTATAAAGGAATGTAAATACATATAACACAGAGATCAAACGTCCGGCACACGTACAATTTAATTTGCGGTCAAATAAAGTATAAGGAATTAAATTCAAACAAAAAAACATTTCGACGAAGTGTTGTTCGTTAAATGTCTATAAAAACCATGCTAAAGAAAGATGAAGGTGGTGATATGATCCTTGGTCATGAAACGACGCGAGGTCCTCCACCACGCCCCTATTTCCTGTACCGAATCTTCTTTTCTCTTGATTCAAATTTTGTTTTTTTCTTCTCTTGTCTTTCGAATCTTTTTTTATTTGTCAGCTTCATCGTCATCTTATTGCTAGTTTTAATATTTTTTCTTTCTTATCTTTTTCAAACCGGAATGTTGATACGTGATTTTATGTGCAGTATAGGTAGACTCAATTGCAGAATTCGCTTATACACATTAATGCGGATAGTTATTTATTTCAAACGGCTATTAAACCTAAAACTGGTTTATATCTGGAAAACTTGTAGCCTGCACTACTGGAGCAGCAAAATCTTTGTTCATCATGTAAGCCTTTGTCTATTTTCTAACGCCGCTTAGTGCGAATTACGCAATTTTCTTCATCCTACGATATAGAAAACGTTATAATACTGCAGCGGTCGTGGGCAGACTACGTTTTATACACGTTTTTTTTTTATCTATACTTATCCACGATATTCAAAGTAGGCGTGCATTACAGACACCTCGATATAATAATTCGAAATTTGAACCCCCTAGGAATAACAGAAAAAAATGTCTGTCATCTTTTTTTGTTTTATAGTTTGTTTGTCTACATATATGTAGTTTTATTCATAAATTTTTTTAAACGTGATAATACAACATAATTTACGGGGGCAGCTATATACGCATACGTATGGGACGCCTACTCGTATATATTATATCGGTTTTAGATTCGAGTGGCGTCTGCAGCATCAGCATCAGCATCGGCATTAGCATTGCGCGAGGATGTCGGGGGTTTACGCTTTATAACGTTATAATATTCCGTTCTTACTTCGCCATCGTATAAAAAGGATATTTTCATGTAGCCCGAACTCGAATCTCAACGCGCGTATTACTGTACGGCATAACCGGACGCGCGTATGAATAATATTGTTGTTTCGCGTATAGATGTTAAGGGAAGCATCATTCATCAATACTGCAGCTGCCCGAGCGTTGAAGGGGCGTTATGTTCCGTGTCCCTGTTCACCATCTTCCTCTTCCTCTTCGTCTTCGTCTTCGTCTTCGTCTTCGTCTTCGTCTTCGGCTTCGTCTTTTCTCTCGTCTTCCTTTAACTCTGCGCCCTGGAACAGCGCCCATTATAATATTCGAAATATTATGCGTACCTTATACCTGGTCTACCAACCTACGTGTCCGTTACCTTATATACATGTACAAGAAATCCTGCACAAAGACCAAGTGAAACACCACGAATACCAGACTTTATCGTGTAAACCCAGCGTACGCGGTTGTTCGGAATTGCGCGAAGAATGACGCTGCATCGTCTCTCCAACGATCATCTTAATATTTAATATTTCTTATTTTATTTTTCTCTCTACTTTTATATTTTGTTTATTCATACAGACGTTATATACGTAGTACCTGGACCGACAGACATCAAGAATACTATACATGAAGCACAGCACCGCGTAGCTCCTTTCTAATCAAATTCGATTTTTTTTCTGCGCTTCTTATACACGAGAGGAAGCTATGGAAGATGAGAAACAAAGAGAGGAAATAATGGATGATAAAAGAAAAAAAGTAAGCACGATACGTTTGCCCTCGGCGTCAGAATTCTAGGGGTGTTGCCCCGAAGACGCTGCAAAGTCCTGAGGGAAGAGCAACTCACCACTTTCGTTACATATTAACGACAGCGCGTTTCTCTTGTCCTCGTGATCAGCATACGGCAAGTCACGTGCCCGTTTTAAACCAATCCTCCAACCCCACCGTGATACATAATACATGCGTTCATAATGTATATGATAAATTGACGACCAGCCAAATGGAAAGAGAAGAAAAAGAATTGAAAAAATTAAAGTATAAATGCGATGTCAATTTGTTGACGAATATCACATGATGTGGTCTGATATGCGAATGTGAAATACGTACCTACTGTGAAAAATAATTCATTTTTTGTTACAGCAGACGTCGGACCTGGACACTTTGTTGTGCAGACAAGAATTGGACCGACTTCAGAGGCTTGAAGATGAAGATGGGGAGAGTTGTCGCGATTCGAGGGTGCACTCCGCTGCGTCGGGTATGGATGATTTTTTCGAGGTCGGAGGAGGTGGTTCGAATTGCCGTCCTCAGGCTAGTTTCGTATCGTCGAGAAGTCATAATTCATCGGGTGGTAACGATGACGACGTTTTTCTACGACCGCCGGCATTATGGGAAGACATAACATCCAGTATTCAAAAATTGGATCCTGAAAATGCGGATATGTTGGCGTCTCAGTCGTCCTCGTCGCATGGCCACGTTAAAATAGAATCCGAGGATGTAACATCCCCAGTTTTATCGCCTGTTGAGATAAAAACTGAACCTCTACCGCCGCCACCGCCTACGTTGCATCTTCTCGAAGGACCAACTACTAATAATCTCCAAGGGGGCGGTGGATTCAATAACAGACTGGAAACGAACCCCTCCTCGGGAGGAGCCGGAGGAGATGCCGGTCAAAATCTCGCACTCAGATCTAACGTCGGATACAAAACTTACAATCAACATTCGAGTAACAACAATAGCATTACGAACAACAACAATAGCAATAGTAATAACAATAACAACAACAACAATAATAGTAGTAATAATAACAACAACAATCATCATAATAATAACAACAATACAACAAATAATAATAGTAATAGTAACAATAACAACGGCAATTCGCCAACGAGTCATAATCACCATCACAGTCATCATCACGCCCATCACAATCACCATCAGAATCATAATCACAATCATCATCACAATCATCGGGGTAGTCAACCGACCGGAAATCCAACTGGATCCGCCACGGGATCTACTCTCTACGGACCCATGACCAGACTGATGTACGTTTCACCTTTAACGCCTCCAATTTCTGACCCTGGCTCACCTCTGGGTGCTGGACCACCGCGGAGAACACCACCACCACCTTATCCTCAACCACCTGTACTTAATCAAAGGATTCAACCTCAACATGTCACTAAATTCAACCGTAGAAATAATCCGGAATTAGAGAAACGAAGGGTTCATCACTGTGATTTTATGGGTGAGTTGAAAAAAACAATTCTATGTATAACAATGTTTTTTTCTTACCCCCAAACAACCCCTACCGCTTTATCATCTCACAATATTTTTGTATGTTCTGTTTTTCTCTCTTTTTTTAAGGTTGTACGAAAGTCTACACGAAAAGTTCCCACCTGAAAGCACATCAGAGAATACACACCGGTGAGTATATGCCTATGATATCTGAAAATATTCCTCGACGTTTACCGCGTCAGTCGCGAAATTTGTTTGAAAAAACAAATCTGCTTTTTGATCGGCGAAAATTCTATATCGATGCACGCGGTCCGCACATATCCATATGTCCAGGTTGGAAAGGCGCTTATGTCTCGTAGTTGTATCAGGTGGAAGCGGATATACGAGGAGAGTAAGTCATACGGGTGTGAGTTGGCTCGGGTAAAAAGGTAAAGAAGTAAGAGAGCACAGCGGCGAGGCGCACACCAGGTACGCGCGAAAGATAATTGTGTTGGAAAGCTACGAGAGTGTCGAGACGTTGCGTTCGTTCGTTTCTTTCGTTCCTTAGCTTCGCGCGCGCGGTCTGCCTCAGGGCGTGGCTCGTCCCAATCCGAACCGCGCGCGATTCACGTACATATTACTATACATAAAAATACGTATATGTATGACATCAAGTACATAAATATTCTTACACACGTTCGGTAAAATATGTATATTCCTCATTCTTACATAGGACATTATACACTTTTTACACGGGCACAATAACAACGACAAGAAATTTTTATAAAAGAAAAAATCATTCGATTTTCGAACATCCGCGTATAATGTATTTATGTATGTGTGAGGACTTTCACTGAAAAAATGACTTGCATAAAATTGCATTACATGGGAGAAATAAAAAAAAAATAAAATATGTATAATAAATAAAATGTATATGTATTTTACATCGTTCGAAAATTGATGGATTACCCGATTATCATATGTATATGTATATATATTTTATGTATCACGGAGTGCACATATATGGATTTCGTATTTTGCATACGTATGTACACCTATGTATACGCCTATGTATTGGGCCATGTGAATGCGACCCACATCTTGTGCGACGGCTCGCGGATGATGTAGGTGTGCATATGGGATATATGTATGTATGTATTATGTATTTTACCTATACAATTACTTTGAAGATAGTTGGGCATGGCATGGGGAATACGTGTGTATGTAACGTATGTCGGTGTGGAACGCGGTGAGTAGTTACACGCGGCGACCAAACGGATTCCGCGTCCGGGCGGGATCACGCACGTGCCCGGGGAAGAGATCAAGACCGTGGAACCGTACAGTGTATACATATATATACGTATATTATACATACCTTAAAAGCCTTTCGCGGAATGCAACTAACACAGAGATGTATGTTGTACACATACATATATTTACGCATTAACATATAGCTGCGCACAATCACAATCAGAAACAAGCAACAACAACGATATGTTGCTTCGTCGGTATCATCTCAACAGATATATACAGGTACTCACTACTTATATACGATCTCAATTCTCAACGCGCGTGGACCACTTTCCAATTGGTCTCGATATTATCATATATACCTAGGTATGTGTACGTATTCAAGCGTTGTTGCGTTTTCGACTCCACATCTCGTTGTTATTAACATTGCCTTTTTTCTTTTCTTATATTTCACCTCGGGTTGTCCAATCGCTAAATAGCTGGGCGATTTCACAGCGTGTATAAGGGCGTGAGAATATCGCGAATATGATACAGTGTTGATTTGAAAAATTGAACTGGAAAATTTCTTGTATGTACACTCGGTAAGGTTGATTCTGAATCGCTTCGCGGCCAGGCTCGTTTGGACAAATTTTCGTAGCCGGCTCAGCTATACACGAAAAAATTGTCCAAACGCACGCTTGGCCGCGAAGCGATTCAGAATCAACCCAACCGGGCGTACCTACAGGGGAACGAATCTCAAATTCACGATCGCAGTTATGTACAAATCACATACAATATACAATACGTCTTTAACTAATTTTTTTTCTTCTACCTTCAACTCGGACTTACTTACTTACTTACTTACTTACTCAGGTTACTCGTTAATGGTGAAAGACGTGGGGGATGTATTCGTTTCTTCTTGTCCCATCAGGAGGAATCCATTATATCTACATACGTGTACGTACGTATAGGTATGCGTTACATACGTCGCGTGGTCGGGAGTGCGTCGCATCGTTGGGTCAAGTCGAACACCGTTAGGAGTTAAAAGCTATAACTATTATACACATATAGATATACACATTTGCGTTATAGCTATATACAAGTAGGTGTATGTATAAATGCCTATTTATATATATATCTATGTATAAATAAATGCGGGGAAGTTGAATTCTTCGATGCGATGTTTAAGCTCGGAAAGTCAAAGGTATGCGCGCGATACATACGTACAAGCGATACCGCGGTGTATAGTAGGTGACAGTTGACTTTCAATTCTCTCCTCTCTCTTATGATATTCAATTTCGATCATTCAATTCCTCCCATCAAGACTATATATCCGAATGAGTTACCATATACCTTTTGTCAGTCATCTAGCTATACAGGATTTAAATCGGGGTCGCAATCTGACCGACACGAAAAAAAAAAAATTAATAAATAACCAATTAAATATAAATGAAAATAACTCTTTGCTTTGAATCCGCGCAGAATATTCCTTGTACATCGTACGAAAGAGGTCAGATGTCGTGACTCGGGGGAAAAAAAAAAAATGGAAGACATGAATCGATAATTGAAACAATTAGAAATAAAGTTAACAATGGTCAAGATACGGGGCTTACATATATATAGCTATTAGTTGAGAGCCTGGGGCACGTGGCTTTCAGGTGCGGTATATATGTATATGCAGCCTATGTATATACAGTATATATGTTCACGGCGGTCTGATCCTGAATGAAAGTTCACGCGCCCAGTGCGATGATTCTCCTGCCCCCTATAAAAGAGACCCGCGTGCGATGGTCAGAATCCCTTAAGCGTGTATCGAGGTGTATATTTAATGCACAAACACCTACATCTGCATACGATATAAAATCCTATATCTGACCTATACACTAGTTGAGCATCCCTCGGGAAGAGATGGGAGACCCAAAGATCGTCGAAGAACCGAACCCCACCGTCCGCGTCCCTACAACGTGTTTATAACGCGAGGCGTGCGCGCGGGCGCGAGGCTAGCCACATTCCTCTTTGACCCACACTTCGTCCTCTTCGTCGTCTTCTTCTTCTTCGTCGATGTTGCAGCAGCCGGAGAAGATCCTCCTGCACTTTCCGTGACTATATGGATATGCACATGCGTTACACCAATAATAAACTTACATACACGTAAAATTCAGTCGAGTATATAAGGCGATGGCGATGGTGATGGTGTACGTAAAACGCGATGACCCGTTGCCCGTTATTCCACAGAGAGCGAGAAGGTAGTCGCGCGCGTTTCGTTTGTTCATTCATTCGAACACGCGTCGTCGTGGCCATCGGAGACGGTCAAGTTCCGCGACTGTAATAGCTGCCGCACGTTTACGGCTTTTTGAGTCTTTTTTTTCCCTCTTGTTTTTTTTTTTGTTAACAGTTTTTTTTCTCTTCTCTTTATTCTAAACCTAACTGACCATCAAGGACGTTAAATATGATTATAGGTGTTATAAACACGCGGAACTGTAGCAGCAATCAATGGGATCGGTATAAGTAATTTAATACAAAAACCATTTTAAACTTTATTCGAACTAGTCATAGTAGATTATTGCCTGATGGCGATACTCCAAGGCGTGCCTGATCGAACTACACATATTGCAATACACTGCACGACTAGTTTATAGTATTTATAGGCGTAGTAATATAGGATCAGTTTCGAACAATTAGCCTATATGAGTACGAGAGTAAAACAGGCCGCGCGAACATATTTATTGTTGAACTATAAAACGTATTTATATTTTTTACTGATTTTTTTTCTGCGTGTATAAAATATTCGCACTATAGACATATATACAATATGCAATCTATTCGACCTCCGCCGTCGTCATCTTCTTCGAGGTCAGTAACGTTCGATTATTTTATTCCTGAGGGGAGAATGAAAGTGAAATTGAAACTAAGGTACTGCTGTATAACCTTCGAGGTATATACGGTTTTGTCCGTGGATGAATGAAGGAAATAAAGGGTGGTGTATATAAGTCCTATGTATATACCATGTACATACGTACGTACCAAGGAAGTTACAAAAAGACTCATTGTACACGCTCGCGGTGTACATGAATCGTACTTTATGATATTAGTATGTAAAATCCACGTATACATAGATTTAGTTGCATATTAGTATATATAGGTATATGTATTGTACATAAGCATACGTGTGACTATGTATATGTAAATGTGTGCAGGGTGTACGAGAGAGGGAGACCTACGACCGGTTGGCAAAGTCTCTTCTTCTGATCTTCTCTTCTCTTTTTTACGTCCCGTCCTTTTCCTTCTCATCTTCTTCTTCCCATTTTTCTCTCTCCCCTATGGTATATATTGGAGAAAGAGAGAAAGAGAAAAGAGAGGGATGCTCGGGGGGAATGACCATAGGTAAGACAAGACGTGGGCGTACCGTTCGCTTCGTTTCTTCCTATAGTTCGTTCAAGCAAACGTAGAGATATACGTACGCCTGCACGGGTCCACGTCGACGCAACTTAACGCGTGCCTTCTTACAGTACATCTTCAATTTCGGCCAAGAATTTTTTTTACAATACCTACGAGAGAAAAAATGAAAAATAATCACCCACACGCTGAAAAAATCGGTAACACAAAATACTAGCCGATGGAAAGAACGATTTGAAAAAAATAAATAAAAAATGTTTACGGGCCAATCGAATGGAATGCCGGATGAAAAATCACGTTGCAGATCGTAACAGGGGTCAAAAATTATAACTGAAAACGAGAGGAATGAAAAAATAAAAGTAACAGGGGTTCATGAGAAAGTATACTATTAAAAAAAAAAGAGTAAAAAAAAAATTAATGAAGAACGAACGAAACGATTATCGAGCTTGGGTTGGTTAGTTACGATATCAATCCTTTCCCTTTCGTCGCTATATCAATGTGTAAGGATATACATGCAGCACACTTATACTCGGATTGAATTTATATACATAGAAACGTATATACCCGGGTCTTTTCGTTCTCGAATAATATCGTCGCGCGATCGGATCGTCAGATAATGGGGTTTAGGTGGCTGGTAGCCGTCGAACGGAGTGGATCGGAGTCGATCGACTCGGTGAAGGTACAAGAATAGGAAGGCTGTTGCCGATGCTGATGCTGCCGTTGCTTCTTCTACTTCTTCTTCTTGGGCTGGGTTAAATGGTATCCATACACATATGCATATGCAGTATATCTGGACTTCAATGGTATAAAAATGATAGCGAGCAGCGTGTAAATACAGTAAATATTAAGTATGTAAAGTTAAATGTACCAAGTAACCAATATATACGCGACGTGCGGTATATAGAAATAAATATATGTGTACAGTCACGTACCCTCATATCCTAGCTGTCTATATAGTATGTGGCGAGTTAAGGTAAATTGTAAAATACATCAGCTGCACCCGTTCTCGAATGCAAGTGCAGAGCATCGCATCGCATCGCATCGCATCGCATCGTGGTCTGGCATGCAGGTACAGTTAAAGGTCACCGAGCTATGCCTCTGCACCGATGGCGCCATAGCCCCGAAGTATATCGCTTCGCGTTTTATATACATATGTATATAGGATATATCTATATACCTCATGTACCCGTACCTATAACTCTAAAATACGCGTGCAGTGCAGTTTCTATGTACATACATATATGTATACCAGGTGTACACGGCCGATACGTGAAATCCCGCAATCCCGCGCATTGTTCGCTAATGGCTCCTTTTAACGCGCGCGCATGATATAAACTGCACAATACCCTCTGATATCAAACTAGATATACATAATATACCGAACGAACGAACGAACGAACTAACCCCATAGAAATAACGGAAATTCCAGGAGAATTATTACAGTATAACTACATACACAGGTACACCTATACATACACATATAGTGCCTTTTCGATTTTTCATCAAATTTCATCAGAGTAATTCAAGATTATAGTTAGTTATGTATACCGTTGCGTGACTGCAGCAGCAACGTCTTGTGTATAATATGAACCTTCTAACACCCGTGGTACTAATTTTGCCGCGAGCTGCAGATAAATCCAAATGAACAGTCCTTAGGAATTCTCAGCTATAGATCAAAATGTCGAAATTCTTATTTCCAATGATATACCGTTGCGTTGAAAAAATTCACCTCAATTTTCGTGTGTTACGATGTTGCAGGTCCGATTATAGCGAATATCTCGTGTACGTTTGATGCAATTTTTAAATTTGCATATATTTTATGTACAAGTATGTGTAACTTATAACGAGTGTGTATGTGGTCAGCACCGGATATGTCAGATGCTCCAGGCAAATTCTCTCATACTTACGCTGCAGAGTTAAGGACGCAATATCTCGTTATTGAATCATTAGAATAGTACTTCATCAAGTACCGTTGGATTTGTCTTATATGATTTCCGGTATTACTCTATACAAGTTTCGCTGCACGTAATACGGTATAGGGCGGAGAAAATAGTCTGTAACGTCGTCACATTATATGCAGTGCAGTCCTACTACAAAATTTATTTATTTTAAACAATGTATTTATATCATATACGTACTTATATATTTTTGAAAAATGTTCTTGATTCAAAAATAATCGCACCATACGTATGTGATTGTTAATATTTATCTACATATATGTATATGTATCACGGATGGGGTTTGAATTTTCCATATCGCATAACGATATCTAAAATCCGGGCAAATATTGCCTTTGTAGATGCGGATGTATAACCAACGCAATTCCGCGTTAAAATTCCCACGTCGCGCACTGCAGGTTTATTTATTGATTTATACAACATACAAACATTTATTTTTTCCCCTTCTTTTTTTTTAACTCTTCGATATTTATTTATATACACATTTTTTTGTCTTTTTTTTCTTCAAATCTCAAACCGCATGAACGCGATCTTCGTGAAAAAAAGATCGTAAAGGGAAATATGAGGTACATGTAATATTGATAATGGTAATCGTTATGATAATGATAACGCATTATGTGTTTGCATTAGATAAATGTAACAATTGAATGCGGATTCTTAAGAGTCATAGATGCCCTTGACGGTGATCGGGATCCCGGAGCGCCTTGAAAATCAGAATAATATAACCAGATATTATATTAGATTAGTTGACCTATACAATAAATATATGGATATATGGTCTGCATCGAGTTATATCGGTAGTAATAGATTATGGTCGATCGCACGTGAAATTAGATTAAATAAAAAATAATTATACAAAAATTTCCTATGTGCATTTTTATTACAGGTGAGAAGCCGTATCAATGTCAGTGGCCAGAATGCGAATGGCGATTTGCTCGTAGCGATGAATTGACACGACATTATCGGAAACACACTGGAGCTAAACCTTTTAAATGTGCCGTTTGCGAAAGATCTTTCGCGAGAAGTGATCATCTTGCTTTACATATGAAACGTCATCTCCCTAAACAACATGGCAAGTGATAATTAACATCCATACGTACAGAAATTTTTATCGTAAACGTAATTGTTTCGAAAATTTTATTTAAGAGAAGAAAAAAAAATGATATACATACATATATCACGTTGGTTACATACCATATTTAGTAGTGTATAAACGTGAACGTTACGCTTGTAAAAGCTTTTGAGCTTATATGTATTTCAATTATTTATATGTATTAATATGTATAGGTGTAATTATTTGTAATTAGAATATTTCATTTGGCGTTCCGTTATGTCATATAAATCATCGATTTTTGATTCATATATACTGCATATATATGATCGTATTCTATTTAATAATATTACGTCTGAAATATATAAAAAAAAAGTGTAATTAATAATTCAATTATGTAATTATATTAATTAGCGTCGTAAATTAATGACGTATACATCATATATATCATAATATCAATAGCATACAACAAATTAAAGAAACTAATCAACATAGGTATATAAAAAAAAAAAAATAACGACGTATATACAAAAATAATAATGATAATTAGTATAATATATAATAAATAATGCATACGCGATGCCTTATATGTACAAATTTTTTTAGGATTTTCACAGAGTTTTATATTATCAAGTAATTAATTTTAATAGCGTCTATATATATTTTATAAAATTTATTATATATTATACCTAATTAATAACGCATTTTGCAGTCGCTGGTTTGCCCACATCGTTCGGGAAATTGAACAATGATGATATTGAAGGTTTTTCTTTTAATAATTTTTCGAAAATCTACATAAAAATAGCATAACATTGATTGGTATTGTTTTTTCGACCTGAAAAATATAGCGGAAGTTAGATTATGATAATTCAGATTTCTGTAAATCATTTTGGAATTGGAAATTGATATTCCGGTTGAAAACGGTATATGTATTTTACTTATACATATTATACTGGTCAGATATATGGCGTAAAATGGCTTCTTTTGACTAGCCACATAAATATACAGTATATAATATATTTATGAATAAATGTAGGTATAATATAGCCTCTGCAGAAATTAATAATATTATTTATGGATGATATTATATCAAAATGTATAAACACATATCACTGAACTTTGTTATAATATCTCAAGAAAAAAACCGGAGAAAAAAGGAAAGAAAATAGAGAAGAATTATATTTTGAATGTAAATTTCATTCACAATTAATGAAATGCACATATCTGTAAACTATATCATACATAGTTATGTGCGTTTTATACGTTTGTATATATACATAACTTTTAACAATCATTTTTATTTTATTTTATTCTATATTATTTTTTTTTACAATTTTTTTTTCTCCAAATTTCCGTGTAGATGTATTCCAGATGCTGTGACTATACGTATATAAATTATATACGAACACTTATATAATATTCATCACAATAATTAATTTTTTTTTGCTTCGTATCAATTTTTTATAATGAGCACGTATATATGTACGAGACATACTATAATACTATGTGAACTTATTTCAAAATCATTCCAGAAGAGGTAATAACAATTATTGAAATAATTATTTATTGTAACAGAAAATCAAAATTGTCAACCAAATTTATTCAATTTTTCATCGTTTTTTTTTTATATCTACATCACAAACACACGTATGATTTTTTTTCAACGATACAGCTACGGATATAGTATAGCACTTGAAAAATCAAAATAATGTGATATAAATTTATTTTGTGTTATGCCGATGATGATGTTAATTGTCTATCATTACCCACATATCACTCGAATGAATGGTGTATATAAATATAAGGCTCTCGAGATTATTTCAATTTAGTAAAATTATTATAATATCGAGATAGATTTTTTGTTTTTTTTTATTGTCGAATCACCGCGTAGGTAGATAATTTTGTACAACTCATGCTTTGTTACTTGTGTTTTTTTTATATTTTTTTTTTTTTTATATTATAGTTTTCGAATTGTATATTTTTTTCTCATTGCACAGAAAAAAAATATGAATAAATAATTTCTGCCGTTAGAAAATTGTTAGAAGAATAATAATGATATGAAAAAAAAAAAAAAAATTGAATGATAATCTCTATGCAATTAAATAATATAAATAGTAATATAACTATTACGTATATAATTATAAGCTGTTACAAAGCACCAAAACACTTGGTAGTTGAAAATAAAGGTGTGAATTGAATTAAACAAACCAAATTCGTACGATATTGTACACAATTAATATTTAAGCCTATAGATAAAATTTATTATTTTTAAAAGTTATATATTGTAATACCTATATAATAGCAGCCATAATAATAGCTGCGGCGCATGCAGGGACAAAGAATTTTTTTTTTCATATTTTTTTCTATTTCTATTGCAGTTCACAGAGTGAAATCCATGCGATAAATTTCCCAAAGTGCAAAATGGGATACCAGACCCCAAATAGACTCATTGGTTCAATTCGATTAATTAACATCAACCGCCTCGTCAAGAAAGGAAAAACAAATAGAAAAAAAAAAATTCAAGGTATTTTCTTTTTTACAACTTCATTATAGTCACTATGATATAAGTACCTATATATAATTCTATATATGTACGTCATAATAAATTTTGTTTGTAAGGTACCTATGTACGCATTCAGTCAGGTTGTACTTCCATTTCGTCCAGTATAATAATTGATAGAAATATCGGTTATGATCGGTAAATGTATGTACATAAATAGCATATTATATATTATATCATATCAATACATATTACAATTATACATATATAATGAGACACATACGTAGATATATATATACATATATATATACTTGTTAGATCGTAGGATACCTACTGTATACATAATTTAGGTATATATATACATTTTAAAAATATATATTCGGTGCATTTGCAAGTAAATATAATTGTATATTATAATACTTGAACAATGTAAAACATTATATGATGTACATCAAAACTATTAAAGATAAACATAAATACTATTTGTTAAGGTTGGTCCAGAATACATAAGAGCTGGAGGAAGAGAAACTGAAGGAGGCAGATATCGTGAAAAATGAATATTATGAATAATGAAGGGTTAAAAGTAATTAGTACTCCAAAGATCCGAAAATAGTACGATCGGAGGAATGATATTCCGATGGCAATTAATACTTGCGTTTAATCCGCTGACAGGTAACACGCGATTGGCCCGTTTTAATTGATTTCAAGTTAACGATAAGGTATAGTTTGCAGGTTCTTCGATCAAGACAGATATCTTAAATCAATATACTGAAATAAACTTTAGAGCATTGCGCGTGGAAGATCGCGTGCGTTGGGGGCATTAATTATCGCTTGAGAAAACCAAGGAGCCAAGCTGGAATAATACAGCTGCATACACATATCATTCAGGTACGTGTGCTTATTCACTATACAACATGTGTCATACGTGTGCGTAAATATTGTACGTAGACTATACATTAATTTTAACGCATGGGAATGTCTAGATAATATTTTTTACCATTTATTTCAAACGACAGATGGATGACAAAATATTCGCAGAAATTTTAAGCCGCTGAGAATTTGAATTTGATCAAAGCCGAAGAAGATTTCCGCTGACGATGAGTCGCGGGCTTCTAGAATCTTTTAAAATAAAAATACGATGGCGCTCTTTCTCACCCTCGAGCCCTCGAAATTTATTTGTTATAAAGTCAGTTGCATAATTTATCATTAGTGGCAGCACTTTGCAGCGTTAAACAAACTCGACTACATGAAAAATTCTGAACCCATGCGTCAGATGACGCCGCACCCATTGTACCCCTCTTTCCTAATGAATCCCATCTCTGTGAATCCTAAATCGTGGTAGGATTTTTCGGTTTTTCAATGGTTCGAAGCTTGTTCGAACCTGGTTCGAACCTGTTTGAACAGTGCGGTAAACGGTGTGGCGTAGTCGAGAAGCGTAGTTCAGAACTTTGAACTTATTTGCTTATTTCGCAGCAATTCCAAAATTGAATTTGGGCTGTCGCAGGTAGAGTAGAAAAGTGGTTAGTTTCGAAATTACCGAGTCTGTAAATCCTTAAATATTATTTGAACGAAAAGTTTCATTAAAATGGGCGATACGGATTTGCCGTATCGCGTCGAGTACGCAAAAAGTGGTCGTGCTAATTGCAAGAGTTGCTTGGCGGTTATCAAGAAAGATGATTTGCGAATAGCTGCTATGGTCCAGGTAAGAAAATTTAAACTGAAGAAGACATACTTCGCCAATTTTAAACTCATGTTGCCGGTATAACCTGCTATTGCCAAACTCCTTGACGAGTCCTCTACATTTCTATTGCTTCTCATAAAGTTACTCAATGTCATGGTGCAAGTATTTTGGTATCTGGCGATAAACCAGTACACTGCTTGTTCATAATTCTGTTCAATAATGAATTATTTTATTCAGCTGTTATCCTCACCTTTGTCAGTGGTAGATGGATGGCCCTTTTTATATTTGCAGCTATGGCACATTCTGAATCAGATGTATATTTATTTTTCAGAATCCTTTTCATGATGGTAAAATGCCTAAATGGTATCACTGCAAATGTTTTTTTGATAAGCAACGTCCCAAAACTACAGCCGATATTGCGCACTTCGATAGCATTAGATGGGAGGATCAGGAACAAATTACAAAAATGCTTGGTTTGTACATTATTGAACAACAGCAACATTTGAAAGGAAAGTTAATTTTGGTAATATATTTTGAAAGTGTTCTTTATTTCATCTTGTAGAGGCTGCAGCGCGTGAAGTCCTTCCTGTGGTCACAAAAGCTAAAAAGAGAGCAGGTAGCGGTGCTACTGGAGCTTTCAAGGATTTCACGATTGAATATGCCAAGTCAAATCGATCAATTTGTCGAGGTTGTCTCGAAACAATCATCAAGGGGGAGGTGCGGATATCAAGGAAGGATTATGAAAGTGAAAATGCAAGATCATATGGAGGGCAGGAACGATGGCATCACATAGACTGCTTTGTGAAGTTGAGGACTGAGCTAGATTTTCTTGAAGCTGCTGACAAGCTTCCTGGTTTTGATCAATTGGCTAAAGAAGATCAAAATACATTGAAGAGCAAACTGCCTAAAGCTAATCAGGCTGAGGTTCCACCTATAAAAAAACTTAAAGCGGAACCTGTGGATGCTGAAGAAGAACGACGACTGAAGGCAGAAAATGAACAGATTTTTAAAATAAGAGACCAACTGTCTGCATTGCATAAAAAAGATCTTATCTCTTTGTTGGAAGAGAATCATCAAGAAGTTCCTGAGGGTATTCCAAGTATTTTGGATGCCCTCTCTGATGCTATGGTTTTTGGGTTCCTCAAACCCTGTGAAAAATGTAAAGGGCAACTCAGATACAAATCCGGGCTTGGTTATCGCTGTACCGGTGATATTACAGAATGGGTGAAATGTGAACAAGTTACTCAAAATCCCAAACGAGGAAAATTCAAAGTACCAGCTAAACTTACAGAAAAGTATCCTTTCCTTGAAAGTTACAAGTGCAACGTAAAGAAAAGAACAATTAAAATCACTGCACCTACCACATCATCGGCAGTAAAAAAAGAAGACGAAACAAACAGTGGGCCAAAAGTTGAGGGTAAACCAAAACCTCTTAGGAACATGGAATTTGTTATACTGGGAAAGACACAGAAAGACAAAGAGGAGCTGAAGAAGGAGATACTTTTGCTAGGTGGTAAGGTGGTCACGAAAATTCATAAAAATTTAGCCGCTTGTATATCAAATCCGGATGAGGTTGAAAAAATGAATAAACGAATGGAGGAAATTTCGGAATTGGATATACAGGTGGTGTCGGAAGATTTTGTCGAAGAGGCCAAGGAGTTTGACAATGTAGCTATAATGCTCATCAATAAGAAAAATATATGCAGCTGGGGTGGTGATCCAAGTTTGCGAATCGCGGTGACTGACGAAAAATCCAAATCCAGAGGAAAGAGTCAATACGAAAAACCTGCTTCTGGGACAGTTAAACTACGTGTGAAAGGTGGCGGGGCGGTTGATCCGGATAGCGGGCTCGAAGACAAAGCCCATATTTATTCAGAGGGTAAAAATAGGTTTACAGCCACACTGGGATTGACGGATATACAATCAAAAAAAAATAGCTACTACAAGTTGCAAGTATTGAAGGACGATAAAAAAGACAAATATTGGCTGTTCCGTAGCTGGGGAAGAATTGGTACTTCGATTGGAGGTAACAAACTCGAAAGCCTAACATTGCATCAGTGCTTGAACCAGTTTGAAAATTTGTACGAAGAAAAATCGGGTAATGCCTGGAGTGCTCGACATAACTTTGTTAAAGTTCCAAAGAAGATGTACCCAATCGATGTAGACTATGGTGAAGATGATGATCAGGCAAAGAAATTATTCGAGTCCGATATAAAGAGCAACCTCAAAAAGCCTGTGCAAGATCTAATCAAACTTATTTTTGATGTTGATACAATGAAAAAAGTTATGCTGGAGTTCGAAATAGACTTGGCCAAGATGCCTTTGGGTAAATTATCACGGAAGCAAATCGAAAGTGCTTACAAGGTGCTCAGCGAACTGCAGGCATATTTAAAGACAGGGAAAAATGAGCGTTCAAAATTAGTCGATGCCTCCAACAGATTTTACACTCTGGTACCACATGATTTCGGTGTATCCGATCCTGTGATTTTAGAGACTGAAGAGCAGATCAAATCAAAATCAGAGATGCTTGGATCACTACTTGAGATGGAAATTGCTTACAGTTTGCTGAATGCAAAAACAGATGAATCTAAGAATCCTCTTGATGCCCATTATGAACAGCTGAATACACAGATTGATGTTCTCGACCGGAACGCAGAGGAATTCCAGCTGATTGAACGCTACATGAAGAATACTCATGCAACAACTCATAGTTACTATGAACTTGAGATAGAAGATGTATTCTTGGTTAAACGCCAAAGTGAGGATAAGCGCTACAAGCCATTTAAAAAGCTGCCTAATCGAAAACTCTTGTGGCACGGATCGAGGACTACCAATTATGCTGGCATTCTATCTCAGGGTCTAAGAATCGCTCCTCCCGAAGCACCTGTGACTGGCTACATGTTCGGGAAAGGTATATATTTTGCAGATATGGTTTCAAAATCTGCAAACTACTGTTGCACCAACAGACGAAACCCAACTGGTTTGTTGCTACTGTGTGAAGTTGCTCTGGGTAATATGTACGAACGTCATCAATCGGATTATATTGAAAAATTACCAAAGGGCAAACATTCCACACTGGGCTTGGGTCAGACTCAACCAAACCCTGCAGAAGTCCATGAAACCAAAGATGGAGTTCAAATACCCCTGGGAAGCGGTGTACCCGCTAATCTTAGCAAGCCATGTGCTCTTTTGTACAACGAGTATATTGTCTATGACGTCGCTCAAGTCCAGGTACAATATTTGGTCAGAACCAACTTCAAGTACAAGCAATAAGTATAATTTTTAATTTTAAGTTACCGCTTTTATACAAAAGAGCCAGAGATGCTCAAACTTTTTTCAATTTTTAAAACTACTATTGAAAACAATATTCCAAAATGAAAGTTGGAGTTCTAATCATACCTAAACTTCCGCGATTCCCGCACTATGTTATTCTATTTTATTTGTATATAGACGATAAGCTAACTATATTCAAAGTTTGTTACCGTAGTTTCATGAAGAAAACATAATTATCAAATTTTTTGATACACAATGTTAAAGTAAACATTAAACCCTTTATAATTGGGGCTTGTAGGATGTGCTGGATCGATAAGAAAGTAGTGTCTGTATAGTTTATGTCAGAGTTTAAACTATATTTTAAGATGCAGTTCCATATTCTGTACCTCATAAAAAATATGTTTCAGTGATGATTGCAGTTACTTTATTAGACTAAAGGCTTGTTTCTACCCAATGTATGTTTGAGATATGTATTCAATAATTACTATTTTCTAACATAAATGAGGTTGGTCTAATGATTATTTAATAAGAATACCCACAGTCACGGTGTGGCATCTTTATATTCGATATATACGGTACGGTACATACAAAAGTTATTTAATATTCAAAATGGAAATCAAAGTACGACTGATCAAACGTGTTAATACGAATATATCCATCCTCTCCTCCTGTGGAAAAGCTGCGACCATTAGGGTGGAACGCCAGGGAATTAATAGGTCCAAAATGACCTTTCAGCCGAGCAAACTCTTCTTCAAATACAAGGTGAAAAAATCGAGAATCGAACTTTCCGTGGCGAGCAGAGGTCGTCGTCACGTCCATAGCATCCTGACCTCCACCAAGGACGACCTGAAAATCAGTGTACAAAGCATATGTGAGTTTCATGTTTTGGCCAATTTTTTTAACGGCGTAATTACTTGAAAAATATATGCTTACGTGATCAAGGATCGGAGATATGGTTGCGGAGTTGACGGGCCTCTCAGTTTTGTAAGTCTTGAGACAAACTAGTGACTCACTGTCGAATAGTTTAGCCGTGTGATCCCTTGAGGCGGTAACAAACATCGTCCCATCCTTGTTTGTCTGCATATCATTGATCTGAGTCTTGTGACCTTTTGTTGCATTCTCCATCTTACCAGTCTGGAAAACAAAGTGAAGATTAATTTGGCTGAAGATTTTTTATCTTAGTGAGTAGAAGTTTCCAAATATAAGCTCAACTCACTCTCATGTCCCACAAATTGATTTCACCATCTTCATGACCAGTGATGATACTTTCATCCAAAGCACCCCACAATATAGCTGAAATACGTGGACCATCGATGGACATTTTGCGAATTGCATCATTTTGGGACCAATTAGTATCAGTTATTCGTGTATCAATGATGAACATCTCGCACTGGTATCCCAAGGTCTTATCTGTAGAATAAACTGCGAGATTTGAGGAATAACTGAAGTTACAAGTTCTCACAGAACTCTTTGTCTCCAAATTGCCAACTTCCTTTCCTGTGTAAAAAAAATATACAGGTATTGAAAATGAAAATCATCACTGACTTTGAAAAGCATCAATGATGGATATGTACCTGTTTGACAATCCCATAAACGAAGTGAGTTGTCACCACTGCCAGACATGAATCTGGTTGTGTCCCAGTTTACATCGATGCACCACACTGAACCATTGTGGCCATCAAAAGTTCCAAGACGTTCTCCGTTGAGAGAGTACCAGACATTAGGTTGCTTGTCTTTACTGGCAGAGAATAAAAGATCACCTTCCCTGTTGTACTTGATTTTTGTTATAGCACGCTCGTGCCCATGCAACATTATCGGTTTCTGAAAAGTTATCGAAAATGAGTGGTCAATAAACCTGAAAATTTATATGGAAAAATAATAATATGAGGTCGAGTAGAACAAGCAGAGATATAGTTTTTCCACCTTCACTGCAAGCTTGTCAAGTGTCAGAGAATGGTTATGTTGCCACATGATAAACTACTCTGTTTAGGTTTATCCAATGACATCATAAGGAAAGTCACGTCGGGTTGAATAATTATACAAACACTTACCATTTTGTCAAGATAATTACTGCATCAGCACCTTGATATTATTTGCAAAACGAGCCTGGGAGAGGCCACACGATGACAAACGCACGGGGGAAGAAGAATCGTGGACCAAGAGAGTTCGAAGTAACGGTGGTGCCCTCCACACAAGTGCGCAAGACTTTACGCACTGACAAATATGGTGGAATCTATGGTGGAAGACTTCCGGAATCTCTCTGCAGGGACGCGGTAAAAATATAAATACAAAGGCATTCGTTCTAGAATGATTCTACCATTGAGTAGATTCTGGAATACTCATTCAACGAAATGCATAAAATTATTGATATTGCAGCAGAAATAAATTTATTTTAAAGCTTTATAAAATAGTACGACAAAGGCTATAGTAAAGTACGTAATACAAGAGAAATACATCAAGTAAAGTGTTTGGATTGTAGCATTAACTCAAAGTAGCGCATAATACATAATAGATATATGAAACTCGAAGAAAGCGAATATTTCGCAAGTGTTTATTACAAGTTTATTCGTTAGCTGCGAGTGCTACGATCGTGAAACGGACTTCCTCTGGATCGCGTGCCATATACTCCCGGCAGGCCCGAGCAGCATCTTCCAAAAATGTTTCGGGTGACGAGGGTCCATGATTTATGGGGATCGACTGCCGGCCGTCTGATGACGGAACAAGGAGGTGATAAATAACTTATTCAACAGAAATATTCCATGAAAGTACCCACCTAGTTCATACAATGATCCATCCTTCTCAACAAATGCAACAAAGTGATGATTGACTTTAGCACCTTCACCTGGAGCCTGACATATGAAAGATCGTTATTGATCATTATTCACATCCATTTCGATTATACAAAGAATCCAGAAATCATTTTGAATCAACCACCTCAGTTTGCCCCTCCTGGGCAAGTTCTGTGTGCGTGTCGATGATACCCTGAGATTCATCGAGAAGTTGACCACGTTCTAAAGGTGAGAGGTCTTTGGTGCTATTCAAAAATGCTTGAAGGTGTCCTTCGTTGAGTTCAATCCTAGGAAAAAATAAATAAATGCAGGGAACATGAACATACTGCATCAGAATTAAATCCTTACCTGTTTGTATTGTTAGCTACGCTGTGTATGAGCGCTACAGTTCCACAAGCATTTGGAACACATTGTTTCATGTAGTATATATCTTTGGACACATCCTGTCCAGCTTCCTTGATCTTGGACTCCCGCTCGTTCTTAAATTCGTCGCTCTAGTGAAAGGGTTTGTGAAAATATTATTGGGGTAAATGGATCGCGTGTAAATTGGTATTCAGATTTATTTACCTTACTCGTGACAGGGTACAGGAGAATCAGGGCCAAGGTTGGTCTCGGTATAACAGCCAACAAGTCTGGATCAACTCCATAAACATCAACGATACCCCATTTCTTAGGAACTCCGACTTCATGCAGAAACTGAAAGAAAATAAATGAAAAGGTAAATTGAAGAAATTCATACATAATGTATAAATTCTCGCGATTTGATTACGTTATTGGGAATAGAAAAATGAATGATAGTGACAAAGCAATATTATTGCTATATGTAACTGTGATGGGCCGGGAATTGAAATTTGTTTGTATAAAGTTTCAATGTCAGTCGTTCACCTTGGTCATAACCTGTAACAGACGAAACGGCAAATTAAATGTCTGCGTGAATAATTTTTAAAGATTTATATGAAACATATTAACCTCCGGATTCGATTCTAACGGAACCCACGACATGATTTCAAGTATTAGAGATAGTTGCTTTGGTATCAAAAGATAAAAATTGCACCGGCAAAATTAAATGCTATCTATACTTGTGGCTGATGCGACTAGTTGACAAGTCACGGTCCATGAATGCTGAAGAGTAGATCGAAACTTTAGGGTGCGAATGTCGCCGGAAGTTAATCGGCTGGAGGGAAGATATGACGAATTATGAATGTGGCGGAGACATTGACGACAGTATCAGTGGACAGAGTAGCTGGAACTTGGAACAGGGTAAATACAAAATTTATATTACACGGTTCTCCGGAAAAAAACACAAAATTATTTATTTCATATGTATCATATATTCTTAAGTATATTTTTTACCTAACGTAAATTATATTATTTCACGTAAGGATAATGATATGTACGCGGTATCTCGTCTCGGATATTACCGTTGAAATATTCAGTCAACGATATTTCAGCACTGAGACTTTTGAACATAATGTGCAGTGAATATATTAGTCTCTCTACATTATTTTCATTAACAGTTATACAATTTTGTCATTTTTTCTTCTTCTCTTCTCAACAAAGTTCATCTCAACTTATCTCACATACCTATAGGTATAATATTATATTATGTATATTCATTACGAATCGCCATCACAGTTATTTAATTACTTTCAACATTTATATACCTTATACGAGACTGTATCCTAATTTTTATCAATTGATATTCAAATATATGATATAGCCTCGTTAGATTAGCATGACATTTAGGTATCCGCATATATTATAATTTAACTTATATCATTCAACCGTGTATAGCATCTAAAATAAGTTTCCATGATGCGAAAAAATTCAACCTTTTCTCTCAACTTATTCACGCCAGCAATGAGAGATATGATTTTGGCAAGTTTTTTGCCCAACTCCCCGTATTATGTGTACATATACATATATCTTTTATAAATTACAACAGAATATTTGGCTGAATAGGCACAATCGACGGATGGTTAATTTAAGCGATATGATGTTATAATATAGCATAAATACGTCATCACGAAGCTAAAATTCTAACAAGCGTATGCGTTGTACCGTTGTAGAATTATGTGCGTGGATCTGCAGTGAATTTTGTGTGTATATAAAGGAATCTCATTTCACGATTCTTCAGCATATAGCTATCCTATAAAATATTTAACAATTTAACCAGATGCATCAAGTACAGATGGACAATCATTTTTTAACGCACGTATCTTTGAAAAAAAAAAATTCTGGACTTAAGTTTTACGCTGCCAATATATTATCGGTAGCTTATAGCTCCTACGTAAATTTAACTAAGTATAATCTTACACAAAATTCTTAATATATTATTATAAATAATATGTAGCTGTCACTCAGAAAATAAATTACACATATCTAATGTCTATCTGTAGGTATATTAATATTCATAAAAATCCATTTTTGGTCAGATGTTTATAACTTTATCTATATTCTAAAAATTTATATATTCCACGAAAATATTTTTTCAAATTTTATTACGGATACTTATACGTTAATTTTAAATATCATGTACGTGCAGTGAGTACACAAGATTATCATCACCTGTTATTAGGATATATTTTTCACAATTCGAGCCACTATATTAAAATATATAATATGTACAAAATAAGTTTTTATATTTTTCGTTTATGACACGTTAATAAATTAAAGAGGAAACATCCGAAGACGATTGATGTTCAAATTAAAATAAAACTATTGTACTCGAGGTTTACAGTGCACTGACCAAAAATGGTTTCGGAATGGCGTTGACTGTAGTGTGTTATATCCCCTATCATTTAACGATAATTAAACATGGTATTTTTCATTTTGTTTTCTTTGTTTTTATACATTCAGGTAATTAAATTAATAAATTCCTAGACCTGAGGTCGTAGTTGAAAAAGTAAATCCACTACAGCTTCTTCGGCTAGAGTAGATGTATCTCCAACATTTCTATCCCCAACAGCGATTTTTCGCAATATACGTCGCATGATTTTACCCGATCGTGTCTTTGGCAAACTCGGAGCGTGCTGAATTACGTCTGGTTGAGCGAACGGTCCAATCCTTTCACGAACTATGATGTAATCAAATAATAGATAGAATTATACAATCACAAGAATGAAACAACGAATTAATTAGATGTTTCTAACAAACCTTTTTTCTTTAATTCATCTTGCAGTTTTTTATCGAATGACGCACCCTCGTTTGGTGTAATGAAGCAGTAAAGACATTGACCTTTCACCGCATGTGGTTTGCTGACCACAGCCGCTTCCGCGACGCCTTCATGTTCGGTTAATACGCTCTCAACTTCAGCCGTTGACATAAGATGACCGGATACGTTCAACATATCATCAACTCGACCTGTGACCCACAAGTAGCCGTCGGCGTCTCGCCTCGCACCTGCAAAACGAAGATGAAAAAATGAATTGATTGTGAGTTCTTTCTATCTGGCTATGAGAAAAGTTCTGAAGGAACGTTGCAAACAAAATTTTGACGTGTAAATTTTCTCAATTCATTCGACATCCTTTTAGATTAAATTCAGGAGTACAAATTGCTCCAAGAAATTTATAGAGTTTTGATCGTTTATTTATCGCGTGATACTTGAAAAAAAAAAAAAAAAAAAACCTTAATAATGCCTATTCAAAAATTAAAAGCTCGTCAAATATTTGATTCCCACGGTGACCCAACGCTTGAGGTTGATTTGATTACCGACATTGGGTTACTGAGGTCATCAGTACCATGCGTATTTGCACCGAATCCAAACGAGGCCCTTGAACTCCGGGATAATAACGAAGCATCTTATAATGGTCGATCCGTATTTAAAGCAGTCGAGAATATCAACAATATCATAGCACCAGAGCTGATCAGGTCCAAACTAGAAGTCTGTCAGCAACGGGAAATCGATAATCTGATGATTGCTCTTGACGGGACGGAGAATAAATCAAAACTTGGAGCTAACGCGATTTTGGCGGTCTCCATAGCTTGCTGTAAGGGTGGTGCCGCAAAAAAAGGCTTGCCACTCTACAAATACATCGCTGAATTATCTGATAATCGAGAAATCGTTCTTCCCGTACCTGCTTTGAACGTCATTAACGGTGGAAAATATTCAGGGAATTCTCTCACCTGTCAAGAATTCATGATACTGCCTACGGGTATATTATTATAATTGTTTTGATCCTTTCTTTCGAATGACGTATTTATTTTTTTTTAAATTGATCAGGTGCTGTAAGTTTTGCGGATGCGATGAAAATGGGGACTGAAGTGTATCGTGCGGTTGAATTAAAACTCGCTGAGCAGCAAGAGACGAAACCACCTCTTCCTGTAAGCGAAAAAGGAGGTTTCACTCCGGAATTAGAAGACGATAAGGAGGCGCTCACGATAATTGACGAAGCGATAAAAACCGCAGGCTACGAGGGAAAAATTAAGATCGCTATGGATATGTCAGCATCTACTTTCTGCAAAGATGGCGAGTATATAAACTTGGATATTTTTATTATCCTGAATTTTTGCAGCCAATTGAAAGCTCTATTTTAATATTATCAGGAGCGTACGATCTAGCTTTCAAAAGTGACGATTCTGACCCTGACGACTACCTTGAATCTGAGGCGCTTCGGGATCAATATTTGGAGTACCTAACCGAGTTTCCTACTATAGTATCAATCGAGGATCCTTTCGATCAGGAGGACTGGGAGGGTTGGCCAATGCTAATGGATCAACCGATCCAAATAGTCGCGGATGATTTGACCGCTATGAACGTTGAAAGAATAGAAGAAGCAATCGAAAGACAATCTGCTAATTGTCTTCTCATCAGATTATCACAAATTGGAACCATAACTGAGGCAATCAACTGCAATCGTTTGGCTAGGACCAGTGGATGGGGTTGTCTAATTACCAGCGGATATGGAGAAACGGAGGACACGTTTGTCGCGGATATGGCCGTGGGCATATCAGCTGGGCAATTTAAGGCAGGAGCCCCCTGCAGGACTGAGCGAATCGCTAAATACAATCAAATTTTAAGGATCGAAGAGGAACTTGGTAAAGACGCAAAATACGCCGGAAATAACTTCCGATACCCTTTCAGCAAATAGAAGAAAAAATTAAGGGTTGGTGATGTTGTATTTATTTAAAGAACGGTAATGCTTACCGTCTCCGGTGCAATAAAAGCCGTTGAATTTTGAGAAATACGTAGACTGAAATCTTTCGTGATTTCCATACAGAGTTCTCATCATGCCTGGCCACGGTCTTCTGAAAACTAGGTAACCTTCACCTTCACCTGTTATGAGAGTACCGTCTTCATCAAGAAGCTCTGGCAGGACACCGAAGAAGGGGAAGGTCTGGAATTTGATGACAAAAGGCGAGTTAATGTCATGTAAATTTGATTTCATTATCAAATCAGTGGTAGTTAATTATTACCGCGGACCCTGGCTTCATCGGCGTCGCACCTGGAAGTGGTGTGATCACGTGACCGCCAGTTTCCGTTTGCCAAAAAGTATCGGCGATGCTACATTTTTTGTGGCCGACATTATTGTAGTACCAAAGCCACGCTTCCGAGTTTATTGGTTCTCCCACCGAGCCGAGGACCTTGAAAAATGATCATTGAGTCTCTAATTCGTTGTTATTAAAATAAATCGAACAGATTCGAAATTTCGTCTTACTCTTAACGTAGAAAGATTGTGTTTCTTCGGAAGCTCATCTCCAAACTTCATTAATGATCTTATTGCCGTTGGTGCAGTGTAGAATTGCGATACCTTATACTTATCGATCACAGACCAGTACCTGTCGTTGTCAGGATAAAATGGCGTTCCTTCGAACTGCAACGAAGCAAGCACATTAATTAATGAAATTATGCAAAGTCTTTGAACGAATATTTAATAACTTTCAGGGTATCTTACCAGTACGGAAGTAGCGCCGTTAGCTAGTGGGCCGTAGACTACGTATGTGTGCCCAGTTATCCATCCGATGTCAGCCGTGCACCAGTATACATCACCTGGGTGATAATCGAAGACGTATTTGAAAGTCGTTGCTGCATAAATCAGGTAACCTGCCGTTGTGTGAAGAACTCCTTTAGGTTTTCCGGTTGATCCACTTGAATAGATTTTGAAGAAAAAAAAAAGAGGAAGAACGATTTTCATCGCATTTTATAACAAATTTTTTTTTTGTTCTGGGATTAATACGAAATCGGATTTCTCACCTGGTGTAGAGCATGAAAAGCGGATCTTCAGCTGCCATCCATACCGGGTAACAACGGGAATCTACGTCCTCCATTTCTTCGTGCCACCAAAAATCACGCTCTTCCGTCCATGGGGTCTCGATATCGTTGGAGCTTGGAGCTTTTTTCGGGGTGCCGTTTGTGGAGCCGTTTGTTCCGTTGACACCGTTATCTCTCCCTGCAAATAAGGTAATATAAATTCACTTAGCCTTTTATATTTTATTTCGCGAAGTGTGATGACAAAACGGAATTTTCCTGACCGCTATATTCCGATTTATTTAACGCACTGCTCAGTCTTCGAAGATGGGAAACGACGATACAACTTTCCACTAAATGTCCGTGGTTCGTTACCTTGTCCAAGGCATCGTCACAGATTTTTTTTAAATTCAAAAGTTTTTCACCGCGCCATACACCGTCCGCTGTGATGAGTACTTTAGATTTCGAATCTAAAATACGTTCGGCCAGTGAGTCTGATGAGTATCCCGCGAACTGTTGGAGAGATAATTTTTGAATTTTGCGAAAAAAGGGATACATGTATGCTCATTATAATTGACTCACCACAACTGTATGTGTGGCGCCTATCCTAGTGCAGGCGAGCATGGCAATCGGTAGTTCCAAAATCATTGGCATATAAATTGCGACGCAATCGCCTTTGCCGATTCCTTTAGATTTTAGAACATTAGCAAACCTGCAAACTTCCTCAAGAAGTTTCCTGTAGGTAAGACGTGAGTAGTCTTCGGGATCATTACCTTCCCTAAGGAATAGTCAAATGGAAATGAATATTAAAGAATTGTTCACAGTTATTGGCTAGCAGTGAACAAACAACAAGCAAGACGCAGGTTTTTTTGAAAGTATAATTACGTTCCGATCATCATTAATGCGGATTATTCTTTGTAAAAGTAGTCATAATGCGGTTTCATAAATAGTGACGTCAAACAGCGGCTGACCCCTTCCGGCATTACCGCTAGAATTCAAATTTTGCAGAGTTTCTAGCTGATTTGATTTATACACAACTTTGGAAAAAAATGACCTATGTAAAACACGAGTCAGCAAATTGTCACAATGTTAGCTTGTGGTGTTATTATTAACGTACCGAGTGGTGCAACGAAAAAATTCAACAATAAAAAATTTAAGTACAAGACTCTTAGAAATACAAGTGAAAGGTATATAATTTGACTCTTGACACTTGGTATAGGTATAGGTACTACTATGAGGTTTTACGTCACATGCAGAGACGCGGAAACTTGAAAAAAGAACTTGAATTCTAATGCACGCAAATTCACGTACTCTGAACACATGACGTCAGCGAATCGAGTTGCAAACTTGTTCATTATTATATGTACTATGAAAATTTGATTCATCGTATTTATTTATTCAATTAAGTATCATACTTCAAGTTGCCCTAAATTTTTATCTATTTCATCGGATATTGGTATAAGGTGCCAATGAACCCTGATCAAATAAAGTTATCTTTTTTGGATCATAAAGTTCGCGGATGTCTGTATAATATCACCTTATCAAGATGATTATTTTGATATCTCCAAATTATACTTATTAGATAACTGAAACGAGGAGACCCGCGAAGATAAATTTTGATAGCCGTCGTAGTAATTGTAATTAGTAATATTGCGGTATATGTGATCGAATCGTACGATATGATGTGGCGTGCGCGTGCCGCTTTTACTTCATATTCAAACGTGTTGCAGCCTTGCGTGCAATAAACACGTGATGAGTCGCGCCAGAAAATTTAGCCAATCAGCTTTCGAGTATGACTTACGACGTCCGGAGGAGCCCTGGAACGAGTCGAAAAAGCGACCAGGAACCGTATGATAATTTAATGCTATGATGTGTGATTTAAAATTGCCGGAAGCTGTAGATAATTTAGATAAATCTGCGTTATATCACTGAATAGATCAGAATTATAACTGTAGATTTTCGAAGCATTCTATTTGATATTTAGCGATAATAAATCTAGGAATAGTAATTCGCAGATCGGAATATTGAACTTGATCTTTTGATCTAGATGCAACACTCGATATAATATTTAATGCTGACGATGATAATGACCGCGTTCGGGTTCATCGGCTCGCGTGATGATCTACATCTACGTAATACAGTATATTAACAGTGAGAGAAAAAGTTACAATCAAACGTCTTGAACTATTTCATTTTTGTATAACTAATCCATGTTTTTATCAGCACCATATGATAATGTTGGGTCTGGAAGTTGTATAAAATTAATTTGTTTTGACTTAATTGACATATGATCATTATCAATAGCTCAATAATTTCGGGTGAATTATAATAATTACTAAAAATTAACGCATGATTTTAAATAATCAAGTCTTGTTTGTTCAAAGTTGAATATATGTAAGAGGAAAAAAAAAAGTATTTTAGAGATCTCATGTAATCGCACTCATTCATTTCAACGGTATTTACTAAATTAGCCGTGAAAAATCAATGAGCACATAATAATTATGGTTTGTATTTTATATACATATATAGATACTCATTTACGTAATGAGATTATAAAACAAATTTTTATCATAATTAACATGCATCTTGCATGTACGCCAGCACTCTGATCACGCAAATATTTCTAGGATAAGAATTGCAAGTTTATTAAATTGAAAAAAGATGTCAATAAAAATATTCTTTTATCACGCGACTACAGCTTTAGTATAATATACGCTGGGAATGTTATATAATATATATCTAGCCATATAATGCGATAATTTTATTCTCCGTTCACCAAAATTATACTCTCGTCTGGAGTTTCATGTTATATAATTTATTGGGGAAAAATATTTGCAATTTAAAATAATTTATTGACAATAATTTTTACTCAAAGTTAACATAAAATTATTGAAAAATTATTTGCTGACTCACAAAAACAACTGTTGAATGCATGAATCTAATTTTCATACATCGAATCGTGTATGACATATTTAATTATCGTCCATTGGTGTAATTCTACTAAGCTCTATATAAGGAAAATTAAAATCTAATCGGTGAATGAAAGTAGTTACAAGTAAACGATGACCGCAGTTTTTTTTTTTTTCCTCCTGTAATCCATTCAATGAAACCGGCTATCCACGGTTAACGCATTACAAACTTAAAAATGCTGCGACTGACACGAGCCGATTGACTCGAATGACTTGCTCGGCCGCAATATTAATAGTCGGACATTGTGTTTTGCATTTCAATGACTCTGCCCTCTGTTTTTTTTTCGTTCGATTTCTTCTTGTTGTTTTGTTCATCAGTGATGTACAGATAGTTACCGGTACGAATTGCGTTTTAATAATCAAGCCTGAATTGAATGAGTTATGAAAATTATGATTCTCAAATCTTAGCTCAGAATCTTTATTAAAAGGTATATCAAATGCATTATGTAGGTTTAAATAGAGATCAATAAATGCACGACGCCATCTTGGTATATCTTTGATATATATTTCGATAGACCCATAATTTGATCGTACCGTGTTCGATTATTATTGAAATGAAAAAATATGAATAATTAATATTATATTCGACTCACCAGTAAAATGCGATTTTATCGCCGTTTCCATTTTTCACATTTCTGTCGAGCAGGTTAAAACTGATATTCGTCGAGGCACCTTCCATCCATTCGATTGATATGTCACCCTTACTCAGCTCGAAATTATACGAATGAAATTTTCCATCTTTTACTGGTGTTTCCCAGTGAAATTGCTTCGCTATTTTACCCCAGAATTTTTCCGGGTTTTCAATCGATCTGAAATTAATTAGATGAGCATTCGTTTATGCGACAACGAAGAAAAACAAAAACAAAAAGTAAATTTACTGTTCTATTCGATTATCTTAATTTCATAATATCATGGTGTAATTCTCTATCAGATCTCGTCGATGCACGGCAATTGGCGTGACTTTTTTTTCATTCATTCATCCATTTATTTTTAGTTTATTCTCTTATCAACGCTCGTGGATCGAACGGAGTTGTATTTTTGTAAATATTCGTAAGACTATTTTCGCGTATTTTATCCAACTTCGTGAGTCATACTGTTCGAAAAAGCGTTAAAGATATTTTCCTAATATTTAGAAGCCAAATTTACAAGTCGATACTTTAGCTACACGAGACGTTAGAGCCGTATATAGAGTATAGGTGTATATTGGTCTCATGTTTGTCTAATGCCTACGTACGTAAGCAACGACGTAAAATTTACGTACGTCAGTGTGCCACTTTTCCTATTTCTATACCTCTATCGTAGGGTATGTCAGAATACATGAAAAGATGTTTCGTGAAATAATTCTGTCTTCGAACGCTAATACGTATCTGTATACAGCTATACGATTTATATATTAGTACTGCGTAAGATCAGGCTGTACATATAAAATCTATACACAAAATAGGTAGATTTGCGCGGGATATTCGATGGAGGGATAAATTAAATACATATCGGTTATCACGGCGTCGCGAATAGTCCGCGCGCAAAATAGAATATAATAAATTTAGTATACAGTTGGTAGCCCTATTCCTACGTACGTCGAGACTTTTGGATAAGATGAATGACTGAAATATTTTTATCTATACATATATGTATATTGTTTGACAGTAAATTAAATATCTGATTAATCATTCGACTCACTCTTTGTACATTTCTTGATATTTTTCAAAACTACCGCAGTGAGAATTAGCGGCGATCTTTGGATCTGGATAATATATTCGGTCCGCCATTTTTATAAAACCGCCCTTAATATAAACACCTCTTCGTACGAACGGAGGTCGCTAACGAAGCACTTTATTTATAATTCCTGAATGAATATGGAAATTTTTTTTATTTTACAAAAACTTGTATTTAATATCAGCCCAATTATACGCGCCGATAATTAACGAAAACACGTGTATAGCTTATTCTGAGACGGAAAAATTAACCGTGTACACGACTTGTCGGTGGCGGGTAGAATACTGACGTTGTTCTCGTATCATTTTTCTCTTGCCAGTTAAACGGAGGCTTTCGCGCCAGCGCTCGGAGCCGTCGATTTAACGTCATGTTTGGGGATAGGCAAGGTGGAGAACGGCGAGCAGAAAAGCACCACCGGGTTACCCCGATCGATACACGTGCTCCCGACGACTCCAGTTTCCTTTTTTTTTTTGCTCTATTTTTGCCTGCCTTCTCACTATTCCCTTTCACTTGTAGCGATTTCCTATCTTAATTCCGACATGGAAATAAAATTTTGATTGCCTTATAGATTTGCACTTCAATCGTCGTTGCGTAGAGTGAAATGTGAACAACGATATGTACGTACATTCTATACCCTATTCTTTTTGCTGATCCTTCGCATCTTATCCTCAGGTACGATCGCCGATCGGAGCGTATATTATTGACCAAGTCCTCATTCAAATTTCGTCCGAGGTTACGACGTGGGCGTTATATTTTAGTAAGGGTAGGGATGATCCAATTTTTTTTCTATAAACCTATTTCGTCTACATTATATCTATACTACCTCACATTACACGATCCCCTACCGTTTGCGTACAATAGCTGAAGCTATTTATAATTTTCGATTCTGATTTGTATTATAGTATAGAGTACGAGATTTGGGATTGTCGGAAATTCCTCAGCGGCAGGATATGTAAAACTGCAAGAAGTATTTTTTCGCCTAGTCTTCTAAGTGCATTGTATCATTGATAAGTAAAGCTGAAAGACTAGAGAAAGATTTGCATAAATTGTTGAAGAACGTGCGCATATAGGTATAGGTACCTATTATAGTATATCCCGCGTACAGAAACTGATTATTCTTTGAACCTTGTAAAATGAATACCGTAATTATCTATCAATGCTAATTTCCGTATATTATAAGATAACAAGTCGCTCTGTTATGTCAGGGTCCTTGCTATTGTGAAAAAAAAAATGATCGTTTGTTTGACATTACATTGATTAATTAAATAATCATAGACATTACTGTAAGGATAATTTTATTTTTTAATACAATATTTCTAATCTGAGCACGAGTGCAGTCAGCCGTGTCACATACTAGTGCTCCAATTGGCAATGAATATCATTTCGTTTGTTCATATACAAGGACAAGGTCCGCTCACGGAAGAAGTGAAGGGAAGGTAAATGTTAACAATCTAGTCTTCGTATCGTAGGCTCAGTTCGAACGTTTCTTCAAGGTCTCAGAACGACGGTGAAAGATTAGAGAAGTTATTATTAGCAATTAAAATTGCAAACCACGTTCGTGAACGTAGCTGGCAAAGTAATACATTGATATATACATATAATATGAAGGTATCAAAATATTTCAACAATGGCTACCGGCGATAACATGTGATTTATTAATCGTCTTGACTTGAAGGATGTGCATTTTCATCACCTTTCTCTAACTGAAGAATTATGGTGATATATTATTTTCTAAGTCTGGAAAGAGTTCGTAAAGCAAATCACGAAATGGAAAGCTTGACCGTGCCAAAATCAAAAGCTATACAGTCTTGGGAGATTTTCTCTGGTTTTAAATTAGCCTATATAGGAATAAAGAAAAGCAGAATAGTAATTGATTCAGTGCGCTTGATTTCAGGTAATCCGCGAGCGCGACTGATCGTAAGGGTAGTTCAAATTGCCTATAATTAGGCGCTAGTGAGGGATGAAATGAAGAGGGGAACGCAACGCTACCATTTGGGATTCCAATGATTGAATAAGAACTAAAATATACAATGAAACCATTTCTCATACGGTTTGATTTTTTTATTGCCATGGTATAAATTCATACATGTTTGAAAAGACAACAATATTTAGAATCTGAAGCTTTGGGTACAGTCATCATAGGTATACTATACTCATTACATATATTATAGTGTAACTACTATGTGATAGACAAGCCGCAAAAATGTACAGAGACTATAGTCTTTGATGTTTTTCGCTGAGATTTTGCTAGAAATCGCCGCGAAAATATACAAAGACTATAGTCTTTGATGTTTTTTCACTGAGATTTTGCTGAAAATCGCCGCAAAAATGTACAGAGACTATAGTCTTTGGTGTTTTTTCACTGAGATTTTGCTGAAAATCGCCGCAAAAATATACGAAGACTAAAGTCTTCGGTGTTTTTTCACAGAGATTTTGCTGAAAATCGCTGCGAAGATATACAAAGACTATAGTCTTTGGTGTTTTTTCGCTGAGAATTTGCTGGAAATCGCCGCAAAAATATACAAAGACTATAGTCTTTGGTGTTTTTCGCTCATATTTCGTGCGAAATCGCTGCAAAAAAATACAAAGACTGTAGTCTTCGGTCTTTGTTCGCTGAGATTTTGCTGAAAATCGCTGCGAAGATATACAAAGACTATAGTCTTTGGTGTTCTTCGGCTGAGATTTTGCTGGAAATCGCCGCAAAAATATACAAAGACTATAGTCTTTGATGTTTTTTCACTGAGATTTTGCTGAAAATCGCCGCAAAAATGTACAGAGACTATAGTCTTTGGTGTTTTTTCACTGAAATTTTGCTGAAAATCGCCGCAAAAATATACGAAGACTATAGTCTTCGGTGTTTTTTCACAGAGATTTTGCTGAAAATCGCTGCGAAGATATACAAAGACTATAGTCTTTGGTGTTTTTTCACAGAGATTTTGCTGAAAATCGCTGCGAAGATATACAAAGACTATAGTCTTTGGTGTTTTTTCACAGAGATTTTGCTGAAAATCGCTGCGAAGATATACAAAGACTATAGTCTTTGGTGTTTTTTCGCTGAGATTTTGCTGAAAATCGCCGCAAAAATTTAGAAAGACTTGAGTGATATTTTTCGAGATAACCCAATTAAATAATAATAATTAAATAATAAACCTAACCTAACCCAATTTCTCCGGAAATGCAATTTTCGTTCGTCATGTATACTCACCTGTGTTTATTTTACTTTCAGGAGACGAACGAGTGGTCTACGAATCAGTTTGACCGGTTATCGGAAAGTCAATATTTTCCTCGGTGCATCTACAAGGCCAATCATCATATGTTCGGCATAGATAATTTTTATAAATAAGTTGTGATATACATACATTGTTCTGTACACATATTGTTTGTTATTTTTCGTTCAATGGACTAATAAATCAACGTCACGTTAAGCGAGATGAGAGTAACGTCCTGCATACTATTGTAACTCGTTATAATCATCTGAGAATGAATGCATCTGTGAAAATGAATCTATAATAGCCATTACAATGTTCAGATATGTATATTTGGCGATCGATTTATCAATAAACAATAATTATTATCCATACACGATTGTTCAACTATTATTGATCACACCCCTGCAGTCCTCATTTACTAACATTCGTTGTTGGCAAAATTCATGGATCATCACACGCATCATCACACGCACGCATGCTTGTTATCATGCTCTGTCACGAAATAGCTTCTCGCCTGTCCTGTTCTCCTGATACCGACCTCGATTTTTGGGCAAATTAGCCGAACCGGAAGTGTTAGAGGAGATCCCTACCATACCGGCCATAATTGCATGCATGTGTATGCATGTGCGTTGCATCATACTCGTGTGCCGAATCGATAATAGATCATATGATTATACGCGGGCTTCATCGTGTGCATGCATGTGTATCGTATCATGCTTGATAGAAACCGGGAGTGATAAGGTAGGGCTCCACAATACCGGCTCTGAAGCAAATTTTGACCGAAAATTTATTTTGGTATCAGGAGAACAGGACAGGCGAGGAGCCAGTTCGAAAGATCAAGCCATCATGTGCATGCATATGTATGCATATGTATCGAATCATATTTAGCTGATGAATGATTGATAAATCATATGCGAATGCGTGCAGGCCTCGTCATGTGTATGCGTGTGTATCGTATCATGCTTGATAGGAACCGGAAGTGATAAGGTAGAGCTCTACAATACCGGCTCTGAAGCAAATTTTGACCGAAAATTTATTTTGGTATCAGGAGAACAGGACAGGCGAGGAGCCAGTTCGAAACATCAAGCTATCATGTGCATGCATATGTATGCATGTGTATCGAATCATATTTAGCTAATGAATGATTGATAAATCATATGCGGATACGTGCAGGTCGCATCATGTGCATGCGTGTGTATCGTATCATGCTTGATAGAAACCGGAAGTGATAAGGTGGAGCTCCACTATACCGGCTCTGAAGCAAATTTTGACTGAAAATTCATTTTGGTATCAGGAGAACAGGACAGGCGAGGAGCCAGTTCGAAAAATCAAGCCATCATGTGCATGCATATGTATGCATGTGTATCGAATCATATTTAGCTAATGAATGATTGATAAATCATATGCGGATGCGTGCAGGTCGCATCATGTGTATGCGTGTGTATCGTATCATGCTTGATAGAAACCGGAAGTGATAAGGTAGAGCTCGACAATACCGGCTCTAAAGCAAATTTTGACCGAAAATTTATTTTGGTATCAGGAGAACAGGACAGGCGAGGAGCCAGTTCGAAACATCAAGCCATCATGTGCATGCATATGTATGCATATGTATCGAATCATATTTAGCTGTTGAATGATTGATAAATCATATGCGGATGCGTGCAGGTCTCATCATGTGTATGCGTGTGTATCGTATCATGCTTGATAGAAACCGGAAGTGATAAGGTAGAGCTCGACAATACCGGCTCTGAAGCAAATTTTGACCGAAAATTTATTTTGGTATCAGGAGAACAGGACAGGCGAGGAGCCAGTTCGAAACATCAAGCTATCATGTGCATGCATATGTATGCATGTGTATCGAATCATATTTAGCTAATGAATGATTGATAAATCATATGCGGATACGTGCAGGTCGCATCATGTGCATGCGTGTGTATCGTATCATGCTTGATAGAAACCGGAAGTGATAAGGTGGAGCTCCACTATACCGGCTCTGAAGCAAATTTTGACTGAAAATTCATTTTGGTATCAGGAGAACAGGACAGGCGAGGAGCCAGTTCGAAAAATCAAGCCATCATGTGCATGCATATGTATGCATGTGTATCGAATCATATTTAGCTAATGAATGATTGATAAATCATATGCGGATGCGTGCAGGTCGCATCATGTGTATGCGTGTGTATCGTATCATGCTTGATAGAAACCGGAAGTGATAAGGTAGAGCTCGACAATACCGGCTCTGAAGCAAATTTTGACCGAAAATTTATTTTGGTATCAGGAGAACAGGACAGGCGAGGAGCCAGTTCGAAACATCAAGCCATCATGTGCATGCATATGTATGCATATGTATCGAATCATATTTAGCTGTTGAATGATTGATAAATCATATGCGGATGCGTGCAGGTCTCATCATGTGTATGCGTGTGTATCGTATCATGCTTGATAGAAACCGGAAGTGATAAGGTAGAGCTCGACAATACCGGCTCTGAAGCAAATTTTGACCGAAAATTTATTTTGGTATCAGGAGAACAGGACAGGCGAGGAGCCAGTTCGAAACATCAAGCCATCATGTGCATGCATATGTATGCATATGTATCGAATCATATTTAGCTGTTGAATGATTGATAAATCATATGCGGATGCGTGCAGGTCTCATCATGTGTATGCGTGTGTATCGTATCATGCTTGATAGAAACCGGAAGTGATAAGGTAGAGCTCCACTATACCGGCTCTGAAGCAAATTTTGACCGAAAATTCATTTTGGTATCAGGAGAACAGGACAGGCGAGGAGCCAGTTCGAAACATCAAGCCATTATGTGCATGCATATGTATGCATATGTATCGAATCATATTTAGATGATGAATGATTGATAAATCATATGCGAATGCGTGCAGGCCTCGTCATGTGTATGCGTGTGTATCGTATCATGCTTGATAGAAACCGGAAGTGATAAGGTAGAGCTCCACTATACCGGCTCTGAAGCAAATTTTGACCGAAAATTTATTTTGGTATCAGGAGAACAGGACAGGCGAGGAGCCAGTTCGAAACATCAAGCCATCATGTGCATGCATATGTATGCATATGTATCGAATCATATTTAGCTAATGAATGATTGATAAATCATATGCGAATGCGTGCAGGCCTCGTCATGTGTATGCGTGTGTATCGTATCATGCTTGATAGAAACCGGAAGTGATAAGGTAGAGCTCCACTATACCGGCTCTGAAGCAAATTTTGACCGAAAATTCATTTTGGTATCAGGAGAACAGGACAGGCGAGGAGCCAGTTCGAAACATCAAGCCATTATGTGCATGCATATGTATGCATATGTATCGAATCATATTCAGATGATGAATGATTGATAAATCATATGCGAATGCGTGCAGGCCTCGTCATGTGTATGCGTGTGTATCGTATCATGCTTGATAGAAACCGGAAGTGATAAGGTAGAGCTCCACTATACCGGCTCTGAAGCAAATTTTGACCGAAAATTTATTTTGGTATCAGGAGAACAGGACAGGCGAGGAGCCAGTTTGGAACATCAAGCGATCATGTGCATGCATGTATGCTTCATCATATTCATTCAACGAGGCGTTCCGAGTCCTGATGTTTATTAAACTATTAACTAGAGGGAACTTCTAGGTGATGTATGAATGAACAAGAGAAAATAAATTTCAACACATTATACGGAATATGATGAATTTATTCACACAGAAAAATCTTGTTCTACAATGAATGTGTTACAATGAAATTGATAGAGATTCTTCATTGAATTAACGGTTCACCTATTTCAAAAAGTACATGATTTATGGCCACACGATGAATATTTTGTGTGTTCTCATCCGGTTCAAGAATATAATAAACAATCATGCAGATGCACTGACGAGTCTTGTGTCCATAGCGGAATTGCTTCGAGGAAGCCAGTTCTTCTTCTGTAACATAACAGAAAAAAATTAATGATCAAAAATAAACCAAATCACAAAATTATTCGGTGCTCAAGTAATCGTCAACTTTGCGACACGCGCGCGAAAGATCTGAGATATCTTAAGAAGATCAATTCGTATCTCGATTTAATCAACGAAGTTGGATTCCTTGCACAAAAAAAAGTGAAAAAAGCGTCCTGAAATCCATTCTGTAGCTACTTCACATTTTGCTCCAAAAAAACACCAAGCCTATAGCCTTAGTTCTTTTCTCAGAATCTGAGAGGAGAACCTACATTCTTTTTCAATGACTTTTTTATGATATTCCTACGTATTTTGATCTCAGCAATCCGAATCCGCAAGCCAAATTGAGTTAGCGATAAAATTGATCGAGTTATCGCCAATCGATCGATCTAAAAAGTGAAAAAACGAGGATATCTCGATGGGATTTGATTCTAGATTAATTTAATCGGCCTATTCATGTTGCTCAAGTCGGAATACGGTAGATAATTAGCAATATAGACGGTTTATGAATTGTTTTGCACGTTTCTCAAGATTTTCCTGCAATTCTAATAGTTATGTACTAATTTTTGACTAAATGCTGTACTTATTATCCTCAACCCGTTGTGGCGCTTAGTTATAGGCAACCGCGTATCACACACATTGCACAATAGTCTTTGGTGTTTTTTCGCTCCGATTTTGCCGAAATTCGCCTCAAATTTTTAAGAAGACTATAGTCTTTGGTGTTTTTCCGCTCAGAATTCGAACAAAAATCACCGGAAAATGTACAAAGACTATAGTCTTTGTTGTTTTTTCGCACAGATTTTGCTCCGAAATCGCTCAAAAATATACAAAGACTATAGTCTTGGTTGTTTTTTCGCGTGGATTTTGTCGGAAATCGCTGCAAAAATGTACAAAGACTATAGTCTTTGTTGTTTTTTCGCCTCAAAATTGTGGAAATTTGCTGAAAAAATATACAAAGACTGTAGTCTTTGTTGTTTTTTTTGCGTAGATTCCGTCGAGAATCGCTGCAAAAATGTACAAAGACTATAGTCTATGTTTTTTCTTCGCGTAGATTTTGTCTAAAATCGCTGCAGAAATGTACAAAGACTATAGTCTTTGTTGTTTTTCCGCTCGGATTTCGCTCCAGAATCGCTATAAAATATACGAAGACTATAGTCTTTGTTGTTTCTCCACTCAGATTCTGCTCTGAAATCGCTGAAAAATGTACAAAGACTATAGTCTTTGTTGTTTTTCTGCTTGGATTTCGCTCCAGAATCGCTATAAAATATACGAAGACTATAGTCTTTGTTGTTTCTTCGCTCAGATTTTACTCCGAAATCGCTGAAAAATGTACAAAGACTATAGTCTTTGTTGTTTTTTCGCTCAGATTTCGCTCCGAAATCGCTGTAAAATGTACAAAGACTATAGTTTTCGTTGTTTTTTCGCTGAGATTTTGCTCCGAAATCACTGAAAATTATACAAAGACTATAGTCTTTGTTGTTTCTCCGCGTAGATTTCACTCCGAAATCGCTGGAAAATGTACCAAGACTATAGTCTTTGTTGTTTTTTCGCTCAGATTTCGCTCCGAAATCACTGAAAATTATACAAAGACTATAGTCTTTGTCGTTTTTTCGCTAAGATTTTGCTCTGGAATCGCTGAAAAATGTACAAAGACTATAGTCTTTGTCGTTTTTTCGCTCAGATTTCGCCCGAGGATCGCTGTAAAATGTACAAAGACTATAGTCTTTGTTGTTTCTCCACTCAGATTCTGCTCTGAAATCGCTGAGAAATGTACAAAAACTATAGTCTTTGTTGTTTTTCCGCTCAGATTTCACTCCGGAATCGCTAAAAAATGTACCAACACTATAGTCTTCGTTGTTTTTTCGCTGAGATCTTGCTTCGAAATCACTGAAAATTATACAAAGACTATGGTCTTTGTTGTTCCTCCGCTCACATTTTACTCCGAAATCGCTGAAAAATGTACCAAGACTATAGTCTTCGTTGTTTCTCCGCTCAGATTTTACTCCGAAATCGCTGAAGAATGTACCAAGACTATAGTCTTTGTTGTTTTTTCGCTTAGATTTCGCTCCGAAATCACTGAAAATTATACGAAGACCATAGTCTTTGTTGTTTTTTCGCTCAGATTTCGCTCCGAAATCGCTGAAAATGAAACAAAGACTATAGTCTTTGTTGTTTCTCCACTCAGATTCTGCTCTGAAATCGCTGAAAAATGTACAAAGACTAAAGTCTCTGTTGTTTTTCTGCTCGGATTTCGCTCCAGAATCGCTATAAAATATACGAAGACTATAGTCTTTGTTGTTTCTCCGCTCACATTTCACTCCGAAATCGCTGAAAAATGTACCAAGACTATAGTCTTTGTTGTTTCTCCGCTCAGATTTCACTCCGAAATCGCTGAAAAATGTACCAAGACTATAGTCTTTGTTGTTTCTTCGCTAAGATTTTGCTCTGAAATCGCTGAAAAATGTACAAATACTTAGTCTTTGTTGTTTTTACGCTCAGATCGCGCTCCGAAATCGCTGTAAAATGTACAGAGACTATAGTCTTCGTTGTTTTCTCGCTGAGATCTTGCTCCGAAATCACTGAAAATATTACAAAGACTATAGTCTTTGTTGTTTCTCCGCTCACATTTCACTCTGAAATCGCTGAAAAATGTACCAAGACTAAAGTCTTTGTTGTTTATCCGCTCACATTTCATTCCGAAATCGCTGAAAAATGTACCAAGACTAAAGTCTTCGTTGTTTATCCGCTCAGATTTCGCTCCGAAATCACTGAAAATTATACAAAGACTATAGTCTTTGTTGTTTTTTCGCTTAGATTTCGCTCCGAAATCACTGAAAATTATACGAAGACTATAGTCTTTGTTGTTTTTTCGCTCAGATTTCGCTCCGAAATCGCTGAAAATGAAACAAAGAGTATAGTCTTTGTTGTTTTTTCGGTCAGATTTCGCTCCGGAATCACTGAAAATTATACGAAGACTATAGTCTTTGTCGTTTTTTCGCTAAGATTTTGCTCTGGAATCGTTGAAAAATGTACAAAGACTATAGTCTTTGTCGTTTTTTCGCTCAGATTTCGCCCGAGGATCGCTGTAAAATGTACAAAGACTATAGTCTTTGTTGTTTCTCCACTCAGATTCTGCTCTGAAATCGCTGAAAAATGTACAAAGACTAAAGTCTTTGTTATTTTTCTGCTCGGATTTCGCTCCAGAATCGCTATAAAATATACGAAGACTATAGTCTTTGTTGTTTCTCCGCTCACATTTCACTCCGAAATCGCTGAAAAATGTACCAAGACTATAGTCTTTGTTGTTTCTCCGCTCAGATTTCACTCCGAAATCGCTGAAAAATGTACCAAGACTATAGTCTTTGTTGTTTCTTCGCTAAGATTTTGCTCTGAAATCGCTGAAAAATGTACAAATACTTAGTCTTTGTTGTTTTTACGCTCAGATCTCGCTCCGAAATCGCTGTAAAATGTACAGAGACTATAGTCTTCGTTGTTTTTTCGCTGAGATCTTGCTCCGGAATCACTGAAAATTTTACAAAGACTATAGTCTTTGTTGTTTCTCCGCTCACATTTCACTCCGAAATCGCTGAAAAATGTACCAAGACTAAAGTCTTTGTTGTTCATCCGCTCACATTTCATTTCGAAATCGCTGAAAAATGTACCAAGAGTCTTGAGTCTTTGTTGTTTTTTCGCTTAGATTTCGCTCCGAAATCACTGAAAATTATACGAAGACTATAGTCTTTGTTGTTTTTTCGCTCAGATTTCGCTCCGAAATCGCTGAAAATGAAACAAAGACTATAGTGTTTGTTGTTTCTCCACTCAGATTCTGCTCTGAAATCGCTGAAAAATGTACAAAGACTAAAGTCTCTGTTGTTTTTCTGCTCGGATTTCGCTCCAGAATCGCTATAAAATATACGAAGACTATAGTCTTTGTTGTTTCTCCGCTCACATTTCACTCCGCAATCGCTGAAAAATGTACCAAGACTATAGTCTTTGTTGTTTCTCCGCTCAGATTTCACTCCGAAATCGCTGAAAAATGTACCAAGACTATAGTCTTTGTTGTTTCTTCGCTAAGATTTTGCTCTGAAATCGCTGAAAAATGTACAAATACTTAGTCTTTGTTGTTTTCTCGCTGAGATCTCGCTCCGAAATCACTGAAAATTTTACAAAGACTATAGTCTTTGTTGTTTATCCGCTCAGATTTCGCTCCGAAATCACTGAAAATTATACAAAGACTATAGTCTTTGTCGTTTTTCGCTAAGATTTTGCTCTGAAATCGCTGAAAAATGTACAAAGACTTAGTCTTTGTTGTTTTTTCGCTCAGATTTCGCTCCGAAATCGCTGTAAAATGTACAGAGACTATAGTCTTCGTTGTTTTTTCGCTGAGATCTTGCTCCGAAATCACTGAAAATTTTACAAAGACTATGTCCTTTGTTGTTTCTCCGCTCACATTTTACTCCGAAATCGCTGAAAAATGTACCAAGACTATAGTCTTTGTTGTTTTTTCGCTCCGATTTCGCTCCGAAATCGCTGAAAATGAAACAAAGACTATAGTCTTAGTCGTTTTTTCGCTCAGATTTCGCCCGAGGATCGCTGTAAAATGTACAAAGACTATAGTCTTTGTTGTTTCTCCACTCAGATTCTGCTCTGAAATCGCTGAAAAATGTACCAAGACTATAGTCTTTGTTGTTTCTTCGCCTCAAAATTGTGGAAATTTGCTGCAAAAATCTACAAAGACTATAGTCTTTGTTGTTTTTTCGGTCAGATTTCGCTCCGAAATCACTGAAAATTATACAAAGACTATAGTCTTCGTCGTTTTTTCGCTAAGATTCTGCTCTGGAATCGCTGAAAAATGTACAAAGACTATAGTCTTTGTCGTTTTTTCGCTCAGATTTTGCCCGAGGATCGCTGTAAAATGTACAAAGACTATAGTCTTTGTTGTTTCTCCACTCAGATTCTGCTCTGAAATTGCTGAAAAATGTACAAAGACTATAGTCTTTGTTGTTTTTCTGCTCGGATTTCGCTCTAGAATCGCTATAAAATATACGAAGACTATAGTCTTTGTTGTTTCTCCGCTCACATTTTACTCCGAAATCGCTGAAAAATGTACCAAGACTATAGTCTTCGTTGTTTCTCTGCTCAGATTTTACTCCGGAATCGCTGAAAAATGTACAAAGACTATAGTCTTTGTTGTTTCTCCACTCAGATTCTGCTCTGAAATCGCTGAAAAATGTACAAAGACTATAGTCTTTGTTGTTTTTTCGCTCAGATTTCGCTCCGAAATCACTGAAAATTATACAAAGACTATAGTCTTTGTTGTTTTTTCGCTCAGATTTCGCTCCGAAATCGCTGTAAAATGTACAGAGACTATAGTTTTCGTTGTTTTTCCGCTGAGATTTTGCTCCGAAATCACTGAAAATTATATAAAGACTATAGTCTTCGTTGTTTCTCCGCTGACATTTTACTCCGAAATCGCTGAAAAATGTACCAAGACTAAAGTCTTCGTTGTTTCTTCGCTCAGATTTCACTCCGAAATCGCTGAAAAATGTATCAAGACTATAGTCTTTGTTGTTTTTTCGCTAAGATTTTGCTCTGAAATCGCTGAAAAATGTACAAAGACTTAGTCTTTGTTGTTTTTTCGCTCAGATTTCACTCCGAAATCGCTGAAAAATGTACCAAGACTATAGTCCTTGTTGTTTCTCCGCTCAGATTTCACTCCGAAATCGCTGAAAAATGTACAAAGACTATAGTCTTTGTTGTTTTTTTTGCGTAGATTTCGTCGAAAATCGCAGCAAAAATGTACAAAGACTATAGTCTATGTTTTTTCTTGCGTAGATTGTGTCTTAAATCGCTGCAGAAATGTACAAAGACTTCAGTCTTCGTTGTTTTTTCGCTGAAAAATTGTGAAAAATCGCTGAACAATGAACAAAGACTATAGTCTTTGTATATTTTCCGGCGATTCTTGATCAAAATCTGACAATGAGTGAAAGCACGCTGAAGTTTACAGTCTTAGTTTTTTCTTAGAATCTGAGAGGAGTATCTACATTTTCCTTCATCGAATCTTTCACGATAATCTTATGTATTTTGAACTTAGGAATCCGAATCTCTAAGCCAAATTAAATTATCCATCACACTGACGGAGTTATCGCCAATTGATCGCTTCAAAAAGTGAAAAATCAAGGATATCTCGATGGGATTTGATTCTAGATCAATTTCATGGACGTATTCGTGTTTCTTGCGTCAAACTTCGTAGGAAAAGCATTTTGAAATAATTTCTGCAAATACTTCGCATTTTGCCACGAGAATTGGGAAAAATTTCGAAAAAAATTCGAGCCTTGTTACTTTAGTTGCATATGATTAGGTGCCTATCGCCGGTTAAGGGGTTCATCAGTTCATCAATAATCCGATGGGTGCCCCTAGTATTCGTGGCATCGTATGCTACGACATTGTTTATATTTTAACCTCATCTCTGTCGTTGTTTTCACTTCAAAAGTACAGCTTATCGTCGTATTTGTGTCTTTTCCACTTGTTGCATGGTTTCCAAAGCTTACTATTCGAAATTTATATTCATGCTTCGTATTTTCTCGTTGATTGATGACAGCAGCTCTGATTGTAAGTTCGTTTATGATGACCATTGCTCGGTTCTGTCAATTCATGTTTTTACATGATTCTATCCCTGGTCAACGAATTCAGAATTCGTTGTCCCTGGTGTGACATGAATCGTACCTCTGAGTCGATATAAATAATAATTTCACTCTGTGTAGTATGATGGATCCAGAGTTCCTCTCACGACTGATACCACAAAGCAAAGAACAAGTTAGGCCAGCTTGTAAGAAATGCGGTTATGCAGGTCATCTGACATTCCAGTGTCGGAACTTCATCAAAGTTGATCCGAACAAAGAAATAGTGTTGGACATTAGCAGCACAAGCTCAGACAGCGATGAAAACTATTTGTCACCCTTAACTGAGTTAAGGGAAAAGGAGCTGTCGAAAAAACGGAAAAAAGCCAAGAAGAAATTGAAGAAGGAAAAAAAACAAAGCAAAAAGTCGAAGCGAGAACGAGCTAAATCCAGATCTAGATCAAGATCTGTAACTTCAGATTCTGAGTCGGAGTCGGAGTCAGTTTCATCTGATGATAAAAAGAAAAGGCACAAGAAGAAAAGTAAAAAATCCAAGCGGAAAAAACATAAGAAACACAGCTCCTCTGACTCTGTTAGCAACAACAGTGATAAGTGATGATTCAATAAATAACTTCCACAGCTAATCATTGATATCAAATATTTATCCACTTCCACTTCAGATTCAAGCTATGTTTTGCATTTATTCTGAAGTTTCTGTCAACGACAACACACAAACTGCTGAGACAAAAATTATAAATAATCAAACCTAGCTGTGGGTTCTCAAACTTTCTAATGTAAAATATTGTACGATGTACTAGCACTTACCGAGAAATTTTTCAATAAATTAATTAACTTTTATATGGTCTTTTCATCATTGATCCTTAATTGCAGAAGGAAATAATTCCAACTTCTGACAATCTTATAAAATAGTTGGAATTAATTGCTATGGTAAATTTGCTACAAAAGGCACCCAATATAATATATTTAATCAAGTAATAAAATACATCGGTGTTAGACACAGTACAATACTGAGATAATCATATTCTTTTTTAGAGGATCTTATATGTACATTTGATTAACAATATAAGGGTAGCTCTTATGGGGTGGGTATCAATAATTATTTAGTTAAGATAATGTGAATAAATACCTAAAGAGTAGATCATCATCATCATTATGTCAAATGACTATTGGTATTAACAAGGTACCACGTTATGTGTTTATGCCAGTATCACTTGTCCAGAAGTAATTCCGATTAACCATCAGAAAATTTCAAAAAATATAGATTGGCCTTTCTTAGATTTGGTCCGGTTATACTTTTTCTGAATTTACTCAGCTTATTATTGTACCAGGGCACCTCTGAACTAAACGTGGAATCGTTTTGATTTATCTTAATAAATTTAATTCGGACGTCAATCTGGTTTATTCAATGTTGTAGATATGGCTCTGGGTTCCTTCCGAAAAGTATTTCGGTTATGCAGTTTCCATACTTCGGAGACGTGTATAAAACTAACATCTTGATTTCGGTCACTCTCCATGAGATATATTTCAATACCTTGGCAGACCATTTGAACAATAAACGAATCAGCTACGGTAATCTCTTTCAATACACGGAAATAGCCAAATGAAACCTGTAATTGATGCCTCTCAAAATTTAATAGTTCGGACAAACGCATGTTTCAATATAGTGTAAACCACGTATTATAAAAATATCAATTCAGTTCGATTTCAGAGGCGTGATTAATTCCGTGAGATTATAAAACTTATTTTGCAGGGGAATAATTTTCTATTCATTTCATTCATCTATATAACACATTTATCAACAGTAAATGGTGTGAGATAAGCTTTGTCAAAAAGTCAAATAGAATTCGCAATATTTTATCTATTTAAACAAATCAATGTTTGTCCGAACTAGTATTGTCTCGCTACGTAACAAATAATTAAATGAAATTTTCGAATATTGTGTGGCCTGTCTTGAGATGAGCTTGAAAATTTTCCAATTTTTACTTAAGCTGCCCTAAAACCAACGACTACACGCTTCTTTAATTCAAAAGGATTCCTTGATCGCTTACAAAATTAAAAAATTCATGAAACAATTAAATTTGGCTCCTGTATACAGGCCGGAGTTAGTGGTAATAAAATTAGCTAAGGGTAATAAAAAGGTTGTACAAATAATTGCCGTAAGGAGAATATAATATTCTACGTATAATATATAATCTGGAATTAATATGAACTATTGGTTGTGTTGATTATTATTATTATCATTATTATCATTGTTATTATTGTTATTATGGCTACGGTGTATACATTTCAATATTACAATATAATACAAAGTGGTATTACGTGTGCGCATCGTTGATCCTCCCAAACAGAACGGAATTTCTCGTAGTGTTTCATTTTTAATTTTTCATCTGGTTACACGAACAATTGTAATGATACCTGTAATTTCGATCAAGAAAATCAACAGTTGAATAAGATATTGATATCAGTTTACCCAGATGTTAGAATTATCTGCCATTTCTAATGGAGAAATATTATCAGTCCGATGGTTTGTGATACTTCAATTATTAAAATCCATTTCATTTGAATGACTTCTACAGTCATCTGAATGTACTATAGATCTCACTGATGTTATGAATTTTCTACTGACGGCCATAATATCATTATCAAGTTAGTTCGATGCCACATACATTACGCAATATAAATTGGATCGATAAATTTTTCCCATAAATACACAGCTAAATCAAGCCAAGTTAAATCTATACCGATTCATTTCGAAATTCTTTGCCGATATTAAATTAAAACTGACTCTATGTATTAAACATGTAGTAAAATTAATTCAAACGTTCAGTATTTTTAAACGGAGATCGATCCGCGATACTGGCAATTTTAATGCATATCTAATGCATTATAGTCACAACATCACAAGGCTATAAAATATTACCAGATATTTTTCATAGATTGATGGACATATCTTGGTCGTAAGGTGTGAGATTAGCATCAGAAGGAGACGGCATGGCCACTGGTATGGAATTCGCATTCGTCGGAGACTGAAGAGGAGTTGAAGTCGTTGGTAAATGAGTCGTCGGACTTTCAAGTGAGGAATTCCAGTGATTTCTGTCCGTTCCTTCACCCCCATCGTCGGATACAATTGAGATATCGGCTATAATACCACTTTCTGGAAAAGATACATGAAAAAAATGTCGAAAAAAATATTAAAATTAAAAATATCACACCCCCCAACGATTGCAAATACAGGAGTCGGTATCAATTTGAATTATGAAATATTAATTATGTTTCACTCACCAACACTGCATTGACTGTTCAAAGTGGTACTTCTGTGATGTGGACGTGGACTTGTATCCAGTCCGAGATGCAGCGTAGCCGCTGGTCCGCTGCTTCCGCCACTGCTCGAAGATGAGCTCACAGATATCACACTGTGTGGTCTTCGACTACAGCGACCAGAATCTTCAGAAATTGAAACCGCTATGGAGTTTCTGAACCGCGGAGCTGCTTGTGGGTGAACACATGGTGATATTATAATTCATGGTGAAAGAACAGCGACGTGGAAGTTTGAAATTCTCATTTATCACAATTATAAATATAAAATCAAATTGATACATACTTTTGGAAAGCTGAGCCACGCTGATGGAACGGTCGTTGATTTGATCGGCACTTGGCCGAATATCGAGACACGGTTTGTTTCCAATTCCCATACTCGACATTTCCGCTAGGCGCACTTCTGTGGAAATCATCATGTGTGTTGATTAGTAAATTATAGATTTCGCTTGCATCAAAGTGAAAATCTTCTTGCTGATTAAAGTCTTACCTCTGTTTCGAAGCGCCTGTTTCCACAAAAGATTGCTGAGTTCTTCCGTCCAGGCTTTTTTAATATCTTCATTCGCGCATTGCAGGGTGTAAGTATCGCCAGGTTTTCTTTTTCTGAACCAAATTTCAAATTTAGTTGGCGAATCAGCTATGACAGCTGTTAATCCTATATCGGTCGTCTTTATGCTGTTTTTGTAAATGTATATATCCAGATTCTGAAACAAGTTCGGTGTTTTAGTAGGAAGGATGAAACAAAAAATAAATAAAAAAAACATTTGCTAAGATGTAATTATTTACCTTTCTATCCGGAAATCTTCTAGCCTTACTGAACAGTATGAGATCTTCAAAGAGAAAAACTTGCCTCAAGCACTTTTTTCCTTTTCCCTGCCAAACCAGAAATTCATTCTGTCTCAATAATCGCCCTTGCTCTTTGACGTTTACCTGAAAACGAGTCAACTGTTAATCCAAATATTCTTCAAACATATTGGAAGATTTCTTCGAAATAAAATTATCGAACTTACGTCACAGTCTCGGAGCGAATCCATAGCAAGAAGATCGTTTCCATGTCGAAGTTGGAATCTCACCATTTGCTCCGCTGCTCTTAAATCCGCTTCCCCTTCGACCAGGGGTTTCGAGTCCTCCTCTTTGTCCTCCTTGTTGTCCTTTTCATCCTTACTAGTCGTCTGATCCGTATTATCAGTTCCAGCTTTGACAAGCTGCTGTAAAAGCAGCGCGTATTTCCCCATCCGCTGTACCGGCTTGAGCAAGTAACTAGCCAGGTCCATTTTATCTCCAAGTTCTAATTGCTTCGCCTTGAAAAACGCAGTGCCATATTCCGCCATCAGAGAGTCAGAGTTTGGTTTGTTTTTATTGTACAAGGCGTAAAGATAGAATTTTTTTTCCTATGAAAATAGGAAAAATCGATCAGTAACATACTCCTTATACTGTGGTAACAATGATGAAAAATCGTTGGAGGAACACCAAATATAATTTATCGGACTTACGTGTCGGACGAAACACTGGCCAACGAACATCGGGCACTGTTCACACTGTTCCAATTCACGCAGAAAATGTTGGCTGTGAAATTCGTATATCTTTTCTACGTTACCAAAGATTACGTTTCTCTGCCCTCGAAGGGCCTGCGGTATGTCTTCCCTCACCAATTCCGGAATGTAATTCTGAAACGGAAAATAAAACGATGTGATATGATTAGAAAATTGGATGCGACTCAGTTAGCTACTGTATATATTGGAAAAAGATACGAAGACTATAGTCTTTGGTGTTTTTTCGCTGAAACTTTGTACAAAGACGCTGCAAAAATATACAAAGAATACAATCTTTGGTGTTTTTTCGCTGAGTTTTGTGCGGAATCGCTGTGAAAATATACGAAGACTATAGTCTTTGGTGTTTTTTCACTCGGATTTTGCTCCGAAATCGCTGAAAAAAATACAAAGACCATAGTCTTCGGTGTTTTTCCCTCAAATTTTGATGAAAATTGCTGAAAAATATACAAAGACTATAGTCTTTGTTGTTTTTTCGCTCAGATTTCGCTCGGAAATCGCTGAAAAATATACAAAGACTATAGTCTTTGGTGTTTTTTCGTGTTAATTTCGTCAAAAATCGCTGCAAAAATGTACAAAGACTATAGTCTTTGGTGTGTTTTCGCGTAGATTTTGTCGGAAATCGCTGCAAAAATGTACAAAGACTAAAGTCCTTGGTATTTTTCCGCTGAGATTTTGCTGAAAATCGCTGCAAAAATATACGAAGACTACAGTCTTTGGTGTTTCCTCGGTCAAATTTTGATAAAAATCCCTGAAAAATATACAAGGACTATAGTCTTCGGTGTTTTTTCGCTCAGATTTTGCTGAAAATCGCCGCAAAAATACACAGAGACTATAGTCTTCGGTGTTTCTTCTTTCAGATCATAAGTAGTACAAGTAGACCAATTATAACTAATGCAGATAATCCTGATTACCTCTATTATGTACTCAAGTGATTTCACATAATCTCGTTCAGTCTGTATCATCTCCCTCATTATGAGCAGTATTGTTCTGTAACAAGAAACGATTAATCAGTACTCATATAATTTTCCAAGGTGGATACGTAAGCGAAAGTTTTCTAGAAAGAGATGAAAAAAAAGGTCATTCATGTTTGCATAAAAATAATATCATCATGATTATCGTTAAGCGTACTTCTTAGCCTTCATGCCAGGCGCAATGCTAGGCGCCCTATGCAGGTGCGAGTTGACGGGTGGTTTTGCCAGGCGTCGTGGCGCCGGACTTGGCGGTGGTGACCTGGGTGGCGAGGAGTCGAGAAGCTGCTCAGCGCTTTCCCGTAGCTCGGCAATATTGTCCAGGGTAGGACGACCTCCGTTACTGGATCCGGCACCGGCTGCTATGCTTCCCGCCCCATCCACGGGACAGGCACAGGACGCGCTGTCGCTGTCGTCCCACGAGGTACCTAATAAAGACGCATAAAATGATCGGACGATTAGTCCTGTAAGGTCTGGAATTTTGTCGACCAATTTACTGAGATTGAACTCACGTTTGTTTAGACTATCGTCCCAGCAGGCAGCTGACCCTGAAGCGGCAAAAGACCGCCGCCGAGTAGGACTCCCAGGTGCGGAAGCTGATCTTGTGAGTTCGAGAGCTTCGGCGCACCGGCCTCTGGCAACGCGACATTGTTCCAGGAGGGGTTCGTTACCTAATTTTTCGGCGAGGGCTAACATTTCGGTAAAATGTTCCTGCGGAAGTGGCGGTTTCGCCATCAGGAATTGCTGGGCTCGACGATCCCCAACTACCCTGGTGGCCTCCAATGCCCACTCGTACGCCCTGTCCAGAAGTAGGAAACATCGCGAAGTGTCCTCGAGACGCTCTCGAGTATCTTCTAATCTTGAACCGAAACCCCGAAGATGCTGTTTCAGAGAACGAGCCAACTCACGGAGACCGCTCGTGTTCGCTGCCTCTGCTAGGTCGCTACCCTTGTCCAAGTGTTTCTGAAAAAGAAAAATCCAAACTGACTGTGAAAAATAAATAAACACAAGCCGACGGTGCAATGAGAAAAATGTGTTGGTATTTTTATTGCTGAATTTTCCGCTCCTTTTTCCAGCTGGCGTGCGACCCGAATTTTCAAAAACTTTCTTTTCCTAGCGTTACATTATACGTACACAGAGAATAGCCCACGGGGTACGATGGTTATGAGGACTCGTAAATATTTCTGACAACAATGGAAGCGGTAACGATGTTTGATTAGGGTTGATCACGGCTAAAGTATGAATCTCATATCTAACACATAAATATGCTCGATTATATGTATCCCGTACATCTGACGGGGTCCACCTAATCATCCCAAACTAAGGTACGAAATATGATCGAGCAAGCGTGGAAAATCGGGGAGTGATTTAACATCATGTACCTAAAATGTACAGAGGGTGGTCATATGTTTACAGAACGCAAAACTGTGTCCCCATTATTGCGCATTGTTGTATTGTATCCGCACATCGATAAATCACATTATGGTTATGAAATATACCTCGTTTGTGACAACACTGCAGGGGGAGAATCGAGAGGAAATTTGGTGCACTTCTAGAGGGGGTCTCATTTTGTGGTTTGGGGTGCTTCCAAAACTTCAAATCCCTAGGGGGGTCCCTGCGATGGACAGGAAAACTTTCTATACGTGTAGGAGCGTGAGTGGCACTTAAGCGAGAAATTAAATAGACACATATAAGTTTGTATAAACTATTTTTGATTCAGTTGTTATTCTGGATTCGGAAAAATTTTCTTTTCGAATAAGCGAGTCTGAGAAATGGAAACGATGATTTGTTCGTTCGACGAGTTCGATAGACAAGGCGAAGAGAGCCGCAGTAAAAGCAGCAGCGTTTGAAAAGCTTGTATTTGGTCGAAAGGCTATAAAGTTTACGACGCCGGAGTACAGGTTGCTGACCAGGGAGGAATGTCGCGTAGAAAAGTTGTGTTGTATGATATACCTGCAGAGCTTATGTGCACCTAGAGGTATACAAGAAGTTGGGAAGGCGATGCTACGAGTTTAGCGATGAAATGGTTGCTTGTCAGCAGCCCTAATCTGTGAGGAGAACTCGAAAATTCAAATCAGGATTACGATGATTTTTTCAATATACGAATCGTCGATTCCCATATATTTTATCTTCTGAAATTCAGTTGCTCACGTGGAGAAAGCACCGCTCCTGCCGTATCACCAGCGGCAAAAGATTTCTCATATCCAAGTGATGCCAGCCAGACATATCCCGACTGAGCAGCAGCGACTCTTGCAAATTCAAACGCCCATAATTTACTCCACAGAATATCCTATCTACGTCTATTCGTCCATACGATCAACCGTTAGGGTTTCTGTCCACAGATCTGTGGAAAAGATTAAATCGCGATGGTCTTTAGATATAACGCTGCTGTTAGACGGATGATCGTGCATCAGGATTGGAAAGATACATACATCGAAAATATGCACCCAGGATAACTTTCTCCTATGAAAATCGAGACTCCGAAAGTGGCTATATTAATACTGTATAGCGGAGAATGTCGATGATTCTCGTGACGCAGGTAAGCATATCAATTGCGACGGGTCCTGTTTGAGCGCGAAGCCTTAAACGCGATCGTCGTTATAATTCTCAAGAACGCGTTTTGCGTGACATACGACCTTCCGTTGACCCCCGGTGACCTTGTCCGAGGTCGTTCTCTACCCTCTAAGGTTTCCTCTCGACTAAGATTCCTGATTCAGGACTCTGTATACAACTACCGTGGAATCAAACTCATTGACATATTTCTTTCTTCCTTTGTCAATCTATTCAGGCAAAGCCCAAGCATCCGGCATATTTTTTTTTTTCAACCGGAAAACCACTAGTGTTTCAAGGCCGAATTATCCGTACATACATTTGCTTTTAATTTTTTTAATTCTTTTTTCACAACACCGATTTTAATCGGTTCCTTATTGTTTCCCTCGATTACGATGCAAATTACATGTATAATATAATCTATAGAAAATTTATAATTATTCGTTTGCGCATCCCGCGAATTATTGGAAGTCATTGAATCGTTGACGTTATATTACATAATTGTAATTGTATTATACCGCATATATCTCGTGTCTCCTACAATCGTTTTATATATTCGTATAGATATAATATTTTTCTCACTTCGTACCGACAATCGTTTCATCTAAAATGATTGGGTAATGGCCGTTGCAGCTGGTAATCTCACGAGCTTCGTACTAAAAGCAAGACTGCTACATCACGTTGACGAAGACAAATCGCGCGGCACACGCGAACCAGGTAATAAAATATATTTTATAAAATTCTAAGTTAAAGTCATGCACTTGCAATTCCTCATACATTATAATCAAATAGTCCCGCATGCACGCGCGTATAATTTTATGGCAAAAAGAGAGAAAAAAAAACATACTTCCTCCAAATGTACAATTTTAAATAAATTACCGATGAAATTATGTTATTACATAAACGATCCTCATAAAATCTATCACGACAACAATCATTATTATGGATAGTACTTTACAGAGAAATGACAAAAAATTATTATTACTAGAGAAAAGTATATGAGATGATTGTTTTTTGATGTTTATTGATTTCCCCCCTTATAGCCTAATCGGTTGTATAATTTCCTCAATTTATATATCCGCGTTCTTTACTAATTCATATCTACATAGAATAAATTATTCACACCATTAGTACTTATAGATGTAAAAAGGCAGAAAATTAATAATTGGGCGATGAAGTTTGAGGGAGCGTTGTGTTTGGGGTCCAGGTGTCCCGATAAAAGATCTAAATGCGCACAATTTTATTACATACAATCGTTTCTCTGGAGTCTAGAATATAGGGTACTATACCCTACATGTAATTATTGCATAAAGGTTAATCGTCGCTCTTCTAAACTTCGAGGCCGATTTGAATGCTACGCGAAAACACGACGCGACGACGACGATGACGGCGGCGGTTGCAGCTGATCGTGAACGATTAAACTTTGTATGTAGTTCTTATTATTATTATTATTATCCAGATCCGACAATGCAGACATATATAGTATTTATAGAAGACTGCATAGGGAGTACGACCGGCGATTGGTCAATTACGAATCGACGAGTACTTTTACACTATGCACGACTGCACTTTGCAGTAGCTGGTATACTTGATATAATACATTGCAGTTAGAAGTCTGATGCCATGCATGCACAAAAGATCTGAATATATAAAGTAAAATAGAACAGATGCGACGGGATTTTTTTTTAATAATTCATCGTACGTAGTTCGAGTGAATGTAGCAGAGCCCTTATATTTATATGATAAAAATATATTACAAAATTATAACGTTTAAATTTCATCTGTAGAATTATAGTCTACACCTAAATTATCAGATTGGATATCTGTTCGTTGAAACAGCGTAATTACAGGGCGAGATAAATCTCGCCTTTCACAATGCTCGGAAACTCTTCAAACATATCCTGATGCCGATCCTCCCACGGGACACACGCGCTTATGGTATGGAGCGGATTTTGGATCGATAGATCTAAATTTAAATACAGTCGATTCATGGTGAATTAAATAGCGCGGGTGCATTTTATAGGAACAGCTGTGAACGTTCTCGTTTATGATTATCGTCGCATTACACGAAGTCTTTGCAACGGTTAGAGGCACGGGGATCTCGGCAGATGTGCTCATTGTGCAGGAACAATTATTTGTACTACATACGTCTATACGTACTCAGGTATGTATTCTTACACACGTGAAATGAAAATGGGGGGAGGAGTGCGTGTGCCATTGTGCGGTATGAATATCCCTTTTTTCTTCAACAATTTTCACCCTGATTCGCAATCAATTTATTAAATTCTCGTTCACTTAATTTGACCAGAGTTTATGACGATACCCTACATATACATGAATTATTTTCAGAGGTCTTTGCATGTAAGTCCATAAAAAAAATTACGAACGTCTTAACTCTTATGATGTGCTGAAATTAACGCGGATTAAAATCACTTTCACGATGTCTTAAATTTTCTCGACATTTTTTTTTCTCCATGGATAAAAAATTGATTTTATGTACCAAGGACGCCGTAATTGCGAGTACTTATACAGATACATATTCCGTTTGTTAATTGAATGGGGAGTTAAAAATTATAGAGGCATGTAAAAAACAGATGAGGCGGTTAATTTAATTAATTTAACGTCTGCACGACTAATTTTAATGATTTGTTTACCCTCGCAGATATTATATTACGGGTTTTATCGCATTCATACGCTAGAAAATTATTTCAGATCGTATTTATCTAGAGATTTACGTGTATATATAAATATGGGTATGTATAATACGTGAATATAAGTAAGTCTATTCACATCACGATGAACTTTCTAATTAATTCGCATCGCGTTTTGAAACCAGCACAAAAATTAGTCACACGAATAATCGTTTGTTTAATGATACGAGTATGAGGTGCGCGTACTGTTAATTTTAATAAACAAATAAATCGACGAATATTCCGGTCGATATAGAAAAGAATTTTGCACCGCAAAATTCATATAGCTGTAATTAGAGAACGGAATTTGGGGAAAAATTTGTAAAATATTTAGCAAGATTATTAACGTTGTATATATGAATGAATGTATATAGTACACGACCAACTTTACGGTGGCTCAATGTAAAATACATAGAGCTTTGCGAAATTAGGTTAGTAGTTACGAAAAATTTTTTACTAACCCATACTTATAATATGAAAGACTTTTAAATGAACGCTGGACGAATAGACGTGTGTATTATAACGAAACTCGTATAGTGAAAAAGAAATAGAACAAAAAAAAAGGAGAGAGAGATAGAGAGAAAAATGAATTGCGGAAAGTTTGTTTTCTGATAATAATATTTAGAAATTATACCGTTCGTCGTGAAATATATATGGCTGTATATTAAATCTAGTTGAAATATTTCAGATAAAATAACTCGACGATGAAACTATAAGGTTAGACGGTTATCGGTTTATCACTCGTACGGTTGCCCGTCCTTCATACATGCCCTCGTAAGAAGCTGAACTTTAAGCTGCAGCAAACTTTTTGCAACGATATTATACATCGGTATACTTTAAAAAGCGATCGACAACGACATTGAATTTAAACTTCTGATTTCGCTATGATCCAACCGACATTCTCCAATATATTTCCATCATATATCGTCGTAGCAAGTAACGCGTGTAACCTGTTTAAAGTGTCGTCGATCAAAATTAATTAGAAAAAAAAACCGTGGGAAAAAGTGAAACACATGTAGGGGGAAAAAAACGATTGGAGAGAAACCGTCGATCAGAAGGGGACAGCGATAATGCGATGTTATGACGATTTCCAGTTACTTTATACTTTCGATAAAATTATAAAAAGCTCACACATTATAGAACTACACGTACAGCTGGTTCGATCGGCACGATGAGTAGCGCGGTTTCTATAATGCAGTGATTATCACAAAATGCAGTTTCCCAACGCATATAACGAACTCTCGCCCGCATAAATTACGATCTATGGATCGGTCTGTTTTGCAGAATAGCCAGAAGAGCGGAAGACGCGAATAACAAGCGCGAAACGTCATAGCTATACAGGGGGTTCCTCTATTTATTTCCTCGGCAACTTAATTCAGCTGCATCGGTATGATTATTTTTGTATTGTCACAGGTAAATTTTGAGCGACGAGGCGACCCCACTGCTTATACGTGGAACATTTCAGCAGGTGAATGTATTTTGTTCGCAACCGTAAAGTTTAATCGTAAGAAAATCGAGGCGCACGCTGCAGAACAGTATGGAGAATAAGTGAAAGTACCCCTAAGCCAATTGAAGGCAACAATTCCGTTCATACGGGTCTGTAACATACGCAACGGGTATTGATAGAAGCATCGTAAACGTGCGACGTTCGGTATAAAATAATTGTGCCAACGATATAATACGCTCGTTTAAAATCTCATTTCGACGACGACGACGACGACGATGATGATGATGAACGCGGCGCGAAGTAGTTCCTGTTGCGAGCTTTTTTTTTTATCTTATTTTCTTTTTCATATATACACTTTAACTCAATGAGATAATTAATCTTCACTTGATGGTGAATTTTACTGCACGTATATGAGAGTTCAAAAATGAAGGAAGAAGAAAAGAAATTGTCATACGTGTATCTATATGGATAAAAAATTCGTCCGTCGATAGATATGAGATTGAAAGTGAACGGGGCGATATACAAATTTTGGAATGAATTAAATTACGAATCACACACACAAACAGATATAATTATAACGTGATCTCTAAACTGATGTATTATATTTTTTACTAACATATGAAACGAATCTGTTGGTATTTTTTTTTTTTTCTTTAGAATTCTTTACTCTCGATAGGTACCTTATTGTTGTTTTTTTCTGTCTAGATTGGCTGACTGTATAGACGTAAAGAAATCGTCTCTCGATTTTATTTCAACGAAGCTGACGAGGAGTTGGCATGGTTTTTAGGTGAACGTGCGTTGAATATGGCTAGGTGTAGACGTATTAATATTATATTTTTATTTACCTCGCACTTGTCAATTCACGTAACGCGTCGGGTATATAGGTGCAAATGGGTGTCAAGCTCTTATTTAACTTGCAGTAATGATCAGACGTGTGTCGTTTGGCAGCTGTCCATTGTCTCGACACGCGATCGGGGGAAAAGAAAAAAGAAGAAAAACCAACAACGGTAAACCGTAACGATTGATTTTAGTTCAGTAGGACGTCCGCACCCACCTCTGCAAAGAGGATATACCTACTTCTATAAAAACGAAATCACTTTAACCTGAAATAAGGGTGCAGGTGGGTCATCCGATCGATCGAATCGATGAAAAATTACGTAACGAAGAAGGCTTACGCTCCCACGACACGTCAAAAGACACCTATTAAGTCTTCTTCCTTCACACGCTATACCCGCTGAACGATGACCTCAACTTTTGTTGGAAATTTGTTCTTGTACTCAAAAAAGTTAACGAGCACGTCTCCGTTTAAACGGTCTATACCTGCTTCTATGATAATATCGTGTCTACGAATCAATGTACATAATATTTTTCTGTTATCCTTTATCTCTTCTTCTTTCTCGTCTCGTCTATGAATGTAAGAATGAATTTTTCCGGTATAACGTCCGGACAACGCGGGTCGAGGGTTAGGAGAAGGAGGAGGAAAGTAGGGTTAAATAATGGACAAAGAAACGTTCCATTTTTAAATCTCGCCCGGATATATACGTAGAGGGCATATAGGAGCACCATTACAACGCGTTGTTTGAAATTCAAAAAGTAATAAAAGGCAGTCGAAGAGAACACGTATACGTATTCGAAGAGCGTACGCGAAGGCCTTCCAAATCTCACGTGACCGGAATCCAAACGGTATCTACCTATACACCCGACTACAAAAGTATACTAGAAATGAGAACTTCGTTTCAATATAATGGATACAAAAAAATTCTAATCGCAGCTCTGCATATTCCCGCGCGCAGGAAACAGTTTCAATCCAGGTCCAGATTATGCATATGAGGATGTAAAGGACGAAACAATTTCTGGCACGATGGATAACAACGCACGATATAATTATTTTCGGCTTTAAATTATATATAGGTATATAGACGAGGTTACGGCCGCTCCTAATACAAATGTCACAAGTCGTCCTCTCCGATTTTTATTTTTTTCTCCTCTTACGTGGTTAACGCGCATAGAGCAAAGGGTCCAGACGTGATTCGAATGGAAACTGTAAATTTAAAATTTTGGGTTACCCGCGTACAATATACTCGGAATACAACGATGCATCTTACGGCCTATCTTAATTTATTTTTACCATACCTGCGATCCTGCCTAAAATTTATCCTTTCATCTCCGAGATGGATTATTAAAGTAAAAAATATTCAAGGATCATGTGATTTAAGCGTCACCGACTCACTCGCTGCAGCGAGACGCGCAACAATCGATCTGCAATAATCCGCCACAAGGACATCAGAGGAATCAGATCTAAAGGAGTCTCAAGACTCTCTGTATATGTTTTAATTAAAAATCTAAAATCTAACGAAGTGCAGCAATTAGCGACCAATCACAGCTATACTCCGACTACACTTCACAAAATTTTTTAATACGCCACGTGCCAACGCGACGTCGTGACGCGCTGTCACGTGACCCTCGACCCCGGGCGTCGTTTTCTATGTGTGAGAAATAAAATGAAAAGTACATACATTGGGAAAAAAAAAACAAAAATTATTATTTGTGTGTGCAAAAAAAAAAAAATCGTGCATTCTTTCGGCGAATATTAAAATCGATATTGACATCATGAACGCAGAGATTTTGTAGAGAGTTCTGAATTGCTATGATTCGTAGAGGTATAATATGTATATCGTAGTAACAAGAGCGAGAGTGCACAGATTTATCATTATAGAAAGCGAGAAAGAAGTATGAAAAAAAAAAAAGAAAAAAAAGGTAGTCAGACAGCACTTAGCTGCGGGTAAAGATGTGAGAGGTGTACAAGTATGGGTAGAAATAGTACAGGAGTAGGATCGACTGGCATTCCATGCTCTTACGTAATCATCGAGTCAGGGTTTTCGTACGCGTATAACTCGTTCGAATCCCACACCGTATTATATTGTACGGGGATTACACGCCTTTGCCAGGCCTACTGATCTATCCGATCGTTCGATATTATGGTACGAAAGTACTGATATTATTAACTCATATTTCTATACTTTTTCAAGTCGCACGCAAGAACCAGCGGTATAGATATAGAATAGGTATCGAATCTTATGTGGGTCGATCTTTACCTCCGGGGTAGAATTTTCACTCTCATTTTTATCGATCCGATATGATTTCCACGGTTAATTTTTTAAGAACGTATTAATCTGCACGCCTTATAGCAAATTCTAGAAGCTTTTTAAATATTTTTGCTTGAATTTCACAGTTATTTCAACACCGTACGTTCCACTGCGGGGGTCGACACTCGACGATGGCTAAATTAAGGAATATTATAAGTGAAACAACTCGGAGGCAGCGCTAAAAATATGAACACTGCAGAGGCAATGACTTCCCTTTCCCGCATATGCAGATGTAGGGTATCCAAATCTTTGCCGCGCTGGCTACTCGTGGAAGTCGATTAAATTCTATCGATTCTTATACCGATACAATAATATTCTCTAATCGACACAAATTAATGTCTCGTCGTGCGGTAATCTAATGCGCGGGTGTTGCGAAAACTTGCTGTCCCAAGTGATTGACGGGTTGCCGGTGCTGCTGTTGCCCGCATAATCGCGGTTTTAACCTGTCCTAGTTTCGAGACAAAACGCTTGTAATTTACGTTAGGCAATTATCATAAACTATACGACTGTGTATATAATCAAAGGGTAATTATGATTATCGAGGGTTAAATAACTATAAAATTATTACCCCATGACGTGCAGATAGCGTAGTTTGCCTTTAATTTTGATAAACTCGTAAATAAATTGATAAAAATATAATTAATTGTATATCGGAATGTTATCGGAGATAACGTATAAAGTTACTCATTTTCTGAGTAAGTCGAAACAAAAAGGTGCAGTCTCAGTATTATTCTATATTATTGTGTCTACAAAAGATCGCCGGCGCGATTCTGCAGCGGTATAAATAAAAAGAAACGATTTTTTTATTCCACGCAGTTTATTACGTCAGGAAGAAATCAAACACCTCTGCATAATGTGTACCCTTCCGAGACTTACTCAGGCGAGATAAGAATTCTCGGGGAAATTCGTATGGAGATAAAATAATTTGCAAAGTCGTCGAGCCTATCAACATATAAAATCCGGTTTTTGCCCATTTTCTAATCCTGTGCGGATCCCGGTTTGGTTTCTCGATCGGATTGGATCGGAAGTCGGTGGGGCGTTTTAGCGCAGGGGAAAGTTTTGAGGATTATTCGAATACCACGTCGTACATTATAACGCAGGAGTGTCTTTTATGCTCGATGCTAATTGCTGTAATCGGGCGATAATCTTGTAAGGTTGCTTCGTGAATTTCGAACACATATTTGGTTTCTACTTTCTGGCCTAAATCGCTAGTTTTCAACTATGTACCGCACATTATATTATACGAATAGCGGATTGACTTTTCAACGTCCTTGTAGTCGACCCACGCTACGAAAAAGGTGCGGTTACAACGTTCTTCGAAACGCAAAGAGGATGTTGATAATAAAATCGGGTTAAACGAAACACGGGAATTCCATCGGCTTTCTACACTAAATACCAAAACCTTCCACGACAATTAATTACTGGTCAAAACTAAACGTACATTTAACTTGATTAGATGTACATAAATTCCACACATCGCAATTACCGTTTACACATCAAATTGTTCCGCAATTTTCAGCTACATCGGATTGAATTGATAAAAAAAATAAATACAGAAAGAACAAGATAGCGCGCGACAAAGGTTGTAAAAGAATTCAAGACAAGTATGGTATTTTTGGCTTCGAAAATTGACGGAGGAATAACCGATTCGAAGGACGACAGCCTAGCTACTCCGAAATATGTATACGGAGGTGTCGTGAAAATTTATCGCGATGAAGAATCTGCAGCGTTACCTTGAAAATACTTTTTAAGAAGAAGGTTCGTTACAGGTATACCAACCGGCGTTTTAACTCGCTTTAAATGTTGCCACGCGAAGGTGGGTGTCAGGTGACAAAAATGGATGCGATGCTCAGGGTGTCACTGGCTCCGGTTCACACAACAGCTAGATAGAAGACGTCGTGTGCGATATTCTTTGCGCCGTGCATTGACGTCACGCGGCACGCGATTAAAGGTAGCCTTGGTGTGGAATTTTGCATATCGATAAAGACAAAAAATACGAGATAAGAAAAATAAATAAATGAACAAAACGTACGAGAAGACCCGCGTTCCAATCTTTGTTCAATCTTCGGAGAGTGTATAGTAGGTATATTCGAACCCGCCTAAAGAAGCTATTCTCGCTGGACCAGATTATACCTCCGATAGACTTTTCCTGTTTTTTTTTTCTTTTCTCCCGCATTCACGAACGCGAGCCGAAGTCAACGAACTTTAGCTAGGCGACGAATTTCAACGCCTAAAATTATATCGTGGATAATTTTTTATGCGGTAGATAATATTCTTTAGTTTATAACGCAGTCAATCAACGGCTCGGAAAATAGCTTGAGAAATTTTTAGACGATGAATATGACGCAATGAAATTTCCGAATAACCGATCTACCACCAACGTGCATATGCAGCCTAGATATACGCTGAGAGGCGGCAAACTTTACGGTGCTGCAAGTTGCGTTATGGTAAATATACGAATAGAGATTCAAGTTTTAAAATAACTGTGTATAGAAGAATAACCACAGAAGTTCTTAAGAAAGTAGGTGTAAACGAATTTCCTTGTAAGATAGCAACGCGTGTTTGGTTAATTAAATAATTAAACAAGCGAAGATTCATCTTTCGCTTCATACAGAAAATGCACAATAGCGATCTTTGTGTATCTACAGTACGTGCCGCGTTCCTTTGAGATATAAAAATAATATCCGAAAGGAAAAATAAGCACGAGGCAATCAAAGGAAAGTGAAGGAAAGGTAAAAATGTACAAGATTCGTGATCACGTGACGCACGTACGCGGCAATTTATCGGAAATTTTTTGTTAATTTTAGACCTGCGAGCAGCAGCAATATCGTCTCGTGTCTTTTTCCTTCGGACATTCGAGTGGTGATTCAGTATTTAAACTTCGATGTAACCATAGGGGATACCCACGCGGAAATCAAACCGCTGGATCGAATTGAATATCCCGTTGGATCGAAACCCCTTAAAAACATAGTCGTGAATCGATCAGCCCCCGTTATAATTTATCCCTGAAATAAGCATAGAGAACTATACATCGACATATTAAAGCTCTGAAATTCAACAGTTATTATAGAATCCTCGAAGTACGAATGTTGAATAAAAATTTTTTACAATCGACAATCTCAGTGCAGGACGAAACTGGCCAACTTTTGCATCGCATGATAACTCACTTGGTTTAATCTGGGCACGGAAGCGGATCTTCCGGTGATATTTCTACGACGAAGTTGGCGTGCCCGTTCCCTGTCGCGTCTAGTGCTCTTTTCGTCCTGTCGGGATAAAAGTGGCGTCCGAGGACCTTCTTCCAAAGATCGTACGCGAAGTAAAATACATCCCGCATCTTCATCTACACCAGCAACTGCGCTGCACCGCATTCCATCGGCAGTTTCTTGTTCGTTAAAAAAAAAATTATATCGTTCCACTCCGATTTCCGCCTGGCGCGATTCCTCGAGGGAATTCGAACGCCTCACTCCCGCTTCGCCTCGGCGCCGCACAGGATATCGTGCGAGACGCCGGGCGTCCGGAAAATCATAAACACTCAAATGACTCGAGTCAATTTCCGATCTTAGAGAAGAAGGTCTGGCTTTAGTTCGTCTCTGATTTCTGGAGAATCGAAGTACCAGACTCTCGTCTCCCAATTTTTTTCCTTCTTGGGGATCGGCGTTATCGCGTAAAGAATTTTCATACGAACGCGACCGGCCCGCGTCAAGAACTGTTTCGTTCGTATCGGCACACCGCCGCACAGCTATCAGTCGACAGCAGTTGGCACTGCCCCCAGTTTCCTCTTCGGTAACCAGCATCCGAAATAGCTGAAATTTGACGTCATCCAAACGAACGATACCAGCGAAAAATCTCAGGGGTATTCTTCTGACGGACCGTTCGTTCCCACGTGAGCGATAAAAATGACATCCGCAAACGCCGCACGAGAGTAATCCTCCCAAACAAATTATTATTCGATCCTCAAACGATCTATGTTTTATTTCAACAATATACGACTATATCTAACGATTGCATTTTACACCGTTAGATAAATCGTAACACTAGAAATCACCAACGTTTTTAAGAAAAAAAAAATCACTTTTTTGGGGTATAACGTCAGCAACACTGTGGAACCGATTAATTCCAAAACTGTACTGCACTTATTGCTGCTATTTTTCCCCCAAACCCCCTTGCACTTTGAATTTAGACACACTGACGTAGGTCGGGACTATACGACGCCGACGACGACAGAAACCGGAGAAACGAAGCAAACAGCCTGCGCGCGAGCCGCTGTCCTACTGATTGTGAGTCGTGCGGCAAGCTGGATTCCACTCTCGCTATCCGACTGCCGTAGCCGTATATGCGTGGTGCTACGCCCCCTCCGCACCGACCAATCGTTACCCGGAGCAGCGTCGAAATCGCATAATCAACAACGTTTATCCATCACAAACTAGATCGTCAAGCAATCTCGATAAGCATTCCCGAAATATCATCCCTTGAGGAGGGCAATTTTGAATCAAAAAAAAATTCCAAAGATCACGATACGCGATTTGTTACGACCTTCCGGAAGATAATATCGTCCGTAATCATTCGATTTTGAGAAGCTGTTTGAATTGCAATAAAAATACGTGTAACGCTGTATCAAATCTAATAACATTACTATACTAATACATGCTGCAGCTTGGAAAGGCGATCGGATCGATCTGTTAGGCAGGTTATTAATTCTGCACATGTATGGCACGTGACCGATCGCTATATGGCATTCACTTCCTTCGTGGTCAGTGCAGATCGAATTATATACCTAATATACCGGCGACTACTCGCGGTCTTTCGCAATAGATTATGTGTATAGTATTTTAGAACTGGATCAAACAATTTTTTTGTATAGCAAAGACCATAATTTCTACCGCAAATGCGAAACAGCTGGGGCAATGATCGCCGTTGTAATTCTTCTCTTTTACAGAATGTATATCGTATATAGTTTATATTGGCATCGAGTACCAGTTACTTTTTTTCTTTTTTTAATCGCAAGTCATGTTCTTGAACTCATAGAAATCAAGTACTACCTGAAACTTTCAAGTCCCTTAGCCAAACGCATACGTCTAGATTTGTGACGACGAATAATACGTGCAGCTATTATATAGCCAGCTTTATAGCAGCTGCTGACGGAAATTAAGGTTGGGTCAATTTTTGCAGGCCTAGCCAAGAAAACCTTCCAAGTATAATTCGTACGCAGGGGGTAAGCTGCGGTAACTCGAGGCTAATTATATTCTCGTACCTGGACACGATTTCTATGAAAATCGAATCACAGAATGAATGTGTATTATGATCGAAGTGTAAATGCAGAACCAATCGTCGAATGCAAATTTCGCACGTATATTATTTAGAATCGTGGTCTGTTGCTGGATTTTTAAATTCAAGTTTTGCGGTTGATGCATGAATTTTCTTTACGTCGAATATTAGCAATCGGCGGAATTACGTAATCGATGATTAAAAACCGTTCGATAGAGCCCGCCTTTCGAATTCCTCTATAAAGACACAGTGCGATAGGACGTGGTGGGGGGCACACGTTATACTTCCATCTGATATCATATAATACACCCAGAATCTGCACTTTGGACAACTGCGACAAAAACTTTAACTGCGGTAAACAAAAATAAGAAACTTTATACGGAACAGAAAACGAAGCCAACACAACTATAAACGAACGTGAGCCAATGCCTCCGAAGGATAACTTGGCAATTTTGCCGACGTTATAAGAATCGTCGTCGTACGATCGCAGGTAGGTAGGTAGGTAGGTAGGTAGGTATAATGGTTAGTCGTCGTTGCATTCCACATAGTTTTGATCACGTTCACTCGCGTTGACCTATAACTGAACGCGAACCTGTTTTACACGCTTCGATAAACCAATTCGTATACTTATATGCCTCATATTTACCTTATACTGTGATAATCACCGTGAAATGGCGGTGTGAAAATAAAATCTACGCAATAAACTAGCTTTTCAATTTTCAATGGAACAATTTTCCCCAAAATTTACCGGTCTTCACGTATCCTACGTTATAACGGTCTACAGATTTTTAGAATTCTTCAAATTCCTCGATGATTGCGTGCCGAACGTGTGTGGGTTAAAAAACTCTTTGCCCTTTCTTTCTTTCTCTTTTTTTTTCATTTTTACTAAATCGGTTGACGTTGCCTAAATTCCGCTCGATGAGTAGATATAGTTAAATAAAAAAAACAAAATAAAAAAGATATTGAATCAAATGAAAATTGTTCGGAGTGATTGGAAATCTCTTCGAAATCTCTATAATATATATAGCGAGCACATATCTAATCGCGACCTGGTTTCTCTTTTTTCCATTTATTTATTATACTATTATTAATTTTTTCTTTTTTGGAATGTAATTCTTTGAACGCGACATTGTCCGATAATTGTATAAACGGTCGTCTATACTATAATACCGGACTAATCGAAGGAAGGCAGAATGAGGATCGGATTATGGTCAATAATTGGTCTTGCTGGACGAGTAGTGATAGCGACACACACACATATTAGGATGGACATATATTGTTTGCTCGAACGAGTGTTTGCGGAATGTTGATGAGGGTCGTTTTAAGAGAATGATGAAGACGCGAGCTGTATATAGGAGCGAGGTTCAAGGGTACGTGAGATACTCGCCTCACTCTCGAGCTGGCCTCGCTGCATTTTTTTTTTTTCATAAACTGCTGCACCGTTGCATCGGTTCAAAGATCAGTTTCGCGTACAGCTGACGATTAGACCTCTTCTACTGATGAGAAATTAACGACTTAATCACCACGCTGCACGCGTCTTTGAGCCTCCGGACGACTTGACCGAGCAAAAATTTTTGGTGTCCCGCAATTATTAGCTTTATTAGCGGAATCCGAGATGCTGAAAAAATTCTCTACAAGTTAATTCTCAGAGGAGCAATACGCAGAGATTTTATTATTTTGAAGTTATGCAATGAGACGCGAATAACACCCATGTACCTGTAAAATGAATTTATCCTATTCGCGAATTCTTCGGCCAATGAACGAGTTTCGGGATCTCTGATATGAGTAATTCTTTCGATTTTAAAATAGTAGAAGACACTTGATTGGACGAACGTCCTATAAAAATATAAACACATTCTATTCGCGAATTGTTCGGCCAATCGACAAGTTTCGGGATCACCGACACGTAAGTTATTCGATGGGATGAACGCCTACGTAAAAAATAATCTCATTCTATTCGCCAATTGTATGGCCAATAAACGAGATTCTGGATCTTTGACACAAGTAGAATGAAGTTTCTTTTGATTTGAATATCGTAAGCTTAGATTTCAAATAATATTACTAGAATTCAGGATTGAAATTTATTATTATATTCAAATATAGGATTATATGGTAAAAGTTTACATAAGAGGTATCGATCGTTGTGTCAATTTTCGCAGTCCAGATTCTCAGGGTGAAACTTTCCTCATAGCTATGAACCTGCGCCGAAGGAATTGAATGCACATTTGTATTCGCATTTCATTATTATACGCGCGTATCGATTGCAAGAGGATATAGATCTATATAAAGTAATGCGTTATTGTCTCCCAGAGAAAAGGGGATCGGAATTAACGAAGCCATTAATCCTACAGTTTGAACCACAGTCGACGATCTCCAGTTGACAGTCAGGAAGAAGTAAAACCGGCTCACAATCAGTTGCTTTTTTCACGGAACACATTATTTCGTAACTCGATTGAAAACAACCGCGTGCGTCCAAATTTAGACTCATAATTTATCAAATCTAATGCAATTTTTTTATCGGATCGTGTTGAGGATACCCGCAGATCAATAGAGTTCGGCTGAATTTTTTCAGGAGTGTTGTAAGAGCAGCAAAAAATGTTATCACATATATTGTCACGATAGTACATCAGGGGGATCTAAAATCTGAGCACGTCTTTAGTCAGGTAATAGAATTCAGAGGCTAGTCTTTGTATATTTCGCATTTACATCGTAACGCCGACCTCCATTGCTGCAGCAAACGACCTCCATTCATGCAATATGGGATAACGGTTTCCGCGTAGGTGACTATAAGTTAAAACCCATGCATAGGTACCTACCCACTATATTGTTACAAATATACGTCGGTCTAATTGTACGACATCTTTAATTACCTGCAAAACATCGATCGCTGATATTTTTCTACACTTTCCCATATCAACGATACGAATCTGTGAAATCTATTACTAGCTTGTGGTGTACGTGATAAAAAATGACGTAATAATATCACGAGAACCAGAACAGTACCGAGTAAGTATAATTGTAAATACATAACTTGCGTGATCCGAATGACGAATATGGACAGGCATTCGATGATATTTCTGGTATCAATTAATACACTGGTGGTCGACAAGGACAGACGTTCGGTGATCAAAGGCTAACTATATCCACTATACCGATGCGTATCAACGCATGCCTATAGAAATAAACACACACATTTCGAAGTGTCGAGTTTCCTTTTTAGTACAACGTAGCGGGCCTCTCATAAACGCACCACTGGCAACTTTACCTACGTGACGTGATTTCTTGACCATAATACAGCATAGGTATGGCAGGTATAATTATTATATGGGAGAACGCGGGTCAAATCGTTATTCCCCATAAAACCGTCGTCCTATAGCCAGATTTTTTGCTTTTTTTATTTTAGTAGATGAATTAAAAATTTCAAGATATGTATAAAAAGAATTCGTAGGCAAATGGTAGGAGAGAATTCAACAGTTAGGATTTGAGAAAATTCTATATACTTGTCGAATAATTCTGAAGAGTCTTTATTATTCGCGATTTATAATTGTTTCATTCCGATTCAGAGCCAATAAGTTATTATCCTCTTACGGGTAGGTATATAATAACCGATGAGAATTGAAGGTACATAACGTATATATAGGTGGTTGTATATCGCGTAATTCTCGTATCTTTGAGGCGTGGCGAAGTGGCGAACGTATGAATTTGCTGCACACGGGCGGTGAAGATAACAATTTACGAACTTGCAGAAGATATTGACTCAAGACCAATAAAAAGCATACAAAAATATAGCTATCCAAGGAGCATGAGGGAAGAAAAAGGAGGTGCGGAGAAGAAGGAGGATGACCTGTGTAATTATTAATTATAACCGATTGATCGTTATCGGAGAAATATAATTTCAAAACGAATCATTACAAATGGTGTATATAATGAATATAATATCTTTCTATCCGCGAATCGGCACAAGGCGGGCATACTCGTTACACCCGACCCGCACCCATATTTGCATTTAATAAAGAAATTGTAAGTTTTGAAATCGGAATTATTAAGGTCAGACTCTTTCCGATAATGAATTTCATTCGTTAATTAATTCGCAAGAAAAAAAGAAGAGAAGAAAAAAAAGAAAAGATAACCAGCACGCCGTAATTATACACTCTGCGTTGCATGATATTCATATAATAATGTGTGCAGGTAATTAGAAATGATCGGAAATGTCGTAATTAATGATTATAAGGTGAGGATGTAATTGTTACATCCTTTTCAGCCATGCCTACCTATACTAGGATATAAACCAGATTCGACTTTCGTTTGAAATAAATAATAATGTAACACCTAGTTGTACATTGCGTACGCACGAGCACGATACGTATAAAACGAGAACCGTAAAGTGGAACGTCGCGGTTTGCCTTTTACTGTACGTTTTTCACGCAGCGAAGGTCGTTAACACTTTTGGCAATAAATCACTACGAGGAAGAGAAGAGAAGCAGCGGCAGCAGAAGCACGTAAAGGAAGCGAGCAATCTTAATGCGCGATAGCTGCGATCCTCGCCGGTTCAAGTCGAGCTTAAAAGTGCCGCTTTTCGTACGTGGCAGGCTAATTATTAATCGCGATCAATTAATTAGATGCACCGACGGCTCGCGAGTCACATCCGCAAAGAGGTCATCGGGTCAGAGAATCGGGACGATCGTATATTATCGACATCCAATTTGCTGGATGAAATCAAAGAGTATGGGGTCTGTTCATAAACGTTCTTCGCAGCAATAAGGGCCTGCAGGGGGCTTGATTCCGAACTTGAATATCATATAAAAACGCTGATTGATAAAGAAAAAAAAATCAGCGTGTAATCCGGGCCTAATGAAATGGGTGAACCTCGTTAAAGTTCTGATTGCAATTTATATATCGCGTGGGTGTCGGTGTTTGAAGAACAAAAATTATAGAGACCTCCGCAAGCATGCAGCTGTCTGCAGTGCAGAAATTCAAATCAGAAGCTCGTGGTAATTTCTGGTTAACTTTTATCTGCGGTATTCCATGCTGATTGAATTCCTTCCTTCCTTCCTTCCTCCTTTTCGAGGTAATAAACCAAGTTGAGTTGAGTTCTAAGTAAAGTTGCTAGACGTGCATTCCTAGTCGTGTAGGTATGCTATGCCGCAGTATGCGCCGCTCTCTGATTGTGATATTGAATAAAATAATTGCCTCTATTATCGGACGCGGGGGCGAGTAGTGCGGGTGTTGAATGGGAACTTTAAAACTATTTCAATTTACGCGGCATTCAACATTGCATCGCCGTTTTAGAGCGTCGATCCGATGATTCTTCAGCGCAGCACTAGGTGGCGGCGCCTGCAAGGTTTCTGTTCTGTTCAAATCCCCGAGCTTTTTTAGCGCAGCGATCTTAGCGCACGTTACACGCGGGACCTTTCAATCGATCACATTTTTCGACATTTAAGGATTTTTATCCCGAGATTAACGAGCGTCGCATGAATCGCCAGAAAATGAGTTTGGGAACCTCGTTTCTCTAGGGTTTTTTTTTCTTTCAACAATCTGGGGCTAATCGATTGTTGATTATTCGCCGACAGTGAGGCCGAAGAAAGCTGATAAAAAAAATCTCTCACCATCGATGTGAAGTAAAACTTCTCAAAGTCACGTTCGTGGATTCTAGCAGCCGGTAGGGTGGTGGCTGCGGGTCTGGAATGCCTCGACAAAGTTTCTTCACCCTTTTTGCAGAGCCAAGAGAGAACCTGAAATAAAAATCGGGAGATGATTAGTTTAAATTTCTAAAAATTTTGGTACATCCAAAAATGGGACGATACATGATGCGCGACGGGTATAAGACGTCGAGGAGGAGAATTAAGAAGGAATTGTGGAGGTGGTTGATGGAAGAGGAAAGTTTATGCCGCGGGATATAATCCAAAGAAATGCAGGAGAGAAGAAGGAGAAGGAGAAGAAGAGATGAGGAAGAGGAAAAAGCGAGAAGAGGTGCCTAGGCGAATCTCGACTCCTGCACACCCGACTTATACTTAACCAGGTCACTCGGGCATGGCTCTCGGGAGACCATCACCCTGCGTTTGCCCTGCAGGCGAACTTGGCGCAGGACAAGGACCGCAATATTTCTCACGAATACCTCGACACGCGCACCCACATTGCCACATACACGACATGCATCATATCTGCCTCAGAAATGACTTCGCCTCGTTTTTCAATCACTTCAAATATTTCCCATTTGCCTGACCGGCTACAAACGCACATCGAGAGTGAAACTAGGTTACAAGTACAACCGAATACGCGGCTTACACTAGACCGTTTATATACGAATATTATACATATAGTAGCCAGATTGTCTCCCACGGGATTTTTTTTTTTTTATTACACATGTTGCAACAGGATTTGCATTCTCTTCATACGACGCACCGTTAAAGACAAAGGTATCAACGTCAGCAAAATATATAAGCTGTACCTGATATCCTGAGCTTTTGAAGAAGCCGCGTATAAAAACCGCTTTCCGCACGTCAAGCTTTGCATTATATTCATCTCGTGTACATGCGTATATAGTTATATGTATGTGTCGAGTATATAAATGATGTCCCGCGTAGTATTTATTATTTGAAAGATTCCCAAGGTTCTTAACCCTCGTAGCTTCAGCGTTTGCGCGGGGTCATCGGGACGTCGTAACAACTCAGCAAAATCACCTGGTAAATTGGTGATGAGGTTCTTCACCGCGAACGCGCGCGTATTATATCTACTTATAATATACTCACTCTTGTGAATGTAATTCAAAGTATCCGGAAACTAGCGGTTTGTAATTCGGCTAACTGCAGATTTACCCCATCGAATCTGATCGGTCAGATAGAAAGTACAAACCTTACTTATTGGCGGAATCGGATTTCGACTGGTTACCGGCAGTTATAATATCTTCGAGAATTGAAATAATTCAGTATAACGGTCTTTTTTTTCATTCTTATTTTTATTTTTTAATTCTTTAACCACATGGGGTGGATTTATCGAGTTTCGTGTATACATAATAATACATGCATATACCTCTATATGCACGCGATTGATTTATCGTATCTGGTTCGATGTTATCGCTCCAAAATGTTGCAACAACGTTCAAGCGACCGCCGCTTTCCTCCTTTTATACACACTTATAATTCCGATCGGGGTTTGGTTTTAAACTAATGGCATCTACGAGCAACGACGTACGCCGATCCAAAGATCGTTTCTCGTTCGGTTCACGCGGTAGTTCGCCCACGCCGAATCGACTCGCTATCATTCAACGTTTCCCCGTACCTTATATGCAACCCACACATGGGTATCTACGTATATTTCTCTCCAACGCGCTGCACTTCGATCACCATTCAATGCGGTCTACTAAAATAATGATAATAACCAAAACAATTGTATCAATGAACGAGACCGACTCCGACGACGTCGTAACCCGATATCGATCGCACCTCTATACACTTCTCAACTAGATCCGCTGCAGCGTGCAGCATAACCATACGGGTTGACGTACGTTCCGAAGTTTCGCCGAACAATTTGTTACGTTATACGAATTTATGCAACTAAAGATCCAATCTCACGATTGCAGATAGAAATTTGAATATTCTCACGCATACGTTACACGAGCGGCTGTGTAACCGATTAATAAATTTTTTTTTTATTCCCTTTTGACACTATATTACTATACACGTTGTAATGTTTTACACGTCTAGAAAGTGCGAGAGTCTAGTTAAAAGTGATTAATTACGGAACGTTGAAATTTTTATCCTCGCAAAGATATTATACACATGTGGGACAAGTTTATAATAGGATATAATAAGAAAAAAAAAATCCAGAGATATACGAACGATAATATCTTGTCCTGATTTTGACGAAAAAAAAATTCGGGGTTGCGAGCAAAGCGAGAGAGAGAGAAAAAAAAAAGAAAAAAAGAAAATCCCCCGCCGAATTACGTTGTAATAGTTATATATACTATTATTACTTCACGTTTCAGGTGTATAAAGCGCGCGTCGTTAATTAACGCCAGACGTCGCGACGTCTGGTGCTGTACCAGGAGCACCGGCAAGAGTTTACCTACCCCGCCTTACTTGCCCTCCCCGACCAACCTATTAACGAGGAGACGATTTACTCCTAATAAAACAAAAAGGAAAAAAGAAAAAAAAGACGCGTGTAATATTTTACGAGCCGAGCAGTTTCTTCTCGCGCTCCTTGTAAGGACTTCTCTCTTCTCTATACTGCAGCAGCATCCAGCCGTGTCCAGTTTTAACTCGTAAAAAACCGCATAACGTCTCCCTTCGTCTATATGCTCAAAGGAGTTGTTATCAAGTAGCATCAGTGACATTTTCATGTGTGTAACGCGATCGTTACTTTTCTTTCATTTATATATTTACCGCGTTTTTATACTTCGGTTCCAAGAAAATTCGTTTTTGGAATAATAGTTCGACTGCAACTCGAGAGAGACGTACCTATATACGAAGGAAAAATTTTAAACAAAGTAAAATAGAATTAAAAAGAATAAAAAAAAACCGGAGAGAGAATGATAATGTTTACGGCTTTGAAAAACGACACACGTTATACCTACAGGATATTTTCTTTTCTAGCTGCGGTATAATAAGCTGAGAACTGAACCTTGAAGCGATAAGATAAGCAAAACTTTAGAGATCCTCTTCAGAGTCTTTGGCTCGCCATTACATCGTATACTATGCATATGTAATGCATGTAACCCTTCGAGTTTACGTTTACCTGAAAGTTTAAGGACCTTTCCTCGTATCGTTGCTAGACTACAAGGGTATCATTGTTCTCCCTATATATTCGTGTATTATACGGACAAGACTACAATGCGGGGGCGCGTATAACAAGTCGTATACCGCGAACTAAAATTTAACCATATTATACTCTTCAAAGGAGGTGTTTATCAGAGTTTAGATTCTATAACGCGCTGCTATGGTAAAATTTACATGGAAAGAGAATTTCAAAATCAATTGATAATCGACTCACATCTGCGGGCCTTTGAATTCTCGGCGAATCAACGGCGTACATAATATTATCGTATAATTTATATTATGTACCGATAAATCTGCACATGTATCTGCAAGGTGGCCTTGGCTGAGATCCGATCCCTTCCGGGCCAAAAAATTAATACAGTTCACATTACCACCGCGTTGCATACGAGTACACTGGTATCTACGGAGAACAAGTCGCAGGATTAAATTTATCCTCGGATTAGCAAAATTCAATCTCGTATATCACATTTCACAAAATTATTTCATCACGATTTCGATGTACCTTCAAAAAAATGATGGGAAAAGAAGAACTGACTCGGAGATGACGAATATAAACGGGAGTTCACTTTCGTCGACGCGTGAAGACGTTTTTTTTACTTCGGTCGCACCCGCAGCTATTATTGTGTCACTTTATATTGTCACCGGTGAGGAATTAAATCGCGCGTGGCGTTTCTCGGATCACGAGATCTCTTTCGTAGAGAGAGAGAGCGTTCGGATGCTGCGACCGCGAAAGACTCACTGGTGTGGACCAGCTGCCGCAATCTCTCGGTGCCCCGGCAATGGGCCCCCCCGACGCCGGGCGAGTCCCAAGACTCCGAAAGCCGCGGGTGTATTTTATACACATTATACTCGCCATACGCAGATATATCGGTGTACGTGTACGTGTCGTACATGGAAAGGTACACGCGTCGTTGCAGGTAAAATTGAGTCACTCAAGAGTCGAAGACAACCCCGACGAACGCGGACGGGAGGCTGGAGAGTGCAGGTGCCGGATTGGTTTCTTTCGCTTTTTTTTTTTTTCTCTTTCATTCTGTTTTCTTCTCGCAACCATACAGGCGCGTACACCTAACGCAATTGCGGTCGGTGATCGTAAATCATTGTCTTTACCTTGACGCCCACGCTGCACTAACCGGAAACTTGTTTCTCAATTGCATATCGCTCTCGGGCAGATATTATTGACTGGGAATTAGTCGGGTTCATCGATTCTATTGTCAGATTATACGCGCTGAACGATGGGGTCTAGGTCTCGGTGAGACGCGGAGTCCATACAGAGCGTAACAATTAGCATACCTACCGGGGCGTTCCGGCAACCTGCGTGTCCGCGGTTACATTATATTGGCAAATGATCTCTTGTTACACTGCAACGAATCTCGCGACATTCATAGGCATAATTCTACGAATACGGTGAGTCACATTATAACTCGAAGGCTTACGAGTCGGGGGTCGCATTAACGCCCGCGCGTATATAAAAGTCGTGCAAATGTAATCAGGTAAAAGGTATATAAAATAAACGCCTATGTAAAATGCACACCTATCTATCTACCTCCGCACCGCAGTATCTATACCGATTCTGAGAGTATAAGTAAAAAATTTTGCCCAAAAGAAGAGATAAGAAATTCGTTGCGTAGCGAAAGAATGCCCGGGGTAGAAGGATGCAAATTTTTTTTTAAGATGGCCGCAGGAATGCGGGACGAATAAAATGAAATAAAATAAAAGAAAAAAGGACAATAAGTAAAGTAAAATAAGAATAATAAAAAAAAAAAAAAAAAAAAAAAAACAACGATGATGATTTTTTTAAACCGTGGCCCGCTGCGGGGCTCTGAGGATCTCGCGACCCGCATGAGTAAAGTGCAAACCTGCAGCGTGCACATATACTCGTCATGGTGTTTGCAAAGTGCGTGCACGTACTTTTTTATAATATATACAATATTTATACACAGGTATATAACGCTCGCATACTGTAAGCCCAGGATTTAATCGAGGGACGTCTCACGTTTGCGGAATGCTCAATCACAGATCGGCCGTCTCGATATAATAAGAGTATACACCCGAAAGAAAAAAAAAAGAAAAAAATAAAAAAACGATAACGAAATTCCTCCTGCAAAATTATGATGCACCGGCAGCTATGCAGCAGGTGCGACTTCGAGTTCCGGACAAGATAAAGAGGGCCACGGTGCAGAAACGAGGTATGTAAGAAAATATATCTCTGCAAAAATTCTCGGAGTAACTAAAAAAGGGAATAAAAAACACTATCGGTGTAGAGATATTTTTCAGAAGGTACCTACGCACCGGTGAGTTTTGAAATTCAAGGCGATCGTATAATTCGTGGAATGGGATGAGAAGAAAAAAAGGATCGAGGAGGATGGATCGAAAAAAGATAGGGAAAAACCGTGGCGTACGTTGCATAATATCAGACGTATTGCTGATTAGATCTGTCTGTCGGTGTATCAGCCGGTCGTAGAAACGCATCAGCATCAGCATCAGCAACAGCAGCGATGGAAGAACGTGACGTTGACGGACAGCTGCCGGCCGTCTCGACGGCATCGTTGCAGGATTCGTTATATTTCACTTTCGAAACCTACGTGTTCGTAGCCGATGCATACGTACTTACTACTCGGTATAAGGTGTATCTCTGCAGAGGCCCTTGACGACTGGTAACGAAAAGTCTAATCTCACTTGGTTACACTTACAGTCCGCGGTGTAGATAAACTACTCGGAATAACGTGGTACCCACGCGTTGCTACGGCGTACGAGGATCGATATTCGATCCCATTACGATCATCGCATTCTAATAATTAGACGCTACCAACGGACTCTAGACTCGGCGCAGTCTAAACACGAGGCAACGCGTAAGATCGAAGGGTGTTCATGGGAGAGAGCTGAGAATCGCTTCGATTCCACTAATTATTATTCCAGGGTTCGTTCACCCGCCCGAAAGTCCAAAAGGTTCTTTACACAAAGGAGAATGAGAATAATGATACTCGATGCGTTGGAACGCGCGTCGATCCTAGGAAAAAAGTTACAAAGACTGTATAACAGTGTATTTTTCTGAAAATACACGTCAACTTATTTCATTCTCCCCTGCAGAGCGCATGTCGTATGTATACCGCAATGCTGATAATGACACAAACACAACTGTAGATACGCATAACGAGGAACGCGTCCTAGAAATCGGGCCCCGAGGTATAATTGGTAATTACGTGGTAGATTACCGTGGATAAAATAAAACCGTGGATATTTATTTACATAATTTCCGTAAGTCGGTAATTTCGCAGTCATAATAATCGCGTAGCAATTTTTTCAATAGATATATGTGTGCAGCGTATATCCACATCGGCGATTGGTTAATATACGTCACATTATACATCAACCGTGCACCTTGTGCACATCGTCAGCTAATTCTTACCTATAATATAGCCGCGCGATCGCAATTGCATCGAACGTATATTTTACTCGACTACTTCGCTCAAACTTATCGACATCCCATTTTATATACCCGTCGATTATTACCCTCTAAGGTACTGCTGGGTACGGACTCCTCATTACATCCAATCAATGCATCCATCACCCCAATCCACGCCCCATCTTCGTTCGTCTCTTTCACATATACGTACCTATATCGCGGTGCAAAATACGAAATGTAACTATTTCAAGAAATAAAGGCCCGAAAAAAAAGAGGAAAAGAAAATAAATGAAATGGAAAATTGTCTGCATGGTTATCGAGAGCCCGAGACTGACTGTGTGTATAAGTAAATACACGGTGCACGTGAAGTTCCACCATCTCTAGGTATAATTTCGCGTAATAATTTCTCGAATACCATCAGCCGGGTGAAATATCAGATTGTTTAAACTTCTTTGTACTATTGTTCAAGAAGCGCATATGATCGTGCACCGGGTATGTTTTCAGGGCACCATACCTTCGTACCTACTATACTTCGGAAACGCGTGCTCGAGGCAAGCGGCTTCTTTTGATCTGATAAGAGATGCGTTGGGCATAGGCAACGAGGGCAAAGGAACTTATTTTTCCACCGTTGTTTCTTTCTCCACATACACTTTTTCCCCCCTTCTGTTATTCAGGTGCATCATCGTAGTTTGTACGTACGCAAGAAGAATACCCGCTCGCTTATCGCGTCTCGGAGCTAAATATCGTATACTAAACGTCGCGGTGGTTCACTCTACTAAAGAAGAAAAAAAAAAAAAAAAGGATCAAACACTGGCTTTTACGTTAAATCCTGATCCGGAGAAGGGAGAAGATCCATGGGAATTTTATGATCTATGATTAGAATTCTTTGGTTAAATTTTGGGAAACTTATCATCGTAGACGCGGTTTCGTTGTCTTCGGTTTTCCCTCGGCATATCTCCTCTTAGCTACTTTTAAACTCAACTCAACGTCCGTTAGCCTCGTGAACTGAGCAGACGCAATAAGGAACGAGTTAGGTATAAGCATACGGCGGTCCGATACCATTGTTGTAATACCACGGTTGCCCATGCAAATGAGGAAAGCGGAATCTCTTTGAATCTTAAGCGTCGTCGTTGGTGCAGCTCACAGCACTTTAGCGCCATAAAGGAGGCTGCAGAAACGCGTTCTTACACACCGCGCCATTTCATAAACTTATATACATATACACGTGTATATGTACCTGGCTATATAGGTTTCTAAGAAATTTCTTGGCTAGGCCAGGGGTCAATGATCAGCTAAAAATACTCGGATAGTGTTAATACTAATCTTTTCGCAAAACGAATTTTTACCTCATTTCATTTCATTTTAGTTTAACTTTTTTCTTTTTGTCAATGAGGCGTTTAAAAGAGCTTATAACGCGACTTTCTCTGCCTATGGTCTTTTCCACCTAGATTTGGATTTAGCCATTTAATCCGGTGAACAATTTCAATAACTGTTTCGCCGTTGCATCGACGAGTAGTTCGGAATCAGATGCCGTGGCACAGCGGCGGAACAGCCGCAAACCGTCTTTTACACGGCGATTGACATGACCGTCTGACCGTGAAATGGCGAGGCGAGTCGGCGGCGTTAACCACATCTCTAATCCCCAGGAATCGACGATTTCCTATGATTAGGGCACGAGCGCCGACGAGGCTGACTATTAAAATGGCGCAAACTTCGCGCTTCACTCGGATAGCCGTAGAGATTCTTAACTCTCGACGATCAAGTTCTGAGGAGAGGTCTGACTTATTATCATGTACACCGACTTTAACGGTAGCGCTTATAATTTATTACGTATGGTCGCGCAAATCTTTTAACAATCATTATGTTCGAGATGGAACGATTATTGCCAGGCTTAAGCTAAAGTGAGCGACGATTTCGATGGGTTTTACCAAAAACGGTTAGGAAAGATCGTAAAAATCGTCGCTTAAAGAAAAATTTATTACCCTGCAAAAGCGTTAGACGGTCCCTTATGCGCACCTTATAGGCATGACGTTTTAAGATCTTTGATATTTCGTAACCACGTTATGGAAAAATTATACGCTCTTACATAAATATTATTGGCTCCACTTTAATCTTCTCGGTATACTTATTCTCGACCGTTCAGTGATTTTTTTTTGTCGCTCAAGAGAAGATAACTAAAACGAGAAAATTACGGTGATTTTGTTTCAATAGAAAGCAGTAACCGATACGAACGCGTGCAGAAAAGAAAAAATGATTATTTATTACAGATAAGATATGCAGAATAGGAGGCTGACGACTTGAGTCTAAATGTTTCTGAAGCTATCCAAGCGCGAGAAGGCGAGCATTAGGGGAGTTTGATATCGGTAATAATGTATGCAACTGTATAAGTTTAATATGAGATAATCGCCGGTTAGAAAATGGCATGCTTTGATCGGAAGCAATAGTTATACTGGAAAGCAGATTCGCTAGCTGCTGTTTATAATGCAGAATTCGAAACGTGATGTAGCGGTTTGATCCGAAAGAGCGGGCGTAATAATTAGATGGTAAAATTAAACTGAAGGAGAGAGAGCGCCGCGGTGGCTGATTGAAAATTATATTAAAAATCATAATTCATATCTAGAACGAATCAAAGCAAATTACGATATATCAATTAAAAATATGAATATATCTGAGGGGCTTACGGAAACAATTGTTTCCTTTTTTCCTTAGATGGTACACTTGTATTAGAAGTGTTGTTTGAGTCTCTCTTTTTTTTTCTCTTGATCATCGCTCTTCAATTATTATCCGTAGACTAGGTATGTGTATAGCCATGGGTGCTGTTCGGCTGATGATAGTTTATTTTTACGATCTAAATAGAAACTGTCTCTAGACCGTCTATTATAAGCCATCTTCTCTCTCTTCACTCCTTCAATGATCACGAGATTCAACAAAACGTATTCAGCACGTTAGGCCCGGAGACAATTCCCGTGCGTGGGTATAAGAGCCAAAACAGATAGTTTCGAAGTTTCGACTAGATCGAGTGAGACACACATCGCGAACAACGATTATGATCACCTTGACACAGTTTCTGCAGACTCTAGATAAAGGCGGCGAATTTTCTATTCCTTTTTTGTTTGTCTTTTTTTTGCGCTCAAACATTATTTGGACGACAATACATGCTACGTACTTTTTAGATAATATTAATAGTAATAATATAATAATCCCGTCGGTGACCCAAATATCCGGATGAAAATACGGTGTGGAAAAAAAGAACTGTTTCTTTTGTGCATATTCAAGTTTCGGAAATGCCAATAACAAGGTTCGAGTTCGTACAAGACTATCGTAGAATTATTTCTTCCTTTCTCTCACCTCGTTCCATCTTTAGCTCTTCCTTTCTCCCGCTGGAGAACCTAAGGCGACAAGCGAACAATTAGAGAAGAATTTAAAGCTCATTCAAAAACTGAAGATTTGAAATGACCTACACCTTGATTATTCCCACCCCCATATCTAAGAAAGTACGGCATGACTTCGAAATTTCTCAGAGGCTATCGCCTTTGGATTTTTTCGATTTTTGGGCCAAAAATCAAGATTTTTTTTCGCAATATTCGGAAGTATTCTTATGAGTTCTTCGGCCAGGAATTTGGATCTGTTAACTAAATTGATCTATCTATAGAGACGGTCAAATGATCCTCAATTTTTCGCTTTTTGGAGTGGAAAAATCGTGATGTCTCAATTTGTTTTAGCACATGACAATCAACGGCGTATCCGAGTTGCCTTTTACTTTATTTGGGCTGTAAAGCTGCGGAGCTACGATCTACTAATTAGAAATTATGAGTGATCTACTATCCGCTCCGATCAATTATAGGGCCGCCTAACCAGTGTAATCGACTAAAATCTGACACTCTAAGAAGTGAAAGTCACTATAGATATTGTCCAACGTAAGGGGTGCAGGTGTAATAGGTAGTTGGACAAAATTTATTTCAATCGCCCTGCACCCTTGTGATCTTCGCTTTTTTCAACAAAACTCAAAAATCCTCCAACGTTTCCGTTACGCCCGTTGAACTTTTTTGGAGAAGGAAGGCATAAGATAGAGTCGTTCAAATGTGATTTAATTTCTAATTTTTTTTTTTGGTACCACCGTGTAGATTATATTCGTTACATACGCAATATACGTTCACTGTACATCACCGTATAGTGGGTATGAGAGTGAAAGAGTAAAAGCTACCATATAAGTGTAAGAGAGGAGGTTCCAAGGGGCGGGCGTGTCTTACATGCAGATACGAGTAGCGTGTTCTTTTACCATCTCTCGGATCTAATTACCGAAGAATGTCTTTGTGCCGTTGAAAAGAGCCGCCTTCGTTCAATATTTCGATTCTACATCTCGAGTACCCAGGTAGTATACCCTGTGATACCGGTGTCGGTGTCTTTAAATATTTTTAAGTATAATTTCAATCTCTTTTCGTTTTATTTTATTCAAATAGGGGTATGGCGAGGAATTGAAAAAAGGTTCAAAAATCGCGAAATACGTATTCCACGAACGATTGCGTATTCAGAGTTCAGATGCTTCAGAGTTCGCTGAAATCGACATAAAGGTACGGAATTGTAATTACGCGGTTCAAGTTCAAGATCAGGTTGCGGGCCACGTGCCACACGCGGAGTTTTACTTTGCCGAGGCTTTCACGCCGCGCTGCGTGGGCGCAAAAATTCCAGGTAGATCCTAAGATTGATAGGCGTGGTTGGTGGTCCCGGTCGACTTGCTCTTACGTATACCTCATTCGATAAGTATTATTAACTGCCGATTAGCCAAGTATAGAGATCGTATTTGAGATTATATTTATTACTGCAAACACCGAATGTCCGTGGCGATTAATCGAAAGGAAGAGGGTGATGAGAAGGAGAGGAAAAAGAATTAAAAAATTTGCGAGGCAGAGAAACATAATCGATTTCAACTCACCTCTCGCGCCTGATCTTCGATGTTCCTGAGGACGGTTAAATTCCTGATAGTAGCTTTCCTGGTTTGACAGGCCGCCTCCAACCGCGTCGCAGCGTTTCCAACTTCACTCAGAAGTCTGCGAGCTCGTTCGAGGGATAATCTGAACATTCGACAAAGAATGAGAACTGTTCGATTTTTAACACGACTCTTCAGAGCTGCGAAACAAGAAGTATGATCCAATAATCCCACCTGACTTGTTCGATGTGTTGAATTCGCATCGCACGCCCTTCAAGGTTCGCTATCACTTCGTCTGCGTCGGCGGGTGTTCGTTTCACGGTTGGATCCGTTAGCAATCGGCTGAGCGGTACGAGCGGTCTCTGAACGGTCGAACACTCCTTGAGCTCCGACATCGCTAGAGCAAGTTTTCTCCCCGCAGCCTGCCACTCGGACATTACCGAGTCATATTCCTGCAAAAATATCACAACTGTTCGTCAAAACGACGAGTCGGCATCACCTATGCGACCTCAAAAAGACAACGGAGTCTCAAAATATCCGAGGCATTTATGTGCGTCAGGATGTCAGCCGGATTGCACTGATTTAAACCGGTTGAGCGATTTCGATTCCACTGTGTGGAATCAGTGAGGAATCCTTCATGATGGAGAACCACTGTCGTCTGTCAATTAGAGTCAGCTGATGTGTTTACGTCCCGGAGCGGTTTCTCCGCAATTCTGTGGCAGTTCGGCTCATGGTGCTCGAGGGACTTTGTGCGGCTTGCCCAACTTACCGCTGTTTCTCGTTCCGATCGATCTTCTGCCGATTTCTGAGAAACCGGCCTACATACATCGCTTAAACAAATTTATTTCCTAATTCCTTTGACGAACCTCAGAGTACAAGAGAGGCCTCGATTCCCGAGTAAAGTCGAGCACAGGTATATCGGAGATCGGTAAACAATCGGAATGCAACCCGCGGTACTCTGGAGATCGGTAGGTAGCGGAACGCGCCGTACGTGTAATAGTCAGGATTTTACTTGCCTTGAAAAATGCGATCCAATCGGAATGATCGGGGGCTTCATCTCGCCTCGGAATAAACCTACCGATCGTCGAGTCGTCTACGACGATGATCTGAAGAAGATAAAAAAAAAAAAGATAAAACAAGATGATGAATAAGGATCTTGATTAATGATCGGATGTAACTCACCTTGATTTGACTGCGGGGTAAAAGTGGTCGGCCAGGTGCCTCCGTCGCCGAATTACGAAGAACGAGAGTCTGCGAAATTCTCAAGGTACCCTGAAGATAAAAGTGATTAATTTTCTTTCTATCTCTTTCTTTGAACTTTTGACTTATGTTTTCTTACCCGCAGAAGGCATAACGCGTTGTCAAGGAGGTCCAGCTCCTCGGATGGTTCGCCGGTTACGAGGAGGGTAAACTGAGTATCCGATGCGTCCGCACTGTGACAGCCGGAGAAAAAAAAGATAGATAAATAAAATGATAAAAAACAAATAAAAATACCGTGAGAAAAAAGTACGACGTGTGTGTGCAGGGCTACGTGAAGAATCTAACAATGAATGACCATAAAACTGAGTACTTAAGGATTTTATTGCCCCACGTGCGTAACTTGGCTAAAATATCGTAGAAAGTTAAAGGCTCGTATTAAGTTATGACACGTGCACGCCTTTTCTATCCGTATCCCGTTTTTATACACCCATTCATTGGCGTGAAGCGTAACACGAAGTTGTTTAACTTTCAACGATTAATATAACGAGCTCAAATAATTTAACCGAGGCTCGTAAACAACGGAAGCGCTTCTTAATGAATTCGTTCGGATGTAAAGTTTTTGTCAGTTGCTAACAGTTTTTCCGTGTGTAATAAAAAATTGAATTCCGGTTACTTTTTCATCCTTCTCATATCTTACGCCGTTGGTTTCTCCTCACACTGCATCCTCTCGTTATTCGAGGCTGATGCCGCGTTGCATTAGCACTATTGTAAACCTTGTCGTCTGTAAAATGCCGCCATTATAGTCTACCCCGAGGATCCCACAGGTTCAAAAGCACAAGCAGCTTTCAGCGATGGTTCAACGCCAACCTTCGCCCTGGGTGGCCTTTACAATGCGAGCCTCTAAAATTCTCGAATTCTAGTAGAACTTTTTCACGAGATTCTCCGGTAATACCCAAGAAAACATGGAGAATTTATTCCAGTCGGGATATGGGGTGGAGATCGAATGATCGGAAAAAAGTACCTGGGCAGGTGGGCGAGGTAGAGAATAAAAGTGGCAACTTCGACCGGCGAAAGAGCCTCCGTCGGAGAAACGGTGCTGTCGTACTCGAGAACTGGTCTTCCAGCCGAGTCCTTGTACCCTGAAAGAAAATAAACAAAAAAATAATGAAAATTAATAAAATTTACAACTATTATCTTTGAATTTTATGTTCAGAATGAAAAAAAAAAAAACAATATTAATTCCTATAATTATTGTTCGCTGCAGCAAAAGTGGTATGTCTGTACGTGCATATGGTAAAAGCAATGATGTCATCAGCCGGTCGTTGCTGAGCAAGCGTTCACTGAATATAAAATAAGTTACACCGGTGCATCGCATTGTCGGCATAGCAGCGATAGCAGCAGCAGCAGCGGCGGTAGTAGCATGAGAGTAAAGTACAGAGACTGATAGTGTAAGAATCGTTCCTTCGGGGCGTACACCTTAGGCGTAATAATTGAAGCACACGCGCCATAAACTTTGCGTTTGTAAGGGTATTACTTGCACTTTGTAAGATAGGATATAGGGTGCTATGGTTATATACGTATGACTCCAATGTACATAGCTGGTGGCTTATCCCGTAGCCAACGAGCACGTCGTTATATACTATATATATGTATAAACTGCCGCAAGAAGTTCAACGAGAGGGGTAATTACTTTACGAAGTGATGCCAAGAGCCAACGACTTATATAACGCTGAATATAAGGGCTCGCGACGACCAGAGGCGAGCCACCTCCGGGCCCGCGATAAATCTCGACAGATTTATTTACTATTAAGAGCGCATCCCGACGTACCGAAGCTTCTTAGCACCTCAATTATAATTACACGCCCGTGCATATCACGCATCGCGCATAATTAAATAGACAGGAGAACGAATCAGCTGATAATAAAGAGAGAATTTATGAGAATAAACGTAAAAGAAACTAGGTATCTGGTGAATCGAGTGGTTGTATAAACTTTTTCATTTTCCAATTTCTTTTAGTTATTTTTTTTTTTTCGAATAATTTGTTTTTAGTCAGTAACTCGGCGTACTTACATCAAGTTTTTTTCCCCCTCAAACAATATTGGAAGTGTGATTTGATAGAAAAATGAAATTGTAGAATTTTTAAAAACACACTAAATAATATAGCAGACCTCATATGTGCATACGCACGAGTTACTCTGTACTCGGCAGCGGTAACTGCAGCAGCAACGGTGGCGGGTGGCAGCAACGGAAAACGATAAACGATGACCTTCGATTAACCCTAGGAATTTTTTGCCATATATAATGGTGCGTTACAGGCATACCTCATACTTTACGTCTACACGCGTTGCTCTTATACGTATACAAGCGGTCATGGCGAACGTGACGTTATTGCAGCGACTATGGTATACCGTAGCTGAGAACTTGAAGGAAGAAATCGACGCCTGCGACGGAGACGAGGAAAGTCGCACAGGTATAAGTTTAGCACCCGTTTGCATTCCTCCGGAAGAATTAGAGGCCGCGTGACCTCGAACTGGTGGTCGAAAATCAGAACTTGGTTCCGTTTCACCGATTTCAAACTCCCCTCGAATTTTTTCAAGTTGGTAAAAGCTCGTCTGCAGTGCTGCACGCGTGCAGGTATAGAAAAGCACGTAGAGAGTACCGTTCTTAAAGCTGAGGTGGAGTCACCCGGTGACTCGCTGACACGCGTTCCTTCGGCGACTCGAACCTTCCGACTCTTCGTCAACTCCCACGCCCTCGCGGATCCGAGGATAGTATGTCGGGCTCGCGGTAACAAGTCCAATTACCCGGTATAACTTTGACCGGCGCATATTATACGCGAACTCATCATAATACCGCCCCAGAGAGGAAAAATCGCCATTGGAAACTCCCCGGATATTACAACTGGGCATTTTAATAAAATGAAATGATTGTGTTTTTTGTTTTTTTTTGCTTTCTGGTCCTGCGGTACTCATAAATCCTATCAGCGGTTCGGAGACGGTGCGATTTTCGATCAACGAACGATTCGACGATCAAAGGGTTTCTTCCTTCGTCCGATCGCGGTTCTTTGCTGTGTATCGCAACTCATTGCTGCAGCTGCGTTGCGATGCGTTCACGCTTCCCACGACACAGTTTTACATCCAACAACCTGGTCCCCGGCTCTTATATATATGAAAGACGAAGAGATCGTATCGGACGTATGGGATGAGGAATTATCCATTAGCCACAGGGCCACGACTCCTCCCTACTTATCGTTAACCATACCTGCACCGCAACGCCTAACGTGATAGATCTGGGTCGCCAATTGGTTGTACACACCTTTCATATACTTCTAGCGCGTATATTCGAATTATCGTATGATGCGTTGCAGCCTAACTTCACCCCGCTAGAAAATTTCCTCCCACTATTTGACCATAAATCTTGTATACCTATCATCGCGTTAATTTATTTAATTACTATGGGGATAATCCCTCGATCTAATCTTTATAGATTCTTCTTGAGCTTCTCGAGAAAACGGATTCTTCGATATAGGGGTCGAGTTGTTATGGGTAGGATAGTCAGGTATGCATGTGTCGAGTAAGGAGGTCAGAGGCATCAATAATATCGAACACGTCGTGTAATTTACGGCACGTTCCTCTCTCAACTTCAACCGCGCGGGTCTCGGTGCACAAAATCATATTTCGCACGACCCGAAGCGAGCTTATGCTGCATTTGCGTACCCTCAAAAAATACCACGGATTGGAAAAAATTTCGGCGTCAAGATTAAAAATGATTCGTTTCCGAAGTTATCCAGAGTCCAAGGATTCGTAACTTATACCGTTGGCCTAATAATGATATTCCGAGGGGAAAATTTATCGTCCAACGTATCGTTTACACCGTAGGAATATATATCTCGAGAATAATTCAAGCGGTGTTTATAAATTAACTCGGCTATTATTTTCCACTCTATTAAATATACGATCGTCTCTTAAATACATTTTATACATAATATTCGCTATATATCCCGTTTCGTTGAAATAATTCATCAACCGCCCTCCGATGCAGCATGCGCCTGTAATAGTTCACAGCACGTAGTCGTTCCCTCTATCTCTCCAAAGACGGTCTTATAACTTACGCTCCTATAACCTGGCTTGGGTGGATTATTATACAGTTACACGCGATATTCATGTGCAGGCTTGGTGGTTGGCTGGTGGTGCCCGGTATATAAGTAGGCAATACGATATGTCCTCCTCCCCCTATATACGTGCATGTACCTTATACACATAGGAGTAAGTAACGCGAATCGGGTCTACGTATCCCATGCAGAGCTGCACAACTCGCGCCTGTACCGTATACACGAGTATAAGTATGCCCAGTATGGAGTTTAAGGTAGATATACTAGAGAAACGAAGTTACTTTTACACTATGTTGCTGCGCTTATATATCTGCCGAGTCGTATGGTATACGTACGTGAATACCGTACAGTGTGTAGCTGGTACTTTCAGTCGTGTACAACTTACGACTATACCTTTATAAACGGCTACCACCATAAGAAATCTCTGCATAACGCGAAGCTCCGAATACGAGCGCAACTGCAGCAGCAGCAGCGGCGAATGCGACGTGCGCGCGGTTCGATGGCGTGTGAATCTCGTATTCGTACGCGGCGCGGGTGTGTCCCAGCTTCCGCATACTCTTTTGCCTTCAGTATTTAGATACCATAGCTATAAAGGAATACCCGGTCACCTAGGATCTCCCAATGTTTATCCTTAGGTATCTATTTTCCGATAGGAATGCCTGTTATCTAGAAATTTCGAAGAAAACAGATCTTCTACGTGAAGAGAAAAGACATCCTTTTTCCTTTTTCCCCCCCGTTTTTTTTTTTTTTTTCTCTTCTCCCATTTCGCGAACGCTTTTGCAATGCATATAAGGATGAATATAATAATCAGAGACTGTGCAAGTGCGAATACGCGACTGACAATGAGCGAGACGGCGGCTTCTCCATCACTGCAGCTGCTGCTGCCGGCTGAAGGAGACCCTGCCGCGCACGAAGAGTAAATTTGTATCTCGATTATTCACCAGGTTATATTCGAGTAATTAGAAATCTCATTGTTATAATTACAATTTACGAGAATAGCTGAAGGAATTTCAATTTACCTGGTAACGTGAGACCACAGCCTGTAAGCAGGTGCTCCGAAATATCGTTTATACTCCTAGGCGGCGTGAGGTCCTCTCCTTTTCTTTTCGAACCTGAAAAAATGCATCAAACTATGTTTTTTTTTTTTCATACCATACCATCAAAAAAGTAATTCTAAACAATCGATCATAATTTCACATCTGCTGATGATGGGACACTTTTCTCGGTGTTGGATTTCAACGCTGCAGCTTTTTTGTTTTTTTGATTTGAGGCTGATTGTCATTCGATACGAACATACATAGAAGCGTGAAGGAAATAGAGAGTGAATCATGACGAAATGCTTGGCGAGCGGATTTACATTCGTTAGCTAATTTCTAACAGCTGTGCTTATCCTCGTGATATTCAATATTTTAACACGTATCGTATGTCTCTTCAAACGAATCCGTCGACCGAATAACATGGTCGAAACATAGAAATGAGTGCTCGTTAGTTCAACAACCACGATTTGAAAATACGATGGGGTTGGTATCGGCAATCATTCCAACTTCCTCTTATTGTGATTCAGAAAAAAAAAAAAAAATTGCTCAGATTTCCGTCAGTTTCTTAGAGAATTAATTCGCGTACAGTACAAATCTTAGTAGAAATTCTAAGAGAATGAAATACGATGCCAATAACATGTTTTCTAAAACCACACCTACGTATATGAAAACGGCAATTCCAGACATCCAACACATTCGCAAAGCACACGTAGGTATACGCCAGAGTTGTAGATTATACGGGAACGAGACGCGTGCCTCTGAACGATGCGATACGGAATTACCTTAGAAAGTACGGAACAAGTTTCATGTAACGTTGTTTTAATTTAACAAATAATATCGGATGAAATGGGGGTTGAATTTCACCAAAAGTTTGAGGGGGTTTTTGACGATTCGCCGGGCATCGTAACTTGGACATGGAATACCGAAGCCAGCAACGAAAGTAGGTATGTATAGACAATATCTGGTTGGCAATGAGAAGCGATTACAATTAGGGGCGCATGTGTATTAGAGTTGGCTAGAAGCTGATCGCTGCGATCCCATGTCAAGTAAATGTAAGCCGTCACGATCAGATATCTTTTACAAATTATGCGGGGATTTGTAATTATCTTGTATATCGATCTCTCGAGTGTCTATATACCATGGCCGGTATACCCGGTTCGAAAGACGTTGACGTTATGTACGGCGTAGAAACGGACAAGCTGACTTTAAATCGTCTCTTCATACAAGAAAATAGGTTGAACGGATGGGCCACAATTGCGGAATAGATGTGAGAGATATCGATATTATAAAAATAAAAGTAAAATAAAGTGAATTAAAGAAAAGGAGAAGAAAAGAAACAAAAAAAAAAAAACTTATCATCAGAATGAAAAATAATGAAAGAATCGTGGGAATTCCGTGGACAGAGTTAACCGAGATAAATAGTTACCTAGATACGGATATCCACATAACCATAATGTGAATCTCACTTATTGTTAGGCCCGTGGAAGTGCAGCCATAGGCGCCACGTGGGATCGTGGATATCGGGGTCAGGGCGGGTCGCCGACTGCAGCAACGACGACGACGACGACGACGGCCATGCAATGCGCTCAATGTTTTTCTACATAGAAATACCTTACGTATTATATACCTTTTCTATGTACGATATCGTTTTATATCTATACATATTATATGACGTTATACAATGATTAGTTTCTGCAAGGATCGCGAAGGATGTTGCGTAACTAATTGAGACGTTAGCCTCGTTAACGCGGCGCGCCAGCAACGTCCGTTTAAATTTATTAAGTAAATTTACTAAGCCGAAGTTTAGCGTATAGGTCTATAGGTATATAAAACTGCGACGAATTATTATCGTTATTACGAATTCCCTAGCCCGTGTAAAAGTCGAAGGAAGAGTGAAATTAAAAAACATAATAACGGATGAAATAAAATACCAAAAAAGACTCACAAAGAATCCTCTAGAGGACGTTTATCTAGGTATGTCGCGTAATTTTTATGCGCTCGGCATTGTGGATTTCAACATCAAAAGCTTAATTACGAGACGTTAATTACGTAGACAAGTTAATACCTCGGTTGCGCTTATACCGGCGTGCCCCGGCGTCTCGTCGACTTGCGTAACGTAACGTAACGTAACGTAACGTAAGCTAAGGTAAAACGTATACAAAACTGTAAACTTCGTTGTGGGAATTCGCGCTGGCCTGCAGCGCAAACATTTCGAGATTGCCGTAGGCATGGCCAAGGTGGAAAATAACGATTGAAAAAAAGTTACGAGGAAAAATACAAAATACTGCGAATTGAGAAAAAAAGAAAAAAAAATACATTTTGTAAGGTGAGTCTCGCGAGGAGAACGATGACTTCAGCGTGTACCTCGGGATCGGCTCGAATGAATTTAGTCACGCAATCAGGGTGGTTCGCGCCTGACGTCATTCTACCTGCATAAATATGCATATTATGCTATCGGGCAGGGGTCCCCAACCTGCCTCAATTGCAGCGACGCAGTCGAACAAGACTAAATAAAAAAAACGGATGATAAAATTTACTCTTCCCTATTTTATAATACGGAACTCTACCGCGAATATTTATGGAACACGTATCTATAGGTGATATAAAATATTCACACCGAGAGCCGATTAGACCTACAAGGTAAAACATTCCAGCGATTACTGCATCCGCGACTCGTGTAATCGATAGAGAAAATTATTCCAAGTTAATAATGAAACGCTGTTATCGTTCGTATAAAGTGAAAATTAGGAACGGAAATAAAAATAGAAAAATTATTGAAATATAGAGTTATTTGGGTGGATTAAGCTATAAATTATAGTGACACAATAACTTATCAATGATTAGTTATGAGGATTTATTTAACAACTGAACTTATAAAAAGATGAGCATTATATATAAATATCCCTTGTTTATATATGATGCAGATTCAGTAGTCAATGGATGTCTTGACTTTCCAACACACCCCCTCGAAGGCATTCCATTCAACTAATGAATTTATATTCGTTCCATGCTATTCTGCAGTTAAATCCCGTATTCCAAGATCTTCGATTGATTTTTGATGTTTTATTCTATTTAAGCCTTTGGTCAAAACATCAGCCTGCATTTCTTCAGTTCTCATATATTTAAGTTCAATAACTTGATTTTCTGCTGCATCGCGTACGAAATGATAACGTATATCAATATGTTTCGTACGAGAGTGGAAAATTGGGTTTGAAACTAATTTTTGTGCACCCATGTTATCATTATAGACAATCACAGTATTCATTCTCCCTTGAACTTCAGATATAAATTTTCGAAGATGAATAGCTTCTTTCGTGGCTTCAGATATTGCCATATATTCAGCTTCCGTACTTGATAGTGCAACGGTTCTTTGTTTCCGAGCTTCCCAACTTACAACTCCATTTGCAAATTTAAAAACAAAACCCGTATAGGATCTTCGATCATCTATATTAGATCCCCAATCTGCATCGGTATAGCCAATCAAATCTTCATTTTTCTTCTGGTAAATTAAGCCATGATTTATCGTTCCTTTCAAATAGCGTAATATTCGTTTCGCCGCTATCCAGTGTTCTTTTCCATAATTGGTATTATATTGACTTAAAACACTAACTGCGTAAGCAATATCTGGTCTAGTAAATGTTGCCAAATACATCAATGCACCAATTAAGTTTTGATATGGACAATTTTTCATTTCTTTCATCTCTTCCTCATTTTTGGGACACATTTCTTTTGATAATTTCTGACCTACTGCTAAAGGAGTTGATACAGGTTTACAATCTTCCATTTGAAATCGTTTCAGGATATCTTCAACGTATTTCTTTTGATTCATTTTCATTGTCTTATTCGTCTGTTTGAATTCTACCCCTAGACAGTAATGAATCAGTCCTAAATCTTTCATCTTGAATGTTTCCGACAAATCCTTTTTCAAATCACTCAATGTTCTTCTACAGTTTGCAGCAATGATTATGTCGTCAACATATATTGCAACTAGTAAAATTATATTTTTCTTTCTGCATAAATAAATACAGGGATCCACACTCAATGGTTTCAATTTTAGTTCTTTCAATCTCTCATCTAGCTTCTTATTCCATTGTCTGCCAGATTGTTTCAATCCATATAATGCCTTTTTGAGACGATAAACTTTTCCATTTGTATTTTGAGTGAAATTTCTATTATTAGTGATTTCCCCTAGTTTTTCTGGAATTTCCATGAATATTTCTTCATCTATATTTCCATTCAAATATGCTGTTGTCACGTCTAGTTGATGCACTTCTAATTGCATTTCCGTGGCTAGAGCCATGACCATTCTGATCGAACTTGATCTGGCAACTGGAGCAAAAGTTTCGAAATAGTCTACTCCATAGTTTTGATTATATCCCTTGGCTACAAGACGTGCTTTATGTCTTTCAATTGTGCCATCAGATTTGAATTTCGTACGTAAAATCCATTTTGAACCAATTACTTGTCTGTTGCTTGGTCGATCAACAAGTTCCCATACTTCATTTTCAATTAAAGCATCGTATTCCTTTTTCATAGCTTCTTTCCATTTGTCTACTTGACATCCCGCAAAAGCTTCTGAAACAGTTCTTGGATCTTGAACTTCAGTTAAATTTGATATTTCCGCATAATCCTCTTCATTGATATTCGAAATAGCCTGTACAAGGTGATATTGTTTCTTCGGTCGACCTTTCATTCCAGTTTTAATGAATGTTGGTCTTCCAGGTCCTCGTTTCATCTGTTGTGAATCATTTTGGAGAGATTCTGGCATATTCACAATACATTCATTCTGTGGTTCTCCTGAAGTTTCTTCGTCTTCTTCATCGATTTGTTCAGGATTTTCTTCAAATTCGATGATTTCTTTTTCATCATTCAATTGAATAGTTTTTTCTTCAATCTCAACTATTTTATTTTCTTTATCATCTATGAAATTTTCTTGAATATGATTTTCTTGAAAAGTATTCGTGAATTTAACATCTCGACTTTTGTGTATTTTTCTTGTAGAAGGACACCATAATCGATAGGCTTTCGATTCGGTTTCATATCCTATGAAAATGCACTCCTTTGAACGTGATTCAAATTTGTCCTTTCCTGGTTTTTTGTCAAGCATGAACACTTTACTTCCAAAAATTCTGAGATGACTCAGAGTTGGTTTACAGCCATTCCATATTGTATATGGTATTTCTCCCTCAAGACTTCTCGAAGGACAACGGTTTCTTATATATACAGCTGTAGAAATAGCTTCGGCCCAGAACGATGGTGACAAGTTTGATTGAATCATCATACATCTTGCCATTTCGACAATTGTTCGGTTCTTACGTTCTGCTACTCCATTCTGTTGTGGTGTATATTCGACAGTTAATTGATGTCGTATACCACATTTTTCGAATAATGCTTCTAGCTTGGCATTTCGATATTCAGTTCCGTTATCAGAACGTACAATTTTTATTTTCTTCTCAAATTGATTCTCAACAAGAGATTTGTACTTCAGAAAAGCCCCGTAGACTTCATTTTTGTGTTTCAAACAAAAAATTTCACACCATCGACTTTTGTCATCTATAAATGTTACAAAATATTTCGATCCTCCCAATGATTCTGTGCGCATCGGTCCGCACACATCTGTATGAATCATTTCAAGTACTTCTGTAGCTCTATTTGATGTCTTTTTTGGAAATGGTGCTTGTGAGTGCTTTCCTTTAATACATATTTCACATGTATTAAGTTTTTCTTTACTTACTTTTAAACCAAAAACTTTATTATTTCTCATCAGATCTCGAAGACTATTTTCGTTTAGATGACCTAGTCTTGCATGCCATTCTTCTATTTTGCAATATTTATTTGTATTAACAGCTGCAGAATTTACTTCATCATTTTCTTCTCTCTGATTTTCAATATAATAAAGATCGTTCTTTCGTTTAGCTATTGCTAGTATTTTTCCATTATTATCTAGAATCTGTGCAGATTCCTTTTTGAAAATGACTTCATGTCCCTTGTCTGTGATTTTTGAAACAGACATTAGGTTTGTCCTCAAATCAGGAACATATAATGATTTTTCGAGTCGAATGGATCTTGTTCCTTCATTATCTTTAACAACGAGGCCAATAGTTCCTATTCCTCGAATCTTAGTAGTTTCATCATTAGCTAAATTTAAATTTCGATTTTGAGTATCTGTTATTTCACGGAATTTTTCTTTCGCGAAACACATATGAGAAGTAGCTCCGGAGTCGATACACCAATTATTTGCTTTGCTTGTTTCAATTATCATCACTACTTCTGTACTTTCTTCTATATTTTTGGCTTGTGGTTCTTTAGCTATCGTTTTTTTTTGTTTTCGAATAGCAATCCTTAGCCATGTGACCATTACGGTTACATTTATTACATTTGTATTTGAATTTTTTCTCAAATTTTCCATCATTTTTACTGCTTTGTTTGTTATCTTCCTTCTGAATTTTTCTCACAAACATTGCACCTGAAGTTTCTTTTTCTTCACCCCGGTTTTTTCTTGCTTCATATTCTTCTAGAAGTTTAATCTTCAGTACTTCTGGTTTAGGAAGTTCATCCCGAGATTCAATAGCTATTCTGAAATTCTCATACGTTTCTGGAATACTGTACAATAAGAGGATTGTTAGGAGTTCTTCATTCACTTTTATGTCCATCTCTTCCAGCTTATCCACAGTTCCGAAAAACGTTGTCATATGGTCCCGCATATTATCAGCTTCTGACATTTTTCTTAAGATTAGGTGCTTCAGTAATGTTGCTTTTCGTGCAGGTCCTTTTGACTCATAAATTGTATGTAATTTCAGCCATATCTCTCTAGCTGTCTTGCAGTTTTTTATTTGACGTAGTTCTGTCGGACTAATTGCTAAAATTAAATCCGACTGGGCTTTCAAATCAGCTCTATCCCATGCAGCAGCAGCTGTAATCGAGTTCTGATCATTCAATAATATTTCAGGTCTAGTTTTGGACCCATCAACATAATCCCAAGCATCATTTTTTATTAATACTGCTCTTGCTTGTAATTTCCAAGTATCGAAGTTATCTTTCCCGAGTTGTTCTATCCTCAACGAGCTTGAATTCGAGGTCATTTCTGATTATTTTTCTAATCTGAAAATTCTCAACAAATGACGTAGTAGTTCTGGATGTGTCAATTAGAAAACACCAACTTTTTCTTCTTCGTGCAAATTTTCCGTTATAGACTTCGGATTTTCACTATCTTTGACTTTAAATTATGCTCACTACATTTATAATGAGCCTGGGCCCATAACCTATTGAAATATAGAGTTATTTGGGTGGATTAAGCTATAAATTATAGTGACACAATAACTTATCAATGATTAGTTATGAGGATTTATTTAACAACTGAACTTATAAAAAGATGAGCATTATATATAAATATCCCTTGTTTATATATGATGCAGATTCAGTAGTCAATGGATGTCTTGACTTTCCAACAAAAATAGGTAAAGAGAGAGAGAAAAAAAAGTAAAAAAACAGGTTTACTCTACGTGACGCACGCTGTCGCGAACTGGTATAAACTCTGTAGTAAACTGTTTGAGGACATTAACTCTGCAGGAGGTGGTGGTATAAATGCGTGCGGATAATGAAAAGAGTGTATCGAGGTCAACGATACGTAATCGAGTGTTGCTGCCGCACAGTGTGGGTATAGAAATATATGTATATATGTATATGTATAAACGAACGTAGAGAACGCAGTGCGATAAGTCGAACAAAGAGATCATAGGACTGGTTTCCGATTCCGAAGTGACGCGATTGTGATCGATTGTATTCCCTTCTACGCGATGTGCGATGGAATATTTTTTTTTCTTATTTTTTTTCACATCATCTCGATGCCAGGAGTTTATTTATCGTACCCGTAAAGCGTACTTTCGGTCGATAATTTTCCGAAATAATTTCCGCGATGGGTGAATATTAATAATTGAGAAATCCAATGCCAGGTTTAACAAGCGTAACACATGCCGTAATAACTACAACCGCGTTATCGGAATATCACGTAGTTTTTCAGAGACGTTCCTCTTCCATTCGCGTTTCACATCAGCTCAGGAATTTATCCCTCTAACACGTAGCCAACGAATAAGTTGCACGCACCGTGTGTGCTAAGTTACGTTTATACTTTATAAACGTCGCTTTGCTTTTGCCTTTTATTATATTCTGTACGCCACGAATGATCGCTATCGCAGTATGTGCAGTATAATACGCCTCGTAGAATGGAACGACTCTAGAACATCCTCCTCCTCCGCATTTACTTCTTCTGTCCCTTTTCTCCTGGGTATATAAACTCGGTTTTGAGGGTCACGGAGAATTTCGAAAAATCGAAAGCTACGACGCGCATCGTGTTTGAAAAAAATGTTCGCGCTGATTTTTTTTCCCCCTCGGGATGTATCGAAATATTATGCGAATGACACTAGGAAAGTGGCACCGGCAGCGATACCGGCAGAGGCGATCAATGATCTCATTAATTTTAAGATCCAATTACGATCGAAGAACGTGGATAAATCGACGGGTGGTTAGAGGTAAGATACGTGTATACGTATACGCGCAGGTAAAATCTACCTGTACGTGACGCGGTTGTAATCATCATCACCAATTCATGCCGTATACACATATGTACGATACCAGCTGCGGTAATCAAGGTGGAATTAAAATCGCCCTGGATTATAATTTCACCTTTCGTTTACACACACGTATTATCCGTCCCACAAAACCTTTCTCATTGTCTCCTGTATTCTCTCTGCAGTGAAAGATAATTCTTCAAAATCGCAATAAGCAACGTTCCGTTTTCCTTTGAAATTTAAAATAACGCGGGTTTATAATGCAGGAGTGTGCTGGTCGAACAGCGCTGCCCGGGAGATACAGTCTTATTAGTATCACGGCTCGATATACAATTAGCATAAATTAATTTGCCACGCTATCCACGCGAGTTGATTGAGTCGTACGTACAGTCAAAGGTTGATATAGATCTTTGCCACACTGCGTGGACCCCAGATATCTATTTGATCTCATTATTATCGACCATTGTATTCCGATTGTGTTATAAAATAGAGCTTGAATTATCAAGACAAATATCTAAATCGCTACCGCGTTGAATTCTGTGTGAGAAAGTTAGCGGTGAATTTTGTGCGATAATTATTTGGAAAGAAAAATTCGCGATGCATCGGGGAGGGCGTGTTCGACGCTGTACACTTGACTAATTGGAATTACGTTTGAGCACGTGGATTCAAAGATCACGTCGTCGTCTCGAGATGAGTTGAACTATCCGCAAACTGCATGGAACCCGGTGGTCGAGTTGAGCTATCGTAGATAGTTGGTATGCGGTTGGGAAGAGCTCGAAGTCGCTGGCATCTCCCTTGATCTTTGGCCACGTACGGAGCGCGAATCTCTTTCCAGTTTCCATTTTAGTCGCAACTACTTCCGCAGCTTCCAATTCCAGGGTTTCAGAAAACCAACAACTCGCAGAGATAGTTATACGTGATCTTTGTTTTAACAAGAAACGGAAACTAGATTGAAAAATTCTTCGCTAAACGATTTTAAAACCAATCGAGTAAAACTTTTCTGCTCCTCCTTTCCTTCTCTCTTTCTCATACGAACGTTGAACTTTGGATCGACTCGTCGTAATTCCTCGGTGTATTGACGCAGGATAAAGCTGTAGTACCTAACAACCCGTGTAATGTCGAAGAGTTTATTTGGATCGTTGGAGATCCCCGGCCGGCTGCGGTCACGGTTACTGGCTACAAAATTTTTCACCGTCAAAACCTTACCGCCGGACTTGCAATAATCGGGCAATCGACCTACACAGGAAATGTTCGAAGCTTAAACATCCTCAGCTCGTAAGACTCCGAACTTAGTGAGAAGGAAAAAATTCGGAACCATTTTTTTCCTTTATTATTAGTTCACCTCGATTCCTAATCGTCGCGTCAACCTGCGGTGGTGTTCCGACGATAAAGGCGTAGGTGAGCCGAGGCGTGCCAACGACAGGATTGAATTTAACGTCTGGCGCCTGTCACCTTCATCTTGCCATAGGTAAAGCGCGTACATGTATAGACATACCTGTACAACGTAATGCGTAATTAACGTAGTTGATTAACGACTAACCAATTGGTATGTGTCGAGTCTTTGAACGCTACTGCAGCGGTGAGGAGGAAGGCTGGCAGGCAGGCAGGCAGGTAGGTAGGTAGGTAGGTAGCTACGTACATGGGAATACGAACAAGTAGCCATTCATTGACTTTCCTCAATGCCCGTGCCTATGGGTCGTAAGTAAAACCGGCTCTAATGCCCCGCCGTCAATTCCCATTCACACGAATTTATGCTCTTCATGAATCTCGTTGGATTTGTGTGTCAATTAAAAAAATGAGAAACATTTTCAAACTACGGGTGAAAAATGAGGGACTAATTATTACGGGGTTTATGACAGGACGGAAGAGAACTGCGTGTTTTGTTCTTCCGTATATCGTCCCTCTGTAGTTTAAACGAAGCGGCGAATAAATTGCGTCTGTCAGGTGAGAGAGGAGAAAAACCGTGCTGCCCGAGACTGTTGACCCTTTACTTTGCATTGCTTGACTTTATCTGGATAACCGCTGCGTCGCAACTTACAAAGAACAACAACAATAGCAACAACAACAAAGGTTACACATATGCTCACATCGGACATCGGTTTACCGTGAACAAGAAGCCGGCGAAGAAGGTGTGGCACGGTGTGGGCACAGGCGACGACTATCGCGAATTGAACATTGATCGCGATCTTGTCCGTACAATGCAAGTAAAGTGAGATGAATTTACTGCGATGTTTTATAATGGCAATAAAAAAATATGAGAAAAACATCGTCGAGCGAAAAGATGAAAGGTCTCTAATCGCTTTCGGAGCAGACTGAATTTAACGTCGATTTAGCGAAGGTCACATTTTTTGTGATATTTCGGTTACATTCGTGCAACGATTTATAGTTTAAATACAACGTAGCTCGAGCTAGAAATGAGCGTGTAGGAATGAGGCCCTCTCTTTCGCTTTACGATCGTACTATTATAATATCCTCGATATGTCCGTCTTAGGAGGTGAATAGTTGCTATTGGCGGTGGGATATTCGCATCAGTTTAATTACGCTATAGCGAGGCTATGAGCGTCCATATGTATCTGTTCACGACGATTATTATCACCGCTTTCCATAAGTAATAAGCAACGGTAGCGGGAGCACAACCGCATATATTAAACTTTCGCGAGGATCTAGATTTCCCGGATTTCGATCATCGCTCACTCCACTTGTGTGCAGGCTCCCTGTTCTCTTCGCTAGAGAATGGAATATTTTTATCAATCAAGCCACCCGTAACTCCTTTTTTTCATTTTCTCCGATTGAGGATAACAGAGAATGCGGATTTATCGGGGATTTATTTATAACCAACGATCGAATGAGAGCTAGGCTACGACTTGAAGTAATCGAGGTATCTCAATTTTTCCGCTACGAACTCGATTAATTTTACAGATAGGTCAATTTAGCTTGCAGATACGAATTTCTGGGATCGAAATACGTAAAAGTACTCTCTGCAGCCCTAACAAAAACCATGTTGATTTTTCACTCCAAAATTGAGAAAAATCTAAGGTATATCCCTTTGGATTTTTTCGATCTTTGGGCCAAAAATAAAGTATTTTCAAAATCGATCGTATGACGCCTTTCTAACGTATTTTAACCCGAGAAACACGAATTCGTCAACTAAATTATGCTAGAAAAAAATTCCATCGAGATATTTCCATTTTTCTGCTCCGAAAAAGCAAAAAATTGCCGATAACTCGACCAATTTTATAAATAGATAAATTTAGCTTGCGGATTCGGATTTCTGAGATCAAAATATATAAGAATAGCACATAAATCCTTTAAAAAAAAATATTGATTTTTGACCCCAAGATTGAATAAAAATCATCAATAATAATAAAGTACTCACCAAACCCCATACGAACTTCCTCCTCGTCATCGCTGTCGATATGTTTGATCCCAGCGACTTCAAAGGTGTGACAAGATTCCGGTCTGCTTCTGGGACATCGACAATCCTCTGTGTTGCAAGCACACGTTGTTTCCGCGGCGCATTTGCATCCGAGGAGAAGATCGTCGCTATCAGCGTGTCTGCAGGAAGGGCATGGGAAGGGCAGATCGTCGAGGGAAACTCTCTCGATGGCTCGTTCAACACTTACGAGGAGAGTACCGATATATCCTGGTAAATCTTCGTCGCAAACTGCTTCCGGACGCAGATCACCGAGGCGATTTGCCAGGGCATCTTTTTTCTCGGAATCAACGATGACCGACTCCAGATCCAAGGGAGTTTTCAAATCCTGCAGACCCAAAGCTCGGGTTTTCGTTTCCCATCTGGCACTGCCACCTTTCCAGTTTTCAACGGTCATCGGCGACACGCTCGTTCCTCTTTTTATTCTCGAGGCTTCGGGACGCGTATCGACGCCGTCTTTGGAGGGACTCGTGTTACGAGGGCGTCGACGTCGCTGCTCCGTTTTAGCATCGTCGCTCCACGACTCGACGCTGGAGGTTGAACGGGATTTCGATAATCCCGAATGAGACGGATTTTTATGAACACGACCTAGACGCTCGACGGAATCCGGCCTGATATGAGCCGCGGGTGACTCACTCCGACAAACACCGTTGTTCACCGATATTTCAGCGTCGCTGGAACTACCACCGTGCACTTGCAAATTACCCACGCTTACCGGATGCTGTAATTCATCGCGCGAACGACGATGCGGACAACTCTTCGGACTCTGGGCACCCAAAACATCAGTAGGTGCCGGATCCCGTTTTTGGGAATCTCTCCAGTCCATGTACTCGTCCTCCCGGTCCCAGCCGAGGATCCCTGGGGCCCGCATCGACGATCGCCACACCAGGGCTATCTGAAATAGGTCACGAATAAAATTGTTTTGGACGTATTCAATCAATCATTGACATTCAAGAGGGTGGAGTATCGTACAAATGACAAGACTTACTTCGACGGGTTTCTGATCGAGACTAGATCTACGGTCTATGATCGTGGCCGTTGGTTTCCTCACGCAGAGGTAGCATTCCCCGACACGTATCGCCGAGGCTTCCAGTTCCCCGAGATGTATGACAAGGCCAATACCGCCCAAGGTCAGCGGCCACCCCTTGGGGACCACCGACTCGTTACCCTGTAGCAAAAGAGAAAAAATATCCCCATAAAAACTAGCAAAGATCACAGTTACAAGCGCAGTACTCGGATCGATACTCATAATTTTCGAGCCGATCTAACAGGTTTCCGTCTAGCGATAAAATTAACTCGCTCCGGAAGTTCCGGTGCGACATTCGATCCGACTGAGAATTGCTGCACCGGAGTTTGCGGATGGAACACGACAAGGAACTGGCCCAGATTCCGGCACCGCATGGTACAGAATTATCCGCGAGGGAGGGGGTTATCGCGAAATTTCATCTGCAATATATACAGATGTATTCAATCCATAGATACCTAACCAACGACGTATGCAAGAACTGAATGCCTCATTGTCGGCAGCACCCAGCTAGCCAACGCACGCCCCTGGAGCGCGGAACAATTTATGATAACAACCATAAGTAGCTGATGCCGTCCGTTCGGCGTTGCAGCGTTATATGGTGTGCGGCGTATGCACGGACTGCAGGCTCCGCAGAACTGATCCAAACGATCAAAATGATAAGCACAAGCTTCTGTCACCGCCAGCTCCACCTCGAAGTAGCAACATTACCTCGTTAAATACCTTCTCTTCTCTTCTCTTCACCCCTCCAGGTCCGACTCTGCACAAAATTTTTAGATCTCCGATCGTTTCTGACACCAGTATGCAGTGTAATGCGTTGCAGCCAATTTTGAAGACGTAGATACGTACAGCTACTCTGAATAACAAGAACGAGATTACGTCGCAGATTTGAAGAAGCCGAGATATGGGGCGTGGCTGGGCAATAACGACGCCAGAGAAACGAGAACGATCGCACCCTATTTTGATAAAAGAGACAGAGAGTCGAGTCAGCTTCGAATTTTCGATCAATAATAAGAACGAAGCAATCGATGGAAAAATTTGTAAAAAAATTTATGGAATGAATCAAAAAATTCCCACCCACGTTAATTTCTCGGGAATTTTTATTCGCGGCGAGGAAATGAGTTCGGCGAGTAATTAGCACGGGTGGTGGTAGTGAGCGAGTTGGAGGGCCGTGACGCTAATTAGCGCAAACATTTGCACAGTAACTTGTCGAGTCGTGAGGTTTCAAGTTTCGAGAAGACAACGACGCGGCTCTCCTTGACCCGATCATGAAAGTCGGCGACCCATTATAAAAGAAATTGTTATTAAGTTTCGCAATCCGATCCGATCCGATCCGTTGTTCCCCATTCCCTTAGTTAAGTTCGCGGTTGGTTTTCGCGACGACGTGACACGTCGCTCAAGATCGAATCTTACGACGCGGCACTTTCTCGGAGGGACTGACAGACTGACGGATCCGTCTTCGGTTATTCGTTACATTGCCGAGTCGGAGTAGTTTCACGTGACGAGCGAGAATAAAGAGCAATCGATCGATCGGCGATCGAGCACCGATTGATCTTGCGCCCCGTACCACCTACAAACTCCGACTAATGAGCCCTGATCTACCGCCTCGATCTCCCCGGGCTAGAAATACAATCAAAACAGTCATCAAACTCTTTTAAACTCGTGTCCAGGCTAGCTACTAGAAATACCGGTGAAAATTAATTCCTTCGACCCCCGGATCCGGCTATCTAAGAATCGCGTAACTTTTCCTTGAAAATCCATTCAAGACGCTGAACTCCCATACAAATTGCAAGAATATACGGGGTACGCCGACGGTATACGACTACTACGGTGTCTCGGGATTTACGGACAAGGGATATGTACGCAGAATTTGCTCTTGTGTATCGACTTTATGCAGAAATGCAACGCGAGGGGCACGAAGCGATGCATATTTTACGCCTCAATAATAACACGGTGTGAATAGACGCCTCGCTAGGAGTTCGCTGCTAATTTAAAATGTAGATCAGACCTTCCCTTGTCTTCCAGATCTCTTCATAGCTTGCCTTTCTTCCGCCCTCTTCTTGTCGGATCGCATCGCAGGAGGTTTCTTTTTCTGGTTTCGAGATTGCTTAGGTACCTCGGCTAGCTATAGTTTCTAGTTTTTGACTTTGGCTTCAGCCACCGTCGGTTTATTGCGAACGGGGGACGGTTTACAAACCATATAGTCCTCAGTTCTGGGGTACGTCTTTAGAAATCGGAGACGACACACTTCCGCGAATGCGGAATATTTGATCAGTCGCTACCACTGCCCGTGCAGTTGGTTAAAACGGTTCATTTAATCAGTGGGGGCGATCAGAAGAATGCATGCAAAACTTTATCGGGATCTTTTGTCTTCCGTTTTACCGCGACATAGGCAAAGTGGACCGCTGAACTTATGGAAAGGAGAAAGAAAGAGGTGCATAAATAGGGCTTCCTCCGCGGAGCGCGTATAAAAACTGCGTGATTTTTGTCCCCCTTTGCAACCGGTGCCGCTGGTGTTGGTGTTAATGCTGCTATTGCTGCAGCGCGCGACAACGAGGTCATAAGGTTACCCTCCTCGGTAGCCGTAGGTGCTGCCGTTGCCAACGAGGTAAACCTATACGTATATACCTTCTGATAAAATGGTCCACACGGCTGGCAACAGCACCCGGTCTTGTCTTTCCTTAGTAAGGAAATTATTGGAGAACGTTCAAAGCTGAACATCCGCCGTATAGCTGTACGTATTGCAGCCAACGTACGCACGCGATTCGAAATGCCGAAGCATGGCAGCCTCTAAACGATTCTTTGTCTTTGCCTTTTTGCTAAGCGCGCGCCATTCCACTCTGGCAGTGTTCACTACTTAATGACAATATAGAAAGTCACGGCTCCACGCCGCGTACCGCGCGATGAAGCGACCAGCTATTGCAAAAAGATTTACCCACTTGCTGACACGATCGCACTGTGCGAAAATTATTAGAGAGTAAGACGCGTGGGAAAGCGATTATCGCCCGGAAGTCTAAGAAAATTCTACGTACAACTCCCCGTATGATTTTTCTTTTCTTTTAATCAAACTCCGATAATTTTACCACAAATATTCCAACGTCTCGTCGGTTGAATAAACAACGACGTTTCATTCCCTCGAGAAATGAATACGGAAGAAAAAAAAAATATCTTCCGATAGCCATTCGACGTTCCCCTTATCTCGCGGCGTGAATTCTGCTAACGTTGCACCCGAGATTAGAGACGCTAAGTGGCACCACACGAGGACTGGCCGCTGATGCCGCACAGAATTCTCAGGCGAATTATACCGTCGTAGCTAATTGCAATTAACGGGGCGTTATAATTAGATACGAAACAAACTTTACGGCTTTATGTCCGCCGCGCGGTTCCAGCAAAGCTGAGAGAGAAGGTTTACGCTGCCCAGCGGTGTAGTTCGTTAGACTTTATAGTCTTCGATACACGCATAATTGCATGCATAGATGTACATATTGGCACTGCAACGCGACGGTTTGTTCCGATGCTAATAACCCATAGAAGCAATACGCGTTTGCGAGAATATCGCTGGGCCAGGTCAAGTCGAACGTGGCGCCTGTCTACTTCGATTACGTGACTCCTCCACATCCGATCGGAACTCCATTCCATTCCATTCCATTCTATTCTATTCTATTCCTTTCGGTTTTATTATTTTCCCCCACTCCTTCTTTATATTTTCCGTTTCCCTTTCGCGAGCGAAATAAAAATCGTGGCAAATAACGCCGCGTCGTTGCGTCCGTCAGGAGTTGGTTGTACCTGTCGCGACCTTTGCAATCCAGGTGATCGATCCACGACCCCTGGACCCCGACGTCCCCCGGGGGGGTTCCGGGACCTTCGACTCCCGACAACGTCATGGTGCAATATCGATCTATTGCAACATGATTAATAACATTCACCTCATTAGCATACACTGGCTTTTGTCCGAACGTGATCCGCGAGCGTTTACCGTTTGACTTTATTCGTTCGAATTCGATTCTCTCATTTCTCACCCGACACCATCTTCCCGAGTCAACTCGAAGCTACTTATCTTTGACTCGAGTAACGATCAGCGGCTGGGATCAATAATTCCATTCTAATAAGGTGTCGGAACTCAAAAGCTTTTCACAAATGCTTTCCACCTTATTTAGGCAAGTTGCACAGCGTCGAGGAGGAAGTTCTGGATTTGTCGTTGTGACAACCGATCCAGATATCTGACGCGTTGATCGTAGATCAAGAGTAATCGGGAGTTACGACTAGAGCATCCGAGAGATGAAAACGGGACTTGAAAGACTCATCGGGAACGGCGGTAGCCCACGCCCCTGGTATTAGAGCGAAGTATAAGCCGGTGCAAGAACGGAATAGTTCCCGAACAAGTCTTTGATTTGATTGACGATAATTCATAATCTAATACTCTCGCAGTCTCTCTGCCTCCGAGATGTTGCGTGGCAATAATTACGGTTACTCCTTAAATGCTACCTCTTTAACTTCTTGCGCTCTTACAGGGTACTCGACAGACCGTGAGCGATGACCATAAATTCTGCACACCGCCTCAGTCCAGCAGCAGCTGTTCTGGTGTGGAGTCACGGAACCGACTTCGTTTCCTATTTTAATTTTGCCGCATGCCCATCGTTTTTTTTTTCATTTTACTTTTATCTTCTTTCAGTCGTCAGCCACGCGCCCCGTCGCATTAAAGCGTGCAAAAAGGATCCATTCGTTCCGATCGGTCGCAGAACTTCGTTCTCAGGCTTTGTCTATGAATATACGTAACTACATGATACATCTGATATGGCATTTCATGAAAATATGACATTCGTTGTTGCATCCAGAGAATAGATCTCGTCTCGCGATTGTCTTCTCGTGGTGTAATTATCGGGATTATTATCTGGCTTTGAGACTTCAGGGATCAAAAGTCACGGGAGTCACGCAAAAAAGAATAAAAATATATAAAGACAGATGATCAGGCGGTTTGCGGCGTAAGTCGCTTGTACAAAAACCTTTCGAAATTTTGTTGCGATAGGTATGAAGAAAATAAGAAAAAAAAAGTAAAGTTTGCTGTACGAGTAAAAAAAAAAAATGAGGAAAGAAAGAAAAAGAATTTATCCTAATATTTTCCAATGCGTCAATAATCGCGAGTTTATTGATCCGTTAGGTCGATCGTTGAATTTTAAGAGCGTCATTCGCATGATCTATTTATACTTCATAAGCTAATAACGCACGGCGCGGTATGGCATGTGATAAACAATATACATAAGCGCTGGTTAATTAGCAAACTGCCAATCAATTTAGTGTCTGCCTCTTTGTCGTCAAACAAAGCGCGACTACGCAGACAGGCGTTTCCTATTTAAGATTATAAACGACAAAGCAAAAGGCCATTATTATATCTTCATCTTCATCGCACGGTACGTCTGGCAAACCATCCCCGGAAACTAGGATCAATAGGACTCCTTTTTGCACTCGCAAACTTGATGATGATGAGACTGAAGTAGAATTTTGCCTTTACAAAAATTCTTGAAACCATGATTTTTATAACGACAATTTTCATGGAGGAAAAATATCCGATTCGATATGCGGAAAATTGAAATCGCGGGTATAAAAGCCGACGCTCTTTCTTTGTAGCGCCGCGTTTTCCTCCGGGGTGAAATTGGTAGCATCGAGTGATCGTTGCCGATTCCTTTAGGAGCAAAAACCCACTTGTATTTCGTATCCCGAGGCATCGGGATTCAACTGACTAGCAGCTATATAGTCGCTCGCTTCGTGCTCGCGCATAAATAGATGTACGCATCCAACTCCACGTATAGTCATTACCTCAAGTGGGTAGTACCAACACCATTGCGATCGCCAACTTGTCGTTGTGTGTCGTTATTATTGTTGTTGCTAATGTTGGTGTTGTTGATGTTATTGTTGTTGTTGTTGCATTGCGTGCAGCAGCAGGCGGTGAGTCTCAGCCGAGCGTGACCGCGTTCGCGGGTTTAAATTATTATGCAAGTAAACCTAGCTAAGTCACAGTTCCGGGTTTGATTGTCCGTTTGCCTAAGGTAAAGGGGTACCAGAAACCCCTCAGCCGGTGCGTATAATCCAGACATATGTAGAACGACGCGCATGTTAATTTTCTGCACTTTTACAGGAGCGGCCGGACGGCCGAGTCTCTGACCCCCGGAACGCGAGATGACTCTCGATTCTGTACATGACGTAAATTTGCAATGACGAATCGCGCAAATTACTTTAAACTGCTACAGGAAAATATCAGCTGCATTGAATCGCGCCGCCATACGAAACGTGAAAAATATATACACGCTCTAAGAAGTTTCTAACCCATAACTGCAAAGCTATTTTATATTGTACTATGCACGCTTGAAAATTTCTATCACCGCGTTGTTTATGAGCCTGACAATAAATTATCACAATGCTAAGGACTTCCGGGACTGACTAACTAAACCAATATACGGTCCCGTATTCACCTACCGGACAACTGCGGCGTTCGAAATGCACCGTTAAATTCACGAGACGAAAACCGCATTTCTGTTTAAAATACAGTATAAGAAAAAAGAATGTGATCTCCATATTTTTTTTCTATAGTTTCATATCATCCGTCCTGTCAGCCTTGTCAGAGGACGTTGAGAAATAAGAAGAAGAAAATTATTATGTCACGTTTATCTCGGAGTGCACCTGCTACCCGACCAACGGACGTCTAGATAAAAAGAAGAAAAAAACGAAAACTTAAGGGAAGACGATAGGAAACTCGGTCTAGTTGAAGCGACAAAACCTCAACCCATCATTAGCCGTTTTATCTGAACTAACTTCTACCGGCACTGGTACCCACAGATACTCAACGACCAACGCGTCCCACATTACGAGCCTAGAAAGCAACGTTTCAATCTCGTCAAATGAAACGTATGATTAATAATAACGCTAGAATCAGAGTGGACAAGCTGAAAAAAAAGAGAAAAAAAAGAAGGAAAGGATGATGCGAGTTCTTCCGACAAAGTGCAGCACTGAAATCTCACTAGGTAATACGTTGAACAAGCTTGGAATCTTTACGACGACAACAACTAGGTGGGTACCTAGAAGTACGGTGATTGAGTTTCACGCTTCGTCCGCTTGTGCCGCGAGCTATAAATTAACCGAGTAGAATATGTGAGCTTTAGGATCCGGAAAGTGGGATTCTGACTTTGGATTTGCATCTCAGTTAGCTGCCTGTGAGATTCTGCACCGAGAGCGACGATTGGTACCTTGTCAAAGGTAATATAACCAGCCAATACATGCGCACGAAACCTTCGGGGCAGACTCGAGAAATGAGGAATCTAAAAACCTCGTAATATCGACGCTCAGTTGAACGCGGGTCTTTGATATCGTTATACATAGGTCATCATCGTTCCGAACGATTTACGCGAATTCCTCAGAGGAAGTCGAAAGTTGTACGGAGAGACCGAGAGAAACGATCAATTCGAATATTTTAATGGACTCCATTTCCGAGAAAGAGAATTAAAAGCTACTGTACGAAATCCCCAGAGAGAAGCTGATTTTCTAGGAATAAAAGTCACGAACGCAGAATAGTTCCCCCATAGACTATACGTATACCCGAGACATTAAACGTGATTAGATTACGAAGGAGTTTTTAACATAATTGACGGACGGAATCATTATAATTTTCCAGCTCGAAATTTCCCTGGAGGACCACGAACCCTTCGTATGAAGTATAAAATTTTCAATGCTTTTTGGTAATCACTGTACACACAAAATTTAATTTCTCAATGGCGGCCATCGAAGGAGTTACGGTGATTCGAATAGTTGGAAACTATCGACCGTTGGGACGGCAGGAGACGGTCTGTCTCCTGAAACAAATGCGAGGATCCTCCCTCTCCAGGATGGGGAGGACGTGGGAAATCATAGAACCGAATAATTACAGACTTCGCATGCATAAGCCAAGTGTTAGTCGAGAATTATTATTACGAAATGATCGTTGAAACGGTGAAAATGCAAACAACAATCGCGGTAATTGTCATTTAGGACTAATAGACGAGTGATCGAAGATCCTTCTTTTTCCTCTCGGAAAAAGGGGCATCCGTGATTGCCCGTGCCTCGTGGCGCTCCCCGACTTAAGCGATGATAAAACGAGGAATGGATTAGACTAATGCAGGCTTAATACTCCCTGCGGCGAAGGAATGAAGATATCGATCGCCTCGGAGAGGATTTCTGATATGAGGGGTACAACGTACAGCATCGGTTGAATTACTTCGGTAGCGTTCGTTAGACCGGTAGCGATAAAAGATCGTTCATCACTCCGCTAAAAAGTTCGTCGGAAATAAAAAACTACGGGTATCGACCAGAGACTGACTTACCAAATATCAAACCAATGTATAAGGAATAACGTCTTCGAGCTTACCTGTAACAGAAAAATGATCAATACTTTTAAATCGTCTCCAATAGTATAACGCATACAACAGGTTTTAATGTGAAAAAATTATTGCACGAATAAAAAAATTCCATACGTGAGATTATGAGAAGAAGAAAAAAAGAAATCGAAAATTTATTATTATCCTTGAAGAAATCGTCGCTAACTCAAACGTCGACGGTGGACTATTCATAATAACAACGTGACAATAAAGAGGATAGCTCCGAGGACCACACACCGCGTCCACGAAGGGAGCGATGGAGCGGGAGGGAACGGAAGAGAACGGAAGGGAGAGAAGTGGGATGAGCAGAGGGATGGAGCGACAATATAGTGGCACACGGAGCTTAACCTGGGGCCCTTGAAGTGCTCGTTTGGGATGAAAAGGATCGGCGGAATAGGTGGGATCGCCGGGATCGGCTCTTCGCCACGTGGGTGGTTCGTACAAGCGAAATGACACCTCGAGGGCCATGATTCAGAGCTACAAGAGACGAGGAGACCAGAAGACGATGCTGCAATAAAATGAAAACGAAATCTTCGTAAGCCTGAGATCTCTTCCCTCGCCTCTTCGATTCTCTACCTTCCTACCTTCCGTCCTATTACTTGATTGATTTACTCTCAACGATACGTCGACGTTGATACCAACCTAGCGATCGAGATAAACGATTGTACTCCACGTGTTCGAACATCTCAGCTTATCCAAAAATTTCTTCCAATACCCTAATAAAAATATTCAATTCAATTATCATTCGACATTTCCAAAGCGTTTTCAGCCTGTGTCCCAATAATCTTTCCCACACGATCACACACGTCAACACTGCTGTTCGCGGTTCTTTAGGCCACAATATTTGGTTCTCAAGTGACCCGATAGATTAATTCGGAAAGAGTCAAGGTTCAACGGCCTGAAGAGACGAGAGCCTAGACAATATTTTAATTGTTTCACCGTTCCCCACATTGGAAGGGGTCTCGTCGAATTTATTGTTAGAGAAGTATACCGTTTGAACTGGACAGTGTTTTTAAGCACGCGATGCCCGCGAGCGTATTCGCATGAATGTAAGACATGTGAACAAATATAACAATAATAAAATTTCTGAACCGCTGTTCACCCCTGCGACTTTGAATTTAATTTTATTCCATAGGTTATGTATTTCCGGCTAACTGTAACTCGCGGCTAGGTCATTTTTTTTTCGTTTCGTTGTAAACTTAATTACAGATCGATTATCGCGATCGCTGTAATAGTACAGCAGGTTTGATCGGTCATCGTGCCGTTTGTTCGCTCTCGAATCATCGCAAAAAGGCAAAGAAAAACAAACTACCGTATTCATAACTTCTGAAAAAAAAAAAGAAGAAGAAGTTAGTTTGATTCATATGGGTACCGAGTACGATGATTGTTTCGGAAGCCGTGAAGTAATTGAATTACATGAAAAAAGAAAAAGGGAAATGAAGAAGTGCGAGGGCAGTCGAGGGTAGATATTATAAGCAAGTATATGAGAGGACTGGAGCTTCGCGTGGTTGGAGTGAGAATAAGAAGAATCTAGATAGCGGTGAAACAAGATACGTAAGGGTCAGAGTTGAGGCGATGCAGTTTCCAGAGAAATAAATGAATATCCGCGTGACAATTACTTAGCCTCATCCCGGCTACCCGTGGAGCGTCGAGGGAATTCCCTTGCCGATTTATCATCGACGTAAGAAAGATTATCTCGATTCTAGACTCCCGTCGTACCGCGGTCATATCAACGCGGCGTTGCACGCACACATCGCAATTATATCGCATTAATTTAACTCGACTCGTCTAAAGTAACAAACGCGACAACATAATTAATGAAAAACCATGATTTCGCGTCTATTCGGCGTTGGTTCCCGTCAGTTTATTGCAGTTTTTGTTTTTTTTGTTTTTCTATCGGCCGAACCCCTGCGCGCCTCCCGTTGTCGTCTTCTCCGAGGCTTGTGTGTACCGAGACCCTCAGGTGTGAACTCTGACCCTGTACCGGAGGAGGCCAGGAGATACGTAACAGGAAAGTTAACTGTACAACGACGAGACTAGGCGGTACGACGTCCAATTTTCATTTTTTACAATGACCGCCTCGAGTCTCGCTGCACGAGACAGAAAACGTCCACGCGTCGCTGACCACAAACACAATATGGGAGGCATGCTCGGGTACATAAGGAAGCTGCCGGATCATCCCGTGGGTAACAGCATAATTGGCCCATCGTGCAAAATACCAACCCATCGGGTCATCCGCAATGACCCTGGTACGCGCATATAGGAATTATAGGTATACCGATTCCATATATTTATCTCGCAGAGTCGAGCCGCCGCGACACCTTCCGCGGATAATTTGTCTGCAGCTCGTTGGAAGAATCGTATTATTTGGAGAAGAATATCGAGTAGAAGGAATTCACCCAATTCTTCTAGGTGTAAGTCGAGCGACCTAGCGACACCGAGAGGCAGATGTTGATTGGCCTGCGGACCGAAGAAGTTGAACCCCGTCGAGAAGTAGGTACGAGGCGATGGGTTGCAAGGCGCTTATACTATAATTAGCCATGAACGTTGCGGCGCAAAGGTTTACAGTGAGTAACAATTTCTTCGGTAATGAGCGCCTCCTCGTTAGTTGCAGGTCTGCGTCAGACTGCCGCAACTGGTCAGATAAAATAAATAAATGTGAATGGATAAATAAATAAATGAGTAAATAACCAGAACAAAAGAAAAAAAACAGAATAAGAGTTATTCCACAAAGGAACGCGAAAAAATAAATAAAATCAACTATGTACTAACAAACGAAGGAAACATCAGAGGTCTTAGAGAATATCATTTCGCATCAAGTTTCGCATATCTTTGCAATTCGCCATCGCGCATCTGACTCTGTTGCAATCCTTTCTTCGAGGGGTCATTGGTTGCCGCGTCGCTCTTAGAAAGACAGAAATATTATAATTTCATATCGCAATAGTAAAGTGCTGAAGCGAATTTGTACCTACAGCGTTCGACAAAGCGCTAATTTGAATCGTGAAAAGTCGAAGTGTTACGAGATTTTATTGCCGATTTCAACCTGGTAGAAAATTTACCGCGATTCTCGCTATTATATTCACAGAAATTACAGACGTTCCAATTTTATCAATTCCTCTTATATTTTTCTTCTTTGTTTGTTTTTTTTTTTTTCTTTTTCTTTTTCTTCGGCAAGCAATAGCATCGTGTACGTCGTTTGTTCGTAAGATCCTCTAAGTTCCGGACATCGCGGAGCCATTGATTCCGAATGTAACTGCCACGTCACGATAATATAAGTGGCACTACACGATTCGGAATGCAAATGGATTCGGGGAAGGGTATGTACATAGAGTATATGAGGTATAAAGTGGCGGCAATAAGTGCGCCCATCTTATCCGGATTTCGATTCTAGTAGTTGGACCACCCGATCGAGCAAAAGTTGGACTGGTCTCCGGGGGTTAGCCGATCGCTACAAGTATAATAATTTTGGATCTGTGTGTTGCGGGAGTGCAGTGTACATCTGAACGAGGAATGAAAGCGAACGATCGAGCGGTAGAAACGTCTCCAGCGTTAGCGATAATCATCGGATATCTCGACTGCCGGACAAGAACACGAGAGGCTCTGCAAGTTTCTAGTTCTTGCACCGGCGAAGAGGACGTCCAACTACTCGCCTCATCTTCTATTCCTCCTTTTCCTCTTCATCCTCTTCCACATCCCATCCTTCTGACCGGCTCACAGTGTCATCCGCGGTAACAAGGGAACAATGACGAATGCATCTATCCATTATGAGGATTACTACCAATCCCCCATTAAAAATGGTATCGTCTGGATTTATATCAGAGTCCTGTCACACAACCGAAAGAAATCGCCACCATTGAATAATGGTTTCGGTAATTCCTCGCTGGGAGAGCAGAATGAATAAAAATTTTTGTGGAAAAACTAGATGGAAAGAGAAGAACGGGGGGGTTGGCGAGGCCACATCCGGTGTATTCTTTTTTTCAACTTTTTTCCGAGGTTCAAATGAAGAGCCGTCGCGTCTCTTCGTTCTTTTTTTTCAGTTTCCTAGGGATGCGGGATTCCACGCACGTCGAAGGCCACGCGACTGGTACACCAAGATTTCCACGGTACGTTGTCGACGACAATCCAGGGACGCGTATGCGTTTGTATGGAGGTAGGTCTGTAGGTGTAGGTATCAGCAGGTGTACCTCGATCATTGCCCGGTCTCTGCGGTAAATCCGCAATAAAATTTTTTGGAAATCACCCCGCAGAAAATCGTATTTTGACTCGCCAGCTCGTTCGATGTCGATTGCTCAGTTTTCGCCCCTCCGTTGATACAAATAATTTCGTGAGGCCGGATCGACCCTCCGATCCCATGGATATGCGGCGAATATATTCCCGATAGTTGAGGGAATCAGGAAATGTAGAGGAAACCTGTACAGCCATGTGAATTTATTATTGGCATCGATTTGTACCGAGCAATTCGCCTGAGGAGCTTGCGGTAGATGGCGAAGAAGATCGTCCGCGTTGCGAGGTGGATATTTGTAGTGGAAAGTAACTAGTAAGTATGAGGAGGAAAAAGTTTCCGGAGTTGTTTGTCCCGTCCGTTCCGTCCGTACTTAGGTCTGTCCGCCCGCTATTCAAGCGCCAGCCCGTTTCCACTTATATCCCTCTTCCACGGCATGTGATGTGAAAGGAGTTTGCAGGACGAACCGCGTCTTGCAGGCACGCAGATAAATATTGCATGACGTCGGGATGTCGAATAGGAAATGTCGTAAATAATACTCTATTCGTAATTTACGGTCAACTGCGGCGTCGACTGACAGACGAGAGACGCCTCCTACTACCTCGAGGATTAATGCCATTGACGAGTGTATGTTGGGAAAGAGACAGAGGATTAGGTAGATACATCCTGGAAGATTATTTCAAAGGGTGGAAAACACCGTGTAGGTCGGATTAACTTGCGATCGGATTTTTTAGTGCGTGAGATTCAGAATTTTGGGAAGGGATGGGGCACAGGTGATACGTGGGTAATTGATGGACCACCGCGGGGTGCCGAGAAATTCGAGGCTCCGAACGCTTCTTTTCTTTTTCTTCAGGTTTTAAAACAGTTGAGAATCTGACGTTAATAACGCTCCTCTAATTTCACAGCTCTGTAGCTCGCCGTCAACGTCGTCTTCTTTTCTTCATTTTTTTTTCTCTTTTTCATCGCTATACACCAAAGAACCGTGTGTGTTATATGTAAAAAGAGAAGGAGGAGGAAGGAGAAGGGAAGGAGAGGTGAAGCTCATCCGAGGCACGGGTCTTCCAGGAACTTAGCCAAGGAAGGTACCTACGCCCCTCAAGTATAGATGAGGCGAGTTTACAGAGAGAAGTGAAGTGAGGAGGGAGCGGAAAAGAAGCAAGAGTCTTCCTCAGTCCTACAGGGCTGACACTTAGCTCCTGGCTCTTGGCGGGATAGGACGTCATTATCGATCTACCGGTTTCTAATGCCTGTATTCCTAGAAGGCAGAAGAGGAAGGACTTCTAGGCTCGGGGTTCGAATACATGAATCTCTATGAGGCTACACCGGCCAACGAGGGAGTGTGGAAGATCGGCTGTGCAGAGGAGAAGGTGATTTCTTTTGCGGTAAGAAAAGAAGAGGTGGAAGAAGAGGCAGCGGGAGAGCAGAGAGGAAAAAAATGGAAGGATAAGAAGTCGAATACGAATAAGAGGACCACGAGGTTGGTGCAGTGAGGCGCCGTTTTCCTTTGTCGGTTGTGTATATTACATGCAACCGCATCGGCTGTATCCGCGCTGGATGAAAGTGACAGTGCTTTCATGGAGCACAAAAGCGGAACTAAAAGGTGGTGCTCGAGAGACTTGAAGAGACGCGGAACAAGTCCGAGGTTATTCAGACGCCGGGTGTTAAACTCGGGTCAATTTTATCACCGAGTAAACTTGCCATACTTTTTCAAGAGAACTTGACCATCCCTCTGTCGCCTTACCCGCGCGGCATTTTAATGAGATTTTATGCCGCATGAAAAAATGTCATTCACTTCTTTTTTTTTTTCATTTATACAAATAGGTACGGAATCGCTGGAGCAAACTATGACCAGTTAACGGAAAATATTCATCGTTCGCTAGATCACACGATACTCGATCTGCATCTAGCTATTCCCAGGTTCGTGGTAAACCACGATAGTCTATACGTATATGTTGAGCAGCGTAGTCGCGCGGCTTTGTTTGGCGATTTCCATTTCCCTGACCGATTTCAATTCACTTGCGCAGAGCAGTGAGAGAAGGAGAAGGCAGTAAGTCCGTTTGTCTGTATTCGAGCTTTGCGAAGCGTGGGAAACTTGCCTACCGTAGCTAGTGTAAATCGGTGCCAAAGTATAGAAAGAACGGCGTGGTACCTCTACGTGCTAAGAACTCCTATGCGAATTTGAATTCAGTTCAGGAATGGAATCCCAACGACGTTCATCCCTTGCAAATTTCAGTTCGAAGCAAACGTGATGAAACTGGAGAACATCGATAGCCGGCATGTCTTACGCGTCATCTGTGTCGCGATGCAAAATAATTAACAATAAATCACAAAACCTTTCGCATCTGCTACGGGCGAAGGACCAGGTAAGAAAAGATAGCCGACTACTTCGCTGGAGGCTCTTCGGCGACTCGGCGACGCACCTATGTCAACGTAGTGTTAATGAACTCTAGACCCTACGGGGAACTAGCCGGGAACTTAGCAGCAGCCAAGCCTCGTGAATAACGGTACGACTTCCGGTCATAAGGGCTCTTGAACCTTTCAACGAATCTGTGCCCATTAGCGGTAGGCAGGCGTCTGTGCGCGTCGCTGCGACGACTGGTATCCCTTCATTGGTTTTCAGACACGGTATTCGACTTTGTGCCGACATCGAAATAATTGAATGGAGAGAATTAAATCAAGCGAATCGATGGAAGAATTATTTCCCATTTATCTCTAAGAAGAGGCGAGTCGACGGAGCCCGGACCACCGCAACTTGGCCGACCAGAGGATAGAGGAACAAAAAGTGAGGAAACTAAAGGACAGGGGTCAACGTGAGGCCGCGTGACAAAGACGTTGGGATCAGGATCGTAACTTCTAACGGTCTTCGTGGACGACGGCGCGTCCAGAAGCGGGCGCTACGATCTACAGAGAAACCTAACTGCGACTGCAGGACGACGATGACGAGAAGGTCTCGGATCTGATGCACGTGCACATTTAGCGAAAAGAAAATTACCGTATAATGCGATGATTAAGGGCGGAAGATTATTCCCGAGCTAGATCCAAGGCAAACAATTTAAGTGCGTACCGCATTCGACAACCTGAGACTGGCGTCAAGGTCCGGCATAGGCAGCATTCTCCTCGTTTCATCACACTATCACTTTTACCGGTCGCGGTTATTCGTAACGCTGTGTAGTATGCGGTAAGCCGGAACCCGAGTACGATACTTATATATATCTACTGATCTTATTCGATAATAGAAACGCACGAGCCAACGGGAATATGCAAATGGAAGGGTGATCGCTCGTTACCGAATTACGTGAAACTAAAGCCTAATCTGATCGTCGTAGTTGAATAGAGACCAGGATGATGCATTTTTTTTTTTTTTTTTCACGTCACAAAATCTTCTAACGGACATTTAGGTAACGATATGAGAGTGGCTGTACGAAAAACGGTACGAAAAACGTGTTTCCTGGTTATTCCGTTGTCTTTTCTCAAATCCTGCGCAGGACTGCATAAACGAAGATCTTCCGTTTACCTAAACTCGGATCAACCGTAACGAGATCCTCGAATTGCGAAGTATAACGGACACGGTCGTAACGTACGTACATTCAGATGAAAATCATAATTTAACTTCTGCGCGTGGATCAAGATTCGCGGCACCTAAACGGGCGCCTGTTCTTCCAAAGTCCCGGAATCCGAATTGCCGGAGGCGGTAAAAAGTCCGAGTCGGATAGATCTCGCTTTTGGTATACGAGATGACAAAGAGTGTCACTTATTTTAATCCTCCGAGTTTGAAACCCCTTCTTCCTACGGGACCGGGAGAGTTCTATCGGTGCAGGGGTCAAGATCCACACGGTTCAACCGTCGCCCGGTGGTAAATCACAAAGCGAGTGCGCGTATGGGGATATGTTTGCCGAGATCACTAATATACCAAACCTGAACCCCAAGCCCATAGATAACTCGCTATTTGCCCGCTGGAAATCCGAACGTTTATTATTAAACAACGCATAAATTATTCATATTGTTTCTCAGTTGTAAATCACCGTACGATTCGAACGCAGCTATACACATGAGAGTAGGAGAAATAAAGAGAAGGGCAGAGGGGAGAAGAGGCAGGGAAAGTTAATGGATATTACAAATACACATGTTCCTCATTTACTCGCTCTATGGGGGTGGACGACCACTGATTAACTTTCCAACCGTAGTTTCTCACGAAATGAACGAACGGCGAAATGATTTAAGATTTAAAATAGACATCAATTCTCTGCTTCCCATATGCCTACCGGCTTCCGACGTCTTCCAAAATAAATTGGAAGAGAGATTTCGCTTGATTTTCATGGAAATATCACCGGAAAAATCCATCCACGTTGTCCTTCAGGCTAGCTCGTCTTCACTCCGTGGCTCGAATTCGTAAATCGTGTTGCCATTTGGCTCCAGGTTCTTCGGGCATTTGGTGCTGGGCATGGATTAAATTATGCGACGAGGTCCGATCCATATTCATGCTCGAGGGTTTGCCTGGTGAATGGATATGGCGAAGTAGGTAGGCAGGAAGGTATGAAGGTAGGTAGGTAGGTAGGTAGGTAGGTAGGTAGGTAGGTAGGTAGGTAGGTAGGTAGGTAGGTAGGTACAGAGGATATATTCACTCGCTGGGAACCGCAACCGGGGCACCGTCTCATCACGTCCGTCCATCCTTGCGTCCGTACGTCCGTAAGTCCAGCACGTGCTCCGAGGCCCTAAGATGCACCGTTTCTACGTCTTTTTATTTCTCTTAGCTCTTACTTTGTTTTTTTATGTTTTAAACGTGATTTTCTGTTCCGCGCCTACAGGCGTTCGTTGTCATTCTTTAGTCTCTAAGTTCGTGGCGCACCGACTTTAAAAGATGCGTTCAAAGGCAGCAGTAGGCAATCTTTCAAGAGCGAGAGAAACCCTCGTTGTTCAGCTGTAAAGATGAAATCTCACCTCGGTGCTTTGAACCGGCCGTTCCTTCTCTCCTTCGTTCACTTTCGATATCGCGCATGTAATGAAAGGTCCGTTGAATTTCCGGTTTTTTGTTCGACCTGCAGCGAGTGTTCCGAGGTTGGGGATGAAAGAATAAATAAAGCAAGAAACAATTTTTCTCGCTTCCTATCTACGTAGCCAGGTTAGAATTTTCAAAAGATTCATTCGCGATTTGAATATCGGAGTATCGGCGCTGCAGAAGACTTCGGATATTCCGCGTGGGAAGAAAAAAAAGTATGCGAAGAAGAAGCCGGGTAAGCTGACAGAAGGTGTTTAAGGTCTGCGGATCCATTGTCTGCAATTGTTCAATTTGACCGACGCAATCTGGCTCACGCGAGACGTTCCTTCGACCAATTTGTTGCAGTGTCTTTGTCGTCGAATTGTCGTAAGTATATTTTATGGGGCATTGGGAACGGGAGGAGACGCATGGCTCAATCGGAATTGAAAAAAGAATAGCGAGGAGGGGAGGACGGATGCAGAAATGAGCGATGAGATGCCGATTACTTCGTACAACCCGCGATATTAGATCACTTTTTACGAGAGCGAGAGAAATTCGTGATTGATGTTACGAGTGCGTACGATACGTGTAGGAAATCTCCTGAATTTTCCAATTGGCTCACGTTTTTAAGAAAACACATGACAAAGAAATCTCCTAGACTTCCGGGATCGATAAAGAAAAATTAATAAATAAAGGTACCAATGAGTGGTAAGAATCGGTCGGCCGGTCGATAGGTATACTGGAATTATCGCTTCGTCGACCAATTTCACTTGGCGAAAGGAACTCTTAAGTAGCGGAACCTTATACCTTATGCTGACTGACTGACTTATCAATCTCGTTCAATTGACGATCGCGGAGCTACGTGACAGGCTTATTGTATCTCACACGTATAAGATAAACAGGACGAGACATTACGCCGGGTAAAAAGGTCAGGATGACATAATCCGATTCAGACTCATCGTTTAAGACTAATCGAAAGATTTTTTTTTGTCAGTCTTACACGAAGAAAAGAATGACCAAATTATACACCCAACTGGCATGTACGATAAGCAATCGATTATCGAGCAATGGAAAGTATGAAAGTAAATTCCGATCAATACGGGAATCAAATTGCGCTTTGATTATTTATGCTTGGCAACGTGGTAATTGCAGTATTTAGTACGAGTTTAGTTGGGGGAAAAAAATTAGCTAATCCTAAATATATCCCCGGTGCGTGTGAATAGCTACGCGGACACTGCACTCCAGTAAATAAGTGTGGACATAATAATAACGCCCATGTGAGCCTGAACCAACGTAGGTTACCACTATATTTATGCGAATAGGCGCAGCGTGCGCGTTTATAAATACAGATCTGAGCGTCACGTGCTATATTTACCTAAAAATACATCCAGAGCTAGTCTCTCTTCTTGCAGCGATTCGACTGCAGCTGGAGGTTCGCTGGATGCGAGATGAAACTCTCCGGGCTAGTTGATTTCAAATTCGAGTCATTACAATCGATTTAATTCTCGCCGAATTAGGACTTAGAGAAAAGTAGGATGGGAGCTCGCAGCGGAACACACGGAAAGAGAAAAGCGCGGTTAAAATTGTCCACGTGAAGGACTCGGAACTGAAAAGAAGCAGCTATTTTTAAATTCTACAGGTACACACGGGGGCCCCGCGCCCCTATTAACATACAATGCGCCCATAACTCTCTTAAACGACGCTCCTGAGATCTTGCCGGTCGCCTTAGTCGCTCCTGCAGCTAGCGCTTGCTGCTACGCGAGCTAAACTCAGTACTCAACTCGCGTTTCAGCGTCCTTTTCTACCCTAACTATGAAAATCTTGTATCCTGGAAGTTGTCCAAACTCACGCGGGGGACCCGAGTGAACGAAAAAAAACTCAAAAATTAGACTTTTCAGGCGCTACAGTTGCGACGTTGCGGTGAATTGCCGAATTACTCCTATGTCTTGTCTAACAAAAAGTTGACCCACGTTTTCGTCCGACGATTATTTTCAACTTTCTTTCTTTTTCTTATTTTTTTGCAATCATAATTCCGCATCAAATCGGATGCTCGATGGTTAATATTGTGGTATACGTGAGAAATTAAGTTTTGCGTGTTAGATATTCGCTGTTATTATATACGAACCGCTTATCGCGAGGTGTTATTGACCTGGTATCAGTGTAACGCTGCGGCGATACGGTTCAGTTTATTTAACTGTAGCCTCCGCATAACGTACGCGAGACGTAAGTATATGAAATACAAAAGACGCCATCTTGAAACGACCTGGGTGTGAGATCGTCGTAACTATTCAGATGTTCAATGAACCGAGAAATGATTTATGGCGTAATTTTATTATTCGACAAGAATCTGCAACCGACAGTTTATATCAATTCTACAAAGTACAATAATAGAAGCTTGAAAGCCTCAATAAATCACAACCACCCTTCATCTCTCGTTTTTCAAATATCAAAACTGGATAACGTTATAAAAATTCACGGAGCTGTTCTTTGTGTGTCTGTATTTTTTTTTTTCGCTTTTTTTTCATTCAAGAATACCTACTTGACACTTTCGAAAATGTTTTAACCAAGTATAACGTGTAAAAGTAATATATCGTCGTTTTTGGTTGAGGAATGCATGTACCGCGGCAGGACTAGAAACAAGTATCACGTAACTTTCGAGGTATTGGGTCAGGAATTTATACCACGTTGATTTATGGTTCGTCCAGGTCGTATTATTCTCTGTCCTAATCTGCAACGTTCACCAGAGGTGAGCCTTCGATATGGTCACGCGATACTGAAAAAGCGTATTATGAAAAAAAATTCTCATTTGCGTATAAAAGTAATAGAATTTATTTTTTTCGTCGCTAGATTTATGAACGAAACGAGAAAAAGAAACGGGCTAAACTACCGATCCGTCGGGCTTCCTGTGTTCCCCAATTACCGAATTACAAAATTTTCAAACCGGGATTAAATAACGGTACCGATAGCTTATTGGCCTAGCCTAGCCCGAGTCAGGTTTACCATGCGTTTGTAGCTTATACTAGACGTGTTTCGAAATTCGAAGAAAGTTCATTCATTCCACCTACGCAAAGATTCCAACGCATCTGTCTTTGAAAACGTGTGAATAAATTCAAAGTTGGAAGATATATTTAATAAAATCGCACGATTTACGTACCGCGATATATATACAAGGTTGTTGAAACGAAGCTGATCTTCCCGATTTGGTAAATTCTGTAGAAATTCTGAATCGAGGATAACGTGACGGAAAATAATAATAAGGAAGAATTAAAACGCGGAAAGGACGTTGCGCATACCGAGCATTTCGCAACGGCGAATGGGTTATGGGCGAATTGTTTCATGGAGCGCGCGTGGTTCTGAAGTCCTTCACGGAAAGTAGCTAAGAAAAAGAAGGAGAAGAAGAGGAATAAAAAGAAGAACAAGTCGGAGCAGGAGAGGAAAAGTATATTGGATTTTATGTATCGCATACACGCGCTCCCGTATATCAGAGAATAGATACGCGTTGGTACGAAGCGATGGACTGTAAGTGCTGACGAGTATAGTCGATAGTACCTGCTGTTGCTGTTTCTGAACTCAGAAGAGTCCCCATCGCGTCGTCCGGTTCGTCGGCGCCGCTCTCCGAATGGGTATGTCTGAGCGAAGCAGGATTCGCATGCCAAACCGACACGCGTGTCTATTTTCTTTTCCTATCGAAGAATAAACCGAAGTGTACGTCGCGCAACAGTGCAATGCACCTAGTAAAGAGTTCAACTTCTTCTTTAATTTGATTCGATTCAATTCTAGTTACGCAATTCAAGCTCAATCATTTCCCACAAGTTTTCTGCAAACAGTCGTCGACTCGTTCGCGTACACCGCATAGCGTACATCGATTGCAGTCCGCGCGATTGAGAATTGCAATGAAAATTATTTTTCTTTCTCATATTAATCGTTTCTGTATAAATGGATTAAACGTATCGTGAACATCCGTGCTTATAAAACTGTCTCGGAAGGCGCATGTATTATTAATGCAAATGGTATGAAACAGGAATAGGAATATATTCATAATAATCGCGTCGTCACGTCAGCCGCGAGTAGAGAACACGCTAGGCCACCTACGAAGTAGATTACCAGCAACGACCGCAATTTCAAGTCACACGCGTGCTGCGGAGATAGCGTATATAAGACAACACGTTGACACCCACGCGATAGGAATCTCCGTTCCGAGTAATCTTTCAATAGATTGCTAAATAATTTAGCGAATTAATATTGGCGTGAAAAAAAAGGAACGAACTGATATGACGGAACGACTGCCGATCGTATGTCGCCGTAATATGACAGTGTCAGCAAATTATACGTCCGTCAATAAATCATTGAATGGAAGTTATATGCGCGGATGGCACGGGATCGATGGTTGAGAAGATCGATCGATCGATCAATCAGCCGGGTGAAGCCGAGTCGATGGTATACTCAATTTGTATGGATATAGTACCTGTAAGTTTCGAGATCGGTTATAGTGGCAGCGTGTCAACGACACATAAGTCGCTTCTATATAACCCGAGTATAAGTGTGGCAATGAACCTGAGAAGCGAAAGTGACAAGATCGCCGCGAGTTCCGCGAGTTATATGAGATTAAAGCATAAGTCGTCGCCGTTCCGTTGTCTGTCGTACGAATGTAGCTGTCGATACAAATAAACGTCCACGTAAACACACATCTCAAAAAAAAAAAATTAGAGCAACCGACCCCGACTTCTGCGCAAAAATGATAAATTTTGAAACGCTCTTAACTTCTTCAAAAATCAACCGAGACAAATGAAATTTGAATAAAATTGAAGCTCGAAGCTTCCGCGTTCAGACCGATGCGTGAATTCACTTCTATAGATAAAAAAACTTTCGGGGCCTTCTTTGTAATTTTACGTGTATCACGGGTAGCCATTCAAGGCGCACTTATGAATGCATTTATGAATGAAGTATAACGGTAGCAGCGGCAAGGATATATACGTATAACGTCTCATGTATTTGTATACCACAAGCAAATCAAATTCGCTGACAACTTACTATGCGCATATTAAATGAGGAAATTCCTCAATTATTCTCAGGTGAATATCCCCGCAATACCTTATAACCACATACGCAAGTATCCTTGTACACACGTGTGTACGTATGCATAAATACATAATCTAAAGCCACGCACCGTCGACCAATCAACCAATCAATCGATCGATCGATCGATCGATCAATCGATGGTTCCGCAACGCAGACCGTCCAACATCTACATAAGGCTTAACACACAAAGTTACTTAGTTAAATCGCATTCGTAGCGCGCGGTAGAAAAAGAAAATATACCGATCTGATAATAATTAAGTGTTGCAGATATTTGCTTTTTGACTCGAAGCTTCCGCAGGTGCAGCAGGAGCGGCAACAGCAGGAGCAAGAGCAGGAGCGGCAGCATCATGAGGGAAGAAACGAACGGCGGTGGAGATGTTATCGGGTAATTGTGTAAAGTAACAATTACCTGGGCGTTCCTCGAGATATACATGCTCGGTATGTCTATCCCACCTACGTAACCGCCTACCGATCAAGTTTGTAAGTTGAAGTAGCCGCTATTTATTTATACGGGGATGTGAAATTAACTCGGACAATAAACCGGAGTTCTGATTCACCCCATACCAGTCCGCACGGAACAACGGACGATCAGCTCGCACAAATTGTACAAAGCCATTGTTCGATCGGAGGGAACGATGACGTCTTTTCTCTGCCGGCATCCGTATTTTAATCAATTTCTTTTTAATCAATTTTCATTATTCCCGTTCGACCGATGACCGGAAAATGGATGGTGAAAAAACAGACGGAAAGTTTAAAGGGAAGAGTGACAGATGTAAATGAGTGAGGAACGAGGTATACGCTCTTCAATTATCCACTTCATCTGCGCCGGCTTAGAAACTGCAGCCATTACAAGGGGAGAGGAGTGACCGGCCGACTCCTAAAGCTCGTAATAAACCGTACAGATGTATGTGTAATGTGTTTAATGTACAAACATCGAGCTTGACTCGACAACGGGTTTTAAAAAGGCCCACGTTGGACGAACGTCCCTCATCAACTGCACCGCCACTCGACGATCGCATTGTGTGCCTTCGTATACAGCGGCACATCATATAGTGTACACGTAATGATCGATGTTAATTTTAACTTTGAACACAAAAAGGTATTGGGCAGTCACTCGAATGTCACTCATACGTATAGTATAGGAACGGTAAATAGTCATTTTTCAAAAACGACAAAGGGTGTGATAGCCGCTTACGTCAGAGGTATAAGGTATGCGCGTACGTGTTAATTACAGATGAAAGCCGAAACCATCTTTAAATCTTCGACTTCAATTACAATCGAACATCGCACAGGTTAATTATCGGAATCAACCGCACATAAGACGAACGCATAAAACAAACTTTCTCGATACGATACGATGGGATACGATACCTCGCGATATACCTTCTGGGAATAAATTATTGTTATAATACTTCGGAACGACGACGAATTCTGCAACTATGCGGAATACGATCCTATCCACTCCGAGGAATGTATCCTCATACAACAGCGGTAAAATAAAACAAATGTAAAATAAAATACTCGCAAGTTGTCTCCGTAGAACGATTGCGGCGAGACGAGCGTTAGGAGGTTCTTAGAAAATTATTTACAGACAAAATGATTCATGAAATTTAGAGAAGGTATTACATCGCTATATACACGAATGTAGAGAACCGATTTAATCATCGCGGGATCAAAATCCGGATCAGTTTGACGTGGTTACGAAGCGCGATAAGTTTCGATCACGAATTACACGGACAAAGCGAATCACCGCCCAATTCGCGTTTCACACTCTTGCCGACTTCACATTTTGAACCACGGGAAGAAAGTTCTATTCGGATTAACACGACGCTATGGGATAAGAGTTGAAAGATTGACCGATCGAACGATTGTAAAAGAAAAGAAAATAAAATACGACTGAATTGAATTTAATTGTTTGAATAATTTTTCAAATGCTGAATAGGTTAAATAATTATTACGTCGATGATTGAAAGGTATTCTGATTTTTCATCGATTGTACGATCGATTCCACATCTGTATACCGAAGTTCATCAATAATTCAAGACGCATTGAATCTTAATTTTATAGACTACTGCGGCACTGGCAGAATTATCGCTAGAAACGAACCGAAGGGATCGAAGCTTGACTCTGTGGAGTTCTACGACTCTCATAAATTATTATTACTGTTATTATCATCATTATTACGACATTTTTTTATCATAACTCTTTAATGTCCTATACTCAGATTTATTATGCGTTTATGAATGACGCTCGAACGCGTCTTCTCGCGGATATAGTCAAGGCTGCAAATCTCGTAAAAGGAACGGAGAGGAAAAAGAAATTCAATTTTATAACGATCGATACCAACGACAGTATGCAAGACCCAAGAGAATTTCTTTTTTGATTGATAGAAAAACAAAATAAATTTAATTACGTTTGCGAACCCGAACTTCAATTGGCTCCCGTAATTTCGGACGAAACAATTCATGGGATCCTGGGAGACATCGCGATAATATATGATATATTGTTGTGGTGGAATATTATTGAATGGCACTCAGTCCATGGGGAGTAGATAACTTTGATGGGTGAGTAATTAATTCAATCAGCGATGCCCCGAGGAGCAGCCGATATTCAAAGCCTATTTCGATCTTCAATTTACAGTAAACTAGTACTCCGTTGTGGCGTTATTTTGGAATTTTTCTTAGGTTACAAATTTTAATTTTTTCACAATTTTCGGGTCAGAAATCGACATTTTGATGCCAGGAATCCGACTTTGAAAGTCAAATTGATCTATCTATAAAATTGGTCGAGTTATCGCCAGTTTTTCGCTTTTTAGAGCAGAAAAATCGAGATATCTTGATTGGCTTAAGTCGTAGCCAAACTCTTATTCGCTCGTTCGTTATTCTAAAGTAAATGGGATGAAAGAAATCGAGGGTAAATTATTTCACGATCATTGAAAATATTGATGCCTACATGCGTTTATATAGGCATACATAAAGATCGAACAAAGTTCCCTCACCATGCCGTACTGTAGGGTAGCTTTTGCTGCTGCAAACCAGCGCGAGCCATAGATAGCGATCCGCATTCCTGTCTTTGTAATTTTTCAAAATCTCCCTACAACCAACGCTCACAATCAACCAGCCCCCAGAGTCATGGTACTTATATTCTATCGTTACTGTTTGTATCTACCTATAGGCGCGGGCCATTCGCCCACGTATATTGAAACCATTAAATGCTATTAACTTGACAGCTGTAGCCAGTGCATAGCAATCGGCTTACATACATTCGTACATGAACACGTAGTACATTAGATATGTCGCACGGTTCTACCTGATCCCCGCGCTGCCTACCTGCGTAAATTAAAAAAAAAAAAAAAAAAAACACCATAAGTCCCGAAGTACCACAAGGGATTTGTGCAGTAAAACGTTGTAAAATATCGTTTAAGACGCACCCCATATTTATACAATGTCCATAATTATTAAGCCGCATCCTGCCAAAGGGTCGAAAAATCATTAGGATAAAATTATCGTGCTGGTTTGAAAATTCTGAGATTATACTTCTCTGGATGGGAAAGAAAGAACATCAGAGAAATCCGCAGATAGCTTCTTCGCGGAAGATTGACGAACGACGAAGTTCGCCTAGGGCTGAATAAGAACGGCGCATTCTGCGTCTGTCGATAAGGGACGTCTTCCGTCTTCTGGTCTGTCCAAAGAGATACCTGGTAAGGTATATCCTCGGAGGTATGTAAAATGTAATGTATGGGTGAGTATTTATGGTTGCCTTCGAGCGGGTGTATTTCTACTATGCTAACGTACTTGTATTGTTAGTTGCTGCAAAATCTCAGGACTTGGGACGGACTCGACTGTATACGTTATACACATGCAGAGTCTCAAGGGTCGTTCGAATACCTCGATCAGGATCTGCATCAAACTCAACTTCTTCCACAGCAGGTATCCGCCTACGATCCAGGATTAGATAATTCATATCATCGATATTATTTTCCTTTACGTTCATCCTTACATGATACCTACGTACTCCCCACGCTGCGGGCGTACAGAATCAGGAGCAAATATCCCATGTACAACACGCTTCGAAAATATCCTCGGAAAATGTTCGCGCGAATGGTCGGGTCATTACGTAACCGACGCAAAGGATCATCGAAAGGGATCGTTTCGGTCCGCTACAGGTAGTCGCGTCGCGACGCCGCCCATCCACTTTTTGGATGCAGGACATCATCCGAAACCCGTTTACCCTTCAAGGTCCCCAGGGCGTTCCTGGCCGCGCATATCCCAGAAATCGCAACGAACTAGCCAGGGGAAATAGACACAAGCGTATGAATGGTAAAGACTTGGATGAATTTAACCGACGTGCGAAGCCTGACGAGAAATATTTCGATCGCAACTTTCGACTTCATGCACAGATGCTGACTGCAGGATCTCAACTCGCTCCTTAGTCTTATATGACTATCTCGAAACCGCTTACGCAATAACGCGAGTTTTGACCCCGTTTTAATTGATGGTACTGCACAACGTGTTTCGCAATTTATTAAATTATTATTTTTTTCTCTTTCTAGTTTTATTTTCTCCCGTTTCGTTCGCAGAAAAAAATCGCTATCTAGGATATCTGCGGATTCGTTTCAAGCATATTGCATGAATGGAATCCATTAAGTTGTAATAAAGTGATTACATTAAATTCCGATGCTGATCGAAGACGTAATTATATGAAACGTTCGATTCAAAGGTGTCCTTGTATGCGTACGTAACTAGATCAATAGCCAACAGGTGCGACAATATTTTAATACCTGCTGTAATAGGTGATCAATAATGAAAACAAATTATCGCAAAGAATTAAAGTAGGTATAATTATATGGGACAGAAATAAGAGCAGTCGTGCTTTCCTGAAACGATGAATTTTTAAATAAATTAAATTTCGACTCACCAGTGACACAAAAAGAATTCACGTTACGGGTGTTCCAAAATTCCATAGACGAATTTAATAATCGTTAAGAGTTGAAACTATATCAATTCCAGTGCACTTTCAAGTAAAAAAAAAAGAAAAAAGAAATTATCCAAAATGGAGGTTCATCCGTTGATCAGGTGGTAGGGCACACACAAGATGACACAAGCGATGATAAAAATCTCACGGTGTTTTAAAAGCACTTTGGATAGTTAGAAATTTTTAAATACCCCCAACGATAATCGACTGGATTTTAAATCCCTTCTTACCGAATCGAGTAAAGTTCTTTCCGTGCTCGAAAATAGTTTAAATCATCGTATCGTATCCAACGTAATTTCCCTTAATAAAATCCAGTCACCAGTTCTTCCAGAATCAATGAACACTAATTAATTTTTATCTCTAAATAATTTTCTTTGCCGCACACTCGATCGAATATCACGTTATCGGTTCGCTCGACTCACAACCGTATAATAGACGAACCTCATCGTTCAAAAATAACTCTCACGATTGGGAGGTAAAAGAAGTAGAAAAAATTGTTTTCCATCACGTTCCTTCAACAGGCTATCTGTTTGACCATATGTAATAAACTGAGGCGAATGGACGCGACAATTGACGAACAAATAAACGAAAAGCAGCACACTGAGAACGCGACGACGACGACCAACACGGTGGTGCCTATCGGATGGCCGCAACGGCAATGCCTCAGAACTCGCGACTCCGAGCTGGTGCTCAGGACGGCTGAGTGCCCCTGCCCCTGTCCCTGTTCCTGCCCCTGTCCCCATTCTCTTCCTCGTCTCTGTACGACCCAGCCTTAAACTTACAGTAGTCGACAAGTAGGAATCTAACTACAACTCGAATGTGTACCACGGTCCATATCATCGATTGGCGACTACGATGAAAAACTTGAATTCGAAATTAAATTTCATTGAAAACCAGAGATCGCAGAATTCCGGCTATATTCCGATGCTGAGCTATTTTCATTTTCTTATAACATATACCGAACGTAGGGTATAAGGGTAACTTGGAACGCTTCAAGTTGCAGTTACAAAACGGTGCCAGGTGGTGCCTACCGCCCTGCACTAGAAATCCCCTGATCCCCTGATCCTTTGCAGTAACGCGTACTGTCCTGTGTTACCCAGTTATTTCAGGGGGGGGTGGAAAAATCAACGGACTGAATGAAAGCGTATGGATTACACAAAATTTTCCTGCAGGCAGTATAAACGGTAACGACTGTAACAAAAGTCATGTGACGTTTACCGCACGTATCGATGGTCGTTTTACGAACCTTTCCTATGCACGGGTGTTTGAATCGGGGTTGCATTTATCGATCGCCGCCCGGTGATTCGCCATTTTTTTTTTCTATGTATGCGAAAATCCACCCTGCACATGCAGAAACAGGAGACACACGACTGTCCAAATTAACGTAGTGCATAACGGTAACCCATATAATATAGCTTGTTCTAAAAATATCATGAGATCTGCAATCATGCATAAGTCTATATCTGCATCGCGCGACCGCAATTTCCCCCTTACCTAGACGGGGTTCGTGATGTTCGATTTTAGCTTCTACAGTTTAAAGGTAGGGTAGTACGTAAAATATATCAACGTAACTCTGATAGGTAGGTAGGTACGAATATAATCTATGCCTGCACTGTCGTGACTCCGAACTTTAGAATCGCTGGATTAATTTATTAGTCCTGCCGGACAGGTGCCCATTAAATAAGAAAAATGAGTAGCGATTTGCGAAAAGAAGTTGTAGAGAAAAAAAAACAAAAAAAAAAGGAACAAAAGAAAAATTGAAGAAACCCAGAGAAAAAAAAATTAATTAACTAAGGAAGGGAGAATATGAGATATATACCGAAGCGTGGATAATTTCCGCGTATATACCAGATATATTCTCTTCTAATATCCGTTGATGGAATAAATATATTTCATTCGTTCTAACGCTACAATATCTCATCAAGTATGTTTCTACCACGCGTAACTAATACTCGGATAGAGACGCGGACGTCGAGAGAGGGTTGGTTGGTTTATTTGGCATGATCGATATCAGTCGGTGCTATCAGGGCGTGAACGATGAAAAAGAAGAACTATGTGTATCGTATATAAGTGAAGAAACTATATCGCTCGGTGAAACGACAACGCGGACAACTATAACTATGAGATATTAAATGGGAAGGTGTGGGTGGATTTTTCAAGACAACGGGTTCGGTTATGTGCGGCTGCACAGGTTCGGATTGCAATGCGCTTTGAAACTAATTAATACGCGCATATCTAACGGTACCGTAAATATCCCAATAATGGAATCGCCGTAAATCGTCGAACAAAAATTTATTATCCTGCATACGGAAGATTGAAAAGGGATTTAGATTGGAAATAAAATTCTATTTCTATCGACCATCTTTGTAACAGCATAAAGAACTATTTACTTTCTTTTTCGTCATTTTATTTATATTTGTCTATTTTCATTTTATTTTTTATTTTATTTTTTTTTATACAAAGCAGTCACCGGGTATACTACGTATACTGTCATTAGCAACGAGTCAGCGACTCGATTTAGCGTTCGATTCTTCTCGATCCGTCGCGCACGCCCTGGTATTGTAATTTCTATTACCATGAGAATGAAAACCCTGCTACATATAGGTGTATAATACATGCGATTACATTAAAACTCTGATGAGTGAAAGAGAGGTGGATCAAAATTGCGAGATAAAAAAAAAAAAAAAACACGAAGGAGTCGGAATTAATTTGAATTTAAATGAAAAATTTCAATGAAAAACTCGACCCGCGAATTGAACGGTGGAAAAAAAAAAAAAAAAAAAAAAAAAACATCGACGAGTAGGTACCCAAGAAATTTTAATATCACGATAGTTTTGAGAACGACAACACTTTCGTTCTTCAAATGATCCGCCCTGTCATTGTTTCAGGATTTGAAGATCTGCCATTTCCGATTTCACCGCGGGGTGTCATTAGATCTCATTCAATAAAAATTCATGACCAGAATTTCACCCGTGAATATGAAATTGTGATATAAACTTGACATTAGCTTCGTGTGCGTCGATCCGAAAGGATCGTTCGACGGCGAGGAGTGGAAAAAAAAAATCAAAACTGTTTGAAGAACTTTTTCGAAATTCCGCAACGTCGTTGGATCTTGAAAATTCACGGAGACGTAAAAGCCCGGAGTTTTTCTATGCGATTTTACCACGAAGTAACTCTCGAATATCACGTTTATCGCTTCGGGGCCTTAGACGCGGCTGCCCAGTTTTTGTTTCACGACGATCTAAGCCAAGTTCATTTTAGTCTTCGCGCACAGTTCATTGACTATAATAGCACACGCGAAATCTCTTGCTTATTTATATTTTTATTTTCCGGTTTCTTAAACATCTTTTGTTTCATTTTTTCTTTTCCGTTTTTATATCCACAGCACTTACGTATAGTTAGACGGGGTCATCGTTCTCCTATAGATCGTTACACCTGTGTTTCTTTTTATATTCACATATGGCAGGTGTACCTACGTATTATGAATTTACCGACAATAAGTGACTAAATTTACACTATACCATAATTCACGGATCATCCGTACGAAAGAAAAGAAAAAAAAACGCGAAAAAAAACAGAGATGAATATTAATGATAATTCTCACGTGCATCAGGGGGCGGAATCATAAATGCAGTTCGCTTGAGTTCTCGAAGCTTAATTTTTTTTCTGCACGCAGAGAGGATTACTTGACAGGCGTGAGAGCAGAAAATTCGTTCCGCGAAGTAGAGAGAAACAAAAAAGATGTTGAAAAAACAAGTAAACGGTAATAAAAAAAATCGTGGCAAAAAAAAGCAAGGGTGAAAGAGAGAAAGAGAATAAACGGAGGGTGAAAGAGTTGAGACGGTAATTAAGGGCGAAGTTTTAATTGCTTGCAATAAAGTTGCACCACAATTAAGAGCATATAAGTCTACTCGGCACGTGCCCACGTAAGATAAGGTTCTCAGAGTTTTTTTCGGCGATGCAGTTTACAAATTGTATATTCAAATATTTCTCACCCCTCACATTCGTCGCTTAAGATTCCTGATTTTTCTGAGAATGGAAATAGCGGGCGGGATGATCATCATCTGAATTTTCGTACATCATCTATCATGTCGATGCATAAAATAACTCGCTGCAGAATAGATTAATTTAGAAATATACGATCGTACGTCGAGATATGTAACAGAGGTGGGCGATGGATCTATTGATCGTGGTCACTGGATGGAAATAGTTTGCATGGCCGATCACCGGCTCTAAACATTCGACCTCGACCCGTTCTGGTCACAACGTGAATCCCGATGCACGTGTGTATAGAAAACATACCATTACGTGGCTATACACGACAGACAGGTAGGTGGGTATGATACGATAGACAAGAAAAAGGAACGTCGAGGAACACGCAACGCGATGGAACGTTAACGTGAAAATCTTGAACCACCGTCTGCAACTACAATAGTGGGCGTTACGATTCGGAGCAAAGAAAAGAAAATAAAAAAATGATAGAAAATAAAAAATTGGAGATGGGAATAATAAAAATGAGTTGATGTCAGTTTGGTCGATCGTTTGTCTCGGGCTGGTTGTTAAACGGGGGAAAAAAAGTAAACAAAAGTAATTTAAACGAACGAATGGAAGTCGGAACACGTATAGGTAGGTATATAGTATGGTAATGCCTAGGCAATAGTTCGAACAAAATTACCCATAGATGGGCTTTTGTTGCACGTAATTTAAACGACTGGCGCTACGGAGTGAAAATAGTATGAGAAAAAAAAAAAAGAAGTAAATTGAAGCGATGAACAACCATTAGCTTCCTGGATTAAATTAAATGATCACACGATTGTAGGTATCGAAGCTTTTTGTTATTCACTGGCGTAAATTATTCAGGCGTTACTCCGCACCGGTTTAATCGGTAACAAAAATCTCACGATAATTAATAATTTATTAATGACCGTAAGTTCCTGGAATTTCGTTTCTCGTACCTATGCAGCTTTTTGGCGGTTACTCGGCGAGAAAGGATGGGGGGGGAAATATACAGTCACGTTGTTTCCCATTCCGCGGATCTGAGAGGCGCGAAAACACCTTTTTGACACGGTGTCAAATTAATTACGCGTCACTCGTTAGTTCGTTAGCGAACGTTTCGTGTCGCACGTGACGACAACGATAACTACGCGTGTCCCTCGCCGAAACGAGCGCGTTTCTAATTCCTTGACTTAATATTTTTAACGGACTCGTGAGAAATATTAATAAAACTAACATTCGTAATTGTGAAATCTTAGCTGCCGCGAGAAAAAATCTGAGGTAATAAAAATCCATGCGAGATGGTGAGATGAGAAATTGGGTTTCCTTACGATGGTATTTCACACCGTTTCGGTGGAGTATCGGCGAAAATTTTCAACCACGGTAAAACATCGTTTTTGGTCCGACTGAATTGCGGGGAGTAAATTAGAATTCCTTACAGCTTCCAACGGACGATGAAGAAAATGTGTTCACTTATTCGTGGATATCTGCTACGTGATGTGAAGATACGAACTACTCGTAAGCGAGCCGCTGTGTCTACATCTTTTTAATAGAACACGACAGAAGGACTTTCTGTGAGCTTTTCACGGGCTCTGCAAACAACAGCGGCCGAGAGGGTTTCACCTGTAGAATAATTTCCGAAGTGGAGACTAAAAAAAAAAAAAAGAAGTCTATAGACTAATGGATGATGCTGCTCGGAGTGGAGTCTGATGTGATTTTTCAAATTTTATAGCGACTCGATTATAATTCATGGTGATTTTCCACATCATCGTACGTAACTTAGTTTTATCGCCGCGGTGACCATAATATACCATACGGAGAGAGCGTTGCAGTTGAAAAATTAGGCTAACATTTTTATTCGTTGCTTGAGGGGGTGACGATAAATCAGTCGTGGTATCTTCTCTCCACTCGACAAGCCCCAATAATCACGGAGAAGCATCGATCGGAAAGTTGAGTATCATAAAACTATTCCATCGACTATAAATAGGCCCCGTATTATGGATGGCCGATGCAGCCACCCAAATATCGGAACCACCAGGAACAACCTCCGAAGATTATTTCCCTCGGGGTTCCGTTTCGTAATCTACTGGAACTATCGAAAATAAAGAGACTAGTAAAAATGAATGATTAAAAACCTTTTTCCGTTCATTTTCGACAGATGGTATAGGAAATCTTTGTACTTTCCATTCCCTTTTACAGGTTTCCCGGTGATCTGAAATATTGTAATGAGACGCTGTGATTCGTCGAATGTTTTCTGGAGGTTCGTTAATTTTATCGCCTCTTCGCCTCATCGACCAATTCATCCTTGTTACTCAACTTTTACTACCTCATACCGATGCATCGTCACTCGCGACGGTCCGAGAACTGAAGCAATGAACGAAGCAGTTGCTGGACGTTTAAATTGTTTCAAGAGTCGAACGCCATACGTGGGCGGAAAAACTTATCAAAGTATTAAATTATCGTTATCATCTTCACTCCTGGCGGACCGATATTCTCCGACTGGTCGAGACTAGAAAAATAATTTAATTTTCATGCATCCCGTACCTCCGTCAAGTTTTATTATGTATCGAGTGGCAATTACGCGTGCAAGTACAAGTACAGCAAGTACACGAAACATGTAATTATTTAATTAGTGTACGTCGATTCGAAAGCTGCATGCTTGTGGTTGAAAGAGGGTATAACGGCTTTTGACGCTCCCTTCAGGCTATGCGACAATCAATATTACAACATCCTGCCGCTGCCTGCACGTGGAAAGATCGATGCGTACTGTGGTACCGGAGAGCGGTGATTAAATATGTGCACATATATTTTTTTCGAGATTTCAAACGATTGAGATAAAAACCGATTTCGGAAGGTGCAATGTACGTGTGTACAGTTGCGACGGAAAATTGGAGCGGAGAAAATTAAGGATCCGGATTTTCTCAAGGTGGTGAGCTAGAGATAAGATGGAGCGAGAAAAAGGCAAAGATTCTCGTTACCTTGATTGACACCGAAACGAGTGAGTTGAAGTAATCGATTATTAGCCTTACGATTACGGAGTGATATATCCTGTTTCTGCTCATCAGTGTCAAAGTCTCGATGTTCCTTAAGATCATCCAATTAAGTATCGAACTGTCAAACTGGTGTAGAACTAGAATTCCATAAACCAACAGCTACCTATCGACTCGGTCTACATGCCGACGTCACCTCCGCTGCCTACCAATCGATCCGAAGTTAGCCCCCCCAAGTTTTAATTTAAAGCAACGCTAACCGCGAACCTTTTGCCTACATATTCGACATTATCCTCAACGTTTCACTGTTTTACTTTCTTCTTACTCAGCGCGTCACAGCGGGAATCTATTAATTGACTCGCTCATTTATCTACTTTATATTTGTTCGATTGTAGAACCATAAGAGAGCAAATAGATCTCGTAAACGAGTTGATGGAACTCGTCGAGTAAAAACGATGAAAAAAAAAAAAACGTTTTTAAATCACCTGCGCGACGCTATTGGTGTAGTCGACTTTTCTCGTCAAATTTTCTTCAATTGCAAAGTCGAAAGCCCTCGGGTGTCAATTTAGTCCGTAATTCCTCCAGTTCTCCGATCAATCAGGTATTTCGTCATTCGATAATCACGAAAAGAAATCGAACACAGAAAAGAAAGAGATAGAAAAAAAACAGGCCATAAACAACGACCCTATATAACTAATTTTCAACATCCAAGTAAAGTTCCAAGGACGTTTTATGTTTCCAAGATCCCTGAGGAACAGATAGCAAAGTCCCGTTTCCAACTACTCGTAATCCCCGGGGTAATATACGTCCCTACACCGTTGTAGGTACACAGAAGTATAGATACTCGAGGTGTCTCGTAGAAGCCAGTGATCTATGGCCGAGTCGAAGTTGATCCGCTATTAAGAAGGTATAAAAATGTCGTAATAGACCCGTTTCCACTGTTCCCATACTCCTCTTCCCCATTTCTTTCTCTTAGCGTTTTAACTTTTTTAAATTCCTTTTTCTATTCTGTAAAATAAAATAGCCCGTATAATACAAGAGGGAGTTAGGAGGAAGAAAATCGCTTCGTAAATCATCGAGACGGAACTGTTTTACGTAGTTTACAAGTTGCTTACTGCATGCCTAGATGCAGGTGCGTGCGATGCTGCAAGACGTCGTATATATGGTGGGATAGGTAGGTAGGCATGGCGTTTCCAAGTCCATCACCCATATGCCTACCTTAATGTTTGAAAATCACCGCATCTAGGCGGGTATAAGTTACGTATATTTATATGATCCATGTTCGCTTCGCGGTAGCCGTCGCGTTCATATCTACTAATTTATTTACCCACCATACTCGCAGTAAACTCGTGTACATAGATGGCTAGTTATAAATGTAAGTAAAAAATACTTTTGAATGTATACATTATTATACTTGTTAGTTTGCCGCAAAGACGAACGTGGTAAAAACCAATTATAGGGCTCATTAAGCACGCTGAGGTCTCGACACCCGCGGTACGTACAACGCACGTAGTATACTTCCTCATATCTCCGGAATAGGTATAAGGTAACGTAGACGTTAAAAACGGCTGGTTATATACGCACGATGGAGGCCCGAAGCTATAGCCTCTCGTTACATTATTTGCCCCGGGATTTGCGATTAGTTGGTAGAAAATTTTTTTTTTCCTTTTTCAATTTCTCTTAACAGTCGATCCGATCGTGGTCCTCGAGCCACGATATACGCGACTGTCGTATGATTTGACAAAGAGGAAAGTTTGGAGAAGAAGAGGGGAGGTGGGGGGGATATTTGGGTATCGGAATACCTGATGATCTTTCACTATTTCTCGATGTCTCGACCGGTCCAGCGGCAGCTCGCACTCTCGTGAAGATGCGGTCGGTACACGACGAGTATATCTATCTCTGACGGGGGTCATAGTCTGAAGAAATTCCTACCGGCTTTGGTTGAAATTTATCTTAGTAGGTAGGTAGGTAGGTAGGTAGATGGATACGTGGTCGAGAGGTTGAAAGGTTCAGAGTTCAAAATCTTAAAATGCAGAAGGAGACGAGAGCCTCGGCGGCAGCGAGATCGAGAAGTATAAAGAGGAAGCAGCGATCGGGGCGGATAGTCGCGGGGGTTCGAGAAGAGTTTACTCGATCTCTTACACGACGTTGTGTTGTAACTTCTATATGTTCGCGTTATGTGTGTACGAGTTGAAAAATAAAGAATACAAAATTCACATAGTTCAGAGAGACGCGTGAGTACCGGGCGCAGCAGATACACACCCCTCCACCTCCCCCAACCCCCTCTCACGAGAAACCTTTAATCATTGTCAATCAGGTAGAACGGCGCTGATGCTGCACCGTTACGTCATCACCGTCTTGTATAGCGTCGCGTTGCGAAGAGAATCGACGACGACGACGAAGAGGACGAAAACGTCGTAACCGACCTGACATTCCAGGGTACACGTTATACCGGAGTACATGCAGCTGGCAGGCAGGTAGGTAATAGCAATGGAACGTTGTACCCTACAGTCTATACCTTTTACCTTATGCCCGGCTGTATAATACGCGCACACCTCCGCCGTGGTAGGCTGCAGTCCCGTTTTCTACACTCCGGTGATAACGACTGACCGACGTATACGCGACTTGTCGTTCTTCCTGGAACGATGTTCTTTTTATTTATGGAGTTTGATGTTTTTTTTCGGAGCACGAATTTCGTAAACTGAAATAATTATGATCTCCGCGCATATAACACGAGGCGTAGTATTTGTTGGAGATTAATGATTCTCCCGTCAACGACACCGCTATATCAACGTTTGAATGCGGTTTTACTCCTCGACGAGACGCGACCAGAGTCTTGGAATCCGGTCATCCAACGGTTGCGTGGGCGTTGCAACTCGTAGTCTCGGAATATTCTCAGGATGGCCGAGTCCGGGCTGTAGAGTCCGATGTGGGCGAGGAGTGTCAACAAAAGTTCTCACTCGAAACTGACGTGAGAAACTCGAGGAGACGCTCCAAAATTCTCAAAATATTCCAACCCTCCGCGTTGGTATATCGAATCGTTTCGGTGTACCTAAAAACGGGAAGACCTTCGCCATCTCGATGTCGAAACGATTCAGTTTCTGGGGTAGCCGCACCTTTATTCTCCTCTCTTTCCCTCCTTCGTGGGATGGGACGGAGAAGTTGGGACGCCCGCACGTGGCTTTTGAAGTGTCAATCTCGAGCTTTCCCGAGTCGCGGTTAGCTTCGGGGGTTTTTCCGTTGTTCGCACGTGTCAACGACACCGCAGGGAAATGTTTATGTCTCAACGATTTTCAGCGCTCTCACCGGCAAAACATTCTTAACTGCCTTTAAACCCCTCAAACCTCGACCCTCGGGCTCCGCCCTTTATACGACAAACGCTAATTAAACTTCCAACGACACGGGCAAGGGCGCCGGAGACGCTAACCGGTTCCCAGCTCAGGACTGCAGATTTTTTTCACGCACGAGTCAACAAAACCTTCTCCATAATTTCTTGAAAACACTTGATGATCAAAAAGAATAACCTAATCGAATACTCCATGCGATATACGGTTACAAAGATGAGAGGATTATCAATGCCAGGTATTTGGTCCTGATGATTATTTTTTTCGAAAGACTCACATTTTCGGATGCGATTCTCTTGGCTTCGGCGAGCACGGAGGCGGCTGGAGACAAGAAGGACTTTAGAAATTCATCGAGATTTCCGTGATAGGCGCAGACCAGGATGTCCCGTGCCTGTCTCGTCAGTAGGTCGAGTACTCCGCTCCCATAAAGAGGCCCCAGAAGACCTCTAACGAGCGTCGCGACGTCAGACCGTCCCTGATGTAGCTGAAGCTGATTGTGCTGGAAAATAAAGAATACGCACATATGAAACGTAAACGCGCAAACATGGTTGATCGAGAAAATGTAAAAAAAAAATCCCCTAGAAAACGAGGAATAACGCCCGCGGATCAATTCACGCAGGGTAGGGGGATGATTCTTGTTTGCGATAAGTTATGCTTTTTAATTCGAGAGTACTCGAGATCGTTTCATGTCGCGGTGATGTGGGTTCATTGTTTAGCTCCAAAATACGATACCGAGGGGACTCTCCATGCAGCGCACCTATTTTCGCGTTATTATCTAGAAGTACCGGGAGAGAGATGGGCAAAAAGCTATGGTAACCCGGCTCTGAGTTTTTTGTTCCATAACCACATAGGCCACCCACAACTCGTTTCCGCCCTCATATAATATTATGTAATCCATCACGCGACCGTATCTATAAGGGTAACCGAATAAAATTCGTAAGAATATTCGATAAGCACAATACGCTTTGTGAAATTTCGGGTTAGACGGAAAATTTATCGGTATACATTATGCGCAATACACGCGGATATCGCACGTGTCGAGGTAAGTGCAAATACATCGTATGAGTAGAACGCCAAGTTTACTACTCTCTGGGTCTACGAATGAATGGCTTTGATCATCCGTTTGAAAAGCACGTGCTCCGCGGTTCACCCCCTGCGTCTTATTTACCATTTCCGAATCTTGTTTGCTTAAACCCTCCTCCACAAACAATACTCTCTTCTCCCGCTTCGCCGCTAACCATACGAACCCCCCTTGAACCTAATAAAATAGAACAGGGTTAGGGTTTGAATTAGGGTTGGGGTTCGGGATATGTGTATACAGATAAACCCCGGCAATAATATATTGCGCCGTTTGTTACATTACTCCTGAAATAATTCATGGAAACCATAAGCCCGCAACCGCGGGAATGGTCGCATGAATAATATTTTTCACAACAATCCTATTCGCTTTTCAATAATTCTAAATCGCTGATTTTTTATTCGTCAACAATTTAATCGCGTAGAATCTCTTGAAATCGTCGACTTTCTCATCAGGTGAGTATAAACGACTTCCTCTATCATCTCAACTTGTACGTCCCGCATTAACTTCCGGTTTTTTGGTGAAATACACTAACGAACTATTCATTATTCACCCCCCTTTTTTATCTCTATAAAAAAATCACTAACCTACGCGACTCAATTATCACAACAATTCTTGTCGAAGGTAAAATGATAATCTCCGAATGGAATCGCGTCTTCTTTGGTCGATTTTTTCGAGCTCGGAAATAGTCATTAAATTGTCGCCTAATTCAATCGATTAATCAAAATTTCACTGAGGTCTCTAACTACGTGAGAGTATCCGCACGGTAATAATCCTTATGAAATATCAAAGATACGAGTATGAATTAACGACGACGTATTAAACGCAGCTGCATCGAGTCGCCTTCACACGAAGTGGTTTGACCAACCAATCAGCTGTACTTATACCGTGCTTTCCTCTACCACCGATACCTTCGGATAAACGTCGTATAACTACGACTGGCAACTTATGCAGGAATATAATTTAATGCATTCACTGTATACAGACAGGATATCACTCTCCCTGGCACCTGCCACCTGACTCTGCGCACCCACACGTACTTTCCGCATCTACAACTAAATAAATACACGAGTGTATTCTACATCATGTGATCGTACATCGGAGTAAAACCTAGGGCTTACCGTGTTGTACAACCGACGACGACGACCACGAAGAAAAAGTTAATACAACGTCGAGTAAATCACCTAATCTGTAATCAGAAGGAATCCCTCGACTAGATTGAACTGCTACTACAACCGGTCGATATATCTCAATTTTTCTGCTCCGAAAAGCTAAGAATTGGCGATAACTTGAACAATTTTATATATAAATTAATTTAGGTTTTAGATTCGGATTCCTGAGCTCAGAATACGTAAAAAGTTGTTTTTTGACCTCAAAATTGCAAAAAATCTAAGGTATACCCCTTTGGATTTTTTCGATTTTTGGGCCAAAAATCCGTCGATTGAATTGAGCTGCGAATTAATCCCATCCAGATATCCTTGATTTTCCACTTTTCAGATCGATAAATTGGCGATAACGCGATCAATTTTATAGGTAGATCGATTTAGCTATCAGATTCGGATTCCTGGGATAGAAATACGTAAGAATACTCTATAAAACTCTTTAAAAAAAATGTCAATTTTTGACCAAAAATCGAAAGAAATCCGAGTTATACCCCGAAATGTATTCACTGTTTTCGGTTCATCATCTCAGCGATGGGGTTGATAATAAGAGGTATCTGATTTTTCTTACCTTCCGCGGATTGATCGACGATAATTATTATTATCTTCAGTTTATCCGATCAGCACTGATTTTATCCGCACACCACGACGTAATAAAAGTAGAGTAATACAAATAGCGTGTCGGGTATTATAATAGGTGAGTTCGAACTCCAGCAGCCGTAGAACAGCGTTGACCTTTTACCTAACTAAGTATAAGTCTAATATAAGCATAATAAGTGTCGTGGTTATAAGTCGGAACGTAGTAACTCACCTCGTTAACTCGAAGGCATGCGTTAATTTGCCGTTTCTGCTAATTACTGCCTTGATTTAATGCGATCCAATTGCCTAGGTATACATAATACATATATGCACGTTACGTATAATACGCGAGTCTACGAACAATAACCGGGTAAGAATGCAGCGCAAACCTTTTGCGACCTAACGAAAAGAATTCTGACAGCGTATCTCCTCGTAGCGATTATAATTAACGATGGAAACACGAGCCCGATGATCGAATGTGAATCGAATTGGTATGCCGATTAGGATTCATATTTAGGTATAATAATCGTCGACGCATCGACATTGCTGCAGCGGCAACCTGTTGCTCTCGTAATTACACTCGTGAGTAAAAAAGATTCCTCCTCATTAGCGGACGATTTCCAGATCGTTACAACAGGGTTGCTCACTTCCGCGTGTCGAAAGAGCATAAGTGGGCGCTCGACAAGATATAAATTTTCCAAGAACACACCGGCGTTGGAGAAGAAGAATTATATGCACGAAAAAAATGATAAAGAAGAAGATCAATTCTAACCGCACAGCACGATATAATTTACATACTTTTAGTACAGCGATTCTTATTATCTACCCTCACAATTTTATGAAATATACCATAGAAACAATTGTTGAAGTGTGTGTTTGTAAATAAAAGATATAATAAAATGAAATAAAATATTTACAACAAAAAAAAAAGAAAAAAAGAAGTTAAATAATGAAATAAAATAAACGAGCTGGCGGGAGGAATGGCGCACCCTGTATATAGACCTGTGACGTCATATCACCAACGAACGCGGGCATATAAAGTACATCCGGTGGGTGTGTCGCTCCCATGCCCTTTGTGACTCCGGTGTATACCTATAGGTATATCTATATGTATATGCAGCCTGCTGCAGTACGAGGTCTCTAACCACCACAACATTAACCACCAACACCATCCACATCTTGGAGCCATCGATGGTGGCGCTCAAGTTAAAGTATTGTATATTATTGTACCCATACGTGGTTTGCCATTTATGTATTTGGTTATAGACGAGAGACTTGTTCTTTTTATTATACCGTTGCACTTGCATTCGCGCCAGGAAGGGAATTAGTGTATCGCGATTGCATCGGGAATCAAAGAACAGACTCCAGATCTCAACGCTTGAAAGTTGCGTCTTTCCTTTGCCGAAATACATATGGTTTCTTTGTTTTTCCTCAATTTTTTCAAACTACATTTCAATATTCCAAGACCCCAATGTGAAGATCTTCGGAATTGCAATTTTTAAACCGGGATTATGTAACAAAAAAAAAACTGTCCGCAAGTGATTTAGCGTTCTACTTAACAATATATAAATTGCACACCGACTCCCTTCGTGGTTCAGAATATACGAGATAAAAGTCGCGAAAGGCAGAGCGAGTTTGAGAGTATGAGGAAACTGTGTACAGGGTGGAGTGCGCAAAGTGAGGCTTGTAGGTATTATAATTAGGTGCGTTTCGCGTAGGTTAGACGTAGGTACAGAGGTGGTGGTGCTGCATATGCATTTACTGCAGTTCCGAGGAATGACGTATTACGGAAACTGCCAGGCAAGGAGGCAGCCTGCAGCCTGCAGCCCCGCATTTCATCCGCGTATAAGCGCGATCCTTTAAGGTCTCGCATCGTGCGGGGCTGAGCGCAGAGCTGAGAATTCAAAGAGCGAGAACTGCACGACGGCGTGTCTGTCGAGATTGTTGATTAATATTCGAGTTACGAATAAAAGCGCGTTGATAGCTGTGCGCGAGACTGAGGAAATGCGCCTTGGGTGGCAGCCCGGCTAATTTATGCCCCGTTCGCGGTCCACGCCACGCCGTAGCTCCCAACAGTCTAGGCTAACGTAAAACTTACTTATCTTGCCTACGTATATGCTTTGAATTTCCCATAACATGGAACAATGACAATGCGATCCGTTCATCAAAATGCACAATTTTCATCCCCATAGCTGAACTGCAATGCGCGTTCTCAACGACCGTATTATTTTCTTTTCAATTTATTCCTATTATACGGTTATCCAAGTTTTTACATATTCACAAAAGTATAATAGCCGATAAATTCGATCTGAATTATATACCTCGATGCGGACCTAGATCAACGATTTTATTTTACACCTCTTCTATGTTCGTAGAAGAAAAAAAAAAAAAAGCAGAATGATAGGGGCAGACTCCGACCGCGATGAGCCGTTTGAATAAATTCCGAATTTCATTTTATCAAGCTTTTTTTTTATACCTGTTATAGCTGTTACCTACCTACCCGTTTCATTACACCCAACTTGGCAAGTTTATGACAATTTAGTAACCAACCGGTTCTGGTTGTCGTGTATAATGAAAACCCCATTCGAGATATCCGATATTCTCATAGAGAGAAAAAGACCTCCCCGATCGATGAGGGGATTCGAAAAAGGAAATTGAAAAATGAAAAGCTCGTATAATATGTGGGTACCTCGTAGTAACTCGAGAGAAACAATATGATCGTTGGGAGGTATATGAAATACTTACGTGGGAATCTATCGATAAAGAGATGCGAAATGCGATGTAAAAAACTTTTTTTATATTTTGCTGCCTCCTCCGCACGAGTATAAGTACAGAAACGACCGAACTGCACATCCGGTGATCTGGTTTCATCGTCGAATATCTTAACGGTAAAAAGAAAAAAAAAAAAAAGCACTCGAAAACCTACACGAAAAGCTTCGAGTGCCGACTCCGTGGGTCGATTCCAACTGCCCTTGTAAAATTTTTTTTCACCGAGAAATTGCAGTGAGATCAAATCGTTGTGCAAATCTTAGATGAAAAGAGACAATCCCAACGGGGGATAACGAGTAACAATAAGTAATAAGACGAAATCGCGATGGCACCGACGGGTCGGATTCCATCCGCCGCGGCGAAACAATTGGCTTTTCAGAATAAAGAAGCAAGAACTTGAATTATTGCGTGGGTGGTGAATCTCTATAATCTCATCTCGCTACTCGCTTAATGACTTCGGTAGCCGCTAGTTCGGAGTGTCTGTAGTTTTAACCTTCCTACTTCGATTGTTCCGTTATTACTTTGATTCGGCTGAATAGGATTTCAGGAAAAAGCGATAGAAAATAAAAAATCCCCGCGAGTAAAAACGGGAAGAAATGATTCGGAATCGATTCGCACACATCGGAAGGAGACGCGATGGGGTGCTTTCTGGCCATGTGAGTCCTGAAGGATAAAATAGACGCGAAGGGTGTGAGGAGAATAATTACCGACAGACGTGAGACACGTATAAGATACATATTCCGAAAGTTTCCCGCGTCACCCTTGTGACCCTTGGCTAAGCCCGACGAAAGGCTTCGCAGCTTCTCTAACAAGTAAAGTAGTATACGAGAAATTGAACCGTCAGACGAGGAATCTTCTCAGTCAACGCAACATTATGGCAGCGAGGAGAGAATTTTCTCGGCAAGTAAATTACGAGTGAATATGTAGGTGGGTATCGTTTGACCCTTTACGGCTACCAGCTTACGATATTTTCAGGCGTTCGACGATCGGGGGATCGAATATAAAAGTCCCGTTCGTCGGGAGGAATTTTGGCTAATTATTCAATTAACCTCGAAGTTGACGCGATTAATTCCCCTTCCCGATTTGTATAACCGTTCGTTATATTTCGGACAATTTTTGTCGGAGTCGCGATTCTGGGTTCGGATGTAACGGAAAACAAAAATTTCACGACCCTCGCAGGTTCTACCAGATGGCGTCTACTCGTCCGGCTGACTCCCCGGAATATATCGAAGCACGGGGAATAAGGTGTTGCAGGAAGGAGTGCAGGCCATCGCGATTAGCTTAACCCGAGAGTCGGTCGATCTGCGAGGAAGGAATGCATATAACTAAGTTGAATAGATTGTACGGTGCGGGGCATCGGGTGAGACACTAGGTGAGTTTTGCTGTCGACGTTGTACTCGGCGGTTACAGGCGGCTGTCAAGCTAGGCTATAGGGTACGACGTTTGAAGGCAGTCGGGCGTCGAGTCTCAAGGCGAATGTAACGAACTAAGTGCGCTGCTACAGGGAACGATGAAACGAAGTGTAAAGGAACGAAAAGAGCGGTGTGTATATGGAAAGATATACCTATAAGCTGCAGCGGCAGCAGCAGCAGCACTACGTTGAGGTTTTAACCCACATCGTCGCAATTATCCTTCTTGACTTTCCCGTGTCTCACTTATCGCCGTTTACAATCCACGATCCGTGCATCGCCGCGCGTAATTGCCACTCGTGCAAATTCCGCCGCAAACGCCGCCGCCGCCACCGCCACCGCAACCACCACGCGCCGCCCGAGCCGCTGACGCTGGAACCTATTACAACTGCATCTATAGTCTCTATCCAATAATAATTTCCATGCACCCGCCCACCCGTATTTACACTTTGCTACACGCGCTATCTCGCTAAACAGCGGAAGTCCTCGTACACGTCCTGAAGTATCCCCGAGGTTGAAATTCTAGAGAGATCTATAGATCTTTACTCTCCTGATTTATACGCGTCGTGGTTGAGTAAAATTCGAGACGTTAATTACCGATACACATATGCCCAATTAGCGATCGCTAATAGTTTGCGAGGAACGTGAAGAAAAGTCACGCGAAAAAAAAGCTTCAGCCGATCGTTCACGACCCGTGTGCGATTTTTCAACAAATTTTATGACAAACAATGCTATAATAAGAAATAAATAAGCGACTCCGGGTCAGACTCCGGATCGAGTCGACGACGACGAGGAGGACGACGAGTGGGACCAGGATGGTCGTCCGTTACAGACTTACAAAGTCGATTTAGTTGGGTCGGGACTATGAGAGCCGAGGGAATATAGGGACTATAAGGGGATCTAGAAGGCGAGGTCAGGGGTCGTCTCACCTTCGAGCGTCACGAAGTCGCCTTCATTTCCCCGGATTGCCTCATTATTTATTACCTTTCTTCGTGTCTTGCGGCAACATCAACCCCGCAAGCCGTATCAAAGTAGGTAGTATATGCCTGTTGCACCGTGGAACACATCTATATACTGCAGGTAAATTACAAACCTCAAAGTATCTCTTGGATTCGAATTCTAGACGATCGTCGTGCTACGAATATACGATCGTCGAAGAAGAAGCCCCCAAAGGTAATCGACTCCGCGGTGTCTGAATGTGAAGACGCGGTGGGAGAATTTTTTCATCCTAACAAAATATCGTGCGAGGTCTGTTAGAAGATCGAGATAACAATAATGATAAGCGACGCGACAGAGTCGGCATAATAATTCATAAAAGTACAAAGCGGAAGAATTTCGAGGCATGATATAAATGCGCCTACGTCACCGGTACGTTATAGTTTCATCTGGGATACACGTATGTGAAATATTATAAGCATACGTCGTACGTACAATTTCTATTGTCCATTTGCAACGGGAGCAAAGCAGCAGCAGAAGCAGAAGCGAGTCGATGGGTAATGTAAGGTAGGTAGTAAAATATGTCTAGATATAACCGCTGTAGGCAGTGCATCGCAATTCACGAGTATATAATATGAGAATCGAAAGAAGGATTGAAAAAAAAAAAAAAACAGCTACAAACGTCGCATTCGATGTGTAGATCCACCGATCTATGGATCTGTAGATCGAACAAACGATCGATGTAATTCCCCATCGAGCAGAGATGACGTGAGCCATTAATTACCGGAAACGTGACCTAATGCGGTATTAGAAGCACACGATGTGCCGCCGCGGACTAAAGGCACCCGACCCGCGGACCCCCTTCTGCCTTCCACTTCGCCGTGGCTCCTGCTGCACAAACTACTCGCTACGTATATACGTCGAATATCGCTTAACTTTGTTCCGTACAATGGGCACCTCGCCTATACATAATACGCGGAGTTGGAATCACTTTCTCCGTACAGGGCAGCGATTTTCATCTATCAGACTACCTGGCGACAGTCTTGTCGTCGTCCCCGACATACCTCCCGGGAATTTCAACTTGATATGCAAATTCACATGCAAACAGTACACTGGCAGGAAACTTAAGCTAATGGGGTTACCGCATCGGAGTACATGATTAAGACTGAATCAGAGAAGTTCAAATTTCTGGATCAACATGAAAATCGGTTATTCGACCGATGTATAGATGAACCAAAAAAGGTGCAGAGTTGACCTTCGCAGAAGAGTCCAGGTCCCTGTCGTGTAAAATTGTGTGCCAGAAAAATTCAAAGGCTGCGTTCTTTTTGAAAATATCAAAATTCCAGAACGATTGGTTTCTTTATAAAAAAAAAAAAAAAAAAACTAGAAGGAAGTATCTGAAATTTGAAGAGAAATTTCTGAACACGCGAAAATATGTAGATACTGTTGAAACGTGAATTCAATCGCAGTGCGTGAATAGAGTCGATCGTCGAAAGGTTTCTGGTATAGGATAATTGATTGAAAACTGTAAATTCGTATGATATAACATGTCGATAATGTTTCGACGTCCAATTATTTTTAGATATTGTCGGTTACGACCTATATTATCGTAGGCGTTATAACTGCATATTATTATACGAAATCTCATGGTGTGCCTTCGCGACCTGACTGACCACGGCGCTAATCGCGTGACCATAACGAGAATAGGAAAGACGTACGCGGTTAAATTAAGCGAGCTTCGGTAGTATAGAGAGCCGGTAGTATCGGATATTCAATTTCAATAATTCTCATCGCCACATGTGGTGAATACCACGTGACGCGTATCTGTCGGAATAAGGTAGAAGTATAGGTGTATGTCTACACGTGTATATCTATCATAATAGCTCTCTCTCGATCCTTCGGGCATCGAAGCTCGTTACGATATTATATTATTTGCCGACAAAAGAATGCAGTCGGCGTTGTTATTGATTATACTTCGGAATTATTAATTGATTCGATCATTACGTAATCGCATACGTTATGCATATACCTCAATCATCCTCCCATATGGATTCGGGACGTGAACCGATCCTTTGATAATTTGCCCCGTTCCTTGCGCCAAACTTTGGAATTGTTTCCCACATTTTTGTCCTTCCGGAGCACATGCGGAGCTAACCGGACGATTTTTCACGGCACAGTAATGGCAGAAGGAATGAGTATTACCAATAATGCGTTGCACGCCGGTGGCCTGATAATCGTCCCGTCATATCCCCTATACATATCTACGTTTTGCACGCTTGATTTATGACCGGTTGGTACGGAGAGGTGAAGATATTTAATTTCCGTGCGTGCGGCCCGGTGCCGCGAGCTGAGCCGAGCCGAGAGCTGAGCTGAGGTGAGCTGTGGCTGTTTGTTTATTAAGTGGAGTGCAGTGCAGTGCAACGCTGCATAGTGTGGTGCACCGGTGCAGTGGAGTGAAGTGCGCGCGAAAGCGAAACGTGCGGTTCTGCAACCTTGGGCGATTCTTCGTTCACGCGGAAAGCCTTTGGCGTTCATAAACAGCCCTGCTGCTGCCACTGCCGCTGCTGCAATCTGAAACTTGCACCCAGCTAGCAGCTCTTGGACTAATTACCCCAGTTAGCTCATTATCTTTATAGTACAAGCCATCGATCTCGGAGCTTAATTTTTTCCTTACGTCCAAACCGGCAATTTCATCTACTATATATGAGCAAAACCGAAACGTGCGGAGAAGAATGAGAATGAAAAAAAAACTAAAAGGAAAAATAATAATCGCGGTAGCTTAAGTGACCTTCGACGAGTTGTTGCGGTTTGCGAATCATAGTATAATATCTCCTGCGATGCCTAAGATTACGATCGGAGCTAGGCAGCTAAATTTGTTTTTGATACCTCCGACGTGCCGATCTTTTCCCTTTTAACTCGCAATACATACCGTGTATACCTACAATCCTGTCGGCGTATACGGTATGCAAAACTTAAACCGCGGCGCGTTGATGCTGCACTCAGCTGCTACCCGATCATCAGTTGAGAAAGTGGCGTTGTGCACCGTATGCAAAATCATCACAGCGCACCTTATCTGCTCCCTCAGCCAGTCAGACTGCAGTCAATGTAAAATCAGACGCCTGCAGCAAACTCTCGCGTTCTAAAAAACCGTGTTTTAAACTTTGAAATTTCTATTTTGCAGCTTCGTCGCGTCAACCGGGGATCGTAATACGGCTGACTCCCGAGTGTTTAAAAAAAAAAAATTCTAATCCCCTCGCAGGTATGTTTTCTTGCAGTTTCGTCCCGTTTGTTCTAAAGATTTTAATCTGTAGCGTGTCACGAGTTAATAAAACTGTGGCGTGGGACTGAAAAGTCATCGATAGAACGAACGAACGAACCCCCTTATAGTAGGTAAGTAACAGCGTATAAACGACGAAACCTCGATTCGCGGAGTGAAGTGAATTATTTTTATCGGGGACTATATCGGAGACAGGAAAGTGAATACAGAGTTTGAGACTATTAGCCTATTAGCCTATACTCTGATCCCAATAGATCAGTTCGATATAATTAATGAGCACGACCCACGATTCCCATACACACCTCTTCCCCTCGTCCTTCTTTCTCTCTCCGTTATGACGTCGGCTTGGCCACACCGTTCTTCTCAATTCTCATATACCTACTTGTTATTTAATAGTCCACGAAGAACACGAATCGATAAATTATCGTGCAAAGAAAATTTAACTATCAATTCCAAACTCACCACGATAAAATTAGCGGTAGCTGCGGGTGATTCGGAAATAGCTTCCTCGATCCCTTCCAGAGTCCTAAAATCCTCCGTGACTCCGTCCACTAGATTATCACTCTCACTTTTGTCCTGCACATCAAAGTTATTAACTTCAGATTCATTTTTATAATCTAACGAACATTTGGGTGCACCTTCAGCGATTTCCGCGACCAGAGTATCGCTCGATTCGCACTTTGAATCCAATTTAGTTTCCATATCAACTACCAGTGTTTCGGAAGACGAAGCAGAAGCCTCGACAGCGACAATAATTTTTTCATGAGATTCACAGACTTCGACGCGAACTTCGACGTCTTGCGCGTCTTCGTACAACGATGAGCGACTACCTCCGATTGTTTCGTCTCTGGACTGCAGCAGCGTCGGGGGTTCGGATTTTTTTTTATAACATTTTTGAGAACTCACCGTTTCGAGATCCGAATTTTCTTTAACCTCGTCATCGTACCTCTCATCGACGTACCATGAAGTGCATTTTTCCCTCCGTTTTTCCGCACCGCTATCTTCGGACTTCGACAGAGCATCCTTGCACTTTTTTCTCAGATAATTTTTCATCCTTTTTGTCTTACTTTTTCGAGTTTCGTGACTACGGGGTAAGTTCGGCTCGTATTCCCACGAAGTTTGCTGTTGGGCTTCAGAAACTGGTTTTCTACTGCAGTTCTCCGCCTCCGATAGTCCGGAACTGGGCCCACAGGATTTCCCATCATTTGTAATTTCCAAATGTGTCGATGCGTCCTGATTCTCCGAGGCCAATGTCCAGGTATCATCTTTATCCAGGACCTGACGTTCGGCTGGATTCACCTGGAAACATTAAAATAAAATACAATTGCAGCGACGATCTTTTTTCGTCCTCTAAAAACGGAACCGAAAGGAAAACTAAAATTGGGGACGTATCAGAGAATGTCGTCGATTGTCGATTATTTTTCAAGAGGTGATTTTCTATCGAAGGTATTATACAAGCTTTACAGGTACACCTGGAACCCGATGAAATCTGAGACTCGCGTATAGCAAGTTTCTCCGAACTCGATCATTGCCGACGTTGAGATCATTGCGAATTTATAATTTCAGTTTGTCGCGAGGAGATATTTATACTATAATATAGTAGGGCGTAGGTATTGAATTACGTTGCGAAGCTGTGCGTGCCAAAGCCGCCTCGTCCATTCCTCTCATCTGCTTCCTATCCCCGTCTCTTTCACCGGCCAGATGCGGCGGTTCCGATTCCGCATTCTTTCCAGAAAAAATTTACTACGCACAGCGATACACCTACCTATGCATAGCTAGGAGAGAGTGATTTTAGGTGCTCAATTTCCTGCGCCACCCCAACGTTTTCACCTATACAATACCTATATAGGTATACTATACCCAGGCAAAACCTCCAGGCTGCTTATAATGCTTCACGTTTATTTATGGGCGGAACTTACTGACTGACTGCTTAGTGCTTACCTACCTACAGTCAGCTGACGAATAGAGTCTGTCTATCGATCGGTTAAGTTGACCCAGTTCAGAGAACATCCACTTATAACTGCCCAGGTATACCAAGCGCGATGACCGACCCGCCTGATATTCTCGCTCATTACCAATTTATGTATATTTTTATTATTAACCAGCCGTACACTACCTCGAGTTCCCATATCATATCACGACCCGATGAGCAGACTATAAATAAAATTATCCGACCAATAAAAAAGAAAAAACTTCAACCATCGAACATCGATATTAACTTTTTGACCGCGGATCGAACACTACCCTGTGGACAGGGAAAAAAAAATATACCGTTCCCTATATTCTGCAGGTCGAAGGAAACTGGGGAGTACGGGGTGTTTGTAAATGAGAATTTGAATTACGTAAAACGAACTATGGAATTATTTGCTCCGGTAAGAGCGTCTAGGTCGCGTGGGCGTGGGGAAACTATCGGAACTGTAAAAAGTGTTGACAGTGCCATTAGGGTCCGATCACTCGTCGTCGACGAAGAAGAAGAAGACGAAGAAGAAGCCACGTCAGTTTATTTACCCAGTACGCTCTGTGTGTTTTGTACACACACACTTATACACATAATAACGTGTACATATACGCGCGCGTTTGTGTTCAGGGTATAATGTGAAGCCGGATAAATAAATGATTAAAATGAAACCCCCTATACACTTGTTTGTCACAATTTATTACATTACGCGTATCGATGTGAAATACCTACACACGAAGTAGATTGCTAAAGATTCTTCATACACCAAATAATATGGCTCGCGCCTCCGTTCATACGATACTATATATACCTAGATTATTTTCACTCCTCTCCTTACGCCCACCCTGTATATTATATTATGAAATGCAACTTGCCTATGACCCAATCCGGCGTTAAATTTAACTATTGTCAATTAAAACGCTGCTGCGACTCGGACAATCCGAGGCAAAATAGGTCAGGCATAGATGTAAGATGGTTCGGTAGGTATACGTAATAAGCGTGTATAACATAAAGTCGGAGTTGATTTGAGGCCCGCAGGGCGAGTTCTTCGGCGACAAGTGGGCCTGATATCAGCTCAATAAAAAGGTGAAATTTATTCCGCCGTTGATCGAAGCTAGCGATCTGAAACTTTCCTAACGGTCCATGAATGGGGTAGGTTTATCCCGTTAATTAGGTTTGTGTACTTTTCACCGCATTCGAGTTCCAAAATTTCTGTTCCTTTTTTTATTTTTTGTAACTTCTCCCGCTGAGAAGGTAAACGAGCAGCTGATAATTTTTTTCTCTTCAATTAAACTTATCATTAATCCACCAAAATAATCACAAGAATACAAAAAAAAGTTACCTCGAGAAAAGATAACATGTAAAACAGGAAGAACGACACCACATCCTGTAATTTTGTTATATCGATAAATTTAATTCGTCATGTGCAGAGTGTGAAATAATTAGAACCAAATTTCTCAATTTTAGTTTAATTGTAACCGAGTTACTGAAAATTCCTGCAACAATTTTTTCGTTAATTTTATTTATCATTATTATTCTATATCTTATCATTCACTACGGTGGTTACTACTTCCCGGTTCGTTTACCTTTTTTCTGCGTAATAACTTCCAGTCAAAATGAGTCATTCTGTGTTAAAAAAAAAAATGTTCTGCGCAAACCGCAGGTAGTTGATCCGGCGCAGGGTTCAGGTCTTGAGTTACTGCAGGATATTTCGTTGCAACAGCACCAGAAACGAGGGTAACACTTCCAATTTGTTCCCACGTATAATACGCGAAGACCGGACAACGACGCGACGGTCAAACTGCTGCAGCTTCGCTGCTGTTGCTGCTGCTGCATTTATCAAGCCGTCACACGTTCAACAACGCCAACGTGAATAAATTTCATTCATCTCTACCACGTCGTGTAATACGTATAGCTATACTCTCGTATATATTTTATTTCGCTAATTTGTCATGTGTTATATATTACGGTGACCGTAATTCTTTTTTCCAACCGATCAAATTTATTCAACTCGAAGATGTCTGTCGTTAATTTTTTTTCTTTTTCTTCAAAGTTCACGTCATATCTACTCAGTCATTAACCTATACCTGAAACACTGATATCGATATTGATTTTTGATACACATTTTTACCGATTGTGAGGAACACGTCCTTATCATTTGTCACAAAAACTTCTATCACATCGATGTTTTCGAAATCAATTGATCTATCGGCACTGTACATCGAATCGCGAAGGTGACCGGCAATAACGTTGTTCGATCGAAGTTAATTCGGGTTTCATTTATTGTTTGGATAATCGAAAGCGAAATTTTTTTCAGTCTCCGAAGACTGATATACTCGGTAACCCGATTCGTCGTAGTAGTTGATCGACGTGCGCGCGATTCGTTACGATTTTACATCAGAACTGATAGCGACGTTAAGGGCGCGGACGTCCGTTCGGAGAATGGCGAGCGTATTCGAGGGCAGTCTGGAAGATAAGAGGACGGGCGGTTGTCGGGGTGTAAAAAAATAACCGATAGAAGCGCGTTCCGTTCGTCTATATAAGGCCGCGGAGAACAACGCGACGTCGAATATTATCGCGAACACCCCCGCGAGTCTTGAGGGTCGACTGTCAAAATATGACGGGGAGCGAGAGCAGGCGAGGGTTGGATGGGATAATTTAACGCGACGACGAAACGACGCAGCTCCGGTTGCTGGCCTTCTCTGGGTTCGGGCTTCGCGGTGTTTGATATCAGGACGCCTGCGCGACGCCCGCGCCCGCCGTTTCACAACGCGTCGCGTCTTCCTTCCATTATCAATTTAACTTCGAGCACGCCGAACGGTACCCGCGCGATCAATCCGTTATTCGCAATTTTATAACTCAACTTTACGTATTCAATATCCTTTTTTTCCTCGCTCGAGTTTACACCGTGAATTATAATCTAACAATAAAATACTGCATAGCCACCTCATAGCACCAACGTTATTATACTATGTGGAGACGCGTTGCGATATTCTGGTCTCAACCTCGAAACTGCGGTCACGTCGTACTTTAATCATTTTTATTCATTGTCTAAGTAACGTGCACGTATACGGTCTGGCTATCGCACACATCTGTATGAAAAGTTAATAATAAAAAGAATGAAAGGAAAACGGAAAAAAGTAACAACAGGTTCGTTACTGATCATGCGTTTTTTTTTGTTTTTACATTTTTTTTCTTTACCGTTTGTGCTTCTTTTGGTACACGCGTATTTTGCCTATGTATGACATAGGTGAGTAAGTATGTACCGCCATGATCGAGTTACGTAAATCATGATATTCAATAGCTAGCGTATTATATGTTGTTCATAAGTCGCGACTCCCTGCACATGTACAATATAACACACGTGTCGATTCGCAGCGGATAAATTCATAATAAATAAACACTGTCCAGGCAAAATTTATACCTGTGATAATCGATGATAAAAATCAAAAGAATATATTTGCTCTTCCGGTTTTCCATATTTTTTTTTTTTATTATATTTTTTAGAACCGATTCGTCCAGCGTTTTGTTATCCAACAATTCGGTTCTTTGTTGAGCGCACGCGGACGCCATCTCTGGGAGAAAGTTTGAACGCGTTATTTAACAATGGATAGGGGAAAAGTAGGGGTGAGAGTAAAAGAACTAGAGAGAAGGGGGTACTTGCTACTAGACACGATGGAAACGTATTTTGTATGGTTGAAATGAATTTACCAGGAGCAAAAGCTCCGTAAATAAACTGTATAGTCCTTCGTTGCATCGGAAGGGGGCTGAAGAATAATGGAAGGGAATATAGAATAGAAAGCGGAGAAAACCCTTTGGGAAATCAAAAACAAATCGAGCGAATAATTCAATTGAATTACGCAAACCCCCAAGAAACTATGAGAAACAATATAGATCGAACTGTAAGCGCGTACAAAGATAACGTAGACCTAGGTCAAGAGATCAAGAAATAGAAAATCGAGCGATATAATAATTATACCCGTATAGTTTTTTGAAAAGATTATATTTCTTCTGATCCGAAGTGTTGGACGGATGAAAAAGAGAAATAAAACTGCGGAATGATTGATGACCGATTTACACGGTAAGCCTACCTCGGCGTTTTTTAATTTAAGCGATTCGATTTGGGGCATCTTATAATCATGATTATCATTTTCAAATTATATCTTAATGAAAGAGAAAGACATATAGAAAGGGGAATCGAGGTTTGCAATCAGTCAAATGACATCTGAATTATTGATCTCTAATTACACGATTTAAATTGCGGGCGTACAGAAATAAAAAAAAAAAGTGTAGGGAGAAAAAAGGCTCCCAGAGAAAGTATGCATATATCTATCTATATAATGAATACGTACATACCGAAGTTATAATATATAATAATATATACCTAAGCATGCGCATACATACGCGGGTGTATCGTCCTGCAGGTATGAAATTTTCAATCGCGCACGAGGCATTCCGTATAGAATAAATGACTTTGTCAAGTGTGTAATTAATCAATAAGAAAGTATACAAGTATGAGCAGAGAGTCGTATCGCTTTAACTACCACGTCGCAGCTGAGCGAAACGTAATTTGTAAAAACAGACAAGCAATCCGGTACAACATACGCCTGGATAGATCTTAAATCCGTAATTTCGATGACTTTTCTTTTGCTGCTTATACTTTTGTGGGTTACGCCCTCTCGGTTATTCTTAGCCCAGCTCGATATGCAAACGTCGCACACCTGCGGTTCTACCGGATCCTCGGAGACAAGAAATAAAGGAGAGACGACGCAATAAATGTGTGCACGTGTGTTCATCGTACACCCTGCATGTTTACGTTAGCTGATAAACGATGGCTTACTCACGTTGCAGCCTCTCCGGTGCATAAAGCCACGATAAGGCTCAACCGGTGGATAATCCGAACCTGCAGCCGTTCGGTCTGCCGCGGTTGGCAATCAAAGTGTCAGCCGAGTGCGAACTACTTTTCAAATCTCTGATAATTGAATACCCATAAATTACTTTCGCGATGGGTTATACACCACCATAGGGATATACGTGTATAAAGGAAAAATATCTAACGATCGATTCTATTTCGCCTGAATGCACCTTATTATCCTATATGCATACTATACCGAACATATACGCGTAGGTGTTGGAAATTGCGGTATGAATAACAGCTGGAAAGAATTAAAGCGAGCGAATTCCTCCTAGACAAGTTAAAAGAAAAACTGATGTCCGAATAAAACGCTGTATACACCACAATAGAAACGAAGCTAGAGCGCGCATACTCTACTTTTCTTTTCATCGTATGGAAAAAAATTTTCTTTCCACGTCTCTCATATATTCAGTTTGATGCGATGTGCAGTTTAGGTGAAAGTTTTCAGAGACTTTTCCTCCATTTTTTTTCTTTTCCATCCAGCTGCGCCGGAACAGCTGCAGCCGTATGAGATATAGAAATCAGCGCGTACAGTCGCGTGGATCGGTAACATATATTATTTTCTCTATAAAACGTCCTTCCGGCGTCGCTCCATTGTTCCATATAGATCACTCGGTCCGATCGATAATAGACAACCGATCACCGATCATTGTTTAATTCGTACCTATCGGAACCCGTAGCATGAAAGGTACTTACTACGTACGTACCTCATATACACACGCAGCAAACGTGATATATCTACTAAAAAAAAAGTACATATAAAGTCTGCTCTATCCATAGAGATTTATTTATCACGCACCGATCTAGAGAGCGTTCAAAATAATCTCGAGGTAATTATACCCGCAAAGTCTAATTAGACGTTATACTCCCGCGCGCCCGCATACGTTCGCGTTCGCGAAGTAGAAACTATATTACAACCATACACATATGAACATGTGGTAAATCTAAGCCATAGAAATTTATTATTGCACCAATTCAATGATTTTTTCAACCTGCACACACTCTACATCTGCAATCGTGTCCGGATAATAATCAACGCGATCTTGTTATACACATTAATTGATTTCAATTGTATTTGCCCATCGAATTATATAGCGCATATAACGTCTCGCGCGAATGATTCAAATACATCCGGATTTTTTTTTTGTTTCTTCAAATATTAATAAATTGATAAGCGATATATGGACAGGGGGGAAAGAATGCGAGACGGATGAGTTGGAAAGTCTGAATATATGCGATGGATAGTTGCGATATTGCAAACGTATAAAGTGACACGTGTTTGACTCTCTATTTGATTACACGACCGATATCACATTAATTGGCAAACTTTATTACGTGCGAGATATATAGTTGCTATTATATAGGTACACATTATACAAGTAACAAGAGACTGCATTGCCTGCAGCGCGTGTATAATATAATAATACAAAGAGAAAAACTTATAGAACGTTATCTGTATACAGAGAACGCGGTTCGTAATACACCACATTAGCTGTATACATATACAAATTGTGGACGAGCAGATGATATACCTGTACCATCGAGTAATTAAATTATAGCTATGTGAATTAATTTTTTTTAAATAAATAAAAACGAAAAATAGAAGAGTTACAGAGAAAGCAAATATTCAGGTCTCGAAGTAATATAATAAACATGAATTTTCAATTTTAGAAAACACACATACACTCCGTTTACCTTGAAGAAATTGTTTTTGAAGCTGCGAACTTTATTTATGTTTTATTTATCTTAAAACATTATATATTTTTTTTAGAGCGGTGCGAGTGTATAAAAAATTGAATGAGAGATTCGTGCGAAAGATTCAAATCTAACATAAAGGAGCTGTCTTTCTCTGTTGTTAGAATTGGTGTTGCGGATACGCAAAATCTCTGAAAAATAATTTTTCCACCGTGAAATATACAAGCAATTTGCATAATTAGCATACTAATTGAAATGTTCCACTCGATAAAATTAACCGAATATTAAAACCCGAACGATTTGAAATTCGAAAAGCATAACACAGCTGTTTCCGATCCCATGTTATCTACAGTTGTCGAATTTTCTTAGCATCGAAAACTTGAAATAATGTGACGAATGAATAATTTTTTAAAGTACGAAGGATGTATAGCTGTTTATGAGGCTAATTAGGACACAAGTAGCTCAACGAATATAGTTATTGTATACAGGTATTTTATTCCATTAAACATGTGCACATATTGTTAGAAGGCAAGTTCATGAATTATCACTCATTGTCAGGAGCATCTTTTACGCGGTGAGAACAGGAAGTAACTATACCGTTTTACTGTGCCAAATAATTTACTTGAAATTAATTATCATTGCACGTACTCCCCCTGCGCGAGGGGTCGGGCCACCACACAGAGGACATAGAGACCTTGAAAACCGCGAGCTATCAAATTTATAAATGAAAAAAAAAAACAAGTATCATTCTATACTGTTTCTGAAGATATATAATTTTTACTTCTCGCAAGACTCGCGATCAAATTATTTTGTTCACCGTTATACACGTGAAACGAAATTTCTACACAACTAACGTGTGATTATTACCTACAATAATTTTAGTTGCAATTTGTCGTACAAGATTTTAATTGCGTGAACGAGAATTGCATAGGTGCAAATAATAGGAGGTCGTCGCGCAGCGTAATTATGACCGTTATGGAACTGAAAATTGTTTTTTTTTCTTCCCAACTACATATAGGTACGAAAATTTTCTACGGTTCTCACGTTTTCCTCACGACGTTATATATAAGAACATGTCCATACATATATGCGTGTATTACAATTATTATAATTTTTAAACGGTTCATTGTACGCAAAATTTTATTATCGGTCGATATCCTCCATTACTCTACACAACACCCGCACTAATTAAATACCAAATGCACATAGAAAGGCTGTATTAGCATTTTCATGTAGATATATTATACCTACCTATGCATGTAGACACGCGTGACCCGGGATATCCGTATATTATAATATGGCTACCCATAATATGGAGATTTTCATTCAACGTTGTGCAATTACAACATCGCCACTACGACTCACTAAACTGCGTAGAAAAACGCGAAACGATCGACAGGAAAATCTTCACCCGCCAGAAAAAACGACGTACGCGACACGAACTGTAATTTTGTATACATCGTGGTGTACCTGTCGTTATATTATAGATTCTCCTTAATGATACATTAACACATATGTTCCCATAAATGTTGCAAAAATGATACCCGCGAGAACATAGATACACAATATCCGTTGTGGAAAAATTCGATCATGCAATTGGAAAGAATGAAGTTGCTATTGGTACAGTCTCAGGATCCTTAACCCTCCGATCTTGCGGTCGGCGGGGAAGGGCAAGGGAAAAAAAAATTTTGCAGACCGATAATATAATTCCCATCAAAGTGTATAAGGTATTTTAAATACCGCGTGTGATATAGATATTATATGTGCGAAAATACACCTTGTAAATTGGTCTAATTGAAATTGTAATTGTTGTTCATATTTCCGGCTGTGTATACCGTGTACAGAATTCAGACGGCTGATTTCTCATGTTAAGATATATAAAAGAACCGTGTTAACGCCCTGTTAATATTATACACTTAGGCCGTTAATCCAGCGGTGATATTTTTTTTTCTTTTTTTTTTCAATACCGGCACGCTATGAAATTTCCAGCACTATCAATAGCTCTGCAGAAGCATGTCCGTACCATATAATGGGTATATTTTCAATTTTCAAAGGAACAATTCTTTCGAAAGATTTATATCTGAATACAAACAATCATTATCGCGTCCATCGCATCGCATAGCTATGTGTATTTTATCATTAAAACGCTGTACATATACGGCCTTCGACGATGAACTAACACAGAGATTCGAAAAACTTAGGAGAAAAAAAAAATATGTACCAGTTCGATCGGCAGACAGAGATAAATTGCGATAAGACGATTTGTCTCTGTCTCCAAATTGATGTCATTTTTGACGTAATATAATATAACAGCCGTTCGTAGAGAGACGAAACAAAAAAAAGGACATTACATCCACAGCCTTCGAGTGATTTTACTTTCAATTTTCGTGTATCCCTGTTTTATTACATTTTGTCACGGTAGCGACATGACTTTTTTTTTCTTTCCTTTTGACTGCACGTATATCTGATTTTTTTTTTTTTTGTCTCATTTTTCTTGTTCGTGCTGCAACGCTGCAGCAGCCCGAAGAATAGCGGACATAATGTACTTGAGATTTTTACGAGGGTCCTCTGGACCCAACTGCCGCAGCAGTAGACGATCGAATCTCGTTTTAAAGTACGCGTTAGGTACTAAATCACCATGTACGCGCGGTTGATTTCAGACTTCGGAGTTTTACAACGTCCTCAAATATCGCATGCTAGCTTGAAAGAACTTGTGTTCTGAAAATTTCAGGATCAAAGAACGCCGAGAATCATCTCATGTGACGGCGCGAAACTAACGACAAAAATCTACAAGGTATGACTTCGACTGCGATCATATATAGGACCCAAAAAACCGAAGGTTCGAGAAGCGGTATGCAATTGAAAGAAATGAGTCGAAAAGTAGTATCAATTATTTATAAACTTTTATACCGAACTAATTCTGAATTCATTAAAATAATTAATGCTGAGCGCATTACGGGAAATAGGAAACCTGGAACTTACTGACTGGCAGACTTCACCGCATATATGCGAGTATAAAATATGGAGTTCGATTTATATATTTATTTAATTTACGTGAATTCAATCTGAGAAGACAAGGAAAAAAAAATTCACTAATGGCGATCCTTATTCACTGGATCGTAGCGTTAACTTGACTTAGTTAATAAATTACCATATAGTGAAGCGCGTCTCGTTTCCGTCCGTTACTTAAAGAAGATTTACCTATATAATAGTGTACAGTGGATACATATGGGGAATAAAACGCGCTCATGGTGTTTCGTTTATTTTTTGCTTTTCATTTACTTCTTCATTTATTTCTTTTAAACGACGCGTCTCATTAGTTGGTGAAATATGGTATCCATGATTAGATGCCCTGTCGATCGGTATGCACTGCGGGCAACGCGCGCTATTCTGAATACGTCGCTGCTGCTGCTGCTGCAGTCTTAAAAATAAATGCGTTAGCTACCGATGCGCAAATTAGGCGGCAAATATTTCATTCACATATGGGTATGTCATATTCATTATTTGATGTCGCAACACGAACTGATACGCGCGAAAAAAAGGAAAAGAAAAAATTCACAAGTTGATGTTACGAGGTGTAAAAACGTCCCCAATATAATATAACGACATCAAGGTTAGAGTGATTGAAACGAAACTGTAAAGACACTGCATATGTACATACTTTTGACTCCACTTGGCACGCTTTTATAATAATCTTTTCGGTAAATAACTGCAAGGCAAAAATCTTAGAAGAAACGACGAGAATCTAAACATCTATCTGTTCATTTAATACATCGTTTTCATCATAATGTCTATGACGCAAGTAAGAAAAAAAAAAAAATTATCCGTTATGTTGGGTACTCTTGGACGCGTGGAGAATAGCGACAATAAAAAATGTCCCCGGTGTAATATACGTTACGTTGCAGATGCGATCGCGGATTTTAGTTATTTGGTCATCCGCGGACATTGCAGTTCGAGGCTATAATACAAACTCGGTTGTGCAGCAGAAGCTGTCAAGTCCTTGGCGCAAATGACGGTGGTTATATTATCTACCTTATAGATATAGTTGCGCGTATACCGACACATTTGCGAACCTAGTTGTTCGCTATTATTTATGCGTTACGTAATCGTCGCACATACGGCAGAAATCTACCTATGTATTACAACGCCCACGGTATACAACTTCGACGCGAAACGATGACGCGAATATCGCGATGAGCAATCTATACGGATTGCGGAGAGGAAAAGAGAGAGAGAGAGGAACTCGCGCGGGTACATTATATTGTGTTAACCCCAATAACGAAACTCATTCCCGCTGATTTTTACTTATATATATCCGACTATATTCGTAAGACAATAAACACGATCCCTGATATGCGAATTGAAACAGCAGGGAAATCCGACCCATAACTGGTCTATTTTTAAACCCAAACCGATATACGCGCGTATGCCAGACCGGATGTATAAATCGTGTACGGAATTTCTTTAGATATCGTGAAATTCGGATATTGCAACAATAAAAAAAAAACACCGAACAGTATATCAAGAATAGAGAAACCTTATACGGAACGGAAAAAAGGCTCGCATGGGTGACAATGAAAATCCAGTTTCTAAACGAATTTAGAATCCGTCACTAATTATTAGACTATACTTATCCAGCAGTAGCATGTATATCTACATATGTAAAAACTATGTGTATACGTGCATACTTGTGTATTTGTCCTACTTCAACGCGAACTAATTACACGCGACGTAGGTCTCGCGTGCTACATGGTATAATAGACATCGAGCATAGGGTAACAAAAAACACGAAAAAATTCACATCAGCATCCTACGTTTTCATGTATAAGGAATTATAATACCTCTGCTTGTACCACGTGTGCAGACGATAATGTATTCTAAAAAATTGCAAACAAATCTAAGGTATACCCCTTTGGATTTTTTCGATTTTTGGGCCAAACATGAAGTATTCTTTGAATCGATCGTATGACGCTTTTCTAACGTATTGTAACCTCAGGAACACGAATCCAACGAATAAATTGAGCTGCGAATTAATCCCACAGAGTATCCTTGATTTTTCACTTTTTAGATCGATAAATTGGCGATAGCTTTTTCAATTTTATAGATAGATTAATTTGGCTTACGGATTCGGATTCCTGAGATCAAAATACATTTGAATATCGTAGAAATCCCTAAAAAAAAATGTCGATTTTTGAGACGAAAATCACGATTTTTTTAGCTTTATATTTACTTCGCGCTTTCCTATAGATTTCGAAGCAAAAAATCAACGTGCACGTGTGCAGGATATGGACGAGTTAAGCGGGATAGAAGGACAGAGCGAATAGTGGTTGTCTAGCATCGAGTAGCGAAGGTATAAAGTCGGAGCGAGTGCAGCATCATCAGGGTCCATGGGTATAACCAGTCTATGTATCCCATAGGTAGATTTATGGAGGAGTGCAGTTCGTTGTGTGTTTGTGTCGCGGCTCGACCTAAGTTCACGGTCAGAGTCTGACCGCTAACCGAGTGTATAATACCAACCGCCTAGGTATAAGAAATAAGTTATAAGGTATAAAGGCACATGCCTGCACGGCTGCATCAGCTTTTATATAAACTTCCACTGTGTTGTTGAGGCTAAACTTCATAAAAGTCAAGAAAAAAAGAAAGCAAGCAAAATAAACGTGTATATGCGAACACAAAACGGGTATACGTGTACAGGTACGTCAGAAGTCGAAGACTATAATATGTACATGAATGAAATAATTCAATCAATCCGCTCCTGAATTACGTAAATATATACAAGTAACCACTTTTGATGAATATTACATAGGGGAATATGAAGAAAGAAAAAAAATCAAAAAAGAAGAAGCTATAGACAGGCTTTGGGACTATATAATTGAACCGGATCACTTTGAGGCATCGCATATAATACCGTTTCTATAAATTATCCAATTACCGTGTAAATTAAGTTGATGGTACCTACATACCGTATACAACAATTATTGCTGGTGTTACGTTATATACGATGTATGCAACACAATATATGCACCAGACTACTCTGACCTTCCGCTATGCATAGCCTGCAAATCGCATGTGCAGGTATACATATAACCGCGTATACAACTCTTCGTGTAATACTTTATAATATACTTTAGTTGAAATACTAGGTTACCCGTATTATACCGCGTACATGAGACCGGAAAACAATAAGATTTGTACCCATCAATTTAATGAGGATTGTTTTTTTTCTTTTCCACACAGTTACGATCGATTTTATATATATTTTTTTTTCTGACGGCTAGAAGGAATTCCGTGAAGATTTGACGTCCGTATCTATACGGTGTCAATTTCACACTTATAAGGCACGTCCGGATGCACCCGGAGTACATGAACAGCGAGCGGTTATACCCAATGGACATCCAAGCCGACGTTTGTGCTGTTATAGCTGTTAAGCTGCCGCTATACACCAGCCGTCTCTCTGTATCAATGATAATTATTGAACGTGACACGGGGAATTAGTGCTGGCTACATCGCTACTTCAAGTTCGTTGGTTGTTGATGCTGCAGTGTGTACAGTATAGGTAGCGGTTTTGACCGGAAACGTAAACATCATCATAGGTGAACGCGCAGAGAACCTTATTACACGTAATGCCGATGGGCTCAAATTTCCTCTTCGTTAAAGTCTGTGCAACAGGTCTCTCAAGGATGTATCAATACGGGGTGTATATAAATCATTAACATTTTCATCGCAATCTCGATTTATATGATAGACTTATTAATTAAAGTGAAATTCAGAGATATATATTCTGCATTCGCATACATAGGTATATACTTACGTGTTACCATTTCTTTGTCTCTGACCAAATAATAATAAATGATAAATAGGCGGTATGACTTTGAAATTTCTCTTTTTTTTTCTCCTCCCCTCTGTCTCATTGCACAGACAATTCTTATCCCATACTCACCAGTCCTTCAATGCATTCGTCGACGTGCATTGTACTCTGTTTTTGCTGTGTCCTCCCAGTCCGCTCGCAGGCTTCAATTCATGTGCGAACATTTAATAATAATACTAATAATAATAATAACAACGACAGTAATGACAACAATGATAATTTAACCGTAGATATGTTCCGTCCCTTTCTATTACGCTGACACGTTGTGTCATTGCCGTGCAATTTATTATAAGAACAAAACTCAACTAGACCGCTCTGCTATATCCTATTTTTGCTACATACGATTGTTGACCGTAAAAGAGAAAAAGGAATAACGAATAATATAATGAAACTCACCGGTAAATTTCTCATTCCCAGTCGGACCTTCGTGTACTTTTTCATAATAACCCTCCAGAATACGTAGGCCATGGCGATCTCTGCTGCAGCAGTTTCTGGCTCTTGCAGGTTTGTTTGCTGTAATTTTTTGCAGGATATGCGACGACTACGATGACACCATAATCACAGTTACGCACTGCACATCGTATAGTCACTGTTAAATTATTCGTACATATGTGTAGGATAAATCACAGACAAAAAATAACGAAGACAATTCAAAAAAATACCGTACTATGGGCTTCATTTATGGACGGTAATATAGTATAGGTGTAAAAAAATATGCGGGAATTGTGGATAATTTACTCATTTCTATTACACAATTCATAAGCGCGACACCCGCGCGCGTATTTCCGATCGTTGATCGGGTGTGTAGAGAATGAGTCAGAGACTAGAGTCAAGGGACTCGATTTGCGGAGAACGGCATTGCCGAATATAAAACTCACGTTTCGTAACCGTCGTCGATTCACAACCAGGGTACGGTATTTAGCACAACCGGAATCGTTGTACCTCACAAATGTCAATTCCTGAATTAGCCGCACTTCATTTACCGATGCACACGCAGCAGCAGATTCAAATATCCCCGATGGCATCGTCGTCCTTGAATAACCGATGCGAGAGAACCGGGCGGATATACCTGTAAAATTCAATGTTTGAAAGCACCAGCTTAATATGGCGTAGGCTCAAAAACTGCGGGGTTTATTGTCAAAATGCATGCGCGAACAACCTTTGTCACGACAATCACAAGAGTAGCGGTGATTTCGTTATTGGAGAAGGACACGAACGAAATTACGCTTCGATTTGTAAACAATGACGCGAGAATCTTGAGTTCAACACTTGAGGATCGGAAGTCTCGTCGGCGCGGACCGCGAGGCGGTTTGATACGAACTGACGCCTGAGTTCACGTCGCTCCGCTCGACTCGCTATCGCCGCTTGCTTTTGTTTTTCATGCCGAGATTATACGCAGATTTGAATATAACGGATTCGCACCCCGTAATTGAGATATCATGCGGATTATCGCCTACCTCTGGGTCCCGATCTCCTCACTGACGGCAGAATGAATACTGAATATACTACTTTATATATTCACTCTTTCGCTCTCGTACTGTTCTCCTTTTCCGCAAGGGGTCCAACTGCGGACTCGAACCGCCAACGTGACTACAAACTGTCGCGACCTTCGGCGAAAGTCATCGCCCTTTTCCGGCGAGCCTCTTGTTCTCCTACCGTTGCTGCCAGTAAACGCCGAGTGCAGGAATTACATGCACCGATACATTAAATGCGTTGTGGCGCACACATTATATCCACAGATTAAATACGCGGAACATACGTGGGTGGAGGTTGAACCACCGCTCACCTCCCTCGCGTTTAGGGGAGCAAATACGAAGCATAATAGACTGAATATTGTGATTACAACTAATACGATAAATTAATAAACTGAAAAGGGTCCCTGCACCGCGTTCAAATACGGCGCTGCTCGCCCCCGTGCGGCGGCTCTGACTGCCGAGAAATAACTAACAACCGACTCGACTATACACAACACTAAACTCTCAACGAACAAAACACACGCGACTCACTTCTCTCAGCACTTACGGCTTCGAGGCTTGGGCTCTGTTGCGAGTCACGTTGTCGGTCGGTCTACCTACACTGGCCACCCTCTCCTTTCCCCTTTGTCGCCTGACCCGCGACCATCCCGGGACGCTCACAACTCGGCTTTGCAGACGGTCTCGCGTCTCCGCGTGGTCTAGGCAAGTCGCCCCGGCGACCACCGACGCCGATTACAACGCCGAAGCTGCGGCCGGCTACCTGGCGATCAGCGTCGTAGCGAATGGAATATGCCTAGCTAGCCCATCACCGCGCACACGTATCATATTCGAGTATAAAACATATATATCATGCACCGATCTAGCTCCGTCTCCTTGAAATTTAACAATTCAATTTCATTGAATGAATAAAGTTTAAAAGGCCGCAGCTGGTAGCGTGAAATTTCTCCGCAATTAACGAAGAATTCCGTTTTAATTAAGTAATTAACTCGAATCCTGAATCCACCTGGATAAGTTTCTAATTTCTTCACCGCATTATAATACCACTGTAAACTATGATTCGGGCACGCGTTCTATGCACTCTAAATAGTGAACGAAAATAGAAGATTGCCAAAAGAATTAGGGGCGTTTTTGACTCAAAATCCGATGGGGAAAACAGGTCGTTCTTAACCGGATTCGGTTCCTATCCTACGCATATACGTGACTAAACTATATTCCACAGACCACAGGTCAGAACATATTCAAGTCCCTCCCGAACGGCGGACGATCATTCAACAGGTATAGGATAGTAACCTATATATACTTTTTGAAGGACAGAATCAATAGTTTTTTTTTTTCTCTTCTCAACGGGTTGCATCGGACCAGGGCAGAGACCGAACTGAAGCTGAGTGCAGCGTTAACTTCGATTCAGTTTTTTTCCCCTCGGTTAGAGGCACGCCTAAGAAATAACATATCATTAATAAATTACCCCTTCTTTTTCGTGTGTTCCAACTCTGAAATGTCTGTCTCGCGACGATATCACTGTGGTTAAAAAAATGTGGGCACGTTGTAAACCGAGTGAAAAGACGAGAAAAAAGAGGAGCGGATAAAGAAAAAATAATAAATATAAAATTAAAAATAATCAAAACGGGACACAAGCGAGCTCATTCACTCCTGGTTCGCTACGGTATAGACTTACTTAGGTGGAAAGAAACCGGGACTTTGGGTCGAACGTCTGTCTGCATCGCTGGTGCAGCAGGATGCGTTTCTTGATGCCGGTTCTTTCATATGCACAACGCGTCGTCCCGTTCATAAGTTAAACGAAGAGACTGACTCATTGTCATAGGTAATCCTTCCAACCCAGGAATTATACCACTGGTGGGAAGTGTGGAGGGAAAAAAATAAAATGAACCTCCCGATTCTTGGTCCCGCATAACGATTTGAAATGTATGAAAAAAATTTTAAAAAACCATTTCCTCAAGTATATAGGCATCAGGACTCCGCACCTGTCGTTATTTCATTTTTTATTTCATTCCTAGCCAAAGGTTTTCTGTTTTTATTTATTTGTTTTTTCGCACTTGCTTTTTCAGAGATGATGTTGTACAGTGAATCGGTACATGAATTGTACCGTGTCTAATATAGAAGCTTTGCGAATAATCGCGGGCAATATTAGCATAAGTAGAAAAGACCGCAGGTCAAGTTCAAATATAGCTGTGACTGAGAAAAAATAATTAGTATTATTTCTTATGGATCCGCCGCAGTTAACATGTATAAAATGTAAAACTTCTTGTACTTCAACTATTGTACATTATACAGAAATGAGAAACGAGGAACATGTCCTTGAGTTTTTGTGATTTGATACATAGATATTATGCATATGCTTGTACATATCATCGTCCTTGCTGCAATGAGGTTACGCAAGAGCTACTCTTCAATTATACATGCTTGGGAGTATAAAAAAAAGTTAATTAATTTGAAAAAAAAAAATTAGCAAAATAATCAGGAATGGGCGTCGTGTCTCCTCAAACAGGATGCCTCCATATACATATAATGTACAATCGTGCGACCGGAGGGGTTGAAATAAAAATTATATCGACTCTCGTCTTCGACTACCGACAAACCTGACAAACGCAGCTAATTCAATTTCTCCATCATATTGTCTATACATTCTCCACTTCTTCCCTTTTCCTTTTTTTTCGTCCCTTCGCGCCACACCCCGTATTCTTTACGCCCCCGCAGGGTCGACGCGCCTATACGCTACATGATATATGAAGCAGATGCAGCTTTTAATGTGCATCGACTGACAATGAATTGCAATCAGCCCCACATTGATCGCGTTATTACTGACTCTATGATTAACTAACCGTTACAGACATGATATGAAAAGACCGATCGATATCGTCTAAACTCATTACGCCTTTTACGTTATATACTTATAGGTATATGTATGTCTGCGAATCAATTATTTTCCGAAATACGTCAGACATGGGTGTCTACACATATGGATAATGAGCGCAGTGTTCACATAGGTTCCCACGTACCTTGGGTCCTGCGGCTCCTGATGCAGAGAAATGGAGGGTCCCTGGCAGATGAATAAGGTTCACGTTTATTCATAATACGTATACGGATAGTGAAGAACCAGGAAATAATATCACTCTTTGTCGGCATCCAACGAATAAATAGCCAAAGTAACCGACATTTACGCCGCGTAGAACGGCAGTATAGCAACAAACGAGTCACACGACTCACCGCTGCTGTATCTGCTGCAGACGCTGCTGATTCAGTTCCGGACACATTTCACTGCCCTGCATATGTATATCTCTTCCGAGCAAGAAAATGCTGCGGTTACAAACTTCCGTTAATTACAAAAATTTTCTGGCGTCATTTATCTCGTATATACATACCAACAACCGGACTGTATAATGTAGAGTTGCAGACGTTTTCCCAGGTGCATCTATTACGTGTCTGATTCGGTAGACATAATGCTCCTGCACCTACGCAACTTTATGTTGAATCCTTGCAGGACTACGAGGGAACTGAAAATAGGAAAGAACCTGAAGATTATTGTCGAGACACATGTTTCCCTTGTAAATGTAGATACACGTATATTGTATGAATACCGAAATAACGGCGCTTATGTTGCCAGGATCAGGTCATATCGTAATGCGTATACAGGGTTTTGATTGTCTGCTCACGGATGCTCGTATTCTTGTAAACCGAGATACCGTGTTGCGCAAATAACCAACACGCTCCGCTCTTACATCACGTTATCTTCCTCTTATCTCAAATGCTTGTTTCCTCTTCCCCTGTACCTCAAAGTTTGCCTGTAAACATCTTCTTCCGAACGTACGATCCAAGAATATATAACGTCGTAACTGTTCCGTTAACGTCGTAGCCTGAAAAATATTAAATTTATTTATTTATTTATTCATTCATTTTTGCGCGAGCCGGTTAAAATGACTAAAATCTGATCGATGAGTAACAGAGTTTCGGAAAGTGGGGCACCAACGCGTGAGTTATACAAAGGGATTTCAGAGGAATAAAGATTCCGTCGAATGCAACAGCAGCAGGAGTACTGCTTAGCCGTTGGCGACTACATAGCTGGTCTCTTTGAGCCTTAGGAAATAGATCAGCGATAGAGAAGGTGACAGCGACACTGATCCAAGGGTATTGTGTTCTCAGCTCCACGTGCACGGACGTTATAACGGCGGCACGACACGGCGTGCAGGAGGGTTTCGTCAGCGGCAACTTGTGAGTCGTAAATTAAACGCGTTCGCAATACGCAACCGACCGCCGTTGTGCTAAGCTATGCTATACCCCATACTACGAGCTGTAGCTCCTTTTGTTCAACGAGTCAAGAGTCAAGAGACTCAAGAAACTTCAGACTTGGAACTAGCGCGAATCCTGCGGAGTCGCGTTACTATTTACATACTTATATGTATTATACTTGCAGTACCAAGTATAGCATATAGAGCCATGGATACGACGGTTAATTTAAATAAGCGCACCCCCTCAGGGAGTTAATGAAATGTTTGCAGGGATTCTGGGCACGCGCTCCCAACTTTTGAAAGGCTGATTAATTGTTGTTTATCGTTACGTACTAGTTATACAGATCGATGAAGGAAGCTCACGCCTTCGATTAGATATAATTAAATTCGCTCCTAAGGTGAACTCGTCTATCAACGTAACGAACAAAAAAGAAAGAAGATCACAACCCTCGTCAACCCCCTTATAGCTAAAGAGTATAGATTATAGACGTAGAGATATAGGGATCGTCATCGACTTCTACGCGTCAATCGGACTTAGGTTCCCGTGGGCAACACCCGTTGTTCGTTCTATAAATAAAACGACGGGATAATGGAGAGTGGTGTGGAGGGTTAGTTCGTTCGTTCAGCTGGGGTTGTTGACCATCGAGAGCTTGGGTGTGGCACCTCCGTAACATCGGTATAAGGGAACCTTGGCAAATGGGAACTATATGCGTATTTGTAATGTACGTTTCCAGGCCTTTGTGGGACAAGAGGAACGTCGTTACAGATCCTGCAGGAGCCAACGAGATCTGAATGTTACGTAAACTCTACCCTATAAGTTGTAATAACTCGCTCATTTCTTACCCTTCTTTTGACGAACGATCTACTCCGTCATTTTCAAGCTTTATGACACTATGCCTATATTTGTAGAGGAAGGAGTGGGGACTTGGAGGTTCACGATCAGATCGGCTACCAGTCGTTCGTCCTCGTTGCAGCGTGTAAGACGGGGTTCTAAAGTGCAGATTCCACGCTCCGACGGCTGACGGGTACCTTTCATGAATTTTTCGCACTTTCGACGCTTGTAGCCCCATCTCTAGGGCGCGCCGTGTAAATAGGGGTTGCAATTCTGAATTAAAGGTCATTGACCCGCCCATTAACTGCGCGATTACTCTGGAGTAGGGGAAGAGGAAGCTCCGGAAATTAGCTAGTATTCAAATTCCATCCACGGTTCCGCAGTCGCTCTCTAGCGATGCACTACGCAACGTCTTTGCGTCCGATTCTCTTTCTTCCATCTCCGTTTCTTATTCTAATTTTTTAACCTATTTTTACTTGCACCTTTAGCCACCAACACTGATTACGATATTCAAAGAGACTTATGAGTAAGGAATAAAATCCCAATCTTTTTTTTCCTAACAGTTCGCCAAGAAAAACACATTCAGTGTATTCTAAGATTTCAAATGAACTAACTTTTTCGTTCTGTTTTAAAAATCAATAAGTAAAACTATTAGCCATTTTTGAAGTTGATTGATTAACGTATATTATCGAGAAAACACTACACTTCTCTTTGGAATAACGTAAGAAAGTGTATACAATTTGAGATAATAGTGCACATTGTATTACATAGATAATCATATCTGAAATAATAGAAATAATAATAATGATAATTACTGAAATATGTACAATTAATTGTGAAAAAAAATTGTACAGGCTTTTTACAGATGTTTTTTTTTTTTATTACTATATCCCTTTATCCCTCTTTTAATCCTAAGTTTAAATTTAGAATTAGTTTCTTAGCTTAGTTTAGTAACGAGCAGAAGAACAGGTAACAAGTATATCGCTAGACAATTAATGATTTTATTAAACTCATTCAATAGAGTTGATATTATAATAGTAAGTATAGAAATACACAAATAATTACGCCACATAAAATTAGCTGGGGCAATAATAGTAACTAGTAAATATTTTTATAAACCATCGTAATGAAGGGTATATGATAGTAAACGTAAAGATCATACTGCTACAGAACGTGAAATTCTCATTGATGCTTCAGTTATTCTTGATTCTTCACTGATTTAGATCACACATTTTGACCATCGTGTTTGCATTGAAGAAAAATTTGGTAATTCATGAAAATAATTGCCGTGCTATCTCAGTAAGATAAATTAAAATCATTCTCAGAGGTCTGAGTGAAATCGTTATTCTGCCCGATTACATATTTTTACTTCAAGTTTTATAAGAATTTGTTTTTCCTTTGTACATATCAATCAATTGGGTTCATATTGTACTATTACGAAACTACAAATCCAATCAACCCGGAACAATAAGTGAGCCTCTATGACACGAACCGTGAGAAATAACTGAAAGGTTTGCTAGTTCATTAAATGAAAAAAAGTGAGTAAAATTAGATATGAATTTAACAGCTGTTCAAAAAGCAAGGATGTTGAAACAATATATTAAACAGTTCCTACCTAATGAATGATGATAAATACGCGCTACAATTTACCAATCGATGTAGCACTATCGAATAACTCAATTTTGTTGATGTGTAGAAAAGGAAATAAAATTTGTAATGAAATGAAAGCGATAAGTTCGTACAAGACGCGTTGTGAAGTTCAATCCGAGTACATCCTATTGTAGTTTCATTGCTATGTTATTAGTTATTGTTAATCGGCCCAAAGTATACGATATACTAAAGAGTTAATCAAATATTACTACAATGAGCACTTATTTACAGAGCGCGTTTAACTGAACTAACTTTGCGGACCCACCTGATCTCTCGATTCAATGATAGTTGCTCACCATATTTTATGAAATCAGCGAGAAATCCCAAAGTTGGGATAACTGATATTCTTCTCAATTCAATTGTTTGACTATCTCTGCTCCGAAATAACAAATTCCAAATATTATGCCGTATCATATGTCACTAGCAATAATGCTTTAAAGTAAATCTAGATCCTTAATCCTTGCTAATCACTTTGAAGAATATCGGTGAAATTTGGTTTGCCACAATATTTCTACCGTATTTCTTCACATAACATTACAATACATACGTTATCTCATAATAATATATCCTATAAAACCTTAAAATTACTACATATTCATAAATTATGTATCATAATATGTCTGATTTTTTTGTTGTTTTTTTCCAGTTTTTTTTCTTTTGTTTTTTTTTCCTTTGCTCTGCTTTCACAGTCTCGGTAATGTCACTGCTTACACGTGTAGTATGGTATACCAAATTATTAAGAGAAAAATATTTGACTATTAAGTAGGTAGGTACGTTACCACTGCTGTTCCTTTATTACGAAATTGACTGCAGTAGATGGATGTTGCTGTCATCTTCATCATCTTCTTCTTCTTCCTGCACAAAAGATGAAGATCGGAATTTGTGGGATATGTGAAAGTTATTTTTTATTTTTTAATATGATCTCATTAATTAATTACCTCATCGAAACCAAAGCAAGTCTCCATGTCTTTTCTCAACTTCGGGTCACTTTGAGAGGGTTGCGACGATCGCGTTGACCGACGGGGAGGATTGGGAGCAGAATCTTCCAGTTTCAATTCAACGTCTTCTTCCTCCTCCTCTTCCATCTCCTCTCCCATTTCTTCTGTTCCCTCAACTACGCCGTCTTGACCCAATGGATCTTGCATTACCAAATCACCATCTTCACTGGCGACAACTGCCATTTGCTAGAGAAATTCAACAAATCAAATTAGATTCTGTTATTTAACACTAATCCCCTCAATTGCTAAAAGTTCAATCAATTCACCTGATCAGTTCCTTGGTTGTCAGCTAACTGAATAACTTCAAGGACGACATACTGTTGTCCATCGCTTCCTTCAACAGCCATCATTTCATCCTCGTCTTCTTCTTCTTCATCGTCATAACCTTTAAGTTTAGAAGCTAAGTCTCCTGCCACCACAACATAACACATGGAGATTAGTCAATGATCTAAGTCATATCGTAAGCATCCTTGCGAGTGTACTTCATTCAAAGTATAGATGAGTTGTACATATGTATATTTAAGCACACCGATTGAAAATGAGCCTGATCACTGTTTTCGATGAATATTTCACCACAATGAAAAATTTCCCATTAACATAGAAACAATTAATATTAAACTCCAGAGATAATAGGGCATGCTGATGCCGGCACTCTAAACTCACCAGTCATGACTTCAACCCTCTGACCATCAATGATTTGGATCTTCTTTTGACGACCAATTTTAAGAGCAAGCTGTTTTTCTTGAAGAGATGATTCTGGATCGTGAACCGCCATGTGTCGAATAAGATTGCCTTTATGCCTAGTTGAATACCAAAAATTATTTACTTTTCTACATATATATCTAAAATATTGCAATTTGTTCAACCCCTTCGCTATCGGCAAATATTCACCTGCACTTTGCACCAGAACAAGTCTCATTCCAACCCATAACCGGGTTGCAGCTGTTAATCAGAAAAATACAAACATAATTTCATGATAGCTATTCCCGGTTTGCCAATACTTGAAGCCGCAGCTGAATGTCAGATATCTCAAATTAAATGAGAATTTTACACATAATCAATTTCTTACGATGTGATTTTTTTGCAATAGTGAAGGGGTTAATTAATTGATTGCTGAAAGTGTGATTTTATAGAGAAGACTGTAACAATCAATTCAAGAATCGCTTATTCTTAGATCTCTGTTAAGGAAATGATCTGCATCTAATTCTTCAATTTAATATTCGTAATTTTCTGTATGCCGACAAAAAGTTGGCTTTCAATATTCCACAGCAAAGATAAATAGATGAGGGTTCATCTAAACACAAAACTCATTGGTTACCTGAAAGGTCTTTCGCACTCTGGACATTGGTGGGTCTTCTCTTGAGGTGGTGGCGGTACGTAAGATGGATTGTGATATAAATTGCAGTGACGTTTCAACAATTGTTTTTGTCTAAACGATTGGTAACAATGATCACATTGGTACGGTTTCTGATCTGTGTGAATCAGCATGTGACTTTCAAGGTGACGCGCTGATATTGACGCGTAAGGGCAAAGATCGCACTTGTAACATTTTTCACCTTCGTGTGTTTTATTGTGAAGTTTGTAACTGTACCTGTAATCGAAACGCACATTTATGATTATATTACTATCCGAAAAATTCAAAGCGAATTTCATAATCGCTGAGAAAAAAAAATTCTGCCTTGCTTGTTATTACGATTCCTACCTGTCAGGGAATGTCTTGCCACATCGCTTGCATTTGAGGGGTTTATCAGAGGTGTGTAACTTCTGAACGTGAATCCTGAGGTCCGTCTTTCTCCCGCAGGTAGTCGGGCATAGTTCACATTGAAATACTGGCTTATCACCTACTGTTGAAAATTGAAATTTTGTCAGACGATGTTTTTGTATCAAGAAACGTAATATGATACACCTAATGATAGGTCAGTACTAACCATTGTGGACTAACTTGTGTGCCTTCAAACTGTTGGATTGCGTAAATCTTGCTTGGCAAATATCACACTCATATGGTTTTTCACCGGTGTGAATACGCAAGTGACGCTTAAGCTTAAAGGTATCTGGACTTGCATATGTACAGTGCGGGCACTAAAATATTAAAAAGTGAAAACTTGGTAAGACGAAGAATCTTGTTACAAAATGGCTTTGAAGTACGGTGAACGATTTCAATTTAACTATGTTTGGCTCGGACTTTGACAAAATACCGACTGACAGCTGACGAACTGGACAACGATCGTCAAAATTATCAACAGTCTTATTTAAGACCTGAGAGGGAATAGCGCGTACAAAAGGAGTAACTGAGTTAAAGAAAGATTCCGGACAAGCAAGGGAAGCAAAAAATTGTAATGAAAATAATAAAGGAACATAGAGAACAACTAATCGTGTGTGGCCGTTTTACAACAAAATATTAGGTCAACTTATCACGAGTATCAATAATATTCCATCTAAGAAAGTCGGTTTATTTTCTGTAATAATCAAAACATTACAGACTAGACAACCTCGTATGGACGTTCTCCCGTGTGAATTCGTATGTGGTGTCGCAGTTTGTTCTTCTCAACACTAGCATAATCACAGATGGTACACTTGTGAGGCTTATCACGTGTATGCATGTACCGCGTGTGACGCACCAATTCTCCTAGATAGTAAAAAAAAAAAAACAATTTGTAAGAAATTGTAGCAACGTACCTGATAGGGACGTTCTCCGGTGTGGCACCTAATGTGTCGTTTAAGTTTGGACAACTCAACCGAGGCGTAATCACACTCGTGGCATTTGTGCGGTTTTTCATGGGTGTGTCTGTACCGAACATGTCTTACAAGTTCACCTGCAACCAAAGAGAAAGACCCACACTATAAACATCGCTTCCAAACGCAGCAACTCGTTTTGGAATTCATTTTCAGATTCATTTACGCAAGGAAAAGAAGAAAACTGCTATCCAATAAAAGCGCTCGTTTCGTGTACAGCAATATGTATTATTCATACTCGTTTTCAAGCAATAATATAATAGTTTTTTCAGATTTTTGTTTTTATAAAAACTGCACCAAAAATCGATAAATCAATTGGCTTGTAATGATCATGCAGGATGGGTCTAAATGTATTTCAAATTGATGTTGGGAAAAAGGGTTTCGAGAGGTGAACAGTTGAAAGATAATTCGGGCAGAGCAGCTCGAAGTCATAATTTCACCACTTAGAAGAAAATAGGAAAATATCAATTACCAGATTACCTCAATTCCTGGAGAACCTTTTGACGAAAAAAACATGTCGGTACACACAACACATGCAGATATACACAAATTCACAAGCATAAATACGTCAAATAACAAACGATAATGAGAACGTCGATAAAATATGCATGGAGCAATCTATTGATATCCAGCAAATCGATTTTATATCTTTCTCAAACCATTTACTCCGATAACTCTTATCACGACTATTTATGATGGTACTCACACAGAATAAATATATGCTACGATAATTCCGAAATGAAACAATAGAGTTTAAAAACATGACTTACCGGATGTAGTAAAAGCACTGTCACAGAATTTGCAGTGATGGGGCTTTGTTCCTGTATGCGTATTGACGTGGTTCTGAAGAGAGGCTAAGGTTTTAAAGCCTCTTTCACAAACGCTGCATTTGTGTGGCCTTTCCTCGGAATGAGATTTCATGTGGCGAGATAAGAGGTAGCTGTAAAACGAATAATATTTCAAATTAGGTAATCGAGACCATTACTTGATACTGATATATCGCTGATATAGTTCAAAAAACTTACCGTTTAGGACTTGTGTAGTTGCAGTAATTGCACATGTGAGCCTGAGTAACAGTCTGCGATTTTTTAGGGATGAACTTGATAATTTTAGTCTTATCATCTTCGGCTTCAGACTCAACAGGTGCTTCGTTGTCCTCATTGTCTTCAAAATCATAAACCGTCAGGTCTTGCTCTCCATCCTCCCCTTCGGCTACCTCTGCTTCGTCTGCTCTGATGTCTTTCTCTTCAGACTCAGGCTGCTGGACAATCAACACATAGCTCACTTCTCCTGGATTTGTATCAGATGGGACAATAGTGACTGTTTGATAAGCATCCCCGGAATTTATAACCATCTGATTACTCCCATTCGTCGATACTGCTTCCTGAAAGGTCAAGAAAGGAAATATTTTCATAAATAATCACGAATAAAAAAAGGTTCATGAAAAACTAAAAAAATAAACGGAAAGTGAAAAAAACCTGTTTGCCAGCATCTTCGCCGGTGTCCACACTCTCTAGCTCTTCTATTTCGTGATATTGATCTTCCACAACTTCGTCTCCCTCATTTTGTACATCTCCATCTTCAGCTTCCTGAATTTGTACCTGTGTTATGACTGGTGCATCGTCACTGCTTGCTTGGTAATAATACTGGCCAGATTGATCGACAAAATAAGTACCTCCATCATCACTTCCCGCAAGGCCTTCTACTTGTTGCACTATTATTAGAGTTGAAAAAGTATGGGCGTTAGGAAATGAGTAAAAAAATATGGAAGCTCAAGTACAAAGAGACAAAGTTTTACTCACATTGCACATGTTGCAGTTGTTCACCCTGACCACCTTCAATTTCCTTGTTGAAAGTCTCTAAGTAGGTCTGGATCTCCGTCACAGACTCTGGACCTTCCTCCAACTTTATCTCTGCTACGTTACTTGACATGACGCGTAACCATTCAATTGTGCTCCTTGGTTCTCAAAATTCTCTACCTGTAAATTTCATTGTCTAATTGATTGTTACTCACACTTTTAATGAATTTCAAACTTTTTCAAGTCTTAAATTCCTGTAGGTGAACAAAAACAAATCAAGATTGTAGTCATGAATGAAGAAAAATAATCGCTGAGATATATACGATAGTTATACCTATACATAAAAGACCTCTATATTAGCACGAATCTTGTTTTTTAATCGTGCGAATTGCGTCGAATAATATTTACACATGTTTTCAGGCTGTACCAGCATTCTGGAATTTTTCTTAACTTTCGATATCTACATAATAATCGTCCTGCCTATGAAAAAAAAAAATCGCACGCCAACGTTCGCTCTTTTCCCATCATGAGGATACGACGCGCATAACTTGCATTCAATCCAAGCAACATAGTCCGAAATCTAAAATAAAAGTTGTTGAAAAAACGTCTTTCAGCGGTTATACGGATAAAATATGGTACGCTTATGCCTATGGACGAATTGCATGTAGTGGATAAGCAGGTATAATTCGTGAGGAATTCGTGGATTGGCAAAAATCAATAGGGAAGAAAAAATTCATTCCTCCGAAAACAGGGGTATCATGGGGTACGACGCACACGCAACGTAACGTGCCGTACCGCCGATCATCATCAACCAAGCGCCTCGACATCTTTTATTCTTCAATCAAGCGTGGGGTTCCGACTGATACCCAGCGGACATTGGGACATGAATAAAATCAGGGCAACCTCGATGACGCGTGGTGATGCCAAGGGGCCCGTCAATATCCGTTGAGTTTGGGCAAATAGACGAAAAAGCAACAGCGTGGAGAGGAGGCCGCTGAACGGAAGGAGAACTCGGCATGAGTCGGACGCCATGGGCAGGCAGGATGAAGGCATCGTAAAGTATGGGTCTCGTGGCAGGGCATCGCGAAGTAGCGTGGCGTAAGCTGGGGTGTGATGAAATTAATAATGAAAAAAATTCTTTGATTCTCGTTAGCCCTCGTAGATCAGAAATCGCGCATTCTGCCGGATAGGTTTTAAGACAATATCATGCTTTGGATTTCAGGACACAGGGGGCATTAAAGGCAAAAATTTCGTAAAATTATCACCGTCGGCGCTGTCATCAATATGGAGGGCGCAGCAAAGAGATGCCGTTTCTTCTTCCACAAGGCGAACTGATAGAGTTTTCGAAAATTCCAATATATGCACACAGCTAACACGACTTTAAACTATCACTAATTTCACGCCTTCACTTGTACTTTTATTATCTCATTAACATGTCACTCACATCGCATTTTTACACCAAATATTCGCTTACCTTTTAACTCGAAATTATTTGTGTGAGGGCGTTGTGTAAGAGCTACAAGCCAACATGGCGATCGACTGCGAAAGTTCAAATGCTGCGCGAATTGGCTGCGCGATCACTCCTATGCATTTGCCCCCGGAGATTTCAGCCCGCTGCACTTGACTCGCTGGATGCCATGGTATGCGGGCTCCGTCCTCCTACCCATCACGAATCCACATCTACGTACCATGGTATACGCTCGCTTATTACATAGATCAGACGCTATGTCGTTTCCGTTCTACTGAATCTTCATTATTAATATGATTACTTCATCTTTACTAAATTACTGTAGTGATCTATAGCGATCTACGATGCATCGTTGCACCGACAATATGGTGCTCAACCGATGGGGCCAATAATCGAATATGCAACACACCGAAACTCAACGGGCGGGAAGTTGGGGGAAAAAATTCGCGATACTATAATGTGTATGGTTGGAAAATTTAACCCACCGATTTATAATTCAATAGTAATCAAACTTTTTCCAACAGTTTTGAGAGCTTGAAATCTGAATTACGGTTAGTTTGAAATTCGTTATCAATTAGACGCGGGGGATACAGAGGATGTAAAGGAATAATCACTATACATATAATTATCATGGGGATAACATCTTCTTTATTTTTTTTTTTTTAACTGGCTCTTCGTGTAGCTGCCTGGCGTAGATAAAATACCTATTTCAACGTAAGGTATTTTACGTCTCATATAACAGTATTCATACAAATAATTATAATCTAATAATAATCTGTGTAAAGGATATAACAATAAACCTAAATGACATTAATTATATTATTATAACGTATCGGATATAATACGAATAGAAAAGTACGAATAGTAAGGACTGAAAAAACAATGTTTCGTATAAAGTTTGTACTTAAAATTATTCCTGTGACTTTAGATAGATTTATGAAATAAAACATCAAGTAGCAAAGGAAATTGTAATTGAATACACTATTCTCGCTTCTCCTCATATGCATTGGGCGGAAAGTCCAACGAAAATAGATTATATTATAATTATTAAACAGTCAAGGAGTCACCGGTTTTTACCGTTCGTACGTACTTGATAAACTTTGACAAATCTGTTGAATTTCATTAGTTTCAGACGAATATATTCTGGAAGTCGCGTTAGTTTTCAAAAACAACTTTGAGTACGAAGTAATCGAAGTTTGAGCTCAGGGATCTACGAATTCTGATATAATGCGCACTTGTACCATATGGGTTGATAATGAAAATTAAAAGAATGATATAGATATAACGTAATAATATCAAGTGATGCTGTGATGTCATAGAGCAAGCGCCAAAAAATATAGGTGTACATTTTTTCGAAATATTGTACAGCTTATCACCCGACGATCGAAGACTAGACAATATTTCGAATCATCCAGGTCTATAATATAGTTACGGGTAGTATGTAAAAAAGCTTATAAAAATATGTGAAGGAAATTTCAAGCTTACATCAGCACATTAAATTACCTCTGTGGAAAATTAGTGTAACCCGTTTAGTTTCGTTCATACCAGTTGTTTGTCGGCGCGAAAGCTATAAGTTACTCTGTCCGCTTTCAGTCACGAAAATCAGTGATCTAACGTGATTATTCAACTGCATGTAGTATAGCTAGCGTATTAGAACTGCATCGGCGAAAGTAGTACCCATCTATGATATTTAGATTTTATTTCCCGACTAAGCTGGACATATTATTGACGATGATGACACACTTGATCGGCTACATTCCTAATATCGGATCTGAGTATATAAACAATTGCTATCGCCATGAAAACAATTAAGGCAATTGAGATCAATTGTACTTGTATTTGTAATCGTTTAACAAACAATAGTTCTGCATGGTGTCTACCATGGCAGTCTTCTAGTTGTGATACCTGAAACAGAAAATGGAGCTTCAAAATAAACATCGAATAACTTGAACACATGAAACATACTCTAGAAACAAGACGATCTATGGTTCGGTCGCCGTTGATTCCGGAGTTGCTGTACAATGTCAATTTTGATGGCTCTTCATTTTCACCACCTGCTCCCGCACATCGCAATCTATGTTGTTTTGCATTCTTCCCCGAAGTCTGAAGCAAGACAAATGAAGTTAATAATGAGAAACGGAATTATTAGAGATAAAAAACAAACATCATTTCTTATTATTAATGGCAATTAAACGAGCAACTACCTTCCAGATTTCATTTAGCTCCTGTGCGGACGTATTTACATCTTTAACTGGCAGACACATGACTAAAAATCTATCATTGCGAGGAAGCCCATGTAAAGTATAACCAGATTGTAGCATTACTGTAATTTGGGTAGTCTGTGCAGGTTTTAGAATTCCTGTACTAGGGCGAACTCTGAATTTCTCTGGTGAAGTTGTTTTAATCTAGAACAAAAGTTCTTAATTTTTAGAAATGAATTCCAAGCAACTTTATCATAATGCAATGAATTTACCAATAGAATACGTTACCTTATAAGTAACACACTTGTCTGAAACAATGTTTTTTATCGATATCGTTCCAGTATACTCGTTTTTCTCTTTTCTAAAAGATATCACCTCTGATTCTATGGATAACACTGTGGAATAAATATAATGGGGGCTTAATGATTATTTAAATTTATCCCAACAGTGCAGAGCAAGCAGTGCTTCCAATCTACTAAGGCAAATGATTTAGCAAAGTTGGAGAAAAGAAATGTATGACTCATAAAAAACTAGATGGTTACTTCGTTTGTGCTACAGAATCATAAAATGCAAATTCAATTATAATACTTTGGACTTACAAGGTTCTTCACTTTCATGATCTCCAAATCCATTGGGCCCCTGTTCAGTCATTGGCGACCCGTCATCAAAGTGGACCTTAACAAGTAAAAAATTTCTCTTCTGAGCCAAGGCGATAATTATTCGACAATCATAAGAACTACGATATATTTTAATTAGCAACACATACTATACTACAGGCAATTCGAATATTCTATCAGAATATGAATAACGCACGTAACATTCAAGATTCTTTGAATAAATACAGGTAATAACCGTCACATAAATATTCAAAACTATGCTGAAACCAATTTTTGTATTTTATAAGAGATCAAGAATACCTTTGGAATTGGTTCCATTACACGAGTCGAAGGTGTACGTTTTTTGGTAAGAATAGCTTACCACGATGATCGAAAGTAGATTGAGTGAAAAATGGTGAATGCCAAAGTGAGGAGTGGGAAAATTGCAAGGCAGGCTAAGCCTCTGCTGAGTCACTAGTTAGTGTGCATAGTTCACGCTCAAATCTGACCTTTCAGCAGAATGCCACTTTTAGGTTGAGTGGGGGAGACCAGGAGAGTGGGATCCCCATCAATACTTGATCTGGGTCAATGACCCTATTGATGTATTGAGACCTTGATAAAACGAACCAGCGAAACTATCTCAAATTCTCTATCATATTGTTATACAGAGTAAGACGACCCTGATTACATGTCAGAGAAAAAGCAAAAAAGTGAATGTTTTTCTTAGAAGTATGATTACAAAGATTCATTTTAGAGACTCCTTGAGTCTGCCGTCAATCGTAATTCAGAAAAAAAAAAAAAAAACCGAGAAGATTTATTTAAATACTTTACTTTGAATAGCTAATTTTTTTACGGAAGTCTCTTTAGCATCGGACTTCATAAAATTTATGTAAGCCTGTCATATGTGCAAAATGTAAAGGTGGAATATAGCAAGACATCGCTGCTACTGTGCAACTGTAACATTTGTAAATGATTAATACCTTTTTGTTCTCAAATCTTCCGTTAGTAAGCCCTGGTGTTGCTTGTGCTTCAGGCATGAACGTGAAAGAGTAATTATCATTTCCACCCCATACAATCAGAGCGTTGTCCGGATCAACGTAATCCTTGAGGGTAGCTTTAGTGACAAATTTTATTTTCTGAATTGCCTTTGTGGGAAGCCAAGATTTTATTATTTTGAAGGCTGCGTTTAGAACCCATGGCATCTCAAAGATGATGATATAGTTGAGAAAGTTTGGATAGTAAGTTTTGAAAAGACCTATCAGATATTTGGTAAAGTCCATGTCCAGATTTGATATGCCAGTATCTGCCATGTCAAAAAATATGGATATCTGATTTCCTTTGTCTTGTCTGCAATATAAAAAATCACACATTTTATGGTGGCTATATTCTGAACTTATATCAACCAAGGCAATTAACATCACAGAGATTTCTAATAATTCCCCACCTTTCTAATCTTTCAAACCAATATACAACGCATCGATGTAGCTCAGCAGCATCTTTGGCTCCTTTATTGTGGAGCTTGGATTTAAATATAAGTAGTGTTTTTCCATCTTTATCTTTACTGTGGGCAAAAAATGCTCCCTCCTCTAAATAATCTCTCCTTACGTTATTTTCTGTGATATCTGCAAGAGGTACAAAATGGAGTCAAAAAAAATGTGTCAGGGTTCCTGAGATGTATCTTGCCAAAGTTCATAAAGATTCCTATGTTATTTATGCATGCGCGATGATATTGGCAATGACGCAAAACTAGATTACTGTCCTTGACTCCGTTATTCCGATTATCTATCCTATTTACTGCGTACCAAAGGGAAAATTGTGTCGAGTATAAAATAAGTATTAGAATAAATATTGAGCTTATTGGGCAGAAAGTTCATTCAATAGTTATGGGAGAGAATATTTCATTGCTTCTTTTACCATTGCAGCCAAATTTCTTTCTCCACTCGCAGGATTCCCATAACATGTTGAGCGACTCATGAAGATTGAGTTCATTGTGTTCCAAAAATCGTTTTAGCCAGTCATCTTTATCTTTAATCCTGGCAATATCAGCCGGATGAAAGCCATCTGGAATATGAACGCAAAGATAACATTGAACTGTGACTGCGTTTTTATTTCTGTAAAAATTACCAGGCAGTGTCGATTGTTAAACAAACACAAGTTTTATCTGCTAAATTGGGCATCCGGAAAAAAGGTGCAGCTATTCGAAATGAGCTTTTTTCAATTCTGTAGTGAGATAAATTCATGAACGAATTATTGTTGTTATAATTCAAGATACGTTTAGTGTGAGTCAATCTTCAGAAGGTTATATCTGAATGGAGGCGTAGAAAATATAAAAAAAACGAAATCATCATTCCATTGATGCTAAATTCTTCTATGCTAAATGATAATAAAGGGCTTTTGTTTGCCTAACAGTTGGAACTCGTCGAGACGAGTGAATGATTAATGAGGCGTGCAAACCTCGTGATTTCTTATACGATAAATCTGATGGTTGAAATAATATTTAATATTTACCAGGTTCAGGTGCGCCATCAGCCTCGAGTTTCTTTAAAAATTTATTCCTAAGATCAGCGATTTGTTGAGTTGTAGGCTCCATATTCGATATATCAATTACAACAATCTTTTATACCTTTTGAAACCAAATTGTTCGATTTGAAGGATAAACACAGCTATGAGTTAACGAGTTTGGTCACAAGTCGATTAGACCACTGAAATCTTTTTTTGTTTATGTTTTGTTGTTTTTTATTTGAATTTTCTTTATCGAAGAAATGCAGAAACATTTATTATGTTGTAGTCTGAACGACCGATGATTTATTCGTAAAGTTTGGAAAGTAATCGAACACAGTACACATGCATTAAATTTTATCCGGGAAGTCTCTCGTGTCGATATGTAATCGCTGTCAAGTCAAAAGTCCATCTAATTTCCGCCAATACACCTCGCCGTGCCTTTGGCGATCTATTCGAGAACGGATGACTTACTGGCTACGCAGCTTCGCTACCCCCAATAGCCTGCGTAGCTATTAAAAATAATAAATGCTAATATGAAGAGAAAAAAAACGCGGCGCTTCAACAAATAATGTCAGTGCTCAGAAAGTAACCGTCTGCGTATCCATCATTGTGATAGCCAGAGGATATAGCCGTCATCTATCAATTGAATTATTTTGATCTTGTGGATTGGCTGCATTGCATTGAGATTTTGTTTCCAAATCGGGCGGTAATTGTTTGCAATATCATAAATTCAGTTTATTTGTCTGTAGATATCTCTATCAATAAAATAATTAGACTAAAGATCTGTTCGCAACAGCACTTCATTCGGTGTGATCGAGGTCAACGTCCCAAGCATTGAAATTCTCACTCTCCAGAATACAGTAAAGTTTTTTTTGTAGATACAACTCTGCTTTCAGAGAAATTGCTCTACGGATCAATATCTCATGCTTATCTCAGTAAATAGCGAGCAATGCGATTAGACGTTGCAGTATAAGTAATCTGGTTTTATGGTAAATCTGATCTGTCAGATAAAAAACTACTTTATATTGGTTTGTAGAAAGTATTAAGTAACGTTTTATTCAATTCACAGAATATTTGTACATAATTGTCAAAAGTAGGCATATACATAGTTATTCGTTCAGATCACAGTTATGTTATCAGGGAGGCACCTGCTCATTTTTGATGCCAGAATAGTTCCGAGATTCTTCGCTGATTATTGTTAGATGATGAATCGAACATCCCTTCAGCAGTAAGCTATATCATGGAACAGTGCATTGCAGATTGGCTCGCGCCAGTCGATGATGGTCATAACTGCTTATTATCTGCTTTTACAACTTTCAACTCTGAAACTGAACCCTCTATCCTTGCATCTTCTTCTTCCGACATCTTTGGCTGAGTTTCAGAGCTTGCTTTCATAGTCTTCTTTTTCAGAAACGTTCCTCCAGTAAAACCTAACAGAAAGATTGGTTCAGTATGTGTTTTACAATTAGCCTCGAATGTTAAGCAACAAAGCTGGGTAATTTTTACCTAATAGCCCACATCCAATTGCTGTGAGTCCACCGAATTTCAAGCCAGCAACCAAACCAACCGGACCACCTAGACAAGTTCCAACTAAAGCTCCGGCTAATGGATATACTGCTGTTTTGTACTTTGCAGCTTTGTCTAGGAACCTTGTACCCTCTGTAACGTTTACTTCAGTTTCCTGGATATCTTCCTCTATTCTATTGACGTATTCTCTTTGATCCTGTGTTATCAATCAGTCATGTTTACGATTGAATTGACATTGATGTAATCATAAACTTACATGAACAACTTGATTGAAATCTACAAATAACTGATGTAATTGTTGCATGTCATCCTGCAAGGAGTTCCAGGCATGGAGACAGGCCTCTTGCCGTTCCAGTTCTTCCTTCTTTGCGTGCAGCTGGATATTGCTATCCTGAAATGGGTTGTTTGCGGCCTGATCTTCGTCTTTGGATAATTGAAGATCCTTGGTAGGAAGACTGAATTCTAACCCTATGATTATTCGTAGATGACTATTTTCTCGTGTCATATTTCATACCTCAAATAAATCACAAAACTATGAAGCATGTGCTATTTGATCATCAACTCTAAATGTAGTCCCCAATTGATCTTCTTTGCTTTGACTGTCTGATCAATGAATTGTTTCTAACAAATAAAAGAGAACTTGAAGCCTACCTAAATATTCTTTGATTGCATTCATTGTAGTTGCTCTAGAGTAAGCGGTAAGTTTGTCGAACTTCTCTATATCGCTGTCTTGTACTTGTCCTCGAAGAACGTCCATTTCATAGAGTAAATGTTTCAGTTGTGTTACTAACCGGGAAGCATTTGCCTGTTCTTTGTATACACGATCCCAATCGCCACTTTGCCGTAACTGTAACAGTCTTTGAGTAATAATCTAAGAAAAATGTGGCAGACAAAGAATCAATTGTAACACAATATTTTGCCTAACCTTTGTAATATTAGTCTTGTGTCTCTTGAGCATTCCAATGTGATGTGGTATTGCGACATCATTGAATTTGCTTATGGGAATTTCTAAACGTTTTATAGGTTGCTTAATCCCAGGAGTTTCGCTCTGTATCGACATTGTGTTTTCTTATGTTTATTATCTATAAGGACGTTGCGAAAGTGTAGAATCTTTTTAATATTGCAAGGTTCTATGCATGATTACGCGTAAGCATACGATAGCACTATCCATTCAGCTGATTCTACAGGTGTAAACAGGGACTTTTCAACTAGATGTAACGTCGAACAATAGATTTAGCACGCCAAAATTGGAACAATGTAATAAATATTGTTTATTTAACGCGCACGTCGAACAGTAAAATACGCACATACAAGAAGTTTGTCCTGCGCCTTTGCGGTCAAAACGACCACCGCTATAATCGAGTGGCTCGTCGATATCTGTACTCGAAACTTTCCTGCAGTGCATGTCAATTCTGGCTAAATTCGTGCTGCCTATAAATTAATCACTAGTTGATCGGTATTCTTTGCTGTTGGCTTGGAGTTCAGTTATTGGTGAGGAAAGCTTTTGCATTTCTTTTCGTGAAAAACATTGATTTCTTCAAGACTCGAGGGTATTATATTGATGGGATAATCATCAGGTTATCGCGTGTGAGGTAGGTGTTCCATTTTTTACATTTATAAATGATTTGTCGAAATGCGTAGCTTGACACTTGGGTAATCTAATTTTCTGAGTCACTCCCACCAGGAGGTTGGGATTGGGAGGCATTTGACGGACTTCGCGATATACCAACAAAACTACACAGGTGCTGTATTTCGTACGCCGAATATTCCTAAAATTCCAAGAAGTTATCATAGCTTTCCCTTATTGTTTTCTTGGCACTGTTGCAGTATTCGAATAACTCGTTATTACTTGCAAATTACTACCATTCTACTAGTTGCTCTTATCCGGATGAATTCTACTGATGATCCGGATGATTACCTTGATGTTCATCATTTTTCCCCCTCTCTTGTTTACCTATATACTCATTGTCAATTACTGTCTCAACAATCGTTTGGTACTCATTATTTGAATCTAGATTTGTTGGATAAACTTGGATAAAGATGGATTTTGGATTTTCTTCATACCACAATGGTGGCCCAGCAAGGGAACAGGATTTTGGCAGACTTTCTCAGTCCATTGGCACATCAATACTCAAGATATCCCAAAATGGTAAGAGATTGATCATTACACTGGTAAAATTACTTATACTTCAAACACACCTAAAACAATTGCTCCTGTGTAGTTTCTTCTATGCAAAAAATGGTCAATCAGTTGGGTGGATCTACTGACTCTCAGGAACTTAGGAATAAGCTGTAAGTTCAGTATATTTAATTTCTTTTATAGATGCATCTTTTGATTATATTACAACAGTAGTTCTATCACAGGCCCTATGAACTTCTGGTTGTACTTTTTCTAATTAATATTTGAATTCATACTTACATTTGGAAAATAATTAATCTGTGTTTACCTATAGCCATCAGATTCAGCATTATACGCAGCAGTTGGCAAAAGACACAAGCGTTCATCTGCGTGATTTGGCAAACTTGACCAACAATGCAGGCTCGAGTAGTCCAGGAGAGCAGAGGCAGCAGAAGATGCAGAGGGAAAGGCTTCAAGATGAGTTTACAGCTGCACTGAACAGTTTTCAATCAGTACAGAGGCTGGCAGCATCTAAAGAAAAAGAAATGGTACGTAAGGCAAAGGCAAATGCCGGCATCAGTCCTTTTGGTGAGAAGAAGCAAGAAACGTTGATAGAGCTGCAAGATAATAGGACCCAGCGACAAATTCAGCAACAGCAATTACAAGAGGAACAGAATTTACGAATGCTCGAAGAACATGAAGCTAGTATACGTCAGTTGGAGGTATAAAAATTTTTGCTGGACATCCAAACCAACTTCATGTTCCATGATATTCAATAATTTTGTCTTTTTTTTTGCAGAGCGACATAAGCGATGTTAATCAAATATTTAAAGAACTTGGTGCTCTAGTTCACGAGCAAGGGGAAATAGTTGACTCGATCGAAGCTTCTGTTGAAAGGACTGAAGTTTTTGTTAGCGAAGGTGCACAGCAGTTACAGCAGGCTTCGTTGTATCAGACAAAATTGCGTAAAAAAAAATGCATACTTATCGTCATTGCCGCTGTTGTGTTATCTATTATGATAGGAATAATTGTTTGGCAAACGTCGTAAGACAAGTCTCAGAATGGAGTCGTGACGTGAGATGTAAATCGGAAAGAGATTAGAATGAACTTTGTCTAAGCGTACTTATTCTGGCTGGAGAGAATTAACGCAATTAGAATGTTACGGGTGCTAAGAAAGGGCAGTGTATTCGCGAAAGTCTGTTGAACCAATGATGGAATAATGATTGTGATTTCCTTAAAGATAGTTTGCATGAGCTTGAAGAACGATCGTGCAAGAACTTCCGACCAAAGCATAATAAACAAGTCGAAGTTCTATATATTAATTTTTGCATGAGCCATAAGTGATTTTATTATTCGATTACCAATGTCACGTTCAACTTGCAGCAGGATTTGTGTTTCTCAAGCGGGTAAGTTTGAAATCGTCCAAAGCCAGGTAACACAGTCTCGTGTTGATGATTCAACGTCTCTAAGCTGTATTATAAATAGGGACCTTCAAAAATTAGGCAAGAAATCAGGAATCGTAGAAAAATCTCATATACTTGTATTATACTATTATTACGTTGCATAATATATTAATGAAGGACGAATGCAGTCAAGATATCGGAATTAGAAAAGCGAAGATCTTTGGAAAGCAAAAGCCGGTCACGTACTGTTGCATAACGATCTAGCCGGGACGTCTCGTCTATATGATTCAAATTATTATAAATCATATTGATAACAATCCATGTATACAGTTTTAATATGATAAAAATATATTCATTATAGTATTGTTGTTTAATAGGAAATACACCGTATTCTAAATGTAACGCATTCGCTTGTATTAATTATGTACTAGAAGGGGTATCCTAAATTAAAATGTAGCATTGATCAGATACCCAAATTATCGCCATTCCAATTATTCGTTCATGAATAAAAATGAAGAAGGTTTAATTTCGCTAAGTGACTGTAAAAATGAACAAGAGTCTAAACCAAAAAAAAATAGCACAATACAAATTAACGATCGCGGATCAATTAATGTGATCTAAATGATATTAATTACCTATTTATATGTATTATAAAAATGCCGTTTTATTTTAATCAAAATTTAACAAATAATAAATTATATTACAAACAACAAAACTAGTTCAGCATTGTCTTCAACGAACAAACTTTGGTCTTCAAATAATTTGTGCTCGATTTTGCTCCCGCGTGTCCGTCACATCGGAGGTCACATGCGTCATATGTTCCACCATAGCTAACTTCCAAAATGGCTATCTGTCCGCCACGAGTTGCGCGCCGAGCACCTAGTTCATTAAATTATTCGCATAGCCTATTTGATAAGGGATAATCTTTCCGGATAACAGTTAACGTCTATAGTCGAGTTAAATCCTGATATAACGCGTGCCACATAACAGGGTAATTACCGTCAAATAATGTCGACACGGTACATGAAGAAGGTTTATGGGGGCGATGAAGCAATCGAAAAAGAGTGCGTTACGAGCGACAATGAGAATCCCATCACGGGAGGTGTCAGGCGAAAGCAGTTCAATGTCTTCGACTTGGTACTGTCATTTGTATTTAGAAACAATTTTTTCACCCATAAGATAAATATCTATTCCTATCCGACTATACTTGGTGACACTCGATTCTCAACTTTCAATGCACCTGTTACCTCCATTACACGTAACTGTACCCTTGTTATATGCCTCAATGAAACTACCGACCTGCTGTTAGCTGGATCATGTGAGGATCAAGTTGAGGGTTATCCAACCTAATCTATCTTATTACCTTATTACAGTTAAATCAGCACTCCGAAAGTGAGGCAAAGGAGGATGATGACTGTGAGACTTCAACAGCTGCTGGAGTCTTGTCAGAAGAAGCAAAACGTAAGAAAAAAAAGAAGAAACGGAAAAAATCTGAAAGCTCAAAGGTTCACCGATCAACCAGACGAAGTTCGGAGGATAATGAGGAAGTAGATGAAATTGAGAGGACCGTCAGAGAAATAAACAAACTTTTAGGTGAGCCTGTGCCTAACTCTAGTCAAAATGATCCAGAGAATCCCAACCTGGCTTCGCAGAGGAGTAAGGAAAATGTCCTCACTATTCAGCATAAAAATTTAAACCCATATAACGAACTGAAGAGGATATTTGGCAGCAAAACCATCCAGGCAGAGCAGAGTAAGCGGCGAGGCAGAGGTCGTCAAGGGCACCTAAAGAAGACATGGCTGATCTCTGCTCGAGAGAATTGGCCACCTATTGGTAAATCTGGCCTTTCAATGTCTCTGGATCAATCGATGGAAAGGGAAGAGGGAATCCAATATTTTGTGTATGAACACAATTCGTCGTACCGACAAACTCAAATGAAATTTCTACAAGCGGTAGAAAGCTTGAACCCCGATAATATTGTTGCTATTATAAACGCCCATCCGTATCATGTAGATGCTCTTCTGCAACTGGCAGAACTTTGCAAACTCAGTGAAGATCTGGCAATGGCTGCTGAACTCACAGAAAGAGCCTTGTACTGTTTAGAGTGCGCCTTTCACCCGTTGTTCAACGTGACTACTGCTAATTGCAGATTGGATTATAAAAAACAACAGAACCGTTCACTGTACATAACTTTGTTTAAGCATCTGATATTCGTTGGCGGTAGAGCCTGCTATAGAACGAGCTTAGAGTTTTGTAAAATGTTGCTATCCCTTGATCCAAATGATGATCCTCTGGCAGTTATACTCGCAATAGACTTTTACGCATTGAGAGCACGGGAATACACATGGTTTGTGGGATTCTGTAAAGTTTGGGAAAGCGCTAGAAACCTGAGCCAGCTACCTAACATTGCGTATAGTTTAGCTTTGGCCAGTTTTCATTTAGGAACTGGTGAATTGGCGGATGAGCTGCTGCAAAATGCATTGATTATGTTTCCCAGTTTTCTAATACCTTTGTTGGACAAATGCGGCGTACAAACGGATTCGAGAGTAATGGGTTCCGATTTTTTCAACAGCCATGCAAAGTCGACAACTCCTCCAGCTCTAGAGAAACTAGAGGCTTTATATGTGGCGCGAAGTTATCACTTGTGGAAGGAGGCAGACATTTTACCATGGCTTGAACGGAATGTTAATCAAGTTCTGAACAAGGTGGAGTCTGGGGACGAATTCGTCAAATATTGTGAAGGAAAACGGACAACACGATATCAAGGAAAACTGCCTAAAAACATTTTGAGACACATCATCTTATCAGACATCAAGGAAGTCACTGTTGACATACAAGAGCTCCATAATCAAGGACCTGTGTTGTCGCATGATCCACTGCCTCCTGCAGACTCAATAGATTTCTACACCAGGCTTCTGGTAACTGCCAGACCCAACCAGAGCAACTCAAATCTGTTTTCACTTTTCTTTTCGTCATTGTTTACGGACTTTGAGGAAGATGTGGTTGCAGCTGCGGCAAACGGATTCAATTTATTTGAAAATGAAATGGAAAATGCAGGAAATGCAGCGGTTGCACAAGAAGCAGCACGCGCTGATTTGAGAAGAACTGTGGCAAATCTTCTGCAGGAGGTTGGTAATTTGCTGTCTATCAGGGCACCTGATGGTATTAATGATGCAGATGCAGATGAGGATACGGATAATGACCAGGACGTAGACTAGCTTTTGATTCATGAGGACAGATCCAACTATTGTGATAGATTCTAATTAAAATCTAGAATGTTGAAGTGATGTAATTAAAAAAGATTTTTTATTAATATTTTTCAACATACCTTTTGGTATGTGAATTCTCTATACAATTATTCTGCATTCTTTCCTTATTTCTGTGTACATATTTAATTATTAATTTCAACTGCTATGGAAACTTTAATGACATGCCATATACATACCTATACGATTTATATCAACATGTTTTAGTTTAAAATATATCGGAAGAAATAACCTACCTCACTTGAATTACACGTAGTGTTTCAATGGAGGTACACATATTCGAAATGACTGTCTGGATTTCATTCATAAATTATTAAAACCGAAGTAAGGTTAAAATGCATTGCGAATCGAGATGAATGAGCAGAGTTTTAGTTACAGTTCAATGTCAACAATCTAACCTGGGATAAACACTTATGCCGTCATTAGATTTGTAAAAATTGATACAAACAGGAAATCAATTAAGTTCTCTGTTCTTTCGTATTTCAATCAACGGTTATCAATTATCACATTGCCTCACTAATCCTGGTCCAATTATGTCATAGCACCAAATACTGGATTGTGACGACAAATCCCAGGTCCGTATTCTTGATAGTCTGCTTTCGTATGACAAACTTGATAAAACTCTGGAGTACTTGCTAACATGGATCCCCCAAACCACACGGCACAACGTTGCATGTGATGCGATATCACGTTAACATCTATTGGCTTTGGCTGGAAGATATTACAGAAGAATGTCAGCAGAGAAAAGTAAGAGACTTATCCATAATCTCAGATATCATTGCTACTTTACCTTGATATGCCCACCACTGAGTGTTTCACTAACTCTCAGCCTGGCATCTACAGTTCTTTTTATATCGCGCTGCAGGCGTCTTCCAAAGTCTCTGAACATAGTTGAGCCTCCCGAAAGAACGATATTATTATATAATGGTCTTCTCACGTCGATGGGGCAGTTTTGAATCACATTATCCACAATTTCACTCAATGGAGTTGTAAAGTCTGGGTTAGAAAACTAAAACAATAATTTTCGATTGGTTTAGTGAACCATTTGATATTAAAAATAGCTATGGGTCTTACCTCTGGATGAAAAAATATTTCAGGTCCTAAAAATCTTTCATATCCAATATCAACTCCAAAGGCCTGTTTTGTAATGCTGTTTATCCCTTCGAATCGTTTCAGCCACTTGGTAGGATCGCTGTCATACTTTGCAAATTCTTTAGCAATATCGGGACAGATGTAGCAAAATCGTTCCTTTATTGCTTTAGCAGTTTCCAAAGACTGTTCTGGTGGTATTCCAATCTCACGTTCCCTTAAGAGACTCTGAATAAAATAGGTGATATTTCGTCCAGCGATAGGAATGTGTTTAATGCAGCTCCCAATTACATATCCTTCTGCCTGAAAATAAGTATAAATAAAAAACAGTTGATACGTTGCACACGTTCTGAGGATTAAGGAACTTGTGTTTGTTGAGCCAAATGATCATTACCACAGGAATAACGTGAGTGACACCATCCCCACTATCTACAACAATCCCTGTTAATATTCTGTCCTCGATATTCCTAGAAGCCCATGAGGCAGCCAAGGCTAGAACAGCTTGCACCGCGATGTATAGTCCAGGTACGTTGAATGATTCAAACATTATTTCAGCTGTGTATTCCCTGTTCTCAGGAGTATTGAGCGGTGGTTCAGTTAGCAGAAAATAATGGTCTTCTGGCTCAGCTCTTAGATATTTGAAGATACACTGCTCTAGGAATCTTTCCATCAGGTCCCAATCCTCCACCAGGCCATGTCTGACTGGGTACTTAAAAGTTTAGTAATAAGAGTTATTATCATTGAAGAATTAATGTGAAATTTTTCTCTCTCAACAGAAATGAAGATAGATGCTTACCTTGACCGCATATCCAGTAGCATCAAAAGCTTCATCTCCGATGTAGAAGTCCAAATCCTCAACCCCTTTAGTTACACGTCTAGCCGAATTATCTCCAACTTTTGCAGTTTCTTTAATTGCAATTGCAGATGGTATGATGAACTGAGGTTCCTTGTTAGCGGCAAAGCCCAGCTTTGTGTATCTAATAAGGTGTAGTAAATTATTGAGTCAACATAAATAAAGTTATTTCAGAATGAAGAACAGATCACTGATGTCAGAATGAGATTTAGCAGCACCTTGAGTTAGCCAAGACAAGAAATGAGGGCGTATACAGTGAATAGGAAATTTGTGGTTAGTCATTTCAAATGAACCAAGGAGTCAGCTTGTCAAATTAATAATAGATGAAAAAAATCAACAAGGGAATATTTACCCGGTCCCAACATCAATAACGCACGCAGGAAGGCGTCCGGCCATTGTATCTAGGTTTTATTACCGATTAGAAAAAGGGGTTTTAACTCGAACAGAATTTTATAAACCGAAAACCACACCTCGCATGAGTGATAAGGGGGCCCCTACTTGTCTACTTGTCAACTCTCCAGAGTGCGTCAAGCGGCAGGCCCAATGATCAGGATCAAAACCAGGAAGAGGTCAGATCCCTCACCAATAGGGGCTAGATGGCGCCAGCAACTTAAATTCTGTCGTTCAAGCTGTCGCTTTGCGCCGAAGTTTCACGCAAGGCTTGCTATATAACGCGCGCACATGGCGCGCACCAACGAATTCAGAATAGTCATCCGTACTGTGTCGACCTCTACGCTGATGAAGAAGACTATTTTAGCCGCAAGACCCGCGAAGAACCTGCGTCTTATTTTCCGAGGGATTCATTTGGATTACCAAGTTGATTAATGGATTGGTAATAACAGCCCTTGTAATAAAATATTGTTTATTGATTTCTCATTTTTATGTATAGCGCAAGTATAAAGGATATGCATGATATATGTACACAAAGATCTATTAGATTTTAATGGTACGTAATTGATATGGCACCGCGGTAGGATTATCAGAATATTTGTTTTTTTTCTGCATCAAAAATCCGACCAAGTCGAGTATAAAAATATAAAGTGATTATTCAACCGTCAAAGGTATGATACGAATATTAAAGTACATATATATGGCACAAAGTAGACAACTGATGGCAAAAATTTCAAATTATAACACGCTTTACTCGGCGTGATCGTATATACGCACTTTCTATAAATAATTCTCTGCATATTCGCGTATACTTCGTATAATACACTGATATTTCTGGTCCATTGAAATACGGATTATGCGTCCATTGGTATTATACGTGAGAATTACCATTGAACCCCTATAAATTGGAAGCCTTCGAATAGCGAATAGATTTAAACGATTGAAGTGGGTTAAAGTGTGAGAAGTAACGAAGCAGATCTAGAGAACAGATATAAAACATCCACAGCTTCAGCCTCGGAATAGCATTTCAGCATCGCTATCTGCATCGATGCGTCATTCCCGATTAGAGCTCCTCTCGGGTTTGGGTCTCCGGAAAGGCCGTGATTACCGTCGAGTCTTCGGTATCACTTATATACCCCCTTTCCCCCGTATAATGCGTCGGATAGAGAAGAAGCGGGGCAGCCGATAACGCGACCAAATTTCTAGTAGGAAAATGACTCTTCCATGCCGTTCTGTAATCCCAAAAGTAAAAAAAGAATCACGTATAGTGTTTAAAAATTTAATTTCATATCGATAGATACGAAGAATTCAATTCACCTTGGGTGTTTATCGAATAGAATGGGCAGGTACTCGTCAACAGGGACCATGTTATCAAGCGGTTTGGCGTTCAGAAGTTTCTCAGCTCCTCGTCGCGACAGCATGTATCCTAAAGTCCAATAGCTGTAGCCAGCTACCACCAAGTATTTCGATCCCTCGACCGGAGGTTCCTCTTGATCCTGGAGCCGCTTTCGGCCCAAATATCTGCAGGATTTCCGGTTTTATCTAATGTAAATTCCGAGGAACGGAAACAATAATGGAAAAAATAAACAGGGCAAAGGAATCATCCTGGTTATTTATCCATCGATTTCATAGCGCCTGCGGAAAGAAGGAAGATCGGGATGGATGTAAAGTTTTATCCAGGACGTGGTCACACCTGATTGACGTAGCTGTGGCGGTATAATTAGGATGAGAATCGTGGAGGGTATAATTAGCTCAGGAAAGAAGAAATCACTTGCCACAGTTCGGCATAATTTACCGAAATTTAGAATGTACATCTCAATCAGCTCACCGTCAATTACTCTCTACAGCTAATTAGCCCATTACCCGTTGATCAAATGTTTGCTAATAAGTTGAAAAATTGTAGTCACGGTTACTGCGGTATACGCCCTGCAGACTTGGGTGTGGTGTAATTAATGACAGGCATGTACATACGTACCAGAGAAACTCCTTCCACAGGTTTTCTTATAACCCAAACCACCCCGCGCAAGCTCATAAGTATAACGTCAAAGTAAAGTACATATACACAATATTCGTCTTGGTTTATACTGGATATGAGCTGAATAACTGATGGCAACTTACACCAAGTCCCAATCGATCTTCAGTCTCTCAACCTCATGCGTTATAAAATTTACTTTTTGACGGAAGAACGGCTCAAACCGGATATCATCCTCCAGGATCATCACCTTTTTGTATCCTTTTTCTATCACCTGAGGAAGAGCGTTTGTTACTTTAAATACCTGCATTGTTACTCTTCATTCATTGATCCATCTAATCATTTCTTCAGCTTCGTACCGAAACAAAAAGTTTTTTTAAAAAACTTTTTTATTATATTTACTTTTTTCCAGACCGAAAAGTGGCTCAGGAAGCAGCCTACCTCGCCCATGGTCATCGGTCTGAAAATGGACAACAAAAAAAGGCATTGGATGATGATAGAATTTGTGCAAGGGAAGTGGCGACAAAATCAGAAAATCAGGTGCGGCAGAACGGAGTGTTTGAGTAAAATTATTGCAAATTTTTTATTCTGTATAATAATATAAGCGATTAATGATCGATCGATATAAATTGTATCGGGTAATATAGTTGGACACGCTCTATGAAATCGAACGTGCCAGCAACGTACTGCGTGGAAATTTTAATGATCTCAAACGCGTCGTTATATTCTCGAACCCATTCACATCCCTTCGGTCATTCATGGACCGCAGCCTCATACCCGATGGCACGTGTCTACAGCTGCTGTCCGAAACCGCGTGGGTGTTACAGAAGAATTTAGAAGGGTATGAAAAAAATTTTTATAGAAGATAAAATACATCGAACCGTTTAGTTTTTTTCGGTATGTATTCAGCGATAAGGAATTTCGAAAATATCTCAAGAATCGGTCGCCACACATTTGTTCTAGGTATAGTTATTGAACTTAAGTCTATTTCCGGAATAATCTACCAGACTGCTTACTTGACCTCGATACGTTCTCGATCTACATATCGCATATATACAGTCAGTCGACTGCTATTCCTATATTTGAATTATGGGATGCTCCGTACATTTCAAATAATGAATTTTTTGTCGATTTGTTAAAAGCAAAATGCAGACGCCATCAGCTAGACTCGAGCGACTTCTGTACTCTGTACAACGTGGTTAAATTTACTTCACAAGTTTCTGCTCATAAAAATTTCACGTAACATAAATTATTTGCAGAAATTCATATTAAAAAAATCTGATCCCCGTCTGTATACATAGATGTTTAACCGTTCAACGCCTTTATACGTCGATAGTGATTGATGACTGCATAAGAAAAATTGTAATGCCATTTATTCGTCACATATGGAACGGTTATGAGAACACCACGTGTGCTGCTCAATGCGGCAATTTGGTTGATGATTTAACCCCATCCGTCCGCACCGGAAATACATCGGCAATTACATTTAATGGAACATAGATAAATTATTATTTCCGCATTTTTATTTTTTCTCCTATTTGGGGTCAACGATTACTGTCGGTTATAATACCTGTAAATTACTCACCTTTTATGGTAGGGGTCCGCGTACTCCGGCATCATTTTAACCCCTCGTTCCTTGAGCGTGCTTTCGTTAAGCATTCTGTAAAACAGAAACATCGATCAGTGAAAAGGGGGGGGGGAAAAAAGGAGGAGAAGAAGAAGAACCATGTTAATTATTTGAAAACACGCCAAGGAAACATGCGTACACTTCCTAAAGGCGCGTTTTCGACCGGAAATGGAAGAAGTTTTGCCACCATAGAGAGGTAGCCGAAATATATAATGATAAATCGCTGGGATATTTGAGAAGTCGATATCTCTTTTTCCAAATATAAGCTTCGAAAATCTTTGGTAAAAAAAAATAATAAAATATGAATCCGCGTCGAAAGCAAGATAATTATTTATCGGGTAATAAGCCAAGCTAATCGATAAACCGGATGGCGGATGATTAATAATTGATACCCTCATTATGGAGTAGTATAACGAATACACCAGGAGTATATAATATAAGAAATAAGGATTTGTCAAGATGAAAATAAATTTCGATGTCCCTTGACGCGGTTATACTATAGGTATGTACGTTCGTGGTTATCATCGGTATAAGTGGAAGAAGTAGGGCGATAGGGGGAAACGGAAGGAAATTAAAACCAAAGCTCAAAGAAGAAAATGATGTCGAGAAAGACACAATGTAAGCAAAATATATCGAATTAAGAAAAGCAACGACGAGAATGAAACGAGTACAGGGTTAGAGAAAAAATAAAAAGGGGGAATATTTTACAGGAGATACGCTCCGAATGATAATACGAAAAAACCCACGTCACGCATAAGAATTTATTTATCTAACAAGAGTTCGGCAGCTCACATCGGTGCCCATTTCTTTGGGTACGTGATGGAACCCGCAAACCTCCCCGTACGTCTCTCTGGGGCGCAGCATTAACAATAAGTCCAGATCCGCTTATATCAAGGCTTTTTTCCTGAGAACCACCGAAACCCGAGGGACCTGCACGGGTTAGTGTAAGATACCCTTTCTCCGAATCGTTCGCAAATCAAAAACCAACGTAGGTATCGTTTCCTGCAGTCCGGGTGGTAGCCAAACGTTCGCGTTTGTTTATCCAGCCCAACAATTTACTTACAGGAATATCCATAGATTATACTATATATCCGTTATATTTTATCAGGACTGTATAATTTCCTGACATTACAACATTTCAATTTTAATAACCGCGGCTTTCGGCTTCCGGTTTCAAAATTCTCCTGCAGCTAATTAACAGCTTCAAATAGATGTACATATGTACCTACTCTGGTTGCTAGGTGGTATATATAATGAGGGAATTGGCGGAGCGAGATAAGACAGTGGTCCAAAATCGGTGGTTCCCAATTCGGCTCAACTGAAATTTCTCATCGTCTTAAATAGGATTAGGTACAACTACAACCCCCGAGTGTATATTATGAAATAATTTGGTTCGAAGAGTCACTCGTCGCGAACAACCTGCCTAATAGTTCATGTCCGAAATCATCCGCATATTTCTATTGATTTATTTATTTTTTTTAGAAAGGAGAAGTAAGAGGGAAGGGAATAGAAAATTTGAACAACATGATTTACACACGGTTCTGAACATCCTATATGGTGTGACGAAAAATTGTAGAGGCGTTTTAAAATACATAGAGTGAAACTGAATAATGGATCGTTTTAGAAAAAAAAAAAAAAAATTGTACCTTGCGTGAAACGCGTGGAAAACTCGTTGGGCACGATATTTTCCCGTCCGATGAATTTTATATAAATCGCTATATAGGCATGTATATTTTCATTTTATAGCGTATAATACTCGAATATCGCACGCGGGGTACGCCTGGCGAGATTGATTCTGACTCATTTTTTTATACAATAGAATGAAAACTTCGAATCTGTTGTAAAATAGGCGTCGATAATTTCATTTCAGGTTTCTAGTCACGATCGTATCCTATGTCGAGTTAACCTGGGAAATTCTTATCGATTTTATGGCAGTTTAGAGGACCTCGGGGGTCTTTGAACTCGAAAACTTTCAGCCCTACGGTTTAGAATAAAATTTCTATTCATCCCCTACAGGTTTGAATTCGGTCCGTTTCTCCCAAGTTAATAATCAAGCCCTTATTCAGACGTACGCCAATTTTGGAAGATTCACCAATTTTTGTCCGATTATGGTTCTCCAGTTCTCAAGCCCCTGAGGGGTGATTTATCCGGCCCTCACGTGGGGCTCTAACAAAGAGATGTCGAATGGTCGGAAGCGTACGAAATTCGCTCTGACGTGAGGTGATGACAGGCGCGGCAGCGTGTCCTCGACTTCACCCGCGATGGTAATTCATCGTCAATTTGCACAACGGAATTCGTGCTCCCTCTCTGCATGGGGTCGAGGATGGGCGTATATTATTCGGGAAAGAGGAGGGAATGCCATTTTGTGGTTGAATAAACAAGATGCCGAGAAAGGATATAGGGAAAATCTCAATGTCGTTATAGCGTTCCAAACTAGAAACCGCGTTACATTGACAAATATTGTTCTTCAATTAATGGTGACGTAGGAATATTCAAAGTAGGTGGGGCCGGGGGAAGTTCAGATAATCTGCAGATTAGAATATCCTATGCTAAGGTATTAAAAGTTTCAGGTATATCACACCTGGTAAATTATGCAGGCCTGCAAGGAAATGCGATTCTATGATATATTCTAAGGATTCTGTAGGGACGAATAATGATGAAAGCAAAGTGGTCATTCAGATTTGGAAAGTTCGACGACAGACCAGCCCTGCTCTTCATACATGTATTCTGTATGTGTTTTTTTTTTGTATGGAGATGCACGCCTGAAACATTTATACCTCCATGCTAGGAACAAAATTATCCGGTACTTCGATGTAAATCCCGTGATTCCGTTATTCCGTTATTTCGTTATTGAAAGGTTATTATATTATTTTATAGAGTTTTCCCCTTCAGTCTTCATATTTGCTGCACCATTGCAAAAAATATCAAACATAAAGCGCGCTCATTTTTTTTCTACGATCAAGCAAACCGCAGTGAAATTAAAATTATTTTTTTATTTATTTCTTTCTCGTTTTAAAATTTTTTTCTGTTTTCATACTCACTTGCTAAATCGAAATAAAAGTAATGAACCTGGTTACCTCTGTGCGCGGTGCTTTGATGAATAATCTTATTGGAATCGACATCGCAGTTAACATTTTTTTTTCCCTCGGGTTATTACCGAACATCCAGGTACTGCACGAATAAACGCGTTGCTCGAACGGAACATCCGACGACTTGGATACAGATGAAAATTATTCCATGTATTCCTACACGACCGGGAGGACATTTGTTCAAAAACTGGATTAAACTCACGCCGTGGGCAATGCGGATTCCGAAGTGATTAATTCCGCAGCTGAACTGATTATCGCCCAAATTCGCGTAATCGAAACCTCGCGCAAATTGTTGCAGTTCCAGCCGACGTTCCCTGCAGCGTTGATCGACAAGTATGATTGGGAATGAGGAATTGAAAGACAAAGGTATCGATCAACGAAAATTCGCAGAACGAAACCTTATTCTATAACTCCACCGAACAACGATTTTCTTTCAACTTACTTACGACTCGTTTATTTCCACATCAAAGTAACTACTATGGTATGGCATTGGAAGGAGAACAAAAAGGATAAAAATAAGAAATACGCCTTAAGAATTTCTCCCCAATGTTATCGCGATTCGCGATAAGCGCGGTTTCTAGGCTGAAGAAATATCGAAATACCTGACGGATATAAAGCGAACGTATGCTATGGCGAAAAAAGGCACGGAAATATACAGAGCCTATATACAAATATAAACTTTTCAAAATATATTCGCGGCGTAGCTTTTCAACAAACGGCATTTTTTTTATTTTGTTTATCTATTTTGACTTTCCATATCACAACAACCCTTCCGCGAGTTCCGGACCGACGATCGATTTCCCTCGGGTATTCGTAAAGGCTATACGGTGTGTGATGCCCAAGTAACGAAATCCAACCTCATATAATATATTACCGACACTTTTGCAAAGAGTATCGTATATTACTCCCACGTACACCTGGCTCAAATACCTTGTCCCATAGAAATTATTGCCATGGCCACGGAATCAACGAACGGGAACAAGACAGAGAAGATATACTAGATAATTCTGTCGTGCTTATAAGAGCCGTCGCGGTACACATTTTAGATAATATATATTCATGCGTTTTTAAGAAAAAAAAGAAAAGAAGAAAAAAAAATCTTCGCGGTTGAAAATTCTAAACAATATTTATGATGGTCGAAAACTGCAGGGGGTGCGGCTTTTTGTGGAATGAATTTTTAGAAGCTGCAAAGCGGGTGAAATTAAAAAATGCCTTGCAGGGAAGAGATGAGATCTGCCGTCCTCATAGGTATATATAGATATATCAAACATACGAAAGAAATTGAGAAGTCAGACGGTGAGTGGCGAATCTGAATCGCGGGTGAGAAAATTTCCGAGGAATTTGCAGCTTCGAAAGATTCAGCGTTTTGAGATTCGATATTTCTCAACAGCCTCCTATGAAAAAGGCGCTCCACGTCGCAAATTTTTCGCTCTTCTTTTGCACGTTGCTCGAATCTTTTTCTCGGTCAATTTTTACAACCCACCTTTTGATTTTTAGATTAATTATTTTAATTTTTCGACGTATATTTTCAGGGGAGTTGTTCACTCCACATCTGGTAAAATTATCGCTGTAATCTATAGGTAAATGAATCAGACAGGTAGATATCATAATTTTTTGAGATGTAACAAGTGTTCGATGTAAGCCATTAAACTTTGAATTATTTTATTATGTGCATCTACTATGGTGCCCCCGAATTTTATATACCTATACGTGTAAACGATGGAACGATAAGCCATCATCACTGGCCACAAGAGAAGCGTCTGCGCGTTTCGTTTAGCATTGGTATGTACTTCCGCGGATGGAACGCGAAGCGTGATGCTGACGAGCGTCGAGACGCCGCGCACCAGTTCGAGAGAATCGTCGGTATCAAAAGCATCGATATATAAATTTAATAGCCAGACGCGAGATTATCAAAATGATCCACGAAGAACGGTTTCAACCTTGAAGAAATATATTTGATAAATATTAATCAGTGATACGATCTTGGAGTAACGAATCGACGATCATATTGTACTTCGCGCGTTGTAATCGCATCAAACTTGAATTTCTGTACTTTTCGAAGAAGAGTTTCACGCATCTACACTAAGTTTAATTGACCATACGGATTTCTGTATATTTAAACCACGGTCCTTAGTTTATTGTTCAATTCGTTAGTCGCCGGCAATGGGTGTATAAAAAAAAGAAGAAAAAGTAAAAAGAAAAATAGAATACAATAAAAGCGATGCGCTGAATAACGGGTGCTAACATCTCTCGCGTTGAAATGTAAATAACAATAAACTATTGGGGGCTACCAATAAAAATTTAAGACCTATACACAAAAGAGAAGGAGATGAAATAAAAAAAAAAATAAAAGAAAAATGAAAGAAAACAGAAAGTATGCAAGAGGAATGTCGTCTCGTTTTACAGCTGGTTAAAAAAAACGTCGTCGGGCTTGCGGTCCGGAGGGCATAAAGTAATCGGTCCGCCTTCGTGATGTAGGCAGCGCAAAAGTAAAACGATTTTGATAGCGAAGTACTCGAAAACCTGAAACCGGAAACTTGTGACGATGGAATGAGATAAAGAGTTACCCGACGAAACTGTCGTCTTCGTCCGAATACGATATTTGAAATAGAGAAGAAAAGAAGACGTCGAAGTAATAAAAAAGAAAGGCAGGAGCAGCAGTGCTTTCGTCAGATGCTCGGCACTGATCTACTGCACTAGAGTTTGCAGTAGTGTGTAATAAGGTAACTAACCACGAATCGATCTTAATTAAATCTGACTATTTTGAGTTTCAATAATTCAAGTTATGAAACTCAAGAAGTTACACGTTATCGTCTGTAAGTTTTCCAACTCAATTTGCGCTATCAACCCTCAATGATCAGGAATGTATTTATAAAATTCGGTATCTAGACAGGTATGTAAATTTGTAAACGAACTCTGCGAAGATATTACCAAAAATTGTTCAACATTACCCACCCGATATCGGGGCAGAAGATTGTTATTTTATTTTCTACCCGAATTATATATAAAAAGAATCATAACGAAGTAAACGTACCGTGCATTATAATCCATCACGGTTTCAAGTAGGTACAAGCAATTAGGGTGACATCGAAATATGGACCAATCAAATATTTATTCTTTCTACTAAAAACAGAGTTCCAATTTAGATATATACAGCAACGTTCATGTGGACTATTCGCATAGAACTTAGAGATTTTTTTTGTCTCTTGACTTTCGCTTTTTAAATTATATTCGTTCAATTATAACGATGGAGTTAAATGCAGCTGCGGTTTTGTATTTTCTACCTATGTTTCTCCTCCCTTATCAATTTCTGACATCACAGTCGTCTTCATTAATTTTCTCATCCTCGATACATCCGATGAGATTTTATTTTCTCGAGCCTTTTTCTTTATATGGATTGTAAAGGGATTTAGTTTTCACGTCGAGTTAATTCGGTTGAGCATGTGTAGAGATCAGTACAGGTGAGCGAGGGAGCTGAGTGGGATTTTTTTCTACGTGTCTTTTGATCTGCTATCACATATCCTACATGATACATTTACGAAACGAAAACTGCCAGGGACCAATTTTGAGGAAAAAAAAAAGAAAAAAAATTTAGAATGGCAAGAGGGACATAAAAGGGAAGCTCTCGCCTCTTTGCCCTTGGCGGTGAGATGTTTGATTAAATTCAACTACATGTATACCTTTCAAATATTATTTTCATGGATGTTTGCAAGTAACGCAGGTTCATCTTCAGAATTAACAATTTCTCGATACAAAATCTCGCGCGCGCATTATACTTGGTGTTTGTTTTTAGTTTTCGTCCTCCCCGGTGTCATCCATCTAAGTTCGTAAACTTTAGATGTTCTACTACGAGATTTTCCCCTCGTCGAAAACCATGTTTTAAAGTTGGCGTTTTCCGGCATCTTATCGTAACTATTATGTGTCCTTTATATCCTTCTTATCCCCGTGTGTTGTACTTGTAAGACCCACTTGTGTCGTGAGAGTAAAAGTGAAATACTCGCGTATTATTTCCGTAACTAGCGCGATACGTGTTTTTTGGTGAAGGGGGTAAAAAAAAGGCTCTTCCTTTCAATTCGGCTATCTTATTGTTAGTGTTTCAGAAAATACCAGTAAGCGAGTGTTGTATTCCTTCACCAATTCCGTCGTCCGATTAAGGTAAGACGAGGAATTGAAGGGAGCAGCTGCTGCAGGTTTCAGACTATTGAGGAAAAAAAGGTTTCCTTCTTTTTTTTTTCTCTCCTATACGATTGCTTCTCACAGACATATAGGTATACACGGGAAAAAATTGTCCTTTCGCGGCCTTGTCAGAAACAGGTTTCGAGGATACGTCTTTCCTAACTTTCCTCTGTGTCTACTTCGCCGATTCGCTTATCGTTAGAGTAACAGTTCAGGCTATACAAACACCTCCTCGGCTCTTCCGTTTTTAAAACTGATAAATTTGTATAAAAAAAAATTTCACCCGTACAATATACCCAATAATGTCACGAACAAAGATCTATAATTCTTTAGGGAATAAATCTGCACCCTTAAAAATATTTCACAAATAATTTGGCACTTCGTTACCATTTGATAGATGCGAATTTTTCATCATCAGAGCTTTCGTTGCCGAACAAAAAGATTATGATCGAGTTTTCTTTATTTTTCATTCTTCGTCTATTTAAAATGAGAACTGCGAATCTAAATGCGCGTCGGCAATAAAAGAATTCAACAAATAAAAGGATTATACGGGAATAAAATTACGCCTGTTAAAAAAAGGACCACTTACGAAATGACAAAATTAAAGGGCTAATTGATGGGATGAAAAAAGAAAAATTAATTAATAACGACGTAGAAAGATAAGGGATAAAACGAAAACTGACGTCTTCTAGCAAGGGATTATCCACCCTCCTTTATCTGACACATCTGATTAAATATGGCAGTTATATTATGTTATATGTACAACTTCAACTTAATTTTGGTCAATTTTCTTAATTATCTATAAAGGCTTTCTATATTATCGTGAAAGCGAGAGCCCATCGAATCAAGGGTAGGCGGAAATTGAAGTAGGCGAGTCTTTGGAGGGTAGTAACAGTTACGCCGGACCAAAGTAATCATTGTAGGGACATCCCCGGCCCAGTCCAACCTGGGATTCGCGATTCGACTCGAATCCGAGGTGGTCCAACGGGTCCGCGCGGATGCTGGACGCCGAGAATCTAAGCGCTCGCGACGAGGCTTCCCATTTTAATTAATCCGAGCTTTTCATCCCCAACAGTTTTCTCCCAGTTTTCGCCACGACATAGCTAAAAAACCGAGGAAAGATATTAACGGTGAATAGAAGGCGAGGTTTGGATTTCTCAGCTGATGAAAATTCTACGAGGAATTGCTAAGAAATAATGTGAAATGAAACAGAATAAATGTTTATTCGAAAACACACGTGTGTCGAGAAAATTTAATAAGATTTTCAGGGATTTTAAATTAAACACCCTTCGCCCGGTAGTGTATAATTTATTGTACCGAGTTGTGTTTTAAACGATCGTCCCTTTTATTAAGTGCCTCGCAAATTACGATCCCCGAAGTACGCGAGCACAATTTGGAGAATTGTGTCGCTAAAAGCTCTCGCTCAGCTCCCAGCCGTCTCGTCCTTAATTCGTTCACACACCAACTGAAACTTTCCCTCTCCGCTCTTTCGCTCGCCCCTCTCTCCACTCTCTTTTCCCGTTAATTTTGAGGGTCGCGTAAGTCACAATTCGCAATTCGATGTCGGTAAACGGCAACGGTAGCTACCGTGGTACTCAATCAAAGGGCGGATGTATATCGAAGAAAATCTATAGAGGTGAGTCAGATTTTCACACTTATTATACGTATAAGTGTAAACCCCTTCACCCCACTAACACAACTTTATACCACGACTCACAACGGTTTCGAGAAGGGAAAAATCTGAGAAAGTTGAAGAAATGAAGTCCAAGACAAAGCCACTCCTGATCCGCTTTTCTCTCATAGTAGCGACTCTATCCCTATCTACAAACGGAGATTTCATCTCGGTCTGACTCATTTCCTCGAAATTTTTATTTTATTTCACTGAGCCTCGTCACTCGCTGATTCGTGAATCAGTCGCCAGCCGAAGTAACACGGCAGTTATCGTAGCGTGAAAGCACTGATGGAATTAACGTAATTTGACCGTTCGTTCGTTCGCCCCGCGCGGATATTCGTGTAGTTCAACAATTCTCCAGCCTTCTAAATTGCAGGAGAGGTTTCAACTTTTATTCCTCATTCATATGTATTTATAGATAAATTATTCCATCTGCACTATAAAACGGAGTATGATGGATGGTTATGTTCAACGAGTGGAAGCTGCAATAAGACGAACGACCGGGTAGCGCGAAATGACTAAGAGCTTTAGCGGTTTTACAGGGGAGTTTCTCTGCGTTCAAGTATCATCGTTCCAACAGGTGGTGGCTCTGGGTAGCAAAAAAGGGCTGGCAGTATAGCTGGAAACAATAATGTTTTTCCGTTGCATTGAACATACACTCCCATCACGATTATTGTATGGGATTCTTTGCACTTCGAGAAAAGGAGTAAATAAATAGAAATGTCTCTATCGTTCTTTCGTCGACAAGCAATAAATTTGCGATAGCTCCATGAATTTTATAGACAGATCAATTTAGCTTCGTATTCCTGGGCTCAAAATACGTCAGAGAACGCAAAAAACAAGAATACTGATTTTTGGCTCCAGAACCGAAAAAATCAAAGGCTATTTAGTGAAATGAAAGTAACGCAAAAACGGAATAAACGAACATTAAATTGATTACATGTATTGCGTTTTTTGAAAATAATTAAAGAGAAAAAACCATTTGGTTCTTGAATTTTTTTTTAATGTTAATATAATACATGGACGTTATAATTTATTGTTGTGAGAATATTCTAAAAGCAATTTGTGACGAGGTCTGTGGATAAAATTCACGCATCCCCGAGTATATCTCGATGGCGTAGCTGATGTGGCTTCTATTTCTCGTAATAACACCGTTCCATGAATTGGATAAATTTATTTCATTCAATTATTTTCTTCGTGTAGAATTGTTGAAATTTTTTGCCCGACGTATCGTCTGCTGTGATTTCGCAAAATGTATAGCAGAACGATTTTACTCCCATTCAATTTTGTTGGGTTACCAAATTCTGCTGAGAGGGCGTGTACTCGGAAAGCTCCATTATTATTCTCAATCTAACAATACGTTATATGCCATCGTAGAATCTCGTACGCGAGGAAGATTTTCGATGGGTTGGTCGAATAAAGGGTTTCTTTGTAGTCGGTAAATCTGTATGTACCCAGATTACACCTATGAACATGTTATGTGCCTATGTAAATACATACAGGTATATTTACATAGATTGTCTACATTTCGCCGGTACATGAAAAGCACACGTTATATGAAAGTAGAGTAAACGTTGCCGACTAATTCCAAGCGATTAGGAGGACCAGCCCCGCCTAAAGTTAACACTCTCAATAATTTTCGCGATCTTCATAAGAGAAAAATCTGTTATTACTCCGTTTCCTCAATAATGCCATATAATTAAAGTCCCATATGTTCCAGACTACCCTGAGCAAACTACCAATTTCTTCAAGCCGCTTTTCGTCTCTTTCCGATTTTTCCTGGGTATTTTTCTTCTTTCACTTTGCTTATTATACTCTTGTGGGTTATCGCCGGTGTGCGAGATTTGAATAAGTAAATCCACAGGGTCTTTTTTGCAGGGGTGTTATAACCTCGTTATGCCCAAGTAGATGATCGATCCTTCGTCACCATTGGCTGAATTTTTTGATGGCAAATATTTTATGTATTTACATTCTTAGTGACTCTTTGAGGTCGAGATTCGGCCTTACGGAAGGCAAACCGTCGCGGAATGGAGCCGATGTAATATTCATTTCGCAAGGGTGGAAATCATCGTCTGTTTCTGTCCGTCTGTGGGCTGAATAACCGTCTTGAAAAATTCTTCGAGTATAACGATATCGGTAGCGAAATAAAGGGACACTTTTATTCTATCCGCATAACGCGACCCTGTCACCAGCTATACTTGTGCCGGGTGCCTTTCGCCGAGGGTCTGCTAATATATTCACATAGAGTTTGACAAGCTTCTGCACTCTCCTTATAAAACCCAATCTAGGCGAACTAAGTAACATATATACTATTATCGATTTTTATTTTTTTAAGATTGTCCCATGTAAGTGTAATAAGTAATCCCCATTGAAGGGAAAAGAGAAACCTGGTGACAGAAAATTTCATTTGAATGATACTTGGTATGATTTCACCGCGTAGACTTGCCAGGTTATTATTTGCAGAGTTGATATACATGAGGGGTACTTTGATTCCGGCTTAAGGGCAGCGGTTCTTCGTCACCCCCTACGAAAATGAAGGATTCGGAGAAGCACATCGTTACTCAAGAGCTAAATGAATCTCCCTCGGAACCGTTCACCCGTAAATCGCGCCGGGACGAGATTTTTTGTTTTAAGGTATTTTTTTGTTTTTTCATTTGGCCTCTTCTCGTCTGTGGCGAGAGAAAGATAGGAGAAGAGGACGAAAGAGAGGAAAGAAACAATAACGTTGAACCCTTAAAGAAGAAAAAGCTTCTCGATTCGGACGTGTGCGGAATTCACGTAATACGAGGTGTATATATTCGAAAGTTTATACTTTTTCAATACATTTACACTCGATTCTTTCAAGTACTGAACGAAAAACACAATTGAAATAACGGTTTGTTTAGTTTTATTCATTTTATTCAAATGAAAACAATTAGAACGAGGCAATGCAAACGATACGAGAGAGCTGCTTATGAATTATTAGCTTTCATGCGCCGAACTTCGATCTCTGCAATAATATCATAAATGTTTTCATGATCAAAAGTTTGCCACCAGCTAACAGAGGAATGGAATATATCAAATTTATAACGAAAGGTCATAAGTCTGCCGATCCCAGACCCTCGGGATTTTCACGGGTCATCGTATTGAAGCTGCTAGGCTTGTGTAAATCTGCATTGACAAGATTGAACGCAATGATACAGTAACAATATGGTAAAAACAAAACGTGAAAAGCCGTGAAGCTTTTTCCGTGTGATCAGCGGCCCTGTGGGAAAATGAAACTCGTATTCTTTTAATTTACCGCTATTGTACTTTGGCTTCCACTGTTCTTTCTGTCTCGGGTGTTCGGTGTAGAAAACAACGAAAATGACTCTAGATTCTATCGAACCGTGGTCTGAAAATTTTTCGAACAGGTTCAACGATGCAAGGTTTGCCTACAGAGGTAACCTTTGTAGTTGATACCAAGGACCGCCAAAATTTAGTCCCGGGATTCGCTCTACTGCGATGGTCAAAGGGACTGTGAACATTCAATTGTTCCTTTCTTTCTAGTTCACATAATCCGGATTCCCCAGAAGACCTGAAGACCCGAATACCCGAATGGCGCTCTCTGACCTCCGGGTGATTCAAAAGCTCACAACTTCAACATCTCAATTAACTGACATATTCTAATGCGAAATCTCCTCTCCCTTTATCTCTCTCTCTCCACACCCATCATCCCATATGCTAGTCACGCATTAAGAAATATCATTCGCGTTCACTGAGAAATTGCAAAATAACGGAGTAACGAACGTGTTACTCATTAGATCAAAGGCGAGGGTAATTAGGAAAGAATCTGATAATACGGTATGTGATAATCACCCAGCCGTACGTGAACTTTTCTCCTCAACGATCCCGCCACTTGAACTAAGAATTACCTCATGCGGGACCAAAAAGAGAGAGAGAGAGAGAGTGTCTTGATTTCAAAGGGCCTAAAAATCTTCAAAATCCTCTGAAATGATTATTTTTTAAAAACGAGAGTTTCCTCATCCCTGAAGAGTTTTCATCGTTTTAACACATAGGAAGTGTAGAGATCGGGTAATCCTTTTGAAGTATAGCAGCGAAATGTTCAGTCCCAGTGTTTTATCGGGTAGCAAAGAAAATCCGTTGCAACGAGATAGTTTTGTCTTTTGTCGCCTATAATATTCCTCCACCCCTGTTTTTGGTGTATAAGTATAATATACACGGAGTGTCTCATTTCCCATCTTTTCGTTGTCTGTTTCATGTTTCTTCAGCCCACCGCCTGCTCTGTCACCTTTTCAGTGAATCGCGGAGATTTTCTAATTCGCGTTGTTCGTCGACTCGAAACATAACTTCTAGTGCTACAACAACGGGAGAACGACGTTTTGTTATTATTTCGAACTTCTGCTTCGTCCTTCGTTGAATCGTGTCTAACGATCCCCTCGGTTTTCATAATTTATTTTCTTCTTTTCTTTTTCTTTCGCGAATGTAATACATCTTTTTATTTTCCAAAAGCTTGTAGTTAACCAGGGGAGAATATTTTTCCGCGATTACAAGTGAAATGAATACATAGAACTACGAGCGAAAAATATTTTTCCTTTTGTTATACAGGACATGGAAGGAGATCGTGACATCGTAACTTATTGTCCTACCCTCAGGGTTTTTATTTAGGGTACTAAAAATTTCACCGACCGACTAAAATCACCGGTAGCATAAACGCTCCGGGGTATTAGCTAATATTTGAACTGTTTTTGTTACCGCTCCCGGAGAGATGAATGAAAAATTGTTCCGTAAAGAAATAAAAATATTTCTATGCGAATAATGAGTAACTCCACAAAGCAAAGAAATAACGATACTATTCAGTTTTATTATCCTTGGAATTGCGATCCGCACAGTGGACTGAAAATACATTAGCTGTACATATACTATAGCTGCACCAAAGACCGCGGGAATAGGTATCAAATCAGAGAATAAGTCAGGGTAGTTCGGATTGCATGCGGGCGGTGCATCGAAGCAGCAAACACCCGACACTATCTCGTAGCGGTATGAAATAGATCCTAGCAAGAGCCCGCGGCATACATTGGAGGATTATAGATCCTAGCGCACCGTGATATGAGCTACGAGGTATGGATATTTCTGGTAGATCTTCGCGTCGTCGCAAAGCAACCCCGTTATCCGATGCACAGTTACTACCACCACATGCCTGGCCTCGGTTCGCAAAAGGACCGCCGGATTTCACCGTTCAAAGTTAAGTCACCCAAATCCCCCGCGGCGTAAAACTACAAATTATGCCAACACCTTGCACTTCTCGTAAATTTTTTACGTTACATATCGGTTTAAATATGAGTCGCGAGGTTTTCCAATCGACGTTGGAAGTTTTTCTTACACATTTTTTTTTTTTTATCACTTCGATAATTTTTTTTATATAGCTTACATAAAATCGATATCGTAGCGGCAGAAGTCTGGGCGAATAAAAAAATTATAATTATATGAAAAACTGTATAACGGGTGGCCTTTGTGGCGAAGATATAGAATCGTATAATGCCGGGTTATGTAAAGGAGAACAGGGTGAGACGGTATCGTCTTTTTTATACGTCGTTATTTATCCGTTAAATCGGGGGAAATAAACAAAGTTTTATTTCTTCATCTCGTGGCTCCGCGTGTCCGAGAGGAAGAAGAGACCCAACGGTCGTCAAACTCCGGGGCGATATACCTATAAGTATACCTATATGGGTGAACAACAAGGCGTATATAATGTAGAAACGATGGGATGTGTATACGTCGTTTGCAGAAAATCGTATAAACAGTTTGAGGCGTAAAAAAGAGAAGGAGAAGAAAAAAAGAGAAAAAAAAGAAAGAAAGATCGCTATGTACGAGTAGGCGCAGATATATGTCAGCGACAGAAAAGGAGAGGAAGGGAATAAAAAAAGGTATAACAGGACCAATGGGGTTTCATTCTCTCGTTTATTACTGTCCGATGACTATATCGTCGCGCTAAATATTTACCTCTTTCGTTTTTTCATTTACGAACATATTCACGTTTATAAGATTATTTGTTCCCCAGATGAAGTCACGTGATCGGAAATTTTTCCGTACACATCGTGTAATACCATCGAATCGCGTGCCCCAAAGTGTAGTCTTGCCAGAAGAAAAAAAAAAACAAAGAAAATAAAAAGAGTATCGACGATGTTTCGTTTGTTTCTTTTGTACCAACAATTTTTCCACTTCTGTTTTCTATTTATTTAATTCTTTTTCCTCATCTACTGGGACGCGAGAAAGAAAATGACCAAGAGGGTATGTAACGTAGCCCTTCATCCATTGTTCCGGAAAACGTAAGCCGTACATATGTACTACGTATGTATGTAGAAGCAAATCTCCTCATCCCCTGAGCGTATATTTCGCGTTTATAGTTAGTCCATTAGCTGTACCTTCCAAATTACATCCCTCGTTCCTCAGCTTCTCGGGTGCCACCACGCACCCCGTACGTCACTCTTCTTACAGTCCTTCCCTCACGCCTGAACTTTGAACTCCCGAGGGCTGAGCGGACCCATGGCGATATCGAATATTCCTGTATAGTGTAGCAGCGACTACGAGCTATATAACTGCAGCTTATAACCTGCACCCTGGGGATACGCTACGGGCATCAACTTTTTACCGAGGGTATGTAGATACATGGGAGGATATCGAGAAGGGGTTGTACTAGGTATGCCATATACTGCAGTACATAGGGCGACGACTCAGTTGGACGAAATGAGTCCGAAACAGGGGAAAACCAATCACCACCTGAAATTAAATTAAAAAAATGCAAACGACGTGTATTCCCCAGGTACGTTGTATTGAGGATTCCTTCTCCCTCGAGTGACAAAAAAAGAAAAAAGGAAAAAGGAAAGTAAAATAAAATAAAAAAAAAAAAAAACAAGTAAAATAACAATACTGAATTCTCTGTTACTCTGTACGACGCGTTTGCGGTGACGAGATAATAGAATAGGAAACAAATAGGTATAACTATATAATTGCAAGCCCAAAAATAAATGTGTATAGATTTATTATGTTCCATTATCATTTCAGCGCCTTTCAATATCGACGTATTATACCGGCGGATTTGACACGTGACATTTCATAACTGTACACCGAATTTCCGGATCGATTGAAACGGAAAAATGATATGAAAAAATAAAATATGCTACACGTGCGTATATTGTATTTGATTTATACAGATTTACGGATTACAGAATTTCGTGTGCGAACACCTGCAGACTTTTGTATATTGTACGCCGAGAAAAGATTTTTTTGTTATACATAAAAGATATATGAAAACAAAAAAAAACCCTCCGTAACTTTACCGTATGCGACTTTGCGCCCCGACATTTATGGGCGATAATCCTGGGCATGTGCAAGATATACGTAGAATGCGAATTACGAATCTAATCTTATTTAATTCGCGGTGTTTTAACGGACGATGTGTTTTATAAGTGTTGTTCGATTTAACGTCCAAGTGGGGCGGCCATTTATATAATATACAACGTATGGGGGTGTTTATTCTTAACAGAGATTGCGCGCGTGCCAAAGATTTCGGTAAGACGTGATCGTCGCTGTTAGGCCTGCTGCCGGTGTAAAAATATTTACGTTGATATAGCCCTGAGCATAGCTGTTGTAACGCACGTTCAACTGATAAATCGAACTCGCGCCCATTTATTTCGTGGACGGGTGATCGAGATGTATTTTATTTATTTATTTTCTCACGTATACCCCATATAGGTTTTATACCTGAGTGGATGAATAAACGAATCGTTCGACTGAAGAATCACAAAATAAAGGGGAGAAAAAGTATCTAATTTTTGGGTGTATATGTCGGAGACTAAGAACCTGAAAGGTGTAACCCACAAAAGTAAGTGAAGAAAAAAATGGTGGACCGCTCGTCCAACAACGACGTGATTATAAATTGAATTACTCTTAAATTCCATGCTCTATTCTGTCAACCCTGTAGCGAATTACATGATTTAATTAAGCTAATGCAAATATCCCCGAGCTGGGAATTAATTAAATACAAATGAAAATTTTGAATAATGAATATTTTAAATGATCGCTACACAATACGAAGTTAAGTGATGATAATTGCAGCTTGATCGACAAAGAGAATGAATCATCGCCATTGATAAAGCTGTCGATTTAATATCCACTCGATTTTTTAACGTTATTCCAGTTTTTTCTCTTCTTTCTTCCTTCTTTCTCTTCTTTTGTTCTCTCATCTGCTATTACACGTATAATAATGAAATAAAAGTTGGCACGCTATACGCTAAAATATATATCCAGACACAAAAAAAAAAACAAGAGGCAGGGTCCGGATCTCCACGGGACTTGTTTGTCTCTCTCAATCTGTTAGAGGAAAATAGAAACAGAAATTTACCAGCTGATGTAGTTCGAGTCGATAAGAACCACCTGGTACCCTGGATTCCCATTGCTTCCTATCCCCGCTTCTTCGTGGTTTCCTATCCAAATTTCTCATCCTCAGATTTTGCGTCAGCTAGTTTCATCTCATGCCCGCATACAATCCGCGTCGTTCGCTGTCATAGATACGTATCTTCGTAGTTCATATAGCAAAAGCGGAGGCAAAGAATGAAACGAACTAGAGATACGCCGGTATTATTCGAATTCCATTTCAAGGTATCCGAATACCGACGTAGTTTTCTCTTCTCGACGCGCATTTCATAGGTCTTGTCGTATGCATGAAAGCGACCTAAACATATGTTCGAATGATTTCAAAGTTCAAAGGTACATATGTAAGGCAGCTACTCTTATACGGAGATAGAAACTGGTAACATTTTCGGATAGAGGTTTTATTTACGATGTGCTCGCCCAGATTCCAGTTTAGATCCCTCTCAGCATTTCACGTGCTAATTAGCTGCCCGTGGTGACGGTGGCGGAAAAGAAGCATCGTATCTACGCAGGGATTTCTTGCAGCATAATAACCGCAGGTAGAGAAGCATGGAAACAGGGTAATTTAATTACCCAGCAAACTGAACGCGACCGGTGAGGGAGTTATGTTCAGTATTTATTTATTTAGGAACCGGCACATTGTGTCGCCTATGAGACTCGGACGACTATACGACAACGAACACCGACTGCTAAAGTTTCACCCCAGAGACGACCCTCTTCATCTAAAATTTCTGTGCTAAATTTACGCATATTTTACCAGTAATTACCGTAGATGCCACGCACAGGAGAAAAGGGTGAACAAATTTTTAATTAATATTCAACGCTAAACGTCAGTCACATCTCTGTTCTCCGCACTTGTCAATTTTTGTGTTTCTTCGTTCTTTTTTTTTCATACACGATATATGACATTTAAATCAAGCTCATCTTGCGTAATTTTTGCAGAGTAGAAGTCGAGATATCGAGGTCCTTTTTTTAACCGTGGTCTGGAAAAAATCCTAAGCCTGAGTGCAAAAAATTTAATACTATTTTTATACGATAACTCTTCTTGAAGAGGAGTATTTCCTAATGCTATTCTTCAGTAGTACGAGATACCCTGCCGGATGCGGGAATCCGAGTTCTTTTTTCCCCACTCTCATTCAATGATAAAATAAATTCTGCTTCACTGCTATCTAAAAATGGAGAATTATAATTTCAATTCTCCGCACTTCCTTTGTCTTTACACGTAATTTGTCTTTCAATATAAAGTAGCTATACGTGATGATGAACAATGATTTACCCACTTTTCTATTTATCCCGTTAAACGGTGAAGATTTTTTGTAGCAGTGCGACTTTGATTACGATGGTTGAATGAATCTGCAAACGCGTGAGTTGCCTGCGTCTCGAATGCCGAGAAAAGATGAAGTGAAAAAAGAAAAGAAAAAAGAGGAGGAATGAAATCAAATATACGTCTAAGCAACGCGTGTACTCTAGCGTAATGCTGTGCAAACGTTCTGCTCCCCTCAGCGTGAGAAAATTGCACGAACCGGGTACGAGGACTTACGGGGATGAGTATATATCTCAAATCTTATCATCCGTCTGAAAAATTGTACGCGACATATTTCGCTCTCACATTTTGACGAGGACTACAAAATTCTGCGGTGAATGATGCGACGAGGAGAGCGAAACATGGCGGCGTTTCAGATCGGGAGAGCGAATAAGAGGGAAAGAAAGATTTCACACCAGTCACCACCGCAAAAGTTGAAAGTAGTTGGAGGGTGCGAACAGAGTTCGATAAATTGATTGCCTCTTCCTCACTTTTCTCATTCGCGAGGAGCCATGCAACGGGACTAGGTACCTGAAGAAAGTTACGCCACGATGTCGCCTAAAGGAAAAACCAAAGAAAGGATGGGATATAAAATGGTAGCCATGGGATGGTGTTTATGGGCTATTTGACGATAATGTGTGTGCGACTACCGCGCTGCACTGCAGCGCACTTTATTCAGCCCTTTTATCCCCTGCAGAATCTCAGGCAGCTGTGAGCTATAACCATCAAAAGGTCCTTCATACTTCTTATTTCTTCCTTGTTCCTCCTATTTTCAAGGTAGGAAACGAGAACTTTTCTCTCTACTTTTTGACGTTGACTAACTTATATTCTTGCACAGGCTGTCGACCAGTCGATCCATTTGGTAACTTTGGCTGTACATATCGAGTGACAAAGGTTCGCGAATTCCGGCAAGGCATAAAAGAGGAAACTGGAGAAGATAGGAGAGCGAAGCGCACGCGAGCATTGCTTGCGAAAAGAAAAAAAAAAATTCCCTCGAAGATCGAGCGTTTTATTTTCTCGTATCTATAAAAGTAAGAACTAGTCACTACACAGGGTGTGTGGTGTAAGGGTGTCCGAGGGAACAGAAATCGAATTTTCAAAATCGTATTTCGCCGCCATTTTTATCGTGAAATCTTGAGGGTTCAACACCCCATAAAACGAAGGGTATTACTCACATAGCGAAGAATAGAACTTGGGGAAACTAGATCGGAGAGGGGAATTTGCAGCTCAACATTTGACACACGTACTAGGTAGGTGCCCGATTTAATTGCGTTAGACGCAGCCCTTGGTCAACTTATGGGTCACGAGAACCGTTCGCTGTATCCACCCGGAGAGCGCGAATCCCAGTTACCCCAATTATTGGGCAAAGGATGAATCGCACGAATTATTTCGCTAATTGCATGATGGGCAATGTATTCATATTCATATAATAAATTGATTGATTGTTCTCCGAGTTTAGTTAAAAAGAAAAAATGGATTGAAAAATTTCATCTCTTACGATATAAACCCAGGATAACAGCCGTAACGAATTAAGCCAGTCGTAATAATCCCAGTATTATATTATAAGTTCGGGAATTATGTCTGGCAAAATTTGTCATTTCATGGCAATTGCAGATACTGCTTTTATTATTGGGGTAAAATGGAAGAGCGATATAATCAGTACCACAGGTTTCTTGGCTAAATCATAATTACGTTGAATATCCTTTGAGCCACCCCTCTGTCCGCGATGGAATATCCAAATTTCTTTAGACGAAATTTCGCTCTGTGTCAATCAATCGAATATAAGACGTTGCCTTCTACCGAGCAAGCTTCTGAGTCATTAACGATACCTTCGTGTCACCAGCGGGATATTAATCCACTGCGTAAACTAAACGAGCCAAAAATGAACGTTTGTCGTTGGCGACTCGATTAGATTTCAACCTTTGCAAGCGAAAGGAACAATTATTATATCTGCTAAATATATTTCAGAGGAATTAATAATGATAAGTCTAGAATTAACTCAAATGTTACTTCATTCGACATCTTTTTTTTCAATTAGGCCAGATTTCCTAATGATTCCTAACGAATTGTTATTCCTGAATTCAGAAAAGTTGTGTAACACAAAATCGTGTGTTTTTTTCCTTTTTTTTAACGTAGAAGTTTCATTATTTATCCATATCCCATAATGAGTATATAACAGCGCTTGTGTTACGCGCACAATTTTATATAACGCGATTACGATGTTTACATAATTTGCGATATTAATTGAAATTTATTCAGCAACATCTTGAGGTACCTACTTGAATTATTTTGTTCTACATTGTTAGGAGTTTTTTTTTTTTTTTTTTCAAATTCGCGTTTTATGTTAATCATTTATTTAAACCAACACGAATACGTGAGATCTGCCTTTAATAAGTGTAATCCATGTGCTAACAAGAGTCCCGCTAATGGGCATTGAGAAATATTGAGGGGTGACCCAGTATAATCCTGCTAAGAAAATTCGAATTTTGTGGTTGATCGATCACCGAAGGGCTACCGAAGGAAAGTAAGGAAGGAGTACGCCACCACGGGATTGACGACTTCGTTAATCTAACGCGGCTGATATTTTATCCCGAGTGACGAAAACGGAGACGATTCTCACGTTTAATTCCATTTTTTTTTTTTGTACTAATTCACGAAGAATTTCAACGATTTATTTTACGTGTCCCTGATTCCTCTTGTCTATATCATGCTGTATAGCACTTTTTATTGTTTCAATTTATCTTTTCTTTCATCCTTTCGAGTGAGAAATAACTTGAAATTCTTTAACATAAAAATAACGGTAGAAGGTTTGGCGAGGAGCAGGTAGGGCATGAAATTTATTTAAGTACCCGGAGATTGCAAGGACGCTTCTACCCTCCTTATATACAAGCATCGTGAAATAAGCTCTGGAATGCTTTCTATAAGAGTACGTCTAGATCTATTTGATCTCTGAATACTCGATCTTTGGTGATGAGACGATCATCACACCGTAGACTGAAATCAAAGTAAAATAATAAAGGGGGGGTCAGATATTTTATTCAAGGCGCGAATGATACGAAAGTGCGAAAAGAAATTAGGAATAAATTCGTGAGGCTTATTACTTGGGAGAAGAGAAAAAATCTTCCGAATCACCAATTTCCAGTAAAAGAACTTCTTGTTAGTTCCCCTGAGTGGACCGAAATTTCAGGTAATCACTGATGGATTCAGAAATTCGATTCTTCGCTTTCCTTAGGCCACAATATTCTGAAATGAACAATCGTCGATTTTGATTCCGAGTGTTCTAGTTTCCGTTGAACGTGCAATCTAGAGGATTAGGCCACCTCAAAGTAACTGCAATGGCTATCGGTCCGATCGTGAGTAAGGGGGTAGAAAACGGATTATATTTTTTCTTTTTCACCCTCGTCGAGATCTGATTACACAACGTCCGTCGTCGTTGTATTTACAAGCCCATAAGAGCAGCGCGTAAGGTTCGCATTTTACCCTAGATAAAGGCGTCTCAGTTGACGTTGTTCCTTCAATTACTTCGAGACGGGGCAATTGTGAGGCTAGTCGCGGTGCGTCGCGTCGGATCTGGAGTGGAAACGTAATGGCCTAACGAAATCGCGAGGATATCAGCTCTTGCGACTATAGACCGCTATATGCTCGATTTCCTCGAACTGGCTTACGACGCTGATTCTCCCTGATCTGCAGGGGATGTTTGAATTGTTTGTAAATACGAACGTTCGTTGGAGGGTACCTATGGCCATGGGAATCGGAATACATAAGTACCTATACACACACCTTGTTCCTGAATAATTATACCCAAGTTTGTCTGATCTGTAACGACTTGGATGGGATTTCTCAAAGACAACTTCCGTTAGAATGGTTGGCCTAGTTGAGGGCATTTCCTCGAAGAATGTTCAAAAATCAATTTGGGTAACTGTACAATTTTTTTTCTTTTTTTTTTTTAAGCATCGTCGAACAAAGTATGATCACGCTTGCGGTTCGTTTCGTGTCAGTATACGTAGTTGCCACCGGTTTTTTTTAGAACATAAGATTATAGTTTGAAAAATCAATCATCAAATCGCTGCAGCTATCAGTAAACTCTGCCGGGAATCAACTGTGGGTAATAATGAAAAGGGGTATCGATATTGGACGTGCGTAAAACGCGTTGAGATAATTGACGTATAAAATGGTATCAAGGAGTCGATAATCAATCAATGCCATTAAACTGAGTTCATTTTATCGAGCTCCCACTGGCGTTCCATATAACTATCTGGATTATAAATACACACAACTATTTTAAAATAAACTACACATATCCGAATAAACTCTCATCTCTTCAGAATTGCAAATGCGATCACATCATCATCATCATCATCATCATCATCTTTGAATCTGCATACGTATGAATACGTAAATCCACTCGGAAAGCCTGGTCTTGCTCCAGACCAGATGAGCTTTGGATCTTCACCGCCTCGGAATTTAATCTACGATCTCAACGCTCGTATATGTTGTGTTTGTTAATGTGTACCGACTAAATCATAGTTTAATAGGCTGGACGGAGTAGGGGAAGGGGGAAATAAGAGTGAGACGAGTATGCACGGGATGAACACCCACGCGTTGGTATATTCGCTTTGCCGAGGATTTTCCAAAGTAATTATTGCCGTGCGAGCACAAGTAAGGCGTGTGTCCAGGTGGTGCAGACGTCAGAGGGCGGATATAAAAAAAAAAGGTGGAGAGTCTTGGTGGTAGTTGAACCACCTACTGCTGTAGGCAACAACTCGATTACAAAGTTGTTGGTCCATTGCAGTGGAGAGAAGGCACCCCTTTCAAACATTGGCAACTTTACTACCCAGAGCTACGAGTACAACCACAAGGAGTGAGATTCTCGCGTGTTCATCTCAAGTTTTGGGGTAAGGGGTGGTTTCAAACGTCCCACCTCTCTTCGGTCTCCTTCGACTTTGCTCTGTTCCTCCTTACTTCGGAAGGTTCAAACCTACAGGTACGCGCCTTTGGATCGAATACACACACAGATATACCGCATACACACCTTGTTCCAAATTACTTTTAACGTCTAAAGTATGTATTATAATTACCGCGAAAATTTAGTCTGCGAATTTCTCATCGCCATACCTCTATACGTTTTTTCGCACACCTTTTCATTTTTTCTCTTTTCATTCCTCTAACGAACTCGCACTGTCCACATTAAAACATTTAGGCGGTCTATTCTACACTCTCTATAAAACTTCCATCCTTCAACCCGGCCCGCAAAAACTCACTGAGGAATTTAAACTTTTTAATTGGTATATCCTATACCTATAGTCTTGTTGGAAACCGTCGTAGCGGGGTGATCCTGGAAGAGAGGATGATTGACCCGCGGGAGAGGTAAACGTTTCGGGTTTATACAGCGATAATAACTAACGAATCATTAAAAAAAAAAAAAGGAAAAAAGTACTTTCGGAGCTTCTCTCGATCGTCTAGAGTATATCTATGAACAGCTGATGTGTGTGAGCAAATGGATGTAAACCGCGCAGAGGTCGGGAGAGATAAGCTGTGCATACAATTCATAGGCGTTGTGCACTACGTTATTATATTATGATCTGGTCTATGGTCTGCATGACTTACGGCACTTACAGAGATTATTTTTTACACTATTATATATTTTATACTTGACAAAGTATGGTACTAAGTGGAGTTTGAAGGGATATGAGCGCCTCATGCCCATGGTTATTTGGGATAGAATTTAGGTTTGTAAAATGACCCACATAAATCTCGTTTTTTTCTTCTTAACATTAGCGGGGCCCAGAGTGATTGGAATTTTCGAACGACTTTTTCGATTGTTCCTTCTCTTTTTTATTTCTTTTTTATCTCGCATGATGGATATTCACTGACGTAATTTGTCTTCTTACGGATTTTTGTACGACGCGTATCTTCCGACTGATGCAAAAGTACTTTTTCAACCTTGGCACATTCTCATCCCTATGATTTACGGAAAAATGAGAGTGGATGGGTCTCATTTAAAACGGACATATAATAGATTGAGATTTGTGAAAACTTGGAAGGCTTGACATCAGAGATGGAATGAGAAAAGCGGGGCGAGATTGCTGTAGTAGGTACTTTGACTTGTAAGCGGATTGAGGGACGCTCGTCGTACAGTGGGAAGCAAACTTTAAATTGATGGGGAATACGCGCAGTCCGTAACAAAATTGACGCCCGTACAGATTATTATACCGACGATGAGATTTCAGTTGCACCCGATAATACGACGAGCCTCATAGATATAGGCATAGCAAAGTGATTGAATTTTTTCTTCAATTTTCAGCATTTACAAGAGGAGAGAAAAACGTGAAGCTGATGAAGGAAGGAAGCCATCTTCAGAGGAAAGAATATCTATTAACTATTTTTTCTGCTCGGGTTTCAATAATATACATATACATGCAGATGATCATCGAAGAAAACGAACGATGTGCCTGAAATCTCGCTAATACAGTCTTAAAAAAATATATTTTCAAGGCCCCCTTCGTCATCGCATTTATTCTCCAGTTTATATTCGTTATCATCATTACGATACTTGCGCAAGGACGATACTCGGAACGCAATTACTGGTAAAAGTTTCACTTGCCTATTACCGATATGTCAACAAAGTAAGAAACGAAATATCCCAAGGGTGGTGGACTGAATTGAAGAGGATTGAGCGATCGAAAGGGTGAAAATTCTTTCCTTGCCCAAAATCACGGTTTCCGTGCAACAACAGTATGAGGCCGTTAGGACCACCACAGATCACTGTCTACGAAAGAATATTTCAGTTCCAAAAAAATAAACGGCGGATTCAGGGGATCAATTAAACTAGGACGCAAGAAAATTAAGTAGGACGTTTTATTCGACTTTAAATGCACTCAGGTATACAGATAATGAGAAAAAAATTAATAAATGAATAAACAAACGATTACGGAATTCTCAATTTTGATCGGTGCCCGCATCCTCCGTAGGACTGCTTGGAGAACAAGAATAGGAAATGAAGTCGTTCGTGATGGATCAGCTCCTCGTCGATCAAAATGACACGTACTCGACGAGACTACTGGGAGAGACGCGAGTTCGACACGCTCTTCATCGTTTCTATCGTGAAATGCTGGCAACTTCTTTGCCATCGCCAACCTCTTTTAACTTGACCTCTATGAGCGAGGAGAGGTCAGATGAATGAACAAAATCTATATATAATAAAATCAATATATCTGCAGGAATGGGAAAGATACAATTGTCATAAAAATTTCAGATCGGACGCAGCCAATGAAACATTGTCGAGTGAAGAGGTGGACGATGGTACTCAAAAATTGTATCTCTACGGAACACCACCTCTGATATTTTTCTGCGTAATATCTGTGGTGATAAACGTAGAGATATTAGTAAGCGTCTACTGGATTCGGAGGCCGCTGAGCCCGACGCTTCACATCAGCTTGAGTCTTGCCGGGGCTGACGCATTTTCAAGTATTGCCTTGGGTGTTGGTCTCGTGATGAACAGCTTCGTACCCTTTGGCTTGGGGCTCACACTCAACGGTGAGTAAACGATCAATCTTGACACCACCCCCTTAAGACTAGAAACGTTTAACAAGAGCCGCGGGCGAAGTAATCGCCATCCGCTTTAAGTTGGCATAAAAGGTTCAGCGAATCTCAAAGACAACTTCCAGAGCAATCCCTCTTCCTGCTAATTCGCGAGTACTTTAAATTTTTTGAAGAACAAAAATTTTTTAAAATATCTTTTAGGTGTGGATTGTTTCCTATTGGGACTCGAAGCTGTGCGACTCGGGGCTATAATCATAACCGTGGCGCATCTTATGGCTTTGGCAGCGAATCACTATCTTGGAATTTTAAAACCCTTGCACTATCTTTCGATTATGACGCACAGGTAGGCGATTTTTATTTTTATATACAGGTATAGATTGTTTTTCAAGTCTGAATTTTCATTCAAACTCGTATAACCGTCAGGTACACTACGTTACTGGTGATATTGCTGTGGATCCTTCCGCTTTCCCTGTTCCTGATTTATTTCGGGCTTGTCGAGAACCAGGGTTTTCAGTCGGAGATGTGCGAGATAAATACGTGAGGGTTTTGAACACTTTTTCATCTCTCAGGATTCTGAAGTGACGTTGTTAATTTTTATTTCAGGTTTCTCTTCCACAAGAACTTCCGATTCATGTTCAGCAGTCTATTTTTTGCCCCCTTTCTGGTCATGGTTTGCATCTACACTCACATATTCTGTATCGTCAAAAGACACCAGGCTTCCAGACTCAGATTTAGCAGAGCCGGATCACTTCATCGAGGTTCTAAAAACCTCGGGCAAAATTCCTCCCAGCAGATGGCCAGAAACGTCAAAGCCATCCACACGACTCTATATATCCTCGGTGAGCGGCGTACAAGATATTAATTTTCATTTTTTTCCCCCTGTATCGAGCAGGTTCGTCGACGAACTTTTGAAATTGTTTTATCTTTTTTCTTCAGGAAGCTACGTAGTCGGCTGGATGCCAGGCACCATAATGTACACTCTAATTTGCGAAGACTGTCTTCTAAAGTTTGACTGGGTCACGGGAAGCGGAAGGTTCTTTCTCTTCAACGCAATCAATTTTCTAATTATTCTCAAGACACTAGTTAACCCGATAATATACGCCGCCAGGATGCACGAGATCAAGGTAACGAAATTACTTTTCGTAATTCTCACGTGAGAAAACCTATAATGTTTGCATTTGAACAATCATTCACGGTATTCCACAGGTGGCGAAAAGGCGAATGCACGCGTCTCTTTGCAGGTGTTTTAATCCTACAAGAGGTGATGGTATGGCTATCGGCCTCCACTGTAGCAGCGAGGGAAATCAGAGCAACAGAGCGTCGCTTTCTAGGACGGCTGTTTGTCGATTGGCAAGTAATGTGAGCATTCGAAACCCCGGGGGTAGCAATAGGTCATTTACAAGAACTAACACCGTGCTCTAAGGACGGCGGGAGCCGGTTGTCCAAACAGCCAATTCGGGTCGTTGGACAGACGAGGCTCTGGAAATGAAAAGATTCGACGTCTGACAGATAAGAGGAGGATAAAAAATAACGAGGTAAACCTGGAAAAACATTTAATAATAAAATGCGAACTCCTATTCTCTGCTAGAAAATTCGAGAGCATATAGCTTTTAACTTTGGGAAGTGTGCTGCTGCATAGAAATTCAACAAATTCAACAGGTGACTTGTAACGCGGCCAGATCGAAGTTACGTGAACATGTTAAACAAATTTTAAATATACTTAAGGGACTGCATAATTTCACGGATGATTAATGAACAACGGGATTTTTTTTGCGTTCCACCTATAAGTAGCCGATGCTCTATGATTCGAATGCTAGACAAAATCTGGTTATGCTTATACCACCTTTTCAAATAAGAAATAATAATAATAATAGAATGATTATTAACAATAGTTTTAAAAAATCATAAATATGTAGTAATAAGAATTATAGCATAAGTACATCTTGTAAGTAATTATTATGTTATGAACCTATCTATACCGATAATTCAACGTGTATTAGTATATATATGATAATGTAAATTGAGATTTCGCTCTGATATATAACACTAATGTAAGTATAGATATATACATTGCTGGATGTCTAACTATACATTTCATGCCACACGTGGAAGTTGAACACGTATATAATTTAGATATATACATGTTCTGCATTTGATTGAAAAAAAATTATAGTAATAATCACACATGGCACTGTTATCGATACAGATCATCGTCTAAAGCACCAATGATATATAAACTTTCTTAGCTGGTTGAATTATGTGTGTTAGCAATTCCATTTTTTGAGATTAAGATGATGAGAAAAAGTCGCGACGTTTTCAAAGTTTTCCAAATTACATTTTTTAAAAGAAGCGCGACTAGCGCTCGACGTCCCGCGAATGAATTTTTTTAAACACAACGCTTTGTTACGGCCGATTCGTGCTCGCAGTTGTTACAGAAGGTTTCGGAATTTTTTAGTTGCTACATAAAATCTTAGTATGTTGAGACTTTTGATTCTCTTACCTTCCGTCCACGGCGTCGATGGTCTCAGCAAGAATTCCAAGCTCCTTGAAACACCGATCCATTCTAACCCGGCGCTCTGGTCTTCTTAGGAGATTTATCATGAAGATTTTATCCATACCCATAGTATCCTTTTCTGGGTAGGTCACAAGGTGTGCCAGACGTTCGGACAGTGGCAGCGGTTCTTGATTAGCTGATTAACGATCGCGTATATTCATCCACTCAATATTTTATTTTTCATATTTATTCTCCGTGTAAGTGAACTCACCCAGTATTTCTAATTTCAAATTCGTCAGCTGTTGAGCATCCTGGATAATCCCATTTTGATTTTCCAATGGGACCATGACAAAACCGTAAACTTGATCATTGCAAACGTAAAGTGGGACACCTAAAATTTGATATCGACATTCTCCTCAATGAAAAATTGTCAAAGAATAATTCTGCTTTTTCCCAGATTTACTATTCACGTATTAAGAAATTAAAATTTTTTTCGTCTAAATCTTTCCCCCTTTATTCCTTCTCCGTTAGTTTGATAAAGTAGATCAAGAAGACTCACCGGAAGCGTTGGCGCCGACAGCGAACGTTATGATGTCGTCTTTCGGTCCGTCATATCTTTGCGGACCAAGTTTATCAGCTTTAAAAGTTAGGAAATCGCTTTCGCTTCTTTTTAGATTGATAAGAACAGCGCTGTGAACCATAGGAACGCGGATGCATCCCAGTTCTTCTCTATTCAATATCGGCTTGTATCTATCTGTTCTCATGTAATAATAATCCTCAGTCATTCCAGCCCAAAAATTACTGTACATCCCATCAGACTTCAAAAGTGGAGCAACTACAGTCTCTCCTTTTTTTACCAACTCTTCGAGGGTTTTTGGATTAGTTAAAAATGCGTCGGCATCGATCATCTAAAATATTTAGAAGATATCTAATAATGAGATATGGAAAAAAAGATGGTCACAATATTCGCCGGAGATTTCATAGGGACTTACGAGAAGAAAATCTGCCCATACTTCCCGCGCATACTCTAGGGCTTGTTCCCTCAAATTGATGACGTGATTAAATCTTTCAGGTGTCCAATCGGCGATTCCTTTCTCCCCTTCAAACCCTTTAGAGCTTTTATCGTACTCGAAGCTAACCCTGTGGTATCTCTCTTTTCCATTCTTAGAATCTAACCAGGTTTTTAATACATCTATCGTGTTATCTACGTTATTATCGCTACGAATCCTAAAGCAAGAAAAAATATCCATTTTCAAAGTGTATTCGAAGAACTTGATTCAATAATGGGGCAATTAATCATCATTTATTTTAAACAATTTCTATTTCTTCAAATAGATATAGTAAATAATATTTCATTAAATGCGGTTGAAAGTTTAATTCGCGTTTGGCTGGGTTGGATGTTTCGAATTTCTTGCCGCGTTGGCCCTTAGCGCTTTGAATCGACAGGTGAATGAAGGTGCGCGCGCAGTCGTAGTAATCGCACGTGTTCGATAGGGAGTAACGTAGTACGTGATTCAATAGTCGAACGATCGTCGTTCATTCATCATTGACAGTTGATTACCGTGAAAAAAATGCCTGGATTGTCGGCATTCATTTATGTCATTCGCCCGGCTAACGGCATTGATCAAAGCCGGCGTTCAGTGCTTAGTAAGTTACAGAAGTGCGGTATAAAAACTTTAGCCTCTGCTTTTTCTTTAACCGAAGCTTAAGTACGTGAGTCTATTGCGAGTGCATTTTGCAGTTGTGAGGCGGATGAAAATTACATAGTGTACATTGTAGAACTCATGACGCGTTACCCGAAACTCTTGGCAAAGTTTAGTTCAAACGGGATATTGAGTGAGGTTATGAAGCTGTGGACGGAGGACACGGTATAAGTGAGTACTTTCAAAATTACTTACCACAGCGATATTCTATCCTTTGGATAATCTAGGTTTTCCAGTAAGGTTAAAAAATATGGCAAAGTGTGGGCTTTGTTTCGTGCCATAGTCGCGATGACAATAGTAGGATTTTTATCGCAATATACAGAAACGCAGGCCCATAGCGCGGTAAACACAACTAGTAGGGTCTTTTTACAATTCATTTCTAAACGCCACGTATAATCGCCGAAAAGGGACAAATCGTGACTCCCAGCCAGTGGAGAACGTCACTCCGTTATCAACAACCCCACAATCTCTCTCCTAAAGGAGAGTCGGACACAAAAACTATATGGGATTGTTGCGTTGTGATTAGACAAACAGATGCAGTTGTCGCCGCCGGTCGCTGACCGTCCGACATGCGAGAATAATCGAGAGATTCGACTTTGGCGCGGATTTATGTGGAATTCGATTTAATTTTGTTCCAAAAATATGCATCGCCTATTTTTCCTCAGATCACATCCAATAGAACGCAATAATCAAGACGATAGCAAATTTAAATATTTTACTAATAGATATTACAAAAATAACAACAATCTATCATGATACTTTTGGTTTTTTATCCATTGTCTAACATGTTTAACGAGCTCTTGGATTTGTTGAGTCCGCTCTTGTTTGCGACGTTTCTTCTTCTACTTTAGACTTCTTTTTGGGAGCATAACTTAAGCTGGCCTTGTCGAAATCCATCATCATGATACCTAAGTCTCCACTGTATCGATTCTTAGTCACCTGAAAATATAAAAGGCATATTACACTCGAACAGTTGAAAAACCCATTCTTGTCACTTTTTTTTTAATACCTGTAAGTATTTTTTGCCTCTCACACTGGTTAGCCTTTTATCTTGAATTATAAGAATATTATCTGCTTCTTGACTGGCTTTTGCTCCACCAAAAATTGAGGATGTCGTTAAATCTTCTGAGTCTCTTTCTTTCCGCGGATGAATCACAAGAGTCACATGGCAATTAAATTTTGTGGCAAATGTTCGGAAGGATGCGATAACAGCGTCCTGTTTCCAAAACCTGTCCATGTGCTTCTGTTCATCTGACATTCCCATCATAAACTGAACGTTGTCAATTATCACATGAGCGATGTCATGGACGTATGTTGCGTGTTCGACGGCCTAAAATATGAAAGAACTTAATGTTTTTCTTATTTTATTACTTTCTGTAATGAAAGCGACTTAAAAGGATCATCTACTCATTACTAACCTCCATGACAACCTTGACATTTTGCTGTCCATGGAAAGTCATGAAATATATTGGTAGCTTCTCAAATGCATCTGCATGCAAATCGAAACTATCTAAGTTTATATCCAAAGGAATACCAGCCATCTGCTGTAGCATCGTCCTAGCAAGCCTTGCATTTCTGATCTCAAAGCTTCCCCAAAGTGTGTTTACCCCTTGCATTGCAAGATCGAGCGAATATTCACTCATAAAGGTTGTCTTCCCACTTCCTGTAATGCATATAGCGAAATAATTTAATAAAAAATTAACTTCAGATTTGAAAGATTACAGCACGCATTTTTCACCTGTGGGCCCAGTCAGGATTGTTAATTCTCCTTTCCTGTGTCCTTTCAAAGTTTTATTCAGAGCTGGAAATTTCTTCCACTTGATACCCTGAACACGATCAATATTCTGTAAATCACTCAGAACATCTTGCCTTAGACTCTGAAATGTAGTGATGCTTTTGTGCCATATAGGTTGAGCGTTTTGTAGTATAGTCTTGAGATCATATCCAAGATGGACTGCGGTTCTAGGGTTTGGCTGATTTCCAGTTGGTCTAACAAAGAAGCATCTCTGCTCATCTAGCTTTTTTGCAAAGTTTCTAGCCGTGTCCCAGCTCGTTTCATCGTTCCCAAACCATAATATCAGTTTTTTGTAAGATTCTAAATAAGGCAAAACCTGCTGAGGCAAATTTTTCAATTCGTGAGGAAGACAAATGGCATGTGCACTTGCTTTTTGGGAAACCAAGGCTATCAAGTCCTGAATACTTGGGACTACTACTGCCGTATGTGCAGCCTCAGTTCTCGCACCCTTTTGCTTGTAGATAATTAAGCCTCCAGCTTTAGAAGTTGGAGTCGTTGTTTCTGATGCGTCTGTTAGCGACTTATAACCAGCTATATTGCCGCTTGAATCCACCAGAGGAAAATGTAATGTCTTTGCCACAGGATCATAAACACCGTTCAAAGTGGAGAGAGTAGCTTGAGGCACTTGCTGAGAAAGATGACCATTTTTTAATATATTTTTCCAAACAAATGAAAATGTTAGAAGTCACAATAATGAGTTCTTTCCCTCACCGGAATGGCTAAATGATCAATCATATCTTGATAATTTTTTTCCCTGAGAGCTGAAACTAGAGTAAAGTGGCTCGTAAGTTTCTCCCATCTATTTTTGAAGTCTTCTTTGACAGGCATAGTTTCTTTTAGAGCAGCAAGCTCCTTCATCATCTTTCCAGTCTTCTTGGGTGTCAAAAATTTCTCTAAGAGATTCCACGGTCCGGCATGTTGACAGTTATCACAGATAAAGAATCCTGCAATTTTTCGGAATTTAATTTATGTTTATTTTTCCTTCCAAACTTCCTCCTTGATCTACCTGTTGTTTTATTGATGAAAACTCTTGGTTTATCTTTTCGTTTTGTGTCAGCGCAAACTGGGCAGTCTATGGTGAGGCAGGCATGACCATCTATATAACTAACGCCCAGAGCCTTGATAGATTTTTTTACTTGAGGGAGAGCTACTCCGTTCTCATCGTCTGTACTTGCCCAGCAGTAGTGATGAGTAGAAGAAACTATACTCCTGACCCGAGATTCTCTATTCCGATTTAACAATCTTTCCAATCTAACCAAGGTCCTCAACAACATATTATACTTACATAAACTGCTTACATTTATAATTGTTTTCCAAATCTCTGTTTTAACACACACTCAACGAAATACGTTGAATGGTGAATGATATGCTGCTGTCATATTAATAATCTACTCAATGTCATGTGTTTTTGATATCCTAAAGTTTTTATCCCGGCATAACCTCATGATCCGCCGTATCGTAAATTTCTATTGGAAATTGTTATTGTCATAAAAAAAATCTGTGTCTAAACGATTGAGAGAACCCCCCGTATCGTATCATCAAAGAATAATTACACTTTCAGTCAATATTTGTCAAAAAAACTATTGCAACACCTTACGAAATTTCGGAGTCTTTAACGAATTCAATACATGAACAATGCACCGAACACCGGACACGTGATATCGGAATCGTGAACCTAACATACCCGTAACTTCAAATCGACGTCAATTCGATATTCGATTCTCCAGAAGCTGCGCGTGGTGTAGTGTAGGTGCACTACGTAATTTCGTGAGATAATTTTGCTTCTTTGACGACGACGTTCCATCATCAATGGGATGTGTGCTTAAAGGTAAGCTTCCTTGTTCTTGGGAAAGTTTAGGTCCATTGAATGAACAACTTGACCATCTCAAAATGCCCAGAAATTTATAATTCATCAGCTAATCTCAGGAACGCTGTCGAGGTCGATGTGGGCATAACCTTAGATTCTCTGGTATTACTTTTACCATTTGACATACAAAAAACTGTCATTGCCATGATAACCCCTGAATATTTTGGTCATGACTAGATTGAAATAGTGAGAAACAGTAAGATAGCTCCACTCATAATTCGCCATTATTCATTTCGATATTGTTACATAACATCTGTGAATTATTCGGTCAAATTTGGGAGCTTTCTCCCTTAGAACTTATTTTGCCACAAGGAGGGATGTGAGAATTGAATGGGATTTTTCAGATTGATGGCTGCACCCCGTAAACTTTCCATTGGAAAAATTATCAGTCGGTACGCAGTATCCGTGATTTTCCCTACAATTGCTGCATCATCGATATACTTGGACTGGAGTCATACGCAAAAGTGGAAATTGGCACAGAAAGAAAAGCAATCAGAATCTAACTAAAGGTTTAAACGGGTGATATAGAAAAGAAAAAATAATGGGCATACTGGGATTTACTCGTGGGCATCTTTGGGCTGGATTTCCTGTTGCTGGATATATTCTTGGCAGTTGGTTTGACCGTCAAGAAACTTTGAGGATGACACGATACAGAGATAAATCTGCACTTTATGGCAGGACCCTTGCACCAGGGGAGCCACCCTCGTGGCCATGATTTGATACCTTTGAATGAGAATGTTGATTACAGTAGAAGAATAATTTATTGCAATAAAGGCCAGACGAAAAGTAATTAAACTCAAACTGAGGTGTGCCCTAATTTTTTTTTGACAGTACAGTGGTTTTACTTAAAATTCTGCAAATTTTATTATTTGATGAACAAGTTTGTCAAAAATACTTAATACTCTAATTCGGAGTACCTTAGAATATATTCGTTTAGATCTACTAATTATTTGTACTTGATATCTTATTTATTTTAATTATTTTTTTATGATTTTTTTTTTGCAATGCCCACTAGAGATTTTCAACTCATAAATCTCCCCACAGTTCCTACTATCTAAAAATCGTGAATTTCTTCCCCTTGTCGTTCTTAGTAGTTTGACATTTTTCGCTGATAATTTTATGTTTTCTTGGATTCTCTGAGTTCTCTTTATCGTCCTCGTAGTCCCTGCAGTTGACCATCCTCTTGGTAGCTAGATTATAGGCTAGTCTTTTTTTTCGAAGCCAATCGCTTGCCTCTTCATTCCAAAAACTCGTTCTCTCTTTTTTGGGCCTCGAATGATCCTTGACATTGTGATTGATAATTTCCGCACACTCTACATTCAATAATTCCGGTTTTTGAATAGCAAGATTCGTGTTGGTCTTTGTCCCTCCTTTGTGGGCCTTATCGATTGATCCATAATCGAGAAATCGTGTTTCCTGGCTTTGGGTAACGGCAGTAATGTTTTCGCTGATCTTTCGTAGCACTCTTTCACCCTCTAGTTCTCTGGCAAGGTCAAGGTCCAAGCTACAAGGTCGGTTTTTTGATCCCCGTTCGCTTGCGGATCTTGAAAAGCCTCGGGGCTTACGAACCAGACGTGGGTCAAACTTTTTCGAAGTAACTGCAAAAGAAGAATCGCCAATATCAGCTGATAACGTGGAATCTAAATCGTCGTAGGAGACTCTAGGCTTTGCTCGGCACCTCCAACTACTATACGCGCTCCATTTCGATCTTTGAAAATTCGATTGTGATCCTGACGCGTTATTAGATTTTTTTAAAGAATTATGAGCCCGTGATTCCGAAGTCGGAATACTTTTGGGGTTTTGCAGGGTCTTCGAATTATCTCCATTTAAATCTGCAGAAATCCGGCCTGTTTCTTTTGTATCCTTATTGTCGCCCTTGGAAATTTCTGACCTCGTAGAATTAGTATTGGATCCTTTTGACCTCGACGATCGATTGGATGTTCTTGATCCGGTGCTCGTTTCGCGAAATTCCGCGTCCACTTTGAGATCATTTTGATCAATGATTTTGCGTCCTTCAGGATACGGTGGCGGTGAAGGTCTCTGTGAAAGAAAATCTGGGAATATGTGCAGATTCTCATTTTCGAGGTTTAGAGAGTTCCTTTCGCACCTTTTCAAGTACTCTTCAGCACGGTGAATTTTTTCCTTCACAAGTCTTTCCAGAATCCTAAGCTCTTTTTCTTTCTTCAGCAAAAGCCGCTCCCGTTCCTGAAGAATGACTTCCTTGTCTCTTATCAGCGATACTCGCTGCTGTAGATATTCAAGCCTCTGCATCCAGTTCTCCTTGAAGATATCCCCGCTGATTTGATTCGGACTCAGCGCTGTTACCGTGCAGCCGTTTTTATTCCCATGGTGGCAAAGATCCTCGCAGCTTCCGTAGAAAGCTTCGCAACTTTCTTTTATCGATTTCAAATTCGAAGGGTGCCTCGGGGATGGTAAAAAATCGAAGGATTGGGATCGTTCGATGTTCACGCACGGTTTTTTCTCCTTAAAATTCACGGTACTGTTATCATAATTAAAACGAATTAGCTGACGAACGTCCGTATCTTCTTTCTCCTCGGCCCCTTTAAAATTTTCCACAGATCTGTCTAACGTTTCCGTCGTTTTCTCTTCTGTGGGATGGCGAAAAGATACCTCGGGCTCTTCGATTTTTTCCCGCGAATTTATTTCCCGCAAAGCAAATTCCGGAGTGTTTAAAACGAGCCCAGAAGAAGCGGCTGATAATCGCGGGAATTCCGGGTACATGGTAACTTCGCGTTGCTGTTGTTGTTCCATCTCCAATTTAATTTTATTCGCTATCTCAACATCGTCAGTTTCATACACTTCGCTAGTATTGCTGCATGGAAACACAACCCTTTCCTCTTTATCCACGTCGGAATGAGATTCCAAATCCAGTTCTTCGCTCGATCGATATATATTGTTGCGTTTTGGTATTATAAATGTTTCAACGCGGTAAATTCTCCGCTCTCCTGTAGCTACCTCACCCTGAACGAACACCGTGTTATTCCGAACGTCGTCCTGCATTCCTTACTCTCCAAATTTCACCACAACAAGAACAATTATTTTTATTACATTAATTAAATTAATCATCTACACAGTACACTTGCACGATTACGTACAAAATTCCTTTTGGCCTTGGATCTGAGTCGCGGCTACACAGTTCCATTGTTTAATCCCGACGCCAGATTCCGTCAGCATTCCAACTTCCCCACCCCCGCCATTGCCTTCACCTTCACTCTCTTCGTCGACGTTGTTTGGTTCTACGTTGAACTAAAACTATACCGCAGACGCAGGTACATTCACGATGTATAATCGCAAAATTTCGTCGTTCGCTGCACAGTGCTGAATACTTAAAGTCAGTTGCGTTTTATACTGGACAACGAAATAAACATGATAATAATGATTTAAATCTACCGAGACATTATTTATTCTTCGGTATATTGTACACCTTCATCAGTGCACCTCCTGCACTATGCTGCAGTGCAGTGAGCAAGACCAAACCAAAATGCTTCTTCGCATTTAAACTAATGGAGGGGATAGAATTCAGGCAGGACCCCCGTTGGGTCGGTTTCAAATGGATACGATCCTATAACGGTCGGCTTATACCCAAAAGGACCTGCTGCTTTTGTATGTACCTGCTTGTAGATATGCCTATAAGTATAAGTAGTGAAGGCCCGGAAAAGAACGGCTGAGATGCACGTGTCTCAGACTTGAAAGGTTGACTTTTTTTTACTTTTTATTTTTTCTCATCATTCAGCCGTTACTTCATATTTTTTCATCAGATTGCCCCGCTTTGAAGGATCAGGTATGGAAATAATACGGGGTATGCGTTAAAGTGGAGATCGATCAATACTGCATAATCTAAGAATCTCTGTACCACTGGTTTTAATATAATAAATAACAAATTTTTGAGTATTAAAATGCTCGTATCTAAGCTACATGCAAAATGCAATGCACCCTGTATAGTATACAAATATACGTTCTTCCTGAATGAAAATATACGTAGAATCTAGCTTTCAGTTAGCTGAATTTCTGTTGGAAGAAAATGAAAAATAAATTCAGTTCTTATTTTTATAACAGTTTAATAATTCAATAACAATATTTACAATATTCAAGCTGTAATTTGCTTATAACATAAGTCGGTCCATAGTAATTAAAATTCAGCGCTGCTCGATAGAGTACATCGATGTGTGGTGATCAAATATCGATATTCGCGAGATTAGGGGTCGTGTTTGCGCCGACGCGTAGTGCGTGGAGCCGCGGCCATTTTGGGCAGTTGCTTCGCTCTCGCGTCGCCATTGCTGTGTAGCTTGTTCGCTAGGGAGTTGGTTTCGGGACTAGGCTAAGGGACTAGGCGACGTCGTTTCTCGTGGGTTGTTTGTGTGCTTGGTCAGGCTTGGTCTATAACCAGGAGTTTTTAGTTATTTCGTTTTACGGTTTTGGGTATTTTGGGATCCGGGTGATTTCGAATTTGCCCCGACCATGAATAATGATGAAAAAACGTTGAGCCAAGTAAAAGATGAGTTTCTTGCCGTGCATTTGAACAGCGCTCCCCAGTTGACTCCTACGGGGAAAATTAGCTACGCCAAGACTCGTGTTTACACACAACGGTACAGAACCGCATGGGAACAGATGCCTGATTTCAAAGGTAAATTATCACCATCCCTCCCTCCCTTACCCTGCGCCATTGAACACCTACCTCTAGTTACATATTATTCTCACATTTATCACTCTGCATACGTATAGTTTCAACATTCAAATGCTTCCGCCTTATATCCAACTTTATTCACAAGCCAAACATGCGATCAATCATCATTTGAGGCAAAACCACCACAATTTCCACCAAGAGCAGCTTCCCCTCCCCTCTCCCCTTGGTATAAGAATTGTTTCCAGTTATTTGTACTCGCCTAGCTATATCAGTATAATTTGTCACCCGATACAGAGATAATGTGGAGTCCCTTTACTCTTTTGCAGGATGGTTAACTTCTGTACCAGATCAACCAACCCGTGCATTCTGCACTTACTGCAGGAAGAATCTGCATGCCCATCGCTTGTCCTTGCTGAAACATACATGCACTATGAAGCACCAGAGGTGTGCTCTTATGCAGCAGAATAATGCTCTTACGCAGCAAAATAATGTTGTAGCAGTTGCTACTGAAGAAAAAGATCCAATTGCCATTGAGATACCGGATGACCCAGATGAAATGGAAGAGGTATACATGCTGATACACTTTTCTTGGCATTTCTTGATGCTCTTGTACAAAAATGAACTAAGTGTTAAAAATTAGACAGCTGAGAGCTTCAAGCTGGAGCAGTCGGATGGCGAAGATGACGATGAAGAGATCGAGTATGTTGTTGAACGGCTTGATGATGAGAACATGGATGAGGAACAATGCAAGGATGCAGAGGATTTGGAATATGTCGAAGCCGAAGAAGAGGAGCACATACCAGTTGCTAAGAAGATTAAAATCGAAAAGAATGTAAGTAACATGCTGTGATAAGTTCAAAAACTAACTGTATGTTTAGGGAGTGGAAATGATGGCTCTATATTTATTTTTTGTCATCCAGGAAATGAATGATCGTCAAGATGCCCTTGCTGAAGCGATGGCGCATGTGCATGGTGAGTATCTCGACGAAAATGGTGACCCTGTGAATGTCGAGTTAGAGATGGTCGTAGAATCTGTCGACTCTCAGCCTGGACAGATCCGGGTGGTTTCTATGCAATCTGGAGCGGAAACTGAGGAGGATCAAGCAGCAGCTATTGATTCCCTTGAGCATGACGAAAATTCTGGTGACTACATCCAGGAACAAGACAGAGAGAACGAGGATAGTCATCGGGACACCATGGGAAATACGTCCAGTTGCAAATCTTCCATGGTGAGCATCTTCCTGGACTAAATCTAAAGATTCTGAATGGCAGTTGCTTTTAGATTTTATAAGTAATTTTTTTTCTCAATAGCATGGTGCAGAGTCCAGTGAAGGAGCTAGTGATACTGAAGAACCTGAGCATGTTGAGGTGCATCGAGTTAATGTGCCAACTCCAGCTCGTAGAGACTATCTGATTAAACCATCAATGGCCCGAACGGTGTCTGTGGGGACCAGCAGCAATAATGGAACTGCATCCATGGGGACGAAAAAGACGATAACATTGACTTCTGGTGGTAAGATTGTAAGCCTAGATACTTCTGCAATGACAGGTTATGCGGAAGGCCCTCGCTATGTTTTGAACATCGCCAAAGGACAAGCTTCAGCGGTCGTCCCAGACAGTGAGAAAGATGATCAGAGTTCAGAGGTTCAGGGACAAACTAAGACTAGACAGCAGCAGCAGCAGCAAGCTGCTACAGTTGCAGTGACCTATTCTGCTGCAAGTACCAGCCAACCTAGCACCCGGAAGGTATGTAAAATCTTATCAATGTAATTATTGTTTTGCTTGACTTTTCTTATGCTTGGTTGTTATGAAGCATCTTCGTTAATCAGACCTAACCTTTGAACTGTATCTCATGAGATAGCAAGACTAGATGTGGCCTATGACCAAGCTCTGATAATTCTTGTACTCAAAGTTATAATATTATAGAAAAATATCTGGCGTGTGTCGAAACGTATGTGTAGTACAGATGAGATATTCTCAGTCTTAGTTCGTCAGTCTTTCAAACCACTTGTTAGTCAGAGATCTTGTAACATTAAACCATGAGTGGTGAACAAATACCCACGACGGAAGCAGTCCTCGAACAGGTTGTACTTTCAAATTAGAATTGCTGAGTTCAGCTTCTTCTGTGCTTAAGGAGTTATAAAATTACTCTGTCAACTTTCATTGGTCGTTTGTTTCATTGGTGATGAGAATTTATGTATGCTAATGGTTTCAGCATATCATTTCAAAGTCTGTTAAAACGGTGGTGGCTAAGAAGCCATATATATCAACTCACGTACTGGATACCAGTAAGGGTCTTCCTGTCGGCGGGCTTCAAATCAGTCTCTACAAACTTATGGATGGACGATGGACATTCCTGAATGAAAGGTGAGGACTATGGATTATTTGCGATGGAGATGAATATCGTGCCAAAAGACTTCCTGACCTACAATTGACTCAAGATTTTTTTTCTCATCAACAAATACTTTATTTGCTTTCATGGGACATCAGCACCTCTACAGCAGACGGTCGGTGTGCAGACTTATTGGATACCGCCAAGTACAGGTTTACTGCAGGACGTTACAAGCTCCATTATGATGTGGACAAGTACTTCACGTTAAGGAGAATCGAGACAATGTATCCCTTCATCGAGATCATATTTGATGTTAAAAACCCCACAGAGCATTACCATCTTCCCGTACTGCTGAGTCCCTTTGGTTACACAACTTACCGAGGATCCTAATACGGATCAGGTTCGTTGTTCCTTATTATCATTACTTTCATTATTTTATTCCCTGAAAATATTATTTTTGTGTACATATGTACAAAAACATGAACGTCTGCTCTTGAATACTGTGTATGATGAAATCACGCTTTCAATTCATCACCACATCCAGTGTTGATGAATGATGTCTAATTTTTAACTTATGGGGTTTGTCGGGCGGTTTCTAACTTTTATTTCTACCGCGTTGTAAATATACTTATTTTGATTACACATCGTCATTTCGTTATCTGCGTAACTTTGATCATCGATAGTTTCATAGTAATTTGTATTCGAAACGTAAGAAGTAGACGTTTCAAGAAGAAAAAGGAGGAGAAGATGAGGCAATTCTGGAAGTGATATGATCGGAGGAATTGAAAGTCAGCGGATGAAAATTAAGTAAGTAAACAGCTGATTTATATTAAAATGATTTTTTATCGCGAATTGGACATGGACGGCTTATGCTAAGTTAAATCGACCTGCTTTGTACTTTCAATGGATGTTGGTAAGTCGCGTTAACGGCTAGAGCTGATAGAGGAGATTTGCCTATTCGTAGCCGGTAGGTACTCGTTGTTAACCTTCGCCGGCTTCGAAGTCGATGTCGGAGGCGGCAAATATCCTCTCCCCGAGTCGCCAGACTGCGACCTCAACTTTCCCTTGTCCCCAACCGACCCCGGTAACCCGGGAAGCGTAAATGTTGGCTTCCATCGTCCTGGGTCCGTTCCGAAGGTGAAACTCGATCTCGCCCCGTTCTCATCAGCCGTGTATCTGCGTGTCGTGATCACGGTATTTTAATTTTTATTCGTATGTAAAAATGAAATGATAGAACTTACCGAACATCTATTGCTAAACCTTCGGGACTTTTATAGGAAAACCTTCCCTGGACCACGGTGATGATTTCGTCACCCACCCTCTTCTGCTTCCCTATTTCCTCTCGCTGCACCCCATCTTCTGTTTCAAAACTAAAGGAATATTCCCCGTCCCCGATGTTGGGATGGTTTGTTTGACGCAAAATTGCAGGGTAAGTTTTTGCACCATTATTATGCGGTGGATCTAGTATAAGACCCCCAGATTCTGTGGCGAATAGAGGTGGTTGTAAGTCCGGTAATAGTTTGTCGCCGCAACAGAACCGCGTCCTCGTGGTTAGGCAAAATACCAGAAGTGCCAAGCGACTCCACCGCGATGACGAGACCTTGGGTATGAATTAAGTAAAATTTTAAAACTTATGAAATTCCTCACCAAATGACCTCGTTTTATCTACATTGGAAACTCCTACACCTCAACTAGCCCCCGGGCAAGTAGGGGCGATTGATTCTATGTTTTAAGAAACTGTTAGCGTCTATTGGAACATACAACCTTCAGACATCCGTCGTTCCATGTTTTTGAAATCAGGAATATTTAGATAATTTTTGTACGTTTCCATACGCGATTTCCAAAAAATATCTGTACGCTTTACTCTCGGGTTTTCCAATTCTCTAGATTTTATTTCAGTCATGTAGTCCGTAGAGTTTTCTATGAACTTTCTGTGGTGAATACCTGTCACTTCGACGATAAAGCTTGCACAATATCTCGGCTATTAGGAGACCTGTTACATGTACACGTACTCCATCCACTCAATAAAGTAGAGAGAATAGACTTCTTGAATGTGAGTGACGATAGCGAGTATTGAATTAACTCCCAACCATCGAATCATCGACCGTCTCCTTATAAATATTACCAATTGCGATATACATATAAGAAAACGAAAGGACTTTGCCATCGGTTATATTACCGTGTATGATCACATCCAAATATACATATGAACTAGCATTTGTAACTATTCTAGTGTGCAATTTGCGTAATGAGAAACAAATCTTGTACCACTTTGGGATAATATTTTCTTACTGTCACTTATTCGTCTTCTTTAATTTATACGTTTGGAATGAGCAGCAACGATAATTAGACACGTGTCCTGTTGAGTATAATTACGTGACTAGAAATCTTAGCAAGAAGAAAAAAATCTACTGCAGCCCATCTTTCTCTAACTTTCGCCCCAATAATTATTCGCTGAAATTATTTTTTTTTATTTTGAATTTTTTTCAAGCATCCGAATTCGGTATTTATAAACTGTAGCAAAAGAGAAAAACGTACCGTGGGTATCATCCTTGTATATTCCTGCAGCTGAGATGATCCCTTTAATTTTTTTTAAAGAGTGCGCCGTACCGCAAATCCTGTATCAGAACTTTATATAATTTCACTGCGAATCACAATTTGGATCAGATCGGAAAACACTGGGAAAGATCGTAGGCTCATTCTCTGTCCGCTGAGCGATTATATAGTAATACGTCTTGTAGATGAAGAAGATGCGACATCCATGCTGAATCTTTGAGCCTTATATAGGTGTCCATATGAGAGTAGCCAGCTTATACTCGTACCCCTACCCCTTAGTTCTTTATACCATGTATAATAAGTTTCACTACTTCAGGTAAATCAAACTTGTAATACACCTTGCGAAAGGTTTGGAAATTTTTTTTTCCATTCAAAATCAGAGTCGCTTATAGGTACATGCGGGTATTATTTATTATATTGAAATTTTTTGATTTTTTTTTGTCCTCGTATGATGCGATTATATGTATTGCGGTTAGTTATATAAAGAGTTGAATTATTTTTACTGTTCGTTAGTGCAGGTAATCAGTCAACAGATGTTGGATTCGTTTTTTTCTTTTCTAATTTTCTTTCGGCATCTCTTATGGTGTTTTGGGAATAAGTTAATCTCCACCTATGATCTTGTCAGAAAGCTGAATCCGTCGACTAAATTGAGCTAGGAATAAATCCCATTGAGATATTTCGTTTTTTTTGCTCCGAAATGCGAAAAAATGGTGATAACTTAATCATTTAAATAGATAGATTTTCGTTTCTGCATCTCTTATGGTGTCTCTTGAATGAGATTACGACTATGCGGCGACCTTATAGCATTGGATAATGTATGTACGAATCGCGTCCTTCACTGCTTTAGTACAGCGTTATCTTTGTATGATCAGTTATGACCTATTAGAATTACCAATTATGTTTAAATGAACTTCGTGGCGCTGTGTTTTTTCCGTATCAGGTGCAGGTGCAACCCTCTCCTCCCTTCCCTTCTTCCTTCGGGATGATGCTTGACACTTTTATAAGATCTACGCACTGTAGATTTCTCTGTATGCATATAAGTTTGCAATAATACTTCATTCGTCTTAATATTTATGATCACATCGATCGCGCTCCCAACGTGACAACGTATATAAAGGTCAACTTCGTTGTTGTAAAGCACATAAGCTACCGCGCGGTATCGGAAATTTTTTCAGGGTAAACCATCGAAACATATCGCTATGTCGGGTATGCATTTCTTACATACAGGTAAGTAATATAAAGGAGTGCTGATTATGTGAATATATACGAAGAGTTGTCGAAGCGGATATAATTGTAGTCAATAAATTCAAAATTGAATCGGTTATTTTTATGGGATAGTACATAATAAAGGAAACAGGAGCAAGTATATTTCGCGTCTAATGACATTTAACATTTTGTATTAAATTTTGCCGGACAAGAAAGAGTGAAGAAGCGTATTTTGGGATGAGCGATTGGAAATTGTGGCGGGTCGTAATTCTGTAACCTTGCGATGTGATTTCAACACCGACCCTACTCTGATGTGTAGGCAGTTTTATGGAAGTGCAAACATTAGCAGGGATCGATTTATCTATCTATTTATATGGTGTGTTGTTACTGTATGGTGTAGGCATATCACGCGACCTTTGATTATTACATTTATATTGTGGCCACGACATTCTAACAAAATACACAATTCGATCAAGTGCTCTCGAAACTAGTTAATTTACCCTCTCGAAATCTCTGTATATTTTATTTATCTGTACGCATATATATTTATTTTAGCACTCGTTACGAAGGATTGATTGACTGATAGATTAGAGTATTTACCAGATGCTTGATTTTTTCTTCTCGTGTAGCAAATAAAGTAACAAGTGGATGAGGACGCGGTTGTCTTAGGTTTGCTCAAATATAATTAATGTAACGTCCTTAATTACAATTAGTTTCATACTCCGCCGTACAATGATATTATAATTATCATTCAATAGTCACGAGCTTTAATCGAGTTCAAATTAACGATGAATATCCTTATAAGAAACAAATATTTACATAAATAGGCACATGCTTGTCTAATACGTTGTAAATGGTACATAGCATATACTATGTGACAATTTTTAAAGTTACGTAATTTGTGCGTGTCTAACGCATTCGGTCATCGCGCACCGTATGTCGCATCCATGTACCGCGATTCTTCACGATCCGCTCCCAGATTTTTATTATTTGACAAGTTATATTGCGGTTTATTAAAATTATCTTTTTTTTTTCTGTACCGTTCCTCTTATATTCTGTTATATGATGATATTTTAGAGGATATGGTTTGGATTTGGTTTCGTTATTCAAGGACTAGCAATTTAACAAGACATTTGACGTTCTTTTTCTTCTTCTTTCTTTAAACATCTGAAGCTCAGCAGGATCAACAGTTTTATTTTTATATATATTAATTAATTACGGGGAGTAGAGAATGTCGTGGAAGATTCGGTGCGTGTTAATCATCACTATTGATCTTTCATCGTACAATATCATACTTTTTCAATAATGAACTATACATATGTATATCGATTATTTATAAGGGTGTTTTATATGTATAATAATAATAATAATAACTATTATGACTACATCGTAAACATATACCGATACAATAATAATATATTTAATTATCGACTGACGAAAAGCAATTTAATTTGATACCTATAAAGGTACAAACACACGTGTTACCAACGTTACGTATATAGGAACAAGCGAAAATCTAAATTCAATGAAAATAAATATAATTGCGATCCTTTAGAAGCCTGTAAATAAAGTTCGAATGGGATCCTGCGGTTCGAAAATTAATCAAACGATTAATTAACTAACATCCATTAATTTACCGTATATATAACGTGAACGTACGGTCCGCGCGCTCCTGAATGATGCTATAACTTATAAAATATTCTAAAATCTAAAAGATTTAGTAACAAAAACTATAATACACGTACTTCAGAGTACGTATAGTAATACTACAATTATTTTATGAAAAATATTTCCTCAGGATATATATTATCGATGAATTATCAATCAGTATATATATATATATCATCCTGCATTCGTGTATTATTTGTACAGCAATGCTATAATATCTATTACAGGTACACTACCTATATTATATAATTTATGTTTTTTTTTCTTTATATATATCAGCCGTCGTTTCTATAATACATTTTTTATTCAATCTTCAAAATATCGAGGCTTTTTTTTATTCATTTATTTATATGTTACTGTATTACTATTATTCAAATGAATATCATGCAGCCCGAATAAAATTTCATAGGTAATTTAAGTTTTTGTTTTTACTTCTTATAGTGAATTTATTTTTATTTTTCTCACTAGTCAGCGCGATATATTACCAAGCTGCGGTATATTCCAATTTTCGGGCTGTACAAAAAAATACGTTAATTTTATATTTGTGTAAATATATAAAAAGGGTGAAGATTTTCGTGAATTCAAAGTACAACAATCCAAGCGATATCCGAAAAACGTGGAGATAGTTAATTAAAATTGAATCCCGTGCTGCGCGTGCATTTTGTGATTTTAAATTGCGTTTTTTTTTTAAATTTATTTCTTTTTTTTTTTTTTACTAAAAATAACTACAGGACAATTGGACTTGTAATTTTGTCTTCCATTTGTCGGTCGTATGGGGTGCTTCATATGTAGCGCGGAATGTCAATGCCGATTTATCGCAGGTTGGAAGAAATAGAACTTTAAAGTCGTAAAATTGCGGCAGTCAGTTTTATCGAACTGATGTTATGAAATTTTTAGAGTTAATTTTTTTTTTCGATAATTTATTCGCTGGCTGTACATCTAAATGCCACGCACGCAGCTTTTATTTTATTTTATTTATTTTTTATCTATTGCAGATTACGAATATGAGAGGCAAGCTCTTATTCCTATTTGAAAATTTCTCTTAGGGTAGAATAATTATTAAAAAAAAAATCTAGTAAATAATCTTCCGGACAGAATTCATATACCTATATATATATATTATATAACAGATTTGAGAGAGTAAATATTCAGGATTTATTTATTATTTTTCTTTTTTTTTTAGTATTTACGCAGTTTTTACTTAAATAATTTTTACTTTATTCGATAACATGTAACAAATGAAAAACAGAATAATTAGAAAAGAAATCATAACGTGTGTGATGTATATACTATACATATATACCATACTGAATAATGTTCCTTGTTTTTTCTTCCTTTTTTTCATGTTTCCACACGAAAAAGAAAATAATCAAAATTCATTCGTTACAATATAAAATAAATATAGTACCTAACATGCAGTTGTACAACAGCTATTATGTATTTTCAATCAATCAAGTGCAACGATGAAGGTAACAATGACGATAATTGATTTCTATTTTCTCTTTTCTTTTGCGATTTTTTTTTATCCATCTTGCTTTCGTTTTTAACACTAATAATTATCAACTTATCAGTTGCATCATCAGTTTGTTTATTATAATTTCTTTCTCGTATAATTATGCATATTTATATATTATAATAATAATGTACCTATAATTTGTGCATCAGCAGCAGTTCTCCAATCGTATTGCATATTATAATTATAGGATCTTTGAAGAAACTAAAAAGAAAAAGTATTGTTAAAATTGAATTATTTACAAATAATAAAACGTAATAATAATAATAATAATAATAATAATAATAATAATAATAATAATAATAATAATAATAATAATAATATCAATAATAAGGATAACAATATAAAAGTCTTCGTACGAATCCTGAATTTTTACTAAAAAATTTAATTTCATCACTTCTTAAACGTTAAAATTAAATATATTCATTATACATATCATATTATGTATACTATACACATATTATACGTAGATACACATACATATTTACGCGTACAAATTACAATGATTTAATCGTACATGTACATTTCTATATGTATGTATAAATAATAATCGCAAGAATGATAATTCCGATAAAAACACATCAATTTTTTTTTTTTATTTTGTAATTTTTCTTCGAATTTATTTTTATTTAATTTTGTCTCCGTCAAAAACGACGTCGTAATATCCGCGCGCGCGTATATTAGATAATTCATTTATGGTATTTTTTTTTTATATTCACTCAAATATGAAAATTTAATGTATAATAATTGTATTATTCAAGCATGAAAGCTGCAGCTACCATTCTCTTTATCTACAATTTTTTAAATATATTTTCATTTTTAGTCATCGTTAATGTTTTTTCGATTTTTTTTATTCAATCTTCTTCTATACTCTTTATTCTTCTCGATTTGTTTCAACTCGTCGTTCGTCCGTGTATCTTTTTAACTCTTATCGTATCGATCGTAGTAATTGCCAAATACATCGCCCATGAAATTTTCTCCTTGTTCTCAAAGATCGTCCCGCGGTATATAACTAGAATATTAACATATAGAAAGTATAGCTGGCTTCTGTTTAATTTAAGTAAGAAAAATTAGGGGACTGGTTGATTTATTTCCAAGATAACTAAATGTATTCGAAAATATTATAGGTACCTGTAATTTCAGTATGCGTGATGATTCTTTTTTTTTCTCTCTATTTTCATGAAATGACGTGACATTTGTATATTTGCGACAGAAATTGGGAGAGGGAATTTGATTTTTTTTCTTTTCATTTTCTTTCTCGTGAATACGGTTATTCTATCGTGGCGAAAGATTTTTTTTTTATAATTAAATAATAATTATTAAATTATAATATTGATATTTAATAATTAAACAAATATTTGTTGTAAAACTTATAAATGTAATAGTAGTAGTGTACATATACAATTAATAGGATATTTGCAGAGTGTCACAATCCTCTGCTGTACAGCGAATATAATTTCTTCTTTCTTTTTAATTTTTTTTTGTTTGCCCCCGCGCGATCAACGATATGTTGGTATAGGTATATCGAATAAATCGAGACTTAATATTCTTTTATTTTCTTTTTTTGATTGCAGTGATTAATTGTATCATAGGTGCAGTGAGTGAATGTTGTGTTCAGTATCGGGTATGTAGTGTATAGTGTGTTTGTATCGTTCAGCCTCACAACCGCGAATTGACCTGCTCTGATTTTTCACGTAAGCTGCTGCTGCTGTTGCTATTGCAGATCGGAGCAGAGCTAGTTCAATCCAATTATACAACCGAGTAATCGACTCGAGTTATTGTACATAGGTATACACATCGGTAGTTTTATACCCGTATAGATATCGATATACTGGTACAAATATATAGATATTTATACATGTACGTGCTCCGCCACTTGAATGCGTCAGCGAAATTCTATTGCGAGGTAAATTAACACGTTACTTCTTCGATATACTCGGACTTTTCGTGTGTATTAAATCTTCATAGGGCCTCATCTCGCGTCAATAAAATTCGAAGAAAATTTCCATCAAAAACAATATACACGTACGCAGTATATATATAATTTTTTTTTTATATTCTCAGGACGAAAATAATCTTGAGACAATTTTTTGTTTGTTTTAGTTGTCATTTATTTATTTGTTTTTCGCGTAATTATTACTTGGTTCTTCTGTAACGTCCATCCCTCCGTGTGGATGATCGCGGAGGCGATATTTTATTTAAGTGAGTTCAATTAGCGATCCGCGTCTATGTTTGCGAGTAGGTGGTTGTGGATTTTTTAAAATTATGTTGGTTCGAGTCTAAAGCGTGTTTAGTCTCGAGTTAAGAGTTTTCGATTAATTATATTATTTAAATTGAAAAATCATCCTACTGCAATACGCAGCATTTACATTTGGGTTTTTTCTTCAATGTTACGTGTTCCACCTGTGACGCATCTCCTGGTCCTTGGGCCGTTACTCGACCAACCTCAACCGTCGCTGCGTTCACGCTCGTCGCCACCTAAATATACACGAATACGAGGTTACAAATCTGACACTAGCAATTTAAATAAAAAATGAAGTCGTACTTTGAGCACGTAAAAAAAATTCATCAGAAATTAAGGGTCACCTTCTCGTGCGCGGCGTGTTGATTGTTAGCGGCGTTATTGGCCGCTCCCTTGTTCGGCGTTGCATGCACGTTACCGTTGCCCTGATTTAGCCTCGGTGAATTCTGTTGATTGGCGAGGGTCGAGTTCAAGAGCGGACTCGCACCGGAATCGCGTTCACTTATACCGTTTACCGGGACTGCCGCTGCATTTGTGACGGCTCCCGAAGTAACAGGCGTCGTTGTTTCGACGCCAGGAAGTGGCGGGGCGATTTGTCCAGGGGTTGGTGTTATCGGTTTACCCCCTTTTATCAACTCCACGATCTCGTCAGCTTCTCTTGACAGATCACCGTCCGGCCTGAACGGATTGTCCCATCCGCTGTCGGTGCTGAAAATATAGAAAAAAAAAATTACAATCAAAACGTAGAAGCCAAATTCGAATATTCATTATTTAACAAATTAACCGCTCCTAGAAATTGTAGATTCGAACACATAATCCGTGGATTATGATAAAGCTTCTGTTGTATAGGTGTACCGAGTTCGAGTCAAACTTTCCCCTGTCTCCCCCTCGCGATTCTAACTTTAATTGGCTCGTTCCGCGTTAATTGGGAACATCAAGGGGGCCGAGACACATTGCGTTGCATTGCGTCGCATCGTATGTGCAGGGCACCCTAAATAAAAGCGTTTAAAGTCGCGTTGTAATTCTTCCATTGCATTAAATACGTCGGAAAAGTTTCGCGTTACGATTTTAAACGTCGAGTAGTTAGGTATATTTATACGTTCAGGTATTGACAATAGGTCGGATAGTTCAAATTGACGTACGTAGTATACGTATAGGTATGTGCAGCTTTTTACAGCATGCGAGTACTTGCGCGATACGCAGACGATAAGAACCACATCACGTCGCTAGGTTTCCGGTCCGCGCTTCGCTGACTTCCGATAATCATTGATGATCTATCCGCTGTATTCGTAACACACATATAACGGTAATGTTGAACTGCAGTTGAAAGTCGTCGGGAGTAATGACACGCGGTTCAATTGGACGATATCCAACTGACAGACCTATTGTAGTACAATTTCAACTATAGAAATCTATAATGATCGATCAACGGGTAGCTTGATTCTGTGTAATTTTGATTAAAAAAAAAGTGATTCTTTTTTTTCAGATTTCATCATCAACGATCGAATGTTGATGGATTTTTTTTATACCCTTCACTCGAACGGATCGAAAGCACTATAGCTGTGAGGTAAAAAAAAATATACATATATTTCTCTTATCTCCTGTGACTATTGCCATATCGAATTCTGAGTTCATTCACCAAGAATTCTTGGCTCTGGAAATCAAAGAGAATCCCAGAAAGCTCGGCAAACATACGGCCAAAGCCAAACACTAGTTGCACCGGAGGTCTACAACAGGTAGCATGTGATAATTTTTGCGCAGGGTAAAAATTTAGAAAAACAATCCCAGGATATTGGCAAAAAGTTTTTTCTTTTTTTGGGGACCGATTAGTATATACCTGTTTCCATCGTCCCACGAATCCCTCGGTATCTTGAGTACGTAGTAAACGTGTCCGCCGTGTGAAGCTGTCATTTTCATCGCATTTGTCGCTCGGCAAGGGTTTAGAAAAACTCGAGGTGCTGCTGCAGTTAAGACTGAAGGGTGGGAAGTATGAGGTGAAGAGGATAACCGCGGCGAAAGGGAATTATGAGGGAGGAAAAAAATTGTGGTTAAGGGTTAACGGTTTACGGTTACCGTATAGGTCGAAGGGGACGACGGTTGAGAGGATCGCGCCGACTCTAGAGGGTTGCACCTCTTTTTCCCACTATCAACTCACTACTGCTACTTCGGCTCCACTTCGAAGAAATGCAGATTTCTCGCGGTTCCAACCACGGCGTTATTTCGGCGCGTAGTGCTATGCATCGTATTTATACTGCGTGTATTAAAATAAAACCGATGAAAATTGCGTTAGATTAACTGCAAGTTTCAATTTTGTTAGAATTTAATATTTATATGTATTTCGAGTCAATGTCTATTTATTCATTGATCCTTGAAAAACCACAATATTTCTTAACACAGTTTTAGACACGCACTGCATGCCGATGATATTATCACAGTCCATTTAACTTACACATGTGCGGCGAACAAACTTCGACTTGCACAAAAAGCGCGTTATTCACCACCCCCACGATTCTAAAATAGATTATTAATTACCGCTGCTCGCACATCAACTAAATTAAATTCCGATACCCGACCTTACGAGTGATTTTATACACAGTACGCGATTACGTATACGTTGTGGGTGTGTATGGTATAAATTGCGATGATTTCACGTAATTTTCAACGAATCGATATAAATATATCTTTGTATTTAACGACGTGAGCTTGAAAAGAAGCTCTCGCGACAGTGCGCAAAACGTTATACTTTCAGGGATAAATTACTGGACCATGTGTAATAGTTGGGAGTGTATTTTATCGAACTCGTGGCTCTGGTCCGTCGTCGTTTGTCCCCCTGTCCTCAGTTCTTCGATATTCTATTCCTAACTTTGCCCCACCTCTAGCTTTGCGCGAGTTTCCTCCCCCGCCGCGGCTCGTTATACCCGTACGTGTATATGACGTACGTGTACGTATGTACGTATAGCGGTCGTCGCGACGCCCCAGATTCATAATTTTTTTTTTCATTTTTTTTCTCCGTTTCTTTTATTCTTCTAAAGCAGTTCCTACGTATATAAGTCGCCGCTTCAACGTCACGCTGGTATACGTGCAGTGGTCGTACATGCTTCGTCATCATCGCATCGCGTGTGATGAATGTTGACATATTTGTGTAAGGGAAAAAAAAGGAACAAGGAAAAACGCTTTTTTGGTTTTGTAATGTGCGTATAGGAATTCGGTGACAGTCCCCTCCCTCGTCGTATCGTGGGTAGTTATATATGTATTGATAACGAACGCGTAAATTGCACGTATATAAATGCCGCCGCAAATTTCGGATGTATAGGAACTCGTTCGTAGTTCGTTCCGGGTCGAGGTCAGGCAATTCGTTTTGCCGTTTCTCTCGTTCCGAACATAACGTTTATAACTATAGTCGTATCGTATGTGGCTTATTAATAAACTAGAACGTGGGCCGCGGTTCGAACCGCGAAATTCTCGTCGCGGTTATACACACAGTTTCTGTTTCTGTTGATGCCGATGATTTTGCTTTTGCTAGTTTGCTGTTGATGTTGAAGTGAGTCATCGAAGAGAACGATTCGTTTTCTTCCAGTGAACTCATCGCTCAATTTATATAAACTTGTTTACGTTGTTTCTATACTATATGCAGAATTGATTGCGAGGCTAACTTCGCATAGATATACTACAAATTGCACCACACAACGGACGTATATCCATACCGACGTTACGTTCTATGTTTTACTTCATTCAATAGATATATTTTGAAATTTCATGGTGGGGGGATTGAGGTATTTAATTTGGCACCGAGGACGTGCGCCGCATACACAGTGGTAACGATGACAGGATATAGATCCGCGCAAATCGCGAACCGCTACCGGAAGAAGAGACATGATCCTAACGCAGGAAGTTAGGAAATAATAAAATAAAATAAAAAGAACACCTTGTTTTCTTGATAGTTTGGTACATTGTTACATATATACGTGCATATTGGTATGTATACTCGATGAAATATACGCGTGTACGTTACGCAATGGTTGGGAGGTAGGTGCGGATGTTGACACAAGCCGCGAACGAGCTTTCGACCTTGTCGTTGTATAATTACCGTCTATACTTTTTATTTTATGCTTCCGGGATAATCAGCAACAGCCTATATGCAAGCGGTGCACCGCAATTTTAAGATAAAGAATGCAAGAAACCATGCAATATGAAAAGGAAAAGGAAGTCGAAGTCGGAAAATATACATGCACCAGCGAGCTATTTTTTTTTTCATAGGTATATCGAAACACTGCGATAAAAATTACGGTTTGCTAGTTTATGGGAAAAGATTTCAATGATCAGCGAGTCGTAACGTAGATCATTATTGGTAGCGAAAGATCATCGGATTTTTTTTCGAATCAGTGCAGCAGGTCTCACGACATATATGAACGATCAGCTGCACCGCAATTGATGAAGAATAAAGTAATATTGTGAAAGGTTGAATCATCGTGGGATCGATTATAATTTATCAAAAATGTACACCTAGATCTCGAGTCATACTTATTTCTGTTAATTATAAATTAGAGAAAAAAAAAAGAAAAAAAAAAAGAATCCGAGCGGTGGTTATACCGGTTCATACAGTGAGTCGAAGGTTTGAGATTTTTATATTCAATTACAGACCCACGTCTTCCACATTATTCATGTTATATTATCCATATTAATATTTTTATCTGATATAGGTAGTTGATTTTCAATTATCGTTAATCCCGTTCATCATCATTTATATACTCGTAGCCGCTACCGTGCACGCGAGGAGGAGGGAAATTCAACCGAACATTTCCTACCTTCCTTTCAGGTGCAATTGCACACGGTGACTGCGACTTCGTGCATCAGGAATGGAGGTGGTGCTATAGTCTATTCACCTGGTCCCACCCGCACCCACCTCCGATTCCATCTCCACCTTTACCTCCACCTCCACTTCCCTCATCCCCCTTACTCCCCTTATCGCTATACCGTCCGCTGCTGCATCGATCCCGCGTCTCTGGTTCCAGTACCGTATGAACCGTATTGTCACCCCTGCCGCCCTGGCGCCCTATTTTTTCACGCTCCTATTTCCACCCACAATTACCGCAACTTTCTCCGCACGCGTAGATCAGATACAAAAGTTGGCAGGTTGGCGATACAGGTTTTTAATTTTTATGGGTAGAAACTTTTGGTATTTCTCACGTGAAATTCATCCGATTGAGAGAAAGAGAAAAAAAATTCAATATACAAGGAATAATATAACTATCTAGAGAAAATTGGGACGGAGAGATCATTTGACGTGTGGATTTACCACAATACACGACAGGCGCAGTGTACTCGTTACAACCGCAATTTATTTATAATTTACATTTTTTTCAAAATTATTATCATTATCTTTTCCGTGGGCACCACGACTAGCTGCTGCTGCTGCTGCAACCACCGTGAGGAGAGAAACTCGCTGCGCAAGCGCCAGTAGGGTGAAATAGGTGTACGGTAGGACAATCATAGGAACCTGTAGTATATCCTGTATTTAACCCTTCCCACATTTTTCTTCTGTACTTTAAACCTTCCTATTTATTTTTTGTCATTCGATTTGTTTTTTCTTATTGCGTTTCATGTGAATATTTTTCGCGGGATATGCGATACACGCATGATATACTTTGAACGGTGTGCATCTTACTATATGAGGCCGCCATTTTCAGTCGGGTTGAATTCTTATCGAATGTACGATATAACGTTGCTTTTGCAAATATAGTCAGCTTGCGTATACAAGTACAACGTATGAGGTTATCAATTTTGAGATATTTATACGCACGTCCGTGACGTGATTTTTATTTTACATATAGAAATTTCCTTTCATCCTGTTTTCCCTACATTTTTTCAAACCGCACCTCAATTTTTACAATACTTGCAAAGGTATCAATTTTACAGCGATTACGTATATCGACGTTTCATTTTTCTTTTTCTTCTGATCGATGCGCAGGGATGATTTATTTGAAATTTTTTTTTAACGTTACAAACCTGATCTGTGTGTGGTAGGTGGGCGTTGTGTGCTCCGTATGAGTCGTTAGTAATTCCGCAGGACTGGTTGCCATCGTGCGATTATTATGAAGGTGTAGGTCGTCGAGGTCCGACGTTACAGGTTCCAACAAAAGGACGCCCGGCGTCGAAGGGCAGGGCGTCGGTTCCAGGAGCGAGACTCGCACTCTCTCTCTACCCTCGCTGAAAATACAAAACGTATAGATTAGGCGATTGGGTGGTCAGATTAGGGTTAAATTTTATAGAAACGTGCCCTCCACCCCCGGACTTAAGTATAGCGATAATTTATAACGATAATTTATATGATTCGACAGACGATCGCCTATACAAAGCGTTGACTTGTTTCCATAGAATGTGAGATGATGATAATACAATAATCTCTTTGTGCAAGTCAGATATGTACTTTTTTTTAACCTCTTCCAAATGCATATTATCGAGTACAATCATATACCTGTCTCTACGGTATGCCGTGGATAAATGAAAAAAAAAAATTATGTAACACCAGGTGGTTATAAGATGGAGCTATTTTTTTCTTGAGACGTGTTTGAATAATTTTCTTTTTTTTTTATTCGATATACTCATACGTATATGTAGGTCGAGGTTTTTGTCACATTTGGACATCGGATCATAGGTACTGGGGCTGTATATGCACGTTGCTAGGGTAGAGCTGGGTTACCTTTATATTCGCGGCATCGATCTCAGCTTCTCGGCGCCAACCTGTCCTTATTTGCCAGTTATATACATTATACGATCTACGAAGTTCATAGAAGGATGGAATAAAGTTATATGTATATCTTTAGTTGTGACGTGAAATTTTATTTGACCGTGAAAAAATGTATGGCTAAGGAATAAGAAACGATCATCTGCGTTGCATAGCTCGCGGTGAGAAAAAAACTGCAGGTAATATCCCGATATACACCTCTTTACATAACCGCTATTCTACCTTTCGACTACCTGCAGCGAGGATCTTAAATCAGGATTTGTTAGCCTCGGGCAACTGCCCAAAGAAATCAAGCGGGAGCAAAAAGTTAGATGAACGTTCCTAAGTCTGACTCATCACGCATTTCACACCGTTACATAGTCGGGATTGATTTAACGAGTCATCTAGTTGCGATGGTCTACCGAAAATGCCTAGGGGTCGTATTATCTCATATTCTATAGTATTTCGACAGGATAAATTTACTATCTGCAGATATAGGCGCATCTTGATAATAAATAATGGAATAAAAATCCGATCTATTCGGTCCGCGCGCACTTTATGCCGATTCGTGAAAGTAAATTGGATCGGAATTTCGACGGAAATTATATATGCGTGTAACGAGGTTACGGTTAGTTGTTCCTGACGAACCCCCATCAAGATATATTCGTAACGTGGGACGGCGATGATGTTGCTCTTGCTGCAGACTGCGGGTTATTTCATTTTGTTGGTTTTTTTTTTGTACATTTTTTCTTCTTTCCTTTTAATGTCGGTTTTTAGTTGAGCGACACTGACAACCCACGCAAAGTATTAAACGAGACGACGACGTGTACGGCAGACGCGCGGGGGAACAGAACGTAGCTCAATTGCTGCAGTAATTTAGATTACATCATGCCTTACAACTCTTATAAGACGACGCGAGTTTTGTACAGTGCGTGAGGCCGGAGACGTCGTCGTTTCGTCTTCGTGTATATTATACCTATATGTTCTTTTACTCCGACCGACTGAGTTTCTCGTTACGCACATTTGTAATTTTTTTTTTATTTTTTTTTTCTCTGGAAGCAGAGAGGAAAAAAATTTAAAAAAACACTTTCGACATAACTTTCACCGTTACGAGCGAGCGACTCGACGAATGTCCGTTCAAAAGTACCTCGATCCCTGCGGAGTAGCATAAGTATAGGTAGGATTGTCCAGCGATCATTCACACAACCATGACCGTCGGAAATTCGGTAACGATCGGACAACTTTTCATATTATATAGATGATTATAAACCGACCTGCCGCTGCCGCTTGTCTGGCGCGACGCGACGCATCAACGATGAGAGATAACTACAATCCCACTATCCGCGGAATTTTCGTCTCTAATGAGCCGAAATTGAGATCAAGTGTTTCTCCACCCTTTGCTCCACCGTATCCGTCTCGTATGCCTGATGCATATTACCTATATATTTCGTGTAATGTATTCATCACGAGCCACGACGACGACGAAGAGACCCGCCCTGCGCCTGCTTCAAAAAATAATATTCTCATCATGCATATGAAATTAGAAGATCTACTGACGCGAAAAATATTCTATGCTGCTACCGTTGCTGCTGCACTCGAGTGAGGTAGTCTAATACTCTAAAGACCAGGTGACGACAAAGCGACGCGACGCCTGCCTACTGTGCATACCTGCATTTATACCACGTTCGGGTATTGCCTACCTGCGCGGATGTTGGTTTACCTACTAACACATACCTATATCCCTATAACGTGACCCAACCTAATCTACGTAAGAAATTCGACCTTGAATTTTCCCAGGGTGTGTCTAGGACGACATTACTCACGCGGTAACTTGCTCTGTATACATGAGTTTGTGTACAGGTATGATTTTACGGACGTGTATCTGTCCGCTAGATAACGCCTATCTGTTTTCATTTTAAATTGAATTACTTTTCCCTTTTTTGACCCGGTTTTCCGGCGCTAAATCAAACCTTTTCAAGTCAATGTACCACGTATCGTGCATGGATGATTCGCAGTCTGACACGGTCAAACATACCTGCCGGAGACTTTTTTTTTTCTTTACTTTTAATATGTCGTAATCGCGGACGACGTAATGCGTCGTTATCTGCACGTACTCGCACACGTATACGTTTTCTCCTCATTCAAACGTGAGACGGGTGTTTTTATTTTTTTCAAATTCAAAGTCGTGTGATATACGTGTAGCATTGATATCCATATTATAAGTATAGCAGCCCTCGGTAATAGACTGGTCGCTCCGAATACGTGTTCGCGATAAGTAAAGTCTTGAAGCTCGTTTCGTAGCAGTCAGCTGCATGAAGTACCGGCGTAATTCTTAGGTATTATACGTACGTACACATATATGTATATACCATATATTATATATGTATACCTATGTGTTGTTGCCCTGATCAAACTATCCAAGTGTGACACCGCAGCAGTATCTTGCCTCTCCAGCAGCACCAGCGACTACTCTTGGAACATGAGAAGCTGTTCGGTTCATTCTCTACCTATAACTATAGACTATACAGTATATTCTGACTCTCTTCTTCTTCTTTTCTTTTTCCATCTTTTTCTCTCTCATCGGGCTAAGGGAGGCGAAAAGAGTCGCATGACTCGCTTTGCCTTCTTTACTCTCCTCTTGCGTCCCTGTTTCTTCTTTAGGACGGGTTTTGTCTCATCCAAAAAAAAAGAAAGAAACTCGCGCCCGGTGTTCGAATGTGTGCGTTGCTTTATTATATGTGTAATGTTATTTCTTATGTATAGAGAGAAACGCACGATGGAATTATTGAAGAAAAAGTATTTGGCATACCGTGGTGCGTCGGACCGTACGAAGAACAATGGGATTTTTTTGATATTAGAAAAACGTTAGGGAAAAGGGAGGGAACAGTTTTTCTCGTGGAAAATCGAAACTTGTGGGGAGAGGGCTGACTTTGCGTTGGTTTCAAAAATGAGACGAGGAAAAGGGACGAGGGATACGACGTATATACCTGATTCATGGGATGAGAATTGTAATTCGAAGGGATGGGACGAAATGCGTTTCAAAAACCTAAGAGGAAAGTTTTCTATGGTATATAGAATCTGCGCAGCATCGGTTCGCTTATACTTATGGTCCAGTGATCCGCTCTCGCTGGACAGATTATACCAGGTATAATATTTTAGCTAAGCGCACGCGCTTCTTTTAAAACTTTAGCTTTTCTCTGAGGGCTGTTGTTGCTGTTAAAAAAGAAAACGTCATATGTTCGATTGTGTGAAATTCTTTCTTTTTTTTTTCATAAAATTACGGTAGTCTATACATCCCGTTAGGATTTTTTAACGCATGACGATCAAATTCAAAGTGCTCGGTGCGTACTCATGACGTCATCTGTAGATATACGTGTGCAGCGTTTATATCCCAAATTTTATTATAACAGTTTCATACACTCCGTTCTTTATTTTATTTGTACATTTTTTTTTGTTTTAAATTCTTTTCCTCGGTTGTAGATTTGCTCGAGTATGAGATTATATCAATTCTTGTTAGAGTGGGTTCAATAAGATTGGAGGAAAGTACGGGGTGACGTCATGACTCAAGGTCTGCACCACCATCGTTGAAACCTGCAGATGATGAAACGGGAATGCCGTCATCGCGATAAAATGAAAAATAATCCACTAAAAGATTATATGGCAAGGGTAATGGGTCGAGTTAACTATAGCATCTGTAGTCTCGCGATTTAATTAATTATTTTGAAATGGATCGAGAAAATCTTCGATTTTATTTCTAATTGGGATCGATGAACTATACTCTAGACGTATCGTGTAACATTTTGAAAAAAGTTTTCTTGTGCAGGATTTGATTTTTTTTTTCTCTCTTATCGCAGATATTATAGTATCGACGGTGGGTTTTTGTACGGGAGTTTTTATTCAACTCAATCTAGGGAAGCTATGTAATATGTACATAGGAAGATCGTTTGGCGTTAACCTAGTTTTCATATTCTTTTTCTTTTTCTAGCCGTATCAAGGAGATTTTCTTTTTTTTTCATTTTCTTTCTGGAGGATACCGGGAAAAAAGTAGGGAAGAAGATTGTGACATTTTCAAATAATGGTTAGATGACTGTAGGTATACATAGCGCCTTTGACGAGGCATGATAACCAGTCAGCTGGGAATATAGGGACTCAATTTGCATTCACCTCCGATTCGTTAAAATTTTCTACGTAAGGCATTCGAAAAAATAAAATTAAATGAAATAAAATAATGAACGAAATATAAAGCGATGATAAAATTGGCGAAGAAAATCCTATATGGTATTTTGAATAATTGGGGGAATTCTTCTTTATCTGATTCTCATGGAATAAAGTTGAATATATTTTAGATTTTTATTCGAAGCGGATTCTACATTCTACTATCCTGTATTATACTTGAATTAATGATGAAGGCATCTGGTATATAATATTGCAATATTAGTTTATACGCCTTCGCACGCGCTCGATACAAAAATGTATATAGTTTTCCATCTACATAAGCTGTCCATGGGTCATCCCAGAGTCTGAAAATTATCGGGTTTCGTGTTAAACCGTCGATGACGACGCTCAGAAAAATCTTTAGTTTCTTATATACACACTCGTATAGTTGTATATCCTAAACGAACTTCTTGTATTCGATTCATCGATAACTCAAACACGCGTATATTATACTCGCCAAACATTCAATGTGATCGACTGTTTTTGATCTCATGTATATTTATGAAAATATTTTATTTTTTTAATATATACAAAAGCGTGGTAGTGAAATGTGGAAACGTACGTTGACTTTTTTCTTTTTTTACCTCTAACAAAGATTGCGAGAGAATATAAAATCTGCGTTGTCTATATAGCTAGGTGAACGAACTCTTTTTGCGAGCAAATATCGGCAAGGAAAAAAAAAAAAACTGAAACGATCATTTCACGTAATGCGTTTGTAAGTGAAAGCAGGGTTATTAAAGTATAAAGTGCAGCACGTTTTTGGCTCTTCGACGATTAAAACTGCGGCAGAAAACGGGAAACGAGCTCAAAGGGGTGCCGAATTATGTGTCAAGATGGCGCGTATCCATGGCAACCTAAACTACCATATACCGGAATTTTACGCGTTTTTTTTTTTTCTTTTTTATTTTGCAGGCAATCAGCTTGCGAAATTTTCCCTCTGATATCTGTCCAAAAATCTTCTTCATTTATCGAGAGATTAAATCGTTCGCTGATGTTTTAGATACTGACGTGCAGACTTTATACTTTCTATTTGAAAAACCTTCGAAAAAATTCTTTTGTCTTTCGTTACAAGTGCGTTAGGAAAGGGCTGTGACTGGACGGAAACCCCTTCGCTTTCCTGGCTGCTCATTCGTTTCACCTACATGACTTAATATCCTGAGGGAACCCTAGGAGGAAATTACCACGAGCGCTCTCTGGTAAACGTCGATCACTTGCTGCTGCTACTACTGGCTGCAATGTGCTGTGCTGCTCGTTGCTACTGATGTTGCTGGCAATCGAGCGACAACAGATTACACGTATTCAGGCTTATATTATACGGATAATATGTAGATATGCATTCGGTATCTTGATCATATTATTGTGTGCATACGAAACTCGGAAGAGATTTTTGCAATGCATAAAATACTGCTCCAAAATATGTGGACCGACGATGACCGACTCTGATATGAAATCGACGAAATTCTGATTAGCAATTGTGATTATAATTATTATTTTATTTTTGCTTTTGTCCAGAAAATTTGAAATTCTTATTGCGATATTAATTGCATTTACGTACCTCTATGCGAATGGTTGAAGATCCTTTTAATTAAAGGCAAAAAAAAGTGCGGGAAATCCCAAATTGATCGAAGATGTTTTAATACAGATGAATTATATGCGGTATCTTTTTTTTTGCTGGATCAGTGGGAGATTAACGCGGTCCGAAGTTTTGTTGATCACGAAAATGAAAAAACGATGAACAAAAAAAAAGAAAAGAAAACCGTGCGCGCGAAATTAAGCGCGATTAGACGAACTAAAAAAACAACTTAACGATACATAGATACTATATACGTTTATGAAAATCTGTATACCTATATAATTATCATATATTTATCACACGCGATTATTTCGGAGCACCTTTTTTTTTCTGTGTATATACGAAAATGCAATGGATTGCAAAAGTTTCAGAATTTTGAAGTAACTTCAAATATTTATTTCTTTTTTTTATTACAATTATTTTCCCTTCTTTTTCGTTCTTTTCTTATGTCGAAATCTCGACTCACACTTTGAAGGGTTAAAAAAAAGATTATTTCGAGATAAGACAAAACTTATTGCGAGCAGCGTCAAGCCAGACCTGCAGGGTCGGACTGAAGCTCTTTAGCCAACGTAAAGGCATACCACGCCTGCGTTATTTTATGCTTCTAAAAACGACCGTACCGGCGCCACCTGACGGACTTTGATACATATGTATTGCACGTATATAGGCGAAAAAAAAATATATGTACATATAGGTGACATTTTACCCATGTAGAAACTCCCTACGCATCGAATTGCGTTTTATGTCGATTGACGACTGCTACGGACGAACTGCGCGCGAATCCCGATAGTTTCTGAATATTTATTATAATTAGTTACGCATGAGCCTATATAATTTTCAAATTTATAAAAAATCATGCGAATAATTTAATGCTGTATCTGATTTTTTTATTTTTTAATTTCTAGCATTGCGAGTCCGAACGAAGTTCTTTTTCCAATCAAAATTGTGTTTGTATTACAAAACTATAACTATATATAGATTTTGAAAATCGGATTAGCACGTATTCGTTAATTGGAACTGTATTGGTTTTGGGTCAGATTTTAACTATCGGAGTATCGATTGACATTGTAAACTCGTATACGTTTACGGAATCCGTTCGTTTGTGCTGGTATTTCAATCTACTTTGACTCAATTCTTTCTCAATAAACTGGGGGAAACTTTTAATTCAATTACTGTAAACTAGTTTGTTGAATTCCGAAGAATTTCTCGTGATTGTTCTATCCGTAGCCTGTGTATTGTGTAATGTATATAACTTGAAAACTGAGTTTATATAATTCGTACAAACGTTTAGGATCAAAAGTAAAAATGATAAATGAGAGAATACGAAAAATTTCAATTGGCAAACATATCTGTGTGTAGGCGTGTAGAAAAAAAAATTCTCAAATAATTTAATAAAAATAAATAAACATAATGGCGCACGTGAACAACAAATTACAGTTTTCTAATGATGCCTGTGCAAATCGCATCCGTGCTTATAATTTCAGGCACGTGAGCATATAAATTAAACAGAGAATTAGCGTGAATCATTAAAAAGGCGGGGGTGGGTGGTGTGATAAGGTTGGTATTTTTCCAACTGGTTGCAAACTTCTACCAGACCGAGTGCTGCAACTCCTGCGTAAACAATTCGGTGATTCAGAAAACTCTTGTGTGTTCCTCGTACGTATAGACGATATGAATTAAGAAAATATAGTTATGATATCCTCGTTATTTCGTCTACTGGAGTGTTAGTGCGCAACTTAAATACATACAAGTCGCATAAAAGCTGCAACTACGCAACTGGTTGCATGCCAGATGGATATTATTATACGTTAGATATAGAGAAGGCCAAAGAATAAAAAAAACAAAAAAAAGAGGAAAATAAAACAGGTATCATCACCTCACGTTATACAAACAGAGGAAAAAAAATACGAATTGCATGTATAAAAAAATACACGGGAAGAATTTTCTAATTTTTATCCGTTCATCTAAAACATTCGAGAATGTTGCACTATACCTCACGTATTCAAAGTTTTTAGGGATCAGAATTTCGATTTAGGGGGGCTGATTTCGGGCGGTGAACATTCAAAGAACTCTGAGATATGCTATGCCATAGGCTATTATTAGAAACTTGTGCGGACTGTTCCTCTGCATTTCTTTCGAATCAACCAACGTTCGGTTCATTTTTTTTTAGTCTCGTTATTTTATTTTTCATTTTATTTTTCTAGAGTATTAACAACTCCCCCGAGCTTCTGCAGAGCTCATGGAGTCCGGTGCATCGGGTGCAGCGGAACGTGTAAATAAGCGGCTTGTAAATATAGCTATAATAACTCGATGTCATAGGGTCCAGGGATAATTCCGATTTACAAATTATATCGGCTCTGCACTTAAATAATTTTTGTCAAAATTTTATTTGATCGGTTCTATAATTTTTTACATGCATACATGTAGAGTACTCGTCTTTGACTATATAACGCGCTTATCGTGGCGTATCAGTTTATCGACAATCGTTCCCCTTATAAATCACATATTGGATACGACTTGGTCGGTTTCATGTCAACAGCTACCACATTAGTTGTGGTTATTATTATTCTTTAATTTTTTGCTTCAGAAGTAGATTAATTAATCAGTCGTATACCTATATATTAATTATTTTCTCATTACATGTCGAATTAACGTGGGACAAAATGTATATTCGTCGAATATACAACGAATCGATAATCTTCCCCTAGTTCGATAATTTTTTTTCTTCAAACTATAATGGTGAAATTTTTTTCACCATTGACTATAGAACCACATGATCGTCGTCACGTTCGAGTCGAATAATAACCAGCGATCGTGCTCCGAATTTCTTGTCGCTACTTAACTCGCGCTCATCGTCATCGGCACGATGTGTAACTATGTGTGTTATATGTATAGCGGAAAATCATTCAAGAATAAGTTAATGAAAAATAGTTTCGAGAAAAATAATCTTTACTATATAAATTGATCGATGGATCATTTATTCCGCGTATAACAGATACGAGACTCTGTGGGCCTGTCTGTCCCACTGACTGACTGACTGACTGACTAACGTATAGCTATATAAACTTCAAAGAGTAAAGCTTAATTTTTGTTTCGTCATCGCTGAATGTGGGACAACGAGGGCGGTAGGGAATATATCACTGGACTTGACAGCTCGTACCACATGAACGCTGGTTGCAGTTTATACTGCAATCTGCATGTTTTAAATGTAAAATATCTCTTGGGATGAGGGATATTTGATAGTTTTTTATATCACCCACGCACGGAATATTTCGCGGTATTATTATACGTGCTTTATATAATGGACATTTTTCTTTGGTCCTTCTCGGAACGTCGGATATGCGCAGCGATTCAATGATTCTGCGTGCAGTTTATAGAGAACAACTTACTCTGTTTCGGGGGCAAGGAGCAAAGGCGAGCCCAAGGTGATCGGAGCCAATAGTCGACCATTGTATTCGAGAAAATGATTGTTTTCCGGCTCCTCTTGGACGGGCGTCTCGTAGACGAGTGTCTCCACCATCGATCCCTTGCTAGAGCCAAAAGACACCCTGAAATCACAGATTAAAAAAAAAATGGTAAATTGAAAAATCTTTGACTTACGAAACACACGGGAAAAAAAATAATAGGTTGACTTGTTTTCGTTCAAGTATAGTTCTAGCTAATCTGTTTGAATAATTTCATCTTATAAATTTTATTTCATTCGTGATTGAGGTTTATTTATTTATTTATTTATTTATTTTTTGTTTATCTCGCGTTGAATTTTCTGTACACCCTCGTATTACGCATATGTACTTCCAAGTCGGTGGCGTTCTCTGGTGGTGGATTTAAAGAGCGCCCGTTCCAAGTGTCAAAGTCACGTGACTGTCGGACACGTGGCCGCGACGATTCAACGTCTATGCGTCGATTTTACCTGACGTGAGTTATGATGCAGTTTTGCTTTTCATAATCGGGAAAGGGTTATTCGCACGTACCTAATTCATGCGAAATATTATTGGTATTAATTGAACGTGGGAAGAGAAGGGGGACGGACGTTTGCAATTAAATTGTTCGTTCAAACGCGTTGTGCAATCTCTGGCGCAATTAACGCGGCCTAATTGAAAGTCGGCGGACCTCTGCTGTGGCTCTGCTGCTCCAGGGCCTCCTGTACCTAATCTTGTTACTTCAGCCATATAGCCGGGATGATAGATAAGCATGGATATTACGTGAATAATGTAATATAAACGTCAAATTTCGTCCTTAACTCTCTCTACGCGGTTACGCGCCACCTGCTGCGCCTCGCTATTAATAATTCGTCACGATCTCCAACGAATTAATATCCACTGAGATACGAATTGAAAAAATATAAGCCTACAGCAACATTAATTTTGAAATTGTAGATGGAATTTATGAGAGATCCTAAAACTCTTTATTTGAAGTTATCTAAACGTTGATGGAAAAAAAAATTCTATACCTTTTCAAAATGGAAAGAAACTCTATTCTACTCATATCAAAGATCCCGAAACTAGTCGATTGGCTGGACAATATCCGAATAGAATGAGTTCATATTTCATACAGGCGTTCCTCCAATCAGGTGGCTTCTTATATGACTGTTGTTATTATAAATTCGGAGGAACCTGAGTCTACATAGGTCAAAGATTCTGAACTTCGTTGATTGGACAAGCAATTTGCGAATAGAATGGGTTTATTTTTTACATTACAGGTATTCGTCCGATTACGTGCAGGCTCCACTATTAAAGACATCTAAAATAAATTTCCTATACAGTTTTTCATGGCCGGATAAAAAAATGAAAAATTCGCGTGCACCAGAATAAAAAAATTCAATTCTAGGCTACACTAGACAATTAACTATATTGTAAAGAGTTTGTTCGCCCGCGAAACCCTTTGAGACGTGGTGCCAGGGGCAGGGGGGTCGGGTTATTCCGCAGAGACGAGGTGTGGGGTAGGTCCGGGTTGGACGGGCTGGAGGTCGAGGTCGAGGTCGACGCCGAGACGAACGCGACGGTGCTTCTCGCGCTATCGACCAGCGTCGCCTATACCCGCGGTGCGACTTTTCGAGGGATGAAGGACTGGACTTATGTGGCTCTATTTTGTCTGGCCTTGTATGATCTGATAAAATAGATTTACGAACGATCGAAATTACCGTTGCCGAGCTCGAACGGTGCTTTCAAAGGTCTTTTTTTAATCAAGCTTTTTCAGAAAATTTTATGTGCGAAGAGAGATTCTGAAAGGTTAGAATTATGTATCCTAGATTTTTGTTTCTCTCCATACTATAGCTGTTATTTATTGGTAGATATAATGAATTTTTTCTTTTTCATTATCTCTCCTCGGCTTTTTTTTCCGTCAAGTCTATTTTGGATTTTTGGCTAGTGTTTCGTCGTCCAACTTCCTGTTGCGCGTCTGTGTCTATATTCGCAAATATCATCATCGTCGACGTCGCGTATTATCTAGATATATACCTATACGATATTTTTTTTTTACAATCTGGCTCACATCCCGAAAATATATTACTCTACTCTAACATTACACGTATATATTCATCTATTTAGACACAAATATGATAAAGAAAATCTACGACTTTGGACGGTTCTCCAAAATGAAATCATCGCCTTGGCGATTTCTTGTTCGTATAATAATTTTGATAAGAGCGATGAAGTTATTTATTCGGGCGTTCGATTGTAAATCGAAGGCTCGTAAATCGACGACTTTAATATCGTCGGATGTCGTGAGCAATCGAATGTATAGCGCGAATCTATAAATTGAACCGTTATAATTTTACCTGCAGCTACAGCAGCAGCAACGTTACGAATAAACGCGCGATGACGATATGCGGCGATATGTAACATATATATTCACGCCTCTCAAAGGTCGGAGGTTTCCATCAGCCTTTCGCCTTTCGTGTAGAATTCGTCCCACGCACTAAATACTTTCCTCGAGTATATAATTCATTATGCTTGAAATATATTGGCCAACATTTCTCTACACGCTCCGCTCTTTACTATACAGTCAAAACCCTCGGCATTACACATATCTATACCACCACTTCAGACGAGAAGACGGATGCGCGTACTGTTCGAGTATATTGAATTCAATAGCGTATATAATATGTTTTATAAGCATAACACCTTAGTGTACGAGGGGGACATTACGAAGTAATTTATGTGCCCACAAAGAGAATGAGTTTATGTACGTACTATACATATATCCGATTATGCATATGTTAGGACTTCGAAGACTTTTTTTTTTTTTTTTTTTAATGCGTGGGACTCATGTGCGAGGTCATATAGGTACGAAGATTGATGCGGAGATGGCGAAGATCGTTTTATTTAATGAAATAGAAGTGGATTAACAAAAAGATCAGTGAGAATTCAATTAATTTTGCAAATATTATCTCATACTATAATGCTGCAGTTGTGATCGTCGCTATTAGTAAATCGAGAAATGGATAAGTGAACAACCTCGTGGCGGTTATCTAGTGGTAACGACGAATAATTATCATATCCAATATATTCCCTGTGTAGACACAGTTGGGGTATAGAAAATTCGAAACTTGATGCGCGTGCAGTGGGTTCGTATGTAACATACGTTTAAGGAATAGTAAAATAAACGGCAGCGGCGAGCAACACTTTAACTTTATTCTGCTTTGAGCTCCGAGACAAAGTCCAAGTCGAAAATGATATCGAGTTTCGGCAAAGTGCTTGTAAATCGACACGCTTGTCCACACGGGTGTCCCTGACCCGATGGGTTGGCTGGCTGGTTGGTCGGTTGGTTGTTGGTCGGTTAGCTCACTCGTTCCTCGTTTTCTTTCAAGGTACTTTATATACCTCGTATACATCAACACCAACCTACACACCGAGTAAATGTCGAAGATTTTGCAACGGGCAACGCGGGGTACCTGATACATGACTTTTACTAACACCATTAAAGGGTGAAGGTGAAAAGCGTATAATAATCCTGTGTACAATATTATAACAGAGGCATGAAAAATTGTAGAAAATTTTAGTCGTAGAAACCTATCGACATACTATTGAAAAATTATAGATGCAATTGAGTTTTAGCCGATTCAACTACGTGAAAATAACAGAGGGGGAAAAAAGTAATGAGACTTACGGTACGCGACTCGGTCTCGAGCTATTTGAGGGGGAATCGGATGAGGGCGGATAATTTTAAGCCGTGACTGACACTGAAATTCGGTACATCGAAATAACCGTGGATAATTATATACCTCTCGATCTATACCTCGAGATTCGAAAAACTATTTGCTATAGGTATGGAAAAAAAAAAGGAATTAGATCAAAATAAAAGGAGATTCAGGAATTCGCGATCGTATAACGTGTTCGTATACACCGAATGCGGCTAACAATAAATTTACTGTTGCAGCGATGACGACGAGTGTAAACTCGCGAGGGTATATAACGAGTATTTGGTACACTGGGGTCGGAAGGTACGAGGCGAATGTACCTGGCACGCGATCGTGACGATAAAATTAGCAAGGGGAAGTTGGATCGGGGCGTGTGAGAAATAGTTGTTGCAATTTTCGAAAAAAAAAAAACCGTAACCGTGAATCTACGTAATGAAAAACAACAAAGAGAAAAATGAAAAAATTGCGCTAAAAACAGCTGTGCACGCGTTGTGAGTTTAGTTAATTCCAGCGTTCTTTGTATATCCCTATATTATGTATCTATACTGCTTGTGACCTCTTGTATATGTAATGAATATTTAGATGCAAGATAAGAAGCCAGTAAAGTGCATGTTACGCCGTGTGGTGGTAGCTAATGAATTACGTAACATCTGTATAATAGAGTAGTAGGGCAAAATACACAGATGTGTTTTAAATATAGGTGATTTTTCAAATAGTCACTTTTTAATTCACTTCTAATATATCTATTTGGATATAAATTTTTAACCGACATATGCGCTGTTGTCTGTTGCGAGTACGATAACGTCATATAGCAATAGCCGTCATCAATCGTCGACATCATCGATGTCAAGGTATACAAATATTAAGAAAATCTATGCATCCCACGTGGAAAAAGTATAACTCATCCTACGCTACACCCATTCAATCGATCGACCCTTCCAATCGAGTAATATTGCCTCATTCATAATGACGACACGGATGACAAACGCATCGGCAGCATCTGCGACTTTTCATTTCTTTAAGGAAACGCAAGGCGAGTCGATATTAGAAATGGTAAAAGATTAGGTATTATTGGTCCTATCTATACCTACCTACCTAAGTATGATCAACCATTGACTAGGTTATGAGTATCCAATTACAAATCCGAATTAGAAATTCGATCTCGCACGCACATGAATTTTCCCATCATCCGTCTATAGCTTGATCGCTCGTCATGTCGTGTCGCGATTTTTTCTTTCTTTTTAATTGTCATTTCTATTATTCGTTATAACCTATTCAATTATCGTTCTTTGCATATAGCTAAAATTTGATGTAAAAATTTATTGCAGCTGTTTTTTTTTAATAACTTTTTTTCTTCTCATCTCTGAGCGCCGGACCGAGATGGTGCTCATTCATCTCCGAGTCTCTTGATTTTTTTTTTTCAATTCTTCTAGCTTTCTCTTACACATTTTTCTCCGGGTCTTTTTTTTTACCGCGAACCAATCGAAAGCTTTGCGACTTACTATTATACTTTGAATACAAGTTATATGTGTATCGTGTTTAGTCTAGCGTGTATACGATATCTGAATAAAATTCTCGAGTCATGCGAGTCAAGTTTGGTAAAAATGTCACGTGGGGAAACATACGGTGACGAAACCCACGAAACACGAAGCTTTCTTTTTTTTACTCTTTTAATTCACTATCGTGCTTTCATGCAAGGTGTACAGCTCTGTACTACTGGGAGCTTTCGAAGCAACTGCAGATTTACCAAAAACAACCAATTCTCATTTCCCCCAATTCCGTGGTTTTTTATTTTCTTTCTTTCTTTTTTTCTTTCGACACTCAGTTGCGTCATCCTGAGGTCGGTCTTATTTCCCACAGTGAAGCCACTCATGTCGTAAAGAGTGTAACTCTGATTGGAAAGAAAAAAAGTTAGAAAAAAAAAGAAGGAAAGAATCTTTTCAATCTCCGTTAAATCATGATATATATTAATTTACAAATTCTAACACCGGATTTCGTGCGCTATTTGAGAAAATATCGAGTCTGAACTTAGCAGCTATAGTTTTAGGTATGCGTGAACAGTAATTTTGATGCTATAGCTCTGTTCAACTCCGAGGGTCATACATACGGAGGTAATACACGCGTGATTTTTAACAGAGTGGACGACGGGAGTGCGAGCGATGTCGAGAGCCCGTGAGTCATCGTATGAGGAGGTGTGTTTCCCTTCTTCCTTATACTAGAAGGTGGTGATGGTGGTGGTGGTTTTGCCTGTCGTATGTAACAAGTAACTCACCTCTTGAGACTGGCGTGCTTTGCGCCGTTGAAGAGTTTGTGTTTCTTCTCACTTCCAACGGTGCTGCTAGCATCGCTACCGATGCTGTAGAGACTGTCATCTTTCACAACGGCTCTTCCTGGTCCGGTGTAAAGCGATGAGGTTTTTTTAACCGCGTTTGTCGTCGCCGTTGTTGTCGTCGAATTGTCGTGTCTCGGGCTTCCATTTTCCGCGTTAAAATTACTTATTATAGAACCTTTACCCCCACCGTTCAAGATGGAATAATTTCTTTCTAATTCGCTCCCCTCGTCACCTTCGTCTATTATTTCGCCGATCTGATCGCCGGTCCTTGTAGACTGCAGCGTAGATTGTAACGCGTTTATCGCTCGTGCATTCAAAGTCATTTTACCAGGGGAACCTTGACCAACGGATTGATGAATATCCTTTATTTGGTAAACCCTACCGGTCGATGTCATCTGTGATAAATTACCGTTACGATTTTCTGGGGGTGCTTTATCCTCGGTCGCCGGTAGCATGTAGGATAACATTTTTCTCTTTCTTTTAGACGAGATCGAATGACCAGTTGGTAGTAATCTGAAATCATATAAAAATTCAGAGATCAGATTGAATTATTAAAACGGTATCTTGGAATGAGGTTGTAAAAAAAGAAGAAGAGGGAGAAAGAAAAAAATAGAGTGATTAGCGAGGATGCGTGCGTGGTCATCATCATGATCGTCGTTATCATAAACACAAATTGATCGACGTTCAACGGATGTATTAAATCGAACGTGAGAGAGCCGAGTATGTGGATGGAATAATGAACCGTACGGTATATATTTAAGCGAGTATATTTGCCAGTTGGTCGATCAAACCTGAATGGAACTTGATCGTTTGTGAACGGCGGCTGACTACGCGGCGACGTTCAACGAAGAGTGTATGGGAAGGGGGGCGGTAACGAGATACTTAATACTTAATACTTTATATACTTGACATCAAGGAGCGCGTTTTACGTATAGGTGTACCGTAGTTCATCGAAAATCTAACTCATTGTCAGTGATCAGAAAACCGGATTTATTCGATTATTATACCGAACTATACTGCAAGCTCACCTTTTGCATTTCCTACACCGAAGTGTTTGATAATCCACTCCACATGTTCGGATACTCGTATGCTACGTTACGTTGCGAAGTCTTGTTATCTGCTGCTCAAGTGTTGCAGCAGCGATATCAAACTGTAACGGCATCGTGGTAATCAATGCGATAGACTGCAGCAACGGAGCATAAAATAAGTAATAGTTATTTCATGTGTGTACGGCGTAACACATATCAACGCAAAGCTCTTTGATTTGATAAGGTATAATAGTTGACAGGTTGGAACGAAGAAGCCGCAAGTTCGCAAGTCCGCGCGCACGGGTGAAAAAAAAAACGAAAAACATATTAATAAAAGAAAATAAATAATGACAAGTGTCGTATAATGCGGCTTATATGCGAACGTCACTGTAATAGGATTCACGAATTATACAAACATTCGTACAGTTGTGCGAGCTTTACGTCGCACGAAACTTAAAAATAAAATCCCTATTACCGCGTGATTCTTTTTTTTCCTCTTTTTCGTGTACCTGCACTTTTTTACAAGGATTATTACTCATTTCGAGGTAGAAAAAAATGAAAAAAAAAAAATTCACCAGCCGCGGGACGGGAATTATAAGATCGCACTTGGATATATCTTGTAGGAGTCTCGACTTTCGAAGTTTCAACTCACGACTGCCGTGTCCCCGACTATTGCGGCAGCGAAGAACCGCGCGCGGAGAAGCGACTGCGACGGTGCGGAGTCACTAGCAAAGTCACGTGCTGTTGACAGCGGTGCTCACCGCGTGCTTTAATAGTTTATTATTATTTACCTATATACCTGCTTTAGGTTTAGATAAGATCGTTGGATTAAGAAATAATATTTTATACGACGCCGCGAAGCCCTATTCTTTTTGCCATCGAGTCTACGATGGACTATATCAATATACAAATATATCAATTATCAATGCGTCTGAAAATTAAATTTAAATCGGTAGCAGCGATCGAGAAACATATACCGTGACAATATCCCTGTCGTCTAAACATTCACCGGAGTTTTACCGTTCCTTCGAAATGCATCGGTAGTAAATTATATGGTTGTTCGTATAGATTATGTAGTAATGTCAGGTATGAGTAAGTGACATAGGTATAATATACTCATTCTATATTTCATACGCACCTACACTCTTACCTAACTGTGAAATCGGAAGAGACGATCAAAAAGTCATTGAAAAGACAGGTTATCACGCCTATTGAGTAAACGAGTTTCCCCGCACTGCATATCGCAATACCTACTCGGATGTACACGTATATCTACTCGGATAACAAAGACGCGTGTCGGTGAACGTGTAAAATGTAAACCAGTAATCTAGTCAACCCTGAAAAATTTCCTAGGAGCCGGTTAGCCGAACTAGAATATCGTAACTCGTATGCGCATTATACTTATACCTTCGCACATGGGAACGTTTTCTTATATATTTTAAGTAACCGCGACTTACGAACGGCGACGAATTATACAAATTTACATTAATTTTTTCTTCTAGCGAGTGACGAACTTATTTGCGTAATGGTTAGCTGCGCAGACCGCGGTGATTGTGCGAGACATTTTTCCCTGTGATTTACTCGTCGCAAGATGCGAGGTGCAAGATTTTTTTTTCGTTCATCTTATGTCTCGTGAAGTGGAGTTTCCGGTACGCGTGCGACCGCTAGTTTTATTTCCGGTCTGTACGATTTGCCGTGACTTCCCGCGTTCTGCTCATCCATTCCTATTAGACTAGCTTCGCGACGCGACGCGGGACGTCTCAAATAGGTCACGTTTAGACGACTGCTACTCGAGAGGTGATGATAATCGCGTTGTATGTGTCAAATGATGTATAACTATACATATGTGTGTGTCCTGATACAAGGTATGTAAGTGTTACAGAATTGGACATTTGAAATGTTTGAGCGGGTGCGTTACGTCTAACCGTTATGTACCTTAATACTTGTGTATTTATTGATGATGGGAGCTACCGGAAGTCACGCGCCCATACGACGCCCGATGATCGTCGCCACGGCGTCGTCGTCGTCAATTTCGTGTGTTCTTTTTTTTCTCTTTTTTTATCGTCATCGACGTCGTGGTCGGGTGATGGAAAATTCTAACGTCAAGCTCGGTTACACCGCTGCGGTAAAGTTCCGACCGGAACCTCCGCGCTGCGGCCAGTTGAGTCAATTCTAACGGTCGGATGTCGCGAACGAATTGAGAAAACTTATCCGCAGGTTTAGTAAGTAGCAACGGTTAGTGGACTAAAAATAAATTCTACGACCGTTCCGATGTAATAATAAAAATGAAGAAATTTAGTGGACTACGCGGTATACATAGTTCGGTTTATTCCAGCACCGATATACGTTAATCCTGCATTCTGCAAATTTTACTAAAAAACCGTGACTCGCGTGCAGCTTCTGAAAACCTCTTCTTATTATTCATCGTTTCTTATACCCGTTTCTTTTATTTTATTCTACTTTATTTTATTAATTTTTTTCAACGCGTAATTCTTACGAGCCATTATATACATATATCCTAGATAACTAGATGCGCAAACTCGCTACGAGGTTTAACCGTCGCAGATATATAGACGAGGGAACTGCAGAGATGAGGAGGCAAAACCGGAGTCCGGTTTGAGCAGATTGTACCCTGCGTAACTAGACTAGTTCGCAGTCTATTTCTGCAACAGCATAAGCGAAATTGAACTGCTGATGCCGACGTACCTATAACACAACGATAAATATATATATGTATATATACGTGTCTTATACCCCTCGAGCTTGATTCTTATCATTCACGCATATATAGAAATTGAAAAGTTTCATAGAGAACCTCATATCAGAAAATGCTATATCAGAGTTTGCTCCGAAAAGCGATAAATTGGCGATAACTCGAGCGATTTTATAGGTAGATCAATTTAGCTTGCGGATTCGGATTTCTAAGATCAAAATATCCAAGAATACCATAGAAAACTTAAAAAAAAAAATGTTGATTTTTGGGTAAAAAATCGAAGAAAATCAATGGCCACATCCTTCGAAAAATCTCTAAGTAATGCTTCGATGCAATGCAGCGCATGCAGTACTGTAGCATTGAAAATCGGATAGCTTCGGTCGGAATAAAATTCTTTTCCCGTAAATAAATTTCCCCGTGAAACTTACAAACTGGGTATTATTTGGTACTCGAGTCACTCTCTCATTCATTCTCGCGCTTTTACATTGCTACGTGGAAGAAACTGTGAGGGAGAAATTTTCTCTCCCGCGTTTTCTCCCTTGCAATATAAAGCAGGAGGGTTGCAATTCCAGGGGTGTGTCGAAGGGCGCGCCAAGGGTGCGCCGTGCAAGGTCCCGAATATATAACTGGATTTGACCCGATATTATGTAGTATATATTAGAAAGTTGTACCTACTTTGAACTATTCGTGTAAATACATGTCTATAGAAAAAAGTATCGAGAAATTCTTTTGGCCAGTGCGTTATATTGTACCGAATCTCGGGATGGCTTTTAGGCGCAGCTCGGTTCAACTCATAGTTCCATCACCTTATCGTTTATATTATCGAGGAGCGGAGCTGGTCGCAGTGAGCGTAAGATAAGATCCTTACGTATACCATATCCCGTTTTCGAATCAGACGCAGCAACGCTTAGGTATATATATTTGAGCAAATCGATCGAACACACGACTACCATTATTCCATCTTATATACAGTCGAAGAATCGGATCAGTTTATAGGACTGTTCCACGAATGCTGACCGCTGCAACGATCATCGTCGTAGTCGTCGGTTTCACTGACGGCTCTACGGCTGGTAGAGGAGCCACGCCTGCTGCCTTTGTAAACGTTAAATTGAAACGCGACTATACTAACAGAAGCAACAACAGCGACGTAACGTCGGCTTTCATCGGGACCATGGAACCGTGAAACTGAATCCATTACATTCATATAATACAGTTCGGTACAGTGTACGAGACTCTTATAGTTTCGCTGCACTTTATTCATCACCCTCACCTATACCATAAACGCTAACGAAGACCTCGCTGACGATACCCAACACCAAGAACACCAAGAATTCTAATAAAGTGCAGCAGTGCCGAGCTGCTGCTGCTGTTGCTGCTGCAGGTCACTCATCTCTCTTTCTACCTGCCTATACTGACGTCTGACTAAAGCTTCGGGGTTCAAATATAAACTAAAAGTGAACGCGCATCATCACATGCCTCTATTATCTCCTTTGGGAATATACAGAGGTGATTGTGGCGGTATGTCTGCTGTTGCTGCTTCTGCTTCTGCTTTTCCTATAGGTTGTTCAACTGCACTGCGATTGATTAAAAATAATGTGCAGGAATTGAAAAAAAAAAAACAAGCAAGAGTAATATAATGAATGATCACTTATTACAGAGAGCCAAATAAAGTAAAAAAAAAAAACAGTTCTCAAAGGAGCTCAAGAGCCATAGACCATATATTAACTCGATCGTGAATCATTCCGCGATTAATTTTTTGCTCTTCATGATTTATTCTTTTTTTTTTCGTGCCTTTCATCTAAAATTTCAATTTTTCGTTTACGAGAATCTATTATTAGAAAAACACTTAATATTCAGACTGACATTTATTGAAGTATTCATAAAACATATGCAGTATAAGAATCGTCATATATTCGCGATGCGGTAGAATATTTCTCAAGCCTACACAGCGAATCGTGTCTAATTTGTGGGCGTTTAATGTTTGATGAAGTGCTGTTAAAAATCGTTGGTGCGATTTCGCGTCGCGGGATTATAAAATCGTCATCTTTATAAAACAGTTTCAGAGTTTTTTTTTTTTTGTATAATACTATCTCTTTAGCTTTTCCCGTCCGGATTAATTATTTCTCCCTCTTTCAAAAGGGGTTGGAAAAGTAAAACAATGCAAAGAAAGAAATAAAATTCTGTATACACCCGCGTATCCAGAGATATAGTATGTACAATAGGAATTGCGGTTTGGCGTTTTACCAAAGCGAAAAGAGGAGAAAGAAAACAAATTTGTGGGACTAAAAATGCATAACCGCAGCTTATATATGTGCGGGGAAGAGATAACTATGAGCGTATTATATTTGTATGTACATATTATCTATAAGCGGTACAGATATACGTGCATACTGAAAGAGAAATTGAGGGGTTGACCTTTGTATGGCAAAACATTAAACACACACACACATAGGTAATAATCGACATGCACTGGTGACCGTGCCACAGAGCGATCGCAGGGTGAACGTTAATTGCGTATAGTATATAGGATATCGTTTGAGCGCCGCACCTCTTGAAAAATATACTCGCGAGACGACAAGACCTCAGAGAGCAGCTCGGCCGCTGCTATAACCATGCTGCATACCTATAATGCACCCTGCACTTTGTAGGTAACAACGCATAGCGGATACCTATTTCCACTTATAACATTGTAGTGAATACCCCGATGTTAGTCGTGGTACAGTATGCTAGGCATTATGTGTACGTCGGTGATATCAACATGCGCATTGAATGCATCGAGAGACTTTGCATGCATCCATACTCAGGTAAAACCTGCACCTTTCCACAATAGGGGGAGAACACAGGTACGCTAGTGAAAGAAGAAATCGATTTATTAAAGCTATTATAAACTCGATTCAAGCCCTCAGCCATATATCCCTATATGAGTTGATATGAAAAGAAAAAAGCGCAGTGGAGAGACCCTTGAGAAAATGTCTTCCTATTAGTTTTTATTAGGTATATTTTTTTTCTCCATCGTCTACGAGGCTTGAAACCGTGTTAGAATTTTTATTGTTTCATCAATGAAAGTGGGAATATTCAAGTTAATTTGAACCGCGAGGACTCGGATCGGCATAAATTCCGTTCCGATTTTAAACTCGGGAGAGTTCAAAAGCATTATTCGATCATTGACTTCGAATAAGAAACACTGAGTAGGTCTGTCTTTACCAGGCTTATACACGTATATACTGCGATCGGCGGTTGCGTGAAGGATTTGATTAGCACCGCGCTCAGTGAGAATTCTCCAGTGATATCCATCGAAGTTGAGTGACTAGACTGGAAGTACAGTAGAGTAGGTACACGGAAATAATTGATTCAGCCTCGCGGAATGAGGAGAAGAGCAGAGAAGGAAAGAGAATATATAACTAAAATGCAGCCATCAGCCAGTTGGCGATGATGAGCTTTCGTAGCTTCAGAAAAGCTGCCACAGTTAGATTGGATACGTATAGAGGAAGTGTTCCACAAGCTTCACTCAACGTTCTACATCCCCATTATTATTATTGCTATCGTCTTTTCAGCTGCAAATCGAGTAAATGAATGTGGCGCTATTATATGTTGCAAGTCCGAATTGGGCGCATTGTCAGTCACCCCCATTGAATTCTACTGCCTAACGCCACACAGAAATTGTACGTGAAGCGAAAAGCGGCGAGGAGAATTAAAGTTTTGGGGAAACTCGGGGTGTCCCGCAGGATCTGGGACCCTTCCCTGCTCTTCGACCCTTGAGGATTGGTATCATTTCCCCTCCCTCTCCCTTCTTTCCCGTTAACGAAGAAGAGAGGGAGAGTACATGGCGTGACTATACAGAGAACAGAGAATTGAACGGACTAAAGGGATGTGATTTTCGGATGCCCCTCTTTTACTGCACAATTTTGATCTACCATATAGAAACTTCAAGTCCTTCAAGCTAGACCGACTCTGGGAAAATAAGGACTTTTGAGTGAATATTTAGAAGCATTCGTTACGTTGCTCGTCCTGTTATCCAGAGTTCAGAAATTGTCGGTGGCGATGACACCGTTACCATTTCTCCCGTACTAACTTATTCTTTCACGTTCATGTGATGCGATGGAAATATTATACATTCGCCTTGACATTTGAAGCCAGCGAAAAGACAGACCAAGTTTCATACCTTACGTTGCACTACCACCTGTGCTCCTAAACTTGGGTGACATTTGTTATTATTCCGTTTCTTCAACCGTGATAACGTAAAAACGTCAAACCCCAGGGCATTCGTAGAATATATCCGTCAGACCATAATGACGATCTAGCAAGTATATATCTAGCTGGTGCATTTACATGCAGAACGTAGGCGTATATAGGTGTTTTATGAAAGATGGGGAAAAGGTCGTCCTATTTCTTATGGGGGAATAAAAAGCGAGCGGATTAATAGCTGGAATGTTATTTTTCATAAAAGTGTATCTAAGGTCTGTAAAAATCGAGCATGTTGGCATTGCATCGACTCGTCAAACTATCATTGAGTGAAACTTCAAATACAGTCTTTACTGGTTATCGAGAGATGTTCGTAAATACGGAGAAAAAACAGAAAGAAAAGAGGAGAAGAAGAAGAAGAAGAGTTATAGAGCCGCCGTCTGGCGCGTCGCATCGCATTGCGATTTCATTCGTCGGTTGATATAGCCAGACGAATAACGCGAGTAGGTACGTCGCATTTTCGTACGTGACTGCGACTGCGCCGCATCGATTTACTCGAGGGTGGTTTTTGGCCCCTCCATTTTCTCTCTTTCTCTTTCCACCCTCTCTGCCCCTATGGCCCCCTCGCTATGCTCCGCGATACAACGGATGGCGTATAAGTATAAGCACGATTTCTGCAGGGTGCACCCCTGAGCTTGTAACTATAACAGTCCAGATAATGCGGACTGCGGATCGTATTCTTGTGGCACACTTACAAACATCTGCGGTAGATTCGGGAGAAAATTTATACCACGACAAGTGGATAAACTACGCGTGTATAAATGTATTTTCGTTGAAAATAAGGGGTGACCAGTCCACGTCCATGGGAACACCTGACGTGGTGAGCTGAGTTCTTCTTTAAAGTCTCCCGCATACTAAAATCCCGAAGGCAAACTGCCCGCGCTTGAAAATGAGCAGAAGTCGATGGCGAGTCTAATGCAACCCAGAGTCCAGGTCACGCTATATACTCCCCCATATTCTATAGGCTACTAGCACAGCACAGTGACACATTTTATTATATATGCGACCTTCTCCTCCTCCTCCTACTCCTTCTTCTGCTGCCGCTGCAGGACTACTAATGAACACGATTTCATTTTTCTATGCGACATTCCATTCTATGGCTTGCAGAATAACTTCGTGACATGGAATTTGGAGAATTTATATAGAAAATATCCGGGTATTAGTCATGTTGACCGTAAAACTTGGAAGGTGTTAGGGCTCGTTTTTAACCCTTTCAATCGTTATCGGAACGTCGAATGAATCTCCTAGCTCGAGGGCGATGCATGGAATGTTAATAGCTATAATTGTAATTAACTGCTATTAACGAATTAGATATAGTGGAGCCCGGCAATTAGAGAATCGGTCAATTAACTCATCGCACACATTAAGTGTATTTATTATCATTACACTCATACGCAGAGCGCGTTTATAAAATGTTGCGCAAGTGTGAGTATTTGGTGTACATGTCCGACTAAACTTCCAACCACTTCGTGCCACAGAAGTATGAGAGTCTCATGTTTGTCGCTATATATGAGTCGGAACAGCCGCTAACAGCTGGTTACATATGACGTGTATGTAAATAACGAAATATGTATGTATATACAATTTATACGTCTGCTTGTTCTAGGTACGGAGGAGCTGCTCAGATACAATTATTCTACCATATCTCCTCAAGTTTTCATGACGTTTAGTTGGGTTTTTTTCATTTTACCGTACGAACCAACGCAATTTCAATTACATGATACTACTGCAAATGATGATTACCATGCCGATGGTGTCAGGCCACGGAGAATATAACAGAGTAGAGGAGGAAATTCAAATTTAGCGGTAATAAACGCGCCGGCGTAGGTATCAACCGGTTATATATAGATTCTATATACGTAAGTATGCATTTATGTAGTTTTATATATACATGGAACTTGCGTAATTTCATAGATATATAACATCTCGCTGATGCAGTTGCAACTCGCACCCTCCGAGCACGTGGCACCGCTCGTCTCCTTCTTTTGTGAACGATACAAACGTGTTGACTTACCTAATTATACCGGGTTGTTTCTTTTTAGTATTCTTTTTTTTTCTTTCATTTTTGCTTTCATTTTATCTCAACTTGAAACGTTCGGTTGCGGGCAGACGTATTCGAAAATACGATTATGGAAATAACTGTGACGAGCAAGACGACGACGACGATGATGATGACCGATATTTATTCTTTTTTTTTTTTTGTTACTCATACCATACCTTTGTTAAACGGGAACTATAAAACCATTCGTTCCGTAGTGCATGATGGCAGGAAAATCTTCCTACACGCGTTTGTTCTTTGATGTTTTTGTGATTCTTTTGATTTTTTCTCTCCTTCTTTTATCTGTTCTTCGGTGAGCGTGTGTCGCTCGGTTAGAGTTTGTCGTCGTCGTCGTCAGATTTCATTCATATTTAAGAAACTAGTTAGTCGGGCACGGCTGAATGGCTCAGAGATGCAAAGGCATCTTGAATAGAACGTTTCTGTGTTAGTGTGGTAATATAGAGCCATGCGGGAATTGATTTTCCTCAACGTTTTAGTTGACGGCGAAGACGAAGAAGAGGAAGGAGAGGATGGTGATATACCCTCTACGTATGTACGCGTTTTATTCACACGTACAGTGTGCAAATGTACACGTATGTGAGAAAATTGCTGACGCGAAGCAACGCGTTGCACCTAGACGTAAGGTGAAACGACGTTCGTTTAGTTTTCTAGCTTCTTCTGCAACCACTGCAGCAGCTGCACCTTTTCCACCGACGATTATAACAACGTGACTCGCAATGCTGCTGATGCTGCTGCATCGCGCTTCTATCTCCCTCTACTAGTTTAGTTATTATTTCTTCTTCCTTCTTCTCCGCGTTTGGTTTTTTCTCGTTTTTTTAGTTTCTTATAAAGACTTCATTTCCTCTTTGTAATTTCAATTCGTTATAACGTTATACCGTTGCTGTTTCGAAGAGAATTTTTTAATGACGACGTTCGATGCAACGTCGTCGAGATGCACCAGGTGACAAAAAGTGCACAGCGACTCAAAATACGCAGTTAATTCCACCGTTGTTGTCGTTGTCATCGTCGTGTTATTTTACATCTGCGAATACTCCCGGTTATTCCTCTTCCTCGCTTTTAGAACTGAAAGCATATAAACTTCAAATGTGAAAATGAAGTAATGCACGATAAGTCCTGCTCCGTTTCTCACTCTTCGGATCCACAAATCGATCGGTTTGCCTGGCTCCCCGTCGTCACTTCTACCGTCGTATATACCACGTATAAACGTGTATTAATTTATTTGAAGAAATAAACAGCAGGAACGAAAAGCGGTATAGAAACCGCGTTTTAAACACTTGGAACTCGATCTCACGCACGCACGGAACTATACGATGTTGTATTTTATATATCTAAATACACCCACACGCGCACTTCACAACTCGCTCGCGGAGCAAAAGGGTTACGGGTTACGGGTTATGGGTTACGCGGATGCAATTTAGTTGTATTATAAATACGCTTCGCATCTCAGATTTTATTATCAACATCGTGATCTTGGCTGTAACCAACTCGCTGAGACATCATACGGTTCAACTTTTCATTTTATTTTTTTCTTACATTTTTGGAATAATTTAGAATCATATAAAATCCATAACATTTTCATGCATTATACACTTGTCGATAAAATTCTTTTAAAAATAACACTCGCGTATGAAAATTAATTTACTGCATTTGAAAATAAACGTAATGCAAATGTCAGTCTTGTTCAAGGGGTAAACCGGTCGATTGATTCGGAAATTTTTTCGAGCTTACAATTATATCTTTAGGTTTTTGGCGATCGACCTCAACTACGCTGCTGGTATCAGCAACTGAGACTCGAAAAAGTCACGACTCTTCGCCGTCGCCACCGGCACAGAAATTGCCAACCGTGTGCCAAGTGCGAAATGTGCGCGGGTTATGCTGCGCTGCTTCTGGTGCTGATTGTGGTAGCTACTAGCTAGCAAAGTATAAACCAGCCACGGAGGAGAACACGGACTTATTGTTAGTGAACGCGTTCGTTCGCTACTTTGCCTGTTTCAGCTCCTCTGCTGCTGCTCCCGTGATTGCCTGCCCGACGGTCCGACCCCCGTTGCCAACGAGCGCATGCGTCGCGGCTCGATAAAATCTCCTCCCTTTATATGCTGGTCATCAAACGATAGTCTTCGAATTCGCATTTACACTGGTCAAAAATTATGAGGCGGTGCAATTTTACCCATTTTTCTCCGTTCCCATCCACGTGGTATCGGATGACAGCTGTCAGGCAGATGTAGGGTGGGTGTCATAGTTATAGATCTAAAAGGGATGGGTCCATACTTACACTTTTTTTTTTCCTTACAAAGAGTTCGCTTTTATAAAATTTTTTTTTAATTCACCGCAATACACTTTTTAATGCATATGCCAAAAATAATTTTTCAAACTAGTTATCTATACGTCTGATTGATTTGACGTTGATTAGCTGCTGACTGTATAAGTATATAATATATCGATGACGCATCGCTAATTAACTTTCACGGTTGCGCGTCGATACCGGCTAACAATAACAACAGTTAGTACGAAGGAAGATTCAGTTTCGATTATGTACTATTATATGTTGCGTAAAATTAAGTTTGAACAGGCGCGATAAAAAAAAATTGAAAAAAAAAATTTTTAGAAGTGAAAAATCTTGCAGTTCGATCAATCGAGACGTGGTCGAATCGAATGGCGAATGGTAAAATAAAATTATACCAAAGAGATTGGAGAACAAAAAATAAAAAAGTAGGTACGCAGCCTCCTCTGAGAATGCGTCATGGTCCGAAGCGCCCGAGTTCCTTTGACTCGTACACAGATTATACGATTTACCTTTTCTTTACATGTTTTTTTTCTTTCAATGTATTTTTTTATTGGTATGATTATTTTTGTTTTGTTTTTTTGCTCCGACGCAACACGAATATTTACCCGTCATCATTGTATTACGCAAACGTCTGGGTCCAATAAAAATCATACTGCCGGATTGTTATAAGTATATTGCCGCGATAAACGGAACGGAACGAAACGAAACGGGATAATTATTGCGTCTTTTAGTTTGGTACCGAACGGTAAACGTATTATTCAAACTTCGAGTTGAAAACCAGACCCGCTGCTAACAGTCGTCGTCAAATTGCAGACAGCGAGATAATCGCATCGGGATTTCCGGTTATTTCTAGATTTAGAATGGAGAGAAATAAAGTATGGGTATTAGAGCCAGAAGTCCGAAAAACTTTAGTCCCAAATTTTCGTTATATTATATATTATATTGTTTATGATGTATTAAAATACAAATGCCGACTTTATGATGCAATATATGTTATGCACCTAGTATATATCTTACACAAAAATACGATAACAACGCGCGGGTTGAGATAAATGCCTGGATATAAGTAATAATAGTAATGATAATAATAATGTTTCTTTCTATTTGTCAAGTTTTACTCAATTTGCAACTTCAAATCCCTTCGCTAGAAATCATAATAATAATAATAATATTAATCTAGTCATGACTTTCTCTAAATTTCATCTACGCAACTTCTCAACGGATTATAGCGAATACAGTAAACGCGATAATTCACCGCTGGAACATTATAATTAATAAGGCAACTTAAACGTATGCGACGATAACGATGTGGATTCAGAGAAAAGAACGAACAGATATGGTTAGATTTTGGAATATGGTGCCGTTTCTTTGTGGTTTTTTTTTCTTCCGTCTTCCTTCTGCTTGCTCCCGATATTAATTTTTTCCCTCGCTAGTAGTCTATTGCTCGTCCTTTTCCTTCGCACCGTGCTTCAGGATTCTTGTAAATTCGATGTAGTCGAACATCGCACCCTTTATCGGCGCCTCACGATACATTTCATCCACATCGTCGTCCGTGAATCTGTGAGGAGCAATAAAATAGAATAGAGGTATTTAATTTTCAATATTCTGAATTCCATGTTTAAGATCTGATCCTTCTTCTCACCTATCGCCCATGGTCGTGAGCAGCTCGCGTAGACGTTCTTCGTTGATATTTCCGGTGTTTTCTTCGTCGAAACAACCGAAAGCGTTCTTGATCACGTCTTCAGGGTCGGTGCCTTGAAGGCGCTCACCGAACAGGGTCAGGAACATTGTAAAGTTTATGGGCCCCGGGGCCTCGTTCATCATACCTTCGAGGTAATCATCCGTAGGATTTTTTCCTGGTGCGAAAAGAAGAAAAAAAATGGAGAATAGCGATCTCGTGGAAAGATGGAAACGTATCTTGTCTTCGAATTTTTATACCTAGAGACGCTAGCATGTCGTGAAGATCCTCCTTGTCGACGAATCCGTCGTGGTTTTGATCAATCATATTGAAGGCTTCTTTGAATTCTGCTATTTGTGCTTGATCAAACATCGCGAATACATTAGAAGTCGCGCGTTGAGCACGTTTTTTTGTCGTCGCTCTACGACCGGCTGTCTTTCGGGACGACATCTTTTTTATCTGAAAATAAAACTATGGTTGTTTTAAATGGAAAAGAAGGAGTATATATGCATAGATCTTTTCTGCGGATTCGTAATACACTCCAGTATACGATATACTTTACTCCAAAACTTCTGCTATTCGTGACGTCAGTAGAAAGCAATGCAAAGAATTTCAGTTGACTCACAGAAACTATACATATAGTCAGCAGTCGTCGTCAGTCGTATTCGCCGAAGGATCTAAGCTCGGTCTTTTGTATACCGAATGACTCGCGATGATAACAGCGAAATGTTGTCGCGTTGCCGACACCGACGCATTGTAATTTCAGCTATGCCAAGACGCCATTAGAAGTTTACTTAATAATTAAGCTCACTTAGGTAGCAACGGCGAGTAGGGGTTTTCGTTTATTTTCGGAAATTTATAAGACAGGAAACTCTATGACGTCGTGCTTTCGGTTAAGGTAAAAATAAACTTGAACCCACGAGAATGCAATTAACTAGATATTACTCTCGGGTTTATGTAAAAATTAAGTAAAAGTCAATGAAAATGAAAGGGGCATAAGTATTCTAGTACACAGACTTTTGGAGCAAGATGTTGCAATTTTTTTTTACAATTATTCGTAGTCTTCGCGAAGGTCATAGATTTTTACTCTCTCTCCCTTCACCAATGAGACGCTACGTATGATTGAGGCGGTTGATATTAATATTCAAAATTTGCACGTTTGAAAACAGAAACAAAACAAATTGTGGTTTGTCTTTTTTTTTGTTATAAATCATTCATTGCTTCTTATTCCGAGATTTCACGCTTTGTGGCGATAGTTATATGGCTATCCTAATATTTTCGACCAAATAATGATTCCCTTTAACTGTCTTGCGGCGAAAATAAAATTTCAACTCTACTAAAAACGGCTCAAGAACTTCCATGAGCTCGCAACACAATGGCGGTTGAACTCGACGCGAGGACGGGTCGCTGTCAAATGTTCCTAGGAATTAGATTTACAGCTGTAATATTATTAAAAAGTTATTAATTTTTATTTCTACGAATACCGAAAAGCGCAATTAACAATTATGGATTTAACTTACCTGATTATTACGACTTTAAAAATGGCAAACTAACGAAAATTGTACTCTGCGGTTTATACGATACAGCAGCGTTGTTATACGTGGAAACTCTAGAGCGCAGCTGCTTAACCTCGTCGTCTGTGACTCAGGCGATGAACAACCAAGAGAACTTTTACCACACCGCACCACACCCGATGCGTTAGCGCCGCATGCGGGGAGCGATTGAACTGGACTTACTTGTCCCACTTATGGTTTACTCATTCACTTTACTCGTTATTTAATTGCGCCATTATCGTACAGATAGATCTTTCAGAAGCATACAAATTGAAAGAATTACACGTCGTTGATGATCGCTGCAAAAAGGGGATGATAAAAGACCATGTTATTAGGGGTTGTTTTCGCCGCGTGAGATTGATGCTAATTCAAATATTTTAAACTGATCACTTAATTACGGGGTAGATTTTTTCTCATACGGTTTTGGGAACAGAAACGCACATCGTACCTTTTAAAACCAAACCGAGGTAGCCGAGATACGAGGAGAACCGTAGTTGGAAATCAAGGCGTTCTTAAGACCCGATTCCATACCTTATATGGACTGCGAACGAACTAATTTTTTATCATGTTTTGCAATGCAAGAAACGTTCTAAGGAACGACGTACGCGTGCGACGCGAGTAATAAAATCTGCAAGCCGTTTTGGCGGAGATGGAAAAATAAAATTTTCATATTTTTTTCTTTTTAAATAAAACAAAAATCACTTCCTTATTTTATTCACACAATATAACACATGTAATTAAGACGTGAATGCGTCACGTCATTTAAATATCGTTATATTATAGTTACATACACATATTACATATTCATAACAATATTCATAATAATGACACGCATTCATGTATACCATAAGTTGATATTATATATATATACAGAAAATCATACACTGCAGCCGAAACACAGAAATGGCTTATACTTATCCTATACAGAGTAGTTATTTTTTATTCTTGCTTTTTTTTCTTTTTTTCCTAACTCGTTCGCATTGGTGTCGATGTCTATTTACACATTTGAAATAATATATTAACATAGTATGGAGGTTTCATGAATTAATTATACACGGTATGGCTGGATCCCAGCTCTCTTTGCGATTCATTCCAAAAATCAGAAATGAAAATTGTATAACGACTTTTGTTGGTTGGACTTTTTTTTCTAAGTTTTTATCGCACGGAAACACCGTTGATTGTTATGCCATTTCTAGGCGTCGGTTCTGCCTCGTAATGTCCAGTCCTGTTGTCGTAACCTCTGGTACCGTTGCTACCACCGTAGCTGTAAAATGGCGGAAAGTTAAAAATGACCAAAATTTAGAAAAAAGAAACTATAAAAAATAATCGCAAAAATAATATTACCCGTACGTGCTGCCGGCAATGCTGTACGGACTGTCGTAAAGTCCTTCTTCCGGTACGTTTTCGTACATTGTGTTGGGCGTGCCGTCGTTCAAACTGGCGTAAGACATAACCACAGCGTTTTGATCATCCTTACGTTCTGCAGCCTGAACATTTTCCGTATTTTTAACCGGCGTTGCCTTTCGCCTGGAAACGATACAATTTTACATGGGAATTATTTTTTTCTCCTTCGTTACCATTTGGTTCCTCATGTAGATTTACTTACAGCCGCAAGTAAACGAGCCCGAGTATCAATAAAATGAACAAAATTACTCCAGCGCCGATTCCTACGCTCGTTCCGACCCCCTGAGCTTCCGCTATTTCGTTTGACACCACTGAAAAAGAGGGGAAAAATAAAATCATGATCTTATAGGATGATCTTATTAATCGTATCGAAATAGTTACGTACTTTCACAAGTCGGTTCCTGGCCGCTCCAGAGTCCTGTATCGAGACACTTTCTCAGAAAAGGTCCATTCCTTTCGAACTGTGGTAGGCAATGATATTCGGCGGCACCACCGAAGGTCGTGGAACCGTTGACAACGATTACTCTACCGTTGTCGATCGGATCCGGGTGCTTGCAGTCGACAGCTGGAAAGAATGAATGAATAAAAGTAAAAAACAGAATCGTGGATATTGAAGAGAAGATGAAGAATAAAAATATTCCGTGGAAAAAGTGTTGATAAAATAATTACAGAAACATGCAGGGATGCTGCCGCTCCATGAACCATTCTGTAGACAAACTCTAGTCTCGTTTCCTTCCATATAGTAACCTCGGGGACAAGCGTAACGAGCGATACCGCCGACGCTGTGCGTCGAAACTTCGGCGGATAAAATACCCGTTTTATCTGGATCCCTGCATCTGATTTCTGCAGGGTAAAATTTCATTGAACATCGCTATTTGATCCGAAGACGAAGTATTTGTTAAAAAAAAATAAAATAATAATTAGATAAACTTACCACGACAAACTGGAGTCTCGCTACTCCAAGTTGCGTTCTCCAGACATAATCTTCTCGCGAAACCATCGAGTTCAAAATTACCGTCACATTCGTAAAGTGCAGCAGCTCCGTAGTAAGATGCGTTCGAAGCAAGGGTGTAACGTCCGTGTTGAATGTCTTCAGGTTTTCCACAATCCACGTCTGAAACGAATATAACGAATAGTAGAATTGTCGTGCAGGGATAATTTTTAGCGATTAAAATATCTGATTGAAAAAAAAATTCGTATCACTTACAAACACAATGGGGTACCTCGCCACTCCATTTGCCATTATCTTCGCACGTGGAGAGCGGTTCTCCGATCACCTTGTATCCTCGTTCGCAACGGTATTTAGCCAAGGCACCAATTTTGTAGGACGTCGCACCGGTATTCGAATTTTCTACGGTGCCGGTCCTCACCAATGTACGTCCGTACATACGGTCGTTTCCGGTTACCGAGAGGATACCGTGCTCCGCCAATATAGGCTCGGGACATCGCACCTCTTTAAAAAAAAAAACATAAAAGTAAACGCCATGAATCAGAATTTATTCGGAGCTTCAACACCGCGTTGTATATTTATATCTGGAGTGTTATTGGATTTTACCCTCGCATTTCGGTGTTCCATCGCTCCATTTGCCATTGTCGAGACAGTACCTTCTCGGGACACCGTTGAGTCTGTAGTTCCTCGTACAAGAATAAGTAATTTCGCTTCCCAAGTGAGTCGTACCGTTCGCGTATTCCACTGTGCCGTAGAGCACCGGTTGTACCTTGCCACAGTCTACGTCTGTGCGGAAAGCAATCGAAAATAATGGTCAGGGGAAAACCGAGGGTATTTGAAATAATTCAGAAAAATCATAAACAATTGCTCACACTCGCAGGTGGGAACTTCCCCACTCCAATCTCCATCCTTTCCACACGTTCGACGCGAATCTCCGCGAAGAAGATAACCCGTTTCACAGTGGTACTCGATCACACTGTGCACGTTCAGGTCGTATCCCACCACGTAACTTCCGGTAGGAACTTCAGGCTCCTCGCAAGTAATTACTGACCAATGAAATTTCACGATTAATATTTTTAGATCCAACGAAATTGTGTTACCGTTTCATTTCATCAACTTACGTTCACAAGAAGGGGTATCGTCGCTCCATTTTCCGTCACGGGTGCATTCGTGCCTCGCCTCTCCTAGTAACCAGAAATCCGCGGGGCAAGTGTACTCTAATAGGCTACCGACCGTCGTCGTTCCATTTAGCAGCGTAACTGTACCAGATTCAATTTGCGCGGGAGCTCCGCAGTCCACGAAACGACATTGGGGCGCCTTACCTGTCCATTTACCGCCGATATCGCACTCCAAGACCTTTCGGTATTGTAATGATAATTAGAAAAAAAATCCGACGATCAAAGATTTTGGTGAAGTTTTGCTATACTCACGTTGTCACCGAATAAAACGAAACCGTTTTGACAAGAATACGTTGCTTTCGATCCCGCACGTCTTCCGGAAGTTGTAACGAGACCTCCGTTTATTGACGGGGGTTCGGGACACCAGTCGACTTTAATCAAAACGATTGTGTTGATCGATCGAAATTTTTATAGATCATTTTCAGTACTCTGGAATTTTATTTAATACTCACACATGCACTGCGGTTGACTTCCGGACCATAAAGAGGCGTCGCCGCATTCTCTTTTCGAATCTCCAGTTAGCGTGTAATTGTCCTGACAAGTATACTGAGCTATCGCACCGTGGGTCGTTCTTCCATTCAACAAGGTCACACTGCCGTGATCGAGACCGGGAAGTGGGCCGCAATCCACAACTAGAAAAAAAGATATCTCGATATCATTTTCTGCCGCAGTAATTTAATGCGACGATATAAAAATCGGTAGTTACTTACATTTACAATTCGGCGCACGTTCGCTCCAGAATCCTGACTCCCCGCACGCTCTTGTTCGCGAACCGACCAGCATGAATCCTTCGGGACACTCGTAATCGATTATCGATCCCACCAATCTCTCGTTTCCGGTTATTCGCGTGTTCTCCGCCTTGTCGGGACTCCCACATGTCCTTGGTTCTTAAACACAACGAGTAGATTCACACGGTTAATACATCTTGGAGTATTATTAGGTTTGGAATGTTTTTTTATTCGTTACGTCAGGTAAATAGCAGCATACGCAATTATCCGGTCGTTAGTTTGACGAGTTTATGGTCTTTACAGTAATCTTTATGGTGTTTGAAACAGCGAGTCCCGCGTCTGCAGGGGGATAATTGGGAGATACAAGGTTGAAAAATCACGTTGTTATTCTTCACACTGCAAATTTTCGGGTCTGATTCACGACTAGTCCGTAACGCGGCATTGAGACGTGGGAGCCAGTAGCTCCTTATATGCATTGTGTTTGCTCTTGGAGATTTTCCTTTGCATATATATATATATATATATATATAGGATTTTATTGTACTCACTGCTCTGGCAGATCCAATGGAGGTAGTCCAGGTTGCAGCCAACGTCGTTCCAAAGCCAAGCTCTACCTCCGTCAAGAACCACACAGTTTTGTTCGCCATTATAATTATTAGGTTGATCTTTTCCCCATGACGGCTTCTGTATTACGTCACCTGAAGACATTAATGACGATGCGATTAGAATCAACGTGATCTGCCGATGCATTTTTGCTAAAATATTAACGCGTGAATAAGAAACTCACCATTTACCCACCGCCAAGTTCTCGCGGTTATCTGCGGCTCTTTTTCAGCCCCGATCCAGACCAGCTGGGTTTTTAGTTTGTCTTTCCTTCTTTCGAGGTTGTTGAGAATGAATTTTGAAGACGATCCCTGTAGCAGAAAAATGAATTAATGGTAAAGTCTGGTGTTCGTAGGGGTATTTTATTAATCACCATAAATCCGTGTACTAAATCGCCGCCGCGTGCCTCGCAATAGCTTCTGGCATCTTTGAAAGAACCTCCCTTTGTCACGACGAATTCGTAGCAGGTGGAATTAAAGGCTGTGAGGTCAGTGTCCGCTGGAGTACCGGCACTCGCACATCTGTCTGCTGAAAATTCTGTAATAAAAATAATAGCTAAGTGAATATCAACGCACTTATTGTCGGCACTCTAGAGCGGAAGAACGACTTTGAGGCGTGCCAAGGTTCATCGGCGTCACTGTCAAGGAGACGGACAAAAGATACACGACGTAAAACTTGGAGGTAGAAACCGTGGAACGAATTTCCGGTTGACGGAATCACGGTGACGATGATCAAATAAAAATTATGAAAATCTTGGTTTATTACCGTCCGTTGCAAAAACCTCGACCTCACATAAGCTCAGACTTCCTTCGACACCGACCAGCTGGAGAAATACGTATTGTCCGATCAGCGCTCGGGCACAAGTGAGAGTTTTCGTTACGCCCTCTTCTGCAAGAATTAAATCAATCTATCAACTCAAAATTTTGGGGTCTGTGGGAAACTAGCACTTACCTATGGTACCGGGGAACCAGGCACATAGTGGATTCCTTTGGAGTTCGGTGCTGCTATTTCCCACTCGTATTTCAAGGTCTTTCAGTGGTTGATGACCTGAAATGTAAGTAGAATTTGAATAGCCGCTAAATATTTTTGGGTAAGTAGAAATATCGTTCCGCAGAAACGAATTTTAATCTCACCGCAACATCCCCTCGTCGTAACTCTGACTACTTTGACCGCGTATTCCTTCATCAGCTCAACCCTCCACCACGGGCTGTGTTCGCTTTGAGTTTCCGTACATCTTCGTCCATCGTGTTCGGTACCAACGTCGCCGTCGTTTCCGTGCGCCGCTTCACCACCCCTTACGGTAGTCGACTGATTCGATGGTTTTCGAAAAGCTACGTTGGTTCCTGAAATACGAAAAATAATTCTTCAGGCTATTTTCTTCCGCAATGGTTAATTATCCTCGCGGAAGCAAAATATCGTGCAGTGTCCTTCTGCATCGGAGGGCGCGGAGTAAATCGGTACGATAATATGCTATGCCTTGGAGCGACGCAAAAAGAGAAAGTGAACGGAGTTACGCGGTTATAACAAAATTTGTCCCGTTGATGTTTAATGTCGGTGGTCGTGAGATTCGATAGGTATTGTAAATTACAGGTGAAACGTCGACGTTCCAGGATACTCACTGTCACCGGCGCCAAAAGCGAAACGTGCGCATTCATTAACGCCATCAATTATAAAACGTTCTTTTATTTGTTCGTGTGTATTTATTTTTTTTAAATAATTTCATCACGTAATTAGGGAGAAGAAATATAAAGACTCGCACAGGATGATGATGATGGTGCAGTGGTGTTGTTTGTAAAGTCACGAAGAGATATCTTGGGAGAAAGATAAATTATACTCACCACAGAATGGTAGGTCTCCCTGCCACTTCCCTCTGTTATTACAACTTAGCGTTGGTGGGCTGCAAACAATATAGCGTAATTTAAATTCATAAAACGGAAAAGGTAATTTAGAAATGAAAACTTTTTCCGAATATATAATCACCACACTTGGGTATTTGTTTTAGCTGCACAATTATGAGGTTTCCGGGATTTCTATTAGCAAGTATAGTTCACGAGGACATTACATTGCTGCGGCTTTCAACCGTGTACGACAATATAAAGCTCGTGTACAGAAATTATTGAGTTTCTCGATTTCTAGATCGTGCCAACTGTACTGCCATTGTGCTTTTTTAACATTTCCGCGTTATTATGCGATCGATTGTTCCATTATATGGTTATACGGATCGGTGGACAATCGTTAGTGGGCTGTGACAACTCACCCGAACAATTCATAGCCAGCATCGCATGTGTAGGTTGCAAGAGTACCAGGGGCCAAGGTTTCGCTCGACAAGGAAACCCGGGCGTTCATCGGCACTGCGGGATGGCCACATCGCACGTCTGTTTCTACGACTAAAAATGGTTAGAAAAAACAGAAAAAAAAGAATTCAAATTAAAACATGAAGAATGACAACAGGTAAAAGGTTACACGCTGAATTCTCTTGCAGGTTATTATAAATTCTGAACGCAGTGAGAAAATTTAATTTCCTTTTTAGAATATCCCACCCGAAGCGTATAGTATATAATTAGTAATTATGGTAACGTTTTCCAATAATTAACGTTGGGCTATGGGAGCAAAAATATAATTAGCGCGGAGACAAATGTCGTCACAATAGTGAAAATAAAACTTCGTTAAGAGGCGCACAGATAAGTGTACCGTATGTAGGACTTAATTAGTGTGGCCGCGATTTCTGCAACCTTCCGCGCTTTGACGTTGAACTTGAATTTCTACGTAGAGAATTGATTCAGTAGGTATTTCTGTGTAGTCACGTTACGTTCGTGCCGACGATTCATCGGCATGCGGAATTTAAACGTGATTTGGGGCCTCTGCTCACGCGAAACATCGACGTCGCTGCAGGTACGGAAGCATGAAAATTTTGCGCTCTACTTGTTACAATAGTCGATAAATTTGTTGCAGTAGAAAATTCTGCAAAAACGTGAATAACGTTATATCTATAAAGATCCAAATTAATTTTTCGTTAATTTTCGAATAATTATACGCATCCTCACTTCGGCTATGAATATTTTTAGCTGTGCAGTATATCTCTGCCCATCAGATTGCGGGAATATATTTATCTGGATATTCCTTCTGTTTCAAGTGCAAAAATCGTAAAATAAGTTGTCGGTGAACAAAACCGATTCACCGAGCGTGACCTGCGCTTTGTTTTGCGCCTCGGCTTTGTACTCCCGCAGTGAACAAAACCATTAAAGTTTTTTCCTCTTTTTTTTATTTGTTTTTTTTCTTTGCTCTCAGGAAAGCACGAATCCTGTATATTATTTTCTCTTGAATCTAAAACTCCATCTTATATGTAGCCGCAATTTTTCATAAACATATGCATTATGCGCGTTCTTCGATTGAGAAACTACCGTAAAGCTTCTCTGATATCTAAGAAACTATTTCACAGCATGTGTAATTTCCATATCGATCGGATTCAAGATGCAGCAATGCGGCGATATCCGACTTTCTATATAATCTAGTACTGGTATAGTTTCTGTCCCGTGTGTCACATACGCGACTATTCATCCTCTCTTATTGCATGTGCATCTGAATGCAACAAAGACAGACGTCATATACACGACCTCCATATATCCCTCAGGGACTTTCCCCGGGAATCGGAATATCTTCCGCGCTTTCCACTCGATCCATTTACGCCATAATATCATTATTTCTCGTCTCCTTTTCTCTTATATCATTTTCCAAGAGTACCTACGTATCCCTGCGGTTCCCTAAGGAATATACAGTGAAAAATAATGAATGTTAACAAAAAAGCGATCACATTAGGCGGCTATACGGGGTTCGGGTCGACCGGTCGCTTACATGCGTGATATGGGCTCGGCTGCCGCGTATAGATCGCGATTCGCGTTAGCGGCTAAAACCATACACACTGTCGACCTGGGCCAGCTCGGGTCTCTCAAGTCTTAAGTCTCTTATAAGTTGTGCCCTAGAAAATGGCCGAGTAACGGTACGACGAGTCGACGCGCCGTAAGAATTCGTTACAAACTCCGCGGACGTTCCTATACCTTACAACTCACCTCGAAACTGACCTTACTTGACCCGACGCCACGCGACAGATGGTCGCGTCTCTTCTTTTTCCACATTTATTATTATTATTATTTTATTTCTTTTTATTTCAAAGAACTTACGCAATGATCGTATGTATAGGTACGGTACATATAGCAGCTGCAGCGCCGGCCATTAAAGAAATGAAGACTGTTCGAGCGTTGAACTTTTTCATATTTCAGAATCTGTTCGAAAAAAATGGGACAACGACGAGATGGAATTTTTTTAATTTTTTTTAATTTTTATTTTATGTTCAAAATTCTTTTCCTATTCTCGTAACGGCAGCTTGTATCTCAGGTCTGGCTCTCGAACATCCGGTGGACATTTTAAACACTGCGCAATGATGGAGAAGTCAAAATAACGGAGAATCACCTTTGCTGACAGGATTGAGATCGATGGAGTACTTGACATTATGTTTGCTGTGACGCGTCGAAAACGAACTTTATGTCGCGTCTCTTGCTCGGATCTTTTAAGCTGTCGTAATGTAACCAACTTGATCGTAACCGGTTCGTAATTTTATCGAATAACACTTTCGCGGTACTTACGTATATATGTGAAACTTTGCGTAGTGTCATCATTTCAGACTCCAAATTCATGCATTTATCCGACGAAAAATCATACCTACCATTTAAATGTTAGAACATCTCGCTTCGTGTTTCGTACATCGAAAATTCTATATTACGTACGATCGGATCTCGCTGCAGTAAAACTCATCAAAATATTGTTGAGTAGTTTATATGCGTGAGAATAAAATTGCGAAAAAAGGGATACTCGCGTGAGGTAAAAAAACTTGGGGAGAGCGTTCTGATTTGAACATTTTCTGCTACTATATACGCCGCTGTGTCTACGTTACAATACTTTACAGCAAGTTTCCCAATCTATTGTTTTCTCACCCGCTGATGCAGTTTCGAAACTATATACCTTACAGGCCAATCTTCCCATCAAATTAAACAGTTATGCAAATCTATTCTATCTATCTTTAATGATCGTCGGTAACTACGTATGCGTATTGCTGGCAGTATCTTCACTCAGTTACTCAAAAATTCTCGTATTGGAAAAACACCCTAAAACAGCTGTATAGGTATATTCCATCGATCGATTATTGATTACATAATTATCAGATGTTATAATTTTTATTTTTTTAGCTGTATAGGTATATTCCATCGATCGATTATTAATTACATAATTATCAGATGTTATATTTTTTATTTTTTTTCAATAATTTTCCGGGGAATTTTCTTGAATTTCGTCATCTTTCCTCGATTACAGTGCAGAATGAACAACACGATTTTTAGTATAATAGCTTTATGATTGAATTAACTCAGGTCAGACCGTGTCAGGATAGACGACAGTTTGATAATTCCCATCAGGATTTTGGCTGACTGAGCATGAAAAACTGTTTCGTAACTAAAAGATCGATCATTGTTTCTTATACGTATTACGTTAATATAATTTTATGTAACGTGTACCGGCAAAAAAAATCGAAGGAATTGTGGCTACAGGAATTCATTATAGAAAAATACGACAATCCGCAAACAAACCCTATACGATAAAAATAAAAGGTATTAAAAATCGGAACAAGGCCTTCGCGGGAGGTGGCATAAGGATGGAGTATATAGAAAGGTCGAGTCGAGTAAACTATGCTGTTGGAGAGTTGAAATACAATCTAGGGTATATTAAAACCGAGGCGATACCCTGGTGCTCCGGCGTTAGGTACAGGTTGCTAAATGTTACACCGGTCTCACTGTGATAGTAGCAAATTTTTTTTTTTTCTTATTCTATTTTTTCTACAGATCCATGATCTACGGATAATACCTTTACTACGAACCGAGGGGGTTCCGACTCCACCTTTATTTTATACTTTATAAATCCGCTTCAGTCGTAACGTACGCGCGCTGAGGTATGCAAAAAAATGAGCTAATAGCTGCACTATCTTGTTAGATGCAATTCGCGCTATATTCCACAGCATACACGCCCTCGGAATTATTGTTGTAGTATAACGCCTTTCCATTTATATTATACCTATACGCGATCCCACGCCTTTCCCTCGTATCGATCAATAATTATTTTGAGAGAGAGAAAATAATGAAAAAAAAAGATTACGCGGAGATCTGGAGAAAAATATATGTTTTCATCAGAATTTGATAAAGTCGAGATTTGGAACGCGAACGGGTTACCGGTCATGCGTCCAGATATCCCCCACTTTTAAAATTTTACCGGTTTAGGCTGTTCAATATAGATGCGTCATCATATTCCATTAGGAATATCGAGAAGGCCATTCGCGACACGTATTCTAGAACTCGTTGTGTATAATTTGGATGGGAAGATATTTAAATCGCATCCCACGATTGATTTTTTTTTTTTTTTTATATAAATAATATCATGAAACCGTAAGCTAGGTGCAATGAAATTTTCTAGGGTAGCTGTTAGCCGCTGCAATGATGTAACATGTATAACGTGCCGAACTCGGTACGACCGCGCGTTTCATATTTATTTCTATATACTTAGGAGTAGAAATTTTTTCGTTACATAATAACATGGCTAAGTCCTTGCTAAATAAGTACCGTGCAGCGCTTGTGTCAGAAAATTATGAACACTGTAATTCAGGGACTGTTAATATTTAATACATTTAACCTGGTACCTATAATTGGTTAACAAACAGTAACGATCGTACCAGCAGGCCGTTGACTCTTTCGATTCCTGTTTCTACACCCACGATTTTTACTTCACGTGAGTTTAACTCTATTATATATCCTGCAACTGTATGTATATAGGAAATCGAAACCAAATCGTAGCAAATTCGAGTGAAATAAAAAAAGAAATCGATTGAAGAACTTTTGACGGCTGGTAGTCAAAAAAAATTATTGCACGGTATAAGGACGGCGATATCGTAATATCGAAATTAACCTGCATTCTCCGGTGTATCTACGTGAGTCGAATTATGTTCTATACATAGTTTCAATCATTTCGAGACATGAGGGGAAAGTTTTGTGCAAGTCACAATTCATGCTACGAATTCATACTTGACGTAAAAATTTACTTGTCGTATGATAATGGGGTTCCATGCACCGCGGATCATGTCGCGGATAAAATATTAGACATGGCGTACCAGTTTGTCCGGTGTTAAGTTTTCCAAGTTTTCGAGGTCAACTAGTAGGTTCCTTTCGAAGCCAAAAGCCGAACGAATTATTAACTCGGGCAGGTGAGAGTCGCCTTGATTTTGCTAATCAACACCTGCATACGATGTGGTCAGTAGGTATAATACACGAACGGTTCTGTGTTTGAAAATTTATTTTTTTGTCGAGTTACTCACTGTAGGAAGCTCGAAGTCAGAGAAGGAATATTTCAGGGAAAATTATCATTGCGGATAAAAAATCTTTCGTTTTACCACAGAAAATATTCTTTGTTTAATCAAATCTCAAGGATATATCTCATGACAGACACGACGCTGATGCTGATGCCAATTTTCTTTACTTTCACATCGACTGTTTTATACAGGCCAACATTCCATGAGCTCGTTCTTTAATCTACGTCATTATAATTAAATGTTTATATATACCCACGCAGCCGTGAGTTTGCTCCAATAATTTTGCTCCTCCTCCCATAAGAAATGCAGAAATAATTTCTAGCGATTCGAATTTATTTAAAATTCGATCGATCGAAATATCATTCAATGAAAATTGATGCATATGTACGAGCAGTACACCAGGTCTGTCGCCCACTTGCTCCTTTATTGCGAATACTGTCCTCGAATATTTGCTAAACCTTCGAGGTCGTCCGGTGTGTAACTATATTTACAATTTTATATATAAGTATACTTGTAACCCGTATCCGTGTGCACATTTGGATCTTTTTAGACTCATGTATATGAATTATCGCTAGGATTTTGCGATCGTAGATTTGTGGTGAAATTATTTAGATTCTAAAATCGCAATCATTTATCTATACCATCTTCAGTGACATTTGTGACGTACCTTGGACCGAGTCGGTTAAAATTACCGGTACGACGAGGATGACTAGGAAACACTGTAATAGGGACATATTGTTTCCTGCCCTTTAAAATGTCCCACTTCACTTCACAAGGTTTCACATTTACGCTCTTATAATAATTAAATTCCTCTTTTTTAAATTTATCTTTGTCATTAACAATCGCGATATCGGCAATTGCAGTTCTGAATAATCTCAATAAAACAGCTATCACGGTAAAAACTTATCCACGTAACTTTCACAGATTATATTCCTGTATTCATCTATTACTTTTTCAAAACTTTATTATTATTATAATATTATTATAATAACGTAAAACCAGGCGAGAAATCGGCGCGGGCGAAATGAAACTGGAGCAACCAGCTCCTTAAATTCACACGCGCACGAGGTGTTGCTGATGGTTACATACCCACGCACCAAGGTCCTAATCAAAGGCGTACCACTGGAGATTAAGTTAAGATGGAACACTTCCTGGATTAGCGAATTTAATTAGGAACGGAAATGTTTACTTTTAATTGTACGCAACGCTGTATACGAGCCCCGGACGCTCCTCTGTGCCAGGCATTGAAATCACTTTACTTTTCTTTGAATGTTGCTGCTCTTGTTATACGGCCTTCGAAGACATTTCGTAAATTCTTGTCGTCTTTGTTTCCTTTCTTCAGTCTTCTTTCAACATTCGCTTTGTAAATATTTAAATATAGAGTTTTTTACGCCGTCTAAAATGTCCCAGTAAAATATCCTGGTCTTCAGGGCGGGATTTTTACAGGCCTTCGCAGACTTATTCCCGCTGCTACACCTAACGGGCAATGTTATAATTTTTTTTCGCTGGATTTTTTTTTTCTCTTCAAGGCTCAAAAATCCTGAAAGACCGGAGTACGATGTAGATTATGTTTTAAAGAGGGGCCCGGTTCTCTCGACGACGCGTTCCCTTCACCGGTCGACGGATCACTGTTCTTTAGTTAGTAAAAGAGTTGTTTGCTGCTGCAGGAGAACGCGAAGCCCACCTTGGGACCTAAGGCTCTTCGATATGAAAGTATAAACCGCCTCTGCTGCCGCTGCCGTGAACGAGAATCGCTCGACTTGTTCTATTATTTAAAACAAAAGTTACGAGTTATAATAAATATTATATGTGCGGCTAAAGTTCTCCGCGCTAATATAATTTTATTGAATTTAGATGAGTGTCTATAAGTTGAGCTGAATATTGAAACCTTTCTAATTTTAATTATCCTATAATAGTTTCTTGTTCATTAGTCGCTGCAAAAATATTGTTCGATAATATCAAATTGCATGTGTATCAGTATAAGGTGTTCTGTGAGAATCCAAGTCTATATTTAATTATTGAACAACCTGATGGTTTACACGAGTTATATGGATATTATCGTAAAGAGGAATCTGAAGAGGAATATAGAATACACATACGATGCACTTTAATAATTTTTATTTTAATTAATAGCATTAGATATCAAGTTTTCCTGCGTGGGATTTCTACAGTCACAATTTTTCTGTACGATTACATATTTATTTACCTAATTACAGAAATATACAGCGGTCTTGTTATAGCTGCGTGAGAATGATTTCACCAATGAGCGAAAAATCTCACTTCATTTCTGTGTATAAGTATAGGAAAACCAAACCCCCCTCTTCCAGATTATTGAGATCGCAGAGTATCCGATTTCCCGTTAGAATAAAATCTACCCACAAACTCTTCGTTGAGTAATTGATATCGTATATCAGCTAATTGCAAAAGCAAGTAAACTTTGTCTTGTGGAATGTTTTCCTAAGCGAGTTCCGTGGCCCCTAGTTGACCTTTTCTGTGTCGAGGCTTTCTTTGAATCTCCGTTCGAATCCTTTCGCGTCGCTCGGGTCTTTCGTCGGTGACGTTTATTCCGTTTTAGGGTCAGTAAAGTCAAGGTCCGTGCGTTATAAGTATCGTAATTAGAAGAACTGCAGACATCGAATCCCAGTATAGGTATAACTTTGAGTGAATCGGCTTCGACCGGACGGAATCGGTTGTACCGTTAAACCGCAACTTCGTACCGTGTGTATGTATGCAACTTGTAAAACGTTCTTCGTCGATTTCTTAGCGTCGCAATTCCCTCTGTCTTTATTTTTATTCTCTTTTGCTCCGTTGATGCATGAATGTAAATAGTGTATTTTAAACTTTATACTTGTGCATAAAGTATACATAATAATATACATGCGCACTTTTTTTCTCGGTTACGTCACGCCTCGTCGGTGCCCCTTTCACCTGGAGCCACGAGGTTCGAATGTGGGGAGCCACGGTGCCAGCTGCAGCGAATTCGTCCAGACGGATCGAATTTGAGAAAGAAATGAAGAAAAAAAAAATGTACTTTCAGGCAAAGAATGAGATCATTTTTTTTTCTCGCCGTGCCGAGGCAAAATATCGCGCGTTCGATATGAAAGAAAACTCAGTTTTGAATTCTATTTTTAGTGATATAGCTGGTGATCCGTATCCGAATATAATATTAGGAGAGCGTAGGCGTCGCAACCCCGTGATAATGAAGATGCGGCTGGTTATCGTATAGGACGTATAACTCCGTTGCTGGCGTCGCGACGCGCTAAAAGGTGAAAGAAGCGCAGGCGTCGTGTACCTTATACTATCGCGTACAGCGAGTCGTCGACATGCGCATCATGATCATCATCTACACTTACACATCGATATGTTTATACACGTATCTTTTAATACGTATACGGACGTACACGCGTGCATGAGAATAAGCTCCGGCTTTCTGACAACCCGATGCAGGGTATGCGGCTGTCCAACATGGCGCAGGTCGCCGTGCCGATGCAGGTACGTCGATACCGCATCGAACGTTTATTAAATAACTCGTGAAATATTATTATTTTATTATTCGTATTCCGATAAGAAAGAAAAAAAAAAACATGTTCAACGGAGTGTGGGTCAGTGAAAGAGGAAATTTTGCCACAGAGACGATCGTTACGGATAAACTCGGGCTCTGTCTCTCACCCGAATCTTTGGTAATGTGAATTATACATATGCGTATATTGTAGATCCATGAACAGTTTTTTTTTTTTCAAAATAGCTCTTTGACGGACTATCGAGACGCTTGAATTGTGAGCGCGAGTTATAGAATTCGATAAGACCTATGCAGTAACTTACTCGTTGAAAAATTCACTGATAGAATATTTCCGGTACACCCAATTACCGATGGTGTAATTATGCGAAGTACGCGGATGTAACGATGCTGTAATACGTGCCAGGCGTACGATAGTGAACTTGTCACTCTAGTGAGAGGCGACGCTGAATCATTCAGATGATTTCCAATGTCAGTCTCGATTCTGTTACGCTTTTCCTAGATTTAAATCTATTTTTTTTTTTTTTTTTTTCCAATCATTACCTCGCCTGGGTAGATTATACCGTTATCCATTAATTCATCCCACAGGTACGAGAGTCGGGGTGAAAGAAAAACATCGGCCATGGCCGATGAGGGTGTCGAGGTCCGTGAATGCCTGAGCAGCTGGTTGGCTTATCTCCAGGTAAATTTTGCGAGACTCGAGTAGATAATTATTGAACACGGTAGAGTGTGTGATTAAATTTTTCACCGTTCGTTAAGACGTTAAATGGTCTCTGCACCGCGGGTACGAAACTCGCACAATCTCTTCAGGCTCTTCTGTCCACCCACGACGGCGATGACGCCCCGGCGGCGCGATGCCGTTTGACAGGACAGTGTCTCGCGGGTTGGGAAGAACTCACTAGAGCTACGAACGTCGCTAGCAATACCGTAAAAAGTCACGTAAGCCACGTTATGGCCTCTCTTACCGAGACACAGGGTGCAGGAACAGCCGATTCCCAGGTCAGTCGCGTCCGTTTTGATCCTGAAAAATTGTCGGCTAATCCTTTTCCCATTTCAGGATATTTTGTGCGACAATCTTCTGACCTTCATCAATCTACAGTATCAATTTTGTCTCGCTTGCTGCGAGTGCCTCGGTGAGTTTTGTAATAGGCGGGGTAATTATCGAATGGAATCCACGAATCGTTGCTCTTCTAATTTATTCAAAGGTGGAATGGCGGAGTGTTCTTGTTCTCGCAACGGAAGGTCGGAATGCGACGTCGCAGCTCTGCAACGATGTTTCGAAAGACTGTACAGTCCATCGAGTGGCTCTTCTTCGGGAGGTCATCCCGGGGGTCAACAGCATCTTCAAGGTCAAAGGTCACGGCTTCCTTACCCCCTCTTTCCGCTACAAGTACAGAGAAGGTGGTCCGAAACCGCAGCTGCTGAAGTTTCCGGTTCTGCAGTTGAAAATGCAACGAGACGTTGGTCCATGCCTTGGGACTGTCGACACGTTTCCGACTTTCTCGAAACTCCGCCGACTACCCATCACGATCATATCAGGGGCAAACTTAGAGTACCAATTTCGCAGGAAAGAGGGAGACCTATAACCCCCGATAATTCTTCCTGGAAATCTTCGACCATGGCCAGTCAAGATGGACTTAGGGAAGCCATTCAACTGCTCTCTTGTAAACCGGGTAGGTTTCGGGCGATTTAGAACCAGCAAAAGAAAAGCTGAAACCAGATTCAGTTATTCTTTTTATTTATCTATTCTATAGGGATCAGGCCTTCGACGCAGCTTTATCACCCTAATCAGCACATTCCAGGGGTCACTTTGACGACGTGTAGCTTCGATAGAAACAGCGATGGTTCTGGTACCGCTTGGCCTGATACCCGATCGAGTTCTAGGTGCTGGCCTAGAGACGTTAATGACCATTCTGACCACTCGGGTAAGGGACGATATAAAAAAAAGTCGTTTTCATCGATCGTTGTAACATAGTTAATTAATTTTAGCATCGGAGCAAAGCGGAACCAGCGGTAGTGGTCATAGGGATAGCAAAGATAGCATACACTCGCAGAGTGACCACAGCGGAATCGGTCACCGAGAATCAGATACGGGTGAATATTGGAAATCCCAAGTTTAGAAAATCCATCTGATGATCTATAAACCTATCTAAATAAATTTTTCACAGGGATCGGGGAGATTTTAGGATCAAGAAAAAGCAGTTCTTCGAATGATTCGTGTGTGTCTGCTCAAAGTCGTTCGGGGTCGGAAGGCGCGGTCATCGGAGGGGTAAAAAGTTTATAAGTAAACTGGATTAACTCCTCCGTCTTAACTGGACCGCCTTTGTAAACTTTTTCTTTTAGGAATCGGCGCGGTCTCAGCTTTACTCGATGTGGAGCGGGGGTGATTTGCCATTTATAAAGCTGCCGGATACCAGCAGCGAACAACCCGATAAAGACGCCTCGACTTGATTAATAATTTTTTTTATTTTTAATAATCGTGTTTTTCGTACAGTTGGATCAATCGATCTCCGATACTCAAGTGTTTGAATACACGAGGTAAACCGATAGTTCTTTCGTTATCCTTTGCCGGTTAAAGGAATTATGACGTCTATCGAGACGCGTTGAATCGATATTGAAATTTGGAATCCTCGTTCCTCATATTCGAATTAGATGATTCCTACTTTGTACCTTGCGATATATCCTCCTCATCTAGGTAATTAATAAGTGAATACTGTCCAGCTGATTTTATTAGATGTTTTATATCGTGGACGAGTCGTTTGATACGTGAGTCTGAATTTTTAATATAATCCAATCCCCTTATATCAGCTGCAGTTTAAAAAAATTCTCTACGCGTTATTATAGGGTATTCAAAATACCGATACCACCCCGGTGTATATGTATTGGTGTGCGTGTTGATGGATGTCCCGTGTATATTTATATACATTTTTTTTTCTTGCTCCTTTGAAATTGAGGTATGGAGTTTTCATTTTTTATATTGTATAACCATGCCGATTTTTTTTCACACGTCGGCTAGATATTGTGAATAAAAAAAAAAGTTTTAGAAAAATCAACGATTGATTGAACATTCTAAACCTGAAACCCGCGAATAAATTCATTCGGTGACCATAGTCCTTGTTTCATTCGATTATATAATTTTATTAATTATGGCACAATACAAATTATATTATTAATATCTCGAGCTACCGGAGAAACTTATACGCTATTTATTACCGCTGCTTATAAGAAAATATACAAGACTTTAATTTATTCCTTCCCAACAGTTCGTGTATCGTCATACATCACACAAAAGTGCGCAAAATATTAAAGATGCAATAGAAAAAAAATAAAAAATAAAAAATAAAAACGCACTTTGTCAATACTCGGCACACTTTTTTCTGATATGGAATGTCAGATAAAACCACCCACGTTCACGTAATCATCGTCGCGGATCGAATCCGGATTTTTAAGCTTCAGTTTCAAATTTCCACAGAAATCATGCTCGAAACTTTTTCTTTTTCTTTCTTTTTTTCATCGCTTTCATTACTCGAATCTAATCAAAATCTTCTTCGAGAAGTTCGTCCTCGCCGTAATCGTCGTATTGATTTTTCAGGTCGTCCCTGAGATCCCTCGCCTGGGGGCAGTGGGGACACCTCGATTCGTTAATACCGTAATTTATACACGTGTCACCGATGCACTCGCAGCACCCATCGTGAAACCACCTGTAACTCGTCGCTCCCATGCTTTGACAAGAGGCCTTGCACTTGTTCCATGAATTGCACTGCGCCATGTAAGCTACCGTGCAGTTGAGCGTCATTACGTTCGGCTTCATAGGCTGGACCTCCTGCTCAACGGTTTCTGGATAAGAAAAAAGGAGGGTGCTGATTGATAAGGGGAATTTAAAATGAGAGGAAAAGGATAATTGCAACGATTTACTCACGCATGTGGTAATTGACCTCCTTTTCTCTTTTCGGACTGAACAGGGAGACGTCAAAGTCCACCGGGAAGGTGAAGGTGAGCCATCTCTCGAGGGGATCTGGGTCCGATGTCAGGGCTTGAAAAAGTCCGGGAACTGGATCACTGAAATCTTCAACGTGAGATTTTTTGCTCAATGGATTTACGGTTACGTTTGGCTTCGGACACAGATCTGGAAATCGGTTGAACAATTAGTTTATACCTCTATATCGAACGTTTACCACTAGAAAATTATTTTCTTTTTTTTCTTACCAACGCAGGAGCAACACTCGTCGTAAAGATAACTTAGGCAAGAAAAACACTCCTTGCAACAGGTACAGGTAACTAAATCGCATTTGCAGCTTCCCGTCAGCATACACTTACTGACCACACTCGCACATATCGCTTCGTTACAGGCGTATGAAGTTGGCGTTGAATTTTGTAGAACTAGGAGAACGAATAACGTCGACGAAGTCCATCCGAGAATCGCCTTCCACCAATGACTCGTCATTTTTTCTACGGTTGTATGAGAATATTTTTATATTTTTATATTTTATTACGAGTACGTATAGTTTATATGATCAACTCGACGCAATCTATTCTAAATATTTTATATCGTTGAAGTCGTAGTGTTGCACAATTGCAGTATAGAAATATCCTAGACGCGTGAGATCGAGTTTCAACTTGTTTGTATTGACTTTTATAATGTCCTTTGGAGGCGTAACTTTACCTATAATATCCTTACAGTATATCTGTACCTCGTACGAGGTAGGAACGTGCACGCGTTAAGATTCGAGTTATGCGTGTACCTGCAGCAACGCGTTGGACTTGTGCCTATAAGCTGGTTGGTTGGATATGGTAGCTGAATATGTTTGTCAGGCAGAGAGACAGGCCTCGAGAGAGAGCCCCGCCTTGATCTCAACTCGTTATTTGCCTCCAGGCTGTATAATAACTCGCATATAAACCCGCCGCACTATGTACCATCTCTACACCGCTTAAAATCCGTTACGGGGGATTCCGTATAACGATAAATTTCTTTCCGCGATAAATTATTATTTGCGATTTGAGATTTCGGTGGATAAGATTTCCGGCGAAGTGTCTAATAAGATATCGTGTGTATTGATCGTTGGACTATTTATTAATGGGTTGTTTCGATCCCTGGAAAAGTTTGAAACGATGAAAAGCTTGGGGTCTTTAAATTTTGGAAACGCGTTTATACGATCGTTAGCAACAACGCTAGCGTATGAGGTTTAAATGATTACCGATACAGGATATTCCCAGTTCCAGTTATTTGGTGCAAATATACATAACGCCATTTGGTTTCACACATCACCGTGTGCTCGGAATAGATTTTCCCGAACCCAGTACAGCATTATATCGTTACTCGGTAAATTTATTCTTGGTATTTTAATAGAATCGACGTTATACTCCGAGCACGTTACATATATAACACATGCATCTAAACCTGCAGGTGAAAAAAAGTAGGTATACGCACGCGACTTATATATCGCTGATCGCCGCACGTTCGAAATATCAAATAATCCAGGTAGTTGAAGATCACGTTGTAAGATTATTTCACCTTAATTTTTCGATATATCTAAAATCCTTCGAAGAATATGATTCTTCTCATATGATCATCGCGGTTGTAACATTTCAAAGACGAGATTCACGCACCACTACTGCATGACCACTAATCCCGCGTGCTAAAACGTATATAAATATTATTCGTACGTATACGAAATTGCCTCTAACACTTATATACTTGCGCGCCTAATTGATACCTGTTTATTTGAAGTAGTCGGAAAGGAAAGCGCCAGAGAATCATCTCGGTGTATAGGAAATACGAAGAATATCATTTTACTTACTGATGATCGGAGTCGTCGGTCACTTTTTAAAACTACTGTTGATCTCCAGCTTCATTAGAACTGTCAATATTTTAAAATTCCATAAACTTCGCGATAATTCGATGAGTTATTCCAAGAGTTATCGTCGAACAACTTTTCTACAGCGTATAGCACGAATCGCGTGTAAAACGCAGAAACGCGTAAAAAAGCGGATCGGAGCGGAGCGGAGGCTGTACCGCAAGGTGCGGTGTGAGCAGCGGTCTTTCGATGGTCGCGGGCAGTCTGTGTCTGGTGTGTCTCTCGGAGGCTCCCACGAACTGCGTTCGAGACTGGTTCTCCTTTTTTTTCCTTTTTTTTTTTTTTAAACCTTTTTGTCTTACCTGCGGCCCCCCAGGAGCGGCTGCGCCACCGTCACCAGTTTCGAACTGCCGCCAGGTCCTTAGGAACGCCGCAAACCCAACTAACTATCCCTTTCTCTCTCTTTATTTCTCTCACTCTCGTTTATCTTTCTTTTTTCTCTTTCTAACGCTACAGAGTTACGATCGTTGCCAGGGACGTCGATATCACAGAAATACCACAGGGCAGAAAGATTACAATTATTCGATGCACCCCATGCGGTCTGATTTCTTCTCAATTTTTTCGGACATCGAGACCCGCGCAGTTATCGCCCATCCCTTTATGCGATTCGGAGCGATTATTTATTTGTTTTTTTTTCTCTTTTCTTCTTGACGTTCCGCACCATCTTCGTAGCGAAATAGTATACTAAACCTACTTTGCGACAGTTAAGCGCGATCCGTTTTACGCGGATAGTCGAACAACGCGGCGAGACGGGCGTCTAACGTCTCATTTACCTCCCACTGTAATAAACGAGCATTTAACAACTTCCGCTGCCTCGTGTCTGCAGGTTTGTTTTGTTAGCCTGGTTTTTTTTTCTACTTCTTTATTTTTTTTTACTCACTTTTCGTTGGGTCTTTGAAACAGTTTCCCACCACTTATTATAATAAGCTTGTGATAATATTTGAATAATTTTAATGAAAACGATTCGAAGTATACCTTATTCAACGCGAGTCTAGTGCTATGACGGTAAATATCGAATACCTGTCTACCTACCTTGCTCTAAGAAATCTGATATAAATATTAAATTACATCCTGCCGCAGAATTTAATTATCTGTTATATACGTAAAAAGCGCTAGGACATTCTCGTTGGTCATTATTCCCGTTCTGTAAGGGGGGAAAACTTGACCCCCTAAATCGCGGCGAGGGGGGATGTTGTTAAAAGCGAGGACCAATTAGAGGGGAGAAACACTTATACACTTGTTGAAAGCAGTGTTGTTTCAAGGGGATACAGGTCTAACATGGAACAGAAATCCTGCAGGATGAAACACCCGGGTCACAACACCAGGTAGAGACCGTTTCTTTCCTAATGACTCTTTGCGTGGAATTTCAGCTTGTTTCTCTTGTCCTTAGAGACTTGGGAGGTCTGACTTAGGAATCCGGACGTCCCTGATGCGTATATAGCTGCCTCGATCGTTATATGTATGTGCAATCCTGTAGAATATCGCTGGGTTTTCTTTCATCTATCGCTGAACCGCGGGGATTCTAGACACGAATAATTTCGAGAAGGACAACATCGTGTTATGGATAGAAAAAATTCTTTCTGCTATTCATGAAGAAGACTCTGTTTGTGAGTCATTTTGCAAAATTGTAGTAAAAAAATCAAACTGACAAGTAAGATATTGATTTTTACTTTGTCTACTTCTTTTTGCTATTTGAAGCAGTGTAGGAACAGATTTTGATTTCATATTCATTGCTTCGAATTGGTCCAGGGGATGTTCTTCATCAAATGATAAGTCGGAAGAATTACTCATGTACCGCGAAACACGCGTAGAATTGTTTTGAATTTTTATTCTCCTCCTTCAACTTTGCGAATAAATTCCCACGGCTCTGGGCATATTCGTAATTATTTCTGAACGAAAATTACACGAAGATAAAATTATGTTATAAATGAAAAGTATATTATAATCAAATGCGGAAAAATTTTTTGTCTCCAACTCTTGCAAATGAATATCTTTACGACTGTTTCGCAATAATCAAATGGTGATAACTGGTTGTCAGTGATTTCCAGTGGTTTAAAATAATCAGAGCATTCGAGAGTCGATTTTTATCGATTGCTCGACTTGAAACTCTGCACTCGAAGCGACCGGCCGACAGCACTTCTTTCCAGTCAGTCGATCCTTACCTTGGGTACTGTACGGTTGAGTCGGAGTACACGTCACAAATTTGTACTTATTAGTGCCTTCCGTGATGTTGAAATGATTTCCAGTTGTCAAAATTAATCAGTATTTCCATCAGTTACAACGTAGAGTTATGTTTAATTTTTAAATTGAAAAATTCATCAGAAGAAAGGTCAGTTTTACTTTCAGCTTTGTACCTAACCCAACCTTATGTCGAAAATGAAGTGAAAGGTTTGGCTGTCCTTGCAAGCTGTAGCAGTTAATTATGGTTAAATTATACGTTTAATTTCCACAATAATTTCGAAATTCGTGAGAAATCGGATAGAAATTACGAATTTGTGCTCAATTTTTGATGTAACATTCGTACGCTCCAAAGTTCAAATATCTACTAGCTGATTTGGTTGTTTGATTTTTGATAGTTGCTATAACGATCTACTTTCTCATCCGCAATTCGGAGCAAGTGAATTTTCTCATCCGTTACTTGATTCTAAATTACTTAGTGTCGTCTTTACGATTGTCCGTAATACGAACTGAAAGAGACATGATAGTCAGGGGAATCATTTGTAATGTTAGTGAATTTAATATGTTCTGTAGAGAATGTTTCGTGTCAGCCGGTTCACATGTCGTCATATCAGCATTAATATTATTGTTTTGAGAATGATTTCAGTGATCGCGATCGTCATCAATCCGAGGAATTTCTTAATGCATGATAAATAAAGGGAAAGCCCCGCATTTCAATCCGTATATTTCAATCCGTATATTTCAATCCGTATAGTAATAGCGTGTATATTATTATTCCTGTGTCATATCCCTGGGCACCCAAGGTCGATTCAACTCGTTTAAACTAATTCGAATCGTTATCAATCGGACTCAACTTATGAGTTATTGCATTCATTCACGGGAGTGCTAATATCATGCTTGCGTCCATTCTGTTCGTAAAATTAAAGAAACAGTACTTGTGCCTGCAGTCATAGAAAGAACGATCAACTACTTGTTGCTCAATTTTTCCGATAAATTTCGACTTATAAATCAGCGCGCCTGTTTCACCTTGTTTCAGATACTATATTCGTGATTTGCTTGTAATTTTTTGGCTTGTTTTTTATCGAAATGTAATAATTAAAAATTTTCAGCATACCATGAGGAATTTTTTGAAATTAAGTTTGGTGTTACTCGTCGTGCAATTGGCTGTTGCACCTCCGGTAACAAAAAATAAGAAAGATGAAGCGGAAAAGGAAAAGAACGAAAACGATGCCGTAGAATCTGAAGAAATGGTGAATATTCATATACTTGGACTTGTTTGCTTTAGAATCCCTATACAAAGGCGTTCTTCATCGAATTCGACGATCTGATTTCCCTCAATCACTCTAACAATGTCTGATTTTTATCGCCGTCTCACTGCTTCGGAAAAAACGTGAAATCTGTCACGTAGATTGTCAATTCAATAAAAAAAAGATGGTGAAAAACTAAGATCGCAAAATGAATCAGTGCCATCAACGATTGAAAAATAATTTACTTTTAATCTAGGAAGAGGTAATGGAGTACGCGAGGTACCTCAAGGAGGTAGTACAGGCTTTAGAAAGCGATGCGGATTTCCGGCAGAAACTGGAAAAGGCTGACGAGGCCGATATAAAAGTAATACATTTTTTTTCTCATCCAAAATTCGGACCACAAATATAACTCGAACGATTTGTCACGTAATCACGATCGATCTTTAAATATTCTCTTCGTTTAGACGGGAAAGATCGCCCATGAACTTGAATTCGTAAATCATCAAGTCAGGACGAAACTTGACGAGCTGAAACGCCAGGAGCTCGAAAGGCTTAGGCATTTGGCCCTAAAAGAATATCAGTTGGAAAATGGCCTGGATCCAGAGCATCTTAAAATCGCTGAGCATCTGGATCACGAAAATCCTCATACCTTTGAGATCGACGACCTAAAAAAACTGATAGCTAAAGTAAAATAGACTGATCATTGCCTAGGTTTAGCATACTATTATTCATGGCGCTAATTCACTGCGTATTTTAGACGACTCAAGACTTGGCGGAAGCAGACAGAAAGAGAAAAGAAGAATTCAAGGAATACGAAATGCAAAAGAAGTTCGGGCAAGAATTAAAAAAGACTGGTAATGGTAACTGACTCCTTCATCTCTATACTTTTATTCTGGTTTCTTTTATTTTTCCTATCTAATACATCACCGTAGCAATCATTAATCAATTATCTTTTCATAATTACTTTCGAAATATAGGTATGGATGAAGAGCAGAGAAAGAAGTACGAAGCCGAGCTTCATTTACAGGAGGAAAAACATAAGAAACACGAGCCAGTGCGTATCTTTATTGCGGTCGGACTGATATAAGTAATCGTGATATTCATCGCAAACTCCTTTCAGCTTCATCATCCGGGAAGTAAACAGCAACTGGAAGAAGTTTGGGAACAGCAGGACCACATGGAGAACCAGGAATTTGATCCCAGGACATTCTTTTACCTACACGGTATGGTGGAAAAATATATCGACAATAGATCAATCGAAATAGGCGATAGTAATTGAGGACTGCGGTGGCTTTTAGATCTTGATGGGAATGGCGTCTGGGATCAAAACGAAGTTAAAGCTCTTTTTTTGAAAGAACTGGATAAAATGTACGCCAAAGGCGCGCCGGAAGATGATTTGCGAGAGCGTGCAGAGGAAATGGAGAGAATGCGGGAACATGTCTTCAAAGAGGCGGATCTCAACAACGATATGCTCATAAGGTAGATAATTCTTTTGAATTTTTTAAAAATGTAATCGATGTTTTAGGATAATCTGACGATGCCTTGTTCTTCGTTTTCTTAGCTACACAGAATTTCTGGAGCAAACAAAAAAGCCCGATTTTCAGCAGGACGAAGGATGGAAGGGACTCGACGAACAGCAGATCTTTTCCGAGCAAGAATATGAAAATTTTGAAAGGCACAGACAGCAAGAGATCCAAGACATGATTGCCAAGGGCATTGTGAGTATCCAAAATTATTTTTTAATCGAATGTGAGTCACCAGTTGTGATGTAGAAAACTGTAAGAGATTCTTGTGAAACTCCACCGTTCTAAAGATTGTGCTGCATAAATTAAACTCGAGTTGTGTTATTTTTATGTTAGTGAATGCATTAAATACGGCATGACAAAGTAGTTAATCTCTGGGTTCCTTAGTAATTACATAATTTCACTTGAGTTTGATAGTAATATACTCGTTGGTTTTCCTCTGCCATTAGTTTGCCCGAAAATGTTTTGTTTGATTAATTAACAAGCCTTTGCACTATTTCTTTTGTCACCGTTGCTAGCTACCCCCGAATCCGGCTAATTATCCTTCTGGACATCCTGATACGGTGAGTTGAAATCTTGACTAGTGGAGATCTGTAACTTCGTTTTAGTGTAGGGGAGACCGGAGTCAGTTTTCAGAGGCGCGAGATTTTCTTGTAAGTAAAAATATACCACGAAGAAACCTAGAATACGTGTTTGTAAGTACCCATATACGTGCTACCCATATGTACCGGTAGAAAGACACGTCTGGCGAATGATTCGTAGAATTTTAGAATTCTCGCACTATTGAGAATTGTCTAATTTGTGTTGACACCGGCCCCCCCCCCCCCCCCCCCACAGCTCTCCCGCACCGAATTTTTCATCTGCTAGATGTGTAGGGTTAATTTTTTACATTGATTTGTTTTGCTCTTGACAGTTCCCGCCGCAATATCGTAACGCCGAGGTTCATCCAGGACTTCCACAACCGGGTCACGTTGACCCCAGTATACATCCAAACGAAATTCCTCATGGCCAACAATTCCAAGGGCAACAGCACGTTCCCCAGCAGCATTTCCAAGGACAGCAACCCACGCCGCAACAATTTCAACAACAACAACACCAACAACAACAACACCAACAACAACAACAACAACAACAACAATACCAACAACAACAACAACAATTCCAGGGCCATCAGCAGCAGCAACATCCTCCTCAAGGTGGTGGGAATAAAGCGCCTGTTCCAAATATAATTCCTCTTACGAATCAAGTTCCTAATAATGCGAACATCAATGTGGTGCAGCAACAGCATCAAGTAAATACTAAACAAACACCAATTCAGCAGCAGCCTAATATTGTCCCCCAGGTTGTGAATGCCCATTCTTAAGTTATTTCAACGACCATCGCAAAATTCAATTATGATCAAAAAAGTATTCTGATTCGTTTGTTTGATCCACCATGAATACTGATAGTAGCGACAGTGAAGCTGACCGGAATTGTAAACGTTGTACGTTTGATCGATGAACATGAAAAATATTTGTCGAGCATTTTCAAACCAAGGATCAAAGCTTTATATCCGTTTGGCACGAACCAAACCTCTATATTACCGAACAAGTCCAGCTATAGGGCTACTCCTTACTTGTACGTCACATGAAGATATACTGAACAAGAATAAAATATACAAAAAAACGATGATTTTCTGGTTTTGAGTTGCCTTGTTATTCACGCCAACCCTTGGAAAATACCTTTTGTCTTGAGGCGAGCAATATGTCATTTGGATAACCTTACTTGTAAAATAAATCGAGTTATGATGGAATTTCCACTGAAAAAAAAAATAATCAGAATATCTCTATAGTTTCAATTCGTAGTTTGATTTTGTAATCAGATTTTTGTTTCCGGATTCGGCATACAGAAGATTGTCGCACTGTCGAGGTTCTTTATAATTCTCTTACCGTTTTTCCTGTGATCTTTTTGATCATTTTATTCATTTTGAACTCATTACTGCATTTCTTATAGTCTCTGATAGTAGCTATGAATATGCAACCAAAGTCACAACAGCTCCGAAAAGTTCGAAATCACTAATCAGTATTTGTGATAATACAGAAGTTCGACAACATTCCGTGGAGAGGCGCAACAAGCGCGATTTTGAGCCAGAACTGATGAATAGTTCGAGATAAAAATCTTAGAGATGGCGCAAAAGAAGCGAATTTGAACGTTTTCGCGCGCCTAATGATAGGCAACATGGCCGTGAGTAGAAAGCCTATAGTCTTCGTTGTTTTTTCGCTGAAAGATTGTGGAAAATCGCTGCGAAAATGTACAAAGACTATAGTCTTTGTTGATTTTCCGCATGCAAATTGTGGAAAATCGCTGCGAGATTGTACAAAGACTATAGTCTTTGTTGTTTTTTCGCGTACATTTCGTCGGAAATCGCTGCAAAAATGTACAAAGACTATAGTCTTTGTTGGTTTTTCGCGGAGATTTGTTCGGAAATTGCTACGAAAATGTACAAAGACTATAGTCTATGTTGTTTCTTCGCTCCGAAATTGTGGAAAATCGCTGCGAAAATGTACAAAGACTATAGTCTTTGTTGTTCTTTCGCGTAGATTTTTCGGAAATCGCTGCGAAAATATACAAAGACTATAGTCTATGTTGTTTCTTCGCTTCAAAATTGTGGAAAATCGCTACGAAAATGTACAAAGACTATAGTCTTTGTTGATTTTTCGCGTAGATTTTGTCGAATATCGCTGCGAGAATGTACAAAGACTATAGTCTTTGTTGTTTTTTCGCGTACATTTCGTCGGAAATCGCTGCGAAAATGTACAAAGACTATAGTCTTTGTTGATTTTTCGCGTAGATTTTGTCGAAAATCGCTGCGAAAATGTACAAAGACTATAAACTTTGTTGTTTTTTCGCGTACATTTCGTCGGAAATCGCTGCGAAAATGTACAAAGACTATAGTCTATGTTGTTTCTTCGCTCCAAAATTGTGGAAAATCGCTGCGAAAATGTACTAAGACTATAGTCTTTGTTGATTTTTTGCGTAGATTTTGTCGAAAATCGCTGCGAGAATGTACAAAGACTATAGTCTTTGTTGTTTTTTCGCGTACATTTCATCGGAAATCGCTGCGAAAATGTACAAAGACTATAGTCTTTGTTGTTCTTTCGCGTAGATTTTTCGGAAATCGTTGCGAGAATGTACAAAGACTATAGTCTTTGTTGTTTTTTCGCGTACATTTCGTCGGAAATCGCTGCGAAAATGTACAAAGACTATAGTCTTTGTTGATTTTTCGCGTAGATTTTGTCGAAAATCGCTGCGAAAATGTACAAAGACTATAGTCTTTGTTGTTTTTCCGCGCAAATTTTGTCGAGAATCGCTGCGAAAATGTACAAAGACTATAGTCTTTGTTGATTTCTCGCGTAGATTTTGTCGAAAATCACTGCGAAAATGTACAAAGACTATAGTCTTTGTTGGTTTTTCGCGTAGATTTGGTCGGAAATTGCTGCAAAAATGTACAAAGACTATAGTTTTTGTTGTTTTTTCGCGTACATTCCATCGGAAATCGCTGCAAAAATGTACAAAGACTATAGTCTTTGTTGGTTTTTCGCGTAGATTTGGTCGGAAATTGCTGCAAAAATGTACAAAGACTATAGTCTTTGTTGTTTTTTCGCGTACATTTCGTCGGAAATCGCTGCGAAAATGTACAAAGACTATAGTCTTTGTTGTTCTCTCGCGTAGATTTTTCGGAAATCGTTGCGAGAATGTACAAAGACTATAGTCTTTGTTGTTTTTTCGCGTACATTTCGTCGGAAATCGCTGCGAAAATATACAAAGACTATAGTCTTTGTTGTTTTTTCGCGCAAATTTTGTCGAGAATCGCTGCGAAAATGTACAGAGATTATAGACTTTGTTGATTTTTCGCGTAGATTTTGTCGAAAATCGCTGCGAGAATGTACAAAGACTATAGTCTTTGTTGTTTTTCCGCATGAAAATTGTAAAGAATTGCTGCGAGAATGTACAAAGACTATAGTCTTTGTTGTTCTTTCGCGTAGATTTTCCGGAATTCGCTGCGAACATGTACAAAGACTATAGTCTTTGTTGTTTTTTCGCGTGGATTTCGTCAAAAATCGGCGCAGAAATGTACAAAGACTATAGTCTCTGCTGTTTTTTCGCGTAGATTCTCCGGAAATCGCTGCGAAAATGTATGAAGACCATAGTCTTTATTGTTTTTCCGCTTGAAAATTGTGAAGAATCGCTGCGAAAATGTACAAAGACTATAGTCTTTGTTGGTTTTTCGCGTAGATTTGGTCGGAAATTGCTGCGAAAATGTACAATGACTATAGTCCATGTTGTTTCTTTGCTCCAAAATTGTGGAAAATCGCTGCGAAAATGTACAAAGACTATAGTCTTTGTTGTTCTTTCGCGTAGATTTTCCGGAATTCGCTGCGAACATGTACAAAGACTATAGTCTCTGTTGTTTCTTTGCTCCAAAATTGTGGAAAATCGCTGCGAAAATGTACAAAGACTGTAGTCTTTGTTGTTTTTTCGCGCAAATTTTGTCGAGAATCGCTGCGAAAATGTACAGGGACTATAGTCTTCGTTGTTTTTTCGCATAAGAATTGTAGAGAATTGCTGCGAGAATGTACAAAGACTATAGTCTTTTTTTTTTCGCGTAGATTTTGTCGGAAGTGTATTCGGCTGCGAAAATGTACAAAGACTATAGTCTATGTTGTTTCTTCGCTCCAAAATTGTGGAAAATCGCTGCGAAAATGTACACAGACTATAGTCTTCGTTGGTTTTTCGCGTAGATTTGGTCAGAAATTGCTGCAAAAATGTACAAAGACTATAAACTTTGTTGTTTTTTCGCGTACATTTCGTCGGAAATCGCTGCGAAAATGTACAAAGACTATAGTCTTCGTTGATTTTTCGCGTAGATTTTGTCGAAAATCACTGCGAAAATATACAAAGACTATAGTCTATGTTGTTTCTTCGCTCCAAAATTGTGGAAAATCGCTGCGAGAATGTACGAAGACTATAGTCTTCGTTGGTTTTTCGCGTAGATTTGGTCGGAAATTGCTGCAAAAATGTACAGAGACTATAGTCTTTGTTATTTTTTCGCGTACATTTCGTCGGAAATCGCTGCGAAAATGTACAAAGACTATAGTCTTTGTTGATTTTTCGCGTAGATTTTGTCGAAAATCGCTGCGAAAATGTACAAAGACTATAGTCTTTGTTGTTTTTTCGCGTACATTTCGTCGGAAATCGCTGCGAAAATGTACAAAGACTATAGTCTTTGTTGTTTTTTTCGCATACATTTCGTCGGAAATCGCTGCGAAAATGTACAAAGACTATAGTCTTTGTTGATTTTTCGCGTAGATTTTGTCGGAAATCGCTGCGAAAATGTACAAAGATAATAGTCTTTGTTGTTCTTTCGCGTAGATTTTTCGGAAATCGTTGCGAGAATGTACGAAGACTATAGTCTTTGTTGATTTTTCGCGTAGATTTTGTCGAAAATCGCTGCGAAAATGTACAAAGACTATAGTCTTTGTTGTTTTTTCGCGCAAATTTTGTCGAGAATCGCTGCGAAAATGTACAGAGACTATAGTCTTTGTTGATTTTTCGCGTAGATTTTGTCGAAAATCGCTGCGAGAATGTACAAAGACTATAGTCTTTGTTGTTTTTCCGTATGAAAATTGTAGAGAATTGCTGCGAGAATGTACACAAACTATAGTCTGTGTTGTTCTTTCGCGTAGATCTTCCGGAATTCGCTGCGAACATGTACAAAGACTATAGTTTTTGTTGTTTTTCCGCGTACATTTCATCGGAAATCGCTGCGAAAATGTACAAAGACTATAGACTTTGTTGATTTTTCGCGTAGATTTTGTCGAAAATCGCTGCGAAAATGTACAAAGACTATAGTCTTTGTTGTTTCTTCGCTCCAAAATTGTAGAAAATCGCGGCGAAAATGTACAAAGACTATAGTCTATGTTGTTTCTTCGCTCCAAAATTGTGGAAAATCGCTGCGAAAATGTACAAAGACTATAGTCTTTGTTGTTCTTCCGCGTAGATTTTTCGAAAATCGCTGCGAAAATATACAAAGACTATAGTCTTTGTTGTTTTTTCGCGTAGATTTTGTCGAAAATCGCTGCGAAAATGTACGAAGACTATAGTCTTTGTTGTTTTTTCGCGTACATTTCGTCGGAAATCGTTGCGAGAATGTACAAAGACTATAGTCTTTGTTGTTTTTTCGCGTACATTTCGTCGGAAATCGCTGCGAAAATGTACAAAGACTATAGTCTTCGTTGATTTTTCGCGTAGATTTTGTCGAAAATCACTGCGAAAATATACAAAGACTATAGTCTATGTTGTTTCTTCGCTCCAAAATTGTGGAAAATCGCTGCGAAAATGTACGAAGACTATAGTCTTCGTTGGTTTTTCGCGTAGATTTGGTCGGAAATTGCTGCAAAAATGTACAGAGACTATAGTCTTTGTTATTTTTTCGCGTACATTTCGTCGGAAATCGCTGCGAAAATGTACAAAGACTATAGTCTTTGTTGATTTTTCGCGTAGATTTTGTCGAAAATCGCTGCGAAAATGTACAAAGACTATAGTCTTTGTTGTTTTTTCGCGTACATTTCGTCGGAAATCGCTGCGAAAATGTACAAAGACTATAGTCTTTGTTGTTTTTTCGCATACATTTCGTCGGAAATCGCTGCGAAAATGTACAAAGACTATAGTCTTTGTTGATTTTTCGCGTAGATTTTGTCGGAAATCGCTGCGAAAATGTACAAAGATAATAGTCTTTGTTGTTCTTTCGCGTAGATTTTTCGGAAATCGTTGCGAGAATGTACGAAGACTATAGTCTTTGTTGATTTTTCGCGTAGATTTTGTCGAAAATCGCTGCGAAAATGTACAAAGACTATAGTCTTTGTTGTTTTTTCGCGCAAATTTTGTCGAGAATCGCTGCGAAAATGTACAGAGACTATAGTCTTTGTTGATTTTTCGCGTAGATTTTGTCGAAAATCGCTGCGAGAATGTACAAAGACTATAGTCTTTGTTGTTTTTCCGTATGAAAATTGTAGAAAATTGCTGCGAGAATGTACACAAACTATAGTCTGTGTTGTTCTTTCGCGTAGATCTTCCGGAATTCGCTGCGAACATGTACAAAGACTATAGTTTTTGTTGTTTTTCCGCGTACATTTCATCGGAAATCGCTGCGAAAATGTACAAAGACTATAGACTTTGTTGATTTTTCGCGTAGATTTTGTCGAAAATCGCTGCGAAAATGTACAAAGACTATAGTCTTTGTTGTTTTTTTCGCGTACATTTCGTCGGAAATTGCTGCGAAAATGTACAAAGACTATAGTCTTTGTTGTTTTTTCGCGCAAATTTTGTCGAGAATCGCTGCGAAAATGTACAGAGACTATAGTCTTTGTTGATTTTTCGCGTAGATTTTGTCGAAAATCGCTGCGAGAATGCACAAAGATAATAGTCTTTGTTGTTCTTTCGCGTAGATTTTTCGGAAATCGTTGCGAGAATGTACGAAGACTATAGTCTTTGTTGATTTTTCGCGTAGATTTTGTCGAAAATCGCTGCGAAAATGTACAAAGACTATAGTCTTTGTTGTTTTTTCGCGCAAATTTTGTCGAGAATCGCTGCGAAAATGTACAGAGACTATAGTCTAATTTGTTGATTTTTCGCGTAGATTTTGTCGAAAATCGCTGCGAGAATGTACAAAGACTATAGTCTTTGTTGTTTTTCCGTATGAAAATTGTAGAGAATTGCTGCGAGAATGTACAAAAACTATAGTCTGTGTTGTTCTTTCGCGTAGATCTTCCGGAATTCGCTGCGAACATGTACAAAGACTATAGTTTTTGTTGTTTTTCCGCGTACATTTCATCGGAAATCGCTGCGAAAATGTACAAAGACTATAGTCTTTGTTGGTTTTCCGCGTAGATTTGGTCGCAAATTGCTGCAAAAATGTACAAAGACTATAGTTTTTGTTGTTTTTCCGCGTACATTTCATCGGAAATCGCTGCGAAAATGTACAAAGACTATAGACTTTGTTGATTTTTCGCGTAGATTTTGTCGAAAATCGCTGCGAAAATGTACAAAGACTATAGTCTTTGTTGTTTTTTCGCGTACATTTCGTCGGAAATTGCTGCAAAAATGTACAAAGACTATAGTCTTTGTTGTTTTTTCGCGCAAATTTTGTCGAGAATCGCTGCGAAAATGTACAGAGACTATAGTCTTTGTTGATTTTTCGCGTAGATTTTGTCGAAAATCGCTGCGAGAATGTACAAAGACCATAGTCTTTGTTGTTTTTCCGCATGAAAATTGTGAAGAATTGCTGCGAGAATGTACAAAGACTATAGTCTTTGTTGTTCTTTCGCGTAGATTTTCTGGAATTCGCTGCGAGAATGTACAAAGACTATAGTCTTTGTTGTTTTTTCGCGTACATTTCGGCGGAAATCGCTGCAAAAATGTACAAAGACTATAGTCTTTGTTGATTTTTCGCGTAGATTTTGTCGGAAATCACTGCGAAAATGTACAAAGACTATAGTCTATGTTGTTTCTTCGCTCCAAAATTGTGGAAAATCGCTGCGAAAATGTACAAAGACTATAGTCTTTGTTGATTTTTCGCGTAGATTTTGTCGAAAATCGCTGCGAAAATGTACAAAGACTATAGTCTTCGGTGATTTTTCGCGTAGATTTTGTCGAAAATCGCTGCGAGAATGTACAAAGACTATAGTCTTTGTTGTTTTTCCGCATGAAAATTGTAAAGAATTGCTGCAAGAATGTACAAAGACTATAGTCTTTGTTGTTCTTACGCGTAGATTTTCCGGAATTCACTGCGAACATGTACAAAGACTATAGTCTTTGTTGTTTTTTCGCGTACATTTCGTCGGAAATCGCTGCAAAAATGCACAAAGACTATAGTCTTTGTTGGTTTTTCGCGGAGATTTGTTCGGAAATTGCTTCGAAAATGTACCAAGACTATAGTCTATGTTGTTTCTTCGCTCCAAAATAGTGGAAAATCGCTGCGAAAATGTACAAAGACTATAGTCTTTGTTGTTCTTCCGCGTAGATTTTTCGAAAATCGCTGCGAAAATATACAAAGACTATAGTCTTTGTTGTTTTTTCGCGTAGATTTTGTCGAAAATCGCTGCGAAAATGTACGAAGACTATAGTCTTTGTTGTTTTTTCGCGTACATTTCGTCGGAAATCGTTGCGAGAATGTACAAAGACTATAGTCTTTGTTGTTTTTTCGCGTACATTTCGTCGGAAATCGCTGCGAAAATGTACAAAGACTATAGTCTTTGTTGATTTTTCGCGTAGATTTTGTCGAAAATCGCTGCGAAAATGTACAAAGACTATAGTCTTTGTTGTTTTTCCGCGCAAATTTTGTCGAGAATCGCTGCGAAAATGTACAAAGACTATAGTCTTTGTTGATTTCTCGCGTAGATTTTGTCGAAAATCACTGCGAAAATGTACAAAGACTATAGTCTATGTTGTTTCTTCGCTCCAAAATTGTAGAAAATCGCGGCGAAAATGTACAAAGACTATAGTCTATGTTGTTTCTTCGCTCCAAAATTGTGGAAAATCGCTGCGAAAATGTACAAAGACTATAGTCTTTGTTGTTCTTCCGCGTAGATTTTTCGAAAATCGCTGCGAAAATATACAAAGACTATAGTCTTCGTTGTTTTTTCGCGTAGATTTTGTCGAAAATCGCTGCGAAAATGTACGAAGACTATAGTCTTTGTTGTTTTTTCGCGTACATTTCGTCGGAAATCGTTGCGAGAATGTACAAAGACTATAGTCTTTGTTGTTTTTTCGCGTACATTTCGTCGGAAATCGCTGCGAAAATGTACAAAGACTATAGTCTTTGTTGATTTTTCGCGTAGATTTTGTCGAAAATCGCTGCGAAAATGTACAAAGACTATAGTCTTTGTTGTTTTTCCGCGCAAATTTTGTCGAGAATCGCTGCGAAAATGTACAAAGACTATAGTCTTTGTTGATTTCTCGCGTAGATTTTGTCGAAAATCACTGCGAAAATGTACAAAGACTATAGTCTATGTTGTTTCTTCGCTCCAAAATTGTAGAAAATCGCGGCGAAAATGTACAAAGACTATAGTCTATGTTGTTTCTTCGCTCCAAAATTGTGGAAAATCGCTGCGAAAATGTACAAAGACTATAGTCTTTGTTGTTTTTTCGCGTACATTTCGTCGGAAATCGCTGCGAAAATGTACGAAGACCATAGTCTTTGTTGAATTTTCGCGTAGATTTGGTGGGAAATTGCTGCAAAAATGTACAAAGACTATAGTCTTTGTTGTTTTTTCGCGTACATTTCGTCGGAAATCGCTGCGGAAATGTACAAAGACTATAGTCTATGTTGTTTCTTCGCTCCAAAATTGTGGAAAATCGCTGCGAAAATGTACACAGACTATAGTCTTTGTTGGTTTTTCGCGTAGATTTGGTCGGAAATTGCTGCAAGAATGTACAAAGACTATAAACTTTGTTGTTTTTTCGCGTACATTTCGTCGGAAATCGCTGCGAAAATGTACAAAGACTATAGTCTATGTTGTTTCTTCGCTCCAAAATTGTGGAAAATCGCTGCGGAAATGTACTAAGACTATAGTCTTTGTTGATATTTCGCGTAGATTTTGTCAAAAATCGCTGCGAAAATGTACAAAGACTATAGTCTTTGTTGTTTTTTCGCGTACATTTCGTCGGAAATCGCTGCGAAAATGTACAAAGACTATAGTCTTTGTTGATTTTTCGCGTAGATTTTGTCGAAAATCGCTGCGAGAATGTACAAAGACCATAGTCTTTGTTGTTTTTCCGCATGAAAATTGTGAAGAATTGCTGCGAGAATGTACAAAGACTATAGTCTTTGTTGTTCTTTCGCGTAGATTTTCTGGAATTCGCTGCGAGAATGTACAAAGACTATAGTCTTTGTTGTTTTTTCGCGTACATTTCGGCGGAAATCGCTGCAAAAATGTACAAAGACTATAGTCTTTGTTGATTTTTCGCGTAGATTTTGTCGGAAATCACTGCGAAAATGTACAAAGACTATAGTCTATGTTGTTTCTTCGCTCCAAAATTGTGGAAAATCGCTGCGAAAATGTACAAAGACTATAGTCTTTGTTGATTTTTCGCGTAGATTTTGTCGAAAATCGCTGCGAAAATGTACAAAGACTATAGTCTTCGGTGATTTTTCGCGTAGATTTTGTCGAAAATCGCTGCGAGAATGTACAAAGACTATAGTCTTTGTTGTTTTTCCGCATGAAAATTGTAAAGAATTGCTGCAAGAATGTACAAAGACTATAGTCTTTGTTGTTCTTACGCGTAGATTTTCCGGAATTCACTGCGAACATGTACAAAGACTATAGTCTTTGTTGTTTTTTCGCGTACATTTCGTCGGAAATCGCTGCAAAAATGCACAAAGACTATAGTCTTTGTTGGTTTTTCGCGGAGATTTGTTCGGAAATTGCTTCGAAAATGTACCAAGACTATAGTCTATGTTGTTTCTTCGCTCCAAAATAGTGGAAAATCGCTGCGAAAATGTACAAAGACTATAGTCTTTGTTGTTCTTCCGCGTAGATTTTTCGAAAATCGCTGCGAAAATATACAAAGACTATAGTCTTTGTTGTTTTTTCGCGTAGATTTTGTCGAAAATCGCTGCGAAAATGTACGAAGACTATAGTCTTTGTTGTTTTTTCGCGTACATTTCGTCGGAAATCGTTGCGAGAATGTACAAAGACTATAGTCTTTGTTGTTTTTTCGCGTACATTTCGTCGGAAATCGCTGCGAAAATGTACAAAGACTATAGTCTTTGTTGATTTTTCGCGTAGATTTTGTCGAAAATCGCTGCGAAAATGTACAAAGACTATAGTCTTTGTTGTTTTTCCGCGCAAATTTTGTCGAGAATCGCTGCGAAAATGTACAAAGACTATAGTCTTTGTTGATTTCTCGCGTAGATTTTGTCGAAAATCACTGCGAAAATGTACAAAGACTATAGTCTATGTTGTTTCTTCGCTCCAAAATTGTAGAAAATCGCGGCGAAAATGTACAAAGACTATAGTCTATGTTGTTTCTTCGCTCCAAAATTGTGGAAAATCGCTGCGAAAATGTACAAAGACTATAGTCTTTGTTGTTCTTCCGCGTAGATTTTTCGAAAATCGCTGCGAAAATATACAAAGACTATAGTCTTTGTTGTTTTTTCGCGTAGATTTTGTCGAAAATCGCTGCGAAAATGTACGAAGACTATAGTCTTTGTTGTTTTTTCGCGTACATTTCGTCGGAAATCGTTGCGAGAATGTACAAAGACTATAGTCTTTGTTGTTTTTTCGCGTACATTTCGTCGGAAATCGCTGCGAAAATGTACAAAGACTATAGTCTTTGTTGATTTTTCGCGTAGATTTTGTCGAAAATCGCTGCGAAAATGTACAAAGACTATAGTCTTTGTTGTTTTTCCGCGCAAATTTTGTCGAGAATCGCTGCGAAAATGTACAAAGACTATAGTCTTTGTTGATTTCTCGCGTAGATTTTGTCGAAAATCACTGCGAAAATGTACAAAGACTATAGTCTATGTTGTTTCTTCGCTCCAAAATTGTAGAAAATCGCGGCGAAAATGTACAAAGACTATAGTCTATGTTGTTTCTTCGCTCCAAAATTGTGGAAAATCGCTGCGAAAATGTACAAAGACTATAGTCTTTGTTGTTTTTTCGCGTACATTTCGTCGGAAATCGCTGCGAAAATGTACGAAGACCATAGTCTTTGTTGAATTTTCGCGTAGATTTGGTGGGAAATTGCTGCAAAAATGTACAAAGACTATAGTCTTTGTTGTTTTTTCGCGTACATTTCGTCGGAAATCGCTGCGGAAATGTACAAAGACTATAGTCTATGTTGTTTCTTCGCTCCAAAATTGTGGAAAATCGCTGCGAAAATGTACACAGACTATAGTCTTTGTTGGTTTTTCGCGTAGATTTGGTCGGAAATTGCTGCAAGAATGTACAAAGACTATAAACTTTGTTGTTTTTTCGCGTACATTTCGTCGGAAATCGCTGCGAAAATGTACAAAGACTATAGTCTATGTTGTTTCTTCGCTCCAAAATTGTGGAAAATCGCTGCGGAAATGTACTAAGACTATAGTCTTTGTTGATATTTCGCGTAGATTTTGTCAAAAATCGCTGCGAAAATGTACAAAGACTATAGTCTTTGTTGTTTCTTCGCGTACATTTCGTCGGAAATCGCTGCGAAAATGTACAAAGACTATAGTCTTTGTTGATTTTTCGCGTAGATTTTGTCGCAAATCGCTGCGAAAATGTACAAAGACTATAGTCTATGTTGTTTCTTCGCTCCAAAATTGTGGAAAATCGCTGCGAAAATGTACAAAGACTATAGTCTTTGTTGTTTTTTCGCGTACATTTCGTCGGAAATCGCTGCGAAAATGTACAAAGACTATAGTCTATGTTGTTATTTCGCTCCAAAATTGTGGAAAATCGCTGCGAAAATGTACAAAGACTATAGTCTTTGTTGTTTTTTCGCGCAAATTTTGTCGAGAATCGCTGCGAAAATGTACAGAGACTATAGTCTTTGTTGATTTTTCGCGTAGATTTTGTCGAAAATCGCTGCGAGAATGTACAAAGACTATAGTCTTCGTTGTTTTTCCGCATGAAAATTGTAGAGAATTGCTGCGAGAATGTACAAAAACTATAGTCTTTGTTGTTCTTTCGCGTAGATCTTCCGGAATTCGCTGCGAACATGTACAAAGACTATAGTCTTTGTTGGTTTTCCGCGTAGATTTGGTCGGAAATCGCTGCAAAAATGTACGAAGACTATAGTTTTTGTTGTTTTTCCGCGTACATTTCATCGGAAATCGCTGCGAAAATGTACAAAGACTATAGTCTTTGTTGGTTTTCCGCGTGGATTTGGTCGGAAATTGCTGCAAAAATGTACAAAGACTATAGTTTTTGTTGTTTTTCCGCGTACATTTCATCGGAAATCGCTGCGAAAATGTACAAAGACTATAGTCTTTGTTGTTCTTTCGCGTAGATTTGGTCAGAAATTGCTGCAAAAATGTACAGAGACTATAGTCTTTGTTGATTTTTCGCGTAGATTTTGTCAAAAATCGCTGCGAGAATGTACAAAGACTATAGTCTTTGTTGTTTTTCCGCATGAAAATTGTAAAGAATTGCTGCGAGAATGTACAAAGACTATAGTCTTTGTTGTTCTTTCGCGTAGATTTTCCGGAATTCGCTGCGAACATGTACAAAGACTATAGTCTTTGTTGTTTTTTCGCGTACATTTCGTCGGAAATCGCTGCGAAAATGTACAAATACTATAGTCTTTGTTGATTTTTCGCGTAGATTTTGTCGAAAATCGCTGCGAAAATGTACAAAGACCATAGTCTTTGTTGGTTTCTCGCGTACATTTCGACGGAAATCGCTGCGAAAATGTACAAAGACTATAGTCTTTGTTGGTTTTTCGCGTAGATTTGGTCGGCAATTGCTGCAAAAATGTACAAAGACTATAGTCTTTGTTGATTTTTCGCGTAGATTTTGTCGAATATCGCTGCGAGAATGTACAAAGACTATAGTCTTTGTTGTTTTTTCGCGTACATTTCGTTGGAAATCGCTGCGAAAATGTACAAAGACTATAGTCTTTGTTGATTTTTCGCGTAGATTTTGTCGAAAATCGCTGCGAAAATGTACAAAGACTATAAACTTTGTTGTTTTTTCGCGTACATTTCGTCGGAAATCGCTGCGAAAATGTACAAAGACTATAGTCTATGTTGTTTCTTCGCTCCAAAATTGTGGAAAATCGCTGCGAAAATGTACTAAGACTATAGTCTTTGTTGATTTTTTGCGTAGATTTTGTCGAAAATCGCTGCGAGAATGTACAAAGACTATAGTCTTTGTTGTTTTTTCGCGTACATTTCATCGGAAATCGCTGCGAAAATGTACAAAGACTATAGTCTTTGTTGTTCTTTCGCGTAGATTTTTCGGAAATCGTTGCGAGAATGTACAAAGACTATAGTCTTTGTTGTTTTTTCGCGTACATTTCGTCGGAAATCGCTGCGAAAATGTACAAAGACTATAGTCTTTGTTGATTTTTCGCGTAGATTTTGTCGAAAATCGCTGCGAAAATGTACAAAGACTATAGTCTTTGTTGTTTTTCCGCGCAAATTTTGTCGAGAATCGCTGCGAAAATGTACAAAGACTATAGTCTTTGTTGATTTCTCGCGTAGATTTTGTCGAAAATCACTGCGAAAATGTACAAAGACTATAGTCTTTGTTGGTTTTTCGCGTAGATTTGGTCGGAAATTGCTGCAAAAATGTACAAAGACTATAGTTTTTGTTGTTTTTTCGCGTACATTCCATCGGAAATCGCTGCAAAAATGTACAAAGACTATAGTCTTTGTTGGTTTTTCGCGTAGATTTGGTCGGAAATTGCTGCAAAAATGTACAAAGACTATAGTCTTTGTTGTTTTTTCGCGTACATTTCGTCGGAAATCGCTGCGAAAATGTACAAAGACTATAGTCTTTGTTGTTCTCTCGCGTAGATTTTTCGGAAATCGTTGCGAGAATGTACAAAGACTATAGTCTTTGTTGTTTTTTCGCGTACATTTCGTCGGAAATCGCTGCGAAAATATACAAAGACTATAGTCTTTGTTGTTTTTTCGCGCAAATTTTGTCGAGAATCGCTGCGAAAATGTACAGAGATTATAGACTTTGTTGATTTTTCGCGTAGATTTTGTCGAAAATCGCTGCGAGAATGTACAAAGACTATAGTCTTTGTTGTTTTTCCGCATGAAAATTGTAAAGAATTGCTGCGAGAATGTACAAAGACTATAGTCTTTGTTGTTCTTTCGCGTAGATTTTCCGGAATTCGCTGCGAACATGTACAAAGACTATAGTCTTTGTTGTTTTTTCGCGTAGATTTCGTCAAAAATCGGCGCAGAAATGTACAAAGACTATAGTCTCTGCTGTTTTTTCGCGTAGATTCTCCGGAAATCGCTGCGAAAATGTATGAAGACCATAGTCTTTATTGTTTTTTCCGCTTGAAAATTGTGAAGAATCGCTGCGAAAATGTACAAAGACTATAGTCTTTGTTGGTTTTTCGCGTAGATTTGGTCGGAAATTGCTGCGAAAATGTACAATGACTATAGTCCATGTTGTTTCTTTGCTCCAAAATTGTGGAAAATCGCTGCGAAAATGTACAAAGACTATAGTCTTTGTTGTTCTTTCGCGTAGATTTTCCGGAATTCGCTGCGAACATGTACAAAGACTATAGTCTCTGTTGTTTCTTTGCTCCAAAATTGTGGAAAATCGCTGCGAAAATGTACAAAGACTGTAGTCTTTGTTGTTTTTTCGCGCAAATTTTGTCGAGAATCGCTGCGAAAATGTACAGGGACTATAGTCTTCGTTGTTTTTTCGCATAAGAATTGTAGAGAATTGCTGCGAGAATGTACAAAGACTATAGTCTTTTTTTTTTCGCGTAGATTTTGTCGGAAGTGTATTCGGCTGCGAAAATGTACAAAGACTATAGTCTATGTTGTTTCTTCGCTCCAAAATTGTGGAAAATCGCTGCGAAAATGTACACAGACTATAGTCTTCGTTGGTTTTTCGCGTAGATTTGGTCAGAAATTGCTGCAAAAATGTACAAAGACTATAAACTTTGTTGTTTTTTCGCGTACATTTCGTCGGAAATCGCTGCGAAAATGTACAAAGACTATAGTCTTCGTTGATTTTTCGCGTAGATTTTGTCGAAAATCACTGCGAAAATATACAAAGACTATAGTCTATGTTGTTTCTTCGCTCCAAAATTGTGGAAAATCGCTGCGAGAATGTACGAAGACTATAGTCTTCGTTGGTTTTTCGCGTAGATTTGGTCGGAAATTGCTGCAAAAATGTACAGAGACTATAGTCTTTGTTATTTTTTCGCGTACATTTCGTCGGAAATCGCTGCGAAAATGTACAAAGACTATAGTCTTTGTTGATTTTTCGCGTAGATTTTGTCGAAAATCGCTGCGAAAATGTACAAAGACTATAGTCTTTGTTGTTTTTTCGCGTACATTTCGTCGGAAATCGCTGCGAAAATGTACAAAGACTATAGTCTTTGTTGTTTTTTCGCATACATTTCGTCGGAAATCGCTGCGAAAATGTACAAAGACTATAGTCTTTGTTGATTTTTCGCGTAGATTTTGTCGGAAATCGCTGCGAAAATGTACAAAGATAATAGTCTTTGTTGTTCTTTCGCGTAGATTTTTCGGAAATCGTTGCGAGAATGTACGAAGACTATAGTCTTTGTTGATTTTTCGCGTAGATTTTGTCGAAAATCGCTGCGAAAATGTACAAAGACTATAGTCTTTGTTGTTTTTTCGCGCAAATTTTGTCGAGAATCGCTGCGAAAATGTACAGAGACTATAGTCTTTGTTGATTTTTCGCGTAGATTTTGTCGAAAATCGCTGCGAGAATGTACAAAGACTATAGTCTTTGTTGTTTTTCCGTATGAAAATTGTAGAGAATTGCTGCGAGAATGTACACAAACTATAGTCTGTGTTGTTCTTTCGCGTAGATCTTCCGGAATTCGCTGCGAACATGTACAAAGACTATAGTTTTTGTTGTTTTTCCGCGTACATTTCATCGGAAATCGCTGCGAAAATGTACAAAGACTATAGACTTTGTTGATTTTTCGCGTAGATTTTGTCGAAAATCGCTGCGAAAATGTACAAAGACTATAGTCTTTGTTGTTTCTTCGCTCCAAAATTGTAGAAAATCGCGGCGAAAATGTACAAAGACTATAGTCTATGTTGTTTCTTCGCTCCAAAATTGTGGAAAATCGCTGCGAAAATGTACAAAGACTATAGTCTTTGTTGTTCTTCCGCGTAGATTTTTCGAAAATCGCTGCGAAAATATACAAAGACTATAGTCTTTGTTGTTTTTTCGCGTAGATTTTGTCGAAAATCGCTGCGAAAATGTACGAAGACTATAGTCTTTGTTGTTTTTTCGCGTACATTTCGTCGGAAATCGTTGCGAGAATGTACAAAGACTATAGTCTTTGTTGTTTTTTCGCGTACATTTCGTCGGAAATCGCTGCGAAAATGTACAAAGACTATAGTCTTCGTTGATTTTTCGCGTAGATTTTGTCGAAAATCACTGCGAAAATATACAAAGACTATAGTCTATGTTGTTTCTTCGCTCCAAAATTGTGGAAAATCGCTGCGAAAATGTACGAAGACTATAGTCTTCGTTGGTTTTTCGCGTAGATTTGGTCGGAAATTGCTGCAAAAATGTACAGAGACTATAGTCTTTGTTATTTTTTCGCGTACATTTCGTCGGAAATCGCTGCGAAAATGTACAAAGACTATAGTCTTTGTTGATTTTTCGCGTAGATTTTGTCGAAAATCGCTGCGAAAATGTACAAAGACTATAGTCTTTGTTGTTTTTCCGCGCAAATTTTGTCGAGAATCGCTGCGAAAATGTACAAAGACTATAGTCTTTGTTGATTTCTCGCGTAGATTTTGTCGAAAATCACTGCGAAAATGTACAAAGACTATAGTCTTTGTTGTTTTTTCGCATACATTTCGTCGGAAATCGCTGCGAAAATGTACAAAGACTATAGTCTTTGTTGATTTTTCGCGTAGATTTTGTCGGAAATCGCTGCGAAAATGTACAAAGATAATAGTCTTTGTTGTTCTTTCGCGTAGATTTTTCGGAAATCGTTGCGAGAATGTACGAAGACTATAGTCTTTGTTGATTTTTCGCGTAGATTTTGTCGAAAATCGCTGCGAAAATGTACAAAGACTATAGTCTTTGTTGTTTTTTCGCGCAAATTTTGTCGAGAATCGCTGCGAAAATGTACAGAGACTATAGTCTTTGTTGATTTTTCGCGTAGATTTTGTCGAAAATCGCTGCGAGAATGTACAAAGACTATAGTCTTTGTTGTTTTTCCGTATGAAAATTGTAGAAAATTGCTGCGAGAATGTACACAAACTATAGTCTGTGTTGTTCTTTCGCGTAGATCTTCCGGAATTCGCTGCGAACATGTACAAAGACTATAGTTTTTGTTGTTTTTCCGCGTACATTTCATCGGAAATCGCTGCGAAAATGTACAAAGACTATAGACTTTGTTGATTTTTCGCGTAGATTTTGTCGAAAATCGCTGCGAAAATGTACAAAGACTATAGTCTTTGTTGTTTTTTTCGCGTACATTTCGTCGGAAATTGCTGCGAAAATGTACAAAGACTATAGTCTTTGTTGTTTTTTCGCGCAAATTTTGTCGAGAATCGCTGCGAAAATGTACAGAGACTATAGTCTTTGTTGATTTTTCGCGTAGATTTTGTCGAAAATCGCTGCGAGAATGCACAAAGATAATAGTCTTTGTTGTTCTTTCGCGTAGATTTTTCGGAAATCGTTGCGAGAATGTACGAAGACTATAGTCTTTGTTGATTTTTCGCGTAGATTTTGTCGAAAATCGCTGCGAAAATGTACAAAGACTATAGTCTTTGTTGTTTTTTCGCGCAAATTTTGTCGAGAATCGCTGCGAAAATGTACAGAGACTATAGTCTAATTTGTTGATTTTTCGCGTAGATTTTGTCGAAAATCGCTGCGAGAATGTACAAAGACTATAGTCTTTGTTGTTTTTCCGTATGAAAATTGTAGAGAATTGCTGCGAGAATGTACAAAAACTATAGTCTGTGTTGTTCTTTCGCGTAGATCTTCCGGAATTCGCTGCGAACATGTACAAAGACTATAGTTTTTGTTGTTTTTCCGCGTACATTTCATCGGAAATCGCTGCGAAAATGTACAAAGACTATAGTCTTTGTTGGTTTTCCGCGTAGATTTGGTCGCAAATTGCTGCAAAAATGTACAAAGACTATAGTTTTTGTGGTTTTTCCGCGTACATTTCATCGGAAATCGCTGCGAAAATGTACAAAGACTATAGACTTTGTTGATTTTTCGCGTAGATTTTGTCGAAAATCGCTGCGAAAATGTACAAAGACTATAGTCTTTGTTGTTTTTTCGCGTACATTTCGTCGGAAATTGCTGCAAAAATGTACAAAGACTATAGTCTTTGTTGTTTTTTCGCGCAAATTTTGTCGAGAATCGCTGCGAAAATGTACAGAGACTATAGTCTTTGTTGATTTTTCGCGTAGATTTTGTCGAAAATCGCTGCGAGAATGTACAAAGACCATAGTCTTTGTTGTTTTTCCGCATGAAAATTGTGAAGAATTGCTGCGAGAATGTACAAAGACTATAGTCTTTGTTGTTCTTTCGCGTAGATTTTCTGGAATTCGCTGCGAGAATGTACAAAGACTATAGTCTTTGTTGTTTTTTCGCGTACATTTCGGCGGAAATCGCTGCAAAAATGTACAAAGACTATAGTCTTTGTTGATTTTTCGCGTAGATTTTGTCGGAAATCACTGCGAAAATGTACAAAGACTATAGTCTATGTTGTTTCTTCGCTCCAAAATTGTGGAAAATCGCTGCGAAAATGTACAAAGACTATAGTCTTTGTTGATTTTTCGCGTAGATTTTGTCGAAAATCGCTGCGAAAATGTACAAAGACTATAGTCTTCGGTGATTTTTCGCGTAGATTTTGTCGAAAATCGCTGCGAGAATGTACAAACACTATAGTCTTTGTTGTTTTTCCGCATGAAAATTGTAAAGAATTGCTGCAAGAATGTACAAAGACTATAGTCTTTGTTGTTCTTACGCGTAGATTTTCCGGAATTCACTGCGAACATGTACAAAGACTATAGTCTTTGTTGTTTTTTCGCGTACATTTCGTCGGAAATCGCTGCAAAAATGCACAAAGACTATAGTCTTTGTTGGTTTTTCGCGGAGATTTGTTCGGAAATTGCTTCGAAAATGTACCAAGACTATAGTCTATGTTGTTTCTTCGCTCCAAAATAGTGGAAAATCGCTGCGAAAATGTACAAAGACTATAGTCTTTGTTGTTCTTCCGCGTAGATTTTTCGAAAATCGCTGCGAAAATATACAAAGACTATAGTCTTTGTTGTTTTTTCGCGTAGATTTTGTCGAAAATCGCTGCGAAAATGTACGAAGACTATAGTCTTTGTTGTTTTTTCGCGTACATTTCGTCGGAAATCGTTGCGAGAATGTACAAAGACTATAGTCTTTGTTGTTTTTTCGCGTACATTTCGTCGGAAATCGCTGCGAAAATGTACAAAGACTATAGTCTTTGTTGATTTTTCGCGTAGATTTTGTCGAAAATCGCTGCGAAAATGTACAAAGACTATAGTCTTTGTTGTTTTTCCGCGCAAATTTTGTCGAGAATCGCTGCGAAAATGTACAAAGACTATAGTCTTTGTTGATTTCTCGCGTAGATTTTGTCGAAAATCACTGCGAAAATGTACAAAGACTATAGTCTATGTTGTTTCTTCGCTCCAAAATTGTAGAAAATCGCGGCGAAAATGTACAAAGACTATAGTCTATGTTGTTTCTTCGCTCCAAAATTGTGGAAAATCGCTGCGAAAATGTACAAAGACTATAGTCTTTGTTGTTCTTCCGCGTAGATTTTTCGAAAATCGCTGCGAAAATATACAAAGACTATAGTCTTTGTTGTTTTTTCGCGTAGATTTTGTCGAAAATCGCTGCGAAAATGTACGAAGACTATAGTCTTTGTTGTTTTTTCGCGTACATTTCGTCGGAAATCGTTGCGAGAATGTACAAAGACTATAGTCTTTGTTGTTTTTTCGCGTACATTTCGTCGGAAATCGCTGCGAAAATGTACAAAGACTATAGTCTTTGTTGATTTTTCGCGTAGATTTTGTCGAAAATCGCTGCGAAAATGTACAAAGACTATAGTCTTTGTTGTTTTTCCGCGCAAATTTTGTCGAGAATCGCTGCGAAAATGTACAAAGACTATAGTCTTTGTTGATTTCTCGCGTAGATTTTGTCGAAAATCACTGCGAAAATGTACAAAGACTATAGTCTATGTTGTTTCTTCGCTCCAAAATTGTAGAAAATCGCGGCGAAAATGTACAAAGACTATAGTCTATGTTGTTTCTTCGCTCCAAAATTGTGGAAAATCGCTGCGAAAATGTACAAAGACTATAGTCTTTGTTGTTTTTTCGCGTACATTTCGTCGGAAATCGCTGCGAAAATGTACGAAGACCATAGTCTTTGTTGAATTTTCGCGTAGATTTGGTGGGAAATTGCTGCAAAAATGTACAAAGACTATAGTCTTTGTTGTTTTTTCGCGTACATTTCGTCGGAAATCGCTGCGGAAATGTACAAAGACTATAGTCTATGTTGTTTCTTCGCTCCAAAATTGTGGAAAATCGCTGCGAAAATGTACACAGACTATAGTCTTTGTTGGTTTTTCGCGTAGATTTGGTCGGAAATTGCTGCAAGAATGTACAAAGACTATAAACTTTGTTGTTTTTTCGCGTACATTTCGTCGGAAATCGCTGCGAAAATGTACAAAGACTATAGTCTATGTTGTTTCTTCGCTCCAAAATTGTGGAAAATCGCTGCGGAAATGTACTAAGACTATAGTCTTTGTTGATATTTCGCGTAGATTTTGTCAAAAATCGCTGCGAAAATGTACAAAGACTATAGTCTTTGTTGTTTTTTCGCGTACATTTCGTCGGAAATCGCTGCGAAAATGTACAAAGACTATAGTCTTTGTTGATTTTTCGCGTAGATTTTGTCGCAAATCGCTGCGAAAATGTACAAAGACTATAGTCTATGTTGTTTCTTCGCTCCAAAATTGTGGAAAATCGCTGCGAAAATGTACAAAGACTATAGTCTTTGTTGTTTTTTCGCGTACATTTCGTCGGAAATCGCTGCGAAAATGTACAAAGACTATAGTCTATGTTGTTATTTCGCTCCAAAATTGTGGAAAATCGCTGCGAAAATGTACAAAGACTATAGTCTTTGTTGTTTTTTCGCGCAAATTTTGTCGAGAATCGCTGCGAAAATGTACAGAGACTATAGTCTTTGTTGATTTTTCGCGTAGATTTTGTCGAAAATCGCTGCGAGAATGTACAAAGACTATAGTCTTCGTTGTTTTTCCGCATGAAAATTGTAGAGAATTGCTGCGAGAATGTACAAAAACTATAGTCTTTGTTGTTCTTTCGCGTAGATCTTCCGGAATTCGCTGCGAACATGTACAAAGACTATAGTCTTTGTTGGTTTTCCGCGTAGATTTGGTCGGAAATCGCTGCAAAAATGTACAAAGACTATAGTTTTTGTTGTTTTTCCGCGTACATTTCATCGGAAATCGCTGCGAAAATGTACAAAGACTATAGTCTTTGTTGGTTTTCCGCGTGGATTTGGTCGGAAATTGCTGCAAAAATGTACAAAGACTATAGTTTTTGTTGTTTTTCCGCGTACATTTCATCGGAAATCGCTGCGAAAATGTACAAAGACTATAGTCTTTGTTGTTCTTTCGCGTAGATTTGGTCAGAAATTGCTGCAAAAATGTACAGAGACTATAGTCTTTGTTGATTTTTCGCGTAGATTTTGTCGAAAATCGCTGCGAGAATGTACAAAGACTATAGTCTTTGTTGTTTTTCCGCATGAAAATTGTAAAGAATTGCTGCGAGAATGTACAAAGACTATAGTCTTTGTTGTTCTTTCGCGTAGATTTTCCGGAATTCGCTGCGAACATGTACAAAGACAGTCTTTGTTGTTTTTTCGCGTACATTTCGTCGGAAATCGCTGCGAAAATGTACAAATACTATAGTCTTTGTTGATTTTTCGCGTAGATTTTGTCGAAAATCGCTGCGAAAATGTACAAAGACCATAGTCTTTGTTGGTTTCTCGCGTACATTTCGACGGAAATCGCTGCGAAAATGTACAAAGACTATAGTCTTTGTTGGTTTTTCGCGTAGATTTGGTCGGCAATTGCTGCAAAAATGTACAAAGACTATAGTCTTTGTTGTTTTTTCGCGTACATTTTGTCGGAAATCGCTGCGAAAATGTACAAAGACTATAGTCTTTGTTGATTTTTCGCGTAGATTTTGTCGGAAATCGCTGCGAAAATGTACAAAGATAATAGTCTTTGTTGTTCTTTCGCGTAGATTTTTCGGAAATCGTTGCGAGAATGTACGAAGACTATAGTCTTTGTTGATTTTTCGCGTAGATTTTGTCGAAAATCGCTGCGAAAATGTACAAAGACTATAGTCTTTGTTGTTTTTTCGCGCAAATTTTGTCGAGAATCGCTGCGAAAATGTACAGAGACTATAGTCTTTGTTGATTTTTCGCGTAGATTTTGTCGAAAATCGCTGCGAGAATGTACAAAGACTATAGTCTTTGTTGTTTTTCCGTATGAAAATTGTAGAGAATCGCTGTGAGAATGTACAAAAACTATAGTCTGTGTTGTTCTTTCGCGTAGATCTTCCGGATTTCGCTGCGAACATGTACAAAGACTATAGTTTTTGTTGTTTTTCCGCGTACATTTCATCGGAAATCGCTGCGAAAATGTACAAAGACTATAGTCTTTGTTGGTTTTTCGCGTAGATTTGGTCGCAAATTGCTGCAAAAATGTACAAAGACTATAGTTTTTGTTGTTTTTTCGCGTACATTTCATCGGAAATCGCTGCGAAAATGTACAAAGACTATAGACTTTGTTGATTTTTCGCGTAGATTTTGTCGAAAATCGCTGCGAAAATGTACAAAGACTATAGTCTTTGTTGTTTTCTCGCGTACATTTCGTCGGAAATTGCTGCAAAAATGTACAAAGACTATAGTCTTTGTTGTTTTTTCGCGCAAATTTTGTCGAGAATCGCTGCGAAAATGTACAGAGACTATAGTCTTTGTTGATTTTTCGCGTAGATTTTGTCGAAAATCGCTGCGAGAATGTACAAAGACTTTAGTCTTTGTTGTTTTTCCGCATGAAAATTGTGAAGAATTGCTGCGAGAATGTACAAAGACTATAGTCTTTGTTGTTCTTTCGCGTAGATTTTCTGGAATTCGCTGCGAGAATGTACAAAGACTATAGTCTTTGTTGTTTTTTCGCGTACATTTCGTCGAAAATCGCTGCGAAAATGTACAAAGACTGTAGTCTTTGATGTTTCATTGCTGAGATTTTGCTGGAAGTCGCCGCTCAAATATACGAAGACTTGAGTAATATTTTTCAAGATAACCCGATCATTTCGGAAATTCAATTTGCGATTGTCATGAATACTCACCTCTGTTCATTCTGTTTCAGGAGACAGACGCGTGGCCTACGAATCATTCCGACCCATTATCAGGAAGTCATGATTATCCTCGTTGCATCTACGAGGCCAATCATCATATGTTCGGCATGAATAATTTCTCCAAATAAGTTGTAATATACATACATCGTCCTGTATACAAATTGTTCGTTGTTTTTTGCTTGAAAGACTATCAAATCAACGTCTTGTTGAGCGAGATGAAAGTCTCGTTCTGCATACTATTGATACTCGTTATAATCAAATAACAATGAATGTCTCTGTAAGAATGAATCTATAATAGCTATTATAATGTCCAAATATGTATGAAATTTGACCGTTGATTTATCAATAAACAATAATTATTATCTATTCACGATTCTTCAACTATTATTTATAACACTCCTTCAGTCCACATTCACTAACATTCGTTGTCAGCGAAATTCATGGATCATATCGTACACGATATCATGGATCATCGAATGCATCATCACACGCACGCATGCTTGTCATCATGCTCTGTCCCGGAATGGCTTCTCGCCTGTCCTGTTCTCCTGATATCGAACTCGATTTTCGGGCAAATCAGCCAAACCGGAAGTGTTAGGGTAGATTTTTTACCATGCCTGGCCATGATTGCATGCATGTGTATACATATGCATCGCATCATACAAGTGTGCCAAATCCATGATAGATCATATGACTATACGCAGGCCTTATCGTGTGCATGCGTGTGTATCGTATCATGCTTCATAGGAAACAGAAGTGATATGGTAGAGCCCTACGATACCGGCCTTAAAGCAAATTTTGACCGAAAATTTTGGTATCAGGAGAACAGGACGGGCAAGGAGCCAGTTCGAGACATCAAGCCATCAGGTGCATGCATATGTATGCATGTGTATCGAATGATACTTGGGTGTTGAATGATGGATAAATCATATGCGAATGCGTCCAGACCTCATCATGTGTATGCGTGTGTATCGTATCATGCCTGATTAGAACCGGAAGTGATAAGGTAGAGCCCTACAATACCGGCCTTGGAGCAAATTTCGACCGAAAATTCATTTTGGTATCAGGAGAACAGGACGGGCAAGGAGCCAGTTCGAGCATCAAGCCATTATGTGCATGCATATGTATGCATGTGTATCGAATGATACTTGGGTGTTGAATGATGAATGAACCATATGCGGATGCGTGCAGGCCTCATCATGTGTATGCTCGTGTATCGTATCATGCTTTATCAGAACCGGAAGCGATAAGGTAGAGCGCTACAATACCGGCCTTGAAGCAAATTTCGACCGAAAATTCATTTTGGTATCAGGAGAACAGGACGGGCAAGGAGCCAGTTCGAGATATCAAGCCATCATGTGCATGCATATGTATGCATGTGTATCGAATGATACTTGGGTGTTGAATGATGGATAAATCATATGCGGATGCGTCCAGACCTCATCATGTGTATGCGTGTGTATCGTATCATGCTTGATTAGAACCGGAAGTGATAAGGTAGAGCCGTATAATACCGGCCTTGGAGCAAATTTCGACCGAAAATTCATTTTGGTATCAGGAGAACAGGACGGGCAAGGAGCCAGTTCGGGACATCAAGCCATCATGTGCATGCATATGTATGCATGTGTATCGAATGATACTTGGGTGTTGAATGCTGAATGAACCATATGCGGATGCGTGCAGGCCTCATCATGTGTGTGCTCGTGTATCGTATCATGCTTTATCAAAACCGGAAGTGATAAGGTGGAGACCTACAATACCGGCCTTGAAGCAAATTTTGACCAAAAATTCATTTTGGTATCAGGAGAACAGGACGGGCAAGGAGCCAGTTCGAGACATCAAGCCAGCATGTGCATGCACGTATGTTTCTTTATATGCATTCAACGAGGTGTTCCGAGTCAGAGCCTGATGTCGTAATGTTCCTCAAACTATCAATTAGTGGCAACTCTTCGGTAATGTATGAATGAACAGGAGGAAATAAATTTCATCACAATTTACGAAATATGATGTATTTATTCACATGGAAAAACCTCGTCTTACAATGAATGTGTTACAATGAAATTCATGTAGGTTCTTTATCATATCAATGGTTTACTTAATTCATAGAGTACATGATTCATGGCTCCATGATAAATATCTAGTTTGTTCTCATCCGGTTGGAGAATATCGGCAACAATTATGCAGATGCACTGACGAGTCTTGTGTCCGTAGCAGAATTGCTTTGAAGGTGCCAATTTTCTTCTGTAACATAGAAGGAAAAAATTACTCATCAGAAATAAATTAAATTACCAAATGATTCGGTGATTGAGTAATCGTCAACTTCGCGACACGCGCCCAAAAGAATTGAGATTTTTTAAGAGGATCGATTCGTAACTCGATTGAATCAACGAATTTGGGTTCCTTGCGCAAAAATAAGTAGAAGAAGCGTTCTGGAAACAATTTTTTTCAGAGAAATCTAAGCGAAAAAAACACCAAAGACTATAGTCTTTGCATATTCTTGAACTGATTCACAGATAAATTTGAGCGAAAATTCACCAAAGACAAATTCACAAAGTCTTTGTATATTTTTGCAGCGATTATTCCCGATTTTTTAGCAGAAAAACAACAAAAACTACAGTCTTTGTACATTTTCGCAGCGATTTTCGACAAAATCTACGCGAAAAAACAGCAAAGACTATAGTCTTTTTACATTTTGGCAGCGATTTTCGACAAAATCTACGCGAAAAAACAACCAAGACTATAGTCTTTGTACATTTTTGCAGCGATTTTTCACAAAATCTGAGCGAAAAAACACCAAAGACTATAGTCTATGTACATTCTTGCACTGATTCACAGATAAATTCGAGCGAAAATTCACCCAAGACTATAGTCTTTGTACATTTTTGCAGCGATTTTTCACAAAATCTGAGCGAAAAAACCCCAAAGACTATAGACTTTGTACATTTTTGCAGCGATTTTCCACGATTTTTTAGCAGAAAAACAACAAAGACTACAGTCTTTGTACATTTTCGCAGCAATTTTCGACAGAATCTACGCGGAAAAACAACGAAGATTATAGTCTTCGTGCATTTTCGCAGCGATTTTTCACAATTTACAAGCGGAAAAACAACAAAGTCTATAGTCTTTGTACATTTTGCAGCGATTCTCGACAAAATCTACGCGGAAAACCAACAAAGACTATAGTCTTTGTACATTCTCGCAGCAATTCTTCACAATTTTCATGCGGAAAAACAACAAAGACTATAGTCTTTGTACATTTTTGCAGCGATTCTTCACAAATTCTCAATGAAAAAACACTAAACACTATGGTCTTTGTATATTTTTGCAGCGATTTTTCAAAAAATCTAAGCGAAAAAACCACTAAAGACTGTAGTCTTTGTATATTTCTGCAGCGATTTTTCACAAAATCTGAGCAAGCAAAAAAACGTGAAAGACTATAGTCTTTGTATACTTCTGCACTGATTTTCAGAGAAATCTGAGCGAAAAACTTCAAAGACTATAGTCTTCGTACATTTTTGCAGCGATTTTCCACGATTTTTCAGCAGAAAAACAACAAAGACTACAGTCTTTGTACATTTTCGCAGCGATTTTTGACAAAATCTACGCGAAAAACCAACAAGGACTATAGTCTTTGTATATTTTTGCAGTGATTTTTGGAGAAATTTGAGCGGAAAATCACCAAAGACTACACTCTTCGTTTACACACAGGCATCGTAGTACCTGGGTGATTCCGTTCTAACTGTGATATTCAATGTCCTGTATTGTTTGTTCTTATAGGTCATTAATTTATAATCAATTTATGAAATTTTGTGCTTATTGGAAAATTATGAACATATTTCAACATTATTTTCATACAATATAACTTGCCACTTACAGAAAACTTACAATATATCACTTAAATGTCAGTACCGTGTCATGTCCATTTCTAGAATCTAGATATGATACAAAATTTCATAAATTGATTATTAATTAATGACCTATGAGAACAAACAATACAGGACATTGAATATCACAGTTAGAACGGAATCACCCACCTATGTTTATGATTTACTTTTTAATATACCTATCCATAGATATAGCCACAGAATTTTTAAACTCGATTTTTTGACAAAAAACATGCTGTATAGACATGGATATGTACATATTCATATCGCTTATATATACCCATTATACATACCCATACTTATCATGTACCTATAGATTTAACGACGTACATACTCCCAGATTTCTTTTCCTCTCTTTACGTCAATTTTATCAAAATTACACTTGATATATGAGAAATTGCAAATAAATATAAGGCCAATGACCCACTGACCCACATTTCGACACCCCCTTTCTTTTCACCCATCTACTACGGAATTCCGACCTTTTTTCTCGGAAATTGTAGTAGACGAGGTAAGCGTAGTATTTCCGCGTGCTGGTGGGGGAATCGTAGTGAACGCTGATAGGCTGCTGCTGTCCATTCATTGATGCATTTAAAGTGGGTGTTGTACGTTTAAAAGAATCAGAGCAAAAATTCGACTTCTGCTGAAAATTGTAAATTTCAAACGCGCGTAACTTTCTGAAAAGTTCACTCAGCCAAACGAAACTGGGACCAAGTTGAAGCTTGAACCCTCTGCTTTCAGATACGTCTAATCAAAAAAATCTGTCTCATTTTTTCTTTTTATCGCAACGCTGTAAAACAATTGCCTACGAATTCACTTTTTGAGAAAAAAGTTCAATACTACGCATCAGGCGGACGGATTTTTTCATTTTTAAAATCGGTTTCATTCAGAGTTATTAAATTTCATCAGCTTGAGAATGCTCTCTTTTTTCTCGTTCTAAAACTCTAAAACGAAAAAAAAGCACAGAGACGTAGTACAACGAGCTTAGGTGTACTTAATCAGGTAGGTAGGTTTTTATAGTATAGTTTCATTTTTAAATCACTTATAAGAAATTTGGAAATTAATTTGACCCGTTCAAGGTTTATTTCTCATAATTTTTAGATAAATAATACTTACAGAATTCCTGTCGGCTGTAAGAAGTCGGAATGGTCCCCGAGTCGAGATGCATCAGCGGGAGTGTGACCCAATCTGGTGATTTTTTCACCCAGATTTCAGCGTTTCATGGTTGATCAAAAATGATTCCGCCCTTGTCTCCACCGTTTGAATTTATTGAAAACATCGAATCAATGTTAAAAAACCAACTGGGTGATTGGGTGGGAATCTGTAATCACCGAAAAGCCGGCAATAAACAAACATCATATTCGTGAACGCTCTGCACACGGTTGCTCGCCTGTTGCTCAACTACAGTGCGTTTGGTTCTTTAATTACACGTTCTTTTTGCATATCATACATAATAAATATAACAAAAATAATATTGATGATGATAATAATAATAAAGGTAATAATAGTAATAATAATAATAGAAGTAGTAATAATGATAACAATGGTAATAATAATAGGAAAGATAACAATGATTGTAGCATGGGAAGTCGAATATGTGCAACGATTAATGGGTGCATGTGCGATTGAGAAATTTTCACAGCGTTTAAATCATACGATTAATAAATATACAATACGTGGTTTATTATTTAATTCAGTTTATTTATTTCATTTATTCATTCATTTCTTAACCTCTAGTTCGGCAATATACAGATTGCACGTTGTAAAAGATATATATCAGTTATGTATATATATCAGATTATTGCTGAAACCCTCGATATATGCTTAATTCATATCGTATAATGTATGCATTGTTTTATTAATAACAATAATCAATAACTCAGTACAATTCTAATTCTCATGTACATGCTGACGAAGAACCAGAGGTGTTTTTTTTCTTTTCTTTTTTTTTCTATTTCCTTGTGTAATTTGTTTTCTCTTCTTCTCTTACGCTCTTTCATAACGCAGCAGTGGCACTGCGGAGATTGCGGTCAAAGATGTTACGGGGTACATAACGTCTTTGGCATAAGAGTCAGGTAGGGTTTTATTTTATTCCTCTTTTTTATTTTTTTTTTATTCAATCTATATGGTATGTATGTCGTGTATTATACTATCGTTATTACAATGTATAGAGGATATGAAAAGTAAAACTGACGAGTTGTTCATTTTTCGTTTTATTATTTTCTGTTTCCCATTTACTGCAGATTCAGTATGCGCTATTTCATCTATTTTCATAATTATTATTATTATAATTATTATTAATATCATTATTATTTTTTTTTTATACTTATATCTTGTGATTATCGCTATTGTATTTTGTTTTTTTTTTAATTTTTTTTTTTGTTTTCCTCTTTTTGTTTAACTCTTGTCACCTTATTAATTATGTGTATTATTATTTATTTATGCTGCTCAAATCTAGGTTCTTCTATTATAATTATAATCGTTTATATATGTATACTGTAAACTAGTCACAACACGCGTACAGCTCTATTTTTCGTTTTTTTTGTTTTTCTATTCTTTTCATTTTTATTAATAATATATTGTGTGTATATGCAGACTATAGAATATATTTCAATTCTTGTGCAATCGTATATTTTTGTTCATTTATTTATTTTATTGTTGGATGCAGTTGATGTTGTTGTTGTTGTTGTTGTTAGTTGTAATAATACCGTTACATGAATATTACATCAATGTTATATTTCTTATGGCATTATCTATAATATCTCTGATTGTATAAGTTGCAAATAAACTACTGTTGAAAACGAAATGGTATTTATATCATCGTAGAAATGCAAAATGGGTCTTCCGTTTTATTAGTTTTGTTCCTACCGTAATCACATTTATACTATATCTCTGTTGTTTTAATTGAATTCATTGATTTAATTATCATTTTCATAGTGCAAATCCGGCATCTAGCGAGTCATTCGAGGTGCGTATGACGCAGTAGCTAATACAGAGACTTTGAACTTGAAACTGAGTCGATAGAAATACTGCAATAACCCGAGTTCTATTTTTCCTCTTTGTATATTTATTTGTTTATTTATTTATTTTTGTGTTTTCATTATATCATGCGGCGTATACACCAGCGACTTATATTTCATTCGTCGCTTACATTTCATTATTTTTATAATATAGGTAAAGGTGACAAACCTGTGTGTCTTCATATTATTTATACACATACATGTTCACGGTTTTTGTTCATTTTCAAATGATAATTAATTTCTTTTTTAGGTACAAGAACAATATCAAATAATATCTGAATAATTTGCATCTGGTGCATCTACCGATCTGATAAATGATTATTCAATTATTTATAGATTCATTTTTTTTTTCTTTCATTTTTTTTTTCTCAAACATCAAAAATAGAATTTTATCAGCGAATTTCTTCCGCGTTCTGCACCATATTATTATCATCATCATTTAAATTGAACAATATGAATTCATTACGGTCGACACATTTTATCTGTATAACTGCACCGTACACGTATGATAATTATTACATTTGGCTCTGCGAAATAAATGCGCAATTGCGCCAGCTTTTATATATTATAGGCATACGTGTGCGTTCCACAAGTATTATTGTATATTATTATATATATATATATATATGAATCTATAGGTATTCATGTGTGTGAGTTTACAGCAAGGGAGAGAGAGAACCGAAAGAATGCAGAAATAAAAAACGTGAATGAAAATCAAATAAAAGAAACAAAGACAATAACTCACCGTATTTTTTTTCATTCGGCTACTTCTTAAAATTTGGATGACATTTAATTCATTCATTTATTTGTTTATTTTTTTTTTCAATTTATAACACAATAAAGTGGTCGATCTAGGGAAATTTTTGTTTTACTTTTTAAAAATTTTCTTCTGGAAGGCACTTACTATTCTTTATTTATTTATTTTTGTTTTTTTTTCTCTCTTTCTTTTTATACAATTACTAATTTAATTTTTACTCATTTTTTTCCTCGTAATAAAATTTACAACGCCGCGTTTCATGACCTTTTTGAACACATTAAGCCTAGATGTAAAATGTTTTTTTCTTTCTTTCATATAGAGATCGATATTTAATTTAAATACAAATCATCGTATCAATTAATTTTTTTTTGTTTTCTCTTTAGATCCAAAGACAGTCCCAGAATCTCACTTATGTATGTTTGTTGTCGTTACTCTTGTTGTTCTTGATATTATGTTGTTTTAAAAACATCGTTGCTATATACTAATACGAAATACGAAAGGTCTAATTCAAATATTAATTTATTAATTCAATAAAAATTTTTCCTCTCTTTTTAATTTTACATTAGTTTTAATTTTATCTTAATTTCTTGTCATTATTTATTTAATTAATTTTTTTTTTGTTCATTTTTGCACAAAAACGTTCGTATCAAGAATAATTTTTCTGTTTAAATGATTTTTCATTCTAGTTATTTCTCTTTCTTCTTCGTCTTTCGTCATCCACAAATTTTTCCCTCGGATACTTTCGATTTCAAGTTTCTTTATTTTAATTTCTTCCGCGATAAAATACGATCCCGAATTTCAATTTTGGTAATTCCTAGATATATAAAGACAAGTTTTGGTAAATCGTCGTACCAAATTTTTTTTTTTTTTGTTTTTTACTTTTTCTTCAAGTACGAGCAAAAACAACTTTTTCACGAAGGCCACTTTTAATTTTTTGTTTCAACTCCTTTATAATTATTTGAAGAAAATTCAAGATATCGACGAGTCAATTTTCAAAGTACCGAGATGATTTCATTTGCTACTGCTGCTTTTTAATCGTTCTTCTCAAAATTATTGATAAAAAATTATCAAAAAAATCACCGATGATCTCTACGATTTAAAACACGGGCGACAAATGCTTCGAAATTCATAATTAAGTATACTCGAAATATTTTTCAGTATAAATTGTCAGAATTAAAGAAAAAAAGAAAAAGTATAACAGAAAATAAAAGTAGGACTTTCAATCGTTACAAGTATTCAACTCGATTGCAATAATCGTTTATAATATGTATAGCAATAATGATTAATTATATTACGGTAATATAATATAATTATACAAATGTTAACGAAAATTTTTGTTTTCATTTCTCATTTCCTTTTTCCTTTTCTCAATATTAGAAAATAGAATCGTATTGAAACATATTTTTAATATGCATTTCATGTATATGTATGATACCTAAATACATACGCGAATCGACCGACCCCTAAATATCGCGCAAGGCCCAAAAGTTTGAATCCCACATATGAACTTTATAATTTATATTACTTTACATTTTTTTTTTCTTCTTTTAATTTATCTCGCCGTAGAGTGATTCACGTTCATATCATATAAACCGGCATATATATATTTCTAAATTAAATATAATTTAATTAAACTTTATAAGTTTACAATTGGCATATTACCCCAAATATTATACGGCAGGAAGGCATTACATTATAATTTATAACATGTTTACTATAATATAAACTTTTTACTACTCCTAAAGGTCGCCGTTTATATCTTCTCTAATGATTTTTTTATTTTAATTTTATCTTATTTTTTGCTGTGTTATTTTTTTGTTTGTTCCGCGTGATCCTTTTAATAATTTTCAAACACAGATCACGCGCGCGATAATTAGAAATTTTGTACATATTCGCCGGTCTTGTTTTTTATATGTATATTACAAGTAATTAGGTGTACACATGTTTATTTTCTAAAACTTTCCACGTATATTAATTATCTCATTCAAATTGTCCCATATCACCCTCATACAAACTACAACTCTGCTGCAGATGATTTTGTAATACCTATAATACATCTAATAGCAATTCGCGAAAATAATTTTCCCTCACTCACACAACGTCTTTGACATTTTTTTTTCTTTTGTTTTTATTTTAATTATACCTGTTAACTATTTTCTCATTATTACCATTATTGTTGTTATAATTATCATTAATATTAAGCATGTTATTATTAATATGAATTATTACTATTATGATTATTATTATTACTAATATTATTGACGCGACTGATTATCGAGGAGATGAGATGTTAATATTATTTTCTGTAATCATCATACAGATAAAAACATAATACGTTTGCTCGAATTAAAAAACAGGTACAACAACATTTTTTAAGACGCTCATCGACGTACAAATACATTGGCCTATAATGTATATCGTACATGACGTTATGAATACGTACGTGTAATTTATTATTAGTATACATACATACGTACGTATTCATTTGATCAATTGCGGCGGCTTGTCGTCGAGTGACTAGAAAGTTCACAATAATGGGTATAGTATAGTATGTTCTGAGATATTTCCGGTTTCACCCCCATATATGCGATACTTTAGGATTTACTTATCGATTTAATCATTTAGTTATTATTAAATTTTTTTTTATCCTAGACGTTATCACTTCCCGCAATTATATTCACACGGCGGATGACAGTCGAATTAATAAAATCGAAACCAGTTTCTCAATTACTTTTTTAGTTTTATAGTTTTAAGAGTAATTTTTCTTTTGGCTTTCCCTTATACCGATAATTCTTGCACATACTCTGGTTATAATATATCGCGTTGATCTCTGAGAGAAAAGACACACGAACGAAAGTACATATCATGCGTCATTAATATGTATGTACATGTTTTTTTGTTATATATAATTATGTAACTACAAAAATTTTATGTAATATGCGTAACGACGTACATGGACCGTACACAATTATTATATTTTATTATTAATATTGTTACAGCGACAAACAAAAATTATATTTGTTTATCATGTGGGTGTGTTGATGTTGGTTTTATTTTCTTCTCTTTTTTTTTTATTCGCTATAAGTTTTGATCGGAGCGTAAAATTATCTGTCTCAATTACGAATTAAATTTTACTTTCGTTCTCATTTCATTTCAATTTAATTCAATTCAATATCTGCTTGTCGTAAAAACAGGAAACTGTTAAACTGTAAGCGGCAATGCCTGGGAATCATACATATGATGTTTTTAGTCTGCCGGTGTTGCGCATTATTGCAATGTCATTGAATATAATGTTTTAATATGTGACTGTGATTAAAAACTATTATACATTTGGTATTACTATATGTATATGTAAATTTATATCGTATATAGATTCAGTTAATGTGATGTATGTGTTTTTTAGATTATCTGGCATTATTTTACATTACACAACTATCTATAGCACAGCGATGCATCTCTACGGTAAAGTTACATGTATATTATTCATTTTTCATTTAACTATCATGCGATTAAATATTGTTTATATACCTACTACCTATCGCATCCTAGTATAATGTAGTGTACGGATTGAAAAATGTTCTCTCTAAAGTTTACGGAGTTGTTAACTTTTGTTATTTTTTTATTATTATTTAATGGCCATTTTGTCGTCCGCATCCGCGCTTATATGACATCAAATCAATAGTTTTCATCGAATACAGATGATAATATACTGCGACCGGATACAGATACTCAAAATTGGAATCAAACAAGCAAAAATGCAAGAAAGAATAAAAAAAAACACGGATTAACTTTGAGCTCTAATTCATGCTATTAGATGTACAAACAGCAAGACTATGATCAGCAAAATTATCGAAGGTAATACCAGAAGATAGGATAATTCATATTCCGCGACAGGTGGTTGGATTCTGCATCTGCTTGATTTTTTTTTTGTCCTCACAGGTGTATTATCGTTATAATTATTTATGAACGTCCCTTTTTTTTCTATTCTTCTTTTATTCAATGATTTGCATGATTATCATCGGGGCTTTTCTTTTTATTATTAATATAAATATGTTTATATATACCTTAAACTTCTCTTTTTCTTTTGATTATGAAGCCGTGACGACATTATTATTATTATTATTATTACTATTATTTTTTTTGTTGTATTTCTCTCATTTTTTTCCTCTTTCTTCACGTTCTTGTTTGTCTAAGTCTATACTATGATTATTATTATTATCAATGTTAATATGTAAATTATTACTAGATTTCAATGTTATCATTATTATTCTTTTTGTCTTTTAATTTCGAATTATTCCATTTTTCATTTGAATTCCATTTTTCATTTGAAAAGTTGATTCGACTATACATATACATGATAATCGTATAGCAATTGGAAAAAAGGCAAAAGAAAAACAAACAAAAAGTAATAATTTATTGCACAGAATATTACGCAAATATTATTAGACAAATATCCACTAGAGGTATCTAGTTATTTCACCTATGTATCAGCTCAAAGCTTATATACCGTTGGTATATCGATACGAGTAGATAATCTGGCATCGGTGATCAATCAGGTGACATGGTTCTCTATACGTATACCTTCGCTACACCTGGTTTCATTATTATTATATTCATTAAGCGTTGTCATATACATCGCTATCGAGCTTTGCCTTGACTTTTTCACTTACTTGCTTCCTCTTGTATCGCTGCAATCGACGAGTATCGTTTCGTCTTTCTCGTATATACGCGACCTTTTTATTCTTCTTTTTTTTCGTCACATTCATTCATTCATTAGGTTCACCAATTCCCACATCTGGCGTTGAATTATAGTTTGTCATTGGGGTACAGGCAAACTAGTCCTGCGCTATCCTGCGCTGCAGTTTATTAATTTTATAATATGATGTAATCATCGTTTGATATTATTATCATCGAAGTTGTTGCGTGTTATTATTACTACCATTATGATTACTGTGATTATCGTTATTGTTATTATGATTATTATTGTTATTATGATTATTATTGTTATTGGTTATTGTTATTACCACTAATTGGCTATTATAATAACAATATGTATGTATGTATGTATGCATCTATATGTATAATTATAGGTAGTGTGTGGTTATTATTCATTTATTAATTAGTTTTATTATAATATAATAATTCAATTATGTAATAAATAATTGTTATACACTTGCGGGGCACCTAAATACAGAAGGCAATTTAGTGAGTTGTCCGGGTCGAAACGCTCATCGTCGTGTGATAGTCGGATTCTTCTTGAAGTTTTTTTTCTGTTTTGTTTTTGTTTTTTTTTTACATTCTCCTTGTTTTTTTTATTTTATTTATTTTATTTTTGTTATTCAATTTATATATAATAATATAAATCTATGATTTAACAATCATTATTATTATTATCATTATTCATTTATTAAATTAATATTAACGATTTAAATAACTATATATATATTCATATTATACAATTATCGCATGTATCATGCGGGAATATCTTGCTTTCGAGAATATTGATATATATTTATGTAATAGGTATATTATTTTATAGATACAGTTATGCGTAATTTCGCGGAACATATATTTATAATATATATCTATATATATGTACCCGAGGATATTGTAATCATGCGCGAAATAATTAATTCTACACATGAGCCTCTTCATTTGCTCACACCGGGTCTGTATGTTGAAAAAAGTTACTAAAATAAAAAAAAAAGAAAGGAATTAAGAAATAAAAGAAAAAAATTGTCGCTGCGTTAAAGCTGCCTGTGTTTTCGTTTTTTTGTTTTCATTCTTATATCTTAATTAACTAAGCGGATGATATCACGTCGGGTAAATATATGATCGTCAGCGGGATACCGAAATAGTAAATCGGTATTACCCATCGCGACGTTAGAGATCGGACTTCCGGTAAGCCTGCGGTATACATAAAGAAAAAAAGAAAAAGAAAAAAAATTATGACATCGTGAGCCTTCTTGACCTCCGCAGACGTTGTTGAAGTTAGAGGTGATAAATCCTACTACTATTCGCACCTGGAATCTGCCTGGAGGGGCTCAAGTTTAACAGGTATTTTGTCCTTATCCTTCAAGGAGTGCGGGCTCTTGACTAGATCCGCAATATCTTCTTGAAATAAATTTTCAGGACGTGGACTTACGAAGCTTCTAGCTGGGTTATAAGTCATACCACTTACTCCGATTCCCAATTCTACGCTACCAGGAATATGCGCAGGGTCCATAACCAGACCAAGAGGACTCGCTAAAGGACTTTCCATAGGACTTTCCGGTGGTCCTGAACCAGGACTTGCCAGACCTAAATTCAGTGGAGAGTTACCGTTGTTATGCTGAGCCTGAAGAGCCGCTTGAATATTCGTTGATAAATTTGCCGAAAGATTTGTACCCGCTATCATATCGTGTTGATGAGAATGAGCAGCTGCCACCATACTACACATTTGATGACGGATTCCTGCAGGAAAGAAAGGAAAAAAATTTTCGAGATTTTCGATTTGTTCTCACCTCCACCGACTTTATCTTTCTTTCTTTCTTTTTCATTCATTTCTCTTCCGCTCACCTTGGGCGACGGCGGCCACTGCGGCTGCTGCAGCGGCGCCTGGACTAACGGCGCCTTCGGGTCCGTTGCAAGCTGCGTAATTCGCGAGACTCGGGTACATCGAGGTTGGTTCTTCTTTGGCGATTAGGGCAGACTGACCATCCCGAAATACCACGGCTCTTATCACACCTCTGATGTGTTCGTCGGGCCAGACTCCAAGGAGAATACGTTGCGGTCGCCCACGACCCTTTGGTCGAAGATCTGTACGGAAACGAGAAAATAACAATTACGTCAACGCGCTGCCGCAGGATCTCGAAGAATTTCATTGTTTATAAAAAATGTAAATAAAATAAACGTTCAACTACACAGGCAGTGTACATAGCCACTGCCTGGTCGATGGATTTCTTCCCGTTTAGATTGCTCCAGGCTTAGAAACTAAGGATTATGGAATATTGAAAATGGCAACTAACACTCACCGGCTCCACCGTCCGCACTAGGACCAAGCATATTATGAACGCGATTTGCGTACAGGACGAAGGTCGGATAGGGGATATCGTACTTCCTGTAAACGAAATAAAAAAATATAATAATAATAATAAATAGATAAATAAATAATGAACAAAAAATTTTATTTCGTAATTTTTTTCAATCCGAAGATTAAGTGAAAAACGTTGCATGAATAATTACGCGGTAATTATATGAAGACATCTAACAAACAGGCGTTCGAATATCCATATGATAGGTATATAATAGAAACAATTCTCCATCGGCGATTAATCTTAAAAAAAAGAGAGAGAACGAGAGATGGAGAGAAATATACATATATAGGATAAAAAGAAAAATGTATAAAAGAAATCTTTAATTCGTTGAACGCCATGTGGAAACGGACGATTAGCATAGACATGCGATGCAGCCATGAGGCGAGGAATAAACGCTAACTTTAATTTCGGAGACATCAATCAACGCGGAACGGGTATATATATAAATATTTTCTGCGTATAATGTATTAATCCGCGGTAATAATAGTTGGAAATGGAAGAAAAAATTAAATAGAGGGTTGCTCGGTGCTACAGATTACCTGAACCGGTGAAAAAAAAAAAACTACACTTCTGGTCTCCATTCAATTAAAGAAAATAACCGGGATCCGATCGAGAGTTTATAGTAGCGGTCGATTCTTTTTATTCTTTCTTTTTGTTTTTTATATATTAAATTTAAACTGACCTCGCCGCTTGGCTTAGAGAGAGGCCCTCCTTGAGTACGCTGAATATCGCTTCCGCCATAGTTTCTGGTCTCCATGATTTAAGGGGCCCTCTTTCTCTGAACCGAGCATGATGCACAAGGCTCTGATTGGTATTCCAACACTTCTGCCATATCGATTGAACGTGGTACTGGTAGCTGTCTGCTGTAACACCCCCCCAGAAAAAGGAGAAAAATCCATCAGTGCGTGGCCAAAGTTGTAGGAGTTTGATTAATTTCGATTAAAATAATTACGTGATAAAACATTCATTTCAATATTATTACTTTTTTTTTGCTCTCTTCCCTTTCATACGCCACTACTTTTCTACGCTTCTCAAAAAGCTTTCGGTTTAATTTTCTCATTTCATTTATAAATTTACAATTTTTCTGATCCTCGTCGTCGAATTAAATTACGAAATACAATAGTGGATAACAGGAGAAAAAAAAGAAAAAAAAAACAAACAAACGATTCGCATTACATTTTTCTAGATAACGACGACTGTAATACAATTATACGAAAAATACAACGTATACTATTCACACGGATAAAGTAAAAAGGGCCTGTGAAACATGAAAAAAGAGACACCGATAAACATTGATATACATCTGATACATTCGTGAAGATAATAATAATAATAATTTACAAGCGATACGCATATACGGACACATAAGGAATGAAAAATGCGGTAAATGTTTGATAACGCGACAATTGTATTGTTCATGTTATACAATTGTTACAATAGTTGTTTTTATAACAGACTCAATCGAATAGTCGTCGATTAAAAAATAAGAAGAAAACAAGAAAAAAAAATAAGAAGAGAAAGAGTATAGAACGTTTCCTTAAATTATAATTATCATAAATTTCTCCCTTTCTTGTGTCTTTTTTTCTTTTTGTCATTTTAATAATTATTATTTAAATTTATACTACATACGTGGTATAATAATCTCAAGCGAATTTCTCGATGAGGTCGCACCTGTCTCTAATTATACATATGTATACATATATACCTGTCTATATCTATATACATAGGTTTTATTTATAATTATCAATATAATAAATTCATAAATCCTATGATTTATTATTTTTTATATATAGGTATATATTTACTATTTTGACTAAATCATATCGTCTATTGACTTGTGTGTAATTGACTTTTTTTTTTATAGCACGACCATTCCATTCCATTTCATCGTAAAATTTCATAACGATTTTCTCCAACTACTGAGACAGTCTCAATTTGCGAGAATTTATTTATTAAAAATATCTATAAAATTGCCTGATCTGATTTCAAACTACCTCCATCATCATTTTCATTCTAATTAATTTATTTATTTTTTTTTTTTACACGAAGAAAAATTAATGAAAATTATCCTATTTATAGATTCATTTATTTAATGTTTATTTCAAATTCATTTCTGCATTTAGAGAGTAGTAAAATTAACTCTCGAGAGTTCGATCCATTTTGAGCAAAATTTAATCATCTAAATCGTCGTCACCGTCATCTCAACAACGTTCACTTTAAGTGTACCGACCACTCAACACGACACTTAAGCGCGTGCTAATTAAATATGAATTCGTTCGGAGCCTTGGCCTCGGTAACATATAATAAATGTTATTTTTATTTCTTACTGGAAGAAAAAAAAAAAAAAAAATTATTCGGTATAATAATATTAATTTACGTGTAATAAAATATCTATGTCGATGAATCGGTAATTAAAAATACATAACTTCGCGGACTATGTATGAAAATATTGTATAATATGGTACACGTAGATACCTAATATGGCAGCGACGATAATAAAATAATGATGATGATAATAATAATAATCGTAACATTAATAATTATAATAATGACAGACGTGGTAACGGGGTTAAAAAAAAAAAGAAAAGAAAAACATTATTTACACGCGTATAATTATCATCGTCTAATTCATCTAATGAAAAATTAAAATTGAACAATAATAATAACGAATGAAACAAACTGGCATAGAATTATTTTTTTTTTTGTTCAGGGCAGATAAATATCGTACTAATGATGAACAAACAAGTTTTGCCGGTACTGATGAGACCAGAATAATCAGAAGGCATGCAGTCACGCCTGAATAATGTTACTAACAAAAAACAGAAAAGGTAAGAAATTATTAAATGAAAATGCGAAAAAGTATCAAGGAACGATGACATAGTTTAAATAATTAATCGATAAAAACGTCTCCATATATCTGTTTCTAAACGATGTAACGTATTTAATCGGAAGAAGAAAAAAATGAAAAAGAATCTACTTATATGCATTTTTTTATACGCGATTATTACCGTGCATAACTTTTTCATGTCCAAATTGAAATTCGATCATATACACATAATAATTGAATTATAATTAACGATAACAATAATTAAAATAACAGTGCAATTATAATAATAACATTAATGATAATGAGACAGCGCGTTAACGATATTAAAATATATACACATTAATGGCAAGTAGGTATATACGAACTAGTGTCACATAATATCTATACATATATACATATATATATTTATTTGAACGTCGAGTAGCTGTTTTAATATCTTGTTAAAAAAAAAAATGGATAATCCATAGATTTATTAATTCAAGGCATTTTCTGGTCATTTTAGTAACTAAGAAATTGTATATATGTGTATATACGTATATGTATACAGGTATGTGGTGCATGAGAATGTTTGAACATGTCATTACGTCGGGGTCATGCTGCGTTGGTCCCTGTTTTTCTCAATCTTTTTTTTTCTCCATTTTCGTCATCATTCTCTCATTCTTTCATTGCTTATACGATATATACCTAGAGGGACGGGATCGGTGTGCATTAAAAATTTTATTATCAACGATGTATAACAATAACGCGGAATTAATTTTCCCCTTTGTGATGGACAAACGTAGGAAGAAAAAAAAAACAGAAAAAAAAAATTATTAGGTACGAGCGGGGAATTTATATATTGTGGCTCATGATAATTATAACATAATAGGTCTGTATGTGAAGAATTCACATATTCACCCTGTAATTCAATACGATCAACTAAAGCTACCTATGATAATATGGAACAAAAAAACGTGTATATATATATATACATATATTATACAAATTGCAGTTTATAATTAGGCACGGTGGAATGATATCTATAATTATTGTTCTCTTTCCTCTCTAAATTAAAAAAAAAAAATAATCAAGAAGAGGAACAAACGAATTCAATTAATGGAATAAATATGTACATGAATCACGAGTGCCTAATACCTATATATTAATTGTCATATTATAATTATTATTAATATTAATATTTTCAATTCAGTATAATTAATATGAAATATAATCATATGTTAAATTCTTATAAATATATTCGCTGGAAGACGATTTATAATTGTCATATAGTGTGTGTGTAACGTATAGTATAACGAACAATTATATAATTGAGAATCTCATATGTATCGAAGCAGTGCGTTGGAATTATTATTAACATTAATTTTTTATTATCATTATTATTATGCCTCGTGTGAGTAGGTATGACAGGCACTTGGGTATTTATATACGTGTATAATTTTTTTTTCTTGTTTCTTTTCTATTTTTTTGTTGTGTTTTTTTTTTTAATTTCGCTCGTTTCTTATTTCATATGCCTACACGCGATTTCTCGAGGACGGTGAGGGGTCAATAAGACTAGACTCTGCACAACGTTGCTATATTATTATAATAAACATATATCTTTAAATGAATATAAGAAAATATTTCATTAATAATTTTACTTCAGGAATTTTAGTACCCCTCGCCGTATAGTTGGTCGCCAAAGTACCCATTATAATTGTTATTATTGTTATTATCATTATCGTTATATTATGTAATTTTAGTCTTTGCACAAAGCGGTGCGTCGGACGAGACGTTTGGTATATTATTAACGATAATGATAATAATAATGATAATAATATTATCGATAATGGTAAACGAAAAATAAGGTGTATAGTTACTACGGTATGTCATTCATTTTCATTTTCATCGTTAAAGTAAAGGGATACTATGGAATGTTTTTTACAAAATGCCCACCACCATCGAAATCCCGCTAACCCTGTAAACATGAAACCAGGGTCTCTTTTTTTTCGCAATTTTTCAACGAACGTTAATATTGCGTTTAATGATTTTTTAGTCCTTCTATTGTAAGGACTAACGCTAATGTCGCAACAGAATTCTAACACCGCCGTCTCCTCGGATGAATTAAGTCCTGCCTCCTCGAGTACCATCATACGTTTTGATTTTCCTAGGATGTTGTCGTATAGGGTGCCCTTCGGGATACCGTATTTCGTAGACGCCTGGGTGAATCGCATCTTCTGCGTTACAACAGCCTCCATAGCCTCCTGTAGATCGTGACGCGTCCACGTAGGCGCCTTCAACTTCAGCAGGGTCGAATAGTCAGCTAAAAATCAGCAGAGGGAAATTTTTTCTGATAACTGGTGCCGGCCATCAAACCGAATATCTCAACATCGGTTTCGAAACTTTTTTTTGTTCCAAAGCATCTCGCTGCTAATTATAATTGCTGCAGATTATTAGCGCAATCGGCGACACCGTCCGAAACGCCACCACACCTCCGACGAGAGAAAGGAAAGGATACAGAGGGGAAGGGAATTGAAAAAAAAATTCTTATCGGATAGATATTCTTCGTCACTTTTTTTTTTCAAAGGATCGTTGTCCGTTTAATTTTGCGTTTCTATATAGAAGAATTTATTAATGGGTGCATATAGTGGTGAGTGGGTGAATTTTTGGGGATTGATTTACTTTCTTTTTTTTTTTTTTTTTTAGTTGTGAATTGAGTGAGTTATATAAGTGAAGAAACGTTCGGGTAAGTGAAAGAATTTCCTTCGCCATCGGTTCCTTCTTAATTAAATCCTGCAAATGTATAATTAGACGAAAATGGACCGAATACAAAACTCGTATGGTTCGTATCGGTGAAAAAAAAAAAATAGATAAATGAATCAAAAAAAATCACACGTTTTATGTCGTTGGTACTGAGAACTCACCCGTTATATTGGAAGTAGAGGCACCGAGCCAAGCGTGGGATGATTCCAACCACTTGGCCTGAAACAAAGAAATTGACAAAAATACGTTAATACTTTTCCAAAGTACGAAGATCGATGATTTCGGTACAATTTTATCAATTGCAGTTTTCATTTGATTCGCATTATGTATAAATACAAGACCTGTAAATCCGATCGAGTATCATTATATAAGTTTTCTTCTCTCTTAGAAAACCGCATGATGAAGAAAAAAAAGAAAAAAATGACACCGTGTGAAAATGCATAAGATATACGAATAGCAATTTATTTACGGTTTATCAATATAATAATACACTATGCAGTTTGTGCAGATAAAAAGTTCGAGCTGTTATTTGTTCCCAAAGTCGTGATGTAGTTATATGTTTTATACATCTTTCTGTGACATAAAAAAAAAGGAAAAAGAAAAAGTAAAGAAAGAAAAATTCAATCTATTCCAACTGCCGTTGAAAATGTTGAGGTAAAAACTTGGGTGCGTTAAGAACTGCATATAAGCATAGGCAATGACGGTGCATCATGTGAATGAATAATTTATCCAAAAAACCCACAACATTCACGCGTACCGCGTTATACCGAGTTGCTCTATACGTATATATACGCGTATAACGATCATCATGCATTTATATCAAGTACTGTACTTGGTGCCATTCCTACTCTGACAATCGGTCAGACTGCAACTCTGCTTTATTCCGTATTATATCGCGGGTGTCTATTCGTAAGCGTGACGGAAAGGAGGGCCAAATTATATGAGAAACTCCACTTTACGCCACATGTATAGTTATACACCACATACAACACTCAACTATATAACAATTTCCATACCTATATTTTTCCAATCAAACTTTCATCCCCTAGCTCAGTAGTACAGAGTCTAGCGGGAAAATATGAGGTTGCAAAAAAAGGAAGGAAAAAAATATCGAGACAAAGTCGAGGTTTCCGGATATTATGAACGGTTGTAGAAAATTCATTTCAAAAGTCACACAGGTAAGCAACGAAACAAAAAAAAAATTAAAAAAAAAAAAATGAAAGGGCTGAGATTGGCGCAAAGGATACGATGAAGAGTGCTGCACAAGCGATACTCCGAAAAAATGGGGGTAGAAATTAGGAGAAAAAAAGTTGAAAAAAAAAAGAAACAAAAATCTGAGGAGCAGAGATAGACGTAGACAGAAACATCGAAGCCTCGTCCAAAAAACTTTCAAAATGAGCGAACTTTGCGTGTGTTTTTCACTTATTTAAACAGTTTTCAACCCCTTCGCCTTTTTTCCTGACGTGAACTCCACGCGTATTAGCAAAGTTAACCGACGCGATATATTCGCGTCTCGGTATTTTACGTCCGTCGAAAAAAAAATGAATAGAAATAAAAAATAACCGCATATCGAATGAAACTTGGATGAAAAAAAAAAATGCTGCAGCAGCCTAGCCGGTGAAATACATAAAAAATAAATAAGTGATAATAACGACAAAACAAACAAGAAGAAGAAGAAAGTCTAGCAATTTCTTCGTCAATGCCCACTTCCGACAAAAAAGACGTACGAGGGGGGAGGAGCTGACCACCACCATATTATATCGCATCGCTATATACATATACATCGTACATGAAACGCGGTTGTATTCTCAGCTGCAGAATGACACGAGTCGATAAAAAATTCATGTCTACGATATGCATTTCAGTGTCCAACTTGAAAATGCAGGTAGCGGTGGCGCAGGCTGCTGCTGCACCTCCGACCCTGCACACCAACGTCACCAGGGTAGTGGACTGTTGAATAATTCTTAATGTGGTATCCCGCGTGCGGTTTCAAGTTTGAGTCTTGTACACGTGTAGATACGCAGGGTCTGCAGCGAAAACGCGGCGAAAACTTTGCAGACGATGACAATATAACCAGATACAATCAGCGAATTCTGAATCGCATATATAAACGCGGCTATTTTTCGTGACAAATGGGAATCTTAACGAGAACTGGAATCGGTTAAAGGAATTGTATAGAAAATGCAATGGTGACCCGCAGACAAAAATGTTGAAAAAAAAATTTTCGTTGGTTAGCATAAGAATAAATAAAAGGTGCAGATGGATGCAACTGCAAGTGCAACGCAGCTGTTTAACCGAAAAATCGAATCTGTTGAAGTAAATAAAAACGAAAAAAGTATTAGAGAGAAAGTGTGCGTGTGTGTGTGCGTGAGAGAGAGAGAGAGAGAGAGAGAGACGTTGGTATATAGTGTGAGAAGTAGCGATGAATGAGAAGAATGAGAGTAGAATAAATAAAGTGTGGTCTTCTTTCATGTTGATACGAAGAACTTGTAGTAAAATTCAAAGAATATGCATATACCTATGGTACATAAGGAAGGTACCAAACAACACTAACACACTCTTGAAAAATTCAGAGCACCTCGCCTCCGCGTTTCAACGTGGCGAGTAATTTGAAGGCAGTTAATAGTAGCCAGTCGAGGTGGCATATTTAATTCAGGGTGCCGCTTCTGTCTTGGCCAGTGACGTGAAGGAAAGCTCATTTCCATTAGCCGCATGCATCATGTATGCATCGTATCTTCCCCTCCCCCCCGCCCCCCCCCCCCCCCCATGTACATGCCGAGATGCGCCCAACGACATATGTATATTCATATAGCATGCACACGAGTTACGCGTTCGCCCGTTTCTTCTCGACTTCTTCCCACCATTTTCAACCCCGTCCCTCGTCGTCGCTGTGCAACCCTGCGCGGTAAATGAAAAAAATAAAAAAAATTTATATTCATATCAACGATTACTCCGAATCGAGTCCTTCGTACGTCCGTTTTCGGTGTCTGATGTAAAAAACTGAGAAAATCGAGGGCGCGAGGAGATTGGAAAAATTTTAAATAGCCACGCCGCGGTGAAATTTTATGATTTAGTTTTACGAGCAACAAACGCTATCCGCGACACCTTCGGTAGGGAAACTGTCGGATCCAAGTTTTCGCGATGTCCCTAGGATTTAGAAAATTTCATCGCAGCGAACGAGCGGGGCACTTTTTCATTATTTTTTTTTTTTCTAACTCTTCGCCGGATGTTAGATTAACGAAGAATACTACGACGGAGCTTGCGGTATAATGGAACCAATTTTTTTATAATGAGAGATAAGAGCGAGAGAGAAATGTGGAAAACAGAGAGTGGAAAAAAAAAATAAAAAATTATTATTACCAGTTGCGGTATTAGATGAATTTAATTTGTTCATCGGATATACGGTGTGTAACGTACCGAACGATCTCGAACGATTTATTTAACTGAATTTTCCCCCGATATACGGTCAAAAATTTAGCTATGCGATTATATTAACCGTACAGAAAAAGTTTAAATAAAGGAAGATCAAAGAATAAAAATCCAGGTTTATAACCGACTAATATCAATCAATCATGTTATAGCTCATCTCCTACAACGCACACTCGTCCACGATATCTGCATTCCAAATCAACCGGCATTGTAACGTGTACATATACATGGAAATGGCAAATTGGATTTATTCGCCGGTATAGAAGGGTTAATCAAACTCTAATTAGAATCCTGCATCGGTTGTTATATACATACCTCTTGTTGTAACGTATTCATTCATTTCTTTGTTCAAAAAAAAAAAAAGATGATTTAAAATAAAAAACCGAACCAAAATCAATTTTTCGATTACACGATAGAATCTAATAATCGGTTCGATGCACCGCACGTGTGAAGTTCGGTCAATGAAAATCGAAAGGTTATTTTCGATGACCGGCAAACTTCTTGTAATGAATAATCGGTAAACTATTTTCCGAAGGGGATGATTAACGCGTGTTTCGTACAAGTACGTTATACGTATATGCGTAAATTTCAATCGCGTTTTATCTGGCGAAACTAACGGGGAATTCAATGGTCGAGATAATGCGTACATAGGTATGTATAGAAGGGTGTATGTCTCGCGTGACAATTAACACCCCCGTGGCGCTGTTTACATCGTAGTAGCGATTCTACGGTTGACGTGCGACAACAACGAGTAGTAGCTACATACATAAGTGTATCTAGAGGTATGTATACCGTGCGTACGTTGCGTTCCCAGGGCTCAGGAATTTGTTCGATCGGACCAAGGTAAACTGTGGTAATCGACGACGAACTTTAGGGGATGCTGTACGAAATGGTGAACGAAGAATAAGAGAAGATTACGTAGTCGACAGAATCTTCAAAGATTCATCGCACTGCGGATGAACTTTTCGAAGGTTATACTTTTACTTTATATACTTTTTATCACATAAATACTTCCAACTGATTGTAAATTGTGATTCGATAACGCGGCAGACGCTCTAGACTTTATAGAAATATTTCATACCATTTCATACTACCTGCTACGATACGTTGTACTTTGCTCGGACAAATATTTACCGGAATCAAGCTTCTTTCTGAGATGTTAAATTTCGAGAAAATACACAACTATCTCAGCTATACCATGTAAATTTAACCCTATTACTCCCTCTGCTCGTACGGATATTTTAACTGTAACAAGAATTAAAGGTTGCAAATATATACATTCTCGAAGGAAATGTGATACTTCTGTTATTTCGGGTCACAATTTTCTTTCTTTCTTTCTTGCTTTTTTTTATCTTATCTCATCCCCTCCCATTTCAGTTTCAGTTATTATTAGTTTACTTGGTAACTCGTTTACGTTGATTTATGAATAAAAAGGTTTCGTAACGATGTGCAGTTACAATAACCGTAGAAGATGACGGTTATCTGAAACGGTTATGGGGTTGAATAGAAAGAAAAAAAAAAAAAAAAACGAGAAAAAAACAGAAAGAGTTCAGTTTACCTTCGCAGGTAGATAAATATACCGATATATGTATAGAAAACTTCAGGGTACGGGTGTGGTAAACATCGTAGTAAATGTTCTCGCAAAATCGAAATGTCATTCGAATTCAAACTACATGCATCTTGCTGCCTTACTCGCACTTTACTTTCTTCTTTTTTTTTTTTACTCACATCTACTCGCCCATATATGTCTGATATTATTATTTGCGTTTGAACAGAATTGCGCACACACAGAGAAAGAGAGAGAGAGAGAAAGAGAGGGTTGCTACTTTACTCTTCTCAGTCAAGTGCATTTTGCAACAGAAATGGTTCACAATATCGGAAACGTAATCGATCGATCGCCTCTACCCCCGATACGGATGCAACGAACCTATGTACCAGTGTATATTTTTCTCTCCAGTATTCTCCTTGCAAAATGATAAAAAGAAGAAGAAAAAAGGAAAAATCTCTAACTTATATACTCACAATGGTGCGTTTTTAATTTTCGGCCGAATTGCCTGCAAACGATATAATCTACTAGTGGCGGAATGCGAGCATGAAGTTGGCGTTTAACGAAACGATTTTTCACGAGAGAGGCATCGAAATTTTTTACTTTTATTGTTTCTTTTTTTTTTATCTTTGCTGCTCTCGTTCTCGGAGCGTGTCGCGAAGGAAGATCAAATGAGCAATTGTTAGAAAAAACGGTAGCTCGTGGCGATGTATAAATATTAGGTATACGTATGTATAAGTTTCGAAGAACAATACCCGCGACGTACTGCACAGTAGCCGGCGTTGCGTGGGTAGAAAAGCGAGTAAACGTATATTTACATTAAAACGCGAGAATCTCCTACCTCCTCCTTCCCTCCCTCGTATACCGAAGACTTTCGGAACAAGAGGTTTAAGAGAGGTATAAATAGTTCCAGTTTGTATATTATCTCGAGTAGTCGAGTGCCCTTAATGTCTCGAGAGTTTTACACGGGGCAACTGCCGCAAAACGAAAAATACCCCTTCAAAGATTCCGCTATGTATTATACGGCGATTGACGATCATCGGAACACCTTGGGGGTCCCGAAAAAATGCCGTGAAAAAAAAAGGAAGAGAAAAAAAATCTTGAATCAGTACGAAAGATGTATATAGTTTTGATAGATCATTTGATCGAAGCCAGATTCAGTTTTGTAGAAAATTATATTGTCCGGAGTCAACGAAATGGTCGCGGTTAAAATCGCAAGTCGGGGGGGGGGAAAAAAAAGAAGAAGAGGAAACCGTATCTGGTAGCCGTTATGTCGAGTTCGGCAAAGAATAAGAAGAAAACTAAGAAGAAAAAGAGCAAGGAGAAAAGGAGCGTCGGGGTTTAAATATCTGCCGGATGTTTGGCGCGTCGGTGTATATCACTTCGTAAATTTAAGTTAGCGAGCATCAGCACCGTCTCCCTTTTCCCCGTAGCCGCTGCAGTAGCGGAACACTGCTTATATTTTACGCTTATATTATTCCTAGAGGGTTATTGAGCCGAGTCTGCAGCATCGGTTTTCGGAGTATTTAAAGCCAATTGCCAACAACTTGTTAAACTGATCAGAAATTTACCCCGAATGACGACGGACGAGTACTTCCGCACGGATCGCACTATGAGGATGTTACACATAATTGGAGTGCACAAAATACTTGGATCCGTAGTTTGAAATTTTCAACTCTTTCGTACCTAAGTCAGACGACGTATCGCAGGTATAATATACGCGGATAGAATCCCTCCGTAATTAAACGTATAGGAATAACGCGCGTAGAACGTACACGAGGAATCCGACCGCCACCACCACCGCCGCGCCGCCGGATTTAATATATTCATCAAATATTGCAGCTGAGGGTGGTGCGTTGAATATCCTCCAATTTGCTGCCGCAGGGGGAATGAATTATTCCTATACGAATGGATGAGGTAACCGAGATGATGCATGATTCACTAACAATCGTTACAAGACTATACACAGCACAAATGCACTCGCGCAGGCTTGTTTTATATACCTATACTCGTTCACCTCCACATCCATACGCAACACGTAACACGACGGAAGAATCCACATTTTTCTTTAATCGTACGCGCATGATTTTGCTCGGACCAAAAGAAATATTCATTCCTCCGTTGATGGATTCTCTGATTTTTTTGTAATTTTTTTCTTCCCCGCAATCGATCGCTGATTCGAGTTTCATCTGGAGAGTCCAAAGAGAGTTAATTCAACGTTCGAACTGATCGATTGAATTATTTCTGTACCGCAGTGCCGATCTTTCCATAAATAGATTTCAGGATTTTTTCATTCGGAATGATTTTTCTGACGGTTATAACTTTCCTCGCACTCCAATTTCCTCATTTTCCTCCCCTAGTCCCGTGGCATATAACAATCGAGTGGAGAGTGGAGTAGAGCCGAGGTGCACCAAGTACCAAATAGATATAATACCTGTATACCTATGTACCTTCATCGGACGATTGGACATACGGCCGGCTACCGTTGCCGTAGCCGTTGGTAATGGTAGTGGTAGGTAAAGCACAGGAGGAGTAGAGACGCATGCATAAAGTGCAATCAAATATTGATCATGCACGGAGTGTGCACAGGGTTGGGGTTGCGTGGTACACCCTATACGATGCATACGTACGAGAGAAGTATCCACTGCGAGCAAAGGGTAAGAGCGAGAGGTGGAGAGAGCAGGGGAGGAAGAGAATAGAAAATAGAGTAATAGGAGAGGAGAGAAAGCGTCGAGTCGCAATACAGCGATCTACTCTTCCCGTTTGTTACTCGTATCATGTGTAACAAGTATAGTACCAAGAGCATCAGCTGCGACTGCATATATCACCTTATACACCTCGCACGTATTCCGGATCAACGTGTTTGTACCCGATGAGGAAACGAGGGGGGTAAAGGAGCAGGAATAGTAATCGGAGGAAGGAAGAAGGAAGGTCGGTCGGTCGGACCTCGAACGAGCATAGCGAGGAATCGATCGGCTGCGTAATTAACGCGTGTTCAATTTGCATGCGTTTGTTGGGCAGCGTATAATAATGGGTGTAAACAGATAGATAAAGAAAAAGAGAGATAGACTCGCGGCGCGTTTCTTTAAAAATCCATATAGATACGCTGCGGATATGGACATGATTTTCCATCGGAATGGGTCAATCGGACGCGTCCGTTTGTTTTAATACATAAAGTGCAGCGGGGAAAATGTTTTTTTCCTCTTCTCGATACCTACTACACTTTCATCCCTTCCCTTCTTCGCGAGAGTGAGAGGAAAAGGAGAAGGAGGGTTACGTAAAGCTCGATACATCCGAGAGATGAGATACTATATTATTAATTCATCTCGTGAAATATTCTCCGCCATCTTGCCATTCATCTCCCCGTTTCCTATGCATTATGTAACGCGGCCGAGCTGGTTAGGCTAGCTAGCTGCTAGCGTGGATATATGCTAGCTGCTAGCTTTGGTATGATGGTACTGTTGTACATACTCCTCTCTACGGTACTATACTCAAATGTATACGTTATACTGCGTTTGTACCTACGGCTTTATATGTGTGTATACGGCATGTTAGGTCTGCAGACTACAGGTTGGTTAGGATTCGAGCTGGTTTTGCGAGCTTCAACCTTCGGTCTAGCCTAGCCAACAACCAACAGCCCCACGAACATAACCTAGACTCGCCCATCCACCACCACTTTGCGTCGCATCGTCACCCCGAAACCACCCTATAATCTAGACCGTAGTCTGACGACTGGCTAGCCGTCTATGTAGGATTCTGGGCATCTCGATTTACGTACGAATCTCCATCGGTTCATGGTGTTCGAAAATTTTTGATTTCCCTCTTCTCTTTCACAACTCACAAATATATTACTTTTGTATCATATACAGGGTGGTTCACTCCAAGTGTCAAGAATGGGAGGGGCTTCAATGAACAGCCTGGTTAAGTAGTTGTCTCTTTCCTGTACCAAGAAATCTTATCTTGTGTTCTCGTGAGAATTTCGGTCAACCAAATTCTTCTAGTTGTTGATCAGCAGAAGGGGCGGGACTTTGTTTCTATCGAGTCCTTCCCATTCTCGACACTTGGAGTGACTCACCCCGTATATAATTGAGGAGACACCGCTGCGAGGTAAAGAAAGTATAACGCGATAAACGTGGGAGGGTAGAAAAGGAAGGAAAGAACGAAAAAAAATAATGGGTGTAAAGTACCCCGGAATAAAGTAAACGAAATTCCTTTATTCTCTACAAACTATATAATCGCGCCCTGGGCTCGTTCTCTCTGTTGTCTTCTCAGCACATTCACCTCCTACTGGTTATTCGTATATCTACGATCCGGTGCAGCGCAATGCAATCAAATGACACGTATATTTATGTATTTATACTTACACGTATAATGTATATAACTTCATCTATACACGCATATGTATAATATGTACCAGACGGCATGTATAACGTATATAATAATACACAGAGGAGTATATGAACTTAAACATGTGGGTTTTTGAACATCTACAGAGATTCGAACCCCCTGCTCTCGTCGCACACGCGAAACCTGCAACAGCAGCGCGGCGTCGGCATCGGCGTCCACGTATATAAACGTGTAAGTGTACGTGTGTGTGTAGATATAGATATATATGTACGCAGAGGGCGAATGCTAATATTAAAAGTAATATTTCTGGACCGTCTGCAGGCGAGCTTGGCTCTATTTATTTTTAATATAAATTAAACAATTTATTTTCCGTGGAGCGGAGAGTAGCCCGCCGCTGCCGACTCGCGCGCGCGGCGCGGGAATAAAACAGAGAATAATGGCCGCGTGCAATATCGAATGAAATATTACTACGGCCAGCAACCAGGTATGATTCCCCCTTTTTCCCCTTACTTCACTTCACCTCACCCTTGACTCAAGGAAAATATCGTCAATTTTAATTTTTTATGTTTTTATGTTTACCCTCGAATACCTCACTTTCTTCTACCACGTATATTATACATCGCTTGTAATACAGCTGAAGAACCGTACGATTTTTTTTTTTTTTTGCTTCAATAAAACATACGTACGTGCGTGTAAATGTGCAGCAAACCCTTTTTTGAGGAAAGTCAAATGGAGTAAAAAGAAAAAAAATAAAAATAAAATTGTAGGAAGAATTTTCAGAATCTAGCGTTTGCATACCCTATACCTGGGCATGTTCATATCCGAGAATAGAAGAGACTTTGGAGGAATTTGTTCGGACGAAAAACCGATAACTTAACGTTACTATACTAGGCGCGAGCTAAAGTTCGGCAAACAAATGATGAGATCGGGTGAAAATTTATAACCAATATTCGCGGTGCGTAAAAAGTTGAATACTAAAATTAATATAATATAATAAATTAAAAGAACGCCAGAAGCGAAGAGAGTGGTGAAAAAAAGAAAGAAAAAAAAATGGAGGCGTGTGATATACGATCGTCTATTCGGATAACTAATACAACTAAATATTTAGACGGGGAGTCTGCAGAGAGCGGATAACACGAAGGAAAATAACGTAGCTCCTTTTAACTGCACGTTCGATCGAAGCCGGAAGGGTAAAAGAAAAAGGAAGGTTAAAAAAAATCAAGAGTACTATATAGAGAAGAATGGGAAGAGGTAAAAAGAAGAAAAAGTTTGTTTTTTCGAGCCACGAGTCGCCGACTTCTATATACCGTAACTCGCAGAGCGGGGGAGGCGAACGATTTGTCAAATTTTTCTAATTTCCGGAAGGAATCGCATCAAATTTATTTATTTATCGTTTTATTAATTTGTTAATTTTTGTTTTCATCTCCAAAAAACTTTAGACCCCGACCGACACACGTAAAATAATGTCTAATTTATATCGCGGTGTTATTCCAGTTTACCTTGTTAATTCACCCGTGTGGCGCCCGAAGGACGAGGAGGACGAGGAAGGGAAAGGAGGTAAAAAAGTGGGAGAGAAACCGTATCGCTATAGCGAAAGCGACTTCTCGTATAAACCGGGGGGTTGGGGCTGGGAACGATCGTAAAATCTTTCGTTATTGCAGGCGTTATATTGCACAGTCTCCGTATAGGTATACAGAAATATATAGATTTGTAAGGTGGGTACTTTGCTATACTATAATATGAGAGCACCCACCACCATACTTCGCCAAAAATAATACGTGAGTAATTTCTACGAGCAAAAGCGCGAGAGCTCGCGCGCGGTTTGCAATAATAGGACAGCTTTACCTGAACACTCATTTAACCCGTACGAACTTCATCCCAGCGATATAACCTTATACCGCGCGCGGAGAAAGGGGCATCGGATTATAAACAAATTTGCAATTCAAAAATGGGAGCTGCACGAATTTTCTTCTTCTTTTTTTTTTTCTTTTCCACCGCCCCCAAAGACGTATGATGAGAAGACATTACCCAGTTGATAAATTTGTTTATTTAATCGCTGCGGTTGAAAGTTTCAATAAATCGAGGAGTACCGTACCCCGTACATAAAAGCAACAAACGTATATCTCTCGAGTCAAATTTCATACACATGAAATGCCGTGAGAAAACCATGGGGAAAACCATATCTGAATACGTGTCGGAACACCATAGGATGTGTTTGTACGTTAAGTTGGTATCGAGTCCATATAGTGCAGGTTTTGCAAGTCTATCAATAGCGAGTTGAATCACAAAGTGGCGGTGTGTTAACCTCGCATAGTTAAGGGGTCAAGCTTTTATTGCGGTAGGCACGAGAGAAGTAGTACCGAGGTAAATACATTTTCAGATTCGTTTCACCCTCGCGTTAATACAGCGAATTATTTCAATATTACATATGCCCCCTTATACATCGCTTACTGTTTGGTCTACCGCGTCTCCCGAACACGATCGAATCACCTTTATATTTATAATACTTTCAGAAAAATTGACGCGACTATTCACGATACACTCCCGAGGCGCCATGTATATATTTTCAGGTTAAACTAACCGTGCCCCCATCTTTTCTTTTTTTCTTTTTTCTCGTATTACGTGGTTTATATATTCTAAAGATTCATCCACAAAGGAAGAAGTCCATTAGTAAAGATAATCAGCCGCGGGTCTTTTGAGTAATAATTTATTCCGCTTCTTTACTCCGTATGCTAATATATACCAAAAGACAGAAACACACTCGCCACATAGTATGAGGTACGTGCGTCTCGTTTATTACTATATACGTTATATTTATTACATGGTTCCTGGTACATGTAAACAAAAGAATAAAAAAAAACTAATTTTCGTAACACTTTTTTTGACCGATCGCGCCTAAGAGAAAAACAAATGTCTCAATATAGTTTCCACATTTGTCCAATTCGCAAAAGAAAAAATGCCCAATCTCGCGAAACGATACAAGTTCAAGACATTAAATTTGTATACGGTATCTTATGGGGGTGATGATTACTCGCAATATTATTAGCCTTCGATACTTCGATATAATTTTCTCATGCAGTTGGCCATCCGTATTTGTATCGAACGCAAATCTCTGCTCCGTTTAAGATCAGAGCCGATCTCGTTTATGGGTACGCGTGGAAACAATTTGATATTCAGATTACAGCGATAAATTGAAATGACCCCCTCTATTTATAGGGTCCCGACGGGGGCCTTGTTCTCACTTGGTTAATTATATACGGATTAACTACTTACGCGCCGTTTACCTCCGGTAACTGTTGCTAAAGTTTCAGATTATTATGTACGCAATAAACACGTGTGCATTAACCGATTCGGAATTTTAAGGATTCTATGTATAATCGTACGAATATCGATCTGATTTGATTTATCCTTATCGTGTAATTTTTTCAACGATAGCAAAGAGATAGGTATCGCATACCTGTGTAGAAGAAAACGATCGAGCGACGACCGTCCCGTGAAATTCCGTGTATATTAACGTCGGGGCAGATGTCGGGGGAGCGATAAGGAACGGAGTATTAATTATTATCGCGATAGAGAAATTCCCCGTTTCTTCCCAGGAAGCGTTTAAATAATATTCCTCAAGATTACGACGATAGATAATAACAGCGAGAAGGAGGTTATACAGTCGCTGTGGATGGGGATGTATAAATATATATATGAATACGTGTATTATAAATATATATAGCTATATAAATATATATGCGGACTGAAAACCAACGCTCTGTTATAAAGATGGGCGGAATTTATATCGACCGGAAGTTTCGACGAAAACAATTAAATTGTAGACCTCCGTGGTACTGCAACGATTTCGATTTGATAAGCGTAAAATATTACGATTCGCGAATCACTCGCCGACAGGGTTATATACTTGCGTATTATTCACCAATACATGTAAATATCCTTAGACAATAGTTATTAGCACATGTACGAAAAGCCCCCTATGTCTATTTTCGTATAATTATACAGTTTTCTTCTCGGCGAGTATTTTTTTTCTTTCATTCGAGTAGAATTTTTTCAGATATACATAAATGAAAACGCGAGTTCTTCAATTCGGTTAAGATCAGCGAAACTTTTTCACAAAACTGTTGAATTGGAGAAGAAAAATGAGATGAAACGATGGTAGGAGTTGATCCTGGATCGTTACGCCATGTGATCCGTACAAGGGGTGTAACTAGGGGTCATTTACTCGTGGATGTTTACTTGATGAAGCGTAAATAATTTAGCGATGTGTTACTGTAGCAGTTCGATCAGAGATCCTATTGGTCGGTATTAATCAATGACATTTACTATCACGCCCAAATGTACGTGAATGTGTATAAATCGGATGTAAATGTAAAGAGGAAGAGAATCGCATTATATATATTGGCTTCTAGCCAATCGAACGTCAAAGCTGCCGTATCTCGACGCCGACGAAAATCTCATGATCGAGAATATTAATCTCGATGATCAGAATATGAACGTATTATTAGGTATCGGACAATTCTTGCAGCGGTATAAATTCCGAGATGTTCAATTTTTGTTTCTTACGATACGTGAATCGGATTTTTTTATAGGGGTCAAATCGCTCCCGATAGTCCAGTAAATTGAACTGACCTCTGCTAACGACGTAGTAAGATCGCAAGGTTCGTACTTCTAAACTTAACCGATATAGTTTATAACAGCTGAAGAAAATCAGAGTATAAATGACCGTTACGCTCTTAATAATTGCCAATCCATTTGCCAATCCGTGAATTACATGCTTCGTAATCAATCAAAACCATCAGATCCATGTATGAAATGCATGGAATCGGTATAATAAACTCTTAACTATACGGCGGACGCTAAACTCGAAGCTCTTTTTCGTCGACAATCGTCGTCGGGGTTTTAAACCGAGGATAATGTTATAGCTTGGGATTAATTATTAATAATATCGAGTGCTCTCTGCCAACGGATGAATAGACAGTTGAGTCAATAGATAAAAGCAAAAATAATTTTCACACAAATTGCTGTTCTTACGATAATGAATTATCGATGTCTAAAACGAGGGTGATTCTCAATCTACGTTATACATGTTTCAGGAATAAATCGTAAATCTTGTCTACTTTGGTCAGAGATATTGCGAGGGAGTGCAGGTCGATGTGCGATGTATACGAGAATTTAACCCGTTATATACATATAAGTCGATATACCGAAACGACGCGAAGTGAAATTCGACTCTGTAAACCCTGGGAACGTGGCGACAGACTCGGGACGGTTGATGGCTAGTCGATACTTTTTTCCGGGTAAATGACTTGCAAAACTACGTTACACCTTCCGTGTCTCCCTGAATCTCCACCTCCTTCTCTTTCATTTCCAGAGGCGTCAACGACAACGTGATTAACCAGTTTTTGATTGGTCTTCCTCCTGCATTTTCCCAACCCTCCTGATAAGCATCGTCCTCCTCCTACTCTCATCCGATCGTTCAATCCTCAAATAACGAACAGGTGTATGTGTTTTGTGCTCACATACCTGATGTCGAACGTAAAAAAAAAAATAAATAATTGTCTACGATAAAATAATTTCCAATCAATTATTTCTGGAAATCGGAGGTTAAATTGACAAATACTTAGCCTAATAAGTTGAATCGCGAAAATGATAAAATAAATAAATATCCGTGAAGGATTTACCGCAAACGAGTGTGTTGGCCGAGTGGCAACGAAGGGGGTGAAATTTATGTCGGTCACCGGGCTGTTCAGCCGGGAGGATCTCAAAGGGTTCGAGAAAGAGCAGTTGGGTCGATGACCCCGGTCAGGTGAACGAGTAGGGTCAGTTATATTCGTGACGAGAATTAACTCCAGGGTTCCGACCCTTTTGAGAAATTGCGAGTAGGTCAGGATGTGGAAAATGCGAAGGGACGACGATTATTATTAGCGATACGTACAGGAGCAAGTATATTAGAATTTTCAACGCAAAAGGACGTGGTGAATCGTATATAGCGTGTACGCAGGGATGAAAAAATTTCTGGTTCCATGCATGAAAATTGTAAAAACGAGCCAATGATTTTGGCGCGTATTACGTTATGAGAGCTTATCGGAAATATACCATTTTTCGGATTTTAACCGGCGTCAGCTTATACCGTATTTCAAATTTTTTCTTTTCAATTTCAACTGTTTTTCATACGATGACCAATATAACCAGTTCTCCCGCAGAGTTATACCTCGCTGTACCAACCACGGGTGCATTAATTTGTAATTGTACGTTCTGTTTTTATATCCGATTTGCAACGATCGAAAAATAATCATTCGCATATTGTCGACGGATGGTCGCGTGCTGGTGTCGCTGCTTTGCCTCCTCCCCTCTGCCCTTGTTCCTCTCTCCTCTCTCTCTCTCTTTCATATATAACATATTTGTGTTTATCTGCGGGCTTTTTCCCAGCTTAAAATTAATATGCATGTGGCCCGCCACCGGCCGCCCGTCCGTCCGGGGCTCACGACTCGAGTGTTTGTTGTTTCGGTTGATTTCATTTTGATCACTCGACTTCTCTACATCGTACCATTTCATTCCTATTTCAAAGTATTCGACTTCCGCTAATCTACAAACCAGACAAAACCCATTATAAACAGTAAAAACGAACAAAACGAAGATCGGGACGCAATTAATAAAACCATCAAGATACTTTCATCGCGCCGGATATAACCGAAGGTGTCCGCTGCTCTGTATAAACCGAAAATTCGGAGTAATCACAACCGAAACAAAAAGTCGAGACGATTCGATATACATAAGCTATACAATTTAACCGGTAAATTGAAAACGTAAAGAGCTTTTAATCCATCCATTTCTGTATTAGTGCAAAACGACTGTTATTATTTCTATATCATTATTATTATCATCATTATTAGCATTATTTTTATCGGAGATCGCGGTACGTCAATTTATTACAGCCAGAAACATAAAGAATACCTATACACAGGCAACGTGTGCATCAAATGCGCTAGAACTGTAGAGAGAAGAATAAGATGAGAAACGGGATGATTCTAAAAAAGAATTCTGTTTTTAGCTGAAAGCATTTTTAATGAGAGGTGCGGCGATACGGCGATTGCTCTATTTATTCATCTATTTAAGTGCCAAGATAAAGTGTAGGTGTTGCTAAAATCTTTATAGAGAAATATTTCACACAATTGAACGATAATTTGCACCTGCAGTCAGAGAGAGAGAGAGTTTTAACCGTTTCCCAACAGATTTTTACCGGCGACAATTTTTCGCAGTGGTTTTTATATATAACGTATAAAGTCGTATGAGGTGCCTTTACTCGACGTGTATGCGACGTGCTTAATACGTGGCCAAACACACTTAGTTGTCGCTAATAATCCGACCGCCGCGAAACGTCTCGTGTGAATAAAACGTATGACACCCAATGAATTGGCAGAGATACGCGAGATGCACAGGCGGGCGATGAACTGAAAAATCGTTTTTAAAAGATGAAGAGGGAGAGAAAGAAGAAAAAAAAAAAGAAAAAAAGTTTACTTTGGAAAAAGGCAGGGATTCCGATTACACGGAAGACGACAAAAGGGGTCGTAGAACCTTTGGGTATATAGCCGAGTACCGCTGGGGGCAACTTGCCCTTTAAATAATTCAGGATTCTACCGGCAAGTCGTGCAGGACGTGTATATAGTTTACACCGGTGCGTTTATCCCACCGTCCGACGAGCACCACCGAAACCTCAGATCGTAGCGGATACTTCATCTTTAGCCACCTGAACTACTCCTGAATATGTTTATTTTATTCGTTAGCTGCTGTTAATTTCCGATACAGATATAACATTTTTCGAACAGATCTCGTCCAGTACTCCGAAAAAAGTATAACATAGGTGAGTAAAAAGTGAAAAATGTAAAAAACAAAAGTGAATGAAAAAAAAAAAAAAAAAAATAGGAAAAGCACAGTGGTAGCAATATAACTAGAAGCGTAGGGAAATAAATTTTGAAGAAAATTCGATTTTAACAATTTAATCGCAATGAAATAACGAGCGGCATTTTGCAGTAATATTTCACCGGAGCAGTTGGTATTAATTCGTAATATGTTACCGTGCATGAAACTATAGAGAATATCTGCCCACCATTCGACTGCCCCTTTCCCTCCCTCTCGGCGTACTTGGACGTGACGCGGGTGGTCGGTACCAAAAACTCCCCTTTTCCACCCCCCGTAACCTAATATATGGTCGGTACCCGGTATTATTGCAACGCGCCGGTGGATAGAATATTGTCAAAATTTATCGGTCCCCCATTTTTCACCCACCCATCCGATCCAATAAGTGAATGATTAAAGGTGTAAATTACCGCAGAACCGAACCCGCTGAGGTCCCGGAAAATATGTAGCGAGGGGGAGAAAAAAACAAATTTATACACACCGTACAAAAAATACATAGAACGATGTTGTTCCAAAAGAATAATTAATACGCATTCGAAATAAGGGATACAGACCACGATGCTATATACGGTAAACAATACAGTGAAGTTTAGTCGCCGGCAAAAGGGCCGAAAATAGGAAGCAGGGATGTAGAAGTAAGGAAAGGGGACGGCTGGCTCGCGTCAAATTACGGAAGATATTAAGATCTTAGATAAGGTGAAATGAAATGCAAAGCGATTCCTCCCGTTGCTGTCGCTTCTGCTTCGACTTCTATACTCTCGCTTGCTGCGCCATCGGTATAAAGTACAAACGCCAAAGTAACGTAACGTATGCACCACCCCCATACACGGGAAAGGGGGGGGGGGGGGGAGGGGAGGCAACCCCGGCAATAAATCGAAGGCAACGTCTGTGTAGCGTTTCATATAAAAGCGAAGGGTAGATGCGGTCGTGGCGGAAGTGAAGTCGGTACTTATTCGGGTTTGGGGTGCAAATGTCGAGGAGGACTTTGCACGACCACCACCCCACGTCACACCGGGTCGAGGAACCCTTGAGGTAGGAAGGGATAATTTGGCGCGCGGGGGTCAAGGTCAAAAGAATCCTATAGCCTTCCACTTGCTCTTGCCGCCGGTATATCCCCTTTACACACGCCACGCTACGCTGCTCTCTCTCGGGTTATACGTATATATATCCACATTTATACATATGTACATAGCTATATACATAGGTATATGTAGCATCTAGTACATATGCACTAACACCATGTACGGGAACACTTGGTATATACGTATGCACACGTATACTCCTTTAACTCGTTTCGGGACCCGGACTACCTCGTACCCACAGGCTACAACACTTCAAGTAATGAAGTGCAGATAAAGTACACTTGATGCCGTAGGTAGGTAGGTAGATATAGTTGCTGCAGAGGTAGGTTACCGTCCTTTGCAACCCGCGAAACAACTTTTAAGGCAATACTTGCATCGCAGTTCGCAGAATACCTGCGTATTTATGCGTTGCACACCTTGGAAAAGAGAAAAAGTACAAGAAAAAAGCCAACAACCCTATATTTCAGATAGGTAATGACGAATAACATCATGCGGTGATATACCGTTCTTTGTACGGTGCTTTTAGTTGAAAAAAAAAAATTAATAAATAAAAAGATAAGAGAGAGAAAAGTTGCTCAAAAGAGACTCTCGCGCTGTACACTCCAAGTGAAGATATCATGCATACATATAATTGAGACAATTAAATTTATACGGAAAACTGGATTCCCTGAGACTCTTACGTATTTATATATAACATATCACGCAGGAGGATTCTCTCATATTAAAATCTCGTTCTTCTTTCAACCCTCTGAGGCAGTCAGGTGGTGGCTGAAGTAGCTCCACAGCGGGATATGTCATCGTGGTCTATTTTATATTTCTTTCCTCTTTCCTCTTCCTTTAATTTTTATTTGAAAAATGTTTTTTTCTCTCCTTTAACACGAGTCCTCTGTACCCTTCCCCTTCGGTAAGAAGAAGATTGAAGTACCCCCTGCATGACGTATATTAAAATCCCGAGATGTTTTCGTCGGTATAAAACTTGTACGTCATACGTACTAATGTTGCTAGTTGCGTAAAACGTCGACTACCGACCGCATTGATGTCCTCGTGAAGTAGGATAATTAGGTGGCCGGTGCCAGAGAAGGTGGAGGGTTTGGAAGGGTGAAGGGTTAAAACGTGAAAACCACTCGAGTTCGCTGCGTCGGGTTCTCGACAACGCGGTGTACTACCCACTGGAGTTGAATGAAAATGAGAGAAAAAAGAAAATATGAAAAGTGGAATTTATATAAAAGAAAGAAGGGTTAAAAAAAACCTTCGCATAGCAAAGGATAACGCGCGCCGTACTCTAATAATAACCCACCCACTTGATCTCGATTCTAATCCTACTACATTTCTTCGGGGTTTTCAAGTTTCGGAGGGAAAAATAAGAAAACGGAGTGCCTACTATATGATAATAAGAAGATGAATAGGAAGAAATGCGTATCGGTGTACCCCGGACGGTGAAGGAGGTTTCGCCGATTGTTATCGGTAATCAGGTGCCGATATATACGGGCACGCGTGAACATCGAGAGTCCCGTGAGTACAATGGGTGTCGCCTCCCCTCTGCCCCTGGCCCCGTTCCCACCCCCGGAAGCCCCGAGCGCGTGGAGGATGAGGAGAGCCGGTGGTACGGGCTCGCAGTACATATACCAAGTATAATGGAGATCCCGTCTCGTTAAAAACTCATAATGACACCGAGGGTATCGCGACGTGGTCTCCCGTTGTTCTCCGTGTCTCGCACCTATGCATATGCATATATATAATCTCCCAGCTATACCTTCCTCATATACCCTAACTGTGTGCATAGGTATCGTGCGTCAACACAAAACTTTTGAAAAATTCTCATGTTCCTCTGATCGCCAGCGGTGAAATATTTCCACATATCTACCTATGTACACCCGGTTAGGTTGATTCTGAATCGCTTCGCGGCCAAGCTCGTTTGGACAAATTTTCGTAGACGGTCCAGCTAGACGAAAGAATTGTCCAAACGCTCGCTTGGCCGCGAAGCTATTCACAATCAACCCAACCGGGTGTACGTTACAAATGCGAGATGAGGGGGCAGAAAATACATCCCTAATCAATTTTGAAAGATCGTAGTTAGTTTTTTCATCTGTTTATGCCCCACAGACTTAATTTTTTACCCTACATATGATTTTTTCTGTAGCAGGTTAATGATTCGGTAGCATTGAAACAAATTAACGACCCAGCGTTGATTACCGATAATTATTATTGCGTGTACCTCGATAGTGTTGGAATATGAGTAAAGAGAGAGAGGCGGAAACGTTTAACGTAATTAGTCATCGTGGGTCAGGGGCGCGGCGGCGGGGTATTTGTCACCGAACGACGAGCAGAGAAACTCGAGAGAACGAGCGACTACGAGCGCGGAGTGAGCCTGTAAAGCGAAGTGTCGGAGCGTCGGGACGTCGGGGCGTCGGGACGTCGGTAGGTGCTCTGTGAGGAAGGGGAAGGAAGGGAAAGGGGAAGGGGGTGGCGTCGGCCGCAACAGAGAGTTGGCTAATCGTCGGGGTGGTATGAGAAACGCGCGCGCGACGCGTGCACAGACACACGCGGGATGATTGCCTCTGGTAAAAGCGATGGAATTTTCATTACAGGTGATTAGAAAAAAGAGAAAAAAAAACTGTTTAATGACAAAATAATTATATCGATAACATGATTTTCTCTCGTAACACGTGTGGCGTGTCGGTGAGAACCGTTAGATTATTGTATTAGGATAACCTATGACGTTATTGGAACGCTGTTAATTTTTCGCGGTAGTTTGTTAGCGCAAAACCGATAACCACTTTGGCCCTTATAAATACCGATCGGCATAGTTTACACCATTGCGAGTTGTACGGTGATCGGAAGTACGTGTATTCATGTAGTTTCATCGGTTACCTTGTTCCGTCTTTGGCCGGCACTCGATGTGGGAGAAAAAGAGAAAGAGAGAGAGAAATATCTTGCGACCGCGGGTAATTTCGTAATTATTCTCGCTAGAGGCGAGTAGTAACCGATTTTAATGGTTTTCAGCTAATTTTCAATAGCAAAAACGCATAACGCTCGACGTATACGTCGTCTTTTGCAGCCTCTTCTCCTCTTTCTCTTTTCTCTTCTTCTCTCTCTCTCTCACCGCCGCCGTTTCTCTACACTTATAACTGAAATGGTGGCAAAGGATATCCCATGCTGCTCGCTGCTGCTAAACCGAGTTATAATTAAACGACGTACGGACCTTTTATTGCGTGCGACGTACGTACGTTCATGTAGTACAGATGGATACGTATACGTATGTATAAAATATATCGTATACGCGTCGAGTTCCGCCGCGGCGACGCTAACTGCCGTAATTTTCAACGGTTTAACGATAAACGTGATTTTCTTCAACGATACACGTATACTTATTACCATGTAGGCTGCATGCATACAGAAACTGACACACATACCGATGTATATACGAGACATTTGGCTACATGAATATTTCCAAAAATGTATATCTAATCCAAAGATATAAAATTCAATATTTTTCTGCACATAAATCCTATTCCAACCATTGATCGAATCTCACAGAGCATTAAATTGGAGATAACTCCATTATTTCGAAGTATAGATCAATTTAATTAGCGGATTCAGATTCCTGAGCTCAAAACACATAAGAATACCATAGAAAACTCGATGAAAAAGAATGTAGATTTTTTACCCCAAAATCGACCAAAATCTAAGGTTTGGATTTTTTCAATTTTCAGGACAAAAAGTAAGTATTTTCGAAATCGATCGTATGACGTTTTTTTAACATATTCTGATCCAAGGAACACGAATTCATCGACTAAATTGAGCTACGAATTAATCCAATCGAGATATCTCAATTTTTCTGCTTCGAAAAGCGAAAAATATAAAAATTTCATGATTCATCGTATAACAATAATGATTTTCGTAGATATAGTATACAGAGAGTAGAGGAAAAAAAAATAGAGGGGAGTGAGAAAATTAAATTGTGATAAACGAACGTTCTGTAGATCGCGCGAAAAGAGCAAAAAAAAAGTGAACGAAAAAAATTGGAGAAAAAAAATTCGCGAACTCTGGAGGATTTATCGCGGGTATATATTTGGCGTTAACGCGCGTGGTGTTGTTTTTTTTTTTTCTGAAACATGTTATATATTTTCTTATTTCTTCATCTTCTCCTTCTTCTTCTTGTACACTTGTTCATCGTGTTCAAGAATATTTCTTGTCCGTATTTTTTCCTCCTTTTTATTTGACTTTTTTTATATATACCTCGTCGTTCCCGAGGCTGCCTGCAGTAGTAGTTCGCATCGTCCCTGGCGTCTCGCGTTCCCCGCCACAATTCCTTTCCGCGAATATATTATTTAGTCTGTGTTTTTCGTTTCCTCCCCCCTTTATCCTCCATTCCTCCATACCCCCCCACCCCCCACCCCCCCCCCACCCCCAGGATGGAATAGGTATTATAATACGAAGTTATAAAGCGTCGTCGTATAGCTTCGTCTCCCTCCAACTCGTCATGAATATCTTATTGCTGAATATTTTATATTTTATTTTACAATCCCACGGCACTACCCTTTCCCTTTCCCTTTTCCCTTTCCATTTCCATTTTCCTCCTCCTCCGCCCGCCTCGCCTCCTCCTTCCCCATTACTTTTGCATATTATAGTACATCGCGTATAGCTTTGCATTCGCCTTATTTCGAAACCGTATAATCGATGCCTAGATGCGGCAGCACACGCTGTTTATACTCGTACAAGATATTTATCTACTCTCACTATCAAAGACCATACAGCTAATAATTATCACGATTTTCTAACGAATTAAGCCACCCCGTATACACGGATTTATACCGCGGCACGAATTACAGCGTAGATAAGTAGATGAGTGAGTAAAAATTTTCAAAGTCTTAGCTTGTACTGCAAGGGTTGCAGGTCCATACATGGGATTCTAACGAAGCGTTCCTCAAGAACGCGAAATTTCTATAAACGGGATACTTTTCATACCTGAGGACGGAAAAAATCCGGCACACGGTGTTAATTACGTGATAAAAATCACGACACACGACGACGTTGTATAACGTACAGCCAGTCGTAAAATTAAAAATAATACCTACATACACGCATATAAATATATATGTACAGCTACACATAAGACACGAAATACATGTGAAAAGTATATAGGGAGGACGAGGTGTATTATACATATGTGCATCACGTATATCCGTAGGTTAGATTGCGGTAGCTGTTTAAATTAATTAGCACCGAGGGTAGGCAGGCGGGTAGTCGCAGGGTGGGTTGGTTAGTATATACCTACAATATACGTACGCATATATATGTTAGCCTATTTTATTTTTATTATTTTTCATTCTCTTTTTTTTCCTGCTTCATTTCGCTCCCGTTTTCATCCCAAGATTTTCATCCCCCTCGCGTATAGTAACGCCGGATAGGGGGTGCCGCACGGACGTGGGTATAATACATAATATTATATGTTGAATTAGATTTTTATATTTCGTTCCCTCTCTTCGTATTTATTTTATTAAATTTTTTTTTTTCTCTGCGCAGCTTCTTTCCTCCCTCTATATCTTGTAGATATAGTATACTAGCTGAAACTTCCCTTCCTAACTACACGTATGGAATAAAATGTATATATATGTGTAGACGTGTGTATTGTATGCATGCACAATACGAGCATAAAATGTAAATTAATATAAATATTCATAAATACTATAAAGTTTATGTTCCGTTGGTTAGAAAACCGTGAGAGTAGTAGTAGCAGTAGTGGTGGTTGTGCCGGTGGTGGTGGTGAAGAAGGGTGAAATGGTGAAAGGTATAGGAGGTGCATTTACACTCCTCGTAAAACCACCCTTGCATCCAACGGTATAGCTTCCACTATACTTTGCTACTTTGCTGTTTCGCGCGTTCCCGCAGATGAGGGTGGTAAATTGGTAGAAGTGAGAGGAGGGGATAGTAGATACTGTGCAGGTACAACCCATCGTTGCCTTTCAAAACTTTTTGACGTCACCAACACGCATCGGATATCGTATATACGTATGTATCTAAAAACAGTTTTTATTCCATTTTTCAATTTTTCTTTCTTTTTTTTGTTTTTGTTTTTTATTCCACCCTCTGTACAGCGTACGTACGTTTATTATGCGTATTACCAACCCTCAAAAAATGAAATGTAATGAAATCGCATGTCGCGTTCGCACGGAAACAGTGTGAAGAGAGGTGCGATTCTACACAACATGTACACATCGATATATCTACGGTTCTCACCCACCTACAAAACCCCATCCATCCATCCATCCAAAAGCTACGTAACGTACCGATACATAAATACGTATACCGCGCATCACCACCCCGTTTACAATAGGGGTTAAACAATAACAAGAAACACAACGGATTACAAAGGGCGTCGGTCGTAGCCTCGCGAATGCAGCGGCTATACATACCTACCCATCTACCTATATAAACTCAAATGTTGTTACGTTACGTTATGTTACATTATATCATGTTTTGTTCAACCCTTCGCGTTCATTTGATGATCAAATCAACGGTTTGAATACGGATTGCAGGTGTTTTCAACTCTTCGCTTGGATTATAATAAATATATACGTGCGAGTCGAGAGAAGGAATCGAATCACATGAATATTGTAACAACGCACTAATTTTACTCACCTACTATGTAATATACGAAGTCGCAGTCGCTACCGTTTCAATGTTACTATCGCTCGGGGTTCGGCATACCTGCGGCAACATCGGACCGAGAGAAACCAGCTCGGATTGTTGCTGTCGTAACGTGTCGCGGTATATCTATATCGGCCTACGGTTTCAGTACTCGCGTATTTACCTAACGCTAGCCCAACGTCGTATGCACAGCCGCCTTCCTTCGCAGCTATACCCAACTTGTGCCCACCCACCAGCACCTTCTATACCTACTGTAACTAGGCAGCCATCTTGGATATTAGCCAACCAGAACAATAGTATACACAATAGCGTATATACGCGTACGGGCCGTTGAGAACCGTGTTTGGTATCCAGCAGCAAATTCCCTTCATCCCTTTCGTCCCCCTGGTTTATACCGACGTGCAACGTTGATATCACGCGTTCTCAAAACATCCCCATGCACCTCCACATGGATATTATAATACGTGCATTTTCCTATTCGTGCGCCTCGCGCACGTTCGAAGGTATGGAAGGTGGTGGCAAACGAGCAAGTAGTCGTCATGCTCTTCCTCATCCTCCGATTCTTTCCACCGGCAAGGGGTATTGTGGTTACACCGTATATACCTGTACGGGCGACAACGACACGACTGCCTGTTTTCTATACTTTGTTCCTACGCCGTCGAATCTTCGATTATTATTTTTTCGACCATACCTCAAGCAAATAACTGTGCGCGGGCGATGCCAGCTGAACATGCCAAAGTAAAGCGGAGCAAAGCAAAGCAGAACAGAACAGAGCAGAGCAGACCAGACGTTCCCCGATAATACGACAGAGTGAACAATACCCAGAACAACGCCTCGTATAGTAGATGTTGTACCGGAATGCCACCCCTATCTGTACTAGTCATCACCTCGTTTCCTCTTCCTTTATTTCCATAGTCTCTCTAGGCACCTACTGATCATCAAAACCGCACTCTGCATTACGCATATATTTTACATTCATCAGACCTGAATAAAGACATCGAAGAAAGCCTTTAGGCGTACTGCTCTAGAATTCCTAGAGCATGGAAACAGAAGACAAAAAAATAGAATCGAAAATGAGACAGAAAATGAAAATGAAAAAACCAGCAAAAAAAGGTAGAAAAAAAAAGCCGCGCACGCCGCGCCAATCGTTTAGAGCTGGTTCGTCAGCGATGGAAGGGAAGGGGGTGGGGGTGGGGGTTGGTTGGTTGGTTTCGGGTGAAACAACGGTGGTAAAACGCGAGAGAGCGAGGGGGACGCGCGCCCTCTCGCGTTAAAACAATGCTTGGGAAGGCCACCCCTATAAAACCCCAAATAAAACCCTGAGCCCGTATCCGACGTGAACAAAGGGGAGCCGACTGTCATACGGCGACGAGGAGTTGGCGACCTGTCGAGCCCCGCGAAAAACGGGTCGCGGCGGAAACGCGGCCGTTTAGTTTTGGCGCGCGCGCGCTCGCAGAACGGTACCTATCCGTATACGTGTGTACGGATATCCATACCTACCCCCAAAATTCGTCGAGCTCTCCACGTATCATGAAAATTTTCAGAGAAATCCTCCCCCCGCAATTTCTCTTTTGGAAATTAACAGTGTTACGTACACACGTACGGAAAACCAGCTACCCCCATCGATGTGACGCGTGCGGATCTAAAAAGGGGGATGAAATATTAGAACTGACACCTCCCACCCTTTTCAAATCTCTCTCTCTCCCTCTCTCTCTTTCCACCCTCACGATGTTCCATGGCAACGGATCGGCTCTACGTAGCGGAGTGAAATTCTGTAACTGGAATCTAATTCCGCACTACATATCGTGGGATTCACAATTATAATATCGATGTCGAATCGTTCCCGTTGTTTGATAGATTTTCATTTTATATACCGTGTGATATAATCTACTCGCTTCTCTTATCTGGTATAATCAATTACGGAAATTCATCTTGTATTTATTATATTAATATACGGCGATAGAATTTTGTGAAATTTAATGTATGATTAAATGAACTGCGTGAATTTCAAATTCTTAGTTTGTAAATGTGATATTCAGGGTGTAAAGATGTGCGCTCTATATGCGTACATAGAGTATATAGGAGGTGAAGGTGAAGTTAGGTTCGGTCGAATTGGTGGGAATTTATATATGGCTAGGGTGCGGTTTGATTAATGACCCGTTCGATCCTCGCTACAGGGGGATGCTTACGCTACGGTATCAAATTCTACAAAACAAAATACATGTGCGCAACTATTATACAGATATCTCCCATCTAAACACCTGTACATACGTATACAACATACCGAATGAATATCAAAACCATCCTAAAATATACTAATGCAATTTTCATCAATTATTTCTAAGTTTTCTCTTGTTTATTAACTTTTCTCTTTTCCGGTACAGCAAAAAAAATTGGAAAAAAAGAAACTCACGAGATATGATATTTCCTTGTTCTCGACGACTTTTTCATACTTTAACGTTGATATATATTTTCCGTACCCTATACAACGGGGTCCGTTCGTCGTTCGTCGTAGTGCCGAGGATGAGATGCGGCGAGGGGTGGGGGTGTCCGTTATAAATTATAAGGCATTGCGAGAGGAGGCGGCGGCGGCACCCGGTGGTAACGGCGACTCTGTACCTCGGGTTGAACGTGTATAAGGGATGATTATGCCTAATGGTGAGATATTACCGGGTATTACCCTACCACCCGTCCGCATTACGGGGGGTGCTATGCTTGGACACCACAGCAGCCTGTTGGTTCTCCGTCGCTGGTCGAAATCTTCCGACAGGGTTTCCTACTCCGCACCTCTACGCGGCAACCTATACCGCATCCCCCGAACAAGGTTTCGTCGCTGTGTAACAGGATGCGAAAAAAGATTCGCGAATAACAAGCCAAAGAGAAAGAGCAGGAGAGAAGAGAACAGAGGAAAAAACGGAATTTTTTTTTTCTCGTTTCTAATTTACACTAATGAAAAACTATGCATCCTAATGTGGTAAAAAATGACGGTGTGCGGTTTTCTAGTTATACTTTTCCTAGAGGTTTTAGATATTATAAGCAATAAATAGTAATTACATGGTATGTAACACATATATAACGCATCTTGCGCACGAGCAGCAACAACGAGTCCAAGTCTAGGAAGATACAAAAAAAATAAAAAAGAAGAAGTTAGAGAAATTGCAATTTTTCATTTCATATCTCCGCTCTCTCTCTCGCCTCATGCGCGATATATGTATATATAGTTGGGTAAAACGTATCCACTTCCACCTCTTCCCTCCATTTTTTTTTCTTTCTTTTTTTTTTGTTTTATATCTTTCGACGACGTGTAGTATCGGCTACGACATATTAAAAATCCTGGCATTTTCAACGTCATATATCTTTTCGGCAAACAACACGGAATTATATGTAAAGCCGTAAGACATAGACAAAAGGGGTGATACACACGTCGAGTTTTTTTCCTCTGCAGCACCATCTATATATCCTACATCCACCTACGCCCCCCCCCCCTTCACCCCGACGATCCCCCCTTTCTCTCTCTCTCTCCGGGAGCAGGACGTCTTCCTAAGAGATACATACTTATACACATGTATATTTATGTATTATATGCCACATATATTTTATGCCCGCTATCTATATGCTCGCTCGTATCCATTCGCGTATATATTAAGGTACGTGTAATCTATACATGGATGGGTTTGATACGTTCATACACACGTTTACGCGATAGCCGTGCAGTTTAAGCCCCGCGACACACAATCCGTATAAGCCACATCGACGCGTGCTCCGCAACCGGCGCGACCCCCACGAGCAAACCGACTTAATGCATTCGGCAAACACTGAGCTCTAGATTGCTGCTGCTGCTGCTGTTGCTGTTACATGTATGTAACATGTAATCGTACGAACAGCCCTTATATTTAAACTGCGGATTTTTAACCTCCATATTCCGCTGCAAAATGTAGTCAACGTTACCCTGCATGTGACGTACGTCTGATCGTGAAAAGAAATTCATAAGAACTTCGACTGCGTGCGAAAAAGAAGGAAAAAATAATGCGGGGATAAAGAAAGATCGCGATCTTCGAATCGGATCAGATTTGACAAAACTGAATTTAAACCGTGTACCAAAATATGAGAAAATTGATCCTCAAAGATTGAAGATTTACATTTGATGTATAGATTATTATTTTTTTCATTCTTGATTTTTTTTTTTTCCTTTTTTTTAGACGCGACTTTATGTCGTTGTAATTGATGACCGTTTAGGATCTACTTGAATATTTGGAAAGCGTAGCGTTTAACCAGAACTGACTATTCGGCGTGTAAGTGTTTCGGGGATCGGGGGTTTGGGGTGACGCTTTGTTGAAGTAACTGAAGCCTGCAGCCTTGCGGGGGTGTAAAAGCGGCGCGTGGCGATGAAGAGGACAAGGACGCGAATTTCGGCTTTGAGAATAAGTCTCCCTTTCCGTTCCATCCCCCATACCTTTTCTCGCCTCTTTCTACCTTTTTTCTTTTTTTTTCTTCCCTCTCTCTCTCGCTCCTTCCTCCAATTCCCTCGTCGTTGTACGACTTGTGCAATTCACCCGCGGGAGCCGGATGAAAATTTACGGGTAAAACTCCAACGCGAGAAGCGAAAACTCCGGGCTAATGGCTGTTTTTCTTACCAACGAATATACGTATACTTCGGAAAAGAAATAAAAATGAAAACTTCCAACAACGCACGCCGGCCCGAAGGAAACACCATCGGTATAAGGTAGCCCGCCAACTCATATATCGCGACAGGAAGAAAAAAATGCTGCAAAAAAATTTGTCTTAACATTCACGTAATTATTGCAATGAAAAATATATACAATTACCTCTACCCGACGATCTATAAAATAGATACATACGTATATTATTTTTTTTTTATTTTTTTTTATTTTACATAATAAACAATAATGAGTGATAGCGCGTCTTACTCGGCACGCGTATAATAGCCACACCCTTTATAAAGTTAGGGGTTGTCGGTATGGCCCCGTTTCCTCTTTTTTTTATTACTTGGCTTGTGCAGCATTATATTATTATCCTTTCTCTTTCTCTAATATTATAATATTAATTTTCTCTTCCTTTCTCTGTTTGAAAAAGGTGGGCAGGTAGAATACTTGTATACGCATGTATCTGGGTGTGTGTGTCGAAATGAATGTGTATAAAATGAGGTATACCTATACGTATAGTTAGTATCCGCGTAATATCTATTTTCCTCTCGCTTCGCCACGTCGCCATTTTTCTTCCCTTAGTAAAACACGAAACGTGGGTGCGGCTGGAGCTGATGGTATTAGGTATACGTCTATCTATACGTGTAAGATATAACCGTAGGTATTACCCTCTTGACTACCAAGAATCGTTTACTTTTCACCCTCCGACACCACCGCGTATTTTATTGTAGCGGTATTTTAATTTAATGCATATGCCATTAATTCCACCTTGATCTGAAAATATTCAACTTTGTAAGATCGTGAAGAAAAAAAAAAAAACCCATGGAGATGTTTGAGAAAAAACTGTTGGTGAAATAGTACAGGTGAAAACACATATTGGTATATAGAAAAATTGAGGGATGTTTTATCTGCTAGATATATTTTTTTTTATTCTTCTCTGATCGTGTAAAAAAAAAAATGGCTACGACCCCTGGGATTTCAAGGACGAAATAGGGGGAACGCGATGGTATATATGGAGAGAGTTCGACGGGGGGTTGGTTTCAAATAATTTTATCCAGTGAAGGGATGACGCGCCTGTATGTGAAACGGGAATGCGATGTTGAAAAATTGAAAACAAAAAAGTGAATAAATAAATAAATAAATTCGTGGAGGAGTGCGTTGCGAAAAAAGAGCCTAAAATCCATAGGAAAAAAGGGGGGAAAAACATACCGCGCTTATATACGGAGAGAGAGTAACGAGCTTACGGTATAAATTAGGTGCTAAATAGTGCGTAATAGGTATACTACATGTACATAAGCGAGTCGGTTGGTTTAGATAAAGATCGACCATTTTGTAAATCAGTTCCGCCATTTTGTTCCGATACATCAAGATAAAAGTAAAACAAAGCGAGCTACTCCTGTTCTGATAATATATAACTACCAGAGGCGCGTGCAGCCGTTGATTATAATTAACATAAAACGAACAAATAATAATAGCCAGGGCGTCAAGCACGCGAAAGTCGAAAGGGTGTCATAGCTAGGATTTCACGTCTACGTGTATACGATACCTTCATAGGCTGTCCGAACGAGTCTAGACTACGAAGAAAACTTTGTGGAAAGGTACCACCTATACTAGAGGGTATAGGTGAAAATTCACCGCTGCTCTAGTCTCGGCCGTGTATGATTTTGAACTACATACCTCCGTACATACCCCATCGGATCGCATCGCATTGGATCGGATCGGATCGCGGATCGCGGCAACCCTCGGCGTTCGGCCTCGTCGAGGGTGGCGAGAAGCCGCCACCGTGCTGGTTATAAAGACTGGATCACGCGATGCAAAATCATGATTGATGGTATTTGATATTACCTACCTATATACCACCCCATATACTATAACCCTGTCCCGGTCCCGATCCCACTCCCAGAAACGTCCCCCACCCCCAGCGCAATTTTAAAGTATTCAAAGTAGACAAGGGTGACGATGAAAAAAAAGAAAAAAAAAACAAACAATCATGATCATAAACAAAAAAGCGAATTAAAATAGATATGAAATACGTGGGAAAAGTTTGAAATTTCGAAATTTCAAGCGATACGGAATCAACGAATATTGCTCGACTTTCGTATATGATAACGGATTTTCTATATAAGGTGGTTACGTTTTACCTGATGCAATGGTACCCTGCGGGATTGTACGGTGTATGTGGTATACGCACACCCTCGTATCGATTCCCCTTGGGGACTTGCAAGACGACAATAATACAGAGAATCAGAGTAGTATAAGCTCGTTCCTTTAATACCCGGCCACCCATCCCAACGAATTATTCATTCATTCTTCGACGATAATCACGGTGAGGAGAAGTAGAAAAAGGGAAAGGGGTAGGCGGAGAGATTATAATCCCTACCAATAAAGTTAATTCTCTCTCCTTGTTTTACGAGGGATCTCCGTACGTCCCCCTTTTTTCTTTTCTTTTTTTCAAAGTGGCTTTCGTTAGAAACCCCGCGGCTTGCAGGTAGGCATGTTATACCGATCATGTAAAGATCTAATTGCAGCGTGTGAGAAAAGTATCCGATTTTTTTTGAATCAAGGGTTTCAAAAAACTAGGCGAGCCAAAAGTCACTCGCTTGAATATTCTCGTGTGGAAGAAAGGAATAAGACGATGCGCGAAATGGGTGGATATTGGAGAGAGAGAAAGAAAGGGAAAAATTTTCAACACGCGTAGACATAAACTGTATTAATATATGCATAGAAATGTTATATACTCATATATGCCCTGGGTGGATACAGACGAAACATAATTAATTCGCGTTCGCGGATCTAATTTCATTCCATATGTAATACGCAGCTAGCATGTGTGGGTGAATATTTATATAAGACGATGCTCTTCTACTACTAGATATATGTGTATGTTATACATAGATACATGTGTGTGTGGGATATAAGGATATACACAATGTGCGCACATGCCACTTTGCGCAACGCGTTCCTACAAGGTAGATATACCGTCGAGATACACTGCAGGTACACATATGCGAGGACGACACATAGACGCGTAAAGGGAGTAAAATGAGTAAGAGAAGGAGCAAGAGAAGGAGGAGGTAAAGAGGGAGAATAGGGAAGGTGAGGGTTGGGGTGGGTTTGGGGAAGGGAAAATTAGACACAACGCTGGTAAAGTTATAATCAATACTGGGTGGCAGTGTATCGTACACACGGAGCAGCCGCCCAACTAAATTAATCTAAGTAATTCATGCCGAAGTTTGTATTTCGCTATTATGTGTTTCACCGTCGTAGTCGTCGTCGCCGTCGTCGTCGTCGTCGACGTCTCGCTGCTGCTGCTGCTGCTGCGGCTATGCAGGCAACCGTTGAATTTCGCGGATCTATACGTACGAGCACTTCGTTGTTGCTATCAAAATACATACCGTATATACATATATATATTCGTTGTAGCATACACATTCACGTGAATTACCGGCTGTTCGGCAACGTCAATCCAGCTTCTAATTTCTAATTCGGACTTGAACAGGATTTCTGTACTTTGCATATATTCCAGAAACTCCCACGACTGTATGGAAACGCGCTGATATTTAACTCTACAATTTTTTTTACACCAACTAAAAAAAAAATATATCTACTAAATTGCGATGGTTCACCTATGTGTGAAAAAAAAAGAAAATTGTAGACAATTAAGGGGAACAGAGTGGAGAAAAACTTTTATTAGTTACTTCTTATTTTGCGCGCGGCCAAAAATATAAATCACATGAGCAAAAAGTTTTATATCACTGTTAGATTTGAATTGGGTACGATAATTTTTCTTTTATGTGTATATATACGTTAGCGTTTTGTTTTATACTCCCTATTCCACCCACCCTTTATATGCAACCTCTTGCAAGTTTTCTCTTATTCTTGATATTTACACCCCTGATTTTCCTTCCACCCAGCGCTCAACGGTTGCGAGTTTTCTCAACTTGCTTAACTTTTTTTTTCTTCCCTCTTTCCGTATTCCGTTATTTTCTCTTTTCTTCTTGCTATTTGTTTGATCGCCTCCAGCGGCATCGGTGTACGAAAAAAGCAAGATCATCGATATGTATTATATACGGCACGTATGACGTGTACATGATATAGAAATAATAAATGCGAGGAAAAATATCGGAGTAAAATACAAATATACGTCAGGAATATCTGCGCCTGTATATGAGAAACTGCACGATCATCATCGATTTATTATATTAATTGAAAAATCGGCGCAAAATTTTATAACCTTCTATACGAATTTTTTTCCCCCTCGTTATATTATCATTTGTACTCTTCACATATTACTGTACTTCGTACATGAAGTTTTCACGCGATCGAAAGACGTTGGTAAAAAAATATCGCTGTCGCCAAAAGTCTGAACTTGCAGGGGAAAAGAGATAAAAGAAAGCGTCGGGTAGACGCAACTGCGGTGCATAGGGTCGGTTGATCACCGTGTAGCAAGTTCAGAGATATCCGCATACATGAAGAGTAAAGGAGAGAGAGAAGGTAAGCGTAGCGAGGGTTGCGTTCGTATAGCTAAGCGATATTTAATTCAGCTACCGAAATCCAAGTTTCATTTTTCATGCGCCTCTCCTTTTTTTCTCCTTTTCTCTCCTTTCCCACTTTCCTACTTTCCACCCCTTCGTTCACCGCGCGTACGGTGGTTACTCGGTACAAGGGGTAAGATTTAAGGACGAGAGAGAAAGTCTCGCCCTGCTTTTCCTCAACAGGGTTGTATTTTCCAACCCTTTACCGAGAACGAACTTAATCCTATTCTCAAACCCTGACTGATTTTTTTTTCCCCCTCCTTTACCCCGCGTGCCGAACTATCGCTATTTTTCGTTACTCGTTTTCTCTCGCTATCACTTATCCAATTTTATATATATATCGTTTATCTTTCTCTCTCCGTGTCTCCGTCTTCTTCACTCCGCGCGTCTCTCCTCCACCACCGCCGGTTTTCTTTCTGAATAATATATAAACGGTGTCCTCGTACGTACAGACTCAAGAATTACCAGCCAAGCTGAGCGGAAGGGGTGAGGGACGAGGGGGAAGGAGGGCGGAGAGAAACGTCGTCGTTTTATTCCGTCGTACTGAAACATTGATTTATCGAGTCCGAATATGAGACTGACCGCCACGTTTATTCCGAGAAACTATGTAATATATTATTACATTATTACATGTACCTGTATAAGTTAGTACCGACGTTCACAACCGATATATGATTGCATGTATCAGCGATCCATATCAACCGAAATTATTACATGTATTCCCATCGTATTCCACACATGTTTTTCTCGTTGTCAATTATTTTTACGAATTGTGACTCGTCCTATTTTAAATACCACCCTTATCTCAACCCTTTTTTCTCGACAGATATAATCAAATACTTTATCTAACGATCTAATCTCTCTCTAGCTACTAGGATTACACGTACATATTTTCTAGATTCGAAACGGAAGGTGAAACATTATACAATACTGCAGGTTATGTGCATGAAATATGTGTGCAATATATATATCTATATATTTATATATATATAAATACATGTATATTAATAATGTGTGTGTTCGGGTAGCGTATATACGTAAAACCATTATGTAATTACATCTAGTCTGGCCGGATGAGCGGAGCGCTACGCGGGGGGTTTTAGGGCGGTATGAGGTAATAGAAGGGATAGGTAGAGAGAGTGGGTGAGAAAGCGGATGAAAGGTGGAAGGGAGGCAGGTTGAATTTGATTTCAGAGAAAAGGGTTGATATTGCTACCCAGTTCCGATCGCGTGACCAAAACGAGGGGCGGAAGGGGTGGTTTTTGCTACCGACTCTTACCACTGTGCAAGTTGGTTGAAGCGAGAGCGACGACGTGAATTAATGGCTGTTGCTCCTGCGGCGAGGGTTAGTGTAGGTGGTGTGTACGAGATAAGTATAGATATATATACCTATCCGTGTTGTAAGGTAGAGTAAAGAGAAGGTGGAACATGAAATGAAAATGGGAAGAGTATAACGCGCAAAATGAAAACACCACCCCGTATCACACCCCAAAAAAGACGGACGTCTACGTTTCGACTCAAATATATCTAGGCGATGATGTACCTACGTATAATATATTTATGCATGCATATTGCACACAGGTGCACACCGAAATTAGTGTACGAAGAAAGTTCAGTTCGTAAACTTTCGAATGCATTAACCCGACGAATATCTCTCACTCTATTCCGCGGCAGGGATGAGACGAAAAAGGAAAAAAGGAGTATCGTAGGTGTTAATTTTTTGAACATAGCATCGCACAGCAGCAGCATACAGGCGATGGAAGTTGGATTGTAAGAATTGAAAGTATAGGGCAAAATAGCCGTTTAACCGTCTCCGTGGCCTCTGGTCTCTGGTCTCTGGTCTTCGCCCTTTACCCTTCCGCCGCGTTTACTGGTCGCCCCTTCGCTCCGGTTCTCCATTACGGTAGCCATGACGACCGCAATTGATTCCATATATAAGGGGGGCAACTGCACAGAGTAGAGGTACACGGATGCCGCCGTAGGGTCCGTCCCGACGATGCCTGCGGAAGATTTTCGCTCTCTCTCTCTCTCTCTCTCTCTTTCTCCGTCTACCCCCTTTTACTCCGCGCATACGGCGGTACCGTGCAATGTGGTGCGGACCTCAAACTCCTCGACCACCCCCGTTGATAAAAGGTATATGACTACGTGCAACGTAACTATACCACATCGGTCAGTTTATATCACACCGACTAACCCCTTACGCGCTGTAGTATAAACCGGCCTTCCCAACACCCTTATATTCTCTGATCCACCACTTTTCCCCCGCACTATCGTTCATCACCCTCTTCCCGCTCTTCCACCCGACGCAAAACTTCTTACGAATTAACCGAAAATTCATCACCAATTTCGAGTAAAAATTTACGCGTTCGATTCGATTGATCAGCATCCATTTTATAAACGTCTTATGATTATCAATTAGTCGATCGCTCCGTATTTCTCACATTGAAAATTTTTTTTTTTCTATTTTCTCACAGATCTCTGAATATAAGGGTAGGTACGGTGAAAAAAAAAACCTAACAAAAAAAAGAAAAGAAAGAAAGAAAAAAAAAATCAAACCCGAGCGAGTGTACCGATAATAATCCGTTATGGATGTATGAAGTTCAAGGGAAAAGGGGTGGGGGGGGTGTCATATAGATATAAATACATATAGATACGTTAGCGCGGGGGATGAAATACGTTCGGTCGGACGCTAGTCGGCAGCATTTTGTAAATGAAATTTTAAATATTAAAAATAGCCGTTGCTCACCCCGTTTGCTTTTCGTCCTTTCCCCCCTGCCGCCCCCCGCTATCGCCCCCGCCCCTCATCGCAACCCCCGCAGCCTATATATCGCCACCGTTCCGCACCCACTGTATATTTCTCCCCGTGTATAGCGTATACCTCGCCAGCCACTCACTTCCCTCTCGTTCACCCCACTTACACTCGTTCGTCAATAATCATTTTATTCCCGGAGAGCAGCAGAAAATTCGAATCCCGCACCACCGCCGTCGACAATATCGTATGTATGTGTGCAGGGTGTGCATTATACATGTGATATATAATACACACATATATATATATGTATATCTATATTACATCAGGTGGGGATCTAAACCCCATTTCTCCTACTCCCCTTACACTATACCACCCCCGGTTACCGGTAAAAAAATGAAATGAAACAAAAAAAAAAAAAAAAAAAAAAATGATAAAAAAAACTAGAATGAAAAAGGGTATAAAGGAAATTTAAATAAATGTATGTATGTAAATTGAAATCATGCAAACTGTGCATGGTGTGGATACATAATATTATACACGTACATGTGTGAGGGAACGTACCCCTCGACTGTATATGCAACGTACATTCTGAAAAGGATAAAAATTCACGTGATCCGTACGAGTGCAGATCTCATATATAGGTATCTGTGAGAAATAGACTCGCGACGAAAAAAACCCAAAAAAAAAAAATAAAAAAAGTGTCGGTACATCGAGTCCAATAAGCGCGGCCGCACAATTCAGGTGAAACTATAGTCTCGCATTTATGAGTTATAGACTTCGAGTTTTATCTGATAACTATTCCGATAAGAGGGGCGGGGGGGGGGGGGGGGGGCGCAAGACCTAGGATAATCAAAGATTCTATGAGTAGACAGACGGAGAAAAGAGGGTAAAATATATCTGAATGATTGATAATGTTTCTACATTTTCTGCTGTGCATATGAGGAATGGCCACGTGCTACCTCTGATTCTATACATACTACATGTATTTACGAGTACGTCGAGCGAACTCGACTCGACTCTACTCGACTCGCCGCAAGAGTTTGGTCGACTTTGTAAAGAATCGGATAAAAAGAAGAAAAAAAAAAGCGAGGGAAAAAAGAAATACACACCCTGTAGCTACACACAATATACACGCATCCGCGTAGATCTTGGAAAGAATCGCAAGTTTTCGTATTTCGTACTCCACCCTCATCGTTTCGTATATGGAAGTGATAAGGAGAAAGAGCTGGGAGGAAAAGAATGAAGGATCCATAATCGTCCTCGGAACAAGCAGCAAACCAGAAAGAAAATACATCACCTATATATCTATATGCTCTGTTTTTTTTTTATCATTTTTTATTTTTTTTTTCAAGATTTCCCTACGGACTCGAGTGCAGATGTGAGAGGGGTGGGGGTGGTGGGATCAGTTAGGCTCACAGTGAGAGGGAGGAGGTAGTGGGGTACCTTGAATTCTTCATGAACGGAAAGATAGAGCGAGAAACCCTTTTTAAATATTGAAAAACTTAAAACCATTTCCCACGGCTAAAATATTCAGAGGATAAAAAATTGCGCCTGTTCTTTATTAACGGAAACCAGGGGTCGGGGGCGGGGGACGTGGCGAGGAGGGAAGGATAACGTCAAAACAAGAAACATAAGGTGTACAAAAACTTGCACCGCCGCGTATCTTTTCGATCTTTTCTCCGCAGATATAAGCGAGTAGAAATTTTAGAAAAAAAAAAGAAAAGAAAAAAAAAAGCGGCACGCTGCAGCGGTAGCGACGGTACAGAGCGCAAAACCCCCGGCCACAGCGGACGTTTGACGTGCCCCGAGTATGATTTGAAATCAATGCCTTCCCCCCTGAGGTTTATGAATAAAACAGGGTAATAGGTAACTGGCCCGTAACGCGTGCAAACCCTCTCCACTCTTCAAACCAACCAACCCACCCACCCACCCACCCACCCACCGCACCGTTAACGTTCATCGTTCGTACGGGTTATACACCGTCGTACCTACGAATACGAGACATACAAGTTACACGTGTGTTGGAACGTGTGTGTCACGTGTGTACGGACATTACACATCGAGTCTAGGATCGAGCTAAGGTTAGTCTCTATTAAATAAAATAGCGACGAGTAAAACATCCATTGGTAGGTTTGTGCGGTTTACGTTTCACGTTCAACGTTGGCATACATGCATACGATATGATTGCACCGGGGTAGCCTATAGCATCTGGATATCCATCCCATGCGATGTATTATTCCCATTTATATATACACACATCCAGGTACACGTACATCTGGGACGTAGCTGGATATCCTTCCCTACGTTTCCGTTATATGCGCTTGTATTCTTGACGATTCGACATGACCGTGTAATTGATACGTATAAGAAGGAGGAAAATAAAGTAAATATAAGTAAATCGTACCAAATCAAATTAACTCGGTTCTATATAAATATGTGTGCATATATATAACAGGGTAATTGACGGTGCTAGGGGTGTATATATATTCGCAATTATCGGCGAGTTTCTAACTAGCTCTCTCCGCAGTGCTACTAGGCCCAGCAACAGCGGCGGCGGCAGCAGCACTCGAGATATCTATGAGCAGGTGTGGGTTGAAGGGGGTTGGTATACCTCTCGACCGCCATAACGGGGCACGGCATAACTCAGAATTGCTTGCCTCCGGGGGTAGAATTGACAGCATAACGCTCTAACGTTGTATGCCCTCGCGTTATGTATTTATGTAAATGTATCCTGCAACGCCGCCTGAAACCATACACGCCCCCCCCCCCCCCCCACTCTAGGCGCTGCTGCGCTACAATACATATATATATATATATATATGTTTATATATATATGCATGTATACATATATGAATGTATATCCAGCTCCACATGCATGTATAGAGTGCAGGAGGATATATCCAACGATCACATTAATCAGAGGTTATTGCGTGCATTCCTAATCATCCGAGACCCCTAACTATTCTCCGATTCTGATTGGTGCATTACGGGATATTTCCGGTGGGTATCGCTCCGCATACCGTCGGACTTGCCGTAGAACAATCTCTATATCTATATCCCAACCTGCGCCCATCCTAGATAACATCTATCTGTCCTCGAACTAAACAGTCCGAACACATATCCGTATAATACATATCTATCTCCACCGTATACATATCCGCAACTCCGACGAAGAAATAAAACAAGAATTTCACATCGTTCGCAATTGTTAATTCGAATCTAAACGATTATCCAAATCACGAAGATCGTTCGGATCGAATCGTCGGAACCGGAAAAAAAAAAAAAAAAAATCAAAGAACGCGTCGAAAAATGATATAGGAGTCGCGACATACGTGTACCTATTATCCGTGAGGGGAAGGAGGTAATTCGAGGGGTAGAAATCGGTTAAAATTATTTTCAAAGTGATTTCGATTGGCGAGGGTAGCAAGGGGGGGGGGGGGGGGCCCGAATCGCGTTACCATTGGGTGAGAATCGAGCGCGCGCGGAATAATAATTACGAACTAATTAACAATCCAGTTTCAATTCGGTTCTACGGAAAATAGCAAATTCGTAATATCCTAGAATATTGCATCCAACGAACAACTAACCCTCGGAGCCGATCGTCATCGGCGCGACGTGCATATAACGCGGTTCGGAATTCGTCGGTGAATCCTACAGCCAAACAGAATCTCATCCCTTTCCCCATTTATATATTTCCATCTCTCTTTCGCTCTTTGATTCTACGTGGTGTATATCTTTCCATGTACCTATACACGCGGGTATTTAAACGGGTTTCACATACGTCACACATGCGATGGGTACAGAGAGTACAAGTTTTACACGTGTCGCCCGCCGTATAGTTTCCGTTTGCCATCGTCGTTTCGAACACTATATTCGGCGGCGCGTTACTCGTACGTAACACGCGCGACACGGGGTGATAACGACCTACAGATTTTCAAATTTCCTATTTGTAAATAACCAATCAACACCAATTCTGCTGTCCGGAATTACGCGATATATCTATATATACGTATACAGTAAATTATTTCAGAGCTTTCAAACGGACCTTTACGTGCGAAAAAGAGAGATAGCGAGCGAAATGAACGCGGACTCAGACAATTAATCATTTCCATCAACTCGGAACTCAATTATATCCTATACGGTACGTCGCGACTCGCTCGCGAAGAAAGCAAAGAACGAACATCGTCCCCTGTGCAGCTGTATACACGGTATGTAATATTAATGATGATTATTATTATTTTGTCATTATCATTATCATAATTATTATACACGTAATAAATAAATAAATACCTTCTTGCTACACGTACATAAATAATATTAAAATTGTGGTGGTATCTACGGCCCGGATAGCTTTGGTAGACGCGGGGTAGGGCGTAAAGTAAAAGCCGCACATTTTTAGCCATGGCAAAGAATTAAGTTAAAAAATTAGCCCAGTTTGCGGTGGGTAAAAAAGTTAATGCGTTTAAATGATAGCGTTGAGTCGGTTGGCGGCGGCGGCGGCGGTGGTTGGTGGTGAAGGTGGTTTCGAGAGAGGTATTCCCGTCGGGAGTTCGGGGGTTCGGGAAGAGAGGGGACCGCATCTCGTTGTAAACCGTGACATAGTAGGTAACGAGGTTAGACCCCGAGAATTACTTTGCCCAGGGTAAAAAGTCTGATTGAGAAAAACTGTGAAACGGTAAACGTTGGGTGGTACAGGAGCCACAACAGCTGCAGCGGCAGCGGCGGAGTTGTGAGAAAAAAGGAATAATAAAAAATAAGGGATGAAGGGCAGAGAGCGCGAAGGCGAACGGGAACGGGAACGGAACGTTTCGTTCGCTGGGAACGTCGAGAAATTATAAAAGACGACAGAAATGAGATAATATAATATAAGTAGCGCGAGGAGCTTGGTTGAAAGAGGAGAGAGAGGAGAGAGAAAAAAGCGACCGGTAGACGACCGGTAAACCGTTAAGCGAGGGTGCAAAACGCGACAGTTTTGCACCACAATGATCGTTCGCAACCTTCTTCTGGTATTCATCCTACTCTATGACAAAAAGGAGAGGAAAAAGGAGAGGAAAAGAAATGGAAAAAAATAAGTAAAAAAGAGAAAAACTGCTGCAGTTGGAGGAGATGTTAACGGCTGCATAAAGAGCAAAAGGCGAGACTGTATTAAGGGCAGGTGAAAAGAAAAGGAAGTTTTTGTAATGAAATCAGAAGAGAGAGAAACGCGGAGTGGAAGGGGATGATATATAATCACTCCAAATTACCCGCAATAAATCATTATTATTATCATTAATTCCTTACCCCATACCGTAGCGTTTGTATACCTATAGCTACACATCGTAACGCGATTGAACGATAATAAATATTTGCTGTAATTTCCCCGCATTTCTGAAGCATCGCGTTTATTATTTATATTATATTGATATAATTGAGATAAATTTTAATGAATTAATCACCGTTCAACGAGGTTATTATACAATATAACGCCGGCCATTTTACATCAGCCATTTTGATTTTCTTGGATGTCGAATCGTGTAGGAAGAAGTCTAGAGAAGGAGGGTTTCTAGCTTTATATATACCCGACCGCATGGGGGGTGTTTGGATGATGGTAAAATATAAGACGCGATTTTCGTCTGACAGGAAGGAGGGTTCAGCGAATTCAGATCGAATGGTGCGAGGAAAGGAAAGGGAACGTGGAGACGAAGGAAGAGCAAGAGGAGATTCAAGGTACGAAGAGAACCACCATGCGCCCGAGGGTCGCAATTTTATTCGATGGGGTCGTAAATGGGGAAATAAGTTTTGGTTGCGTGTCACACTTCTGTGCAAACCGTAGATATATAACCTTCAGATCTATAGCATGGAACCCGCGCGCGAACTTTGCGCCATTTGCAAACGACAAATTGTCAAATCACCACTTGATCTCAACCCCCATAATATAAAACGGGTCTTCAAGAAGGGTTGCCTCGAGCACCCCCAGTTCTTCCAATTCGAGTCTCTGTATTAGTCCAAAAATTCATCCTGCTCTCCACATAATATTTTCATACTCGCATAATTGCAATTATTAAACCCCTAGAATTTGGAAAAAAATTCATTCATTTTTCACAAGATTTCTCACGATGCGATAAATTGAACTTGATTTTTTCTGTGTCTAAATCGTTCGAAAAAGAACGTGTGTAAAACTCGACATCGTACAGAGACGGAGTTGTCGCCATCGTTCTCAGGGAAGCCCTTATCCTGAAGTTAATTGACGCAGGGTGAAGTAATGGGGCCCAAGATGGCGAACCTATTACGTTTTCAATCTCAGTACTTTAGGGGTGGTTCTCCATCTCTCCTCTTTTCCACATCCCCTCAGCCCCTCAGCGCGTGAAGGAAGATGAGGAGGTCATAATGTATGTAGTGTAAGAAAAAAAGACATCAAAGATTACCGAAATTAAGTCACGTTGTTAATATATGAAAAAAAATAAAAAATAAGTAATTTTACAATAGGCCGATGCGCCGCGGTTTTGCGTAACAAATAAAGTCGCGTTGTAATAAGTCAATAGGAAATGAATCGGAAAGTTGGAAAAGCTGGAGAGCGAATTGCTGTACATACCTATATACGTTAAGTTGGCTGCATCGAGTCGCGGTTATATTACGAGAGGAACGAGAGGCAGTAGTTGAGGGCAGCCACAGGTGGTCCGCGGTGGATCTCGGAAACGACTACCGATAAAGAACGACGTGAGACAGAAAAGGGAATTTTGTCCATAAACGACGCTGTATATAAATTCGTAAAAATGACAAAAAAAAAAAAGGTTCAAAAAAAAAAATCGTTTTCACTTTTTCACTGTATACATCGTCGAGAATTTTCTTCGTTTCTTTTTTTCTGAATTCCCCATATATGATACGTGAAAATTCCTATTCCTATACATATATGACCTCATAAAATTCAGCATGCGATTAGCGATGCATAGTCAATTTTAATATAGGTGCATACCTCTGTACGACGTAAATATATGTGTATAAATTATTTCCGCGGTTTGCGAAAAATTCCTTAACGTTATAAGATTTACGGTGAGCGCGGGTTGTGCGGCAGCAGCAATTTGTATGTTTGTTGTTTAATTCAGGGCGACTCACACTCGGTTCGCAAACGTACATATGATGCGATACGTGGCGGTTCGTTAAGGCGGATCGCGACGCGCGGTGCAAAATACTCTTGAATTTCTAATTTTCCGATCGTTGTCACGCCGGTTTTGCGCGTGGGTGCCAGTGCGGTGCGGTTCAGTGCAGTGCAATGCGGAGAACAAGGGGAATACGAGAGTGCAATTAAACTGAAATAGGTTCGCAATATATGCGCGAGGCCAAATGCATATTTACCCTTCGATATGACGTGGTTTTACCATATCAAAGATGCACCCGCATCGTCACCTCCCTACAACTTATACAAAATTCAACGACGTCAATAATATGTATGCGTGATTCGGAAAAAGGACGTAATAAAAAAAAAAAAAAAAATCAAATAATCATCCTCACACGATTTCCGAACCGCATTATATAAAATGTTACGATCATGTGAGTCGGAAAATAAATCAGAACCAATAAAAGAAGGGGATGTGAATTAACAATCCTATAACACACCGCAGCATAATTTTCGACAACTAAAAATTATCTAATCGAAACTTTTAATTTTTATATTTTTCAATCATATCGCATCCTAATACGATTTTCTGCAGGGATCGTTTTTTTTACGTCGATCTGATCTGGTTTATTACGATCGCTCTATTTTTTTTGTCTTTCTTTCCCTCTAAAGTTTTTTTTATTCGATTCCTAGCCCCCTTCAAACGCACATGCATATTTATACATATTCCATATATATAAGATAGTAGTTTTTCCTCTAAGGTTTTATGCATTCCGAACTCTCCCTTTTCCATACTATAGACCGTTGGGTATAACTTCCGCGTCACTCGCTTATTATTTATCGACTATTATAACGAACGACCTATGGAAAAAGCGTGAATTGCAAAACGAGACTTGGTAATAAATATTTGCATAAGGAATCCGCGATACGTCAAGGGACAGGGTAATTAAGACGCGATTAACGACCATTTCTTCTCCGAATGCCCGATAGCTGCCGCATCCCACCCTTAATAAATTCATGCTATATACGAAGAAGTGAGTAAAAAAAACAATGTAAAGGAAAATAGAAAAAAAAATTCAATTCCCCCTTCTCTCGTTACCTCATTATTCTAATGCCTATTCCTGGATCTACATATGTGACACACGCGTGTATTACCTACGCCAACGTTTTATATATATTTACATATTAAATGACGTACATAATGAGTCGGATAATAATAATAATAATGCAGGTGAATTAAATTGAACAAATCAACATTTGCCTAACTACGCACGGTGAAATGAGAAAAAAAAATTCACTCGACTTCTCCGTGACACAAGCCAATATATATGACGTGCAGAGTTCAAAAGCTTGAGTGTTTGGTAAGCTAATTGTGGAGTTGATGGGATATGAAGAAATAAAGAAAGTATTAATAAGAGAAAAATAATGCATAAAGCATCCGTCAGATCGTACGTCGTGATTCTTCAAGAAAAAAAAAAAAAAAAAAAACGAAAAAGAACAAAAAAAAGGAAGAAATTGAAAAACAAAAAATAATTGTAATTAACATGAGACAAAAAAAATAAAGAAAAAAAGTAGCTCGCTGCGCGTATAGAGAAGCGTTGAATGGACTACCTCTGCTGCTGTTGCACATTATATAGCTGCACTCGAGGCAGCAGCAGAAATGCATCGCAAAGGAGTAACGTTGCAACGGCAACAGCAGCAGCATGCGGAAGGGAAATGAGCTATATGTATATGGTTATAGGTACTGAGCTACTTGCGCTACTCAGGAGATAAAATAACGCTGTATATACTGCAACCCCCATATCCATATAGACGAGCCGGCTATGGAACGGGATGTAAACGCGGGTTGATGGTGGAAAATAAAAACAAATTTAATGAATAAATAAATAAATAAATAAAATAAGTTGAAATAAAATCAAATAAGATAAAAAGTAGAACGAAATTATACATACACCATATGTACATCACGTATATCAGGGAGGAAAAAAGTAAATTAAAAAAAGAAAGGAGAGTATTAAAAAGAGAAAAACATATGGGTATGTGTGACCTGTGCAACGAAGATTATACGACGCTCCTCATAGGAGTTGCTATACATTTTATAAAAAGGTAGGTACGACGATACGAGGGGTACAGATTTTTTTTTCCTTTTTTCTCTTTCTAGTTTATCCTGTGGGATATGCTGCTGCTGCTGCTGCTTTTGTGACTGCGGGTATATACGTGCAGTTTGTATCATTGTGCGAAGCACAATTCGGTTCAATTCGTAATTCAAATGCTATCGCGCCTCACTTACCCCCGTAAACAGCCTATGCGAATTAATTCGAGTCAGTACCTCATCCACCTAGTTTTGCTATAATATACGTACGAATACGTATATATCCATATATAATCATCGCATCATCTAGTCAACAATTAAAGCATCACACGACGTATTAAAATAACCAGCGGAACGCCGCGTGCAGGGTACATTATATAACGTGTGATTATACGAAATGTGCATTGAAAAGTGCATAAGATTAAATATAGAATGAAAATTTCATCCAATTTTCTTCTTTTACTAAAAATTAATCGTCCCGTAATATGATAAATTCACGCCGAGGTTTGTGCTTCAAATATATAAGGTATAGAGAATCGAATCAACCCTACGAAATTCAACGGCAGCACCAGCAGCAGCGGTAAGAGCCGCACATATATCTGGAGCATGTCGCTCCTTGGATCGTAGGTATGTTAAACTGAGAGAGTAACTGGCGGGTTGTACCTACCGGAGTATATATGGTGGGTAGATATGGCGGAGTATATAATATATGTGTTTGTATATATATATGTAGATATACACACGGTATATGTGCGTTCGAGTATACGACCTCCGTATACCGTACGAGCGAACATCATTACCTACTAGCTGCTTGTTCTACCCTAGAGTCGAGTAGTATGTAGCTCTTGATCTAGCCAGACCACTAGTTCGTGCTCCATAATGCGATTAATTTCAATCTCTAATCGTCGATAATTAATACAAATAGATCACGAGGAGAAGGAGGAGACCGCACCCCTTTTTTAACCCCGACAAGGCAAAGCTTATATAGGTATCTAATGGGTGACCCGAGAGCAAGTCGATCATTTCGTATGAAGTAGGGGAAAAAGTGGAATGATGGTTCCGAATCTTACTGAAACTACGAGTTACGATTTTCGGTTAGTTATGAACAATCCAGATTTTTCAAGGGCCATGATCGACATTCTTTTTTGATAGGGGTTTCTATAGTATTCTTCTCATGTATTTTGATCTCAGAAATCCGAATCTGCAAGCTAAATTAATCTATTTATAAAATTGATCGAGTTATCGCCAATTTATCGTGAAAAAAGTGAAAAATCAAGGATATCTCGATGGGATTCATTTTTAGCTAAATTTACTCAACGGATTCGGGTTCCTGAGGTCAAAATACGTCAGAAAAGCGTCATACGATCGATTTTAAAAATACTTCATTTTTGGCCCCAAAATAGACAAAAATCTAAGGTATACCCCTTTGGATTTTTTTTCTATTTTCGGTTCAAAAATGAAGTATTTTTGAAATCGATCGTATGATACGTTTCTCACGTATTTCAATGGTATTCTTACGTATTTTTATCTCAGAAATCCGATTCTGAAGACCAAATTAATCTATCTATAAAATTGATCGAGTTATCGGCAATTTATCGTTTTTCAATATACACTGCATCTGTCATTTCTAAGTTAAATCAAACATTCTATACATCTATCTGTTATTCAAATCTGTCACTTATGCGATTATCTCGAAATTCGAGACGCTTGCAGATCGTCGGGGAATCAACGCAGGAATTGAAGTCTCGCATGCGATTTCTAGTGAACAAGATTTCTTTCTTTTACAAGATAGAAGATTTTCACTCTACATAATTTCTTCGGCATTCATTTATCAATAATTCATCGATTATATGAATGATCATTCTGTAAAATGCAATTCACTTGTACGGAGTACCTTATAAGCTACACGGTATACGTAAAGATACACACACGTACGTTGTTCGAGGTATAATAGGCGGCAGTGGCGGCGTAGAAATTTCGTATAGGTACAATAGCTTGGGGTAAAATATATACATATATAGTTATCCATATGGTAGGAGGTATATACCCACACCGCGAATCCGCGTATACCAGCGTGATTAATTATCAGCAAATAGGAACGGACGTAGATTGATATTCCTCGTTCTTGGTTACACCCCGAATTTACGGTTAAATCTATCGATTGTGACAACGAGTGACAACCCAGCGATGAACTAACTCTACCCTCCCCCCCATCAAGCTAAAAATAAATAAATAAATTAATTAATTATTAATCAATAAATGAATGAATAAGAAATTAAATGAACGTATAATAAAGAAAATAAAATCGCGCCTCCTGGTAGTCTGCAGCACATAGTCATCTGTTATATATATACTCATCGGTACTCGTATAACGAACTACTTGTGATATTCTACATCACGACCCTGCAGCATCCCAATCGTCATCATAATAATTCGCATCATCGAAGAATGCTAATATCTGCGGTCCGTTTCTACTTATATATATATATAAATATATATATACACGTTTATATTATAAATGCGCAATATATGTTCACTCGGTTGTGGATTGTATGTATATGTATATATGATATGTATATATATATATATATATATATATATATCAGTTGATATCTCCGATATTTATGGGCAATATTTCCGATTCAGCTGGTGCTATCGAACCCCTTACCAGTTCAACATGTCCGCAATAAAAAAGTGGATAAAATTATACCGATATCTCGTATCGGCATATCGATTTTAACGGGAGAGAGAAAGACCATTTTCTATCCAAGAGTGAAGTAGATACAGGGGTTATAATCAAGGGGGAAACGGAGATCGTAAAATTATTTATTAAATTTATATAGATAATATTATATATATCCTCCTCATTCGCGTGCAACTCGGGGTAAAACTTTGCATTAATACAGCTATGCATAAAAAATAAAATAAAATATCTGTTTGGAAAAAAATGCAAAAGGCTTTTCTAGGTTAATAAAATACAAAAAAAAAGGATTTTTTGTAAATTATATATATAGAGATAAGAGGGTAGGGGGGGAGGGGGAAAACGCAACTAAATGTAATGCAACTGTTACGGTTACGACTACGGTTATTGGGGTTGTTACGTCGCGTCGCCGTCTCTTCTTAATGATTATTATTGTTAAAGTTATTCCGCAGGCGATTCTAGAACTCCCCGTGTACTTCTATATTATATACCTACGTGTATAGGTACATACACATAATACTATATATATATATATATATTTATTACACATGAAAAGAAATTCTTTTTGTTGCTAAAACTCACGTTATAATAATAACGCCCCGGTACTATATACGTGAACACGCATAGTTCCTGCAGCATCAACGCTAGACTTATATTGTTATTATATACCTACTCTTATTAATATTGCTCCTATTATCATCATTATTGCTATGGCTGTTATTATTATTATAATTATTAGAATAATTATTACAATCAACTCTTGCCCGGGTTATATATTATTCTAGAAAAGTCGCGTTAGTTGTTAACACGTTCTATCGTCGTCCTCGCGTACCTTATATTATTCCTCTGCGCAAGCAAGGCGCTTACTCATTCGGCGCAATTATTATATCGCTATATATACATTATTAATTTACCCATAAACATTATACGTACGTGTAATTCTACAAACACATGTTTTACATCGCGTTATAGGATCAGAGGTTTACATTTAATCGTTCGTCTTTTTCTAGCTCGCGTTATTGTAACACGTATAATTGTATACGGCGACCCCACCTACACCTCGAGAATCTACAGCGAGAATGCCTCGAGGCCATTATTTAATATTCTTTAGATTTTATTACATCTCCTCGATCTATTATAAATATAAACGACGATCAACGATGCCCGAGCTGATCCGCGTTCGCCTTTAATATTATAGGATTTTCTATATATTTTATATACATCGTATGTTATTCGACGGTCATTGATTAGGGGGTTTTCAAAATCTGCAACGAATAAATGTTGAAAATAAAAAGAAAGAAAATATTAAAACACATCCATATATACATAACTATATGAATTATCTCTAGACACGTAATTTTGCACGATAAATGCTCGCATTTTTATTTTATATACTATATTATATATAATTAGACTCGAATAAAATGTGAAGAAAAAAAAATTCTAATAACATACTCGTGTAGCCAATAGAGTCAAGAATTCGGCAACCAATTTCGTAGTTTTTTTTTACCTGCAGATTTACATGTCCATTCCTCAATCATTCATTTATATGTATATAAAAGTATACAACAATTTTACGCGCTGCAGCAGAGATGAATAAATTGTTTTAAATATTTTTTTAATCGCATAACTCACGGATAGTTTCGATATTACGTATTCTAAATTATATTATATTCTAACGTATCATTTTTTACGGGATGCTGCGCTGCGGCTCGTCGATGAAAAATACATCTTCGGGAGAGGGATTATTCCCACCGTCCATCCAGGTGGATAATTACGGAATTATACAGTCGTAATAACGAGTAGAAAAATGAAGAAGAAAAAAATAAAAATAAATAGAATAGAATAAAATAGAAAATAAAGAAAAATTAAAATTATTCAGTTTAAAAAAAGGAAAAAAAAAATGGGCGGAGGAAAAGGGTTAAGATAGAGAGAAAATGAAATGAGAAAAGAAAAAGAAGATAGAATGCGACGAGGGGAGCGAGAGAATATAAATAATATTTTGGTCGATATATGATATTATAAATAATTGTTTGATTGCTCGAAATTAGTGTAATCAGTTTGTATCTTCGACCGCATGAAACGCGCGCAGACGTATACGTATTCGTATGTGTATATTTATTTTCGAGGCATGATAAATTACAAAAGTATTTCAATTAAATTCTCCCTTACATATTATATACGCATACGTATGTGTGTAAGAATAATATTCATCATGTACGTAGAACTTCCGATCAGCTGAAAGTTTCGTTTTTATTTAACGAGCTAATCGCGAGTGATGAATTACAAAAAAAAAGGATGAAAGAAAGAACGAAAACGTCTTACGAGATTGTGCCATTCGGATATATTCTTTTTTCTTCTCTCTTCTATATTTTTCCTCCCACATAAATTTTCCGAAACCTATTTTAATGCACATAGAACGCGAACGAAAATGGAGGCGTGGCACTACACACGTGTGTTAATATGTATAATACAAAACTGAGCAGAGAATAATGTATGTATACATAATTTATACACACAGATATTTACGTATATATGTATTTTGGAGAGTGAAGGTATATAAGGTTGTTCCGTATGGGTTTTGATACGTATATATTGAAATGGGGGTTGCGTTTGTAACCGGCCTTGTTTAGATATCATTAAGCCGCGTTTTCCACATTGGCATTACGGGGTGGCGCGTGGTTTCCAGCGATAAGTAATACAATGAAACAATGATCCCCGTAATACCAACGCTGGGGTTACCTTATATGTAATATATATTATATAAATATTACCAACGTCCGATGCTCTCCCCATTACATAATCCATCGAAACAAATTATTTATACATATATAATATAAATTATTTTCTTTTCATGTTGCTGTATACATACTATTGCTGCTATATGACGTAGCCGGTAACGCGATAGCTGGTATGCCTATTATTTAATAAATATAAAAGGGAACGAAGGAATATATAAATAAATATATATATAAATCGCCTGCGTACGTAGATACGTATTATCCCCGCATCATCGAGGAGGAAGGTCAGGTGATCTTTCCATAGTTGATGAGTCGGCCTTTGCCGCCCATATTACCGCACGTCAATCATTTAATGAGTTATTCGTTCATTTGTAGTTACGCGTTTGTCGGTAGGTATAACGTTATACGTATTATAAATATACTCATATACATATAAATAAATTAAAAAAAAAAAAAAGAATATGATTAATATTTGTTGCATACGATAGAAAAATCCGAAGAATAATTCAAGCGACGTTGAGCAAAACCGAGTCTCGAGATTCGACCATCATGCGCGGCACCGACGACGAAGGATCGGAGTATTAGAATTGAGTGAGAAAAAGTATAAGAAATATGAAATTTGCATTTTTTACAGCTGATTTAAATATATCGCGTAATGTACCGCGATATTTCAAAAAAATATAAGTAACGCATACACATAACGTATCCAAAGGTATATAAATCCATCTAATAAATATATATTTATATTAATATTATCATCTGTTCATAGAACTCTGTAATATACTCCGCGTGTACACGAGAGCGTATATGAGTATGTGCATACGTATATAGTATCAAAGTATAGTTATTTTAAAAATTACATACGTATATATAAATATACACATATATACATTATACACGTCAGTATATTTATATTCCGTATATAATTATAATACTCCGGGGTATAATGACGTACGTGTGTCACGTGTCACGTGTGACTCGCGGTAATAATATATAAAAGAGGAGTAAAAAAGAAAAAAAAAATGAAAAAAAAATCATAAATAATGGAGGAGAAAAAGTAGGGGTAAGAAATAATGAAACAAGATGAAAAAAAAATTTGTAACCATAACAATAATAATAATAACAATAATAACATATGACTAGGAATACGAAGAGGATAACTTACACACAGCGTGTACATATTTAATGAATAAAACGCGCAATATTGTTTTGCATCGAGTGGGTGTGTATGGCATATTATAATATATGTATATCGACTAAACGTGATATTACGGTGAATATAATGTTTTTTTTCCCCAGTTTTTTCTTTTATACTTCTCATTTTTAATGTATTATTCTCAATTTTTTCCTTTTTTTCTTTATTTTTTGTCCTTTCGTGATTATTATAATTCGTTTTTTTTTCTGCTTTGTGTGTATATATAATTTATATTTATATATATATATATATATATATGTATAATGTTCCTCGTCGGAGGAGCGGAGGTCTGCTTGCCATTATACATTGCGTGGTAAATAATAAACATTTATAAGGCCTTGGAAGTTATTATACAATATATACATTCGTGTACGCCCGATGCCATTATGGGTATTGTATATTATTAATGCAGCGGTGCTCATCTCTGCGATTATTATAAATTATTATATTATACAATTACCATTATCATTATCATCGTCGTTGTCGTTATCATTATTGTCGATATTATTATTAATATCATTCTTCCACACTACGCGTGTGTGCGAATTTCTCGCTTAAAGCTCCGTTTATATGCAGCGTATATTTGTAACAAGCGACTAAGAATTATCCGCTGCAGCAAATTCTACTCGATACAACCGTGTGTGTCTAACACATGTGTATAGCCGATAAATACGGTAAGTATATTAACTACCAGTTATTAACTCGGACACGGTGTATAACTTGTAACCCGATTGTACGTTACATATCGTTCCGATAATATCACCATCGCGGAAACGATATGCGAACCTATTCCTTAGCTCTGTAAAATTTTTTTTCCTTTTTTAACATTTTTTTTATTATTTATTTCGCGAGGTCCAGCAGCCCAGGCAAAAATTCATCGCGGGCAAAGAGAAGATGCGCGTGTGAAAATTGAGTGATTTTTCCCCATAACGAGAGAAAAAAAAAAGGACGAGTCATACAGCCAGTGGCCATATTTTATTACAAGGGTGTATACGCAATATAACTAATAACTTTTTTTTGAATTTGTTTCTTCTTTTTCTTTTTCTCCTCTATTTATTTTCGTACGATCGCAACGAACGATAAGGAGAGTTTCTGACGCCACACGTTTCATTTGTCACATGTATACGTATCATGTGTATGGATATAATTACGATGCGGTATTAATGTACTATATAATTGTATATAATGGTGAAGGAAGATTAGGTTAATTATTTTATACATTCGTACTCTGCACGTATTTATATGGAAACGTAGACTTTATACCGTCGACGTGAATGTGTGTGGAATATAATATATTACATTATAATATAATATAATATAATACAACGACAGACGGCGGAGCGCAACATTTATATCAATATTTATTATGAAAGATAAGATTAAACGAAAAATGTGTAATATACATCCTCCTCCCTCCCCCCTCCCCTCACCCCTCTCTTGTATATTTATATTGTTACATCATCGAGTGTAATTATATATCCCGACAAACAAATATTACAAGCAACATAACCGAGCGCCGAGAGACACGATCCCCAACGCTCGCGACTTTCGTACGTATAATACATTATTTACAATAAATGTTTCCAGGTACAACTACACGTATACATATAATGCATGCGTGTAAAATTTGAAGAAAAAAATAATATCCATATATACGTATGTAGGTAGATATATAATATAGATATGCAAAGCGAACAATGGATATTTATAATTACACAGCGTATATATATGTACGTGTATTTTAAATTATCACCTGTGTGAGGTGTATTATAATTATTTATTTTCTTTTTTTTTCCTTTTATAATATATACGAGGAATTCCGTATATAACACGATACGAAGTTGAGAACAACTGCACAAACTGAATATATATATATAGCATATATAGTATATGGTATATTTTTATTATCAAAAAAATAAAAAATATTGCACAAGAAAATGACCGAGTGTGTTCGTGATACGACTATAAAACACGTGTGTATAAGTGTATCGGTGTAGGTATATGATATCTATATATATATATAATAATATACATATATTTATTATGCGGACGCATGTATTATATATTGTGTAGTATATTATTAATGCGCTTTAGTGTTACGGCCGCTACGCTGTACTGCTTTTATAACTTGCACACACATACGGATGCGATGCAGACATTTGCTAAATTTACCTATATATTATATGTACGTGTGCGCGTATGTATTATTAACCGATACATCCACATCGACCAATGAATAAAGTACATCCGCGTAAACTCGTTACAATTAAACTGTACATACATTACCCATATATTATACCTAAAGAAATATAATACGACCAACGTAGGTAGACGCATATTGTATGCATAGGTAGGTATGTATATAGTACTTATGTACATACAAGTATAATTTATATTAATTATTGAATATTATAATGAAAGCCGTCGCGTGAATTATACGAATAAAACAATGATAAGAATTATAAAAATGTATAATGTATAAATAAGGGAAGAATGAAAGAAGAAAAAAATTAAAAAAGAAAAAGAAAATGAAAAGAAACGAACAAACGGGTCGAAGAGCGTGATCTTTATAGTTGCAGAAGTTAATTAAATTGCGCGTTATTAACGACATACCGAATTATAAACGTCGATATATATCAAGGTATACGTACAATATAGCGCGCACAGGTAGGTATATATGTATACATATATATATATATATATGTGCAATGAATTTATATTTCTAACGATTGATTGACGTTGTACCTGCGGTATAATATCAAAACCTGTGATATAAATACCCAACATGTATACGTGTAAGTGAAAAGTTTCTGTTATAGATTAAAACTGTATCCGTTTATATATATCTTATATTATATTTACTATACATGAAGAATCGAAACTGGACTTAAGTTATCCGGTGATACGAAAAAATAAGGAAAAAAAAAATAAAAAACCAAAAAAGAAAGAATGAAAGGAAAAAATAAAATGAAATAAAATAAATTGCAACTACCGTGGAATAAGAACAACTGCAGTTCACGTACCGGAATATATAAACTCAGGTGCAAAAAACCTCGCCAAGTACATTAATTTTTCGAAATCAATCGCCACCAAAAGTCGTTCCCCAAGAATAACCGCAAAATTAAATTCTGAAAAAAATAGATCCAAATCAATCATTGTGCCAAGTACATGTAACTGCACCATGCATAGCAGTACTAGAGAAGACTGGGATGAAAATACAACAAACCGAATTGCCAATTGGAAGAATATAAAGTTGGGGAAAAAATCAATGAAAAAAAAGAAATTAATTTAAATTAAAAAAAAAATAAATAAAAAAAAAATTGGAGTACGTGGTCCTTGGCGGGCTAATGTCATTTTGCTATACAAGAATTCTGTATTTTTTTCCAAAAAGCCCGCCAAGTCCCACTACCTCCAATTTTTTTTTTATTTATTTTTTTTTTAATTTAAATTAATTTCTTTTTTTTCATTGATTTTTTCCCCAACTTTATATTCTTCCAATTGGCAATTCGGTTTGTTGTATTTTCATCCCAGTCTTCTCTAGTACTGCTATGCATGGTGCAGTTACATGTACTTGGCACAATGATTGATTTGGATCTATTTTTTTCAGAATTTAATTTTGCGGTTATTCTTGGGGAACGACTTTTGGTGGCGATTGATTTCGAAAAATTAATGTACTTGGCGAGGTTTTTTGCACCTGAGGTGCTTTGTCGGGATTTCACTACTTTTTGAAAGAAAGTTTTTTGTTTCTAATTATTCGAATGCATAGAAGTAATTATGAAATATATCGAAACACGTGATGACTCAATGTAATTCATCTTTATTTATTACAAAATAATAGTAACTTTTATCATTGAACACATTTATTGCAAAACCACCTGATAAAGGTCAAGGTTCCGGTACTTTTTTAGTTAATGGTGATATAGTTGGCTAGCAGTTATAGTATTTCTGCCGGTCGATATTCTTCCTTGCTCGATAATAGATACCACTGACGGGTGTAGATGAACCAAAGATCTCACTTACATATTGATCTGAATGACAACTTTATTGAAATATGCATAACTTAGTTGAGACACATGACTATAGCTATGTGTACAAGAACTCACTCACAGAGACTCCTAAACTTGACATCAAGATACAAAGCCACATCATCTACCCAATCAACCAAATCTGAAGCCTAAACAGTGTCATCGTTAAAAAATGGAATTCACCTGTCGTCACTGAAATCACAGCTAGTCTCACTCTCAATGCCTATCTCATACCAGATACTAATGAATGATTTTAATTTTTGTTACAATTTCTCTTCCACAACATAGCTGTAATGAGTGACTTTTGTAGGAACAACTGCACATACACCACCACTAGAGCGGGCTGCTTACAGATGTAAAATTCCAACTTCAAAGGACTGAACTGTTTTGCCTGCTGATCAAATGATTATTATTAATTAAAACGCTTAACCCGATATTTTTTGGTCTGCACTGTACAAAGTAATAATGGATTTTCTCAGCAAGATTGCATTTCACTTCTTTGTTCAGATTTCTTTGACCAAACTCCATGTTGCACAATCCACGATCCATTCGATCAGAAATTGTCAATAACTTGAACATCGCTCCCGTATTATTCTTTAATCTGCACACTGCACTAAATGAAACAATTGATTTCTTCGAACCATTAACACAGATTATGTTTATCAGATTTCCTCAATTACAGTTACGTCAAATCAACAATTAACTTATTGTTAATAATATCGAATCTTCTGACGCTTTGATACTTTTCATCCGCATACATACGTATATTCGTTATATAAACCATATAGCGATAATTGCTACATCGTTGTTATAATAGTAGCTAGAAACTTAATTTATAGCATAACCTCATGTGGCTGTCACTGCGGAGCTATCGAGTCTAGTTCATAACATTTTAGCAAACGGATTCAGAAATTTGAATTCGTTGATGTCAATCATATTAAAGTGGGCAAACGCTTCGTACTGTTACAAGTTACCGAAAACTATCCATGTTTATATTATTCAAAAACCTCAACACCGTTTCCATAATAAACATTTATCGTATGCCGTCATCGAGTTTGGCCGGTGGTTGTGATCGCAAGGAGGTGATCGTAAAGACATGCGGAATGACGACAGGACTCTAGTGGTACAGTAGAGACGACTACGGACTCTAAAGAGTCCCTAGAAAATAACGAGACGACGAAAGCGATGGTCACGCCCATGTGTCTGCAGTTTGAACCTCAGCGAAAATCGAGTTTGCGTTATATACTGCACTACGATTCATAGCAATAGAGCTAAGGAGAAAAAGCGTCCGGAGACGACGACGGTGAAAAATATTTGATCATAAAACGGGCTCAAGCGTCGATAACTATCATGAGATCACATCTCTCCGAACATCAAAGTTATTGAAATTAGGCTCAAACGAACCCGAAACCGCGATTTATATTGCGAAAGTGCATTCAAATTTCCCGAAAAGCTAATGATTTAGGGGATACCGAATAAAACAGTCGGCCGTACAGCGCTTTTCCTATCTCTTAACTGTATAGATACTCGGTAGTCCGCCCGTTCTTTTTAATGTACTTGGCGCGAGACTCTACCGAGTCTCTTGATTTATATACTATACATATAAAGTACGTATGTGCTCGTAATAAATCAAGCATATATATATATATATCTATATCTATATTTAATATATATAGGTACGTATATATACACGTTCGAGTTCGCATAGAATTGCAAATGCGTCCACCCGTCTTTGAAATTAAAATAAAATAAAATGAAATGATAAAAAAAAAGGAAAAGAAAAAGAAAGAAATATAAGTATAACATATACATTTACAATGGAGATATAGATGGACGGTATACACCACATGCATCGCACTCTTGGCAATATACGAGACCGATACGTCATGTACATTGATGTATATATTTTATATTTTATACATAGCAGAGGTACATGTATTTTATATATAATATGAACATGCGCGTGTGTTACATATCGTACCTTGTGATATACCTATAATATTTCTACCTTCCAACTTATACAGCCACCGATGCCTCGGCAACGAAACGGGAAAGAGCTTAAAATGAATAATGTATCGTATACTTAATATTATATACACATCTTAGTTTATTCCTACCCCCCCACCCCCGTCCGCCTTCCACCCCTTATATATATCCTCATTCTCCCAAGACTATATCTCTCTCATATTTATATAGGTAAGTCTCTTCCCTCACGTCTCTGTATGCTTTTCTCTTTACTCCGACGTACGTATGGCTAAAAAAAAAAACAAAAAAAATTCTATAGGAAAAGAGATGATATCGTGTGTACAAGAACGAGAGGAAGCTACTGACTTTCTAACGATACATACAGTTGCAACGAGAATTTGATTATAAACTATAACCATTATTACTCCGGGTGAAATTATGTTTCCAGTTTGAAAAAATAATTTTTTTTTTTTTTTTGTATCATTTGCAATCAATACCAATACCTAGGCTATTGTTCTCATGGTCCTGTAGATTTTGTTCTTATACATATATTACACATGTTGAAAAGTACGGTGGATATAATATATATGTATATATGTACTACTATAAAGAAAGTGCAGTGGCGCGAGCGCGTGCTTGTTCACATGCTGCAGTCAATCATATGAAGCGTAAAAAATTTTCCGTAACATTTCTCTCTCCATCTTTTGGTTTTTTTTTTATTTTTTTAGTCTTTTTTTGTTCGATTCTTTATTTTTCGGTGCTCCGTTCTTTTCGTTTCCAATTCTCTATCAGTTCCCCATTTTCTAAAATCCCCGATTTTCGATCTTTATATGTTCATAAATCTAAAGCAGTGGGTATGAGGTGTACACTTGCCTATATACATACAGATATATAAAAAGCTTGCACATCAAAATGGCCGTTTATTCTGCACATACGTATAAACGTAAGGGATGCGCGGTCTTACAACAATAATTTTTTCCCGATATCAACGAAACAGCATCCCCCATACACCGCGAAGTGGTGCATAACGATAGAAATATTTCCAATTCTTGCCATATGTATACATCTATAATGTAGCCCCGCATGTCTATCTATATAAACCGTGTACGAAATGCCCTCTACTAAAAGCTATATTCTTGATATCTAAAAGCCACCCCCTTCTGCTGCCCGCGCTGCACCGCGATCGCAACGAACAACGTGCAGATCGACCAAAAGAATGGAAAAAAAAATATATATATGGGCGAGCTTTTTTTCTTCTTCACGTATACCACGTGAGTGAGATAAGCTTGCGGGCCGTTGATTTTTCCTTAGTTTCAATTTTTTCGTAACGATTTAATATTAATTAATTTGCGCTGATTCCTAGATTACAGCTCATTTTCTTCCAAATTTCTTCTTTTTCTTTTCTTTTCTTGTCTCCAATTTTTTTTGCAAGAATTTATTATTCGATTTGCTTCGATCCCTGTTGCATTAAAATACATGGTATTCCATACATATGCGTTTGCAGGTATGTTATAAAAATATTTTGCACATATATATAAATGTTTTTCGGATATGTAACCTACGAATATATAGCTATTCTTATACCCTCCTTTTTTTAGTTCCTTTTTTTCTTTTTTTTTTTTTTTTTTTGAGTTGCATATATATGGAGAGGAACGAGGGTGAGGGGAGCGTTTCGCCGAACAATCATTCCGTGGGACTTGAAATGCAAAAAACGTGAAACAAAGAATCAAAAGCCTGCCTGCAGATTCTCCCTATAATATACATATAGTACACGTGCCCATTCCCTACACTATACGTATGCGAAGCCCACCTACACATTATTTGTTGACTGGGATCCTCGCGGCGCGTTTTCTCTGACCCCATGCACCGGAATATGTGCGATGCGGTGGTGGTCGGTGGTCGCATATAGCTAAGTTATACGTGCCTATAAACCTATCCGATATCGTACGTATCTTTCATAAAACTATTTAGATATTGATACAAAAACGCCGTCGTCGTCACCTCGTCGTAGTAACTGCATCATAGCCATAGCTGCACGAGAATCGCGAGAGCAAGAAAAAAAAAGATACCAAAAAAAAATTCGAAAAAAAGCGATTACTATATGAATGTATAAGATATGAAATGTGATACCGGATCATGCACGATGAAACTTAAATAAGGAAGAAAAAAAAATTATTAACATTATATTAATGAGTATTTAAAAAAAATATGAAAAAAATGGACGCGCGATGATATTGATAACATAATATATACGAATGTGTAATGTGTATATAATTAAAATAATAATATTATTACCGATAACAAGATTATTGATAATAATAATAACAACAACATTGACACAAAAATATAAGTGTGCGTAGTATATATATAATTGTTTGGCGTGATAAATAATATTAACGTGTAAATTTTAATCAATACTTTGAAGAGTTTATTCGACGTTACCCTACGTACGTCAGAATATGTTCGGTTGGTGACGCAACCGGTATATAATGTCATTTATCATCTTCTAATAATAAATACATTAAAACTTTTATTACGGTAGATATACACCGAGCTCGACCTAAAATACGCCTCGCGCGGCGCGCCGCGGCAGCTCGCGTCGTCGAGTTGCGCGGGAACATATTATACATATCTATATACATACATCTATATACCTTATACACCACATAGGTATATGCCACTTTATATATAGGTGCAAGGTATGAGGTGGTAAGGATATTTTTCTCTATGGATACACACAGAGACACCCGTATATATTCATAATATAAATTTATATATACGTAAAGGTGCCACCCGGCAACGAGAGAAGCGAGTGAGGAAAAAAAAAATTAAATTAAACAAAATAAAAAAAATTTGTTGAAAAAAAAAGAAGAGGACCATCGTGTATTTATTATTTATGTGTACATATATATACGTATATACATCAGAGATATTTTTATAATATAGATGTATAGTAGGTATATATGATATATTCGTATTAAAATGCAAAACACCACATTGCGCAACGCGTTTTATATTATAAAGCGACGCGATCGTTTTGTATATACGTTATACATACTATATATAAATACATAAATATACAATCGCATTCTTATTATAAATATTAATATTAATATTAATTTTATCATTATCGGTATTATACATTATATATAGAGGCAAAGTACGGAGCACGTATATTATATGTGTATATAAATGTATACATAGTACATGTACCAGCCTACGTCTTTCCATTAATAAAATATGAAGTATAAAAAGTTATTAAGCAAAATATAAGGAATTTAATGTTTATTCATATATAGGTACGTACCTATAATATTTATATATTTATACATTGCGAGCCGCGAAGAAGAAAAAAAAAAAGAAGTCGACAAAGAGTCGCGAAGAAAAACAAAGAGATGAAAAAATTTAATTACGAATACCCGCCCATGTTATGTTATACCCGAGTAATTTTTTTATTGTAATTTTTTTCTAATTTTTCCCGCATATTAAGCTATAACTATGCAGACGATTATACGCCTATGCCTGATGTATGTCTACATTTGGACGTATCCATATACAGTGAAAACGGAGAACTAAATTGGTAAAAAAAAAAAGAAAAAAATCGAAAAAAAATTGTCCGACGGGACGAATGGGGGGAAAAAAAGAAATTGGAAATAAAATAGAATAGAATAAAAAAAAAGAAACCCCTATTGGGAAAAAGAGAAGAAAATTCGTGAAAATAATATTTGCAAAATTTGTCGAACGGCCAACCTGCGCTCACCCCGAAAATAAATTTTTTTTCGCCTTCTAATTTATAATTCCATTTTGGACTTTTTAGCATCCTCCGCCCACTTTTTATCGGAGCGGCACTTGACCCCCTCGTGGGACAACGCGGGCAGGGGGTGTAGTAGTGGCGGAGTTTTTAAACCCCTTTAAATATCACCGATATCAAGCCGCCGACCATCTCCCTGCATCCGTTTTCACCGTTCATTTGAATAACCCATAAGCTGGCGGTACATTGGCGCGGAGCTTTCGGAAAGCTATGATATATTTCTGTATATTACAGGTACCGCATCATTATTTCGAAGTGTATAAAGAGTTATAGTGTTCTCGAGAAAATATTAAATTATTAGCACAAAAAAATGTTAATCAAATTTTTTAAACCGACAATAAAACGAAGGATGTGGAAAACAAAAAAAAAACATAGAAAATTTCTACTCTGCATACCGCGATTAGCATTCGCTTTTTCTTAACTTTTTTTCTTGTTTTCGATTTTTCTGATATCATAATTTAATCTTTTTTTTATTTATCCTTGGCTTCCATATATGCATTATACGGGAAGAGTTTTATTCTGAATCATCGGTTACGTTATGCGAACGATATTCATGGTTGTCTACCGTATAACGAGTGGAGAATGGCGGTACCTCGGTAGCTGCTGCCCAGCTACGCATGTATCGGGTTGGAAGCTAGAATCATTCGAGTGGTTCGACGAAAGGGGTGGGTTTCGGATGTTAGTCGTAAGGGTATATGTATATAGGTAATATTGCAAATATAAGCGCAAATGTATGCGGGGTGACCAACGGAATATAACGTTGATGGCACACTGCACAACCTGCATCCGGTAGAAATCTCTACCTCCAACCCTTACGTGTACCTAGAATTCAATACATACCTACTCTCTGTATATACAGGTATGTGTACTCTGCTCATATATGCCGATCGCCCCGAAGTAGGTAATTACTCCCCCTCCCCCCACCCCCACCCCCTTTCCACCCTGTATATCGTGAGATCGCAATATACATTCGAGTATTATATACATTCATTTCCATCGTCGCGGTGCTTTATAAGTATTTTTCTATAAACACACGCGCGGCCATATTGACAGCCAAATGACACGTACATATATTTAATATATAAGGTTATTATTACCGTGTATTTTATTCCATCGCTGACGCGTGTTGCAACGACGGTGTTCTTGTCGCTATACTTTACATGTATTTCCTCCCTTATTACTACCCTCGAATCTCACCTGCGTTGCAGTATAAGAATTACGATCGCTGAGATACGTCTCATAAATTGGATACTTATAATCCTCACATATACGCTCCTTGAGATATGATTTAGATTTTTAATTCTACACCCCGAATTATATTCATTTGGATTCCATATCCACCACCACCTATACGTCATACGTGACATCTCGTGTACACATCTTTGACAAAAAAAGATGTATATTTTCACCTATATATACATGAATATCAATTATTTCGGTTACATGTATGTGAAAAGAGAAGACGAAGGAAAAAAAAACAGAAAAAAAACGAAAACAAAAAAATTATAAATGAGGGGGAGTAGGGTAGGGAAAAAATGACGGCACAAAATCAATAGCGCCCGGAGTCATTCGGCAGTCATCAAGCCCGTCGTTGCCCCGCACGATATATATACATACGAATATATGGTATATAAAAATATGTGTATATACGTCACCCTTGTATCACATAACCCTTTCCCTCTTTTTTCCTAAAGTTTTCTTTTTTTTTTTTTTAATTTATTTTTGATTTTTCCTTTACTTTTTTGCGTTTTTTTTTTTTGCTACCCTGATGGTTGGCCAGGATACGGTGTTCCTGCTGTAGGTATAGGGGGTGGTTTGGAATTTCTATATAGATGTGTATAGGTATAGTGGCGTATGAGCGTTATAGTATCTACCCCCTAACAATGACAAACCGTGAAACAATGCTGGGCGCCACTGGAAAAATTCCAAAAAAAGAGCAAAAAAGGAGAAAAAAGAGGCACAATATCAAAAAAGAAAAAACAAACAAGCAAACAAACAAAAAAGGAGGAGAGGGGCGAGGGGGTGGAGGGGAATAATAAAAACGAGAGCCGGCGGTGGTTTAAACAAAAAAAGGGGGGGGGGGGTGTAGAAGAGAAAAAAGGGTTGGGAGGCAAAAAATAAAATAAACGTGAAAAACAAACTGAACGAAAAGGATTGTATAAAAAAGAAAATGTTGGATGATGGTATGAAACGAAAAAATAAAATAAATGAAAAAAAGAAGAAAAGGAAGGAGGGAAAAAAGGAAGAGGAAAAATTGTGAAAAAAATGATGAAAATAAAAGCAAACACACATATAACAGTGGAGAAGCTTTGGCGCGCGCGCGACGCTTCGACTGGGACAATACGCCCCGCTTTGAATGCCTATTATATTTATCTGTAACACACGTTCTGTACAAAGCAAATAATACAGAAGTGTGTATAGCGAGGAAAGGGGTAGGGGAGGGATGAAAAAAAATTAACCTTTCTACCAGACGGTGTGTATTATTATGCATATATATATACATATATATGGTTATTCTCTGGGACGTCTACCAATCTCACACCCCTTTTTACAGATGAATATTTTTATGATGGATATATTTTCGACGTATACCTTTTGTCACCCTTCTTTGGAAATTCAACGTGTCGCACGAGTCGCGTCGTCGTAACGATTCAAAAATCTTTCATCATCGACATTGATTTACAACGTGTAACATGTTATATCTGAAACACGTGACATTAATGAACGAATAAAAATTCGATCGAAAGATTTTCTCAATTTAAACTCAGAAAATTCTCACTTTCATACACCCCCATATATATGCGGTACCGTCATCGGAATGCACCCTTGAAAATAACTTGATATTTTTATTCCACGTACCGACTCGGTTACTTGCACGAGAGGTTATGAAACAGAGATGAGATTGTAGTTATTAAATTTTACTATTCATGTTTTCATCAATCATTCGATTCATTCGTTTATTTGATTTGATACGTTTTTTTCCCAAATATCTGCAGCACAATTCATTCATCGAAATATTTTTAGTATATTTGCGCCGCCCCGGTATACAACGTGATACGCATGTAAGTGAAAATTTTCTGTACAACACTGACAATGAATCGTCTAATAAAATGAAATGAAAAAATGAACATAAATAGACTGCGATATATGTTTATAGATAGGTTGTATCAAAAGCGGGCGATAGGCGCACGCGACGAGAGGAACGCGAAATATATCTCTGATGCAAGAGATACGTACACACGATGCGGTGCATCCGTATAGAGAAAGATGGAATAAAGAGAGAGAAAGAGAGAAAGAGAGAAAGGGACGGAGAAGGTAGCAGAGTGGTGTGGCAGGGTAGTGTACAGTGTGCAACAGGTTCTAGTTTTTGGCAGAGCAAACCACCCTACCCCACCTTTTACACCCCCTTTTGCCGCTCACTTTCTCGTCCGCTTCGGTATATCGCGTCCGCGTGCGGCGGCTTTACCTCGCCTCTCTTTCTCCCATATATCGGTTTATATGAGCGCGTCGAGTACATATGTATGCGTATTTAATACACCTAATACATATGTACAGTAAAACGTTTTCCTCGTTTCCGGCTCGTCCTTCTTATCCGATTGCGAATGTATATAACACAGCGAAAGAATACACTCGCGTACCCAACCGGTACGAGGAAAAAAAAAACCACTCCAAGAAAGTAAAAGGATCTAACATAAAAAATTCTACAATCACCGCGCACCAGACTTTCGCGAATAAAATTGCAAATAAAAAAAATTCAACTGATCAAATGCACGAACTTTGCATTAGATTATTAATAATTTCGGTGAAAAGCGAATCAGTTTAACGTCGTTTGCAAGTAGGTCGTAAGTAGGTTGTAGTAGATAATTGGCAACGCGTCTCTACATTTCATCGTATCGTTTTCGCAATACATTGATAGACACATGTAATGAATCGGTAGGTACGGATGACGTATGTGTGTGAATTCATTCGATTCACGTTGTTCCGTTCATTTTGTTGGCTTGACTTTTTGCTTTCTGGATAGATATGATCGTAGGGTAGATGCGTGTAGCGTACATGGATGGATGAGAGAAATGTCCGGATATCTGTATAGGTCCAACATATAGGGAGATATGGCGAGGGGCTACTGCGGCAGCGGCAGCGGCAGCGGCAGCTTCATCTCTATCCTCATCCTCATCCTCATCCTCAACCCCGTTGCATCCTAGTCGCGTGTGTTGTGAATGGTAAAAGGGATGCTGGCGAAAGAGCCTAGTGCGCGCGTGTGGGGAGCCGCGAGGCACGCCGGGAGTAGAAAGCCAGAAAAATATGTCATCGTTGCATCGACAGTCATCGCTCCCGTAGTCGTCACAAAGCCCATGGAGCTGCTGCTGCTGCTGCTGCTGGTGCAGTACAGTACGAGATATCTGGTCGCACGGGGTGAGCGCGATAGAAGAAGAAGCGAGGAAGCGAGGAAGCGAGGAAGCGAACGAAACGAACTGCAGCCGCCGCCAACACACGAATACACGCGAGAACAACCCGTTTTGCAGTTTGAAAACTATACTAGCGCGAGTGAGCGAGCGAGCGAGCGAGAATTACTACCAGCTCCTCTATACTGGTTCCAGTCATTGTCATGCTCTGTGCACGTCCCGTAGTATTGTCATGCGAAACAATGATTTCATAAAAATACAGGCAAAAGCGAATTGATCACGGCAACAGTAGTGCGTTGTTACAGATTGAAAGCTAAGCTTGAATATTGTATCGTGGGACGATGCGACATGAGAAAAAGAGGGTTGGGGGCGGTGGCGGGGGCGGGGGCGGGGTGGGGGAGTAAAATTACCCTTGCAGGTGAAGAGCGGAGGGATGAATTCCGTCAAGTTGATCAGACTGAGAGACTTCTTATTCCACTTATTCTGGTATAAATACACCCATAACCATTCAACCCCGATATCCAATGGATCATATATGAATCTCACAAAAAAGCAGCAGAAAAAAAAATATCGATGATTAGCGTATACATCGAAGAATAATTCACAGAAATTATGTAAAGGAGTTTTTCATCGACAGAAGGGAGAAGAAAAATTTGGCAAAAGAAAAAAATGAAAAATAAAAATGCATTTATATAGTATACGCATACATCCGAATAGGTACGTCACAAAGGTGGAGATCGCGTTTCCGATTTTTCTTTCATGTTACATACGTGTCCGTTTATTTCGACCACAACCCCCATTAAACGACGTAAACTTTATTGCTAATTGCAACCCGGGCAACGGCAGCGGCGGTAGCAGCCGCGGTATCGGTAACAGAATGCGGGGAGAGAAAAAAAAAGAAGATGATACGAATAAAAAAGAAGGAAAAGGAAGAAAAAAAAAGTGGAGAAGGTAAAGGGAAAAAAGGGCCCTTTACGATCGCTCGTCAACAGCGACGCCTCGGCTTAGAAGTGCCTCCACTATAGACAAAACCCCTCTGCAGCAGATGCTGCTCTTCTGCAATCCTCGAATCGTGATATAAGAGGTAGGTATGCAGGTATTGCCTATATACATATTCCGCAAATCGTAAAACGGGCGAATCTCGGCATACCGCAAAAAAGATTCTCACATGGCATTCGAATCACCGATGTTAATCCACAAGTAATTAGCGCGTACATCGATATAATTTTTGACTTTCAGGAAAGAAGCAGTTTGGTTTTTTCCAAAATTTTTCTTCGTTTGCGAGGGTATTTTTACACCGCCCTCGTGGGTTCGCTGGCACGTTTGAAGCATCTCGGTTGATGTGAATTTACGACGTCGTCCGCGTTTCCCCCCCAGCTGATTGGCTGATTGTCGTGATTCGCGATTCGCGCGCGCGGTTTTGCTCATGTATACCGAAACGTACATCGCCGTATTTCATATCTTGCACACGCGTCAGACGGTGGCGATGCACTTTGCCCGTTCGTCTTAACGATCTCGCGCGAATAATACGCAGGATACGCAATTAATTCGTATATATAAAAACATACGAAAATTAAAAATTGTAGGATATATAATATATCATATCTATAAGATATAAATTTCCACAAACTTTGAAAAAAAAAAAAAAAAGTTCATCGAATACGGGATGATTATCATAGTTTTTCTTTTTTTTTCAGTTTCTTGATTCATTGAATCTTAAATGTCGCGTGCACCACCGGTATACGCATAGCGATGTTTAATATAAAATAACTACAGGAAGTACACGTGTATTTTACGATATTATTTATAACACATACACATGCGTGTGTACGGATATAATTCACGTGTACATGTGTGTATTGAATATATATACACATAGGTGCATCGTACCTCTGCCGTTTTTCGTTTTAACTCGAGCCGCCAGCGTGTCGCGTCGTCTTTTACACGCGCGTCGTTTAACGCCCCGCGTGTGCGAGCGGCGCATATAATAACGCCGGAGATATACATACACCAACGTGATCACGGCCGTGTCTTCTTCTTCTTCTTCTTCTTCTTCCGCGTGTAAAGTATAATCTCGTCTCGAGTAAAGCTAAAGCAAGACAAGACATGAGACAAGACAAGGCATGAGCAGGCAGCCCCCTTGCATGCCCAAGAAATGTTTACATTGGCTGTCGGAATATATTTAAATATTCGAGTATAAATATAATTTGTCGAGCGGACGAACAGACAGACGTATGTACGTATAGATATATATATGATACACGTATACAATGTATAATGCATACATATATTTATAAAATATATAAATATATATATATATATATATATATATCGGTTATACCCCGCGTCTCGGCGCCTCGTCTTGCCGCGCGCCCGGGCGGCATATCTCGTTAAAATATCTACGCCATAAAGCCAGGAATATATTTTAATATTTCGGCATATATTAAAGTTTATTGTTCCCCCCACTCCCGCCGTTCCTACCTTCGCCTCCGCCACCACCTCCGACGCCGCCGCCACCTTCGCCTCATATACGCGCCACCCCCGCTGTATCAAACCGTATAACGCCTGGCACGCATATATATACGTAAATGTGATATAATATGTATGTAAAGGTATATATGATAGATAGATGTATAACTTATATTGTAACTTATACAAGGTTCCTGTAGGTATATATCAACCTACTTCTTTAGTTTCCGTCTCTTTTATCCGTCGATCTTTTATTTTATTTATCCCGAATTCATTTTCCTTCTTCCTTTTTTTTCACTTTTTATTTTTATTACATTTTTTTTTTTAGGAAGTTTTTCGTAGATATTTATACATATTCAAGTGGAAAAAATATCCCTCTGTTTTATTGAATTTTATTTAAACTCGTACGCCGTCCATATAGTCCGTACCGATTTCTATTTCGTTTTCGTCTTACTCATGGGTTATGGTTATGGTTATAATGCATACATGGTATTTGTTGCCGGGACCATCGCGTCTGTTGTTTTTTCCCTTTGCTTCCTTTCCATTCATTCTTTTTCCATCTCGTCTCGTGTATAATTTCTATAATTTCAAACCCTCGAGAGAGAGAGAAATAGAGTCCCTGGATCACCCGGTCCCTACGCTCTCTACGTTACGACTTATACGAATACGGCAGAAATTCGAGTCCAGCTGGCGCTGCGGGACCAGCCCATCCTTTCTTTCTGTATCTTATTTTTTTTTGTTTTTTATTATCATTATTTCGTCCCACTGTCTTTCTTTATTGTCTTCATCTTCCCTCAACCCCTTAGCCGCGATTTCTTTACCCTCCCGAAACTGGAGGAATCGAAAAATGCATCACACAATTCCGAATATTTGTTGAAAATTTTTCTCATTCTTATGTATGCTTCGTTCTTTCTTTCTTTTTCGATACATACAGCTTCGTACGTACAGAAATGCTCTCGCGCTTTTTCAAGAATTCGATTCTTCTTTTTCCTTCATTTTCAATCTCCTTCATTCTAATTCTCTCTCTCTCTCTCTCGTCATTTTTCCGTTATTCTATATTTGCTATTACATTGTTTATACATCGTGTTTTATGTGTTTGATGTTTCTATGTATATTCCTTTGCTGATGTATGTTTAACCTGAACTTTCTATCCCAGCGTATAATAATTTCTGCATCAGATAGATGGAGACGCTTTTACCTCGTGTTTCTTCCTCGTCCGTTTTGTTCTTTTTCATTATTTTTATCTTATTTTATTACATTTTTCTTCTCTTCTCTTCTCTTTTTTTTTTTTCTTTTCTACTATACGATAAACAGCGAGGTGTAGGTATAATTGTATAATTTCTTCATACACTGCAGCGAAGGTATACCCGATTGCACCACACACATCGTGACGACGACGACACGACGAGAAATAAATGTACATACGCGTACATATAGGTAATACCAGAAGAAAACGCGACGACGCATTATGTAACAAACTTTTTAGTAACAACGTTGAATAAATGGAATATATTAATGTTAACTCGTCGATTTACCGTTACACAAACTTTTCAAATACCCCATACCCTACACCAGCAATAACAGCACTGCATAAGCTCTGCTTGTTCGGAAGCTGAATACATTCGAGTATAACTAATCCGGTGTAGAATTGTACACGTCGTATGCGAGATAAAAAAATTAACTTTCGAACTGCAAATCGAGGCGGTTCAAAGAATGAAAAAAAGGGGTAGAATTTAATGAGGGTGGATATCCGGTGGTAATTTGGAAAAATTCTTATGAAACAGTTTTTCCTTAGATCCCTTAAAATTACGTACATCGATATCGATACCATTTATGTGCAACGTGACATCGCGAAGAATCACGAGTATTATGGGTATTTATGTATGGCATCGTTTGAAGTACAGATTACGAAAGATCTGATAAAGGGGATACAGTAGTTCGTGTGGAATACATCCCCGTACGATACCCACTCGGTAATGAAATATTTAAAGTCTTAGTATTTTTACAAATGTGAAATTAATTCGAATATGTGTAGAAATTTGAAAATAAATTTCCATATATACGATACTTTCTGTAGGATATGTACGTATAGGATATCACTCTACGTACGCACGCGAGTTTTATTTTAGGTATCACATAACCGTATGACATGATATGATAATTCGCAAGGAGAGAATATAATATCGAAGTTGTTATGTACGTTTGTAGAAACATTTTTCCAATAGTCACATTCATGCATCTCAATGTATTCCTTAGCCCTATGCATTATAGACTTAAAATTTTACTTCATTGAAAAAGTACATTTCCTATTTTTGTGCGAAGAAATTCATTTCCTGCCATTTAGGACGATGAAGAATGCAGATTTGTAAAGTCAAATTAGATAAAAATAACTACAGAGCGAATGAGAATTAGGCTACAACTAAACCAATCAAGATGTGTTAATTTTTCTGTTCCAAAGAGCGATAAATTGAAGATAACTCGATCAATTCTATGGATAAATTAATTTAGCTGCCAGATTCGGATTCCTGAGATCAAGATACATGAGAATACCATAGAGAACTCGATAAAAAAAATATCGATTTTCGACCCCAAAAGTGACAAAAATCTAAGGTATACATACCCCTTTGGATTTTTTTGATTTTTGGGCCAAAAATAAAGTATTTTTAAAATCGATCGTATGACGCTTTTCTAACGTATTTTGACCCCAGGATCACGAATCCGTCGACTAAATTATGCTAGAAAAAAATCCCATCGAGGTATCTCAGTTTTTTCACTTTTCGAGACGAAAAATTGGCGATAACTCGACCAATTTTATAGGTAAATCAATTTAGCTTGCGGGTTCGGATTCCTGAGTTCAAAATACATAAGAATACATCAGAACATTCAAAAAAAAATGTCTTGAAATTTGACCCCAAAATCGAACAATCTCAAAGTAATGCTGGCAGAATACGTGTGTATATATAAGGGAGAACTCGAGGAGGGCACCCTATGTATTGTTTCGCGAATATAAAACTGTGTCTGTTTTTTTATGCCGCGTGTACGTTGAAATACGGGGATGTTTTTGCTAAGGGTAAGAAAATGAGAAGGGAGGGAGATAGGGGGTTGGTTTGAAATAAAGCGAAATGAAGCGGAATATAAGAAATAAAAGGAATATAGGAACAAAAAACAAATGTAAGTAAAAATAAAATGGAATAAAATAAAATAAAATAAATATTAAATAATGTGCGTGTTGTACTTTTGCTGTAGCTGGGCAGGTATATGGCAAAAGTAGCAACAGCAACAGCAACAGCAGCAACGAGAAATATAAGCGAGGAATTTCTTCGCCGGTCGGTTAATGCCTTCGCCTTCTTTGTCTCGCAGTGCCATCATTTTTCTCTGGTAATATATTTTATTGCTATCCTCTTCTCCCTCGTTTCATTGTTCCCCTCTTACTCCCTCGCCGACTTTATTATACGTCTCTGTCGTCTCTCCTATCTCTCTTTATACTCTCTGTATATAAAATATATATACATATAAAAGTATATTTCATGTTCTCTCTAATTTTCCATCTCTATCTCTCTCACGAGCCAACGCAACGACGACGAGGTTGGTTCGGTAAAAGTGAGATGGTAAAAGCGAACCTTCTCCGTGAGACGAGGATACCGATATAATTGTATCTAAATTATAATATACAAATAATAACAGCCATAACGGCAGGCTGACGCCAGTACACTCAACGACAAAAATAATATATCTTACATAGGTGTATATACATTACACATATACCTATGTACGTTAAAACATAGCTATACACACGATATCATCATAATCATCGTACGTATTCACAGGCACACAGGGAACATTATTATATTATTTATATAATAATACACAACCTATAAATATACGCATATATACATGTGCGTATAATACATATAATACGTCTCCTCCCACATGTAGAAACCAAACGAGTGCTATACGTCTATCTCGAACCCAGCTGCGGAAACGAATTATATTAATACCGGGGAAGTAAAAAAAAGAAGAAGGGAAAAAGTAAAAGAGAGAAGAGAGAAGAGAAAGCAGTAGAGGGTGTAGAGCACGGTTGTAGTTCTTTTTCAGGAGGGAGAAAAGCCGCTTTGTTTGATACTATTTGGTTCTTCCCGCTATGGGTCGAGTAATTCGGTATCCACCAGGTTCCACGTATAAAACTGAGATGGTATCCTCGTATGAGATCTTTGCTTTTTCTTTCGCTTCAAATATACGCTTACACGTGTGCGAGGAGATGCTCAGAGATAAACTTCCTTTTTTCTTCCTCCTTTGATTGGACCCGATACAAGAGGGATCGATGGGAATCGCGACTTTATTCATTTATACATAATACCTTCAATTATTTATTTCTCATATTTTCCTTCCTCCTCTTTCTGTTATTTATTTGTTAACTTCGTTGATTTTTTATGATATTAATCTTTCCGCCGAAAAAAAAAACAAAAAAAAGCAGAAGAAAATTAAGCAAAAACTGATGCCAATCGAGGTTATAATTCTGATGGGCGCAACGCGCGAGACCAATTACGAAAACATACCCTCGGAAAAAAAAGAAAAAAAAACAAATTACGTTTCCTATATAATAATTATTTAAGTTCTGTTCGCTGTTGAAATAAGTTTTTTTTTGCTTTTCTTTTTTCCATAGGAAGAATATAGGATGAAAGGTAATAACCGCGATCCGTTGCTGCTGTTGCTTTACATCCGTAGAGACGATAAAAAAAAAAAATAATAAAAAATTGGAAAAAAAAACTAAGGTAATACTTCGTTTGCTTTATTACACCCACATTAGCCCATCTTATAATTTTAATAACGTTCAAGAAGATATGTAAAAAAAAAAACATGGTTTGAAATATTGAAAAAGTACTTGTCGAGGTGTCGAAAATTCTTGAAAAAAAGTAATAGAAATTTTTTCCTCCATAGTATCACAGATACAAGGAATTTCGTTTGAACTTTTTTTGATTTTTCGTACACGCGGGTGTACAGCGATAATTGCAAAGCTGTTCTACTAGGGGCAGGGGGGGGGGGGGGGGGGGTGTTTAAATTTTCTGCAGCAATCGTAACGCAACGAGCGTAGTGGTGGTGCAGTAGAATATCAGGGGTTGTTTTTTACCGACCATCAGTGACGTGCAATTAAAAACCGTTTACTCATTCAGTGCCGGGCTTTTTAGCACGTGCGCGCGCGTTCCTATTTCCTATCTCTGTCTCATTTTACGTATACGGTACGGATAAATACATGCATATGTATATAAAATATAAATATATATATATTCGTGCACACGTGATATTTGACTAGGAAAACTTTTCGCATACGATTGTAAAAAAAAAAAGAAAAAATTACGGTATGGCAGCGTCAAAACCGCGGGGTGGGATACACTAGCCTTTCATATTTAACAAACTTGTTTTCAATTTTCCAATGCTTTCAATCGCCTCCCATATTTCTCTCCAACCCTCCCAAGTATGTACATACGTATAGCCTATACCCCGTCGATTAACTTCCTCCCTGTACCTTCAATCGTTTATATAATATTATCCCGAGGGAAACCGCGGGTAACAAAACATCAGCGCAGCTGCAGCAGCAGAAGCAGCAAGAACAGGGTAGTTATGTACACAAATAAGAAAAATATATTGCGAAGAAAGAAAAAAGAAATAATTATTATTTTTTACCCCAGCTTGCACCAGGGGAACACGTTTTCAAACTTTACCATGAGATTATCGTCTATGTTATCAGAAAGCGTTGGAAATTATCATCGGATTTCGAATCCTTCGTTTTTTAGTACATCATTTTGGGCAGAAAAAAAAAAGAAAAAAGATGGAAGAATTATGTGATGTGGTACGATGTGATGGAAAATTTTCTGTTTCACTGCTCAGGGAGAATTATACGAAATGTAGGTTTTAATCTATTTAACAACCATTGCTGCTTGCGCTGCTGCTGCTCCAGGCATGGGCATAAGCAATAAACTCTTATATTATCGTTGTTAATATAGGTTATTAAAACTTGATATATTATTTGCCCAAAGATTATTATATTCCGGTGTTGGTGCAGCGGCAGAGAATATTCGTTCATTTTATCCAACAACGGAGCGTATAGGGCTACACAACGTATCATCCATGAATATTGTAACACATAACATATAACATATAATATATATACATTTATATATAATCTGTATACGTCGCGGGGAGGTAGTATATTTTAATTACGTAATGATATTTATTATTATAACCCCGCGCACGGGATATAAAAATATAATATCGTTATCAGGGGGCCTCGTATTATATACATAAATACATGTACATGAAAACACACACATAGAATATACGAAATACACACATACGCGGATAAGAAACCAACGCGACGTCGTGCAAGGAGTTGAAAAAAAAAAAAAAAATTTCTTCAAGTATAAAAAATACCCATATCCGCACCGCGAAGAGCACCTATGCATCCTTAATATCCTGCATAAGATATCGTTCATTGATTGGAATGATTGAAAAAAAAAAATTATAATAATTTATGTAGAAAAGAATGTCAACTCATGTGAAAAGAAACAAAAATCATCAGATCAAACTAAAACCGAATCGCGTATGATTCTCAAATGATATGCGAGAAGAAACTGCTGGATGAATTCTTCTCACTAAAACACACACCCAAATTTCTCTCTATAGATTCAATGCCCATGTGATATACGTACGTACGATATTATATACATTTGGGGTTTGGAGTCGCGTATATAAATATAAAAGGTTTATTTAAAGATGTTTGGACGAAGTAAGAAAAACGTAGACAGATGCAAATGTAGATAAATATATACATATAGATATACAACATTTTTTTTTTCTTTCCTGTCTTCTGTTTTATTTTTTCATTTTGATTTCTTTTTTTCTTCTTTCTTTTTCTCTTAATTTAATTTTTTTTTTTTTTTTCTCTCTCCACAACGGGGGTTGGGTGCGCGTACACATACGATTCGAGTCCGTTATAGTATTTAGGCTGTACAACAGGAAAGGAAAAGGAGAGGAAATGAAATGAAAAAGGATATTATACGAGGGAGGGATACAGAGTTTTAACCAACACCATCGAAAAAACCGAACGAAAAAAAGAATGAAAGAATCCCGAGTATAGTAGGTAGGTACGAACATATATATCTACATACACATACTTATATACAGCATAGTTTATCTTATAAATTATTATTATCGTATTTCATATACGAAGAATAAGATTTATTAAAACCCCATACGTTACTCCGTTCGCGTATATATATAATACCGTATACCAGGTAATATATTATTCCTCCTCCTCGCCCCCCCTCCCCGCGTATACACATATATATGTATTGTATACGTACACCTCTTCTTCCCACCACCTCCGCGACGTCGTGTGGTGTAACACCGGCGAATATAACTTTTAACCGCGAATTCATATATATGTGCGCGGAATCAGGTATGTATATGTAAATATCCATACGATATTAACGGAGGAATTCAACTTCATTCACCCCGATCAAATCTAAAGAGTACATGTACGGCACATACTCTATACGTCCCTGCAATCCTCTCCTTGAGCGATTAATTATATATATACCGCTTTAGTACCTCGTTTGATTTTTTTTTTTTTTTTTTCCCGTTTCCTCCGACTCCCATATTGGCAGAGCTTGCGTTCGTGTGAGAGGACATTTGGGTATATAATATCGTGTGCATGTGAAGAGCGAATCAATATTGCACATGACACCGTGTTCGATATGTAAGTTTTCGAATACATGTGTAGAGAAATGGATCATCACGCCGAAAGTAGGTACATATTAGCGCGATGTACAACGTCTGACATCAAAAGCTCAAGAAAGTAGCGGGTGTGCAGATGCATGGGGTGAGAGAAAGAGGGAAAAGTTAGAAAAAAAAGACGAGGAAAGAATCGAGAGGAAAGAAAAAAAATGGAAAAAAGAAGAAAAAAAATGGTGGACGAGAGAAAGAGATATCGTGGGGAAAGACTACGTGCATTAAAATATTATTCTCAGATGAAATACCGGGTGGGGTTTGCCAGCACGGCGTATATATTTTTAGACTTTATATAAATACACGAATCATAATGAACGCGCCCAGTGTGCCTGAGCCTTCCTTCTCTCTCTATTTTTTTTTCTTACTATCTTTCGCCTCTCTCTTTCTCTCCTCTCCTTTCCACCCGTTACACACATCATCGCTCTTCTTCCCGTCTCTTCTCTTCTCTTTCCTATTTTTTTGTTCTCCATTTTTTTCTACATACGCGGTACTACTTTCTACTTCGCGTACGCAATTCGTCGTGTACGGAAAAGGACACCGTGCAACGTATTGTAAAATCATGTACGAAAAAGACCGCTCGATTTGCACCCTTGGAAGGAAAAAAATTCATACCTATGCGGATCTATAGGGGGGTGCAGTTTACACGCGATATCTACTCGTCGACCAAAGGGTAACGAAATGCTCAAAAATTAGAAGAAAATCACACGGCAATTTTCTTCGAGATGACAATATTTGCATCCTCTGATAATTGTGTAAATAAAAAGTAAAAAAAAAAGCTGCGATAGCTGAGAGCGGTCGACCGTCGCTCTTATATTCGATCGGATATCTGTAGGAATACAGCAGCTTTCGGACCTGTATCGGCTCGATGATCTACACCGAGATCCGATCCGGTCTGTAGGTTGTGTGGTGATTATTTCAATTATTTCATTTATTCCATTTATTCCATTTGCTCCATTTGCTCCAATTATTCCAATTATTAATATTACTAACGACGACGCCGCGACCACAACGATATCATTTCCTATATATATATAATTACACACACACAAGATAAATATATATATACCTATATGTAAAAATACGACTATCGCGGAGAATTGTGAATTATTATAATTATAATTACTATCACGATCGTATAAAAAACTGCGAATTATTGTGCGGAGAGATGATTTTTGTATTTTTTTATTTTTTTTCACGGTCACTTCCGCTACGAGTGGATATAAATATATATATATATCTATACCCAATCAACCGATCGATCGAACGAAGTTTTTTTTTTTTCCTCTCCTGACTGATCATTTTTTTCACCCACACGAAACTATAGATTCAATACACATACGCTATGCTTGTGCAATCTCTAATCATCGGAGTCGTAAAAGTCGTGAGTGTATAGAATCTACTTTTAATTGAGTAAAAAAAAAATGAAAAAAAAAACTTTCATATCATTACAGTTCGTTGTTGTAAAATACATCTAATAAATAAATTGCTGCGTTAGATGATCAGCCACATATATTTATATTACATATACCGTGCATTGCAAATGATGAACGCGGAGCGTTATATATAACGTGTGTAAATTTAACCAAACGTACGTTACCGTGCAAACTAAGAAAATTAATTGTAATTATAACGTTAAAGTCCAAAGTCCTGGCGCGTATAACAGAGACATGGACGATGAGAAACTAAATTTCTGGGAAACTCTAGTCTATTACTATACATATCAGACTAATAATATGCATGCATGATTTTCGCGTGTATATGCATTATAAATATGTGTTCGTAAAATAATTAATTCACAGAGAAGACGTGAGCGCCATATACATCACATGTGTAAGTATAGTATGCGGCAAAGTTGTCTCGTCACCTGCGGCAAAGTTGGATATATTAAAGCACGGTAACGCGGATAATTAATTCAGAAGAGATGATGCAGAAGTAGGTGACGATTGCGGGACGTTGAAAAGTGCATAGGGTGCAGGTATTTATATATATAAAGGAAGATATTTGCGCGTGTTTAAACTAAAAACATCGAAGATTGAAAATTGATATAACAAAAGAGCAATGATAATCGCGGTATATCAAACATCCAACACCTCGCGGATCGCAGTTTATGCGATCGGCAGATATAAAATGTTGGTATATAGAACTATAATTGTATTTACTATAAACCCCCAGCTATAACAGTGCCGCAGGTGGTGGTGGGTTGATAGTTTATCTGACGTTGCACATATACACGTTTGACGCGCGGTTCGCTGGCCAATTTAATAATTGTTGACTGATTCACTAACTGCGTATACATCCCGCTCCCCGGATCCGTCGACATTATAATTTATATAGATATACAGATATATACATATACATATACATAAACACACGCAATATGCACATACGTATATAAACGATGGCTAGATATGGTTATGCATTATATGTAAATATAACACCACGTATACATAAACTGCATTCGTTCGGTGCGATTATTTAATGAACACTCGCGATTTCATTGGTCGGTATAATACGTGAAGATAAAAGAACAAAGTTTTTTTTTTCATTAAACAAAAGAATTGAAAAAAAAAAAAAACAGCTCATTTCGTACGGGATATATGTATTTGAATACTGCACCACTGTTACTCCACAAAATCATCATCATTGTCGGGTATTTAAATATATATATAATACGTATGTGAAGTTAACGACTGATTAATGAGCAGTCCACGACCTCGTGTATCACATACATTCAAGTATATGGGTATGTAACAAAAGTTTAAGTCAATCGATGAACCGGTGTTCAGTTATTTAATTTTTTTCATTTAAACTTTCCGGCAAAAGTAGAGATTTTTTTTCATTTCGTTAATCAAAAATTTTTGTTGAATTTTTTACAGAAACATATGAGCGTGTCCATTTTTTAAATAAAAAAATGTCGTACGTTAGTGTAACTCTGTGGATGTGATACGTGTTGTTATGTAACTTCAAATAGTAAGCTGACGAAGTATATAATGTATACGAGTACCTATGCATATTATATATAAATATATAAAAGCAATGGGGTATAGGTGTAAAATACACGTTCGCGAGCGAGTATAGGTTGATATAAATGATGATACAACGTTGCGCCAGCTTTAAACATATTCAGCTAAGTAGCGCTAAGTGGGTCGAATTTACTCGTCGACTTTATTCTATACTCTTCTACTTATTATTTCTACTTTATATTCCGTTTTGCGTCGCACACCCCACCCGTTTCTGTACCACCGCAACCACCACCACCACCACCACCATCATCATCATCGTCGTCGTCAACCTGCAGTCTACTCCGATGCAGCACGACGACGACGTTTATCTATTTTACTATATATCTAGACACACATACCTGTATAAAATTTACAATCGGTGTGCAGTGTATGATTCACATTTTTTTTATCCTTCTCAAATTTACACGAACGTCCCGTTTGCCCATACAATAATAATAGTGGTAATAAAATAAAAACGATTCACGTAACACGGAGAGACGAGAGAAGAAGAGGTTCTATGCTGCATCATCACCGGTAGCTGTCGTTGATGGGATAGGAAGTACTTATCGTATTAGCTTAACTTAGGTTATGGTGTAGATGGATGAGAAAAACTAAAACTATAGATGGATCGGATCGATTCTGTACGACCGAAGAAATTCGGAAGAAGAAAACAAAAAAGGAGGAAAATATCGCGACATTCTCGCGTTTCAACGTAACTATATACGCGTGAATTACCCATGTGCATGTATAACTCGCAGACAGCTATACCGACTGCAGCATCGGAGAGAAGATGGGTAAACAGGTGTGTTAAAACAGCGTTAAACAGCGCTTAGCTTGCACAGTAGCCTCCCTTAAATATTAATAACTCAATTATCCGGTAGTCATTAATAATCTGCCTCTTGCACAGGTGTACTACTATCTATCTCTGTATATACATGTATATATGTATATGCACGCTATGCGGTTCCTCGTATATAACAGTTGCCTATCTGGAATCCTATATGCATATTATGTAGACTTCCTCAAAAACCTTCACCTGATGCTGCAACGCTTGGTTCCCTGATTACTATATGCAACCTTATCTGCTTACATTACCTGTGTATCTACATAAATAAATCCATATATATATAAATAGATAATATAAATAATTTATGTAAATATAATAAATGATGTACCGCGGTACATGTGAAAACGCGGGACCTAGATTCGACTTTATATATTCTCGAATATTCTCGGTACCTATAGTACGTTAGATTTTTTCTTTCCATTTTTTTTATACATACGTAATCACCGTATGATGTATTCTATAATGATTTTTAATTTTTTTTCTCTCCGTGTGTAATAATATACGTGTGCGTTTAGTTTGTACGGATACGATACGTCATTCGAGGAAATATTATACTAAGCTGCGTAGGTATATGTGATTTGAACATGGTTATTAATCGTGTAGATATTAAAAGTTTTATACCCATAAGTTATACTAAGTTTATTTAGCTAATCTATCATAACGTCGATTCCGCAGCACCACCGGCGGTAGCTCATTTATATATATATATATATATATATATGTGTATATAAATGTACGCGGTTAATATTCAAATTTTTAATTACATAGTTATAATTGTTAAGTCTTATAAATCAAACGGGTATACATATAATATACATCAAAGACAAAAGGATAGACATATGTATTCGTACGTTTATTGTATATACCTATACTCGCATGCACATTATATATATATGTATAGATATAATATATGAGCATATATATATGGATACATAGCTGGTACTGCGGTGCAACGCGCGACCCCGCATATATCAATCGGCGACATCGTGTATAATGAATTCTAATACAAACTAGAATAATAACTATTTGCACATTATATACCCGGACTATGCCTACATTATATAAAGCACGATCGTCAAAGTGCACCGTATTATGCAAATTATTTTATATATGTATATCGTATATTATAAACGCTAAATATATTTCTGCAGCTGCAGGAGGTCTGTGCAGCATGAGAAGCTGCATTTATAAATCATACGAATGCCTAATGTACGAATTCTAAAATGTTCGATCGTCTTACATTTTTTACAAACCTCCTTATTTCGTCTCTCTACAGTTATTTTCATTTTTTATTACACACACGAATAATACCCGAATCGCAAGTCTATAGTTTCCGGTCGCTATAAAGCGCGCGTGCGAGAATCATCAGTAGAAAAATGAGAACGGCAAGTAAAAAAAGAAAAACTAAATGGAAAAAACAGAAAGAATATATACAAGAAGAGAAAAAGCTCGTTTTACAATTTTTCATTTATATTTAAGAGAAAAAAAAAAACTTGAAAAAAAAACCACCTACAATTTTTAATCGTTCCTGAAAGTTTACGCGTCCGACACTCTTTTATATAAATGTATACGGTGTAGTACGGTAACACATATATTATATCCGTGCACAGCGCACGGTACATGCGGATGTAAGAACTAAAGAGCGGAAAAAATAGAAATATAAAAACCGAACAGAAAAAAAAGGAAAAAAAAAGGGAAGGAAGAAAGAAAAGTGTGAAGCGAGAAAAGCACCCTGGTGCGTCTATTCTTTTAATTCCCGCGTATATAAATTGTTAGGCGTCGCGACGCGGACGTACCTATATATGTATATATATATGTAAATGTGTGTATATATATAAATGTGTGTATATATATTCCCGTTTTCCTGGAGGTTTTCCTTTCCGAGGTACACGTACGTCGTTGCTAAAATGACAAAGGGTTTTTTTTTCTTCATCCCCAAACCCCGCGCCCTTTTTTTCTTCGCTTCTTCCTCTCTATATATCGTACGTACGTATATACCCTTCTTCTTCTCCTTTTTTTTCGTCTTCCTTTCTTTTTTTACCGTTTCTTTTTTTTTTATCTCGCAACAGCGTCTTTCCCCGAGATATGAAGGAGATACACGCGACTAACGTCGGAAGCTGTCTTTTGGATCGTGTGTAAGTAAAAGTGTTCGCGCGCAGAGAACCTGCATGAGGGGATTCTCGAGAGGCGCTTCTCGTCCCTCTTCAGAAAACGGAATATAAGTTTAGTCCGACACACACACATGTGATATGTGGATCTAATATACACATGGATGAATATATGCGCGAAAGTGCAGCCTACGAGGTACTGTAGCTTCTTTTCTATTTTTTTTTTTCTATATCAAATTTTTCAGCTATATTTTCATATTACGTATCCATATAGGTACTACACATATCGTACGGGGAAGTGTTAAGAAAATCTCTTCTCCTCTTCCGCGAGAAATCTGTGCAGCTAGTACATAGAGTGGAGGTTGCGAGGCAGACTGAAAAAACTGGAGGAAAAAAAATGGGAATTTTTTTTTTACTTTTCCCCACGTTAATCTTTTTTTTTTTCGTTTTTGAGACGTATGGGTAATCGACGCGGTAATTGATATTGGTTTACATGCAGATATATATGTGTATATGGAATATACACGTCAACCGGCTCTAGGGGATGAAAACAGCGAAACACGGTGCAGGTGCCGCACGTGGCGTGAAATCCCCCACTCTAAAGTTTGTGCAGCACCGCGCAGGATTCGGATAACCAACCACCACCCCCGACACACCGACGCCCCCGAGTTTCAACCAACTCACCCCCTACACGCTGCAACTATACTCGAGGGGGGGAAACTTTTAGCTTTACTATTTTTCAGAAAATTTTGCAATTGGTCGAGAGCTTTTCCAACGCCGCGTGTGGTTTCATACATGGATATGGGTAATTACTAAAGATTTATATATATTTTATATGTTATTTAAATTATTTTTTCAAATAATTTTCAAGACACTTTTGCACGCGCTTCTATTTGAGGAAAATTCTTACCTTGTAGCTGCTATATTTTTTTTTGTTTTCGCATATATATAATTTACTCGACAGACGTAATTATAATTAAAAAGAAGAAGAAGAAGAAAAAAAAATTCTATGAATTATATTATGTAAAATCGAAGAGTCGTTGGAAGAAGAGTATATAGTACCTATATATGCGTGTAATATATAGGTACACGTATATCGCATGCAGGTGTGTTGTTATCGCATGAATATATCCGCGAGTCGGTTGGCACCTTCTATTTAAATATTCCTTTTGAATGGGGGAGGGGGTACGAAACCGTAATATTTTATACATAGCTTCGTTCGCGTCCTCGTTGCTTTTCTTCTTGGCCAGACCCACCCCTTACATATACATAGCGTTTCTCCCTGTTCCACCTTCTCATCGCGTCTGGCGCTTCGTCGTGGTGCGCACCCTTTATAACGTGCTAAAATATTCAAATATAAAATAAAACGTAAAGGGGTGGTTTGAAGGGGTGGAGGTATAGGGGGCGGAGGGGAGGACGAAGAGCCTGAGCAACGTTGGCCAACACCGAAACCATCCAAAATACTCGAGTCGACGAAAAGCAGGAGAGTTTCGGAGCCAGCGGAGTTAAATTGCATTAGCCAAGATTGCTGATGATAAAATGAAAATAATATAGAATGATGCGCCCCAGGGGTGAAAAAATAGAAATAAAAATATACATGAAAAATAAAAAAAAAATAAAAAACGACGAGAAACACGAGAAGAGGAGCGAATCAGAGCCGAGAAATAAAGATGTGTATATAAGTAAGGAAAAAAAAAGAAAAAAATGTTGAGGAGAAAAGTAAAAGAAAAATTGAAAAATTTATGGAAGATTGAAAAAAAAAAAATAAACTGCATCGCGCCTCGCGTTTTCAAAGAGAAACGAATTACCTATAGCTACACATAGATCCGTATTGTCAGATATTATTCGAAAACACCGAGGATATTGTTGAAAATTCTTCAAAGTTTGTAGCTTACAGAATAACTCCGAAAGATATTTTTTCAACCCACACGCTATACCGTGCATTATAAAAATAACCAAAACGATTCTCCGGCAAAGAAACAATATTATATATCATCTCGGTGGTCTGCGGACCACGAGGGGTAAAGGGGAGAGTATTATTTCCAGAATCTCAATCATGCACGTCTTGCATAAATTTGGTATATGATAGAGATAGATATATTTTTTTTGTTGGATTTTCAAAATTATAGTGCGGAAATATAGGTGCCGTGGAAAAATCATAGGTATGAAAAACACCACCCTGTAGTACACCTGTTATCGGTTTACCCAACCATCGGAGGTTTATTGTCCTTTACACGTGTGCAGCAACAGCAGCAGCAGCAACAGCAGTAGCAACAGCATATCCAAAGTAACAACTGTACGGTAGCAACACGCACGCGTCGCGATAATAGGTTAGTTAGCGTTATCGATGCCCGATAATAGACTCACTCTCTCTCTCTCTCTCTCTGTACCTACATTATATGCACCCATATTAATATTCCAATCGCCGCATTATACCGATTCCTCGACTATAACAATATTATTATACACATACGTATGTAGAGAATACTCGCTGCATATATTCCCGCAAATATGCAACCACTGCCTATATAGAAGATATAATAACCACGTAGTACCTGTGTATATAATTTTTTTTTTTCTTTTTTTACCTTTGTATGCATATCAGTTTTCGCTCTGATTTTTTTTAATTTTTATTTTTTTTCTAAATCCTCAGAAAAGAAACGTGGAGAAAAAAAAACCATAAGAAGTAGGTATGGGCGGTTTTACCTGTATAAAAATCTCACTATATCCGTTACACACACCCCTATAGTATGTTTTAGCCATCAAGTTTGTGCGATCATAAATCGGATCACCGTACACATCTACTACCACTACTGATATTTTTATGGGATGCGAAGGCTGCAACTGTCCTGTATACCGCAGCGGTGCAATTCGACAAATACTTGTACGTAAAAAGCTCCACGTATACCACCACACCTGTATAAATGTATTAATACATATCTATGCAGTTTATATATCGACGGATAAACGGATAGGATCGCTAGAGTTTGCGAGTTACTTAATAACGGTATTAATTCGCGTGTATATAGAGTCGTGGCTTTATATATGTATGTTGATGAGATAAAATAAATTGGCTCTTGCAAAGCTTGACCATCGCCGTCGTTCTATATACATATATGTGGATATTATTTGTACACAGGCTATAACGCTACGGATTTATATTTTGCATTATATGCAATCTTGAGATTATACGCGGCACTCTGGATTCCTCTCGTCGTTTCGTCAACGGCGTAGAAAAATTCCTGTGCACCTAATATATACCTATATGCGTGTCAATTCTCTGCACCGATCAGATTTTCTCTAAAATTAATGAATAAAATTAACAAATTCATCAGATTTTTTTTTTTTCAATCTCCTCGTTGAAATTAGAGTAGATGAAAGAAAGAAATAGGATTAAAAAAAAAAATTACCTAAAGGGTCGCGGTTTTTTAATAATAAAAATGATAATGATAACGCATTCCAATGTATGTGGGGGAGGCTCAACGCATCGGTAGATGTTTCATATACATGTACATATGTAAAAAAAAAAAGAAGCGGCATATACATGCGTATGCGAGATAGCTTTGCAGAATATATATATATAAGGGTATAGGGAGAGTTTGAGGGGGTCACGGCAGCCCTTTTATATTCCGGTATAGGTAATTGAATACTGTATAATGTAATTTCTATCGGTAGTCCCCTACCTCCTACCCTGTAGAGAGTAGCGTTCACCTTTCATCCGTTCGCTTTTTGCACCGCACCATGCCATGACCGTATCGCTATATGTATATCGATATATTGCGACGACGACGACGGCGGTGGCGGCGGCGGCCAACGAAATGAAATTTATTTGACATTCATACTTTTGAAAAAGAGAAAAAAAAAAACGGGGTCTGGGGAAGGACTCGATTGCCACACCCACGCCTAATCGTTCTCCACAGTTGTGGGTAGCCACCTACCCCTGCCTCTTTTTTCATCCCTATATATGTCATACGTGTAACGAAGTCGAAACGATCAGAATCGAATGAGAAAATTAAAAAAGTGAAGAGAGAAAAAGGGATAAAAAAAATTCACGATAAAAAAAACGAAGGACTTATGTAACGACCCAGCTAGGCCATAGAAAAAATCGGGAATCAGAAATCACAAATTAGTATGTTCACATTCATGAAGTTTCCTCGCAATATTTTGGCTACGATTGCTGACCGATACGGTTATAGGTGTACAACATCGAGCATCTCGTTAGCAATTTTTTTCCTTTTTAATTCCGGGCGGTAAATCAGAATTTATCTTTGCAAGCTCGATCTGTGCTCAACCGCGCTCGGTTTTTGCACCCACCGCCTTCCGTTCTCTGTTTAGGGGTAGAAAAGAGGAACACATGGTGGACGATATATCGCGTGTGACAGTCCGTAGCTCGCGAAAATTTTGATAGACGTGGACGACCAGAATTATATCACGTACAACGTGTTGTACTACGAATCGATCCGAATACGTACAACCCAATACACCTCCCATCGTAAATTATTATTCATCTGATCTATGCGGATAGAGAATATAGATATTCGTGGGAATATTCTGAAACCGACAAAAAAATTCTCTCAAAAGAGGAAAAGAAATTTTTTCATTCCTTCGAATGATAACACATGTATTTCGTTCTCTTCACTTTTTCTCTCTTCTCGTTTTTATTTTATTCTTTTATGTGAATCATTTTATGCCAGGGGTATAAAATATCTAGTTTGATATACCTACGCGTTATGTCCCTATATAACTATGTAATATGTATGGTAAGTCAAAGAGAAAAAAAAATGAATAAATAGGAAGGAAATAAAATGAGAGGAAAAAGGAATACGTGTATCGGTATGCCGAAAGTCCTACTTATAAGCTCGTCGTGAAAGGGAAAGAAAAGAAGAGAAGAGACTCTACTCTAGGGATTCAGAAGACTATAAGCAGCAGCAGCAGCAGCAGCAGCAGCATGCAGCAAGGCTTATGGCATATACTGTATACGTGGATGGGGCGCACCCGTCGATTATTCTAAGTATTGCTATTACAGCCTTTCCTAGAAGGGCAATTTTCTAAATATTTAAAACATACACCACGTTCGTTCATTCCTCCTTAAGACATATTTTTATTCATTTTTTCTCTCTTCTTTTCATATAACTTTTTTATTTGTTTTTTTATTTTTTAATCCAAGTCCAGAAATTCATCCTATGCTATAATAACATCCACCATAAGAGAATATTATAAAAGAGCTAAAACTATACTTGCCCCCGAGCGTATAAAGAATATCGCATCGCGTCTCTCGTTTTCATCATGCAGCACAACAATACATCACATATTCTATATCGCAGTTATTTTACAATTTTCTTTTTTATTTATTCATCAATCTACTTATTTTTTCATCTTCGAGAGACGCACACTAAATTCTGATGCGGAAAGTAACCAGAAATTTATTATTTAATAACCGCCGTTCCGTTGTATAGCATGGACGAAAAATTACGAGGAGAGAAAAAGAAATAACGATGAAATAAAACAAAAGAGAAATATTATCGAGGAGAAGGAGAAGAACAGTGGTAGTAACAACGGGAGATCAATCGACTACCGACATATCTATCAACTGATAATAAACCGAACGTCCCAATTAACTCTATTCACACCTTAAGTTGTATCCATTTCATCTGCACACACACGAATCGCACGCCGCGGTGGCTGGTATAGAAAAACACAATTTACCAATACGCGACCAACTCATGTAGGTATGTACTACCTACATATATGCCACGTGTTACACGATAGGTGGTTACATTTTATATACCTATATATATATATACGTGTAGATGAAGAACCTGGCTAACTACTGCTGATGCACGGCACTCAAAACCGGTTCCAATAATATACACGCATAGCATAGCAGTGTAGTATGATATGGGTTTACAACGTTATAGTATAGCGATATCCTTTTCTAGTGTCATTTATACACCCCCGGATATGATAATTCAATTTTCTTTGGATATTTTAACCGAAAAACCTCCGCGTTTTGTAATTTCTACGAAATATATATCGCGATGATCAGATGGATCCCTGCATGCGCGTATAATTTTATGTACAACGTGTGTATATGACATGTATATAATATAACATATATATATATATATATACGCGCATATGTTACAGGAACGAAAACTGACGCTGCAGTACGTCTATCAATCCATATTCTACAACGATATCTAATAGGCGTATTTTGCATACATAAATATTCCGCATATCTATAACGGCTTGTTGGATACATACGTATATGCACTTTTGTTGCTCCGATGTACATGGGCATATGGATACATGGAGTTTAGAGCTTCTAGTAATATTGGCATCGGTAAACTCCGCTTTGAAGTGTTGCGCCAGGATATCTTTTCCGGGTGGTTTAACGCAGTGTGCGTAACCGTGTAATACCACATGTATTTACATATCTATATCTATAATAACTGCTGCTGGATCTGCAGGTGCATATAGGAAATGGTAGCATCGGTGCAGTATTACTGCAGTTCGCATCCCGAACCACCGCGTTACAATCTCCGGTACACCATTAGAATCGTGGAGATACAAAACGCTAATTTCTGAAAACTCGATCCCGATACGTAGCTACGAAAACGGGGGATCGGGAAGTAAATATATGCGCGGGTGGTCGTATCGCGGTTGGGGTTGGATACGTCGCATGAGCTTTTCCAATCGTAACCAACGAATCGGTTCCCGCTTACTATAATCCAAGATTTATGGGCAACGAACACTAATATTTTTTTACCTCGTTTTCTTCATACATCGGGTTATCTCTTCGATTTTTAGGGTTTTTTTTCCTTCCGTTGAATCATGGTGTCCTCTAAATAAAATGAAGTTTCTCATCGCTGCTTGTGCGAGATCAAAAAATCTCTCGAAGTGATGTATAATAAATACATAAATAATACACAAATAAATTCATACAGGTATACAGGGAAATATTGCATATATATCATACAAGTTCGAATGAAAATTGCGAAGATATGTGAAGAAAAATAAAATAAATTTGTGACTCACTCTTTTCTCCTCTCTTATCATCTCTGCAATCCCAGGTTTGATCTCGAGGTCATCGTTCGGTACAGAGCTGGTCTGTCCACCCTGTTGATGTTGTTGTTGCTGTTGTTGTTGTTGTTGTTGCTGCTGTTGTTGTTGTTGTTGTTGATGTTGTTGATGATGATGATGATGGTATACGGATAGCTGTTGATTCCCATGTCCCACTGGGCCGGTGTTTGCCCCTACCCCCTGGTGGATTTGGCTACTATTCAACGGTGCATGTGAGCCGGAATTAGCGTCGGCGGACACGTGGTGAGGAAGGTTATGAACATTCTGATTGGCAGGTAACGAAAGGGCGGGAGGGGGTGGTAGAGAAAGAGAGACCGGAAGATCGTGAAGATTTAATTGAGGTGTAACCGAGATGGTCGGGGAATTTGGTGACCCCAACGACCTCGGTGCGGCGGAAGAATGACCAGCAGACCCCACCGCACCGCTCTGACAATCGTTGGCCGCGGCTACGGCCGCAGCGATCGCAGCACTCTGCTGAAGATGATGGTGAACTTGATGTTCGGAACTCTGAAGGTGTTCCTCACCATCTCTCAAGGGACTGCTTCCGTTACCCGGTGATCTTTCACCCGCGGAAACTCTGCGCCTCTTCTTCCTCGGTGCTCCTCCACCGATCGTCGAATCGGTAGTCGTACCACCGGGTGCGGCGGCAGTCGTCGACCCGGGTATTCCGGGTATCTGTTGCTCGTCCTGAAGACTAGATGGTCTCGATGTGGTCAGTTCGTGTTCGTTATTGACATCCGCCAGACCTCGGATTTTTAGACTTTCGGCGACCTTTAGAAGTGGACCAATTTGTTCTTGTGAAACGTTTATCTCACCTTTGTACATGAATTCCACAGCGGCCTTTAGCTCCGGCCATTTAATGTCCTTCATGATAACGATCGGATGCTGACAAGGGTTGTCGAAGAATAATGCCTGGAAGTATGGACTGCAAGCTGATAAAACTATCTTGTGAGCTTTTACCGAATTACCATCGCATGCCAACGTAACGTCGACAAAACTCTCACTTTGTAAAAGCTGATCGAATACATTTGTTAAATTTGTTTGATAGTTGTTCCATCGTAAGCAGAACTGCTGCGGCGACCCGGCGCCGCTCTGCTGCGTCATTTTATTATTTATAATAACGATTACCACCTTCGATCAGCCAGCTGCATATGATCCGTTGGAACGGCACGACGACTTGCACGAGTTGAGGCTGGTCGTCGTACCTAGAGAAATTTGGACGTGGCGATGATGATGATGAGGAGATTTTCGGAGTCCCTCGAGTCGATTTCGTTCAGTCTGCCATTAACGCACCTTTGTTGTATCGCAGCTTTGGACGTCGGTCAAATTTTCTCCAAATAATTGAGACGAAGTTGCGACGAGGACGCGGTTCAAACGAGTCCTTGTCCTGCATCTGGAACACGCAACAAGCAGACCCCCACGTGTCCGCGATCTTTCAACTTGTCTTTGCAATTAACACCGCAAACAATTATTATAAAACCGTTCATAATACAATGGTGCGATCAATAAATAAACATACTACAAGTTCAAAAGTCATTCGATCAATCATCACATCTATCACATTCATTTAAACATATGATTACACAAGAATATATGTATAACTTTCTACAATCCAATCATCCGATTTTCAACAAATTTTTCTCAACACTCGCGGATATGAAAAGTTTTCCATCATTACTACGAATAACAGCACGTTTCAATTTATTTTATTTATTCATTTATCGTTTTCAAATGTATATATTTATGTAGTCTTTGCAACGAACCGATCGATTTCAATCTTCCACATCTGCATTATAATTGTAACGATCATCAGCAGCAGCAGCAGCAGGTGTTATTTTATACACATGTACACATTTGTTAATAATTTTACTATTCTTACTTGTCCAACTTTTTCTATGTACCTCTTTCTGTCTATAAATTTATTTGTTCATATCTGTCTCTGAATTAATTAGTTTTTTTTCTTCCGTTCATCACAATTCTCAGTGTACACTGACGACGAATCAAAATCGTCAGTATTATGTATACAGCTCACAGTTCCAATAATAAGTTAATTATTTCACCCAGTCTTTAAGAGTTTGAAAATCTTTTTTCTGTTTTTAATTAAAATTATCTTCGCTAAAAACTTATCTATTCATCGGATGAGAATTAATTTTTTTTGTTCAATTTCTCTTTCTCTTTTCTCGCCGGGTGATGATAATAAAACGCGATTCAGTTGGGACGGACGCGTTTCGTTATCATAAATAAATATACCTGATACACCGTGCAAGTATATTCGTTCGTATGAACAATATCCACCTTATATGACATCGACAAATAAAATATGGAATATACAATACATCCAACAATATAATAATACTCGTTCTCTTGCTATTTTTTCGTTATTTTTATATTTTTATCGCGAAGTTAACGTAAAATACCGGATACATTATTATGATATAAACGCGAATCCGTATATTATATACACGCGATTAAAATAGTCTCTCTCTCTTTCTCTCTCTCTCTTTCGTAAAAACACCTTATTTTTCGTTCTTCCGTTTTTTACTTCATTTGTATGTTAAATATTTTTATCGTATTAATAGTAATAATTTGCACACACGCGTATACACGACCGCGTTATCAATATGACTATACATGTATGCGTGTAATAATATCGGCTGCCATATAAATTGCAGGTGGATAATATTTCTTTGGCGCGCGCGTTTAACGATTATCAACGGACTTAAAACACGACGGTCCTCCCCGCTTGACGAGCGCGTCGCGACTGAAGTCTGCTGCGGGATGAGGAGACAAGAGACGCGACGCGGTGCGGCGCGGCGCGGTTCGGTTCGACTCGTGGCTCACGGGCGCGTGGATATGTGGCTCCCTCCCTTTTCCCTCTCTGGCCCTTTATCAACCCCCTCTCAGAATCCGCCGATATACGACCGCCGTGGCGTGGAATCGGGCTGCGGGGGTGTACAACCATGGGTACCTTTACCTTGGTAAAGGTGGGGTAGGGTAGGGTAGGTAGGGTAAGGCGTCGGATCCACGGCGGGGTCAGGGAAGAGGAATGGAGAGGGAGAATGGAAGGGGACAATGAATCGTGGTAGGGGAAGGAGAGAGAGGAAGCTGCGGTGGAGCGGAGGCGAAGCTCCGCCTCCCTAAGACCGCCCCTGACAGCCTCTCTCGCGTGGCGGTTGCGGTCAAAAAACGTGGGAGATAAATCATTTTTTTTTTCCGTTTTTTCCCCCCCAATTACAACGTATCATAGACGCATTTTCGCTCTTTCATCTTCTATCCGTTATCAATCAGTCATTTTTTACTTCAGATTTTTCAGATCTCAATTTCAAAGGAAAAATCAATTTTTCATTCAATCACACCTACTGAGATGAATTAATTATGATTTCTGATTTATATATTCAATTTCTAACAGGCTTATGTATAATTAGCATGTATACGTCGATTGATTTACATGGATTAAGGTTTAATCGTCGAGGTCGGGGGTTGTATTTGATCAACCTTCACAGGAGCTGGTTCATCAGACGAACCACGACACGTCGACGACGACGACGTTATGCGAACGGCGAACGGACCACCAGACTGTACGCTAACTGTAATCAGAGCTGGGCGTTCTACCGTGGTTTTGTTCGATAGATTCCGAACCATCCCTCCTATATATACCTTCTAACTACCGACGAACCTCGCGCCTCGCGCCTCAACGCCGACCCCCCTCGTACGCAACAAGATATACACGCGTCGTATGTGTACGAGAATATATAACTACAGGTATACATCGATCCCTGCACCGCAACTACACCCCTGCACAAATTATTATTATACGCAGATCGTTCATTACCTGCAATTACACACGCACCCGACAGCTGAAAGAAACGAGGAAAGAATGGATGCGATAAGTTTTCATTGATGAAATCTGTTTCAGAATCTTGGAAGAATATTTTTTTGATTTATAATCGGACAGCAGGTTGTACCCACCGTATATAATATTTCAGGCATAATTTTCACGGCCGTTGCGGTATCATAAGTTGCAGCGAATAGCTAGTAGGAGTTTGCACTAGCTGCAGGTCGAAATTTATCATGCATAAGGTATGCCTATGCTGAGCTATGTGACGTATTAGGTACAAACCTACCCCACTGTACACGTAATAATAATACGGTAAACAGGATCGCGATGTAGGTTCGGTTACAGACTGCGTCGCTGATACGCCGGCTACTGCTGCTGCAGTTGTAGAGAACTGCACCGTACATAGCTAAGAGCACAGGTATAATATACCCAGCTAGCTGTACAGAGCGCAATGAAATATGTCGATGTACGACGTTATATCGCGTTGAATATACTGGCGGGGAGGAATAGCGAAACGAGTCCCTTGACGCTAGCTGTTGATCGTCCTGGAAGGGAATATAGGAAGGAAGAAAATACATCGCCCTATGGCTCATGTGCACAATATATATATGCATCCTTCGATCGTATATATGTATATGTACACGATCATACTCGATCGGTCGCAGACCAAACTCTAAAGCGCGTTATACCTACACTCGTATGTCTAATTATATAGATATTTACACTGCACGCAGGTACGTAATATACGTTTACGTCATACACACGATATACGCGTGATTCTGCAAGTTGCACCGTATAACGTACACCACGTAGTAGCTGTACGCGTAGCCTAACCCGGTGTGCCCACAACGATCGAGGATCGTAGGCGCTGCTGGTGCTGCACTATCCGCACAATGCGGGGAGAGTCGAGCCTCCTAAGCGCGATACCGGCGAGCAGCAGAGTTACCCGTCTGCCGCGACTACTACCAGCGCGTTAACCTGTGTTAGATAATGACTGATTAGGTAATTAGTTGGCCAATATTCCCCGACTCTCCCTAACCCTTGTAGAGAACCCTACGTACGTCACCCTCCTCTAGCGATATACTCGCGCGTATTTCGAAGCTCCAACCTCCAACCTCGAATCTCCGCCCCGGGGCTGGTCATTACAACCAGCGGTATGGTTCACTTGGTACAATGCTTCTGATTAAATTCTATCCACGAGAGAAACCGACTTTGAATAGTTTACGGTGTAATTGCGTGTATGCATAGCTGTTACACGTACGTATAGCTGGTCTATTACATATTTCTAATTGTCAAATTCTTAACCCTTTCGAGCTACATCAACCAAATAATAAATTGCATCTTTCCCCCGTTCACGTCTTATATTTTTATTCGCCGTTACGCGCGCGCATCTTTTTCTTCTCATTTTTCTCGTTCTTCTTTTCTACTCCTTCCATCGGACGTGGGCAGAGTATATCAATAGCACGCGGAGTCAATTCACGAAAATGGTGCAGCGAATTTAATTTGCACAATTTAAGGCGTGATGAAATCACTACGTCATTCGAACGACTAGGTCATAACTATTTAAATTCTATATACGTATATACGGAGTTCAGCCCGTTTGGACCGACAGATGCGGTGCAGGTTTCTAAATTATTACGTTAGACACGCCAAGTTTATATTAATAATATATACCGTAGAATATAAAGACACATACATCACGTAACATTAGTTATATACACATCTCGTGTATAACCTTTTCCACGTTCTACAGCTAGCAAAAAAAAACTTTCTCAATTTAATTTCATTACGCGGTTGATGAGAAAATGAGGAAAAAATTAATTGCCCAAAGAATTGCAACGTGAATCGTCCATATGTGTGTCGGTATGGATCGTAATATCGTAATGTATCCATATATCTATATCATGTATATATATTGTAGATCCGAGCATTATACATATATAATTATCAGAAACGCACGATGATTGGTCGAATTACTATACATGCATATGTGCTTAATCGACTCACCGGCATTACGCACTGTCGATAATCCTCAGCGGTCTTCTAACTCCGGGTTGCTGCACCTCGTTCCTGCTGTAGTTTCCCGTTTCATTTTTTTCTGCAATTGAAACCGAAGTCAGCTGTTCCTGCATGATATGGTTACGGATTACGGGGCGCTATCTGAAGCAAAAAGAAAGAAAAACCAGTGCTAATCAGATTCGCTCCGGAAAAGGATAATATCGTGCATTTTTTATCAGAATCACACACGTCTTTGAATAAAATATTCCAATCAATCCAAACTTTTCTCCAATATGTCTAATGATGAAAATATCGCTTTCGGTTAAGATTCCATCGAAATATTTTCTGGTATACTTGCATGGGGAAAAATCATGTAAAAAGTAAAAGAACGCCGCATAAGGGATTAAATTCTGCAATTTTCGGAATATATCAACGTATCGAACCACCTTCTAACACAGACCCTTGTCTAACTGCACGTACCATATATAACATAATAGAAGGTACGAACCGCGAACTTATATACCTATATATGCGCACACACAGATGTACAGACACACACACATACCTAGGTATAGTGTTGTAATACCACGCGTATAGTCGCGCCGCGGCAGAGATCAATACGCATAATAGGTCCTATCTATATCGCACACAACCTGTGCTCATTTACTTAATTGTGTTCTATACCGTATTAATGCATTCGCAGGCTTCGATATTCGCGTGTGTGTCGCACATCTATATTACATACATACACGTATATATATTTCTACATAGTTGAATCCAACGTCTATCGCCGTGCTACGTGTGTATAACCCTACACGTATTTCCTATACAATCGCATGATTTCTGCATGTGTTTCTCGATGTGATGCGATGCCGAGTATAGAAGGGACGAGGGGGGCCGCCTAGGCTGCTAATATTCCTATATAGTTGATACCCTTCTCTTTTCTCCTCTCCTTCTATATACGCCTGCACGCGTGTAATATTCAGACGCGCGTGCACTGCACATTTCGCGACTCAACTGCACAGCAGATGCACGCGCGCTTACAAATTTTCGTACAATGTACACCCGGTTAGGTTGATTCTGAATCGCTTCGCGGCCAAGCTCGCGTTTGGACAAATTTTCGTAGACGGCCCAGCTACACGAAAAAGTTGTCCAAACGCGCGCTTGGCCGCGAACCGATTCAGAATCAACCTAACCGGGTGTACATAATACGTAGATATGTATCTATATACATGTAGGTACACTATTTCAGGATGTTGAACGTGATCTGCGCATCGCAGGAGTTGCAAATATATATAATATATATGTATATAGTTCGATGCGTTCGACGTCGTACATATACATGTAGGTATATCTATGTATTCTATAGTACATGACGAGAAACTATTAATACCGCCTATGTACACGGAATCATATGTGGGTACACGACTTCAGCCATGATTTGATATTATTATACATATACATATATATGTGGATATCGGCATTAATTTATCCTTATAGTACATAGGTATGTACCATGTATACATGTATGTATATTAAAGGGCGTGGCACAGGCATCGCGAGTTCCTTTCCTGTATAAATTATATACCCAGAAAAGTCGGAGTCGAACTCCGAAAAGATGCAGAAAACCAAGCTGAACACGAGTGGATGTAGTAGGCAGGAATAATACATGAGAATTCGTGCACCTTGATATGCAGCGGCATGCGAAATGCAATTTATATTTACAATTATACGTGTGCATCGAGAGAAAGAAAAAAAAAATTAAAAAAAAACGAAACGCTTGCTTCAAGATATTTTTTGGTACTAATAACCGATGATACGATACGCATATATTGCGATACGAGGTATATTATTTTGGGGGTGGTGCAGAGGTAGGTTTGGGCGAAGTAGGTATTACAGGAAACGAGCTTTTAATTAAATTAGGTCGATGCCGCGTATCCGTTTTGCGAAACGTAATCTAACGTTGGACACGATCTGGACTGACATTTATATATACACACCGACGGCACAAATATAAATGATCCGATCGCATGCATAATTATAGTATATTTTCGCCCCCGCGCAGCCAATTTCATTCCGACTTCATAAAGCAGCTGCCTGCCACTGTTGCTTCTTCTGCTTGTTCTCGTGGTCGTCGTTTGTCGTTTTATGTTGTTCATGGTAAAGCAGCTGATATGCACCTTATGTTCTTCACATATAAATTTTGTCCTTGCTGCTGCTGCCGCGAATAAAGACGTTTGTTTAATTAGGGAATTGAACCCGTGTGAATTAATCACCCCCAAACTATTACGTATATCGACAAACTGACATGAATCAAAAGTCAGTCATTCGACGTTGAAAAATTCAGGTGCGGCACAGAGTTAAGTCCCAAATTGCAAAATTTTATTTATAGAAAGAATTTGTTCGATGTGATTTGACGCGATGATGAAGTGATAGAGATGGCGTAGTCGCGTGTGGTTCGCGAATGCAGCAGGATGCAGGAGCAGGAGCAGAGAGAAGAGAGGAGGAGGAGGAGGAGCATCGGCAGCGATGGAAAACGGGTGGCAAACTGGCAAAATGTCGACCGCAATTATGTCGTAATTAACTTGGTGAAACACACGTTATACGTACGTTACATACGTCCACGGTGAGCGTACAGGTGGTTGGGGATTTTTGTATTTAGCGGTCGACACCCGCCGCTTGCGTTCAGTTTACACGCGCCGTTCGGCTGCATTATGCATGTTTGTGGTGAACGAAGAGAATTTAAACTAACTGAAACCTATAACACGAACAAAAACCAAACACACCATCCCCAACCCCTGCAGCAGCGAGAAACGATGCACTTTTACCATTCGATAGAGACAATTTTCAAATATTATTACATTTTCGGTTATTCTAGAATTAACACCTCCGAGATGGGATAAGATAAAAAAGAATTGATTTTAAAAATGACTCCGCCACGAACGGTATAAATTACAGTAATCGTAACAATTTTGATAAAAAACAGAATGTTTGACCTCCGGTATAAAAATTACGAAGCGAAAAGCACGTACTATACGTTCCCCATATCACCGCTTATTAATATCGTCAGAAGTCTCTTGCGGATTCCAAGGGTATGTATGATATTAGTCGACCGTAAATGGGAGGGAAAATGAGGGGGGCGGCAGCGGGGGTAGATGGGTGAGGGTCGTATCGTCGGTTTGTCAAAGCTTGGATTTAGCGTATGTATATCTACAATATCTAGGCGTATACAGGTAAATTGGGTGGGTATCGAATCAAAATGCACAATCCTACCGAATGATTGCGAATATTTGATAACGCGGGTGGAAAACGTCGTTAGCTCCTACAGCAGCAGCTGCATGAGGCTGACCATATCCCGCGTTTCTGTACCATGCACACCTACATTACACACATGTGCACGTTCACATATACGCATGTGTGCTACGCATACGCGTATAATAGGAATCGCGCGGTAATACGACCGCATGTTTATACGTATCCTTATATATGCCTTCACATATATATTCGCTGATGAATACACACGTATTACACGTACGGGCGTAGACACACAGTCGTGCATTACCCCATTGCACACGCTTGTATTACACATACGGTTACAGATGGGTGGGCTGCGTATGTCCCATGCATTATACACCTATCCCTCCGCTATGTACATACATGTAACATACTCCGCATACCGTCGTACGTGCATATTATGGATGTATATTTGGTCCTGCAGCAGCAGCTCATTCTACACATCGAGTTACCTTGCCGCATGTAGTGAGTTAGGTAGGTAGGTAGGTAGGCTAGGTGGTGTGCTGCACAATTCGGAGAGAGCCACGGGAGCACCGAATTATGTTCACCGTAACGCGTTTAGTATCCGAATCATCCCGCAGGTCTGATGGGGGGTGGTGAAAATGGAGGGAGTGTAGGGGGACTTTTATAAAATTGACCAATATCTATAATTATGCGCACGATGAAATTGGAAACGTATAACTATCATACCGATGATATACTACAGAAACTATACCGTGAAATTCTTTTCTTTTTTCTTCTATGCTCTACGGTTTTTCACTTTTCACCTTTGATCTAGAAAATTTTTCGTACAACGATTAGAAAAATCTGGCTCTATGCACGTACGATAGTCGGCGGGTGAGCGTTGTGCGATGGTATATATGAGCGAATAGCACCGAGAGATTCAGGCGAGCGGAAATGAAAAAATACCGACATTAGCATATCAAACGATACGGTTGAATTCTTGAAAATAACGCAGGCTAGCTTTAGTGCATGCTCGCGATGTACGTACGAACATGTATATTATAAAATATAATACAATCATAGGAGACACATGCTTATAACACGCGTGTCCATGCGTACGACGTTATGCAGACGTACTACGTACATATATACGTATCGTACCATATATACTATATATAGATATATACGTGATATTAGTTGAAGTTTCCATTGTTAGTTGGGGTAATATAAACAATTGGCCTTGTCCATCTACCAGTTTCCGGCCGTCGCTCAAAACGCCCGACATTTTTATGGATCGTGGAGCACCACCGCGGGGCTCGATTCACCTCCTAGCGATGATCATAATGTGTTATACTTTACATTGCATCGGGAGGAGATGTGGCTATGTGAACACCTATATAAATTAATAACGAATCCAAAAGATTCGAATCCCGTAGCTTGTTGAATCGTCAATTTTCAAAATACGTAAGAAATACTGCAGAAAAAAAGAAAAAGCATATCGGTACACATCGTATAATCATTTCCAGATATGAATTTCCTCGCGATGCCTAGTGAAAAATATGTTTTTTTTTTTCATCGTACAAACCTACAAACCGCATGTGGAGACGAAATTTTCGGTGTATAGATGTGAGAACACGCATACGCGGAATATAAGGTGTGTGAAGGTTCAGGTTTTCGAGGGTTGAAGAGGGTGGTTGTGGAACGTCGAGAGGAGGGGACTTAACTAAAATATCATTCGTTAAATTTTCAGGAAATCGAACAGCCGGAGAGGTTGCGAGCAGCTCCGCACCGCGTTGCAAAGTAAAGCCTACACTAGGTACTACGGGCCGAGCTACAAAGCAGCATCCATTAGATATTTATTAACTTTACGAATTTATGGCCGCCCCCTGGGCCCCTCCCCACCTCTCCCCTCGCCTGCACTCCTCTCCGCGATCCCCGCGAACGCGAGCGCTAGTATTAAAATGAATTATTTAATATTAAACTTGGTAATTTTTAACCATATTATACGTGAAATAATTTACAAGCCACTCTACCTCTTCTCTCTCTCTTTCTCTCTCTCTCCTTGTCTTCCTCTCTCTTTTCTCTCGGTCTCCATTTTTTTTTTTTTTTGCCTCTTTTCTTCTCCTTATTCTTCTTGTTATTATTCAACTATATATATATCGTACGTATACGTACATACTGCATAGCCATGCTTCTATACTATACGTTTTGTTACGTACCCCCGCACGATATATGAATACATGTTTCTCTTTTATATTGTCTGCGATTACTGATGGTATTCATGCATCGCAAACGCGAAATATCCAGTGTACTGTACATATATGTATATATATATTTTTTTATTTATATACATGTGTGCGTGTGTATGGACTTATAGAAACCTAACCTATACACGTACGGTATTGCGTTCGAAGAGAAACGCGTTCCCCTTTTTCTCGCTCCCTGATATCGTGCATATAGCGTACATAGGTGTACGGCATATAGGGGGTGGTGAAACGTGCGTTAGCGTTCGAGTTACATCGATAAATATACTATATGCGAATATATACATGTACATGCATATGTGTGCACGTGGAGATATTTGAAAAAAGGGGTATATACAGAGGAGAATTGCGGAGGAGATTTTGCAGAACTGCGAAAGCAATAGCTGCTGCCGGGGGAGGACGAATCAATCGCAAACATACAGCAGCCAGCAGCAGCGGCATCGAGAGCAGAAATAGCGGGAGAACCGCGTGACCCACCTGCGGGAGGGTTGCGGACAGCGAATACTACTGGGTCACTCGTTATATGTCCTATGAAAAAAGGGCGATTGAATGAAGGGAAGAGGATATCCAGCGAGGGTGCAGGTTCTGTCCTAGCGTTGTAAATCCAACAATACAGGCATCTGCCAACATTACAACGCTTTTAATTACGGCAACATAAACCGTGGTGAAAACAATCGAAGAATGATCGATGATTCGCGTATAGTGTTTCCGCAATAAAACGCGACGCACCGAAATATTATCGCGTGTATCTGGAGAAGCAATGATTCGAAATTTTTCAACCTTTTATTCCATTTCTTCTCTCATTATACGCATATAAATCTGGTATGTAGGTACGTTTCGCGTGTAATTTCTGGAAACAACGTAACGCAGAGAAAAAAAAAAAAAAACTACACACGTTGAATGGGGAGAGGTGATTTGGCGAATCGCGTGATTCCATCATGGGTCACCAATATCAACGACGGGAATAAAAATAGCCCGGGTAACAACACTCAAAAATGAATTATTCATCCGCTGTTATACGGGTAACAACAGCACCACGATCACCTACAGATATAATATAGGTAGCACAGGTAGGTATATACATAGCATGTATATTGTATATACCTAAATACGAATCTCCACGTTCACTTTGTGTGGAAACAAATAATCAATTGATTCATTCGAACGTGGAGGGGTTTTGCAAACCGAATTTGCAAACTATATACAAATAAATCATTTTAGTTAATCGAGTGAATATATATAGTATGTATAACGAAATGTAATAAACTGCAAATGAAAAAAGAAAAAAACGTGCCGAACTAACTGCAAACAAAGAATTTTTCATACATACGATGTATCGCAAATTTTCATCCATATTTATCAGGCTGCACGATTTGATTCGAAGTTTGCAAGATTCTTCGTTACACTGTACATACATGTATACGTGCATATATACCGTACATCGTAAATACTATATGAGAACGGGGATGAAACGGTGCGCCTGGTGAATTCGTCTAGTTTGAAAAGTTATTTTCTTTTATTCCTTTTCCCCATCCCCTTCCTTTTGACTCTTTATAGTAAACTTTGCGTATATGAGGAAAAGAAAATTCTTATCGAATTTCAACCGGCGAGTTGCATAATATCGCGCATCTAGATCGAGCATGCATGAATATATCTATGAATCGTGTGCAAACACTTCCTGAAGTTGAAATAAAAAATACATCATCAGATTTCGTGGGTGTATAACACGGAGAGACCGCAGTAGGCTCAATACTCGTATAAACTGACCCAAGTCAAGCAGAATTTAACAGAACATTTCTCTTCTCTACTGACAGGAGAGAAGGACGACCCCCTCGAACCTGACCACCGCCACACGCACACGTGCGTGACCCTATTATAACGGGATGAAAAATTTACTAAATCAGAACCCTGCAGGAGCAGCGGTAACGGTAGCCAGTAGCCAGTAGCCAACAGCCCGGGAGATTGATTTTCATCACGAAGTATGAAAATGAATAAAAAAAAAAAAAAATGGGACCAAAATTTTGATATCTCTGTCGCTGTGTCTCTTCTTTGTTTTTACGATTATTAAAAATTCGTCGGTATATTAATCGTCGACCATGTATAGTACAACCGCTAGCTAGATCACGTTCCCGATTTTTTTTGCCGAGATATGATCGTTCATTATATTTTTTGCTCTCCTCCGCGCATTCACTTCCTAGCTATGTGCGGTAGGTATGCACGTGTGTGTATATATTATATGAAAGCTTTTGACATTTCTATTGTAACAATCAGCAGCCTAGCAGGAGGAGAATACAGGTGTGTAGTTTGTGTGCCTATATAATATCGTTTGGGCTATTGGGAGACGGTTTCTACAGCCGGGCAATAGGATCGTTCGGGAATCGGTCGGATCGGTCGCGTTTTCGTCCTCCCTCGCATAACGGAAACATAACTCGCTGGTATATTTGCAAAAGGGTGCCCCTGGGCTCCCCTCGCGTATATTCCTCCCGCAGGAACAGCTAGCAGCTAGCAACGGAATATGGAGGGTATAATATAAGGGTGGTTGCGGGGGTTGACTGGTTATTGGTTGGCACCCCTGTGTCACCCGTGTGTCACCCCTTTAGTATTTTAATCCTACCGGTAGCCATGTTTTTTCTTCTCTCTGCAGCAGCAGCAACATCAGCGGAGTGTTTGTATACCTAATACCGCGTCGTCGGTCATCCGCGTTCATTTCGTCAGTGGCGCACTCGAAACAACCGACGCCCGCGGAGCTGTTTTTTGCCAAATGACAAATGGAATTGAATTTTTGTTATACATTTTTCAATTCCCCCCCCCCCCCCCCCCCTCCCTTACTCCGTACACACTATCGGTACCGTGAATCTGTCGCGGCTTCGGTGTTCCCGGTTAACGCCATAAGTATATATCAGGGACGTGAAAATAATTTTTTTTTCCACGTCGATTTTGCACCGAAACCGTATCTTTTTCAAGATTTCAGAATTCACCGATAGTCCCCGTAGCGTATGGGGAAATAATTTTTATTTTATTTATGTATATTATACCTATACGCTATCCAGGATTTCCAGACACTTGCCCACGCGACGATCACGTGTATGTTCGTATCATCAACTCGCGGGACAGCCGCGCGCGTGATTTCCTCGTACATAAATATTTCCACCCGAGTGCGGACGATGGTTTCCTCAAAAATATTAAAAATACAGTTCCGTTCCTGAGTTCGAGATGACGTTTCGAATTTCCGATCCGGAGAAAAATTATGTACGCGTTTCAAGGTGTTTAACACGGTCGCCGTATCAATTAATAGCTTCATAGACATTACATTATACGTATACTTATTCCTATTCATCGCGATCCTTATAGTTCGGTCTCGCAACGATCACGATGATCGCGTCGCTACACTTCTTACGCAACTTGTACAGATATAGGTGTATACAAAATTATATATATAGCATATGTTATGACTATAGCGAAGAACATCCAGCTGCAGTATATAGTAATATATACACCGGTAGTAGTACAGAGTGAGACCGATATAATTATACTCATTCGCAACTCACAATCAGCGATAATTGTTATTCGTTATAAAAATATATACGTGCGTCGTGTATAAATTAATAAATGTATATAGTCGATGTATTCTCGGTACACGTTTAACACAGATTTACTTTGAAAAATGCAAACCACGAATTTGAAGCTAAAAAAAAATCTATAATATATCTAAGAGATCTTGACTGATCGAGGGGACTGTGGAAAACTATGAACAATAGATTCGCGTTTCGATATACCGAATATTATAGAAACCTGGGACTTATTTTTTCTCATTCTTACATAATATTATGTATACCTACTGATTTGTTTCTCGTTGCATATATTATTACTTTTAATGTACATATATAGCGTTGATGCAGGTAGACAAGGGCAAATAATATCTGCAGCAATAAGACTTTGCATCAGGACGGTATGAAATGGGGGAACACGGGGGGAAGAGAAGAGGGGGATTTCTCTACCTCTGATGATCTCCGTGCACCAAAAGGAGAGACAGAGGGAGAATGGGGAGGGGGCAGAGAGATTTCAGTGGACCACCCGTGCGGCGGGAACCCTACCCTCTATATCTGCAGTTCCGCGGCGCCCCCCGTCTCTTCATCTTCTCGATCTCCGTCTTCATCTTCTGATAGTTTCCTCTTCGTCTTTTAGGTCGCATCGTAGTGCACATTCGTACATATAGTATACGTATATACATGGTATAAGGTATACTATAATACAACTTACAACGCGACTATATTATAGCCGGATGAAGCCGAAGCTGCTGCTGCTGCTGCTACGTCGTGAGCGTAATGATCTTCGTTCGGAGACTCGAATCAAGAAGAGGCTATACATTGGGCTTTGCAGGGACGAAAACCACCTGCGAGCAACAGCGGATCGCTATACGTGCAGAGCGATATACCCGAAGGTAACTATAAATATACGAGTGTGTGCGTTGGTATTAACAAATAATATAATAATGATTGTGAAATTGACTGTACGATGTGTACGAGTATTGGAATGATACACGTATAATATACGAGCGAATCAGGCATTATTATAATATAGCCGGTCGCTAAATGCTTTTTTCAATCTTTCGTTCACCCCCGTTACCTGCACCTCTGCACTCTGTGTATATGTCATAAATGCACCGTCGCGACGTGCACATACATGTATATAGGTATATATATTCTTATATTCGCGGGTCGACAAGCCAACGCGAACACGGGTCCGCGTCTCACCCCCGGGTCTTTTTCTTCCCTCGCCCCGAAGCAGCAGCAGCAGCTACTACTACTTCTTTCCCTTGTTCCCCTCGCCCGAGTCGCGATCTTGCCGGCGCATTATTATTTCATTATACAAGAGCGTAATGGGAATAATAAGGAGGAAGTTATCAGAGGCATAATTCAAGACCTGCGACGCATGCGGAGTGTATATATACAGCTGCGATTTTTCATTTTTACGACGGTATGTATACTGCCGTTGCAATAATGCAACCGCATGGCGTATAGCAGGCAGTTGGTACCGCCGCGCCCGCGCGCGATATACACAGTTTATGGACTAATATCTACATACATGCGCTACACTTATCACGGTGCTATGCAGGGTAATACGATAGAAAAATATCACAGTTCATATGTATACTTTTACCCTTAAGTTCTGTCGGATTTTCACTTGGATACATAAAAAAATATGATAAAGAATATTTTCCATTCGACGCGAAGCATAATTCTATTCTTCGAAGTCGATATGCCCAGTCGAATCTTGAAACACGAAACAATGCGAGTTTTTCTACCCATTTCTACAGTCACGCAATGGGACATTTTCTTGCTGATTTTTTACTCCAAAATTGAAAAAAATCCAAACGGGTATACCTGAGATTTTTGTCGATTTTGGGGTTAAAAATCGATATTCTTTTTTAGGGTTTTCTATGGCATTCTTATGTATTCTGATTTCAGGAATCCGAATCTGGAAGCCAAATTGATTTATCTATAAAATTAATTGAGTTATCGGCGATTTATCGCTCTGAAAAGTGAAAAAATTAAGATATCTCGATGGAATTAATTCGTAGCCCAATTTAATCGACGGATTCGTGTTTCTCAGGTCAAAATGTGTTGGAAAAGTGTCATACGATCGATTTTAAAAATACTTCATTTTTGGCCCCAAAATCGACAGAAATCTAAGGTATACCCCTTTGGATTTTTTCGATTTTCGGGCCGAATATGAAGTATTTTTTAAATCGATCGTATGACACTTTGCTGACGTATTTTGACTTCAGAAACACAAATTCGTTGAGTAGAATAAGCTACGAATTAATCCCATCGAGATATCTCAATTTTTCTCCTCCGAAAAGTGATAAATTGGTGGTAGATCGATCATTTCGATGGATAGATTAATTGATTAATCAGATTCGTTGCATAGAAAAAAGGGTAGATATATGAAAAAGTGAGAGAAATTAGAACGTCGAAAATCAGAGCGAGATACGAGCAGGGTGGTATAAATTCCGCACAGGGGTTGTGAGTTGCACTGGTGTGGCGCGCCCCGAAACCTGGAGCGAAACCCGTCAGCTGGGACAGCAGGGACTGAAGGACCCGGACCCGGCTCAATAATATGACCCTACCTACCTCTGCTTCTGACAGTTCTGTTACTCGCTTATCACGTCGCACGACGGCAAACTCGACCCTGAATTCCAGACACGATCAAAGCGGCCGCAGGAAAATCCGTGAAAACTCCCACTTGTTGCGCTCAGCAGCAGCAGCAGCGAAGGACGGAAACGGCGACGAAGCACAACGCCAACCCGCCCTCTCTCGCTCTCGTTTTCTCTCTCTCTTTCTCTACCGTTATGTACTATCTGCCGTATGATATATGGTACCTATACCTATATATATCCTATGTATACATACCTGCAGCGCTTTGCGGTGAAAAACGTCGCGTGTCTCTCCGATGGGGAGTAGCTCGTCGATCTCTGATATGCTGTTGCACTTCAGTCTCACGAAATGCGCTCGCAAATTGATGAATGGATGAATCTTCCTCTATTTCACAATGTAGTAACGGATGAATTTTAATTATCTGCAGTAAAGCCGATGGTAAAACAATATCCGGTATATACCTGCAACATGCAAAAAATCGAAATACATTTTTTTTTTGTTTTAATATTTAATCGTCTTGAAAAAAAAAAAATCAAAATCAATCGAAGCTCATGGTACGCTCGATAATATAATCCGAAGGAATTTTTATTTTTTCAACTTTTATTTTTATCATAGTACAGTGGAACCCGACCAACATCAGCGGTATATATTACGAAGTTGATTTGCATCCGATATGATGATTATGATGATGATGCTGCTGTATAGCTAAGGGGGTAGTTAGCTGCAGCATCGTATACAATTTCGATGAATTTCAAAGTTTTTCGAAACATATATGCGTTCACTGCGGGCGTGTCTCATTCACGTGTATAAAGAAAAAAAAGACCCATTAGACAGAGAGCAAAAAAAAATTCAAAAAAAAAAAAATCCCCACCCGAAACAAAAAGAACTTATGCAGGCACAGCATCATCTCTGTATAGTAGGTAGGTATATTGGAAAGAACCTACATACATATAAAAGAATTTTTGGTTAAAAAGCTGATATAGTCGGAGTCGAAGCCGCAATCGAAGAGATCGGTGGTTGCGCAGACCCTGCACTTACTCCTCGGCTAGACTTGATAAATTCCCGATTCTTTAGAAGGTAACGCGTAAGGCCCGAGGGGCCCGCGGACGCCCGCAATCAACGAGTAGGTAATAATTCCGGTGCCTTCCGGGCCCCGGGAAAAAGAAGGACGCCTCACGCCCCATCGTATCGTCGGTACGAGGTAGGGGAAATCGGACGGATCGGCCAGCTACCGGGTACACTGAAATTAGGAGGTAGCTACCCGGCCATGCCCGAGGTCCCGAGGGTGCAGCTCGTCCCCGTACATATAGCGACACGAATATATGGAGTAAAAAATTAGAAATAATAATAAAAAGAAACGATGTAGAGAGATTAAAATACGGGAGCCAAAGATCTACGTAATTTATTACCTATACCTACTAATTGCGAGATGATGGGGATGCGAGAAAAATTCGGTGTACACCGAAAGAATTTTCATCCCCAGTTTGTTCATTTCATTTTTCGATTACAGATTTTACTGTAACAAACATAGATCGAATCCAGACGAAGAAACTACTCTCGAAAAGAGCACATAACGTTCGAACGCTCGCCTCGGGCCGGCAAAAGAGCCTTTGGTTTTTGATTGATTTCCTCGAGACCGCGTCTGCATATATGCGATTGGGATAAGAAAATTGAAAAAAATAAAATAAAATAAAATAAACTAGAATAAAATGGTGAATGAGAAAGAAGAGAATGGGGAATCGTCCTTCATATACCGGGATATATCGCGACCCCTGACTTACTCGAATCGACAAGATCGGATATACATCCTCCTAAGTAATCATTAATCTTGGCGGAGGATGTATGCATATAATGTATAATATGATCTGTGTATGTAAGCAAGATATATGTAACTTACAAATACATATGTATTATTTATATACATAAAATGCCATAATGGTAACGTATGAACGCGGTGCGAGAATTACACGTATATAGCGTACAGTATATTCAACGTATAGTTTAAACTTCTACCTATAGGATATGCAGCTGCGGATGATATTGGCATGCAGCGTGCATACGTGTAAAATTTGAATGTATGGGTGGCAGAAGACACAACTATATCGACGTCGTTCGGTACGTATATATAACGTAAGGTAGAAACAGTGCAGGTGAGTACCGTGTGTTTATATGCACTTTAAATATATTTCTTCGGTGCATAAGCAACATCTCGCTTGAACCACTTACGTGTGATTTATTATAAGAAATTATCCGAATGCTAGAAATACCGTATGATTATCTCCTCCCCCCCCCCCCTCCCTCCCTCCCTACGATCCAGTGGGATCTCGAAGAGCCTTTTCTCCTCCCCGTATAAGAAAATGATCAGAGGAAGACAAGAAAAAAGAAAAGAAGAAGAAACGATGTGGGTAAAACATTTTCATGCTCATGTAGTTATATTTGAGTCTAGGTATAGTACGTTATATTCAACTCGCTTGCATTTTATTTCGTCGATTCTCAATCTTACTACTTATAGATTGAACTCAATCTCGACGCGGACTATATGTACAGTTATATACTGTGACTGCTGGACAAAGGGGTATAAGGTAATGTAAAAAGTTTCACGAATTTTCCCAAAGGTAAATGCGGTCATTTAACGACATTTTCTCGGAGAGAAAGGAATCGAAGATTCTCTATTCCCATCAGACAAATAAAATCAGCCAAAAATATATCCGACCGATTGTGCACAGAAATATCCCTGAAGCGCAAACGGTGCAGTCTAGTACAAATACATGCATATCTACCCATATATATAAATGGAATATTATTCTCACCACTGAGAGAAACACATGGCAGACATATATACGTATACATATAGACATATACATATAGACATATATTTATATATAAATTTATATATACGCGAAAGCATATTATGCAGCGATAGCTTTCCGTGGCATTCGACTAATTCTAGGCTCGAAGCGTTCCATTAAAGATTCAGCATGTAATTGCAGATGACCGCCGTAAGCCCGTCCGGACAGACAGAAATACAGACGGACGGACGTACGCGGACATTATACGTACGAAACGGACACAGAAACCCGCGGTATGCCGCGCCGGCGGACGTACAAACATATTTATATATATATACAAATACTAAGGAAGAAACGAAATCAGAAAGATTCCAGTGTGTGCATCGAACACATGCAGGTAAATACAGGTACATATGGTGTATAGAATCTGTAGAGAATCGGTGTGTACTTTATAGATGCACACTGTTGTAATGCCTGTGCAGTTCACAACGCGACTCGACGCTATACTATAGGTTTATACGCGTTGAATCTGCAGCACCGTCATCGCCGCTGCCTACGTGAGGCAATCAGATGACCGCGTACCGGAAAATCTATCTTAATCGTTCCTTCGGATCCATGTAAAGTGTGTACGTGCATATGTGTGTATCTCGGTAATTTTGATGTGGCATGAAAGCCTCTCGATCATCGTGTCTCGAGTACAATTTTCCGTGGGATAAGATTTTACGAAGACTGTTTGGTATTTTTTCATTTTTGTTTCTTTTTCTCTTTTTGATGTTGATATTTTCGAATTCCATGAGACAACTGCTGGAGCGTGTACGAGTGTAATGACCGAGGCGACGACGCGGATAATGACGATAATCGAAGCTTATTTGATCGATCATGACTCATAATAATAATCCAATATATTTTATGTACCTCATATATATACACGACACGTTATACGTGACGAGAAATCGGATTTTTGGACACCGCGTATAGGGTGTAATAAGAAAATTTGGAAATCGTGATTGGATTATTGATACACATACACGTATTATCGGTCGAAGAATAATAATCGAAAGAGACTTTGACAACGATCGCTCGCGCACACCGCGTTATAAGAATATAACGGAATTTATAACGCGCCTTTCGAGCAAACAATTGGAAATGTATATAGGAATATAGTATATGTATATTAAACATAAGACGTTGTTCACGCGTGCGTGCGTGACCAATAAAATAACCATATTACAATCAAATGAATCGTGTAAACAATTCCGTCGCATTCCGATCCTAAGAATAATCGCCAATATGTCGGTATATAACATATACATGATTCGTTGCGAAAGAACGTAGCGGAGAAAATAATTCGAAAAATCGGCAAATTTATCCCGTAAAGATTTCTTCTTTAGTTTTCTCGTCCTTCGATTTTCAAAAAGCGCACGACGCGTCTCGTCTGCATTATTCGTGCGGTACTACGATGTGCATCCGAACCAAACGCACTGTATAATAGCGTGGGACGTTGGCAAACTGCAGCAGCATATCGGGCGTATATAATAATAGATAAAACCGAGACAAATATTGATGTGGATCAGCCCGAAGTAAGGAATAGGTTAGCTTATGGATAATACGCCGGGTAAGGGATAATTGTACGTATAATATAGGATATATCTATGTATAACGAGGTTGTTTTATATTTTTATTAGTCGCGCGCGCGATATCGTCGTTTCCCATGACATAAACAAAGTATAACCACCAATTCCGAAGATGAAATATTATAAGTAATAACGTATAGTTCGAGGTGGAGCTCACCGCGGAGCCGCGAGTTGAGGAAGAAGATAATAACACGCCGCTAAACTACACCTGATATATACAGGTATATGTACGATATACATATAAATACATATAAACACGTGTATATGTGTATACACCTCATATCCTACCTACGTATAATTGTATAATTATTATTAATGATATCGAACCCTTTGCCCCCAACCCCCTAACCCAAGGTTTCCTCGACTCATTTCTTACGCGCCGGGTGTATTATATAGAAGCGCAAAATCGTACACATAGACATACCTATGTAATCCATAAAATCCCATAGATCGTTTTACTTTTTTCATTTATTTCATTCGTTTTTTTGGTTTTCATATCAAACTACATCATCCGTACACTGCAACGCATACCCACCCATATCCACGCATCCCTTCATCCCGATTTATTACTTATTCATTCATTTTTTTTTTCAATTTATTCATAATACCTGAGAGTAAAGAAAAAAATGCAATACTCTCTTTTATATACCTGGACAAATTACTGCTGCGCCATGCGATCCTGAGTTATATATAACTATGTATATATGAGCGATGGGAATGATCGAGGACCATAATTAAAATTGTTTTGCAATTATTATCCCAGTTTTTTTCATTAACCCTATCCTCGGGTGATTGTATAGAAATTTATATACTATGTCTTCGCCTAGTAGATGATATACATATAGTCGTGTTTTAGATCCATGGATCTAAACTTGAGCTTTAGCTGTGATGAGTAATAGATAGACAGGGCGAATATTATATCCTTAGAGTAACGAACTAGTCACTAGATGTAATGGAAATGCGAGCAGAGGAAGAGCGGGGACTCCCTGAACTGCAGGATATACCCTGCACCCTGATATATATCGAGAGAATCCATTGCTCGACTGAGGGAAAATTTACAACCACACTGATTGATACACGCTCTGTATAGACGCATTCCGAGAAGTATAATATATGGGGAGTAGGTATTAGACGAGGTTGCAAAGGTGGGAAGGCAGCAGGTACTATACACGATTGAGTTTGCAAATCTGCATCGATTCCGACGCAGCTGCCACTGCACTACCGCTTCTCCTACAATTATTATGTGGAACATTTGACGTTTGCTCCATGGAAAAATATTCTAAGCCCGAGGTGAAGCAACGATTTATTTTTATAATAATTATTTTCGCTAAAAAATTCTCTCGAAAACTCAAAGACTCGTATAGGGGGGAAAAAAAAACTTATCACAGATATTTCACATTATTATACCACTCATAACTTTTTCTTCAGATAACCACGAACTGAATGAGATTATATAAGTCGAATGTTCAAAATTGATTTTTCGAATACGTCCGGTTCCAAGATTGACGACGTTGCAGGTCCTGCTGTACATCGGATCGCCGTAGTTCTCGCGGTTTCGTACCGCGTGTGCATACATATTATATATAGTTGCATAGTATATAAGGTGGATATACACCGCGCGTTAAATTTGAAATTTCCATCTCATCAGATGTATCTCGAGGATAATAACGGTCCAAGGAAGAGAGATAATGCGAGGGGTTCACCCGGTCGAATGGTATACATATATATGGCATAAAGGAATAATACGGTAAAGGTAAAGACTGGTAGCGATCTTTCAGATATATCTTTGATCCCCGCTCGTTTCTGATCTCTGGGATCGAAACCAAAACCCAGAATTACCGTCGATTTTACCCATCACGAGCCTCGCCAAACAGCGCATTACCACCGATTCTCAGCTGAGGGGAACCGAGAGAGAGAATTGAACGGAAGAAACACGGCCGTAGCGAAACGTACACGCCGAAACAAAACCGATGAAAAATTAAGAAAAAAAAAACGAAAGAGAAAAGAGAATTGCGGGGAATTAAAAACCAGAAGATATATATAAGTATAATATATTACACATAACTTTGAATTAAGAAAACAAAAAAAAAAAACGAATTAATTTTGTTTATCATCATAAATTATTGCAATAATTCTGGTATGCGTAATCATGTTAGATCTGGGCAAATAGGAGATTAATAATCATTACATTAATACCTACCTACACTGAATTTTTTTCAAGTCGTACTATAAAGCCTAGGTACCCTTTCAACTACTGCAATACCCCTTCAGTTATATATTTGCATATAATTATAAGACTGCTAGCTTGTTATTTTTTGCTAGTTTTTTTTTTTTATCAATCGCTATAAATATAGAAACGTCTTATACAGTAGTGCAGACAGCCATAGAGAATATCGCGAAGAAACGATAGGATGGAAAAAAGTATAAAAGAAAGGTATAACGAAGCGAAAAAAAAATTATCCATATATAATAGAGGATAGGAAAAAAAAGACACGACATCGGGCACAAAATGGCGCTAAATTTTCAACGCACACGCGATCTTACGATGAAAACATAATAATCTGCGTATAGGAGAATTCCGAAAGGGGGTGTGTCTTCGTTATTTCGCGTATTTTAGTATGTAACGAATTAAAGGGGTGGAATCTCCGGCGTCTCTGCAAATTAGTCTATAGCTTGGTATAAAAAATTATTATGCATTGAAATAATAACTGAGCGGTTTTCGAAAGGTATAGATGTATACGGTGTATGGAAAAAAATAATCATTATAATAATGATACAACAAAACTGAACGTTCGATTCTTCGGCAAAAAAAGAGAAAAGAAATAATAAATAAAAAATACATTCATACAACGGGCGCATATTATAGTATGGCGAAAGGAATAATTCTGCATCATATAATAGGCGATGTTATATACCTACTCTATGTAAGTAAAATTCCGCAAATATTCGCTGTACCGTAGTTGCGGCGAAAGAATCGGGGGGAGGGCGGATAACCGAAGATCGAGGCGGTTTAATGATAATATTAAAGCATCCCATGTAAGTGCAGCGCGTCACGACGTTACATAGCCATCAGTCGAATAATGTGCGGAGCTGGTGGTTGAACTAGCAAAATACAGCAGCAGCAACGGCTATCGGCTCGTTACCGCGATCTTAGAGATCAGGCTCGTGCTGCTTGATCGGGTGATTATCTTTCCCATCGGTATATTTAGATACCTCATATATACACATGATCTCCCCCCATCGATGTGCCCACCTCGGTTCTATGTGTCGCAACATACATACGCTACGTAGCGCACATAAAAAAAATACCTACACATCACGTGTGCATCGCGAAAGAGCAATAATGAATGCAGGGGGTGGTAGGGGGCGGAAAGAATATACCATCTAATAGCTGGGGGCATACAGTGTGCATATATATATGGGTAACTACTAGGCGATATTCATAGGCGAATAGGTGCCGAGGGTTGGCAGCGGGCGATACGGGACGGCCCCGATGATTGCCGTTTAGATTTCCCCGATGCCTGCAGGAGCGGCCCCCCTTATTTATGTACGTACTACGTAGTGTACCGCGGGACCGCTTCGATCAAATTTTTATTTCCGGTTTGCAGAAACTAATTATATAGAAATTTAAAAAATCAGACGAGCATTTCGCGCACACTCACAAATACACCTCTATTTTTCAATAAATATTTTCGAACAAGGGGGGCGCATATACATGGGTGCCTGATGCATACTTCGTTAGGGGTTTTTATGCCGTTCCTCAGCGGGTTTCGATCTGACTGTATAAAAACGTGATTACAATATCTATTCCTCTATATCTAATAACCAATAGGAAATTTAAATCCCAGGAACGACGGGGGAGATTTTCTCGAGGGCACCGGTGCATCTGTCGAACCGCGAGGGATCCCGCAGGGTTGTTATACGGTATAGATATAGTTATATAGTGTTTTTCTTCCTTTCTCTTTTTCACGATTTTTTTTTCACCCCCCTACTTCTCCACGCATGCAACATCCGTAGACGCTAGTATATAGTGTTCCGTTCTGCGGGGGGCTTTTCGAATTCGTAAATTTGACCCGTGGTGCGAAACTCCGCGGGTGGTGAGATTAACAATTGATATGATGACATCAAAAGCGCGGAAAATTATATTTCATCTCGAGACTATAATTCACTTATAATAAATAAGTGCGGGAATAAATTGTACATGATATAACTTTGATTTAATTTGCATCGCTCGATTTGTTACAATTCTTCTAGCGGTTTTACCTCGAATGTCTTCGCGAGAATGCATTTGCGGTCGTTACATCGTATGTATTTAAATAGGATGTATACAAAATGGGTCTTGAGAGCGAATTCTAACTCGAGTAGAAAACATGATTTTTTTTGCTTTAATAACGTGTAACTTCCACGTGATATGACGTCGCGTAATACGAATGATTGTATAGTTTAGCAGTGCTTTGAGACACAAGACAATGAATTGTGGAATTGTGTAAACCGCGAAATTCTTCGGTGTACTCATATACAGTTGTATATTATCCGATAACTGACGCATTATAATTTGCTTTGTAAAACATATCAAGTTTATAAATATATTATATAACATTTGATCGTAGCTTTGCATACCTGATATATATAAGTAAAGTAGTTTGCACATTATAAATGATATTCCAGTATCAACTGCACACGACGAAAGCGCGAGGGTTTACGATCCGTTAAAAATTATTATATTACGTAGATATAGATTTCTAACCGAATGATCGATCAAAATTTCCTTAAGATATACGTATAACACGTAGAAGTGGTAAAGGAGGTATGCGGTGGCGCGGAGGGGGAAGGGGAGTATTTTATTAAAATATAATTACTATAATCAGTGGGACGCATATCTAGTCGAAAAGTCAATCGGGCATTGAGAGATCGTGTTGCATGTGGTATGTGGGAAATACGAAGGGGGTAGCGATGCGCTGCGTTATGTATATAGTGTTGGTGTCGCGCTGCATCGATGTCCACAGCTGTATGCGATATACGCGCTAAAGTCACGTGTGTACCTAATATGTATACGGGGATATATTTACATAGTCAAACATGCGTATATGTATACAGGTATGGGAAGAGGTAGTGAAACAAAATGAAAGCTATCAGAGGTGACGATTCGTATATAGCGTCAAATCAGCGTGTATATTTAATACCTCGATATACCGGCGAAGCTACTACATACTGCACCGTGCAGCTACACGACCGAAACTGCACACTGCAGCCCCTCGGATCGTTGTACAACCGAATGTTTCTATTTGCTCGAAATTCCCGTGGCCAACACCGAATAACTATATGTACACATTCCGTAGTACCTACGTGCACAGTAAACGTATACTATGCACATATAGGTATGTGCATAGAAAAACGAACGAGGACCACACGCGTGCGATTTAACATCTCCTGTATATCCTGTTAAAGGGGTGAAAAATGTGGGAAAGGGTTGAAAAATAGTTTTTCTTCATATAGATACGAAAAAGGACCACTCGATTCAACGATTTCAAAAACCAACAAGTTGGATATACGATAGGAAAAATGAGTCGGGAATTTATGCATAAAATCTGACGGATAAAACAGCCCGTAAAATAATCGCTGTCATGACAGAGTTTGGTGTCTAAAACACGGTATATGAAAAATATGAATTGGCATCAGGAATCGATGAAAGAAGTAATAAGGGTTATATTCGTATGGTGCACGTGTAACTCCGTATAGATAAATGACTGCGTGTGATGTGAGTATACCTCATACGCATCTAGATGTGTGTATAAATTGGTATCATGTATGGTATTGTGGAATACATGCTATAAATATATAAGTCGAGGCGGCAGGGCCATTTCTTTTATTTAAACGATTTCGTCTCATGGGCGACATTGGTATTGCCGGTTTGTTATAATAACAACAACGGTAATACAATATCAATCAAATGATGTATAATACGTAAAAGGGTCTTTTCTAGTAATAGAATTATAAATATTTCGATGCAAGGGAGATTAAACGAATTCACGACAGGTGTCAATTCCAAGCTTCTGATGTGTTCAGATTTCAAATTGCCAAACGTTGCTATGCGAAACAATTTCATAAATACTGGAATTTTGAAGATCGTGACTACGTTCGAATGATGTAATCATCCATCGTCCCAGGCATGAAAGCACAAATCACCGACACGGCCATCCTGACCTGTCACACGCCCTCGTGTGCTTATTTGTTCAGTCTGGAAAAATAAATCATTCTACACAATATCTTGTCTTCCAGACCAAACTCAATGAAAAAGGAGGAAATTCTTTGATTGTCCTTTCAACTTTTGAAACATATTCAGTAAAACAAATGCCCTGCTCCCATTAAAATTGATAACCTTCCAAAACTACATCAAAGCATTCAAACAAGACTCGTTACCAACATCGTAGCAGTCTTTCCATAAAACCATCAAACCATAAGAACATGTCGTCATGTGACCATGTGATCATGTGAGTCCATCCACATACCACCATGCCACCATGAGACCATGTCTCCCAAAACACCATATGACCATGGGACTCTGTCCTCATGCCACCATGTGACTAAATCACCATGTGACCATGAGACCTCACCATGTCATCTGCCCAGACACCTTTAGCCGTTACATTGCGCAATCTCCGTCCATAAAATGGGTTAGGTTCTTTATGATCTACAACTATTAAGCGTAAAGAGTGTCTGCATTTACACATGAAATTCATAATACATGTTCCCCAAATCCAAAAAGTTGTTTCCATACATAAATCACTCAAGAACGCCAACACTGTCCGTTCTTGATCACTCAATCAAATTCTCAGCGTTATTATCCAATTCAATGGGAACAGAACAATCTGGCATTCGCCGTAAACGGTCATGAGCTACTTTATATGTACGACTAGAATTTAATGCTTTCAGCACATATCTGTCATGATCTAAAACTTCAATAATTTTAAAAGGACCACCAAATTTTGGATCCAATTTACATTGATTTCGTTCATTATTTTTAACTAAAACAAAATCTCCTACAACAAAATTTTGAACTAGGGCTTTAGAAATATCAAACCTTTCTATCTCTAGTTGTGCCCTGTTCTGAATCAAATCAGCTGCCTGCTCTCTGATTTCAGTAAGATTTACAATACATTCGTCCTCAGATAATGAAAATAAATTGAGTGGTCTCGCAACCCTCCCAATAAGTAATTCTAAAGGACTTGCTTTTATCACACTATGCATAGTTGAACCGGTTTACGACGCTTGCCTGTCGTAAATTTCTGGGGGGTGATTCGTGATGTTCCCGTTCCCTCGCAGTCTCAGACCTTTCCCACATTCTTTCTTCAATTACCGGCAACGATCCCACTTCTGAAGTCGAGGCGGCAGGGCCATTTCTTTTATTTAAACGATTTCGTCTCATGGGCGACATTGGTATTGCCGGTTTGTTATAATAACAACAACGGTAATACAATATCAATCAAATGATGTATAATACGTAAAAGGGTCTTTTCTAGTAATAGAATTATAAATATTTCGATGCAAGGGAGATTAAACGAATTCACGACAGGTGTCAATTCCAAGCTTCTGATGTGTTCAGATTTCAAATTGCCAAACGTTGCTATGCGAAACAATTTCATAAATACTGGAATTTTGAAGATCGTGACTACGTTCGAATGATGTAATCATCCATCGTCCCAGGCATGAAAGCACAAATCACCGACATATATATAGATATAGGCAGGGGCTATATATTCGGACACGCTGCACTACCGTATACACACCCTGATATTTGTACAATCAGGCGCAATTAGTGGCATTATATTAATATTTATACGTTCATCTGACACCTGCAGCACCGATATATTCGAAACATGATGCCGCACCGGTGCGTGATAAGCTTCGTGCCACTGCTACTGCACTGCATATAGTCGGCCAATGAAAATCGCACCCGAATATTAGAGAAATCACTTGCATCCCCATAAATGCATACGATATAACATGATACACAAATGAATATGGATACGTTAATCATACATGTTCTTAAAAAAGAGAAGAAAAAAAAGAAACAAACTTTATGAAAGAAAATCACGTATATTTGATTAAATTATGCATATCATGTATATTAAAAGAATCGTTATTGGGTATATACGTACGATTAAAAAAAAAAAAATAAAAAATAACAGGGGCGACTCAGATATCGAAGGTCGATCGAAGGTCGTCCCTCATCATTTATCAAGGATCGTCCCTTATATTCGGGTTGCGTTGAGCCAGTTGAAGTTCTCCATCGCAATATAACGCGCGAGGGGTGCAGATCGATACTATCTATACCAGTAAATAGTGAATATGTATACTATATACATGTATGTAGACCGCATATGTCCGTACATCGTCCGTGTATAAATTAATTTATTTATAAGAAGTGGTATATGGCATATAATGTATAGAAAGAGAAATAAGGGTGGGTATTATATATAAATATATGTAAGCCGAGGATTAATTGACAATATTTTCTCCGCACGAGCGAAGGCTCGGGTGGTATATGGTATGCGAGGCTTGGAATAAAATAATAAAGGTTACGACGCAAATATACATAGAAATGGAGGTGGAGGTGTGGTTCTTGGTGTGTGTATGATAATAGCCGGTGCAAGTGTTGGTGGATATTATACACGCGTGTCCTATCGCTCTATTATAGTACCTAGTTACGCGGTATTCTTTTGCAAAAACCGCGAGATCCCCGTCGCGTCGCGACGAGGACGCCGAGGAGCTGTGGTAGAGCGGAGCTGTCGATGTGTGGATAGAAAAGAATAAATAAATAGCAAAGTTCGCATTCCACTGTTGTATCTTCACGCGGCTAGCAATGTTAAAACAATAAAAACTGTTTATCGCCATCCCCTCCCATATCCCTCTCACTTTTTTTTACCTACTTACACCGTAACTCCATCGCATCTTTTCTCGTTAACACATACGTACCAGCGGACGCGAACTGTGATCATATTTTACAGAATTCCAACTACGATTCCTGAACTGCATATATCGAGGATTTTTGTCGAGGAAAAATTTTACGCGGTTCGTATGTGCGGTGTAATTTTTCAAGAGGATGAAAAGAAGTAGTTTATACGTTGGTAGGAATATTAAGGAAAAGCGAGAAGATTGAAGATGGAGGAGGATGGGGCGCATGAATCGATTGGGGTAACGTTAACGCTTGGAACAAAAAACAGTAATTTACTTAGTAAAACATAAAGCAGCCGCATGCCGAGCGAGCGAAAACGAAGGAAGGCAAACACATTAAACATTCAAGAGGTATAATAACCCAACCTATATTATACAGAGGTTATATGTGTATAAGGCATAACGTATATTATATAGATGCAGATGTGGACGTACATAGGAGGAACACACACAACGTCGGCTATTACACCCCCGCGTTCGACTCAGTCTGTAGTTCATGAGGCTATTCTACCGAATTCTCATTCCCATTTCCATTTCCATTTCTATATATTCCCACCCACCACACCCCCCTGATATAATGTACATACCTAACGTCCGTAAGGACGAGAATTTTGATAAGGAAAAATACTATACGGAATAAGATTTTTACGTACACGCGTCTTGACAATTTCAAATATTATAAATATATGAGCCTGAAGGGTAGTTACCGGATATGCCAATACGCATATACAAACGTATTCTTCGATTCTTCCGCTATACACTGCGGCATCGAATTCAACGTATAGAAAGCGGAAGAACAATATTATCCTACGACATTACGCAAGAGTATATATAAGTCTGTAAAAAATATTTAGTACAGATATTTTCTCTCGAATTTCGATATTAGATATTCTATATCAAAAATAAATCCAACCCCATGCGGGAGGATGGAGGAAAAGGAATCAAATCGTCCTAAATCAAACAACCGGTATCAATTTCACGTATCTTTGGTGATTTAAAAAAAATATGAAATGCACTTGAAATTCAAAATTTTGTACAAACACATAAGACTTAATATACTGCAATCTTCTCTCGGCGGTCAATATCATCTAGTAAAATAAAAGAGAAAAAAGGGATGCAGATTGAACGTTAAACGAGGTGCGGGCTTGAATAATAGAGGGTAGGGAGGAGGCATTAATTGACACACGGGGTAAAAAGTAGGTATCGAGCGAATAGTAATATCTACGTTCGGAATGTTTTACTAGCCTTAATTTTACTCCCTTCGCAGCCAATACGTCCGGGCAGTAAATTCAAAAGTTCGACGGTCGGCGAGCGCGGGCGCCGTTCGTTATATTTCGGTGTATGAATGTTTCTGTTTTTAGCGTTTTTCTCGTTCGCTCTGTTTCGCTGTATGTATATATACATTTCATACTTACGTGTGGTATCTACAGACCCCGTACACACCCATCGACGCTTCAACCTTTTAACGTTTTAACGTTTTAACGCGTTTCAACGTTTTACGGGCCAAGCGGTTTGACCGCCGCCCGACACCGGGGCCAAGGAGTTTTAACAAACCTTCACCCCCTCGCCATCGAATCGCCCCTATACACCCGTCGAGCAAACGTTGGTTATTAATATTACCAATAACAAACTTCAACGCGCGATGCAAGTTATATGTATAGAGTTATATTATACACGTCCCGTAACTAACGGATCGCAAAACTATATTCTACCGAGTTTGTTAAAACGAACAAACTTATATACCGGCGATAATAAATTTACGTGTGCACAAATGAAATATGAAAACACGAAAAAAAACTAAACTAAATAAAATAGAAAAATAAGACTACGGTTTTGTATTCCAAAAACGGAGTTTGTGAGGAGAAACCAAGAGCGTGATCAATTTTTAATTACATTCTAAAATTTCATCATTCGGTGGGGATTTCGCCGGAATAATTGATGAAAAATCGAAGGGTGGATATGCGTGGATTGAAATTTTGGGGGTGCTTTGTTGAATTCGGATCGACAACGTCTACTAGCGTGATCTGTGGGTGGTTGGTGGAGGCACATAACCGCGGATAGCGCAGAACGCTGTCCATCCCGCGAAATGATTGCGTATCGTCGTTCATCTGTTTTTGTTTATTATTCCGATGAGCGAAATAGAGGAATAAAGATGCGGCGGACGCTTTGGTTGGCCCCATCACGTAGCGACGTCGTACATTAATTTTTGTAGATTGTTTAACGATAGGCGGTTCAACAATAAACAGATAAATAGCGACATGGATACACGAAATAAAATAAAATGGATAAACTTCATTTTGACTCACCAAAACGTTAAGTTTGTACAGAGGAACAGCGAGGTTTTTTTCTTCTCAATATTCTGGAACAAAAAAAAGGAAACAATCTATTAAAATCTTATATTGAACTACGAATCCCATCCAACACCTTCCTCCGTATAAAATAATAGCGGGGAGGTAAAGGGAATAGGTTTGTACGCGACGACCACTTGTGGATTTCGGAGCTGCTTATGTACCTTTTGCTGAGTTGCCGGACCACGAGGGCGGACTTTTGGAACTCTGGATGTTGTAGTTATTAAACGTAATCGAATATTTAGAGCTCCGGAAGTCTCTGGAATTCGTGGGGAATTCCTAACTGTCGCTACGAGTGGGCGTACCGCTCTAACAGCGAATGTTATTTCCAAAATTTGTCAAGCCGTGTCAACGCCATGTCAAACTTGTTTTGGAGGTGTGTGGGTGAAATCAACTGAACTTGGGGTTTATATTTGAAAATTGTGCTTACCGGTTAGCGGCAGGACGTTCTCAAAGCGCATTCATACCACACATCAAACTCACAAACTTTACACAACGTTTCTTACCGTAAACACTGATTTAATAACCCAAACTATCATCTGATTGTCGAGATGTTTGTCTTTGCCGTTGCTTTGCCTTCGCTCTGCAGACAACTGCATGGATGATGTACACAGAGATTCCGAACCGTGCTGCCACCAAACGTCGTACCGCGTCTCGAACTGCGACTTAACTGCCGGTGAGGCAGCTACCCGGCAACGCTTCGACCTGCTCCAACCTGCTCCGACCTTCATTTGTTCGTAAAATAAACAAATGCCGCTCATGGCGCGCGGGTTTGAACAACCAACGGCGCGCTACTTCGGACGGACCCAATAATACAATCGCAGAATTGAGAAAAAGGGATGCTTTCTAAAAGATTTCAGCTTCCGATAAATTATTATGCACCACGCGGAGTATGATGGGCGATTTTTCTTGCACCTGGATGGCTTTATTTCGTCCAAACTACGGAGTTTACAGTCGTTTACGTTTACGATGCGTGTATTATTTTTCATCCCCATCCTCATCGCCATCCCCAAATTGCGCATGCAACGAAACAGCACCCGCCACCTAGTGCCTTGCAATATGGCGCAGGATTCTGGTTTGCCGTAAGAACGCGTTCTCTTAGAAAAATGTCAGTGCGTTTGAATGTGAAAATCAATACTAGGTATTAGATTCTATACGAACTATTGAATTAGGGAGTCCCTTCAGATTCAAAGTTTGACGTTATCCTCAAGTTTTTTTTCATTCACACGAACGTTCGCCGGGTATATTTTATTTATTCGCTGTTATTGCCGCAATCATCTATAAAAATACACTCTTCTACACTGTTCCAATAACTACCATGCACTTCTCGCCTCCTTTTAGCCCTGAAAAAATGTCACCCTATCCCGTTTGAGCCTGAACCATGTCTTACGTAACGTGTTTTTCAACGAAAGTTTACCGAGGTATAATCTCTCGGGTTTCGGATTCGTATACGAGAATAATAAGCTGACTCGCTAGCACATTAACCGGTGACGAGCTGCTCGCGGAGTTACTTGACGAAGCTTACGCTACGATGCGGGATTAGAATTAGGGCTAAATTTAATACACGACCTATCGCAGTTCTCTCGGATCGCTCGCTCGTTTGTCGTGTGGTGTTTTATAGCTAGGAAATAACGGTGTCAATACCCTTGAGAATGGGAAGGCTGATGTGTTCGTTGGCGATCCTATCGTCGTAGTCCGCGTTGTTTAATGATTCGTATTTATACGATTTTCGTCTTCATCACCGTCTCATATTCCAGCAGTTGGGAAAGTGGCAGTTGAAGGACGGGGATTTCCACTCTTCAGCTCACAAGCGATGACAGCTATCATGGAAAACACAAATTGGGATCCAGGTAACTTAATGGCTTCAAATTTGTATTTTGTTTGATTGTAACATTAATTTATGGTGCATTCAGCAGAAGTTACTATAATTAGCGATTGATCTGATAGACAAACGGGGTTTCTTTCTGGCTCTAGTATATCAACTTGCAGATTTCTATTTATAGAGATTCAACGCTGTCTATACGCCCCCTGCATCTTTACTGCACTTGTTTATATTTACTACAACTGCAAAATCTGAGCAATTGCATATTCAACCAGCTCTTGTTTCATTTTTATCCCAACAGCATTATCCAAGTTGCTCAACTCGCTGGAAGAAAATAAAACAGACCTCCCTACCTGCACCGAAGAGGAATTTGGCTTTCTGAGCGATTTACTAAGATCAAAAGAACTCAATGCTTTAGTCAATGTTCATAATAAAATAATCAGCAATGCAAAGGATGACAAATTTTTTCCTGTTTTGTCCAACTCTATGGACATTGATGTAGAGGTTCTGGATCTTCTTGCCATTAGGACCCATATTTCTGAAGATTGTAAAGAACTCTTCCATCTCTTACAAAGGCCCCACATACAGGTAAAAATTTAATGGATAATATCCTGAGTCAAAATTACTCACATTACTAAATTCACACCCACAGGGTCTGTTGTGTGCTCACGATGCTGTTGCTCAGAAAGACTATTATCCAAGGCTTCCAGAAATTCCATTGGAAGTCGACGAGGATGAGGAAACAATAAAAATTGTACAGCTTGTTAAATCCAATGAACCCTTGGTACGTATAATCTATTGCTGGACTAGGCTTGTGAAGAACTCATATTGCAGTTCTCCATCTAGGTTTAACGAAGCGATGATAGCTATCCCTGCAGTATCGAATCTCTTTTCCTTAGTAGAATCGGTAACAGAAAAAAATTTGTTTGCTCGTTAAAAAATTGACATTATTATAACAAGGAGTTATGAGATGAATAATCAAAGCTCAAATGTATTAACCAATTTCTTTTATCGACAAACTTGCTTTGAAGTGCGGTGCTGGTGTTGAACCGATTGTGGTAAGTTTTCCTTCATTGTGAATGTTCCAGTTTTAGTAAAAAAAAAACAAAAAAACCTCTTTGCTGTTAATTTTAAAATATTAGATCATTTATAAAAAAAAAATTCAAGTCTTTCATATTACCAGCCTGCTATACTCATAGTTTTCTTTTTCACAAGAAATACTATGTAGTAATTCTCACCCTAATTTTGTAGAATACTCAGTAATGATCTTGAGTTTCGATTCTGTGAATACTGTATTTATTCAATACCATGGGAGAAAAAATATAACTGTAGCCAGTTAAAAGCATATGTTGCACGATCGTTAAATACTTGCGCTTCAACGGACGAGTCAAGTTCTCGGGTTACAATCTGCTCCTACGTAACTGACTGCACTGTCAGCAGAAAAAATTGCTTGGTTTGCCCTGGTTCTGGTTTCATGAGATTGCTTAACTTTTCTGAGCCATCTCTCATCCGACCGAGAACGTAAAATATCATCTATAGCATGTATCTTATATGACAAACTCATGCAAATGAACACTAATTGATAGATTAAATATTGAATAAAGCATATGGCTCAGTGAAAGACATCTATATGTCAATTTATCTGTTCAAAATAGGGCGCAACCATAAAGACATGTGAGGAAACTGGAAAGATTGTTATTGCACGTATTATGCTTGGTGGCGCAGCCGACAGGTCTGGTCTTATCCATGTCGGAGATGAAGTTTGTGAGGTCAATGGAATCAGCGTAGAAGGCAAAACTCCAAATTGTGTGCTCAAAATTCTAGTAAGTGGTTCTCCAAGTATGAAAATCTGAGTCAGCTCGTGTTGGTCTAATTTTTTAATATGCCTGTATTTTTACAATTCAGCAAAATTCAGAAGGCACAATCACATTCAAGATAGTACCAGCTGACAGCAAAAGTGGGATCAGAGAAAGCAAAGTAATATCTCACATCAAACCATCTTTTTTCTCAATGATGCAAAAACTGAATCGAATGTTAAATCATTGTAGGTTCGAGTTCGTGCGCATTTCTCTTACACAGCAGCTGATGACCGTTACATACCTTGCAAGGAGGCAGGCTTAGATTTTGTCAAAGGAGATGTACTGCATATTGTTAGTCAGGATGATGCCTACTGGTGAGTTCGATTTCGTTGCGGTTGGATCTGATTTCGTCTTTTAAGAATAATTTTCTGGATACTCACCAAAATGATTTGTTGTCTTCTAAAGGTGGCAGGCACGACGTGAAGGTGACCGAAACATGAGGGCTGGTCTCATTCCCAGCAGAGCTCTTCAGGAAAGAATCATCATCCTTGAACGTCAGCAGAAAGAAAAGAATGGTGAAACTGATAACATAAGTAAGTGGTACACGTTACTGTCTTTTTGAAGATCTTGTGCATCTTGCTCTCATTGTGGGCTTTGGAATTTAGAGCTTTAAAACTTTACTTTATTAACTAAAATACGAATGATCAGTGATCTTGCTCCGAGCCTTCAGAGTTACGATTCAATGAATACAGGGTAAATATTGTGAAGCTAGGTATAAAATGCTCGAAGTTTAGTTGAATAGCATATGGATGTTTATACATAGGATATAAAAGTGCATCCAAATTGGTGAAATGAAACATGTTAATGGATTATAGTCAGCTAGTTCTGTTACTTGAAATGTCAATCAATATTGTAATAATATTTGAAATATTAGCTGTTGTTCTTCAAACGTTAATCGGTGTCTTTTTATTTCTGCAACGTCCGATAAGTGTTTATTTTTTACGTTAGTACAAATAGGATGCAATTGAAAACTGCTGGCAATGTGATAATTTTTTTAGTAACCTTACCCTTGCTGATAGTTTAAACGCACAAGAAAATTTCACGTAAGCATTTTGTTCAATTAATTGATCGTGTGAATTTTGCATGAACCAGGATGTAGGTATCTAATATTTGATATTTCAATGTTGATCCACTAAAAAAGAATGGCTTTACACGTTTTATCTAATTCATTCAAGCTAAGCAAATTCTTTGATGATGAATTTAAACGATGCATTCATAAACAGTGTTCCACTGAAAAAGAGACGAGCTACTGCTTTTATTAACAAATGATCACCTGAAACCTCTAACTCTCGGTTAGGCCTGTGTTCTGTTCCAGTGCCTTTGCCTGCCCTGTGCCCCCGTCCCCAGACCTCTTTGCACGCCTCGCCCACAAAGTGCAACTTGCAGGGTCTTAAAACTAAAAAGATCATGTATGACGCGGCAGAGAATGATGACTTTGACCGTGAAGAGATACCCACCTATGAGGAGGTCGCCAAACTCTATCCCAGGCCGGGATTCTACAGGCCAATAGTCCTCGTAGGACCCCCAGGAGTTGGAAGAAACGAACTTAAGCGGAGACTCGTAGCTACAGACCCAGAAAAGTACAGGACACCCATTCCCTGTGAGTGATTTACTCAGCTCTGGCAACCTATGGGGGAAAAAACTCAACAACAACAAACAAAGAAATAATCCTCTTTACTCGTTCTCAGACACTTCCAGACCTCCCAGACCAGGGGAGATTGATGGGAAGGAGTACTTCTTTGTAAGCCGTGAGAAGATGGAAGAAGACATAGCTTTACTAAAGTTAATAGAGTATGGGGAGTACAAGGGCAATCTCTACGGCACCAGTGGTGAGAGCGTCAAGTCCTTGGTAAATGCTGGTTACGTGTGCCTCCTCAGTCCCCATTACCAGGCCCTTAAGATGTTGCGTACACCGCAGCTCAAGCCATTTGTCATTTATGTAAAACCACCGAGATTTGACATCCTAAAGGAGACTAGAAACGAGGCAAGGGCCAGATCCACCTTTGATGAAACAAACTCCAGAGGCTTCACGGTAAGTGTTTCAACATATAGCAAGTTTCTCCCATTGTCTATCATCAATTACCTTGGACTCACCATTATATTCCAGGACGAAGAGTTCCACGAGATGATCCACAGTGCGGACCGAATAGAATTTCTTTATTCTCACCTGTTCGATGAAACGATTGTCAACGCAGATCTATCCATGGCCTTCGAGCAGTTAGTCGGTGCAATCTCCCGAGTAGAAACAGAACCACTCTGGGTCCCTGCATCTTGGGTCCAATGAAAACGTGGAAGGAAAAGATTCCCTGTAGTCCCCCATCTCAGAAGGTGAAACCCTCTTCTCGAAGCTCGTCTTCAAAGACAGAGGTAAAAACAAATTTCAGAAATTAATCTGGTGAAACACATGTGCGCTGTGAATAGCAAACAAACATGTATCATGAAAGAAATTAAAAAGATTATTCTCTTCCCGAAGAGAAGGTACATGCGCTGCAATTTAGGGCAGTTTTATCTCAAGGTATTTATAACTGATTTCCAATTGTAATTATCGTTTGCCACTGATAGTTTAGGTGATAGATGATAATTACAAGATGTTATTGTACTTATTTCCAAGCCTAATAAGTCGCGGGATGGACTGCGCTAGTTCGTTGATATTACGTTGATTGTTGGTGATAAGTTGGTCTACAACATATTATACCTAGACAATTATTGTATGGTAACTCTTATCGTTAGAATCCTCACTGCCAATTTTAATTACTCCCCGTGAAATTGAAAATAGAGTTCGAAGTTACCTTTTCATTTTGAATATAGCAACGTAAAGAGGTATGATTTTGAATTAGATGTATCTACGCAAAGTTACCGTTTTATCATACGGGCAGCATTTTAAATATTATATCATGACACCCTGTACTAGGTTTTTGACTATAAATAGATTCGTTGAAAGTTGAGTAATAATGAGTAAGAACAAAAAGTCCTAGCTAAATAATTATCTTATTATTATATTTTATCGGGAAACCCCAAATGCGAGTAAAATGATAAATAAATGAAAAAAACTTGTGTGAAAAAAGACATTGATAAGATTCGCACCGTTAAAATGAAGTTAAATTTTAATATATATAATAAAAATTAATAATCTGTAACAGATATTGAAATTGTATGGATTATTATTTATTATTGAATATTATTAAATAATAATAATTAACCCTATTGTTGTTGATTGTTGCCAAATAAATAGAAGACGAGGAATAAGCGTAATAAAAAAAGAAGGAAAGAATAATAATAAAATATTAATACCCTATGTTGTATTTTCCACTTAGCTAATATTATAATATTGTAATACGCTATTTTCCATATTAAATAAAATATATTATATATCGTATCTCAATTAAATATGTATAAACACGATTAATATCAGTATGGAGTTCATTATTGATGTACACTCTGAATGCATTTGCTCTAAAATATACGATCACGATTTGACAACTCTTATATACCTATATCATCTGCATCACTGACATCTGACTATTAAATAATCATTCCACAAGCGGAAGAGATTTACCGATTAATGAATTATCACTGCGGTTATCGCGCCGGTCCACATGGTTCGAAAGGATCATCTGCATACGCATCTCGAAAATAAAATTAGATGACCTAGACACAGTTGGCTGCGGTTTACGGGCAAAGGCCTCCACCGAGCACCCGTGACATGAAAAACTTAACAAACTTTCAGAATCGCTATTAGCCATTGTAATTCGAGCTTGACGCATTAATGTCCTTTCTCTCCCTCTCTCCTTTGTCGGATAGTTTTAATTTTGATTAATACTTGCGTCACGTATCGTAGGTATACCTTATCCCGTATGCGTGTTACATTATACAATCGTACACCTAGGGCGCGGACCCCTCGTGCTTTCGGTGTACGAATTGCGCAATTATCGCATGTTTAAATCGTGTTGGTTTAATAAGAAGCAGCGAAGTCTTAATTATTATGCTCCGCATGCATTTACTAATATTATGTGCAGATGTATACGTATATACATCTAGCTATTTGCTGATCGCCAGTTGACGCCAATGTTTATATTAAGTTCACGAATTTAAGAACCGCGTTGTGCTTACCATCCGCGATGCAGTTAAACGCGCGTAACTCTTTACTTTCGGCTAAAATAAACCTAAACTAAATTTAAACGTACGAGCATACATAATACGTATGTATCGCCCCTAACAGCCATCCCAGAGCTAAGAACATCGGCACTGCCAACACTTGTGATTATTTTCCATTTTATTATTTATGCATCGATATAGGTGTATAACCTGCATGATAGTAATAATATTCATCGATGTATACGATGATAAAAACATTAAAGTCTCATATATCTCACATAAACCAGCGATATACGGACACGGACCTCGTGATTCTGAAAAATATTCGCGTTTGATGATGATTATGTGTACGTTATGATTCTTTTTAGAAAATAGTCGACTCTTTGTAACGTAAGGACGCTCTTTATGCGTTTCGGTATGTCTACTGCCTATACTGATTCGATTGCCCATAAATCGCAAACGATCTATAAAATGAATGGCTCTGCACGGTTTGAATTATACTTATGTATATATCGTTAGGAAATATATAGGAATAATTACCAAAAGGTCTACGAAGGGAGTACCGCTCTTCTCGTAAAGTATACTACAGGTCCGTCCGCCACGTGAGTCAACGAGCAACTGATAAGGAGCGCTTTGTTGTTACGATTGAGCTAAACACTAGCTCCGTTCCTGCAGAGTTTGGGTAAGAAGCTTATCCTAATCCCTTCGGCTACGTCAAGATTGCCAGTTAGGGAAGAGGATAATATTTCTCGATATCTAGTTTACATTTTAGTCGTAAGCGATCGGCGCGCGTAATCACGTTAATCATTCGAGGGCTATAGGTGGGATATTTTTTATTGTTAAATAAGTAAAAATTCCTCATTTTATTCGCTATTACTATATTTTGCGCGTCAAGAAGTTGCCCGTAAGTTATTCCCCCGTGCGTATATAATAGCTGTATGCTGATATAGATAGTATATGACGATATACATAGATATACACCTATATAAGTATACATCATAACTTTGGCAGAGTAATATACACGAGATGGTGTATAAAAATACGTTGCACACGCTTAATCCGTACGCGCACGTGATATTCTAAAGACGGGAATAGTTCCCGGTGGAAAAACCGAATTAATTATGAATTTAAATCGATGAAATATATTTGCCCCTGATTCTCTTATACTCACGAACCACAGCAAGGTCGACACCCTACAATTCCTGCACCCCCGAACTCCTTTTCTTTATATATATTTGCACAATGTTAATGTATTCGTATATGCGTGAAATTCAGTTCCTACCAGCTGTGGCACACTTTTTATACTCGAGCAGAGAAGGTCGATGTTTTTTGATTTAATTAGAGAAAATGGGGGGTAGATAAGGGGATTTTCGGAGAAGGAGATTACAATGTTTGCGGGTATTTTGTGAGTCAAAACACATACGAGAGATAAAAAACAAATAAAATAAAAAATGGAAAGAGGATAGATATAGGCTTATTTTTGGCAAGGCGATGCTTGACGAGCTTTCACTACCGAGGCAATCACAATATTTTATATACACTATACCCTGGTGCGAATGTAAATTTGACGTACCATTTTATCAGGTTGATGGGCGTATCCTGTTTCCACTGTAAAAATCATCTTGAAAATAGATTCAGAGTTTTAAAATTACGCGCAACATGTTTAGGGGGTACTAAGTATCCGTAATCATAAAACAATATCATCGTTTCAATTTTTTATAGCAATAGAAATTATTCGATAATTTGATAGGACGTAAAAGCGTGCGCTTTCTCAATTCCTGTACGGAATAGTTTCCCTAACCATTCCGTTATAACACGCTCGGTGTTTGACGAGGCTCGGAATTATTCAGGGCTAATAATTAAACGCGCACGGTTCGTGTTTTATCGATAACTTTAGAATGGATATGAGTTTAAAGCCTTGCCCGAGGTGATGCGCACGTATTGTGTGTATACGAACATCGATACATGTATACGCAACACCAAACACACCCAACACCTTCGGAACAATGGACATGGTAGAAATGTGTAATAATTATTTATAATTATTTCTGTAAAGCAAATTCTAAAGCAGGCAGCGTGAATTATTCTAATTAACTATAATGTTCTTTCGGATGACATATTACGACTATATTTGATTTTATTTAATTAATATGAATGTATAGAAATTCGTCCTCGGATGTATGTATATAGGTAATTTTTACCCTCTCGTTGTCCTTTGGGAACCAAGCCTTTTCCCGTTATTTCGTCTGGTCGGTGTTGCACAAAAATATTTCTCAATTAAATAACCTTGACTGATTGAATTTGGGGCAGCTCGTATGGTAGTGTTAAAATATTACCGTATATCACATAGAATCGTGTATACATATGTGAAACCATGTAAAACCTCCGCACTCATAGATATGTAAGTATATACCTGGGCAAGATATAATAATCAGCACGTGTCTAATAAATATATGTATGATTAACCAGTGGCGGGTTGAGCAACGAACTTTGCATATCCATCTAATATCCATCCATCTACCTATCGTGCTCTTATGTACATAGGAGAACTAGATATAGGCAAAGGTGTATGCCCATATCCACGCCTATATTTACACACGCATGGGTGACGTGCGTGTAAAAATCTAATGTACGGCCGTGAAAACCGCCCCGTGAACGGGTACCGAATAATTCGATGCCGATCGTGAGAGTTATTCGACACAAGCGTCTCAAGGTATGCAATAGACCATATTCGCAATGCATGAAGACCGTACGCTACCATATAATACATCCTACGTATGCGGCATTGCTCCGTGTCGTTGTAACATCAAAAAAAGGTCCGAGGTGACGGTTCGGCTCAGGTGAAATATTTTGGACTACAAGTCTATAATACCCGCTGGAATTAATTAGAATGACTGCGTGCACGAACGCGGCGACCTGGAGAAAAAGATAAAAAAACAAGAGTTAGGCTGAATGGTATTTTTGAATTTATTATCATTTATGTAATAGTGTAACGTGTGTGTTCATGGGAAGGGGGGAAAAAAGAATTGCATTTTCCGGCCTCCTGCTTCTTGTACACCCAATAAAATCGAAGGTTTACACTCGAAGCTAGAACATATATAGGCGATTTGTTTGTTTGATCGAGACTCCAGACGATTTACGATGGAAGAATTTATGCCCTACACCCTTCGCGTGCCCTTAGCACCCATCAGGGTCTATATAAAGTGTTTGGAGTATTACCTGCGAGTGAGTCGGAGGGTCGAGACACACGGACATTCAGATGTACCTGAATGTGTATCTGATCTAAACACCCTGAAGGCCGAGTGACGACGCGACGTCGAAGGGGTTGGTGGGAGAATCGCACCTTATACATAATCGCGCGTGCGTGTCGCGTGCCTAGATTCTGACTTCCACCCTCGAACACCCCGAAGGTCTGAAAACCCGAACCCCTGAATCAGACACCTCAATACCCCAGAGCTGCGAATAACAATCCAAAGTTTTGCCCAGTCGCGGATTATAGCCCCGCTGCGGAGCAGCCAAGGCACCGATTGTAGTAAGACTATTTGGAGTGAAAGACGATTACGTACAGTAACCCTAGTTAGTTTTACCTGCTTCCACCGTATAACATACCTTGGAAGTTACACCTACTCGGTAGTCGACGGACGACAGAACTGCGATAACTTAATTACGTAATTGCCCTCGCCGCTTCGCGTATAATACGATTATTATTCCACTTACGTCCATCCTCTGCGGTCCGCGATGCGGCCAAGTTTATACCACCGTACAGTAGAGGTTTATTAATTAGCTCATCGAAGATCGCGCGCATCTATCATAATGCTCCAGCCAACGACGATTCGCTACCGAATTTCTTTCAAATTTGGATTCTAAAATCATAAAAACAGAACTTCACACGACGATATTGTATCTTATGGTAGAGAGAAAAAAAATTGGAACCGTTTATAAAATCTGAATAAGTTTAGCCGGATTGATAAATCGTGATTGCTTTCCATGAAAGCGGGGTATATAGCGTTTAAAAGTTTTCAAATTTAAATTCTCTCCGTGTACGTGAGGATGATTTATCGTTTTTGGTTTCTGCAGCTGCACGCAATGTAATTACCATTCTAAGAATGTTGTTATAATTATATTGCGACAAAGAATAATCAGCTGCTGGGGTCGCGTACATTTGCGACATATCCAGTAAGTGCGAACGTTACATCTGACGTGAACGAATTAAAAATATCTTACAAATTTTTATCAACGTATCCGTGCGGCGAAGCTTTTATAAAATCAGGTACGTAAACGTAATTCATTTATTGACTAATTTAAAATTACTACGTTCGTCTCTATAGGCATTTTATTTAAATTTTTTCTCTGCTTGCTGAGGTGAGAAAGAAAAAAAAATTTTAACGTAGGTGATTCGTGTAATAATATTGCTTCTTCACCAGCTGGGAAAATAGTCGGTAAAAAACGAGAAATATGGTCGTCAGCCCAGGGAGGATGAAGGAAAGGAGCAGATTCCTTGCAGCCGATGGTTTTAACGTTCAGTTAAAAAAGGTAAGACCTGGTCAAGATATTTTCGTGAAATTACTGCAGCAACAATATATGGATATTTTCCCCGTACGGTTTTTCTATCGCGATGAGTTTAACCGTTATATGTATAGTTATCAGACGCGAGTATTGTTTTCGCGATCTGTTTGCTCTCGGAACAAAATATAATATACTTCGTCAGCTCCGCTGACGTTGACGTTGACGTTAGACGTGGACGCGTACGTCGAAGGTCACTCCATTATAGAACAAAACTCGTGATTTATAAATCACGGGGCTATAAGTTACAAAACTTCAATTCCTGTTTTATTTTTTTTTTTCAATTTACTGCAGAGACTTTCTACTTTTTTTTTTTTTTTTTTTACAACTAATTTGCCGCATTTAATCATTTCTGGCACAAAAAAAAGAAATATTGCGGTTTTTTCTATAGAAGAAATGAGATCAAAGTTCAAAGAGACTGCAGAGAGCGGATAGGTCAGAATGCATGGGAGTAAAGGTCAATAAGGTGGACATTAGACAGAGGAGTAATAGCTTTCCGGAAGGTCGTGAATTCCAGTCCTTGACTGGTGACCTTTGACCTCCACCTACCCGCACTTGAAACCGAAGGGATCTAACTCTATTTCTAACATCATCGAGTCGGCACGATAGGCGTTTCCGGTCAAGCTACCTCGCGTTCGCGATATGTGATCGGGTTGCTGCACCTTCCATATTTTTTTTTCTTTTTATTTTTTTTTTTGCTCTCTTAGTTTTTAGTCACTCTTTTGTCGTGCACTGCACCGTTTAAACACGCTCTAGAGAATCGCGTAGAGGTATGTACATAGTAAAAGGAGTCACGAAGCTATATATAAGCATACGGGAGAATTCTCTAATCTATGTGACGCGGGTACCGCGTGAAAACACCCTTGGGAAAAGAAACTTCGCACGCGCGACTCTGTAACGGTCGATCACCCCATATAGATCTACTCGAGTCATCGGCTGCAATGTAGAGAGAATTCAAGAAACAAAAAAAAAGTAAAATTGAAAACGCGGAGAATATACCGCGTCTGCTTCGAAAAACATTTCTACCATCAGATTCAGAGCAGAGAGAATTTACAGACTGACACGTGTCGAGCGTGACCGCTAAAATACACAAGCACGTGCAACTGGGTAGGTTATAGCTGCGTATTTGAAACCCAGGGCGCGTCATGATTACGATATATAGTACGTAATTATCCGAGGATCATCATTAAATTGGGTGCGGCGATTTATCAGATCTGGTATTTTTCTAGCTTCCTGAGAGAAAAATAAAAATAAAAATAAAGAATGGGTCTCCTCTTCTTTAAATTTTCGCAATTGTTCTAGCCACCGGCAACAAGTGTCGAGGTTTTGACGGTCGGTGTTCGTGATGGGGTGAAATTGGCGAGTCTGGATTCGAAGGAGTTTCGTAGTGGCTCTGGATTCTGTAATTATGGCTTCGACTCCTTCTCCTGCAGCAGCACAGCGAACCGAAAGGCCGTCGAAGCTAGGAGCATCGCCTCAAAATCCCGCGTCACTGCCGAGCCGACCACGTACCAAGTAAGCTCGTCAGCTTTTGCGTACGTCGCGCGGTCCGAGTTAAGAGATTAATTATTGAGTTGGCATTTGCGGTTCACTATTTTATTGTTTTTCATCTATTCTTGGAGTATGAAGAAATACTCTCTTCATTTTCCGGTTCGGTGCTGCTGCTGCTGCAGTTGATCCTCCTTGATCCACTCGCGAAGTTTTGAACATCGCTGTAGATTTTAAAACGCGAACTCGCGTGTAAATATAACTTGGTGGCGGTTTGAGAGACGTTCTTCGCTCTTCACTCTTCGCCCTGGGTTCCCCACCCTAAAGAAAACATCGTCGAGACGTCAGCGAGCGGACACCCGGGGGAACCGGAGGAAAGAGAAAAGAAATACTAGCTCTGGGTGTCGCAGATATTATCTAGGAAACAAACACCGCGGACTGTGTAGTGAATTGATTCGCGATCCATTTTTCGTTTTACTTCCCGCAACAGAGTGGAGATATACGTAACATCTGCAGTTTTTTTTTTTGTTCTTATAAAAATTCTTATTCGCTAGATACAACATAACAATATATTATGTATCGTACGTACGTATCATCGACATCATCTCGGTATCTGCTTCGACATCGTCGACATTTTAGTCAACACCTGAAACGGGAGGTGCGCGAAACTATGTCATAAACTAATTGAAAATATCTATGTGCATTAATTGTTACAAAGTTTTGTCATCTGCATCGAGATATATAAGTGAAAAGTTTGAGGAGAGCACAAGGCTACGGATAATTAATTTCCCTTATTAGTTCGGTAAGTGCGCGTTACAAATTTCATTGCAGTTCTAGGGATAAAAAGTGCAACTGTGCAAATTCGAAACTTGGGAATCGAGCTGCAGTATGCAGGAACTCTACTGTTTAATTTTAATTTATTTATTTTTCTCTTCGCGTATACTTCCGGCTCTTTGAAAAATGCTTTCTGTCACACTATGAGTCGGTGTGTCGTTCGTGTGTTTGGTGACTATAATATCTAGCGGACTAGTAAGCAAAACTAACGTCGGAATACCCACGTCACGTTGTGTGTAGGTAATACGCATACGTTGCTCGCAGACGTTTGTCGCTTAGTTTGATAACGAGCTTGATTAACGATCTTGGAATCAGCGACTCTATACTTGATGATGCGCAAGGCGTACTATTAGGTATACCGACGACATATTATTGTACGCTGCGTATGCATAATCGCTGTTTGAATTGATCGATTATATTATTTTTTTCCAATTTTACCATCAACGCATTGACTTTGATTTCCGACCGACCCGGAATTCGCAATTTTACAATCGCCAAGAGATAGTAGAGACTTGAAACCTTTATACTAAAATAGCTGCTGACTTGCAGCAGCTGCCGAAGTTGCGTGGGTATCGAGTCGAAATTCGTATAGCTGGTAACTATATTATACATTTTTAATACTCGGTTGTACACCTTCTTGGTATCAACAAATAATATTTCCCGAATTCGACGTTTTTTTTTTTGGCATTGGCACGAGCAGCTTATCTAGGAAATCTCTGAGATTTTATTTTACTTTACCAATAATATTACTCACCGGTGTAAAATTTTTGCAGAAAGTCCGTCGGATAATCGAGGAGCACAGCGAGCGACAATCCCGTTCATCTTCACGGCGCAAGGTAGATCCATCTTCTTGTGTCCGCTATAAGAATCCTTCAAAGACTCGAGAGCTAATCAACTACAGTATAGTTGCCTCATCTCGCGGGGAAAACGCGAGGAATATCCGCGACGGCCGCTCGACAGGATTCTCTAGCTTCTCTGTCTGCGAAACAGTCGCACCTGCGGCTACGAGGTATACGCCGAGAAAAATCACTGCTGGCGGTGCGAACAGCAGACGAAGAAAAACGGGCGTTCGTAGTCAGGAAGAAGGATTCCAAAAGTCGAGGAATAGAAGCTCGAAACTGCCGTCCGTCACAGAGCCAAATCGAAGGGCTCGACAAACCGGCGTCAAGGTGACAGTCCTGCAGTCAAGGGAATTCAGGGAACTTCCGTGGGAACCTGAGGGGAAGTCAGAAGAAAAGGACGGTTAGTGAAATGATAATTGGAAATAAAATATATAACTAGGAAAGGCCGAAAGGTAGAGCTGATTTTGCATGTGAATCTTTCAAATAGGGTACTTTGCGAATCAGCAGAGGAAACTGCTGGCAAAGTTACCCTCTGCGTTCCTCTCTGAGGGCGGGAGGGACAGACAAAGGATTAAAACGGCGCAGGTTTTTAATAATTCTCAAGAAAACGGAGCCGCGACGGGTCTCCATAGATCTCCGAGTACCACCACCCTGCCCAGCAGCTGGAAAAAGCCGGCAAGGGTCGGGGTCAAAAAATCCGTCTCCTTTAGCTCGGACACGAGCTTTCAGGAGAAGAAATCTTTATTCGGTTCAAAAACTGCACACGTTCACGAGGCGAAAGTCTACTGCAAGGGTGTATTACAGGGTATGTTTACCTTAATTTTATTACTCATGTATAGCAGACACTAATTCTATTTTTATTTCTTCTCTCTTTCTTTCATCATTATGTATGTTTATCTCAAAAACGACGCGGCGTAAGATAGAAGCTTGCGATAAATTACGGTCATCCCGTAAACAAAGTTGCTTAGATTATTGGTAGATGAAAGTAAAAAGAGTTGGCATTTTTGCAGATGATTAATTTTTTCCTCTACACTCCCCCTTAAATTTTCCCGAAAAAAAAAATACCCACTTCACTGCCTCTTTCTTTCTTATACAATCGTCGACAGATCGTGCCTCGCAGAGCCTTGAAAACCTGCGAGACGCCGTCGCCACGCCGAGGCCGACGTCGACGACGATTACGACGCCGACGACGACGACGACCACCCCCATAATGACACCCGGAGGATCGCTGGCTTTTGTCAGGGCCGCCCGTGAGGGCAACAATTCCACAATTAGGCAGATCATGGCCAGGATGAAAACACCCCTGGGAAAGAGGGAGGTGAATATCAACACCGTGGACGCCAGCGGCAGGGTGAGTTCATCATCTTTTTTCATTCTTTTTTTGTCTATGATCAATATTCAGGTGGAAATGTAAGGAATTTTATTTTTTACACGAGTCTCATCGTTCGCAAAATTTTTTACTCACGAACGATTTAAGAATTTCAAGAAATCTCCAATATATATTCCGCTAGCAATTCCTCGAGAAATTCAATGTTATAATTGATGATCGAATTCCTCTCCCACTCATTTTTAGACCGCGATCAGCTACTTGGCCGGAAACGGAACCGTAGCGATGCTCGAAGCCGCTCTCTGTTTCCCGGAGGTCGACGTCAACCTACCAGACAACGAAGGCAACACGCCTCTTCATTTTGCCGCGCAGGCCGGTAAGAATCTACGCGTACTTATATTAGGTTGTTCTGGGAAACGAGTAACTTTACATCCAGAACAATGTGGATGTAGAAAAGCACTCCTGGGATTAGGAATTACGGACTATGCTATCCTCGAATGCAAATCAATCAATTCGGAATGTACATTATTGATTTACCAATCGGGTGAATATGCGACTGGAGTGTATCTCTCGTTTCTAGCCCTAGCTCCGACCTCGTACAATCTAATGCTTTGTAGTGTGATCTATTTTGAGTTCACCGATCACACCAAAGCGCTATGAATGCCAGACGTACTTTCTGTGTATACATCTCCAAATATCTTTAAGCGTTTGCAGAACAAGAAAAAAAAAAAAAAAATTAAAAGAAACTGTAACTTCTCCCTAAAGATGTTTAAGCTGGTGTTGCCGATATCTGATTACAACAGATTCTCGCAGAGTCAGACGATTATTCGAATACAGAATTATATAGTTAAATAAAATAGACATTCGGAAACTGACAATGAAAATACAAATTACCTGCTCTTATTAATCCTCAGGTCAGTTAGAGTGCGTGAGTATCCTTCTTCAGAGATCTTCAGGGATTGAGGTAGACGCTCGAAACACCCTAGGATTCACACCACTGATGAAGGCCGCTCTTCAGGGCCGAACAAAGTGTGCGAAGATCCTGCTGTTCGCCGGTAAATGAAAAAAGAAATGATATGAATACATTCGGTAATTTAATTTACTCCAATGTCGCACTCGATTTCTTGTAGGCGCTAATCCCACCCTCAGAGATTACGGTCGAGGTCTCAGAGCAGAACAATGGGCACGATTTTGTGGGAGGTACGTATGCGCCGAAGTAATCGAACGATTTGCGAGGCACCGACTCCTGGAGCGTACGACCTCGTGCCGATGGGGTAGCGAACCGGAACTCGCAGCGAGAGTTCTTCAGGGTAAGGTGAGTTGGGGAGGATAAATGTGAAGGGTATATTTGAAAACAAAATTTAGTTTTTTACCCTGACTTTGCGCTTTCCAGGTCACGCCGATGCCGACGAACATACCACCCCAATCTACGGGTCTCAGATCGAAGATTCGGAGGGTATTCAGGACCAGCTCTGGGCCGGACAATCGTAGCTTTTCCCTGGTTTCCCAGCTGACCAGCGCTGCGCTTTGCGCCAGCAGCCCCGCCCTGCCAAGACCAGGAGATGTCCCACCTGTTGTGAAAAGCTTGATTCGACCTCTGAGCGTCCCGCAGCTGAGGTGAGGGGAAAAATGATGTACATTGTTTTAAAGAGTGATTCGTAATAACTGAAACATGACGGCTTTCAGGATCACTCTGGTCGCGGCGTCGGACGGATCGTTACCAAGTGGAGGTTTTAATAGGACGGGGGATAAATTCCAGACGAATTTCACGGAGAAAATTGTCTCAGAAAAGATAGAATCATCCGTTGCCAAGCCTCCCCGATCGAAAAAGAAAAATAAGTAAGGAGTTCAGCAGCCAGCAGCCAGACAGACAGCCAACTCAGCTTACATTCGTAGACTTTTGTACGTATAAATTATATTATAGCGATATGTTTAAATATGTATTATACCTGTATGATTAATTGCTTAAGATTATTTACTGCGGTGTCGTCAATCCGGTAAGTAACTTCCGGTCGACTGTACTTACGAACGTATTACCGGCTATTTTGCGAGTAATCGGTGAGCGTATGTCCCTCGTGTGATAAAAAAAAGTCGAGCGTGATATTGCCGGGTCACGCACCGTGCAGGAGAAAAGATTGCATTATATTATAGATGTACATTGAAATTTTATGTATAAACGAGAGAGAAAAAAATAATCATCTTGAACATTACCAGTCGGTGAAGTAATACTTTACTCCGATTTTCACCACATCCGCCACAAAGACAGGAATGCTATGGAGACCGGTTATAGATATAATTCAACGATGTATTTGTCAACATTATAAATTGTTTCATAATCTGCAGTTTCAAACCTTTTAGTGACGCAGCATCTGAGTAAAAAGACCCAGCTCTTATGCCGCCTTTCTGTTCTTACTTTGTCTCCTGTTTTTAGCGCTAGATAAAATTTCGTAGGCCTGTTGTATCTCCATAAATTTATCCTGCGCTGCCTTCCTCTCTTCATCAGACCCCTTGACTTTATCGGGGTGATTTTCCCTCGACAAGCTCCTCCACTTTGCCGTTACTTCGCTTTGAGAGGCCGTTTGCGACAGGCCCAACACCTAAGAAAAGTCGATGGTAAATTAAAATATTAAAAGAAGAACGAGGCGTCATTGCCAGCATTTGGGAAACAGGCACATATATGAATAAACAATCGGAGCCGACAAAACGCTGGTAACTTCGATCGGTAGCTAAGTATTTTATAGACTCGGGTCACGCGTGCAGTCCATAATGCAGTCACTCGATACCTAGGAATTGTTTTTGTGGGTACAAGTAGTACATATTACACGCTTCTGAATAATATAAGTATAGCGTATTATAGTTAACAACGAGAGAGAAACTCACCTTGTACGCGTTTATCTCACCCCTCGGATCAGTCAGGTCGACCAATTGTCTCCACGTAGCCCAGAACCCTTGGTGCTGAGCGTGCCTCCAAGTATCGTGCAAGCTTGCCTACAACCGAAAACCAAGACCACATTATTTGCAACTATTTTTCGTAAGTATAATTCTTTTTTTAACAATTATCTCTTGTGTTAGATTGTTTTCACCAATGTTTCCAACACACCTTGAGATCCAGCCAAATCGGCGAGGTGAGGAAATGTTTGATGGCATCGGAAATTTTTATTTCTTCTCCCTCGCTGTCGGTGAGTCTTGCGTTGAAGTAGAAATAGCTCCCCCAAAGTGAAGTGTAAAGGAGTGCTGCAAGGCTGATGACCGAAATCCTACGCAGGAGTCCCCGTTTTTTCTTAGGCTTCAATCGCCACTGTTTGCTCCATGTATCAAACGATATCGCTGAAGTCAGTACCATCACCGACATCCACGTACTATCATCACCCAGGTATGTGAGTGTCGGATAGCACGCGTATGCGGAGATCAGAGCTACCCAAATAGAACCCTCCTCACGACCAACGTTTCCCACAACCCAAACCCCTGCAAAAAAATTTTAAAAAAATTACGATGGAAATCCGAGCTGGAAATCATTCTGGAGGATACCTTCTGAGGGATCAAGAGTTACACGTACCTAATGCAATAGCCGCTGGTATGAGGATCATCAGAGGTTTGAAGTTATATCCATAAATTTCATCCTCTGGTATCGCCATATACACGAGCTGCCCCCATAGATAGGAAATCACGACTGCTCCGATGAATCGAACAGTGGAAAACGACGGCTATGGAGGAAATTCCAGCAAGGATTTAAAATCAGCGGCAACAATGGCTAGATACCTCCTAAATGTGAATAGTGAAAAGGCAAAGTTGGAGTTCTTCCACACCGGATTAAATATCCAGGTAAATAATCCAATTACGTATAATATTCATTGAAGAAAAAAATGCATGAGTCGAACGGTTTTAGAAGGTCACATAATGTTTTCAGCTGCAATTACTATTATGATATAATTATTATTTATTCTCTTGACACAAGTGCAGCATGATGTCGAGAGAATTGCTGAAGTTTAGCGAACCACTACTCCAAGTACTTTATCGCAACCAACGTTATATGATACGTTGATAAAATAATAAAGATCGTCTGGTCCGCACGTCGTACGTACTACATGCAGTCTTGAATATTCATGTCATGTAGTCCTTGTTAACGATTCACGCGAATCCAGGGTATCTGCTCCGGTATCTATCTATATCGCATTATTGCGTGCATGTAGTTGTACACTTTTTACCCTCATTGCAAGGGGGAAAAAAAACAACAGAAACGACAATCGTCACTGTGCAAAATTGGAAAATTATTTCCGTCATTTTCTTCGTAGTTTTTATAAATTCTACCCGGATGTATGTAGGACATCGGCAATGTGTGCACAGATGTGTAAATATCGAAATAATATACTGCATGTTTGACCAGACAGTTATTTGGATCAATTTAATACTGGTAAAAACAGACTTTAATGTTTTTCAGATAAACCATGGCATAATTTGCATGCTGCATATAATTACCTTTTTGTTGGCTCGAACTTGGTTTTTGAACCATTCCAGGTACTCTGGTTCATTGTTGGCATCCGCAACGTAAGTTGGTATTTTGAAAAGGTCCCTCAGCCATCCTCCACCGAAATATCCTCCCAATGAACACCACCAAATGAACCCGTGGTCGTCCCTGCCCAGGTAAAAATGATGGGCCCCAAAAATTCCACCAAACAGCCACAGAAAGTAGGCTCGGAATTTTGTCTTCGTCCCTTGGACTACTTTACCCTGTTTTTCAGCCCTTGTGCCATTCGCCGTGGCCATCATTTCTTCGTGATAACGTCCAAAGCTTTGTATGTCTGAACTTCTATTTGTAATGTCATCGATGTTTCACCGGAACCGATGTAGTTTTTATACTCATGTGATATCGTCACAGCCTCGTTCGCATTATTTTACCTTATCTCTATCGACATTAGCGTTTATTATAGCCGCAAGAATTACGTCATCTAAGTGTCCTTTACGTTTGCATATGATTTGAAAATTCGTAGAAGAGTTCGACCTCACTTAGTTATACTTATTGTTAATTAGAATTTGCTGCTTCCTCGGTATTGAACTCCCAGTTGCAACTCGTCTCATTCGATATTTCTTACCTTTCTACTTCTAATTATATCCAAATTGACGAACAATTATAAAAACATTTCGCGTTATGTTCACCGGTGAAACGAGTACCGTTACCAAGTTCGTAGATCACTCGATTTGTAATATTTGATTTCAATTCTAACGCAGCTGTAGTTGTATGATTGGATCGAATTGCCACTACCGTTTAAAATCTACGTTGGTTTCGTAATTTTTCTTTGATTTACTGCATTTTTACGTTACATTAGATCGATTTTATTTCGCGGTGACACGTTGACACCGAAAACACCGCTGGATCACTGGTCATTTCAAAGAATGCGGAACGTGGGCCAATCGCACAGGTGCCCGAGTGGTTCAACGCTCGCGTCTTTTCTTCAATAACGGTACTGCGATTGTTGAAAACTGACTTTACCCGCCATCAGAGAGCAGCACGTAACGGTATAATGTGCACATAACGGGAACCTACTCATCTCTGACGGGAGTCGGAGCGGTTGCTGATGTATGTAGTGCAGCTGAAAAAACAAACCGCTGTCGATAAACAATAGCTAGTTGCATATAAACAATCAAGAAGGCGCCACTATCGCTGAGTTTGAATTTCGTAAAGATGTTAAGCTTATTGCAAAGCTATGGAAAGCAAAGGAGAATATTTACCAAGTATCTATGAAGTTTATGCAGGCTTTGTACGCGCGGAATGTAATTCATAATTTTTAAGGGCTGCAAATTCAACTGATGTAGTTTACCGCCACGCAAAATGGCCGCCACCGGGTTATTCTGACTAGTTGTCGTCTGGCGAATCACAAAGTGTCAGCGGTACAAAATACCTCTCGGAACGAGGAAATTAATTTCCACCCGGATCATCGCTTTGCTAACAATACACATCACTCACAATGCTGAAAAATGGAACAAATACTTGTTGGGAAGCTCAGTCATAAGGAATGGCGTCGTATTGCGAAGAGGGAACGACGCAGAAGACTGCGGGTACGCGCAGCACGCACGCGTGACTTAGACGCCGAGCGGCTCACCGCCAAACTAAAGGAAGATGAGGATTATTTAAATTGGATCGAGAAACAACGCGCCGAAGAGGAATTCAAAAAAGTTGAGGAAGCCAAAGAACACGAATTACAGGAGAAAAAGTGGCTAGAGGAAGAGGTAGGACTTTTTTTGAATTATATATTTGCATCATCTTTTTTGTGAACTATGAATCAAAAGTCGAAAATACTGCGGATTCCGAGGATAGCGAGAACCGCTCGAATTTGAAATCTTGAAGATCGCGGTTCTGGATTTTTTTTTCATTCAGTATATAGCAATGTGGGCACCGAAACCCGCAGACTATCTTATAGTAAGTAACTTGAGTCTTTGTGTTTGTGTTTCTCTCAATTTCCATTTATAAATTCCAGGTACGGGCTCAAAAAGAGTGGCGCATTCAGCAGGAGCGCAAAGCAAGAGCGCGTCAAGAACAGTTGGATCAAGAAGCGCGAATCCGTAAAGAGTTTGAGGCTAAACAGGAAGCTTTGCGATTGAAAAAGGAAGAGGTTCGTCGTCGAGAAGAAGAGGAAGTCAAACGTGCTGAACTTGTGCAGCACGAGATCGACGAGTACATTGACAAGGGTGCGAGCACCCCTGAGATCCTCAGGTCTGTAACTAACACGCAGCCTGGTAAGGAGCTTTGCCCATTTTTCTCGAAAACAGGAGCCTGTCGCTATGGCGACACTTGCTCCAGAAATCACCAACGACTTGCACTCTCCAAGGTGCTACTGATACCCGGTTTTTATTCCCATTTTTCACTGGAAAAAAATTCTGCCGAATACGACACTGATATAGGGCTAGAATTCGATGCCTCCGAAACCCGTCACCACTTCAGGGAATTTTACAATGACGTAGTACCGGAGCTAGAAAGTTTTGGAAGGATAAAAACTCTGAAATATTGTAAGAATGCGGAGATTCATCTTCGAGGAAATATGTACGTCGAGTATTATACCGAAAGGGAAGCAGCGCGGGCTCTTAGGAGTCTAAAAGGTCGATGGTACGCTGGAAGACAACTTAACTGCGAATTCGTAAACCTTAAATCCTGGAGAAATGCAGTTTGTGGGATGCCAAAATGTCCAAAGGGTAGAGCTTGTAATTTTCTTCACACAATTCGGAACCCACGGGATGAATACGACATAAAAAGTCCCCCCAGGTCAAGGACGAGGAGAGAAGCAAGCCAGGAGCGACGATTTCTTGGAAGCAGCTATCACCAAGAACAAAAAACGGGCTCGTTAAGATCGAAGGTCGATCAGGAATCTGTGAGAGGATCGCGAGAGGACAGCGCAAGAAATTGGCGATGGTCTGAATCTCCGGAACCTGGACCAGAGTCGAGTTCGCGTCCGGAAAGAACGGATGATCACGGACATGTTTCCAGAAGTCATGAGGAGAGACGCAGAGACCGAAAGCGCCGTCACGAGTCCCAGAGATCCTCGAGACGATCCTCACACGATGAAGAATCATCGGAAAATGAAAACACGCAAACTCTACAAAAGTACGATGATAAAAAAAGTAGAACATCCAGAAAAAAAAAAAAGAAAACGCGAACACACAGTGACTGTGAGGGTGGAGAGGATACGTTAAACCATCGGGTGAAGATGAAAAAATATAGTAAGAACAGTTCTGAGACCAGGGAGAGAAAGAATAATAGATCTCGAAGAAAAAATGAGTCTGGAGAAAAGACGAAATGGGATGATCAGAAAGTCGCGATCGATTCCGAGGGTAACTTTACCCCTCGACGGAGAAAAAGTCAAAGATCAAAAAGCCCGTCTTGGAGCGACGTTGAAGCGAACGACATATCAGCTGCTGATAGTAAAACGCCGCCGAGATAAGCATAGTATAAAGGACTTGCAGTGTGGGAATGATTATGTATTATACAACACATGTATATTTTTGCAAACAATTATCTGTTGTCCAATAATATTTTTCATCGATTTAACTAATTGTAGTTTTGGAGAAGTCAATATTCACTTTTTCCCCCTCTTCTGGATTGAAAAAGACTTGGTATCACATAGCAGATATTTCGGGCCAAAAATTAGGTATTTTTAAAATCGATCGTATGATGCTTTACTAACGTATTTTGACCTCAGGAACACGAATCCAACAATTAAATTGAGTTACGAATCAATCCCACCGAGTAATCCTTGATTTTTTACTTTTCGGATCGATAAATTAGCGATAATTTGATCAATTTTATAGATAGATCAATTTGACTTTCAGATTCGGATTCCTGAGATCAAAATATATAATTACCATAGAAAACCCGAAAAAAAAATGTCGATTTTTGACCCCAAAATCGACAAAAATCTAAGGTGAATTGAATTTGAATCTTTTCGCTCTAAAAGGCGACAAAATGACCATTACATAGCGCGTAACTCATCATAATTCGTCCATGATTTTTTTTCATATGCATTCGTTGTGGATTAACGTCTTGATTTTACGGGCCTTTGCGATTCTAAAAGCATCGATTTTTGCGAATCTCATTTTCAAATCAGGAATCCAGTGTATCAAAACATAATCACCTGCTAGCGCAATGATCTAGAATGAGACTGTGCTGTTAATAAATAAAAATCTTTGAATAATTCTGTTTACCCGTAACTTCCGGCAGTATAATAATTCTGCGTAGAAGTTACTGCCTACAAACTCGAGACGCGTGAGTCGTGTTCACTGCAGCAACTCGTTGTGAATGGAGCTGCAGGAGTTCGTTGCAATTCCCGCAGATTTTTTCATACACTCAAAAACTAGTTCGACGATCATGCAACGGTGCACGAGTAGTCAAACCACTTCATGCATGTATTAAATACATCTCATGCATGCGTTATCACGATCCGCGACTTCTAGCGCCTTTGAAACCACCAAGCGTGGGCTACAAGACAACGGCCTTACTACATTTTATACCCCTACGCAGGCTGCAGAGATTGAAAAATTTTCCCCTGAAGAATTTGAACTTCAAAATCTTGAACGTAAGTACGAAAAATACCTGAACATTTACGATGGAAGTGATACAAGTGGTTTGCTTGGAATTCTCAAAAATTGATGAATATAGAGTTTCAATATTTCGTGAAAAATTGACTTTTCTATGAGATTGTTATAGTATTCGAACGAAAGAGATCCATGTTTGATGGAGGAGGGTTGAAACGGGGTGTTCTTATAATGAAGAATGAGAAAAAACCAAAAAAAAAGTCATACCTAATTCCACGATGCTTAGAAAACATACGTTTATGACCTTACAGCCTCTTACGGGACTGCGGCTGTTGCGGAGCGCGATCAAACGACAGGAGCGACAAACTCCTTTTATATAATAACCACCTTCGATTTCTCCAGATAACATCGACCTTCGTCACACAATCATACCAATCTTTATATAAATATATGTGTCGTACGGACACATCGACATGTGCAGCTATATGTGTATACCCAACTAACTATAGGTGAAAAAAGGCGAATATATACGCCACGGAAGAAAAAAGTTGAATCCGGTCACACTGGATCCAAGTCAGCTCTTGTATAATGATTTTATAAATCGAACGAATTTGAAATGATTTTAGATTGCATTTTTATCAAGTGTTTCATGTCACTTGTGGGCTGTTAGTTTTGTGTCCAAGAAATTCGACTATTTGGTAGAATCTGAAATGTTTCTCCAAAATCGTGACCGTGTTCGCAGCGCGATGCACTTCTTTGTTAATAACAGAAAGAAGTGACGGTTTTTTCTAAGTTTTCAGCCATTAGAAATTACAGTCGGTTCCTCACAAAGCGGCGATTCAATCTTTCTATGATTGGGATAATAGTGACAAAGTGGGGTGAGAGCGGGATGAAATGAGTACCACATCTGCGGATCTATAATCTGTTGTTTGCAAAGTAATTTTATTTCTATCAAAATCTTTTCGAAAATTTGCTTTCTCCATTTCCGAAATTACTTTTCCTTGATATTTTCCCCCGAACCCCCAGCCTCTTGGTTCTTTGATTTTTTGTCTTTTCTGATCATCGTTTATGACCGAACCTTTTTTCTTTCATTAATTGGTTAATTTTTTTCAGAATCTATCGATCTCCAGCTGTAACGTCCACTTTACTCCGTTTTCCTAAATTCAACTGTACAGCGATGCGAGTCATTTTCCAATTTTAACTAAACAAGCTCGAAAATGTGTGAGAATCGGCAACAATTTTCCGATTGTTAACGAGAGGAAAACGGCCTATTCTGACTCGTCACAATCCGTCACTCTGACAATTTAGTGCTACGGCCTTGTCTCAACAAGACAAAGACTGAAGACTATGCAACAAACGTACCCGTTTACGTACATCGCCATATGCATAGAAACAGAACGTACCATTCTCACTCCTCAATACTTCTGTATAGAAATATTATAACTCCTGTAGCATTTAACAAATCTTTTTGCCGCTGCACCAGCAGCTGTTTGCATTTGTTGTATAAGATTTGTTAGAAAGGTAGCTAGGATAGCCGCGGGTGGGGTGGAGATAACTAGGTATAGCTATCCGCAGCAAAATGTCCATACAACACATAAGCAAAGAAACGCACACACAGGTCGAAACGAAAGAAGTCGATTCTCCTATGTTTTCTGGAGGTGGTAGGCTTATACCTCAGCAGCAAGTAACAACTCTTTGGCCTCCATCTGATCCCCATTACAAGGTATAAGGTAGGATAGATAGTTAGTTAGGTAGGATAGGTAGGATAGGTATCAGAGAGTGGCTATAGGTGAGCACACGCCTCGCGTTTTCCGTGACCAGCCAGTTACCTTTCTCCTCTTGCGGCAGTAGCATATGGTTTTCATTTCGCGGGCGTTGATAAAACGCGGCTAGCCGCAGTGATTGAATTTATTCGTGGACTGCTGGAGGAAAATTTTTCTTTTATTTTCACGTTATACGAACAGTGTCGAAAGTTTATTCAATTCATCGTTCACCGAGTATAAATATAGCGGCGATTTTTTCATTTTTTTTTCTCATTTTTTTCCCAATAATCCAAATTGGGTTTCTCTAAACCTTTCCGTCGAGTAACAAAATTACATCAAAAAGTGTATCGTTGTTTGTTTGGTTTTATTTTTTACCTCTTTGCATCCGATTCAAAATACAGTTCATATATTTGTGGAGTTGAATTTAAAAGCCCTTCGTCACTGAAACGAAAAAACATTACATTCGAAATGTTGCTGTTCGGCAGCGCTCTCCTGCTGCTTGCCCTCGTCTCGGCAACTGGTAAGTTAAATTTCTCAAGGAAATTTCGAACTTCTAGGATAAAACTTCGTCGTAACGTGACGTAGGTACAGCTGCAGCTGCTTTATTCGATCTCGGTTTCTACCGGTAGATTTTATCCTCAGAAATCAGGCCAGTGGTACTCACGTGTGTGCGTGCTTATTTTCTGTTCATGTAGGAATTATCGAGGCTCATCTCTTCTGCTTTTTCCTCTCATCAATATTATTACCATTATTTGCCATCGTGTAGGCAAATTTCATTTTTTTATTTTTGGCTCCTCATTTCTTGAGCTAGTAAATAATCGAGTTCATGTTCGAATATGATGTTCGAATTACGTCTTCTACTTCGCAAGCCGAACGTTGGACAATACAGAGTCAGGCTGTCTGTCGACTTTTGAACTTCTGACATTTCACTATCTCGCCAGCAAACTTTAGCGCGGGAATAATATTATCATGGTTTATTATCTTGTCGTTTATCCGCTAAGATCAAATGCAAAAGCAATGAACAGGATTGGAATTAAAAAGAAAAAAATTGAATAAGAAGAAAAGAATACGAGAGAAGTTAGATGCAGTGAATCTCTGCGATATTCAGACTCGCGAAATTTACAGAAAGAAAATAAAAAGAAAGGAATGAATAAAAATGCATGGCGATGGGCCGATTTGAGTTTGTCGCGTGCAAAATGAGTGAATTTTGGTACACCGTATGATTGGTTACATCGAGTGAAAACAGCGGTTGGTTGTCGGACGAGTATCATATACGTAAAGGTGTACGTATGTAAGTCATTCGGCGCATATCATTTCGAGAAAGTTACGCAGAATTGGAGTCGCGATATGGAGACTCATTGCGTAACTATACGGGGATCGCATATAATCAGAGTCGAGCGTTAAACTCACAGCAACAATCGACGGTCAATTGCGGCACAGGTCACCTTGTCAAATCTCACCTTTGGAAAGCAAAATTTGACAATACCAAATGATGCTGAAATTTTTTCTTTCATCTCAAAAAATGGAGAAAAAACTTTTAACGATACAAATTCGAATAAACTGTGTCATGTTCGATGACTACAGAATTGATCGTTACAACGAACGACGAAGACGTTACTGACCTACGCTAATTTTGAACTTCGAGATTGGTCAGGCAGCTAAAAAATTTTACGTAACTTGTTACTTACTTATCCTGACTGAAAATTTGTGCATCTCGATTCCGTATCATCTATTTTAAACGACATCGTTCGTTTCGTAAAAAAAACATGTGTTGTACTAATGTAAAGTACGGGTCGCGAAACACAGAATTTCAATAATCAGGATAGCTCATTTAAAGCTATGCATATGCATGGATTATAATTATACTGGGATAAAAAATCTCTAGACATCAATTAAAACCACATCTAATTTGTTAATTAATCAACACTTTGCATAACCATCAGCAGCACGCGTCCGGGTCATAATTGCCATTATCATCGTCATCATCCTCATCATCGTTATTGTCATTATTAATGTTGTTGTTATTATCATTATTATTGTTATCATTATTATTCTCCTTAATATTATGAATAGGGATTACGTATTCATATATGTGTTCGATTTCACTATGCCCAGTTTTACAACTTCGTAAACGGTTTTAGCGCAGCTGTGCAGCTATTTCGATTCGTCGCGTGATCAATTAGAATTACCGAGGAGATCCTAATCCCGATAACGATTTTGCTTCTTAAATAAGCTGTAAATCGGGGTGGTCTTATCGTTTATATCAAACCGCGCCCGTGGCAATGTGCATGTCAGTGTATCGAATGAATTTATTTCTTGTTACCTATTTCAAATACACCCTGAATATATTCTTAGCGCCTGGCCACTTGCAGTCCGAACGATTCAGTCGCCGATCCCGCGAAATTTTTCACGTTTGGGTCGCGGGTTGGCAAACGCTATACGGAATGGTCACTTGCCACGAATATTCACGGTACGGATAATATTTTTCAGCACGCGTAACCGTGTAACATATTTTACCGAAGAACCGAAAGCTCTACGGATTGGTCCTTAGAGCTGCGCCTCGCGACGTGAATAATTATAATAAACTAACGATTCTGCGATATTTTACACGGCCTGTCCGACTTTGTACAGGTAATACATAAACTATACCGATTTATATTTTACGCCCGTTATGCAGCACGCATATATTACGATATAGTCAACGAACTGTGTCCTGCAAGAATATACGCGGTTATTATTGAGTCAGGTATCTTGCATACGTATTGCAGGGGAAAAAGGAAAAAAAAGAGAAAAAATTAAAATGGAAATAAAGAGAAAACTCGCGCTTATAGAGTTCGGTCGTTATTAATCATATACGCTCGATTCGATCGACAGATCTTTATAACTCAGGAAAATTGCACGTAATGTCGGCGAGACAGAATTTTAACGACACAAAGTGCGACAAATTATCTTGCGGATTTTAATTTTTTCATTCGGAGTTGCTTTTTTTGTTTCCTTGAAAAACGAGCTCACATCGATTATCGTTTTCAGACTTCCTCGCTTACGTAGGTCATTAGCGTATTCTGGGCGGGTAGGGTCGAGTTGGGTTGGGCTTGACTCGGCTTCGTTTTACTGACCAACAATCAAGCGGTGAATGTTATTATCGCTTATTGGGAGTTGCTGCTACGGTATTCTACTCCACGACCTGCACTCACAATCAGCCTTGGTTTCGGTTTCCCTTTCCATACATTAACTCAAGTACGGATCCAATTACGCTCAGCAATCTCCAAATTGACCCTTTCAATCCACCTTATCCTTGCAATGGCAGCGCGGGCGGCGAGAACCCTGCGGGTAACCCAGACAGGCGGTAATTCATGCCTAGTATTATCAATAACTCGTAGAATTTCGTAACAATTATACCTGTTTTTTCATTCTCTCATTCTTGCGGTTCGTTTCTGGCCTTTTGGTGTATCGTTTTTCATTTCTTGGAACCTTCCGGCCATTCCGACAGCACGTGAGGCTTTTCGTCCGCTTACTTTTGTGGGATACGCCCTTGTGCGAGCAGCCGTAGGTTTTTGTGGGTTACGTCCTTCTGGTCCTAAGTCCTCGGCGTATCGATGTCGTGGTCGGTGGAAACGTGAGTGATATTTGCGTATGCACGGTAGCGTAGAATTGAGAATTTGCAGCGGTGCACGATGATCGAAACACACCCATTTAGCCTTCGCGCTCGGGTCGAAGAATATCGAGCCTCGAAGTTGGCTGCTATTTCTGCAGCCTGTTGCGATTTTAACTCGTGTCTCGGGGCGGCTATACGCGCACAATTCCCACCGATTGCATGACCTTATGACCACTTTGAAATTAAAAGCATCGATACAGACATGCGATAGAGAACAAGACTTGGGAGGGTCGAGTCTCCGATCTATCGGAGGTTCGGCTACCGTTGAGATCGGCAAAAGAAAATCTACCATTACACACATACGTGCGGCACAGCTGTTGACATTTGACTGTAAATACACATTTATTATTTATCATCGTTGTTTCACAGATGACCATTATTCACGAACGTAACGTGGGTCCTATTCGTTTCATTCGCCGATTGTTATATGCAGATCGTTGGGCAATCGTCTTTGAAAGTTGAAAGGTATCTTTGTTGATCGATCGATCGTGATTACGTTGAGCCAGCTAAAGATTTATTATCATCGACGTGTCCTTGAGTACGTTGAGCAATATCGGGGGTGTCGTTACAACTGGGTCGGCACGAGATGGTTTTTGTTTCGGTATAAGGATCAAAGAGGAGATTCTACCGGATGATAGAAGTTCGCGAGGTGACGAGCTTTTTTCGGCAATTTCAGGTTGGCGCCATTCCTACTTCACGGTGCGATTACGTCTCAAATTGCACTTTCGTGGGCACGCCGAGTTGCTTTGGGTGTAGGCATTATTGTTGGCAGCGCGAGTAGCTATCCCAAGTGTCCAATATTATGCAAGCTGCGCGCTCTAGTTTCCGAGCTCGGTATGCCGACTCACTTTCACTCATTCACTGCCTCGGCTGTAGGCACCCGCCCGACTCTCTTGTACATTTTGCTCTCTCCTCTCTCGCTCTCTCTCTCTCTTTCTCTCTCTCTTTGCTTTATTCGCATGACTTTCACTTCTCCCAGTTTTATAAAATACCCGTTCCTTCGTTCCTTTTTTCTCCATCTCCATCTCCTTTTCCACAACTTCCACTTCCATCTCCAGTTCCACCTAATTCGCCACTCTATCCCCTTCGAACACGAGCCCTTCGCGCTGCAGGAAGGACGTGTAAAGTAAAAAACCAAAATTCGAATATTTCCGAAAAGTTCATTTTACAGCCACCTTCCGCTTGAACCGTAAACTGGGATTATTTCGCCGACAATCTCCACAGCGCAGGATCGATGGTATCGCATATTTTCGTGCTTAAATTTTTTATTTATTTCCAATTTTATTTCTCATGCCCCGAGGCGTCGAGGTGGCTTTATAACGGATCATTATTGTTATTGTAAAATTACGCGGATAATTTACGGTGCCGCTAGATGTTAGCAGCGTGTAGTTTATAATATAATATGTATTATGTAATTTAATTGCGCTCGGTCCATAAGAGTATAAGGCTTTAAATATCGTGGAATTTGTTCGCGCAAAGGTGCACCAGATGAATTTGAATACCCCGTAACGCGATTTATTTCAATTCCCGCGCTCTGTATTCATTCGACCAACTTTTTATCGCGTTATGCTTCGTAACTGTACTATGCTAATTGTAATTATCCTTCCTCGCAACCCAACTTGGGCGCGATTTAATTACGCCTAGAAAATTTAGTCTTTTACGTCCATCCCGCATGCTGCTAAAAGTAGCGTTACTTCTCTAGACGTCTCGTTGAGAAATTTGACGGATACCCGTTATCGCTGTCGAGTCTAATTTTTTTCCAACATGACTTATATCGTCGAGAGTAGGTGTCGAGTCGTTTCTCCCCTGACGGTGGGCCGCGATGCGAAATGTCTGACTGTTACAAATCGAACGAATGGGAAAAAAAAAGTATTCTAACAATAGTTGCGACTGTGGGCAGTAAATCCTAGACACCGCCCGGAGCGCAGCTCACGTTTATGAACTATCCGTATGCCCACATCACTGAAATATCGTTACTCCGGGAAGTGCTCGGTGCCGCGAGTCAATTCCGCGAACAATCAACCGACCATCTTACAGCCGCTGCAATAGCAAATCCGGAAAATCCGTGGGTAGAGTTATTCCAATTATCGATAGCCGGCGGGTATCTGCAGCACGAATTAGCCGCAAACAAACCTCGAGGTTTTTACTACCTGTACATAAATCTACATTTAATGGACACACGCGTTAAAAGCTATTCGTTAATACGACGGAAACAATATCGCGATATTCGAAATTCAAATCAAGGTAATTTCCCCGGGCGTCGAAGGTCCGCCGTAGTTTTTTTTTCCCCTCTCCCATTGGTCTTCCTTGGTTCGTTCAACGATCACACCGGAATTCCTATATGCGCCTAATCGAATTCAAGCGATATTTGATTTTTGGCGTTTGGTTCATATTTCACTTTGGTTAAGGCTGTAGGTCTCCTCTCTCCATAACGTAGAAGGTTGAATATCCTATTACACGAGCGGATCAAAATTGAAAACGAAAAGAAGGCACGAGGTTGTGCAGTGTGAATAACGCATTAGGAATCTAGGAAAGACAAATATTTACGATAATCACTTTTACGACAGGATACGATTAACTAAAATTTTTATGAAGTTATAAACCCTTATATTCGAGTGGTTGCGTTCGAATGCGAAGGTCTTTTTTTTGAGTCATATGTTCAAAGGTCACCGTAACGGAAGAAGCTCGACATTTTGCGCTTAGACTTGAACTTTAGTTCTTCTTTTTCGTTATCCATGCGCATTGACACGTAATGTCAAAATTTGATGCGCGCCTGTGGTAAAAATCGAATCGGTGTATAAAATACGCAACTTACTTTCAATCCGCTGACGATGAATTAGAAAATTTTCAAATGTCAACAGCAATTATAGTATACGTGCGGCACGTGTTCGGAATACACATGTGTTCACGATTAGACTATAGACGGTTATCGCCATATTTGTAAAACATCGTCATCGTTCCATACATAAGTATTACATTTAACTATACGTTTATTTATGCATAGGTAGTAAATAATCCTGGCTATATATTATTCATAATCGAATTTTAAAAATTTCAGCGCCACGACACTGTATGGTCGACGTATATTATGTCCGTTCAAGATTTTAGACGGTGTATCCTAACTGGCTGGTCTCTATCTTTTAATAGGTTGGCAAACACGATTTCTCAATTCCAAATCTCACTTTCAATTTTAAGTTGACAGAAACTTCTTCAAGTTCATTACAAACGATAAGCCCAACGATGCGTTTTGCGATACGTGCGTTTTCAAGTTCTCGAGAATGGACTATTTTTTCAAACTTTTTCTTTCCTTCTACTTTTCTGCAACATAATTCGCAATACTATCTCTATAATCGGAAACCCAAGCATTCCCTCGATTCCTTCAATTATTAAATTTCTGGATACGCTGAACATAAAATGCACGTCCGTACAATTTTTTTCTCAAGCCAAACGAAGCGATTGGCCGATCGTTACGATGTATGCGTATACTTAATGTAACTCTGGTAATTGATTTCTTGAAAGCCACGTATATGCAACGTTGAGAACGCGTGTAACACATTATTCTGCTATACGGTGTAACACGTCGTAATAATGCAATTCCTTCTGATCAAATAGCTATGGTAGTAGGGGAGTTTCAATTTCTCTATTCCAAGGTCCATATATCTACTGCACAAACAGGGTCGAATTATGCACATATCTGGACACATGACGCGTGATCTAAATAATTCTTTTTTCTATCTCCCCCAAGTACTCTAGCTATATTCGATAGGTTGAACTCCGGGCACCTTTCGGCCTTAATTCGAATTATCTTTCGATTGTCGTTATTATCCTCATGGCTCGGGTCACGTAGACCGGCATTAAATCGGTTTACCTTGAATTATAGCTAATCACGCGTTCACCGATTCTTCGCGACTATTTTATTTACTCCAATTTTACAAAATTTCTCAACTGATTCGGTTCTGTTTTTTGTTTCCTTTTTTATCCTTTGAAAATGGTTCGTTCGGAATGGGGCACCCTCTGTGCAAAGTAATATACATGTGTCTACAAACTTGAGTTATAACAGTCATCGATTAGTAACGCACGATCGGTCCGCCTGCGGTTACATTTGTATTCATTTTTATATTACGGGTAATATTCTCTTTGTGTAATTATCACATTTGCTCTACGGTAATGGTGTTTGTCTATTCCGTTAACGGAAAGCTGCCAATATTCCAACTTACTTCTAGACACAGGTATTATTATTCTCGCTTTTATGGCCGTCTTTTACTGGGATCTATTAAACGGTGCGGAAACGGCTAACAATACGATCATTCTCCGCTACGTACACCCCATGCGGTGCTTGTTTTATGCATAAAAAGCTATCTCTCAGACGTTTGAGAATGAGCAAAAAAACGCAAAACGACCCCCCTCGAAGAAAAAAAAATTCACATGCACAAACTTGACTAAATTTTTAATGTTTCTACAACGCGTGGTGTTTTTTGATTGGATAAATAATTCCGGCATTCGAAACACGATACGATTGCTCTCCAAGGCTGTTCTGAAAAATTAATTACATCACACCGATCATAAAAAACATGGAATTAAAAAATAGTTTGGAAAAAAAATTGGGACGGTGGATGCATAAAACTTTAATAGCTCCGATATAATTCACGAATTTGATGTTCTTGTTAAATTAGAATCACCGATGAATTATTAGGGATGATATAATAAGAGATCCAAGGATACGAATTTCTCTGAGACGCGTCAGCGCGTGAATTGAAATCATCATCGGTGTCGAATGGCTTTAATTAGACGAGCGCGAGAGTCGAGTGTTTAAATACATCTGATTGAAAGACGGCTTTGAAATGTCAGATGAGCTGTTTGTAATAAACCGTATAATGGTAATGCATCTGCTACAGGTGAACGGATCTATTATGCACCGATGAATATTAATAGCGTGTTTATCGCGAGAGTTATGCCGAGCTTTAACGGTGAAACCGGCGAGTTGCCATTTGAGTTGCCGGCCTCAACGGGGTAGCCCGGCATCTCGTCCGTTGCTCGTTATTCACAATTAGGGTTGAGATCCGCGCGGCAGAAGCTCTCGACTTTTTTATCCGCGCGCGTATCTCATGAGAAAAAAATTATCGGATAGGTAAATTAATTCTGACCAGGTAGACGCTTCGAGTGACATTTTCGGCAGAGATACAGATACAAGAAGAATTCGAAGGCACTATAATTCTCGGAGGTTATAAAGGGGCTACTAATGGCTCAGGTTTCCCTTTTTCTTCTTAAAAGAAGGAAATCTTGCTTTTAGGTTCATTGGGATTCGAACAGTTGCTCTCCGTTCCGTTACGCCAAGGTTTCATCGATGTCGGCAACTACCGTCCTAATAAACCTGTTTTCTATACTTTCTCATTCGCTATCTCATTAGCTGCAGCTGACGTTTGTATTAGGCATGAATCTGGCCAGAAACAACAAAATCGTATCGAGTCAATCAGCTTTTCAAGAGCGACAAAAAATGACGAATAATCGCGTGGTGTCGCACGTTCCTTTTTCGCTTAGACGGATTTCATGTGTCTATGCGAAAATAAAAAACCGTTCTAAATCATAACGACCCGGCGATCGGCTTGTTTTTTTGGTTGCGGGTTCCTGACGCGATTTTGATCTGGATATTCGACCTTGTCCGTTTCGTCGATGAAGGGAAAAAACGAAAAAGGAAATCGTTGCCGGAATGGTCGTTGTTGGTACGAAGTATGTAACGAACACTTGGAACGTTGCAATTGTCGAGATATTATTATATTCCCGTAGTTATTTTCTGCAAGACACACAGCATCCGGAAAGCTTGGCCGCACGTATACACGGCGCATACATATAAATATCATGGCAAACCTATTCGTATAAAACATAATTACTGCGAAATATTTCCTTTCATTTCGATCACGTAGTTTTGCCGTTCATAAATATGTAAGCTGCATGGATACACCTACTCCGGTTCCCAGGACCTTCGAGATCACTCTCGAACAGTCACTCGAAGTTAGCTCCCACATATAACCTATGCCTAGGATATTTTATATTTTATAATACAATTACAATTACACACTTTGTAATCCTTAATACGGCTCACGTACAATACAACGATCTCGCGGCAAGTCACTTTCACGGTTAGCAAGAAGGAGTGTCCGTTTCAACGAAGGTCATTATTTTCCGGTATTCAGATTTATCATACGTTCAAAAGCTGCCGCCACCGTCTTTTATCACGCACAATTTATTCCAGCCACACGATCATATCCAATCATCTTCTTATTTTACTTGAAATTCTTTTTGTTTTTCCTCCTCGCGCAATTGTCCTTTCGATCAATCAACGGCTTGAAACTCTACTTGTATTTCACTCGTACCGTACCTTTGAGCGTGTTGGGTGATATCGGTTTCAACTCTCGCTTTTCGTACCGGAATCCGGGACGCCGATGACCCTGAGGTTGTTGTTTTTTGCAATTATTATACTCGCTTTGTGGTATACCAATCCGAAGTTGGCGGCTGATCGAGGGCGAGCCCACGCCCTGATCTGGCCCAACTTTACCTTTACGGACGTTGCAACGGCGCCTATTTATTCTCGAACAACGACGCGTACATCGAGATAAGAATCACGCCGATGCATTCGAACGAACCAGCGACGCCATCGACGTGCATCTATAATACGTTACGTGTAAAAATAGAAATAGAATATATTTTATCCGAACGTTATAGTTGAAACTTTTCACATTGATTATCTGGGATTTTATCTTATCCCATGTTGGCTCGTAAAGCTGGATTGTTTTATCCAATGCGTAGGTACGTCGTAATCGGTAAGAAAAATCTATGGCTTGGTAGCTACGGTATAAGGTCACGTCGAGTCGGGTAGGTTTTGCACCGTTGATGATAATTCTCTCGCGCGACAATTATCATTCACTCGAGAGCTTTCGTAGATTTATTACAAGCTCACTTTACGCTCTAAGTTTGAGTTTAGCAAATCAGTTTCAATTACGCAACGCGTTCGGGGACGCCTTGCAAGAGTAAATTACGAGCGATGAGTTGCTGCAGGTTGGTACGAGGTGCGGGTAATTTTAATTGGGTTTAATGATCTACCTGACGATATTCTCTCCACTGGGTTATTAGTTAACTACATACCTGGGCAGATAGGATAGGGTGTCCCACCTACCCGCGACTCTACTGTTGCGTTAGAAAAAGAGAGAGAACTAGGAGAGATGGAGAGGCTCGCTTAGTTTGTTACTTACTTAGGACGAAGCGTGTGAAATTTCGCTGCTCAATTTCACAACTACGTTTTAACCAAATTTGCTGTTAGCATTCAACCGTTGATCCTAATCTTGCTTTACTTTCCATTCCCACTGTTAAATTTTTACAATATATTCATATACCCGCTTATTTGTATTACCGCGGACACGTACATACGTAAAAATGGCTACCGATATTCGTGCAGCCATTAAAGTCTCGATGTCCTTCGCCATGAGGTAAAAAAATTGCCCTCTCGATTTGCGAATATAATAACATTTCAAACGCTAAATTTCAAACCTGAACTCACCGAAGATTTTCTTCTCATTTCAACGACTGCGACGAAAAATTACCAGGCGTTTAAATCGAGTCGAAGTAAATGAGCGGTGAGTTTCAAGATGTCAACGATTTACTGCACGTGGATTCTCATTTTATTACTTTCGATGATAGCGAAAACTTTCAACGACGCCCACGCGATGTAACGGCTATTTTCCGTCTGGACCTCCTCAGGTGCTGCAGCGTTCCGGTTTGCAATTGAGAAAGTGTAATGCAACGATGACGAACAAATATCGTATCATTGGTCACCATGACTACCGAAATTGCACGCTAATATTTATCATTGCATCGTTATGGTGTCTGAGTTCGCTTCAATTTGAACTTGCGAAATTCAGAATGATATTCCATGAGGTGACTAATTTAATTACACGATAATCTCGTGAATTAATGCGTCTGATTTAATAGAATACCGGATTCCGAAGGTTGTTGAAATAACACGATATAGTCAGAAAGAAAAGATTGTTTTTTTTAAAATAGTTACGATAATAAAACAGATGATCTAGCTTCATTTCTGAAATTAGCATTTCACCCAGTGATCCTTCGATATTTTCTGTGTAGCATTGGAGCTTATTAGCGTTCAAGGACATCAGAGTTATGCTGTAATCGCGAGATTCAATTTTCGTTTCTCGTTATATTGCTTCTGACTTATTAGGATCCTTCGATTTGTAACATCGACGGTTCTGTATTGAAAAAAAAAACGACAAGTCCGATAAAATTCAAAGTCGAATAAAAAGCTACCAGCTCTGGTAATACTTTGCGTAGGAATAACTGAGCAGAAAAAGGGAATGAAAAATAAAATAGACTGCGTGGTTACGACTGGAATAACTGGAACTACTTGCCGAGTTTGTACCTCGGTTTATACCATGCGACGAATAAAAAATCTTATCGATTTATTTATCTAATTTTTTTTCGAACAGTAAAACGTACGAAAGTCTACTTCATGTTTGTTTTCGATTATGACGAAGATTGTTAAAATTTGTATTTCTTTTTTTGTTCTATTAAACAGAATGCCAACGGACCGTATCGAGAAATTCTCGTCAGAGTCGCGCCGAAGCAGCTCTACAATTCGAGTGTCCCGAAGAGTTCGGATACTATCCTCATCCCCAAGATTGCACCCAGTATTATGTCTGCGTTTTTGGTGGCGCCTTGCTGGAGTCATGCACCGGCGGACTCATGTACAGGTAAGAGAAAGAAAAGACACAAGAAAGAAATATCCTCATCATTTCCTTTTCTTCCCTTTGATTCAATTTTCTCTCGATCGCATCTTTTTCTCAATCCTCGTTGCCTTCTACTTTATTTCTTTTTTTTTCCCCATCTCAATTCGCATTTATAAATGACGTCGATGACAAATGATAAGAGACGGAGAAACGGCACGTGTTTAAAAATTATTGAAAACTTGTAATTTCATTTTTATTCAAATTGTTCGAGGAACCGTGACGTATAGATGCGGAAAGAGTGAAACCGAAACCGAAATCAAAGAGCTGTTGAGAAGAAGAAAAAAATGTTCCGTTAAGTTTAACACGTTCACCTGAATACCATGCCTACACATATATGATTGTGTGTATTGATTCCGGCAATGAGTGAATTAGCCAAAATGTCAAGAGCCGTAGGCGAAATGTAAGAAACTGCTCATATATTAACAAAAGTTGCCGCGGAAAAAAAATGAGCAGGGGGAAAAAAATCATAGTATGTTGAATTCCATGTTAAAGTCATCTAAATTCTCAATATCGTTAATAAATTCAATAGCCCCGCGTTTAATTAGTCTTATAGTCTCGATTACAGCCATTAGTCGACGATTGGTTTATATCGTATATTGAAAAAAATGTTGAAAAAATGCAACACTTAATCGAATTAGGATGATAATTTGTAATATCGACGTTGTAGAAGAGCCTCTTTAATTACACGCCGCCAATTAGTCGTACGCGTCATGGCATCTTCTATGCATAGATAATAATTGTGTCAGGACTATACCGCAGACGCGATGAACCAACGAATTTTTATGACTCTGGATCCATGCGCCTTTGGATCTACGAAGGCTTTTTATTTCGTCCTTTCATACCGCAACGATCCCCTCAAATTAAGGCCCCAAATACCACTGCTGTGGACATGACCTTCTCATGGCGTAATTTAATTTCCTGTTTATAATGTAATTAGTTATTGCGTAGACCTCGTGTTAAATTCAATGTTTATTACATGATCCTCACAGATCAGCGTCCTAGGATGTAATTTATTACTTTTAGTTAACTAGTACTGCCCAATTAATGTCTCGATAGTGTTTCTTATTTTTTTCTCCAGAATTCAATTAGCGGACCAAGATTAACTGATATTAGATTTATTTCCTCGCGCGTGTCTCTGACTTATTCATCGCTGTGTGGAAAATCTGGTGAACGATGGGCTCAAGACGGATGGTTTGAAAATAAAACTTTTCCTCGACAAAATTGTGAATACCTAATTTCTGATGAATTTAAAAACCATACCTCGTATTTCGTTGAATTTCGTCTGGGTTTCGCCCAAGGAAGAAGACTACCTGCGTCTGAGTACCAGAGGGACGAGTATCGGATCACAATTCTCGTTTTTCGTCCCTGCTTTGTGCTGTTGTAAGCGATTACGCGAGTGCATAAATGAATAATTATAAAATCCAAGGTTTTATTACAGCATCTTTTCAGTTACTGCTAATATAATTGACAGCCACCGGACTCCGGTGACCGATTCTACCCCTGAAGCGACATCGATATATTTAGAAACATTCGGTTACGAAAAATCTTCGTCATCGTTTGTAAAATTGAACAAAACCAACCGTATTCCAAGTAATCGAAAGTTCAAATGTTTATCCTTTCCCGCGTCGATTTTCGCAATTCTATTCCGGATATCGCGTATCAGGTATAATCTCTGTTAATTTGAAATTTCGCTTTTGCAAATAAAATTGCATCGCAGATGTAGCTCCTCCTCTGCAGTTTCCGTTGTTTGTTTCTCATTTGATTTACCTCTCTCAGCGCATTGTTTTCAATTCTTAGCCGCGTATAAAGTAATCTTCTGGATTTGGCAACTCGTTACCGAAGTAATCTACTAGGCATATAATACATCCGAGCGTATCTGAATCGGTCGCGCGGATTAGGCCTCGACCCATATGCGCCATTTTCCACGGATCTTTCGCCACCGCGCCTGGTTCTTGCGAGCTTCTCGGCTTCTTCGCGTGGCATCCGTCGTAATCCACCCACACCGTTAAAATCGCGCTGATCTTCACGGTCATCGCTCGTCTCTTGAACTCAATCCTCGAGCGCACATCAGCTGCTCCTCACACTGCATCAAATTATCATAAAACGATGTCGATTTCTTTCCACACGATTTCAGGGATATGATTTTTTAGTATTTCACTGAAACTGGGTGTTATTGATTACCCGATTGTTTTATTTTTTCGGTTTCCAGCCACGAACTCCAGACCTGCGACTGGCCCCGCAATGTGGGTTGCGTTTCGCAGTTGAGGGACGACCAAACTGCGTCTAAAAATATCGAAAGGATCGAAGAAGAGCCACAGCACGTGAGGTGAGTTGAACTCGATTTGTAATTCCTAAAAAAGCAAAGACCGCTGTAAATGATACGTCGAAATTTCCGCAATGTTTTAAGAAATATCGTTACGTTGTTCTGACAAACACCTAGTTTCTAATAATCTTTAAAAATTTTCGAAATCCTTCGAGTTGTTTCGAAAAATCATACAAAAGATTCGGAAAGTGATGTTTTGTAATATTTAAAATATATGCTTGAATGTATTATCAAAAAAACTTTCACCGATATAACGTATAAATTTGAAAATTTCAACCAAATAAACTATGTGTTATTACGTAACGAATCTCGTAAAAATTCTTTTGCTTCCAACGCTAGATATATCAAAAAGTGGACGACTGATTTGTACAAAAAAAAACATTCTTCAAAGTGTTTTGACCTATAGGAGGAATCAAAAGAATGTCATCTGCTCCCACGTGCTTGCGACCTGCGTGTCATTTCATAGCCCGATGGAAGACAAGTGCCAAAAAAATTGGCCCCGAGATAATTTTCTATCGACATTTTTTTCCCTGTCGCACATTCGATTGCTCATATATCAGTTCCGAAATTTTCGTGAGATAAAGTACGATATAAACCACTTTTAGGAATTTTTAGGCGAAAATCTGCAATGATATGAACTTGTTGTTTCTGAAATTTTGATTTTTCTCGGCCGTTTCAGGGCTTCCAAGATCGAGTCCATCCAGCAGCAGCGTCCGGTTCAAAGACAGCAGCAACCGCAACAACAGCAACAACTTCTGCTGACTTCCAAATCGCCGTTGTCTTCATCACCCGTGTCTGAAAGACAGCGTCAACGAAGTCAGCAACAGCATCAGCAGCAACAACAGCGCACGTACGACGAGGAGGAATACGGTCCTGCATCGGAGGTCGAGAACGACAGACAGCAGCGGGTGTATCGAGGACAGCCGTCGACCATCGGTCAAGTGCAACGCGACCGAGATGGACTGAGGAGAAACGTCATTTCTGTAAGAATAATTATATTCTCACCGTATCAAAAGTACAGAGAATAATTTTCGTTCTACGATTTCGCAGTCAATTTATCCAACTGTTTTCGTGATTCGATTTTTTTTGTTGTTACTTTTATCTCAGCGCCTGAATTTTGCGAGATGATAAAAAAGTGCATTTTCGGATATCGGCTACATGATTTGACTGATAATATCAGAGTAACTTTCACGCGTTCAACAATTAAGATCGCTCATCGAGGCCTCTTAATTTGGATCTCGTACCCATATAAATTTTCTAATTATATACAGCTCGCGATTCGCGAAGAACTTTCTTTCTTTTATCAGTGTTCCAGTCCGTTTGAAGGATAAATAGCCGTTTGTTTTTTTACAATAAAAATCGTAGGAATGAAACAGGAATGAATGAAAGAAAATATAAGAGAAGAAGAATCGATGATTGATGCGGTAGGCGATCGGTCGATGGGCGAGTCGCGCGTCATTGAATCACCGATGATCACACAGCGGTTGCACTGCATCGAGCAGAAAGTTTAAGCTTTTTAAAGGCCGACGAGGTGAGGTACGAGGCAGTGAAAGCGATATATCTTGCGCAAGGCTGAACGCGGCGATGGATACGTACGGCGCGATTTAAATTTAGTTCCGGAATTATCGACGTGGTCGGACCATTCCAGTTTGGTCGTACACATTGTACGCCTGTTCCTCACATGCAATGTTAGAAGTAACATATTATTCAGGATATATCAATATGCATGAATTACATTCGGTCACCGGCTATAACATACTTTTCCACACGTTCGTAGGTCTCATAATGGCTGCAACGCGCGTACGTGTGGAATATGAATGATCGTTCAAAGCATTTGTCAGCTAAACGAATTTCACAATACACTTTGGTTACAGGTTAGAATTTGTGAGGATAAATGACAAAAATTGAAAAGAAAATCAAACTACATAACCACCGCGAATAACGAACAAGTTGGAGAATATTGCCTGCTCTTTCTTGTTCTATTTTATTCAACTGCATTTTTTCGTTCTCACGTTTCACAGAACATGGAGAGGGAGAAAGACGTTCTAGCAATTTCACGTGGTCAACCCCAATCGCATTACAGGTTTGTACGAATCAATATTACGTAGCTATGGGAAGAAGAATTTCGCATGTTTTACATCGCATAGTTTATGGGGCGGGCGGATGATTTTTTTGTGGAAATTAATATGAAAATCGCGCAAAAACAATCCTATGATGTTTTCAGAACTATTCCGACCCAGGCTCCAAGGATTGTGCAGAAAATAGCGACCACTCCGATCCCGATTATCTCAAAGTCTTACTACAACGAACCTGATCCGAGCTATCCGTACTACACGATCTACGATGACGACGCGCTCTACAAAGATGACGGTAAGCGGAGATAAAAACCATAAACTTTTCACTTGTCTCCCCAAGTTCAATGAATTAGGTTGAATATCTCGTGCAAATATTGTGAGAATTTTCGGAATGTGTGTCGCGTGATCTGACAGTTTTTTTTTCAAATTTTTCCGCATCATATTTCAGTGGACTACAATCAATTCTCGCTGAATCAGAGCGAGCAGATTATTCCGCCGACGCCGAACGTGAGGGTGACCGAGATTTCAGTCAGCCCAAAAACTTACACTCAGCGACCGAAAAAAGTCGAAGTCAATGAAGCCGATGCGTACGATTTGAACCAAGACGTAACAGTCCAAGATTACGACATCTACGACTCTCCGGTACGTCGGATTTAGAATAACGCGTATCAAAACTTGTGTGATCGTGAGTGAAAAAATACTAACGATGAATTATCGCCTTGGGTTCACATTCTATAATTCAAACCCTGGGGGTATTTTTCACCGCAAGATAAAATCGGCGGTTCTTTTCCTCATTACGATGATTGATAAGAAATGAAAATTGCTTTTAGGCCGATATCAAAAATAAGTTCCGGATATCTTCCGGCGGTCAACAACAGCAAGTGATAAGGTGAGTGATTTGCGGTACCGATCGAATAATTTCTATTCCGATCTGTAAATTTGTCGAGTAAAATCGTCGCTGAATTATTTGGTATAGCCTTTCGTTGCTACTTGATACTTTTATTCGAAGAAACAACATCCTGAGCCATCCTGGGGGAATTCTGACAACTCCAAACGTCGTGATCGAAACCCACACGCCCTTGACGACCACTACTCCATTGCCGACTACTCAAAAACCGATTCCCGTCACTACGGCAAGGTGAGTTGAAGTTTGTTTAAATTTTTTCAAATCTCGTTTGGTCTCTCCTTGTCCAATACTTTTGATCGATCGAAGGTTGAGTGGAACTTACCGCAAAATCCCGTTAAGTCGGCACTTTACTCAAACAGATGGATGATTTTTTATTGAATTTGACAAGGGTATAGTTATCTTGAATAAATTCTGATGTATCTTTGTTGATTTTCTTACTTTTCAGCCGGTCACGACCCCAAGTTAATCGAGGAACAGCTCCGCCGTGAGTAACACGAATCCTATGCAAAATTAAAAAAAAAAGAACACACACAGACACGAAAATTTCTACATCTTTTCGTGTAAATTAATTAGTATTCACTTCCTGGCTGTTTCGGCATGACCAGCATCATCGTCAAGTTTCAGCAGGACATTGACTCCGACTTATAATCTTGTCCGTGGATCAAATTCTATTGCCTATAAACGTGACGTTAAACGGTTTCGCGATTTTAGAGATTTGTTTTTTAACGAGCTATAGATCTTCTAGAGAAATTTATTTCAAAGGAAGAATCCTTTACAGCTTACACGATTTTAAGTCTGAGTTGATTTTTATTCTCCGGGCGCAATTGCTTCTAACTTTTGTTCTCCACCATAAAGTCGTTCCCGGCCAACGCTGAAACCGTCGACGGAGTTCGTTTCGAAGGCTCAAGAGTTTGTAGATATATACAAAAATTTGCCGTCCAGACCAGAGCCAGTCTACCCAACACCCCAAGTAGACAAACCTGCTGCCAAATGCAGGAAAGACGTCTGCCTCCTTCCAGATTGCAACTGCGGTGGTCCAGATATTCCGGGTAAGTTTCAGAAACCACGTCTCAAAATCTAAGTCAGCAATTTTAATCCGTACAAATCAGGTTTTAATCCTTTCGATTCATCAATGAAATGCAAATACTGCAGGGTAAAGTTCGATTGTTTTTTTTTTCCTCTTTTCAACACAAAAACGTGACAAATCGAAATACGACACGTGAAAACACAGGCAAAACAACACAGATTGGCTGATTTTTTTTTATTTTTCGCAATGAAGGACACGCGTGACACGCAACCAGCTTCAAAATTAATCTACTCAGAACTACATTTGACTGATGTGAACGAAGATATGTTTGATAAAACTAACGATAAATCAATTCGAAATTCATCCCTTATCTGACGCACGTTTTTTTGTTTCTTCCAAACTGATGGACATTCAGGGTATGGTCTCTTTGATTTTATGACTCTTTGATGCGACGAGCAGAATAAGAAGTCGTGAAAGAAAAGAATGAAAAAACTATGATAAATATTCTATTGTATCAATGCGTATAATTTAGGTGGTTTGCTTCCCGACGAGGTACCGCAGCTAGTACTTTTAACGTTTGATGACGCGGTGAACGATCTGAACAGACCTTTGTACAGTGACTTATTCGAAAACGATAGAAAGAATCCAAACGGATGTCCGATATCCGCGACATTCTATGTGTCACACGAGTGGACAGATTATAGCCAGGTCCAAAACCTGTACGCTGCTGGTCACGAGATGGCCTCACACACAGTTTCGTAAGTTCATGATTTTCAAATCATTGACAAGAATCGATGATATAAGTTTTGATCTTCTCGCCACATACCATTTATACTTATCATCGACTATTCAGATATCTCAACGACACGCAAACCTTCTTCCAAGAGGATTGATCGAAAACTATGGCTATAAGAATCGACCAACGATCGACCAATAATCGGCCGAATATCAGCTAAAATTCGTACAGAACATTATCGTATTCGATGGAATTGAGAGAAAAAAAATACTCATCGTCACGAAACTGATCTTTAGAATCCAACACCAATCGTTCTCTCTTTTGAGCCTCGTGAACGTTCTATAGCAGATAGAATCGATTTAGATACTCTTGGAACGAAGCTTGCAAATTACACGCGTCATAGGTGAAGCTGGTTGTTTCTTTTTCTATCATCTATTGTCCATGTTTCCAAAGCGCATAATTGTTAATTATTGCGCCGATTTCTTCACACTCTTCAAACCCTCGCGTAAGGTCAGTAATGATCTATAACCACTAATCAATAATAATTACCTCGACACACCACATTATATATCGTGAATATTCTACACATGTGAAATCGAATAAGGAAATACTGCAGTTTATAGACGAACGATAAAAAATTTAATCGTTTCTTTTTTTTTTTGTTTATCTGCGATGTAACTAACGCTGTGAGGTGTTTGCTAACTTTTTTATTTCTGTTTTCTTTGTTCCCCAAAACCCCCGACGCTTATCTTTTCGTAAACCGAAAATCTGATCCTCCCCTAATTCCGGTTCTACCAATCCCTATGGAGCAACGTCGACCCACGCCCCGTGAAAAAATAAAACAATTATGAAACGACAGGGGATTACACGGCTGAAGAGATACCGCAGATCGTCCTCCTCACTTTCGACGACTCCGTAAATGACCTTAACAAAGGTTTGTACGCGGATCTTTTTGAAAAAGGGCGGAAAAACCCAAACGGATGCCCGATTTCTGCCACCTTCTACGTTTCTCACGAGTGGACCGATTACAGTCAGGTACAGAACCTGTACGCTAATGGTCACGAAATCGCGTCCCATACAGTTTCGTAAGTACTAAAAAAGTAAAAAAAAACAAAACCCTGATGCTCATGTTTTTGCTGCACGATTTAGAAATGACTAAAAAATTTTTGATTTTTAGTCGGTAGAAAAATGCATTATCATTTGTTGAGAAAATTGGAATCCCTTATCTCCAGGTCTGCGATCCCCCTATGCACTACCGCATGATCCCTAAGCCTCGGTAATTATTTGGCAACCAATCTTCTAAATTTTCAAATTTCTTCGCGGTAGAAATTCGGATTAAATGAGATACGGATTTCCGAAGATATTTATGTTAGAACGTTCGCGTAATTAGATGCCCTTTAAACCTCTATACGGGTTCAATTGCCTGGGATAAAAGCTGTAATTGGTGCTGCAGGTTATTAATTAAGATGTTACGTGATCGCGGATAATCTCACGTCCGGACGAACTCTCATAAGTCTCACGTTGTTACCTCTTTATATTATACCTAATATAACCGATTGTGCTGCGTTTACGTAATTAATGCCAGTCCATTGTACTTTTGACGCGCGAGTTATATCAGAGATTAATTACAACCGTCAATGGCGTCAATAATTATTGGCGACGCAATATAGCCATGTAATTACAGATCTCAGTCAGACGCGATGCAGATGTTATCAATTAATGTAACTTGCCGAATCGTCAATCGCAGATTATTTCGACTTTTTTTTATCTCGCCTAGCTTGTAGATATCGTTCGAAAATGCGGATGAAAAATCGTAAGAGGAACATCAGGTCGAAAAATTGCCAAGTAAAGTGATGAAAATTCGAACGATGGATCGATGACGTTAAATTTTGCAAAATATCGAATAGAATCAGATCTGAAAAAAGACGCTGGCGATAATTATGATAGAAGATCGGTACGGGGTTGAAAAACGTTTGCTATTTGTGTTTGAGCACGTGAAATAATTCGCCCATTGTTCCAGCGAGTTGCGTGGGCAACATTCCCATCTCCGTAACTTGTCGCGTCATTAATTTTCATTCTCTGCTATACATTACCGCGTATAGGTCGGTGACGTAAGACGTACAAAAGAGCGCACTGTAATAATATCAAAGTTGTTATTACGCATACGATAAATGGGTACAGGGAATAGTCGTATTCTGGAAAGGTCAAAATTACCGACAACCCGCGCGAGAAATCGCGTTGGACAATGCGGATCGGTGTGCACGAGTTCCTCACAGTCAGAACTTATAGGTACAGTAAAATGTGTGGGAAATATTGTTGCGGAGTAAAAAGCGGGAGATGATCGTAATAATACGTATGTACAGTTGCTCATGATATGATCAATTACACCCAACTGTTAATATTCCACAAACTAGGGCGATGATAATTGTCGAGTAATTCACGATTCGTTCAGACTTCCCTTTGAAAGTTTCGATGAGTTGCGATTGCAAAGTTTTTAGATTTCGGAGCATCTGCCAGAGCGAAGATGTTCCTATAACAATTCCCAACGACATTTCAATTCCTGCAGTTTATTCAGAAATAAAATATAATAATCTCGACCGTTAAAGCCGTGCCGGGTTTCGTAACCGACGGCGTGGGAAGTGGCCTTTGCGCCTCAATTATTACATGTCTGCATATAAATATTACGCGAGAACCCGTTAGGTATTTGACTCTTTTTTGTTACTCCCTAGTTGTTTATAAGTATGAACTTTCTTTATCCTCCGACTCGCCTCTAGAGTCTTGCGTGCGTAAAACAATTATATAATTTTTTTTCTTTTTTTTTCAACGTCTGCTGACGCTAATAAATTGTCCCCACTTTTCCGACCGCTTATTAAATACTTTTCATTTAGCCATGCTTTTGTATTTAAATTTTATCCTAACGTTTCAACGCTTTCAATTTTCAATGTTTAACAATCACCGTAAGCACAAACACATTCCATCGAAATCACGCTGATAATTTCTTCTTATTTTTTTTATTCTCATCTTTTCACCGACACGCTACAATTAACACCGATGTAATAATAACGCTGCACCGCTTTTCGAAAAATCAGTCGAGTTACAAATGATCTATGAAATAAAAATAGGATCTGGTCATTCACTCACGATTATAAATTACAGGCACAGTTTCGGCGAACAATTTTCCCACCGAAAATGGGCCCGCGAAGTTGCGGGTCAGCGTGAAATTCTTGCAGCATATGGTGGCGTGAAATTGGACGACATCAAGGGGATGCGCGCACCGTTTTTGTCGGTAAATATAACAACTCCTTCGTAATTTCGTAATTTTTTGCAATGACCTTACTTTTTTCTTCAATTTTTCTTCGACAAACAGGTCGGTGGCAACAACATGTTCAAAATGTTATGGGACACCAACTTCACGTACGATTCATCGATGCCGGTTTACGAGAACCGTCCACCGAGCTGGCCATACACCCTTGATTACAAGCTTTTCCACGACTGCATGATACCCCCTTGTCCGACAAGGTCATACCCTGGACTGTGGGAAGTTCCTATGGTCATGTGGCAGGACCTTAACGGTGGAAGATGTTCTATGGGCGACGCTTGCAGCAATCCACCAACCCCCGAAGGAGTCTATAAAATGCTGATCAAGAACTTCGAACGACATTACACGACGAATAGGTAAGAAAAATATCAGGATTTATATCGATACGGGGAGAAAAAGAATCACCAAGTTTTTATCAATTTTCCAAAATCCTCGCATCCGCGCGAAACTCGTGGAGCTCTTCAATTCTCTTTAAAAATCGCAGTTTCAAAAATATCTGAGGGGGGGGGAAAGACAAATTCAATGGGCGTACTTATTTTTTTTTTTCCTTTTCTAGGGCGCCATTCGGTCTGTTCTACCACGCGGCATGGTTCACACAGGCTCATCACAAAGAAGGATTCATATCGTTTTTGGACACAATTTTGGCAATGGATGATGTTTGGCTCGTAACGAATTCGCAGGCACTCGAATGGGTCAGGAACCCAACCCCAACTTCTCATTTGGCAAACTTCGAACCCTTCCAGTGCAATTATCAGGTAATTAATATTCCAAACCATCGATGATTTGGGCGTCTATCTTTTTGAAATGAACCATCTTTTTAAATCCCATTTCTTCGGACTTTAGGGAAGGCCAAAGAAGTGTAACAACCCCAAAGTCTGCAATTTGTGGCACAAGAGTGGAGTGAGGTACATGAAGACGTGTCAACCTTGTCCGGACATTTATCCTTGGACTGGAAAGACCGGAATTCGTAGTAGTCGTATCGACAACGAGGTCGATACCCACGAATGATCAGATCAAGTTGTACTTAAAATGAAAAAATTAGGTATGACACGCGATCCTCTTTTATTTTTATATCAACGAGGTAGGGCTAAAAAATCCAACAATAATTAACATCGTCGAAAGGATATCGTTGTAACTTGAATTATACTTATTGTCCCGAACGCCTCTATCATTTACGATTATCGTCGATTATTTGATTGGTAATTAATTGGTCATTTATCGATTAATTACTATCTCATCTAATGGAATGTTTTGATGTATGTACTTGTTTATTGAAAATTATTTTGAATAACAATTACCTTGTTATTATCATTGTTGAAGGATTTAGGCGTGATTGCATGTGAATTAGGAAAATTTGAAATTATACTAGGATATTAATTATACCGTCGCTATAATTATTATTATTGTATATTAATAATGACGATGAGAATAATAACATTGTCGTCATTATTATTATTAGCATATTGGGGGTTGCGTATAAGGTTCAGTTTAAGATACCGCCGAAATACTAATTCTCATCCATTTTCTGTTCGGCTTTTTCGGATCAAAGGTTTCTCGAAAAAATCAATTTGCTGTGATGATTCGCGATATTAAAAAAAAGTTTAAAAATTGATGTCCACTAAACTGTAAATATGGAAAAAGATGAGGTTAAAAGTTCTGTTCTGCTTTCTATTGTATTCTTAGTCTTTCTTTTTTATTGTATTCGAATGACTTTATGATATAATTAGGGTTCTCATTTTTTGTCGTTTCTAAATCGTTTTCTGTAAAAACTGAGTTCACACTTTTTTAGAGAATATTTATAAGATCGATTTCAGAACAATTTTTAACTCATGAGCGTCTCGAGTTTCGAGTGTCAGGCGCTGTAAAAAATTGAGATAGTGCTCAAATTAAAATGGTCCCGGTTTTTACCGCCCCCTCGAGCTACCTTGCCTTAAATAAATAAATAAATAAATAAATAAATAAATGAATAAATGAATAGACAAGTAAATAAATTAATTAATAATTAATCTATACTATCTATTATTATATAAATATAATATAACATTGCATACTCACTACGTTAGTTGAACAAATATATTTATGAATGTAAGAAGATTCATCGTCATTTTCACGTACTACTTATTTGATCCTGAACTTCGATCTCTAGCCCGTGAGCCCGGATAATCTGGGTGGCCGATTTGTACAAATTTAGAGTCGTTACTGGGAAATATTTCAACAGATAAATCCAATGCGCTCTATAGAGGTATATGATATGCGTTGTTGTCTTTGCGGTGTAGGTAGCTGTGTGTGGAATCCTTTCGTAAAGTCCTTGAACAATTCCGAAGCATTGTCCTGGCCCGAGACTCTCTACGCGTAGTTCTTCATTTTCTGCAACAACTCTAAACCGGTGCAGACGTTCGGAGACGTCGACGGAACCATTGAGGATAAAATAAATCGTTTCGTCGATATCCCCAGCGTTTACTATCCGGTCGCCGGGAAAGAAGAGATTATCCTTGAAGTGGAATGTCAACTGTCTTATGAAGTCTTCGTGAAGTTTGCCGAAAATTTCGTTTCGTAGTAAATGATGAGCGTACATCTCGTAGGAAACTGAGTACTGCAAGTATAGCGGTGCTTCGCTGAGTAAATGAGGAGTCTGCTGACCGCTGCGCAATTTCCATAATTTTGAACCATAATCCCATGCGTTCGTCTGGAGTAATGAAAAAATTCTTTTCATCGATCACTTGCGATCCTTATTTAATTTTTTTCACTCACCCTCAGAACGTAGGTCAGATTCATGCGCGTGACTCGATCACGGAAGAAGGTGATGCTACGTTCGTATTCGTTTATTATGAACATATTAACGTCTACGACGGCGCAAACTTCCCCGATTAGCATGGCGTAGGCGATGTAGAATGTGACGAAGAGCACGATGAAGTAGAAAGCCTCCCAGAAGGTCTGCGGAAAGGCGTGCGGTGATGTCACAGCGAACATGACTGAGACCGTGTGAAACTTCTCGATGTAAATTTGAAGCGCCACCAGGTTCGACATATCGTCGTTTGTGGCTGCCTGAACTATTATCATTAGGCAAGATGCGCTGTGCAGAAGACTTATCAGAATCACCAGGGCGTAAAAAATCCTCATGCACGATATGTTGATATTCAGACGATTGCACGCTTGTCTGAAGTACCTCATGGCCAAAATCTGAGGAATTCGTCGTGGGAGAAAAGTTAGAAAATTGGTGGGGAATAAATTCGATAAAGACTAACGATTCTTAGAGCCCGGTTCACTCGCAGCCACGCCAAGAAGTCCCACTTGAGATTATTGTTCTTTGCAAAGATGCAAAGTATCTCAAAAGGAATAACTGTGAACACGTGGAGGTAGAGGCCATATTTGGACTGGCGAAATCTAGAAAAAAAAAAAAGTGCGTTTAAAAATATGAACACGACTTTGTAACGAAATGAAAAAAAATCATCTCACCGTTCGGCAATCAGCGTCTTATCCCTGACGTAATCTCCGAGGTCATCTTCGTATGCGGTGAAAAAAACTAGCAACGTTTTTATGAGAAATGTCAAGTCAACGATGTAGAGGAGAGACAGCATATACCCTGAGAATTGTGTAACAGCGATGTGGTAAAAGCAAACCACAAAAGCGAAGTAGCAGCAGAAGAGTTCTGAAAATATTTCCCAAGCTTGAAACAGCGCGGAATCTGGGAGTAAAATAAACGACGATTGCTTTCTCTTGGAGTCATTGATGACCTCGATCATTTCCGTGTCGGAATCGACCTTGAGGTAGTCCGTATTCAAGGCCATGGCGGCGAGAAAACTTCTCTTCGTCTCCGGGTGCCGCATTATTAAGTCGAAGAAGTTGGACGATTCGACTACCAGAGCTTCGACGTGCGTGCGCGTCACGATGCTGCAGGTTTGCCGCATCGTTGCAGAACCGGTAAAATTACCGAAGATGCTGTGCACATGAAAGAAATTAAGTGAAAAAAAAATTGGGCGTTTGGTAATTGGATTCTGTCGTTATACCTTCCACATCCAAGAACTGCGATTCGGGTACCGTCAGGTCCGAAAGCTTCGGCCCACCCCAAGTGAATAAAGTAGACCGAACTATGCACGAGATTTACGGGCACGATCTCCGAACCTTTGGTATAAAATTTTACCTTCATATGCCTGTAAAGTGACCTGAAGAAGGATTCGTTCTGATGCGAAAATCCAGGACTCTATAGAAGTTCAAACAGGGATAAAATGAAATCTCAGGGATGTGAGGATATAATGAATCTAGAATTTCATCCGATTAAGATAGTCCCCACCTTACTCAGAGAAGGTCCATAGATGCACCAAAAAACATCCTCCTGTAGAGCAAAAGGAAAAAATTGCATCTGTCTCATGATCGAAGTGCCCCTCCTCAGGATCCAAAAGTATTCAAAGTAGTTCACAACCTCGCTGAAAAAAATGAATTTCGATTATCGCTTTCCCTGCCACATATCCATTGAGTTTTCACTTACTCTCGAAATTCGACATGGACCTTATTTTCTTTGAGATAGGACATCAAAATTGTCATCTGCTGTTGATAGGCGGTGAGGGTCGGGTCTCTTCGGGACATCGTGGTCACCGTATATGTCGTGACGATCATCAAGAGCACGAAACTGATCAAGGTCATAATGAGAACGTAGATTATGGCCGCGTATCTCATGGGCCGAAGATTAACCGCGCCGATTCTCGTTATTGTCCCGAAAACGTAGAGAAAAGAATATATGTACATCTTCATGGGAGTAATCATCACAGTTTCTTCTGCATAATGAAACAAAATAAAGTTTATTTCGTTCAAAGTAGTGAGAATAAAAATCAATAGACTCACCGTATTTTATGTGGACGTGATCCGGGTTACAATAAATCCCTTTGGCGTATTTTTCGCTTTCTTTAACGTGGCTTCCAACGTCACAAAACTCGTGAAGTAGTCCGCAGGCGAATATGTGGATAGTCAGGATTATCAAGGGCAAAAATATCACGCAGGTGGCATACTTGAGGACATATGGCCACGAGTAGTGGTAACGCATAGCACCGATGATTCTGTGCGCCATCAAAAGTCTGTTCAGCCTGCAGAACCAGAGCTTTTTCGGGCTGATTCAGCGACGAAAATGAAGAGGATTTTATGCACAGGATATTCAAGATCACCGTTGGATTTTACTCACTCGTGAAACCCTTCAGAGATGAAGAATCGTTCCAGCGGAAATACAGCGAGTACGTCAACCAGGAGTCCGCTGTACACGTAGTGTTTTGCAGTGGCAATTGGATGGGTTACAAGAATTCCAAGGGCGTTGTAAAACTGAACGTTTAGCCGTACATATAAATCAGCTACCATCATCGAGTTCAAGAAATAGACGATGAACTGAAACAAGAATTTGCAGCTGAAGTGAAGCAACCCCAGAAATAATCGTGGAATCGCTCACTTTTCCTAGGGTTATTGGAATCACTTGAGAAAATACTGCTTCGCCTGAGTAAAGTGTTATCAGAAAATAGGCGCAGATGTATCGAATAGTTTCCCAATTCTTTATGAATCTTCCATCGGGACTTATCGTAGATTTTAACAAGAATTTCCTGAGGGAATTACAATCTGTCAATCTGCCCGGTCATAATTTTTCGAATCCTTACATCAAAACAATTTCTTTCCAGGATCGATCTTCAGAGATGTTATTTGCAACCGGTTTGGACCGCCTGTTTGCTCGATTTTGGATGTTCGGGTTCACCATCACTCTCGCGAGGCTATCGATTTTTTGCCATTCGTCGTTGATCTCCTTCATCATGTTCTTAGACGGTATACCGTTCTGGATGTTCGACAATCTGACAAACTGCGGTACATAAAATCTTCACTCGTCAGGACATGAGATACTTCATTAGTATCCATCGGTATACCTCTTGGGACTTTTGGAATGTCTTGACCACTTCGTCGAGGATCTGTTTCTCAATGGGAAACTGTGAGAGTACGTGCATGAGGTCTTTGAGCATGATGCGTACCATCGAAACGTGAGTGACGGTCGTTACGGTGTGTAAATTATTGAGGCTGCAGCACATCTCGATAACGTAAATTGCGTGTCCTGTGGTGACGTCGAACGGCGCCATATCGACGTTCCTCCATACCTGGCAATGACCTTTTTCTACTACATACATCTCCCTACACTCGGTTCCTCTGTATCCGACGATTTCTCGAGGCGGCAGAAGAAGCAGCTTGCAAATTGAACAAATCTCGTTCACACATTCCTCCGACACGCCCTTGAAGATCTCCAAGTCTTCCAATAAAGAAAAAAAACGCTCCGCGCGAACGTCGTGCCTCACTTTTGGGGTAACGTTGTCAAAAATCTGACGCTCGAAGGTCAAAACGTACGCGTTGTTGTCCAACCACTCCAGCTCGAGGTAACAAAATACCCGTCCCTGGATCGACTTGTTAACTTTATTCAAATCCAGCATCATCGCGATGTTCATCATGGTGAACCTGGTTCAGATAAGAGTTTCTATAAAATGTCTTCAATCCCGTACATTGAATATCGGCCACAAACCTCAGCCAGAATTTGGTAAACCCTTCGAGTATTTGACAGGCCGTCACCGAGGAGATTATGTAGTTGAAGATAACACTACCTAAGATTAGGAGAGGGATGCTAACGAGGTATTCGTACATCTCTTTCGGAGAGACCACGTCTGTACCGATGCCAACGAGGATTTGTGATGCGTAGAGAAATGCGGCGGTAACGATTTTGCCCTTCACATCCTCGTTGGAACCAGCGATGAAAGTCTGCAGCCACCCGGTCCACTCGCATTGCCCATTTTCGCAGGTCACCAGTAATATGCAAGCAGCAGATAAGTACGTGACGATCATCGTGTAGAAGGTGTACTTTATCACCCTCAGTTTGTACGGGGTCATGATTAGCTGGGTTTCAAGAGATGTAAAAAAAACTTCGAACTGGAAGCAAATAAAGGTATTCCAATAGCATGATTTCAAAATGTTCCAAACGATGTTATACAGTTTATATTCTTCCTCTTCGCTCACTTTGTACATTTTGACTAGCCGGTTCAATTTGCAGTATGCGAGAAGCCGTCGGTCGGTGGCTCCGAAAATCTCAGCAATCCAGTCGAGAGGAAGCGCAGATATAAAATCTGCCCAGTAGCTGAGCTGGTGCATTCGTCTCGAGATTATGTCGATTATGTCCACGTATACGACTATCGTTCCAGTAAAAAGTAAATTTTCTAGCGTTTTTATTAACCGTAGATTAATTCTGGACTTACCGTCGTTTTCATAGATTGCCGTAGACGAGGTGACGATAAGATCCACGATGTAGACCGTGTTCAAAACTTGAATGGCAAATGACACTCCCATTTTTTGTACGCTTGGAAGACTGACGTAAGTGGGCACTATCGCAGTAATAGCAAAACAGCATGCTAAAACCAAGTCATCCCAGTATTTCAGAATCATGGACTGCGGAGAAAAGATCCAAGGCAACTGGCCGTCGTTCAAACAAACCTGTTCCGTCTTCGTTGCGATATCCTAGAACAGAAAATCCGACGGAAATTCAAAAACGATTTAAAATTCTATTAACTTTGACTCACGTCCGATATCACGAGCATATCCAGATGAGCGAAAGTATATCTGAAGTCTGTTGTAGCGAATATAGATTCGAATTGTACGTCCTTTTTCTCTTTTCGGTTCAATCGACCTTGCCAATTCTGCAGGATCGTCAGTGTCTGTTTTAGCCAGGAGACGTCAGTGCATGCCGGCACATTTCTGAGATCAAAAAAAGGAACGAAAATTTCTTCAGACTCTCTCTTTATAAAATAATAATTAATTTTTTACAGACCGTAAAAATCGTCTTACACAATGTGTGACTTGTTTTTCTGCACAGCATTGCCGATGCTGATCATCCTGAGTGCCCTCCAGTATCTGTGCCGTATCCTGGACTGTAAGATCTTGTAGATTTCCCGGTACCTGTACACCATGAGTTCGACGAACTTGTCGGTGTGGAGAACGTGGAGTTCCACTTCCGTGCAAGCCACCACATTACACAATGACCTCTGGCTCAGTATCAAGGTGCTTTCGCAGAGTATCGTACCACCGGAGAAACTCAAAACTGGTGACTGGTCGTCTTCCTCCGATAGAAGCTGAACGACACCCGTCACGACGTAAATCAACTTGTTCTTACGATCGAACTTGTTCATTATCATTTCACCCGGACGGTAGTACTCTCGTTCGAAGAGGATCGCGAGATTTCGGAGGAACGGGATCGGCTGATCCCGGAACAGGTGAGACTAGCGAAGATCATAAAAATTATGAGGATTTCAGGGATTTTGAGAATTCTTCTTTTTCTCAAACTCACGTGTTTGTACGCGTCCCATGCAATCTCGAGAGCGCATTCCTTGAGGAATATAGATGGATACATGGTGAATTTTGTTATCTTGAACTCCGAGCTACCTTGCTTTTTCCAAAAATAATTGTAATATTTCTCGACGTTTTTTCTCGTGTTCTTTGAAGCGTTCATATCGTCCTAGGGACGTAGATACAGGAAAAATACTAATAAGGTCGTTTGAAAAAATAAGCAAGTTACTCACCAAGTAAGACTTGACTAACTGCATTTCTTTGTTGAAGAGTGAACGATTATAGTCCCGCTGAATGATGAGGTCGGTCAGATACGCGATTTCGAAAGCTTGCAAGGTCCACAATGAAACTAGAACTATCACGATGAAAGCGAAACTGTAGACACCTGGTCGAATTTCAGGCAAACTTGAATAAAATAATCGTTTTAATTAATTGTAATTAATTTTCCGAATAGTTGGTACGATTTCTTGATTCTTTGACTACTGCTTACCCATGCCCGGTTATCTGCGTCAACATTACATAGTGGCTGATCACGAACCACTCAAATTCGCTCTTCGGTAGGGAGGATTTTTCCTTGATGATCACGAGCCACTGGAGGTCAAGATTGATCATGTCGACCACGTGGATCATCACTGCGACGGCAATTGCGGTCATGCAGAAAAGGAGCACCAAAAATTCCGCCACTCTGATGTAGACTTTTCTTTGCCCAACGGAATTCCGAGTTGAGTCTGGTCGAGTGAAAAGAAAATGAGAAAAAAAATCAGCATGATTCTGACGCCTCGACCGAAGGCTTATTCATTCTTGTTGAATCGTAATGGAAATACAGAAGATCGTACAAGATCACCTACTAAAAAAAGCTACCAGGCGATATATTCTCAAGAGACTTGGCATGCTGAGGAGATAAGTAGCCCGCAGGTTTTTACTATTTGTAAGTACTAGGTGGGTCCAGTCCAATGGTAGGACGGACATTGTGTCGATGATGAGAAACTTGATCGGCCTCGGCAGTTGGCCGTAGGTTGAAGCCAAATCTGTCCACTTTCTGTAGATGATTGCGCTGAACACATCAAAAACGTAGACGATATCCATGGCCATTTTCGCGGTCCTCAAATTACCTGAGCCAGACAACAAAAGATTACGTCTGTTAGAAACTATCGGCAAGAATTGAGGACTGTCGCGAATTATCGATGAAGATTTTAAGTTTCTTCAAATTCTTGATATGCTGGTGAAATTCGGACCCTCAAAATTCCTGGAGGATGCTGAAACACTCACTAATTGGCGGCGGAGATGTCGTTCGTTCTCTGAACGAGATATCATAGAGTATTAGTTGAAAATTAACAAAGACCGTGGCTATAACGATGAAATTTTTCCAAGCGATTTGTCTGTGCAGCAAAATAATCTGCTTCCAAACCGAATAGTCCGGCTCACTGCTACCGTAAGAATTGCTACTTTGCGCTAGTTTTTCTTCTGATCCTTCTTCACTTCCGGGCTGTTTAACATCATTATACATGATTCAATATCTTAACCTTGCTTCAGCGATTCCATACTACACTGACACAACGCAGTTGAGATCTTTATTTGTTTTCTTTAATTCTCTTTTTGAACGAATTTTTCAATTTTGAAATCCGTTTTGACTCGAAGTTCTATCAGCTACAAAATGCTTTCTTTCTTTTTGTACCAGAATTTTTTTGGCGTAGCCTGGTTCGTTTAATTCATTTTCTCAATGTAAAATTTGTAGAGCCAGTTAATCAGTGAACATTTTTTTATTCATTTTTACAATCTTGTTAGACAAATTATTCAATTGTATTTTTTATCCAGAAAATAGGAGATTCTTACAGTTTATTAGGCGGCATGTTTTCCTTGGGACTCAGACTGGCAATTTGAATTCGTCATACGCTTTGAAATACCTTTTTGAACTACGACTTTATTGCTTGTTGTCGTCCACTTGTTGAGTGGATAGGGTATGGAGGAGTGACGGGATGCAAGGCAGGAAATGAATGAGAACTTGGTACCCATCATATATATCCATACTCATGATGTACTTATAGATTTAATGACGTACATACTCCCAGAATTTTTTTTTTTTTTTTTACGTCAATTTTGTCAAAAGTACACCCGATATATGAGAAATTGCAAATAAATATAAGGTCAATGACCCACTGACCCACATTCCGGCACCCCTTTTCTTAACCCTTCTACTACGGAATTTACTCCCCTTTTCTCGGAAATCGTAGTAGGAGAGGAATCCCGACCGCTTTTCTCGGAAATCGTAGTAGAAGAGCAATTCCGACCCCTTTTCTCGGAAATCGTAGTATAAAAGGAATTCCGACTCTTTTTCTCGGAAATCGTAGTAAAAGAGGTAAGCGTAGTATTTTCGCGTACTGGAAGGGGAATCGTATTAAAGCCGACAGGCTGCTGCTGCTCATTCGTCGGTGCATTTAAAGTGGGAGTTGTACGATTTAAAGAATTAGAGCAAAAATACGACTTCTGTGCGGGAATGGTCAATTTCAAACGCTCGTAACTTTCTGAAAAATGCACTTAACGAAACGAAACTAAAACCAAATTGAAGCTTAAACTTTCTACTTTCAGATACGTCTAGTCAAAAAAATCTATCTCATTTTTTCTATCCAGCACAATGCTCTAAAACAATTGATGCGTGAACTCACTTTTTGAGAAAAAATTTCAACGCAACGCATCAGGCGGACGAATTTTTTCATTTGAAAAATCGGTTTCGACTAAATTTTATGGGCTGCAAGATACTCTCTTTTTTCTGTTCTAAATTTTTTTTTCGCTCATTTGGGACTGTCTTATCCTTTCCTAATGTCATCTTACAATTAACTGATCAATCGATATCGAAATAAAACGAATTCATGTACAGCCTTTCTTCTGAACGAGGTAACATCGTGTTATAAGTTTCATTAGAAAAGGTTGGATATTTACAGATAATCAGAACTCTGCGTAACTATTATCTAGGGAATAAAAAACTAGGCTTGTTATCGATTACATGAACCATCCGATCTGTCGTTCTAAAACCAAGTTCACTTTTAGTTTGCATTTTTCTCTAGAGAACCAACAAAGACCAAGTCTCGAGTCATGATCCGTTTGGCCACTATTCAAGTCGTAACTATGGTGATCATAGACAGTTTCTTGGTTTCGGTAGACAGTATAAAATCTTGACGTAGTCTTCGGTCGACAGATTGTGAACGTCGTGCCAATTTACCATTGATTCTTGATTTGCGATTTCTGCCCAACGCGCGTTTGTCGTAGGATAATTGTCCAGCCAAGTCTGAAACATGAAACGAACAAACCGCGTGAACGTTTATCGAAGGGATAGTTTAATTACTTATTAATTACTTAATTACTTTTTTATGCAGCGTGATCGAGGCTTGCATGAGTAAATTTTCTTGTCTGCGTGCATTTTTTTGAGCGATTGCCAGATTTTTCTTCGCTTTTGAGATGTGCCCCTTGATGACGTTCATGTAAGCTTTGAGGAGGCCGAGACGTGGCTTCAGAAACCGTGAGATTTTTGACGCCTTCGTCAGGCGTTCGAAAAGCTCCTTTACGTCTCCACGAATATCGGGCAGGGTGTTGCCCTTCTTGTAATTAAGAAAGTACGTTATCTTCAACATCCTGCATTCCGCAGCCTGAGTATGGAAAACAAAAAAATACATCACAAGTTGTTAAAATTTATCTCGCAATCGGAAAGATCATCAACGAACTTTCATGGCTGTCCAGAGATCTGAGTAATTTTCATGCCTCGTTACATTCAAGTAAACGTCACGTGGTAGTTCGTACTTGGTAGAATCCATTCCCCTTTAAAAAAAATGGATCGGAATTCAGTAATAGAAGATAAACGAAAAACCATGTCCGTTTGCATCTTTCGAAAGCTTGATCTCTGGAAGATCTTTTTCTTTGTCTTTTTAGAAAGTTTCATTTCTATTTTTAATTTCACAGGATAATCGGCGGATCCATAGTTAAAATACTTGTTACTATCTCCTTACAATCTAGTCAGTAACAGCCACATGTTCGTGAGCAGTCGTTTTAATGAGTCAGGATCTCTGATGATGGCTCGAAAGTTCTTTCCGGACGGATCTAAAAATGTGAAGACTTTGTTAAAAATGAAGAAATTTGTAAATGAATAGATTGCTGATTTAAATCAGGATTCAAGTTTAGTTATCCTTGACTGATGAAAATTATCTCATTTCAGGTTTCAGAAACGTTCATCAGTGGCACCAAAACAGTATTCGAAGAAAATAAAAAATACATTTTTTCACCACATCCCCTTGGCAAATTTTTGTTTTATTACCTATCAATGTTTGAGTGAATGTTCGGCATGCTTCGACGGATTCTACGGAGACCCCCGCGTCGATGATGAGATCGAGGCAGAGAGCATAATACCAAATTGTAGAGGACATATCAACGTCTTCTTGAGCCAGGTAAGATAAATCCCGAAGCAGATCAACCGCTTCCGGGATTCGGCTAGCCTGGACCTGAAATGCAAGGTGGAAATCAAAACGAAAGGTGAGAAGTTTCAAGAACCAACTGTTTATTTTGTATTTTTACCAACGCTTGGATGAGGATGGGTAGAATTTGCAGTCTCGGTTCAACCGTGTAAAATTTTCCGGGTATCTGAAGAGCCTTGAATCCGTATTCGATTGCCGTTTGTAGCTCGCCTCTGATCAGTCTAATAGTGGGAACGTAATTTTGAAAGCGTAAGAACAAAAAGCGATTATCGCGGATCTGGTTTTAATTTATTGAATCTACTGTCGTTTACTTTGAATAGTATATGGACTGGAAAACGTCGGCGGCAACTAGAACACCCTGAAGATCGTTCCACGCGAATTGACCGGCGATTATTTTCAGGGCTAATTTTTCTAGGCGTCTACAAAATCGTAGGTTTCCCATCTGATGATAGTAGATCATAGCCAGTCGGTACGAACAGAGCTCTGTTATTGGCTGTTCTTTGCACTTTTCTGCGATGTTCAAACTCAGCAGTACCGTTAACTTCGCGTACTTTGTCTGCTCACTCGTCTGAAAGATATAAAAAAAAAAAAAAAAAAAATAGGGAGAAGTTTATCGGGGGGATAACGCGAATATGATTTAAATTATAACAGACTACGAACCATGAAGATTGAAGATAATCGACCGATGCACGCCGATATTCGACTCCTCTCTAGAGCGTCCTTAGTGGACAATCTTGCCACGGATGATCCTGGAAACCATTGATGAGCCAATTGGCGTGATTCGTTGGCAAGGATTTGGTGGCAGATGAGAATTTTCCTCGTAGAAAGCATGTAGCCGTAAATCGTCATTTCCTCAAGGGTGAAACGACGCGCTTTATCGTAGTATCCCAATTGGAAGTACGTCTCACCTGTGCGCCATGTTGAATTAAAGAGTCACCATGATCATTTGCGATTTCCTTAATTTCTATGCGTCACTGTCTTAGCTTACCGAGTAAAGAGAGTATGATTCCTTCGGTGACCATTCTATACATCAAGGATTTCTCGATGTCCTCTTCGAAACGTTCGTAGTTCTGTATATTTTGAACAGTAAAAATTCTCATCAAGGTATTAGTCCACTTGCTTTGAATTTAATTACCGAATACCTTGTTCAGTTCATCAGCTCTCCCAAGGATTTTAATTGCGTGGAGATACTCGGCTACGTGAATTAGCCCAGCGCTGTAGTCTATCAAATAATTAATGTGGTCTCCGATGTTTCCTAAAATTGCAATGACGAGAATTACGGACTGTTTAGAAAAATTACTTTTCTCGTTTCGTTAAAAAACAACTGTGAGTAATTTATCGATAGTCAAAATCAAATTCAATACGTAACGAACAAACCGGTATTTTTGCTGTGGTACAGAAGAGTCTTGTAAACATTGTCGAGTATCAGACTACACTGACAGTTTCTGAAGTCGATACCACGGAACTGCGTGAATCTCGGTACTCTAAGTGCTTTTGAATTAGATTCTGGATTCTTCTCAACGGTAATCTTGTTGGCTGAGAATTGATTTTTCATCCATTGGCAGAATCTTGCATTTCGCACCTCTCGCTCCTCCTCCTCCACTTCATCTTGAACCTCACCCGGAGGCTCCAGCGAACTTTCAGACGATACTGATTAAAAAAAAAAAATGGGTCAAAAAATGCGGGCAACTAAATTTTTGCGTTTACCGATCGTTCGATCGTTCGTTTCGGTGTAGAACGGTAAAATCGAAACTCTTCTGCGCCCCTCGGAGCTGACCGATTCCCTTTTACTATTTTTTGGAAGCTCTCCAATTTGAGCTTGAAGACGCCCAGAAGTTGACTTTGATGTTGATTTAGCATCCGAATAAGATTCGTTTGATTTTTCAAGAGGCAAAATTTTCGTCGCTCCAGCGGGTTCCAATGACCTCCTGTTTTCGGGAGGCCGATCCACCGCGCTTATCGTTCTGCTGTAGGATCTCGATGATTTCGAATACCTCGACGACTGCGCGGTACGCTTGTTGAACTTGAAAATTGAAAGAATTTGATTGTCGGTAGTTATCTCGATGGTTTTCTTTTCCGACTGGCTTACATCTTCACAATTTTGGATAGTATTTTTCTCACAACTTTTCAAAATTGCGTGAAAACAATTAGATAATCTCAAATTGAATGAAGGATGAAACATCAGATTTTCACTCACTTCGGCCCTTCCAAAAACTTCTAAAAATGCTCCACCACCGCATGCCTTGCACTTGTAAGCCTCGACCTTGTAGAGTTCGATGGCCTTGAGATGAAGGTCCTTTTTTTCGTCATTCGGTATCGTATCGTAGATCAATTGTTGAAACTTTGGCATTTTGAATGCGAAAAATTTGCACCCAGAGTACCAGGGAAGTTCTTCTGGAGGCGTAGCGCTGGTTCGACGGCTATAAGTGTCCCCGATTTGAGGGTCGGAACAATCGCAATAAAGAAGATGTTGCGAGTCGGTAAAAGTTTTTCTCTTTCCCGCCATGCAGAATTTGTACGTTTTATTGTTGGCGGGAAGGTTAAGTGTCGCCAAAGACGCGCAGTAAAGGATCCGGAGATTGAACAAATTTGTTATCGCTGGAATTATGAAAATTAGAAAGGCGGGTATAAAAATGTCAGAAAATTAGAATTAACCGCTTCATATTCACTTACCTTTCGTTGTATGAAAATTTGAATAGTTTGGCATCATCATCTGCAGCATATATCGGGTAAAAGTTACCCCCGAGATTGCAGCACATTTCAGAAGCCCCTGTTCATAAGGCGAAAGTTTTGCGAAAGTGTTCTTCATCATGTCTGTGAGGAAAGAATTAATTCGTATCATAAACTAAACGATTCTATCGATTCGCTGTTATAGGCAATGAGAAAATCTATAAAATTGGCCTCACCGCTCATCTGTACGCTTTGGCAGCTGTATTGAAACTGGTGATAGTTGTTGAGGAGGCATGCGTGAATTTTGAAACGTCTTTCCCATGGGAGAGGCGGTGCCACATCCTCCGGGAGGATGTCTCGCGAAATTTTTGAAAGCATGTGAACAGGAGAAAATAGTAGTCTGTACTCTGCAGCCTTTTTCGGCGTCATTTCGACCCGCTGAAGACCCCCGTAACCCAAAGCGGCCGTTAATAGAGCCTGACAGTGATCGGGGTTGTGATTTGTACGGAGAAGCAGCTCTCTGCAAGAGCAAAGAAAAAAATCACACCAAATGCCACTTCATAAACCTCATAGAAAGTACACCAAATTTTCGATAACCTTTCAAGGAATTGTGGAATGGCCTGTACGTTGAGTATTTGGCATGCCAGGGCAGTGACGCAGTGTGAACTGATCGTCTTGAGATCGACATGTTTCATCCTTTTGTCCCCATAAATATCAGCGATAGATTTCGACGGTAGATCATCGAGCGGTCGTACCACGATCGATGCGATCAGAAGTAAATATTTCACATTGAGCGTCATCGACAGCAGCTGCCACGACATCGGATCGACGTTGTGGATATCATCGATCAAAACGCAGCGTCTGACCTTCGACTGAACGAATTTCTCCAACAATTTGGGATCAGGATTTTTTATCACGCAGAGGACGAGTGTTGTCATACCAGGTTTAATATCCCTTCCAGGATCTTCGTCGCATGCGTTTGTCTTTCTATTTCATTTTCCAGACTGCAGCGTTTCGAAATCGGAAATCTGACCCTCATTATCTCGTTGAGGTAGCAGAAATCTTGCGGAGAAATAATTTCGCCCAATTTCTTCGACATGCCCTGCTCTCGAACCACGATTGAACAGTACTCGTCGATGTCTAAAATCTGGAAATGACCGAGTGAAGTTTTTTAGAGGCACATAAAAAAAAAAAATACGCATACTTCCGTAAGGATTGAGTAGATAGCGGAGTACGGTGTGATCGCGTAATCGGGTGTCAAGGTTACCGAGGTAGTCGCAATGTCTCTCGATTTTATCAGGGTCACAAAGGCGTCCAGAACTCGGGATTTCCCACTTCCGTGCTCACCCTGATTGTATTGATCTTAATGATTTTTTTTTTTTGGATCGACACAAAAAAATCGGCTGTTTGAATCCAGGTGATCGTTTACTTTCAATAAAATACCAGCGTGTTCGCGATCTGCGAGGCCGATATCGTCGAGGAACAGGCTCAAGATATTCAATTCGGCGCTCCGACCAAGTATCGGATAATAAAGCAGCAATTCTGGGTGTCTGGTATCGACGTAACTGTAAAATAAAAATCTAGTTGTAAGCCGCCTCCTGTTCGAATTGGAAGGAAAAATTTCAAGTCTTACGAAGTGTTCCCTATGAATTCGTAGATGGAGCTCGGTCCTGCGGCCTTCAGGACTTTAATGTTGTCCTGCAAGATGAATTTACTTCGTGGAAGGTCACTGCGCAGCAAAGTGTTGAGGTCACAAGTAACCTGAAAGTTGGCAATTTTCTACTGTGAAAAACTTCGAATTTGAAAGGGAGGAAAGAAAAAAATGTTTCAACCTTTTCCACGCACGTGACGCCTAATTCCGTAGCTTTTCGTAAGGCTGAACTTATCACCATGTACTCTCGCCTGAGAGAATGTCCGACGATTCCACAGTGCGCCATTCCTGGGGTTAAAAAAAATTGATGCGTTCAAAAAATAGAGAGATTTCAATCTACGAAACGCACCGGTCGTAACGCCAACGGAGACCTTCTCGACGCTATAGAATTTTTTTATAGAATTTCGGAGGTCCAAGCCACTCAGTAAGGCATTTTTGCTGTCAGATTCAACCGAATTATATTTATTCAAACCGAATATAGTCAGGAAAGTTATCGCTTCGCGTAAAAATCCGACTCTCATCACGTAACCACCGCGGTCCAGGACAGTGCTGCGAATGAAATAGCAAACAATTTAAAAAGATGAAAATTTCTAGCCAGGAAGTTCGATGCTATTTACTTGGTCAGCAGGATGTAAATGTCGTCTACCAATCTGATGAGATTGAGGACGGAACATTTTAAAGGTATCACGCTCATAAACATGTGGGTGACTCGTCGATATTCCGCAAGATAGTTCAATGGCTGTTCGGTGTCGACCTTAAAAAATATCCCAGCCATAAAAAAAATTGTCACAACGATCAACTAATTTGCTTGGTTACCTATTTTGAGTCAGAAAATCGACGCATGAGCGTATTAAATTCTCACCAAATGGACAGCTGATGGAATAATGAAAGACTTTAGCTCCTTTCCGATTCTACGTAGTACCGCCTCATTTATCGCTGGACGGGCTGCTGTGGTAAAAATCGTCAACGTCGTGATAGCCGGTTTCGAAAATATTCAGAACGTTTCGATGCAAAAAATAAAATCAAAATACCAACCGACGATCAAATCCTCGTATGGGTCAACCTTTTCTGAGGAAATTGGACCGCGTTCGTCAGTCGTGAAAATTTTTCTCCTTGCTGCGTTACTCAAGCCTATCTCAGCTGCTGTCGTAGTCCTTGATTTTCTCCATCCATACTGTTTGACTGGGAATAAAACGCGCTGAATCTGGAAAAAGGTGGAAAATAAGTCTTCCATTTTCTAGTTATCATCATTCGTTGTTTCATTTTCTTTTGAAAAGAGGCATCTGGATTTTCGTATTATTGTGAAAACTGCTTCGATAATCGACTGTGAATAACTTTCGACGTCAAAGCTCTAACCTTGACATTGTAAGAGTCCTTGATAACGTACTCGTAGCACGCTGGATTGCAGTGACCCCATGCGCTCCCGGCAAGAACGAGATCGCCGGGAAGACAAGCGTTCTTAGCGTTCTTTGCTTCTTCCATTGGTTCACCGACTAACAGATATTGGTAGCAGTTACCTTGCCCGATCACTATGAAGGTCAAGTTACCCGCGGAGATGGCCAGTTTCACTGCGAGACAAATCGTTCGGAAAAATTAGAACTTTGATTGGAGTCCTTCGTACAGCTTCTGATGAAACTCAGGTTGAAATTAAACTTCAAGTTGGATCTGTTGCTCGGTCGAGGGTATGGAACTCACGTTTCAAGGTCACGTTGACAGTTGTGGCGAAGCGTCCGATAGCTTGTTGAATTCTCAAACTGCAGGTTATCACTTCGTGAAGAGTGTTGAAAACGAGCTCGTCATTTCGAACGTTCCAAAGGGCTAGCAGCCCGTTGCCTAAAATTTGAATTTTACAAAATTAAAAAATGTAATTCACCCGCCGACGTTGGTGAATTTTCACCCGTAATTTTGATGACGTCACCACCGTAGGAGTAAACAGCTCGAATCATGTAACCAAAGTATGCATTTAGCGTCGTGTTCAGACTGATCGAACTACCTTGGCCAGCGTACTTGTAAATTTCGTGGATCGTCGACAGTCCTGGAAGATGAAAATTGATCGATAAAACTCGCGGTGAAAATTTGATTGACATAATAACGGTAAGAAATAGAAAATTGTTACTAGTTTAAACTCGAAATCCCACCTGAAATTCTAATATTTTAGGAAAGGATACTCACCAGAGACGTCAACGAGTAGAATTATTCCGATGAATGATTTGAGCTTTTTTTTTGTCGGATTTAAAGTGAATACTAACTCGTCAGGTACCATTGTGGCAAGGATTCTAGCCCGCCTATTTTGCGTGTGAATTTCCATCACCTGTTAGATCAACAATCGTTCAATCATGATATCGTAGATTTTGTTGTTGAAGTACAGATTATCTGACGATTTTTTTTTTAAGATCAACATTAACTTCCGAAAAATTAAACACATTTTGGACCATACAGTTCTATAATTTGAAATGAAAACTTGAACGTGAAATGAACCTCGGGTAGTCCTTGCGTTTGGTCTCGAAAAACTGGAGCAAAAAACTCAGCTCTCCACCTCGGTACATCTTCTTGTTGAGTCGTACTTAGCTTTCTCCAACGTTCTCCTTTGACGATGAATAAATATATTCAATAATCATTTATCATAACCTATCCGTAATGTTTTTTTTATCTATTATCGCAAACTTTCTTCGATAACTTACTCTGCATTTATTCGGACGAATCGGCAATATTTTTCAAAACGAAAATAGACGAATGAATAACTACTCAGAATTATATTAAAGATATTACAATGATCGCTGATCATATGCTTCAGAGAAAAAAGTATTCCAACAAACTAGAAATACCTTCATTTTGAAATGATAATTTTCGCGTCAAACTTCGCGCGATTGCAACGTCAGAAACACGAGGCCTCGATTATTGTGGCGTTAAAAAATTCAAAACTTTTTCCGAAAAGTTTTCAATACGGCGTAATTATTCTAATTTTCAATTCTTTTTTTTTCTCCTCCTCTCGCGAAGCTCAGCGATCGATTCATCAATTCTACGTTATAATATATGGGGATTGGGCAGCAATGAAAAAAAAATGGAAATTCATTTTTAATATATATACTTTAATATATAGGTATGTATATCTGCATTTATATATATAAATAATCTATGTACTTCTAAGATACATAGAGAAAGTAGGAATGTGATGGTTTCTATATCATATTAATTGCGAACTGAAAATCATATTTATAATATCGTGGCAATAATAATTAACTATCATAATAATAATATTAATGACGATAATAAATCAATGTACATTGTGCATTCTGAATGAAAAATTAAATCGAAAAAGTAAACGAAAAAAAAAAAATTACAATATCATATTAAATTTTTCCCGTGGCATCGAAATAATAACATTATTAATGATAATACTAATAATAATGATGATAATATTAAGAATTGTAATAATTATAGTAATAATAATAATACTCATTGGAAATGGTTATTTGTCACTCAAGAAAAAAAATTAATTAGAATTTTCTGCAATCATTGCGTTGTATAAAAAAAAGAAATTCGAAAAGAAAAACAAAAATCAATAGACATCGCAAAATCCACAGCGAATCACGCCTTCTGATTTTCGAACAAATATTTTCGAAATATACGTACAGAATCTAACGATTCGAGAAACAAAAAAAAAATGCAACTATGCACGGACTTTCCATCGTTAAATCAATCATATCACCTGTATAATGATAAAAATAATTATTCTTTTTTCGTCAGTCTTCATTTACAAATAGTAACACATTATATGTAATACAATAATAATATCGGACGCTTTTCATTCAAATAACAGCTGGGGATGAAAATAAAAACTAGAAAAAAAAGTCTATCTATAAAAACGACAGCAGTGAATATCGGTAGTAACGATTATCACGATCAGAAATAATTATATTGTTAATAAATTTGATTTTTATGAGAAATTGGTCGATATTATTATTATATTAGACATAATATTTACATTGGCTCGGTTTGGTTTCATCTGTTATACTTTTTACGTGGTTTTTAATTATTTTCATAGATGAAAAACTAATAACCATCTGAACATTATATATACCCTACATTTTTGATTTTGGCAAATTGACTTAATATTTATAGATTTATAATTAGATGTAGGATCTCTTGTATTTATGCATAATACTAATACCTATAATAATGGTAGTAATAATGTATAAAAAATACTAATCAATTCTAATTTTGATTTGGTTCGTTGATTTTTCAACTCAGTCGTTTCGCGATCGTTTGTACGCTTGTATCGCTTCTATGTATAAATTGGAATCTTTTTGCCAAGTTCCTCTCTCCAATTATCGCATTTTCTCTCCTCTTTTTTTGTCTCTAATTAACAATGATAATCTTGAAACTATCGTTCGAATCTGTTGAAATTTTGTATCTTCTTCACTCGGTCGAAATAATTTATATTTCTATATCATCGAAAATTGCGTAGATATTACAGTAATATTATAAGTAAATGAGAAAAAGAAAAAAAATAATATAATTTTTTTTTATTTGTTTAATTATAATTTCGATAATGATATTTGGATAATTGCACCCCAAGCAAATCAAGCTTGCCGCCTTCGCAAGGCGTCTCGAATTTTTTTTTTTAATATTAATTCTTTTTTTTCAATTTTTTGACTAGATCGCATGAGATTCCTCAGTTCATAACTTTGATACAGGAAGTCCAGACTTTGTTATTTTCAATTTTGATTGTTTTTTTTTTTTTTTCACTCATATTTAGTATACAACTCGAGCAGTCTTAATTGACCAACGAATCCCATCCTCGAACGGCAATAAGAAATAAGATCCGAATATAAAAGACATCTCGGACTTCAAAATATTTTTCAGACCGCCATCACGGTCCTCGTATTTTTCTAAGGGTTTGAAAAATATTCAAAATGACATTCAGACGTCTGGATATTCGTCGGTGCCATAAGTCTTTGAGAAAGTTTTCAAACTGAAAAATATATTCAAATTTTATTTGTTTTTCTTTAGAATTATTATTTTAGGCTACTATTTCGCAACTTACAATTAGAAAAATATGATCTTACTCACGATTATATTCGTAACGAATTTTAGGCATCTCAATGATTCGAGTATTACTAAATCACTTTTTTTAGGCGTCTTCGTCTAAACCGAAGACAATTTAAAGACGGCATAAAATTTATATCGTTTTGTATATTTGTATCCCCTATCTAATTTGTTAGTCGCTAATATTAATGACAATCAAAACGACGTGTGAAGTTCTGCTTCCACTTTTTTGTAACTTATTTCTTTTTTTGTTTTTGTATTTTCTAATTCATAGAAACAAAAAGTGAGAACATCGTGAGGAAAATATGGGGGGGGGGGGAAAATTCATCAGCTGGCCATACCAGATTTTCATGAGTGCGAGGACCTAGCGATGTGCAAGAAAAAGGAAACTTTATCGTGGCATTCCTGACCACACATGTTACACGTGTAAGGACTCTTGTATCCATGGTATCCCATGTGCATGGTGTACATCACAACGTTTCCGAAGGCTATGTCACAATAATGACAACTGTAGTCGGAAACTGTGAGCGTTGAATTCAGCAGCTGATCGTCTTTGACGGTATCGTCAACGAGGCCCATCGAGGGTGTCGTAGTTTCCCTGGACTCGTTCGGCGCGTTTATACCGGCGCTACCTTCGTCCTCGGAATCGTGAGCGATCATGAGTTTGTCCAATTTGAAAGCTCGTCCTTTGCGTCTACTCGTCCCCCCGCTTTTGGGAGAATTCGTTTTTGAATTTTGATTCATTTCCTGTTTGCTCAGATCCAATGGGCTCGCTAGACCCGTTCCAATTTCCTGATCCTGTGACGGTAACTTTGACTCTTGATTGTCCAGGGACGACGATGTCCTCGTGTCGGAAGGCGAAACTGGGCCCGTCGTTTCCGGAGTTTGGGGATCTGAGTTCATTCCAAATACCGTGGGAGATAATCTCTTCGATTCTTTCGACGCGTAGTCGTCCATTTTGAATCCATCGTAGACCAAAGAACTTTGTAATACCTCCTGATGGTGTTTCAAATTGTCGTTATTGTTATCGTGATGAAAGTGCTGGAGAAAATGCGCCGGCAAATTAACACCATTGAATATCTGACTATACGGAAAAGGCACTCCGATCCCATGATGGTTCATCTGATCAGCGACAAATGGCAAATTTCCTAGACCTGGGATCGGAACCGATTGAATCATCGGAATTTGGCCAGTCGATGGTGACGTTACAGAGTTTCCCATTGAAGTCACTGAAACGTCATCGATTGTTTTAGAGGACTTTTGCTTGGGTCCTCTTCTAGTTCCATATATATCGATGATCGGAAGCGGGTTAGGAGAGCCATCCGGATTGAGAACCATGGCTGGTTTGTGTCCATATTTCCTTAAATGCAATTTCAAAGAGTGACAATATTTAGTGGCGTACGAACACTCGGCACATCTGTACTGATATACGTTCGAATGTGATTTTAGGTGACTGTTGAGCATCGATTTGTTAACACAGGAATAAGGACACTTGTCACACTTGAATGGTTTTGAACCGAAATGATTTCTGAGGTGATATTCCAAGTGGTGTTTGTATTCCGTTACAAACGGACACTTCGGGCAGGTCAACAATTTCTCTGCCTTTATATGACCTCTGCTGTGCTCCCAGAATTCGAGTTTTGTGATTGCTACAAAGTTGCACTGCTTGCACCTGAAGGTTTTCACTTTCCCTTGACAGTTCACTCTGGGCACTCGAAGACCTGGTTCATCGGTCTCGTCAAATTCGTGCTCCGAACGGTCGCCTTGACTCGGAGAACCCCGGGCACCATCTTCTGATAAGGAACTTAACTGCGTGTACGAGGATGTCGCGTAATCCGGTACATCGCATTTTGGAGAACAGTGTTGTGCCAGGTGCTCGTTGAACTGAAGCCTGAAAATTCAAAACACAGATGAACGGTCAGAAAAAGAGTAACTTAAACGGAAAACGTTACCGCTTATCTTCACCGAATCTCTGAAGCTCCAAGGATTAAAGATTGAATTTTTTTCTTTCTAAAAATCAATTCAATTATTACATTTACCTATGACTGGTGCTGAATGGGCATATGGGGCATTGTAGAATCTCCACGTCCCGTTCATTATCAGGTTTCATGGTGCTGGAGACCATATCCAATGGTTGGTCGCTCTGAATAACGTTTCTGTTTGTTTGAATTTCCATGTCGTTTGGATTATACGGGCAGCCTGCGCTTGTTGCGTTTGACATTTTCGGCGAGTGAACTCTGTCGTGATTTCCATGTGTAAAATCCAACGGCGAAATACACGTCTTGAATAACCTCTGTGGACTGTATTCGTATTGCATGGCGCTCGAATCCTGCGACGTCGCGCTGCCCGGCGACAAACTTCCGTTCGCCGTTGAAGAGGAACGACGACTTCTCGGGGACGCGGAATTGCTCGTGTAGTGACCCGGTGACACACCGGAGTCATTGTTTTTGTCCTCCGTCGGTTCCTCCTTCTAAAATTCAAAAAAATTTCTCTTCTTCATCGTTTGTCGTTGGTCATTTATCGATCTACTCAACGTATTTGAACAGTTTCATATAAATTATTTTTGAAGATTTCAACTTTTTCATACGATTTACTTCCACTATATACACGCAGTAAAACTTTGGAATGTGTATTGATTGTTTATTCAGAAGATATGTTGAAGAAAATCTTTTTTCTGTTGACTTTTTTCTTCAAAGTTTCTTCTTCTTGTCTAATCGCGGTTTACACCGTACAGCAAACTACGATACGATAATAATCGACCTTCGGAATTTTGCCGCCGTTGTAATTACAACTTGTATCGTGCTTCAACGGTGAAATCGGGGGGTTGGAAATTGCGCGTATCGGTCCGCATACCTGCAATTCAAATGACGACCCGTTGGTCTCATCGAGGAAGCACGGTCTAAGCTTTTGTGTAACTAAAAATTTTTATTTACATTTCAAACAGATTCTTCAACTACATCGATCACTTCGATAATGCAACGTGAGTCATTTTCAAAGTAAATATTTTTCACCGTATATCGCTCAACTGTAGTAACTACTGTTTCTCCTTTGCTCGCATGAATACATCTAACAAAAAAAGAAATGATAGCAATACAAAAAAAATTTTTAGCTAAACTTCCAACTGATCAAAGTAACTGCATTCGTTAATTTGCAAATCTTGACTAAACAAGCAAATCGTTGATGAAAGAAAGATGGAGGAGGAATAAATGAAATGTGCAAAATTCTAGAGCAAAACAATTTACACTTATACGTTTTATGAAATTCTCATAACTAATTCGAGCAAACGGTTAATTTCGTATCGAGAAAAGTAAAAACCTAGGCTAGTGTCGATACGAGAAATCAGTGTCGAAATTCGGGGGTGTAATGGCGGAGCTTGTACTATGGTCCATGCGTACATATGCACTCGTATGTGTAGATATATTTCATGTACCGGAGGATGACGAATTCTGGTAGAAATAATGCAGAAGGCAACGGAGGCTGGAGTGCGCAGGGTGCGCGCATAGGGTGCAATTCTGAGGAGGGTGAGGGCGTCGTAGGGGGTTACTCACCACAATTCTATCTGCGATATTCCAAGCGGGCGTGGCCGGAGAATGAAGGGGGAGATCTCGGGGTTCGCTGTTTATCTCCTGCCCCGCCGAACCTCCGACTGGATCACCCGTGCTCCAGTTACCTCGCATCTTGTAGGTATAAAACTAAACAAAAACGAGTTTTTTTTGCTTTTTACGTGTCTCGCTATTACGTTTTTTAATCTTCGTTTTGTCTCTTCACGCTCGGTTTTGCTGTTCTTTTTTTATAATGAATAGAAGAGTCTTCCTTTTGAATGGCGATTGATGAACAACGCGGTGATTGACAAAATTATCGATCTCTAATTTTTTTTCTCCCACAGGAATGATAAGAGATTTTTCGACCATCTCGGCTTCATTTATTGTAAAGGATTCGGAAAAAAATAAATAACACTTGGGCCGAAGAAGAAAAAAAATAGGAGGAGAAAATGGAAGAACAGTAAACGTCAAGTTCAACGGAAAGAATATATAATATTATTGACAGATGTTTGGTCCGCAGGTTTTCGGTGGTACCAAAAAATTCGACTGCCAAAATATCCGACGAACTGCAGCATAACGAAACTCGAGAGGATCGAAAACAAGCCGAAAATCCAAATCTCTGCCCTTTGCTCTGATGTACTTTCGGTACGTACTACGTACTATACCTATGTATATTCATATTTATGTATACACCCAAAACCCGCCACCCGTAGGTATTATTATTTGGCTGCACGGCATAGTGCAAAAACTTATAAACGGCGAGCAGGCAAATTTTTCGAAAGGGTTGGAGAGAAAAAGGGAAAAAAAGGGAGAAAATACCGACGTTATTGTGTTTGTTGCATGTGTAGCAACGGGCCCTACGTGGAAAAAGGTATTAGAAGACCGATGACCGAGGTTCTCGGTATACGAGTAGAGTAAGTTTTTCGATTTTTCATTTTTCCTTGCAGGATTTAGTTTTGCTTTGGTTGGGTAGCTCGAATAAGCCTTCAGGGAAGATTTTGCTGCAGGGTTCGCGTGTATAACCGGTAAGAAATATTGAAAACTTTTGGAAGGCTGAAAACTGGGTAATTCGCATGTAAGGTATACGTCCGACTATTGTGGAAATTTTGATTTACAATCTTGCAAATCCTTTTTGAACGTATTAACTCTACTTTTGATTTGACAATTGTATTATACGGCTTCTAGTCAGTCGATGATTTAGTGAACTGGAGCAATATTATATTACGATGGCCGAACCGCATCCGAACCGTTATAAAAATTCATGGTTTTAAAACGATTTTGCAAAAACTGAAATGGCTGGTACGCGTATACTGGCACCTACACCGCATTTTATTTTTAGAAACTAACCATATAGCGAATATGTATTATAAAAATATCTATTTTTCGGAAATGGGATTAACGGATTATGACCTCAGATCCATGGGACTTTTATCCTTATATAGTTATAACGTACACCGTTCAGTTCGGTCTAGTTTGGTTGGTTGGTTAAGGTTGTAAATTAAAATCAAAACCCTTCTATACCTCCGCCAAAAATATTTAAAATGCCGGCTTGAATTTAACCGTGCAAAATTTTACTGGGCTTATAAATCTGCAAGATTTTTGGAAATTATCATTTTTTTTTCGTTCTAATTTTCCGAACCGACGATCGTTGGATAAAGAAATTTATTTTCAATCGAAGGAGTTAGGTCATTGCATATAATCACCGTGAAATTAAAAAAAAAAAATGAGTTTTCGTTGAATCGCTCTCCACGTTTTATGGAGACTCTGAAGAATCGACTCAGTCGAATGCGATTGCATTTTTAATTAACGAGCGAACAATCGAACGAGTTTCGATTTTTTTTGTTCCAAGTGGACGCAATTTTTTCTCGATCTAGAACCGATTAGATTTTCGACCTGCTTTGGCTCAGATAATTTTAGAGTTACCTTCTTGGAAGAAAAAATTCTTGACTACGAAACGAAAATCTATTCGGATTTTGATAAAAGTTAAGCTACAGTCAAATTTTTTGGGTTGCTTATCTCGAATCGACAGAGATCAGATTCGAAAATAACTTCGGAACGTTTAATCCAAAATGGCGGCCGACCCGCAATCTAAAAATCGTCAGATAATCTCATATAGTAAAGATAAAAAATAGTGAAAATTGAAAGGCTTATCGAAGACAGAGAAAATTACCAAAGACGATCTTAAATATTTTTGAATTTTTAAACCAACCCGACCAGGAATTGGCCGCCCAAAACAGCTAACCCAAATTGACCGCTTTTTTCTTTCCATGTACTATATAATTTAAGGTGTTTGTCCATCTACACGAACATATAATTATTTTCAAAATTATATATCAAATGATCGGACTTAAAATAGTCGTACAAATTTTTTTTTTCTTCTCATAGCCGGTTTCACAATCTGTCGATTTATTATCATTTTATTATTATTTGTATTACGATGTTTTCGACTTATTCGAAAAGTCTGATGTACAAACAAACAGAGAAAGTCAAACTACGGAAATTTGGATTCTCGGTATCATTATACTACGTATACATATGTATCCAAGTATGGGTGAGAGAAAAAATTGTTTGTCGAATCGGTATGAGCATAATATTGATCCGTTATAGTATCTTTTTCCAGTTTTTTTTTCTTCTTCTTTTTTTTTGTCACCATATCGAGCAATTTTTACCATTCATTTCGAAGATATTTATCGGAAATCTTTTATTAAAATAGATAGATGAGGAAACAAAGTTGATTTTTAATTTCAGCTAGATGCGTATAACAAAATTCGTTTGAAAAATATCCACGCAATGGTGGACACGTATAGATGGCTATTTGAGTTGTTTATGTTTTGATTAATTTTCGCTTCGAGCAAAAACTATCAGGTATGTATAACGGACCAAAATTACGTTGTAATAAGTATCATACTGATTGTATAATGCGATGAAAAAAAAGGAATAAGAAAGAGGGATAAAGAGGGATTTCATCAGCGATAGGGATATACCAGGAAATTAAGAGGATCGGGTAAATTTGCAACGTACAAAAACACGAATATACTCTTTCACACGGAGAAAAACGAATCACAAAAACGGTTTGTTATACGAGAAAAAAAAATTAGAGAAAAAGGTGACGAAACAAAAAATGTTCAAACAGCAAACTCAGAACGTAAAAATATAACGAGCGGAGATCTTATGACGTGTAATGAGCAAAAAACGCTCTTGATTGCAGCGTCGGCATATTTTTTTTTTCAAAACGCATGCGAATATCTGTGTTTTTTTCAACTACTGTTAGAAAAATTGTTAAAACGTTACAACAACACATACCTCTCTTTATAAGTTCGTTGATATATTATTTTGAATTTTGAATCGTTGTCGAATAATAAAAAAAAGGGATTCCCCCGATTCGTGCGATCTCTTCTTATGATCAATTTTATCCACTTTCAATTGATGTAGAATATTAATAACGTTGTTGTCATCATTGTTTGTTTCACTTCACACCGAACTTAAACTTGAACTTATTCGTCGTTGATAGAATGAATAATTGTTAACACACCGTACATCTTTCTTAATCATTTATGATAAGACAGCGAAAAATGTGTAACTTAAATTTGAAGAAACCAAGAAGAAAAAAGAGAAAAATCAAATGAAGAAGATTGAAAAAGAACAAAAAAAACTTGCGCGACTATCAGGCTGTCGCCGACGATGACGATCAAGTTCCGCGACTGTCACTGGCCAAAGTCCTGAATAGGAATACCGATTTATTTGTGGATATTCAGGAGACTAGGGGCAATACCTCCTCGCCATTCTCACCCTCTCCCTGCTTCAAAAACTGCCCAATCGCTGCCCGACAATTGACAGTATATTCATAGATGTTTTTGGCAACTGGCAACTCCCCACTACCCCAAACACGCTGCCGTTCCAGTGATTGGGGTGACCCCTGAAACACGAAGAAACGGGAAGAGAAAAGGGGAGAGAAAGAGAGAAAGAAAGAGAAAATAGAAAGAGTGGGAGGATAAAGGGACTCGACACTCCTTTTCTCTATGTATTTATTCTACCTAGGCACTGAACTTACTGAGGTACGGACCTACTGTATCTATGTACACTATATTTACATAGATACTGTACCTCAAACTGTGTAACATAACGTGTATCCGTCCGACAAAATTTAAATGGCCTCTCTGGGGAAACTGTAAAAAATAAATTTCGACTCGCATCCGCTGTCCTCCGAAGCTCGTTGAAGTATTGGAACATGAATATCGTCCTTTTTTAAATATTCATTTACTTCATTCTATTGTATCGTTTTTAATTTCTTACCAGTTCGATTTGCTATTTAACTCTTTTTGGTTATCCAGAACTGAAATTTGCACGATTGTTCTTTTTTTTCTTTCCAATTATTACAATTTAGGTTGCTCTCGATTCTCGAAGATAGAATTTTTAATTTCACCGGAAGAAATGTTTTTTTTTAAGTATATTGAAATTAATACGGTAGTTGTACCGACGAAAGAATTTTAATTCCAGATGAACGAGAAAATTGTTCAAATTTTCTCTTATATTCAAACTTTTTGTTTGCAATTCGTAAAAAAAACCTTTTGTCAAATTGATGAAACAAAACGATTTCGTTAAGCAAAGTACCTAATTTCCTTTCGTCAGAGTGCTCCACATCTGCGGATAATTTAGAAAGTTTAGAAGGAGAAAATGAAGATTTTTATAGGCACTCGGAATTATTTTTAATCTACACTTTTGGTTCAATTTATTATACATCGTATACGAATAACGGGTCTATATCCTCTGCAGTGCTATACACGAGAAATACCGTGAATAAGGTGGAATTCTAGGGAGGATAACAATAAACGCTATAATTCAACCCTTTCTCAACAGTCATCCGACTGCAGGAGGCGAAAAAACCCGACCCGTTCGAAAATCCCTAAATCGGAAAAAGTTCAACCCTTTACCCTTAAGTTTTACTTCTACAGTTCCTTCTCGCCTATGCCTTTTACCAGCACTTGGAATATAACCCTTTAGGTGCCCATGAATATTATAATCTCCTCCTTTTTTTTACGTCTTCCTTTTTTCTTCTTTCGTCTTCAGCTGCGCGTTCTGAAACTCTCGTCCCATAAATTTATATCGCCTATGCAATACATGCATCGCAGTTTATACCCCGAATTTTTTTGATCGCCCAAAAAATCCAAAGAACTCGATGGTTATTCTAGAAATAGAAAAAAGGAACAAAGTAAAAGAATATAACAGTCGATACGCTGAAACCGATCTTTTTCAAATCATTCCACATCCTTTGCAGCCCACCACCCACGGCCCTCGTTTTTATTTGGATTCTCCCTGATCTAGGGAAACGCGCACGAGTCATGATTCTGGATCGAAAAGGGTTGGGGGATGAACGAAGGGCAGGTATATCTATATGCCTGTATTGATCTGGGTATGCGTATTGACACGTCAATCTTTTGACAGCCGGCCCGGTGGCCCGAAAGGAAATGGGATCGGCGTACGAATTTTTGGTCAGGGTCTGCGGGCGATTATTCTTCCGATTCGCGTTGAGATCGAAAAAGCGATTTTTTCCATCAACGGATAGAGAATCGTAACAACGGTTTCGTCATGACCACTGATCTACGGTATTTTCACGCAGTTTCCATCCCTCGCGAAATCTGCTTACATCTGTTCGGATCGGAACTTCGTGATTCTTATTTTCGATGAAAAATCTGTCGACATCGCGTGCACGTTCTTAGCGCCACTACGAGGTGCGAAGCGATTTTGAAAGGGTTTTTATTACACCGTTGATCCCGTTTAAACTGCACGCGTACTCGGGGCGGGTCACAAAGCGGGTCATAATTCGTTTAATTACCGTCAAGTGACAGCTTGGCGGTAAGTACAGGTCACTTTTTCGACGAAACCGAACCTTGCGCGGGTTATTCGAACAATTCTAGTGCGGCGTGAGGTGCGAATGTTTAAAGTAACAACGGTTCCCGAAGATTTAACTGGAAATTTATTACGATATGCGAGTTAATTCCGATGCGATTTTGACCTTGGAATTTTTGAGCCGCATCAAAATTTTGAGTTATTGGTCATAACTAAACAACTTTTACCGCTCGTTGATTTCTATGTTAGATAGAATAAGCAACGGTTAACTCTAAAAATTTGACGATATACATTTTGTATATCGTTGCAGCGTGAAAGTTCCGCGGGACTAATTACACGCTACACGCGGCGCATTCTTTTAAATGTATGTAATTACGCAGAGCGGGTTGAAATCCGGAGGTATACGGAACTGATTTTCTGTTTTTGCATTTTTCAAATGCCGATTGCAGGGTCAGGTTTGGAACATTTTGAGCTTCTCATTCTCGCCCAAAATAGATTCACGGTGTCCGGTATAAAGTTTCGTCCGTTTCGTTTAGTTACGGTCCAAAATCCTTACAGCCGTATAGATTCCGGTTTCACACAATAAAATTTGATACCCTGAATTCGTCGTTAATCGTAATGGGCCAACTGCTTCTAGTTTTCACGGCTAGAATGGATATAGAAATTTTTGAAAATTTCGCACGACGTACGATGCAGATGATCGGCTTGACCGTCCGTGTAGCCGCGGCGATCGTTGAATTTGCAGCAGTAGCTTCGTAGCCTACGGGTGAAAAACTATAAATCTTGCATTGTGTCTGGCAATGTTTAGTTGCCCGCATATTAACCTGGGGAGCAAAGGCCATCCATTTTCATTGTTCAGAAACTGACCCTTCGCCTAGATGCCCTTCGCCTATGACCCCGGCAACAAAGCTTTCGTATTGCACTGCGATACATTCTTATATTTATCGGGTTACGTTAGCCTATAGCCTTAGCACCAATCGCGAGCCCTCAAACTATAACGTTTACCAATCCAACTTCGAACCCTATTCCAGTTTTGCAGTGCACCCCTGCAAACCCCAACGCCAAACCCCAATTCTTATTGCTGCTGCTGCTGAGGATTCATTTCATACGGAGCCTCATGTGATGACCACTGGCCACTGGCCACCGCCGCTGCTGCAGATCGCGAAAAATTCCATTCACGATGAAAAACGCTCCCATGCAAGCACAAATCGATACAATAATAGCGATTTACCACTTTGGACTAATGACGCAAAGCTGTCCGGTTGGAATCGCCAGATTTTCACACGGGAAAAATCTCTCGGGGTCCGGCAAACCGAATCAGTGTTATTTTTAGGCTTTCATTACGATACGCGAGCGCACATTTTTTTTTCTTCAAATTTCCCACAATTCCAACCGTTTTCAAAACCGAATAAATGAGGTTATGACCAAGAAATCCAAAATATTAGTGTATATGGAAAAATTGATGAAACAGACCGAAAGAGGAAACCCAAAAAAAATGAAATAAAAAAACTAATTAACTGAAAATAGGATGACGAATCGTCAGATTAATGGCACAATATTATAATTACGGGACAGCAGTATACGTATCTCACAAAACTTCTAGAGAATTCGAAGTAAAAATTGAAAAACAATTATTTCGTCACCGCGCGTGAGAATCCCGTTTTATTTTTTAAGGATTACATTCATTGGAATCGCCTTGGGCGTGATACGACCGATTGTGAAAGCCTTCGGGAAAAATCAGAAACTGTCTATACCTATACGTACGTACGACTGTTATCAAAAATCACTAAAATAACTCAAAGATTGTGGCAAAACAAATTTTCATATCGTAATGTAAATTTTACCATCAGCGCGGGTATGTATAATAGCCAGAAATAAACGACAAAACATCACGTCCAAAACATAAAACAAGAGAAAAAATGTATGTGAGCAAAAATCATTGGCTCTACGAATTAGGAGCATAAAAATTAACTGCACGAAGATGGGATGAAAAAATTGAAAGAAAAAAATACTGTGCTGTCTCTCGCCCACATTTTAGGACTTATTGCACAAAAAAATTATTACCGCTTTTATACTCAACCCTTTTTTGTTTTATCCGTTCTATTCTCAAAATACAACGGCAAAAAAAATGAGGAAAGTAGCTAAATTGTATACACCCCATTCTTTTTTTTCCCTCCCCTTTCTTTCTAATCCTTTCACAGCTTATACGAGTGAAAAGTTTCTGAAATTCTATAACATAAAACAAACAAAAAATAGAACGAAATAAAATAAAAGAAAAGAAAATAAATAAAATTACCGTGACGAAACGAAATGAAAGAAAAAAAAAAGATCTCTAGACGCATACCTGCCCTTATACACATTATACATAGGTATACACATCCTGTACAGAGGGTGGCGAATAGACCGCGCGAGGATTAATATAATACAATCCTTGTGAGCAAAGAACAGAAAAAAAAAGAAGAAAAAAAGGAAAACTAAATGCCGCGGTATAATAAGCGACCATCATGGGACTGTGCACTGCTGCAGAGGATGCTTTTCTTCATTTTTTTCCTTAAAAAGGGAAAGGAATGGAGAAAAAAATAATAATAAGTAAATAAAAGTAAAATCACGACCCTAAGACGCTCGCGAGCATTGGGGGGGAAAAAAGGAAGAGAAGAAAAAAAGAAAATTTTTAAAAAGACGGAACAAAATGGATAGGGGGGTCGGTAAAATTCTGTGCAGGGTTTCCATAAAAATTTAGTATAAAATAGGGAAAAAATAGGGGCGTCGCGTTCTTCTCATCCTGCCTTTTCCTTTTTTTTCTCTGTCCTTCTGCTCCTGCTGCTGCTGCTGATCTGAAGCTGCTCCTGAGGCTGCAGCAGTTAGCAGATGAACCGTAAGTGTGGGTCAAAACTGGCACGCGCGTGGGTCAGCTGTCCCAGTTGTTTGTCCGAAGGGCCCCTTCAATTCCCCCCTCCCCCTTTTTCGATACCCGCCCGAAACTCACCACCGGCCTCTACGAAACCAAACGATTTTTTTCTTCGCCTGAATCTGAATTCCTATATTCGATTTCGAAAAATACGATTAATTGGTCAGATTTGTAATCGTATAGATTCCTTCGATTTGGTTATTTTTTTTGTTACAGTTTTTCATGCTTATTATTTTATCCGAATGTGAAACATTTTTTAGATTTGGCCTTCTTCATTTTGTTCTGAGAACTATAAAAGTTTTTGTACTATTATAACGTACATTTAGACAATTAGGTGTATTTGTGGTATAGATTATGGAAAGTCGGCGTCAGTCGAGGAGGTTAAAGAAACCGTTAAATGAACGCAATTAGTCTTTTAAAAAAGGAAAAAATATATCGATGTAATGAAAACGGGAAAAATATCGAATCTATTTATAGGATCTAGTTTGAAGTACGTATATAACTGTTTAACGAACAGTAATTATACCGATTTTGAAGCATATCCCATAACGCCGCCTTGAAATTGGAATTCTTTATCATACCCATTTTACAGCTATTTTTTTTTTCATAGTTCATCCCACTTTATTATGTTTTTTTTTTTCTAATATTACCACAGATTCTGAATTAGTTGTCTTTGATTTCAAATCCAAAAATTTAGAAGAAGATCCGATATCATTTATTAATTTCGAAAAGTGAAAATTGCGTTTACAACTCTTCCGAATTTCAGTTTGAGGAAATATTTAAATTTCATCGGTAAGAAAACGAAGCGAAGTCGCAATTTTTTTTCCATCCCTATACTTTCGTACAGGGTTAAAAATTTCCCGTTTTTTCTAAGCTCACAGGAACACTCGGTTCTCAGTTCCGGGATTGGAAATTAAAAATAAAATACCAAACGGGGGCGCCCCAGAAGGTGGAGACTAGAAAAAAAAAAGGAGAAACAGAAACCAAAACGAAAATAAAAAATACCGCCACGTTTTTGGTCTCTGTGTTTAATTTTAACGCTATTTATAGAAATAGCTTTCGCGCGTAGGACTAAAAGAGAGATATTGACAGTTGGGTCCAATGATGCCGGAATAGGGAACATAGAGAACTATACTACTGCACGGGGAATAGTTTCGCCCCCTCTTCTTATTTTTCTTTTTTTCCATTTGCCAGATTCTCCCTTCTCCATATTTTTCCCTCTTCTCTAGCTTCCTTCCTCCTTTCCCTTCTGCACCCCCGCTAGCGTAGAAGTACCATAGAAATTCAATAATGGAGACAGAATTATATTTTCTTTTATTCCTATGCTGCAGTATGCATACGTATACACCTATATTCGTAAGGGAGAAAGGTGTCACTGCTGCGGAGCTCGTTTAAAAGCGAATTGTATAAATCGACGATCGTCGTCAATTTTTAACGGGGAAAAATGACAACGATGAGGGAAAAAAATCGAAATTCAAATAAGTGATTAATCTTTCGTGTCTCTCGTGAAGAAAATCACGCGGAGCCATCTGCCAAAAGAGCGTAGAGGAAGGACATCAAAACAAAAAAAGAAAAAAACCAATGGAGAAATATAGTCTATCAAACTTTTCTCCCTCACATTACATTTGAACAACCCTTATTTTGATTTTTTCAAATTATTTGAATTTTTCTGGGTTACGTCTTTCCGGCCCTCAGTATTATCCTTATTAAGTACCTGTACAGCAGGTTAGAAGTAGATGGGAGAATTGGGGTTGGGATCAACCTGTTGGGAGGGGAGCATTTTTTTATATCTCGCGAGGTCTATGTTAGAAGGGGCACAAAAGGGAGCGTTTTTTTCCGTACAACCTTTTTTTTCCGTTACCTACACGCGGGGAAAACACTCGTCCCCTTAATACTGCATAGGTATGTTCACCCCATAAGCGCCGCTGCAGGTCCGTCGACGTCAAGTGCATAAAAAACGTGGAAAAAAATTTATAAAGAAATAACTTTATTAGAGTTGTCAGGATCAAGTGTCTTTTTTTTTTTTATATCTTGCAATCATGAAAAAGAAAATAGGTAAAAAACTGAAGATGCGTAAGTTATTTGAATTTTGTAAATCAAATAAATCTATAGCCAGCTAATTGTTTTTTCATCTCTCGATATTTTGGGGCGATCTCGAATGATTAAAAAATTTTGTCGCGTACGTAACGAGAATTTTGAATAATTGAAGGTGCGCAAAATTCGTTGGAAAAATGGAAACGAACTTTCTATACTACTGGATCTATAGAAATATCGAGTACAAAATATCCGTGTAGATATAGTGTGTGAGACTAAGACTAACTGCATATTATGGGGGTCCGTTATACGTCAGCAGCAAAAGAAATAATATAAAGAATAGAAAATGGCACACACCATTACATTAGGCACGAGCGCCGGGGTCATCTTGGTCAGAACGCGACGGGATCACCTGCGCACCCTGCGACTTCCGCGCCAAGAAATTCCCCTATACCTTCTTTTTGCGCCCCTCGAAGGACCCCTCAAATCTCAGATGATATAATGCGATCCCAAAATTCACAGTGACCGATGATCCAAGAATCTATACGGTAAAAAAAAATCCGTTACGATCACGCGGCACGCGCACGCCACTATACCTATACATGTATCCATGTCCACGTGCCACGTGTACACGCACCTCGCATGCCCTATTTTTTCTTTTTTTTCTTTTTTCATAAGACACATGAACTAGAGTATGATCGACAAAAAAATATCGGAATGAAATCGAATTCAAGCCAATTGATTAATTACGTTGAACAATTAAAAATCGAAATTTCGCTCATACTTCCCCACACACCGATGTATATAATGTGATGGACGATTATATTCACCTGTATCTACCATAATACACATGGGGAAAGAATTGAGGGGTTGTTTTTTTCTATGTTATATCAAAAAAAATTACATTCCTAATACCTTGAGTGCCACGAGGTGTTAGGTGGATAGCTAAAAAAAAAATCCCCCAATTCAGAGGGAAAGTTACCTATATAATAATACACCACGGACTCCTATGCTTTTCAATGGCAGGTACGTTTTTTTTCTCCTGTTTTTTTTCCTCCTGATATTACAGTTCTAATTTCATCGTCAATGAATTCATTCCATTCTTCAGCAAATTTTTTTTCGCCCGGAAACCGAGCAATGCTTTTATGTGATTATTTATCTGAATTTAAACAAATTCGATGATCTACATGGTAGATATTCACTGTAATAAACTTCCTTTATTTTTTATTGTTTAGTGAGCACAAACTGAACCAAGTTCAGGTCAATAGCTTGTATCGACATAAATAACGGGTAAAAATTTCCGAACACTGCAATTGCATGTACTTTGGGAAAGTATGTTAGCAGAGACTGGAAAATTGTATATCATGGATAGAAGTGCAGCATAGGTACGTGGCTTTCGAGAAAGTTAAATTCAAGTTATTGTGGTTGTTTATATTTACCGTTACGATATTTATATACCAAGGGGCAGCTAAAGAAGTGTTGGTGACGAAAGAAATTGCATGAGAAAACCTTATTTTACTCGGACGACTCGTAACCCTTCAATGCACCCTTATTCCTAATGCCATACCGTATAGAAACTCTCGTTGGTAAAGTTTTCGACTTAAATCCCAACACAATTTTTCTGAAACCTAACTCGACCTACGCTAAACTAAACTGTACTTTCTTATTACACGGGACAGTTTTATGGAATTATGACCCAAAGGATTCAGCTGAGTTTTGAAACCCCCCGGCGATTTATTTTTCTTTTCTACTCTCTTCTTACTTTACGGAATTTTACCCACATTCTCTCACAATCAATTATGCATATTTTACAGTTTTCTCACGATGATCCAGCAACGCCAAACTGGAGCTCGTATAATATTTTCGATTTTTGAGCCAAAAATGAATTATCTCTAGACTTAATCGTAGGATACCTTTCTGACGTATTTTGAACCCAGGAACACGAATCCGCCGAGTAAATTAACTTACGAATAAATTCCATCCAGATATTTTAATTTTTTCACTTTTCAGAGCGACAAAATGGCCATAGCTTGATCAATTTTATAGATAGATTAATTTGACTTTCAGATTCGGATTCCTGAGATCAAAATACATAAGAATACCTCAGAAAACTTGGAGAAAAAAGATCGATTTTTAACTCCACAATTGGTAAAAAAATCCTCGGTTTACCCTTTTGGATTCTTTCGATTCTGGGGTCAAAAGCAACATTTTTTGGGGAGTTCCATAGGGTAATCTTATGTATTTCAAGCTCAGGAATCCGAATCTGCAAGCTAAATTAAACTGTCTGAAAAAGTGATCGAGGTATCGCCAAATGAACGCTCCGAAGAGTGAAAAAATTGAGATTTCTCGATGGGATTTATACCCAGCTTGATTGACTCGACGGATTTGTGATACAGAAATCCGAATATATCAGAAAAAAAATTCAATAAATATTTTTCCCAATTTGTTAGTTTTTTTTTCGAATATTTTTTCTTCTCCCGTACTTGAGTCTAATGATATGCAATTTTGCATCACATGCAAGTCAACACCTCCGCGTTGCCTAGCATTAGACGCTAGAAAAAAGGCGCATTGAATCATCAGTGCATTGAACGAAATTCGGAGTTCTGGGAGCTAGCGTCACCACACAGATTCTTTCCGAATTACTTGCATCGTTCTCCCCGCCATCCAGTCTAGCCTCAGCATGAGAATCAGTAATGGAAATGCAATGGCCGCAGCCACAATGAGCGGCTCTTGTGTACTTGAAACGTGGAACTTTTGAGTGTGGCACATCGTAGCATATCGTAGTAACATAACCATCCTGTAAAATTGGTGATCATAATGATAAGAGGTAACAACGGTAGTACACAGAAGAGTGGGTGATATCCTTAATATGTGCTTATAAATTATATCGTCAAAATATAGACTAATTTCGGCGAAGATAAAATGGATTTGGGCTACTCGTGAGAACCAATATCTTATGTTACTTGACACAAATGTGATAGAAAAAAATCGCCATCGATGAGAGTACTTCTATCAATGGACAATGCTGACTAACAAACGAAATTGAACTGCAAAGAAATAAAATAACAAAGGATATTCCCGAAATAACTTATACAGGATCAGGATGCCAACTAGGAGATCCAAGGGTGGCCTTTTGGCCAGGGTGAACTTCCCATTGTACACTCTACAAATGTTGACAAGTAGGCACGTTTTAGTTGGCGGAGGTGGAGGTTCGTCCAAAACTGGAGTTGCTAATGGTTTTGTAAGTACTTGTCCCGATCTATTGCTACATTATTCTGGAGTTATTCATAGTAATTACCACCATCCAGGTGTCCAGATCCATTATGATTTTTCCCACTACTTCTATGTTATCTTAATCATTGTTCTCGTCATTGTCTATTTGCAGGAAATATTTGAATTATTCCATGATGGAGTACAATTTGTGGCAGAGGAAGTAACGAGGCATGAAACAGGTCCTAGCGTAGTGATGAATTGTGCCTCTCACAACGATGGTAAACGGACAGTTATTGTAGCCGGACAAGAGAGCCACTGCCAAATGTACAACGTAAATATGAAAATTGTTAGTGTTGAGAACAATGGAGAGATTATCAAAGGTACAGGAGGAGGCAAAGAGAGTGGAGGTGGATTATTGAGGCAGCGAAAAAAAAGCGAGAGGGAAAATAAGCAGGAAGAAGGGGAGGATATCACCAAGACAGAGAGGATACAAAAAATTTCTGACAATAATTCATACGTAAGACACAAGAAGCTTCAACTCATCATTAAGCCGGCTGACAGTGTTCAAACTGATTTCAGGTAATTTTTGGAAGCGAGAAAAAATCATCTACATTCCGTTTCAAAATATAGTTTCCATCAAAACAAATTTTTTATTCATGAACCCTTTCTTTCTTTTTTCAGTGCTAGTGAGCCATTACAAAGGATCGTGCGTGTAAGTCCAAATGGCAACTTCATGGCAACCGGTGGTACAGATGGTCACATTCGTCTCTGGAAGTTTCCACATATGACAAAGATTCATGACATAAAATCACATTCCAAAGAAATAGATGACATGGACTTTAGTCCTTGTGGTGATATCCTAGCAACGATAGCAAAAGATGGAAAAGCGTTTCTTTGGAATGTTTCCTCAGGAAAAAAAGAAAAAGAATTGACATGGGCAGTTCCTGACGGTTCCAAATACATGTACAAACGACTTCGCTACAGGGTGATGGAGGACGCCAAGTCCAAGTTACAGCTATTTATGCTCACGAACGCAACCTTGAGCAAGAATCCAAGCTTTCTACAGCTCTGGGACGTTCACACCGGCACGGTACTCAAGTCAGTTCCCTACAAGGAAACCCTGTCTGCGCTTGCTGTTTCCAATAATGGAAGGTTCGTCGCTGTGGGCACCATGTTCTCAGGCAATGTTGATATTTTCATAGCGTTTAGCCTTCGAAGAGCCCTCCATGTTCAGGGTGCCCACAGCATGTTTGTTACCGGACTAGAATTCCTACCAACAAAACATGATGGACCCGCCATTACTAGCAACACTGAAGCTGCTGTCGTCAGTATCTCAGTCGATAACAGAATCTGCATTCACAGCATCCCGTTCAGACGTAAGAAATTTTTTGTATTGTTTTGTAGTAAGGCTTTGGCCCTGAATTCCAAGATCAGATGGTTCTATGCTTTTCTTTGACGAACTTTTGTCGTTCCTATGTTTCAGATACTGTGCCGTTCTGGGTGGTAATAGTCCTGATAGTTCTGAGTATATTCGGTGCATTTGTAGCGTGCAGTTGGTTAGGTATATGACCCGAGTATTGTAGAAGAATTTTTCGTCAAACTGGCAAGGCTATTTATTGGAGGAACTCCGGGTGGTAGCGATTACCGAATTTCATCGTATCTGAGTGTAACATGGTGAGATACTCCTAGGAGTATGCTCATCTCTGATTCAATTAAAGTTTTAAAAATTAAATAATTTTTTTTGTACTCAGAATTCGCGTGATATCCAATAAATTCAGGGCATGGGGTACGGAGGATACATCTCCACAATTCGTACTTTACATCATCTATTACTCGAGAAATGAAGTATTAAATTTAAGACAATAAAAAACTTGAAATTTGTTCAGCGTTGAATTTCATTCTCTACAACCGAGGTGACATGTATTTTTCATCGAGCGCGTAACTATTTTCCTTCTCAAGTGAAAGATGAAGTAAAATATTAATTAGGGGGGTCCGAACCTTTGAATCCCTCCCAGAAATCATTAGATTTCATCTCGGATTTTATCAATATTCTCAGGTAAAAAAAAGATAAAAAAACATTTCTTCGTGCAAATATATCTTTTAGGTACCAAAAAAAGATTACAAATAGAAATTTGTTCTCAAAGTTTCATCGTTTATTGTCGTGTTTAACTGCACAGCTTCAAATTTGCGCGACTTAGTTTTTTCCAATTCCGAGTGTTATTATTCATTACTGTTGCTGTTAATATTGTGTAGAAAATTATGCGAGATGGACCCTATCGTCATCATCATCATCATCATCATCATCATCATCATCATCATCATCATCATCATCATTATTATTTTTGTTGAGGTTGTTATTATTATTATCACTATTAGTATTAGTATGGTACTGTAAATATAATGAGACTATTTTGGTCATAGAAATGGGTAAATAATTGTCAAACGGATCGATTGAAAAACTACTACGCCATTGAATATTTCAATCTGCATTTATCTAAGTTTGCTGTTCAATAGTTTTGACTAATAATGCGACTGAAAATGAAACTCTAATGGAAATGAAAATAGGTAATGGTGAATCGATGGAACCGAAATCCTTCTAGAACCCGAAATATCACTATTCAGTCCGATGGTGAAATTCCCGATTCAGCCCTGATTTTTTACCACTCCGAGCAGTTATATTCGCGGTATGCTATAACTAGAGACAAGCCGCACATGTGAATTTACACGTGAATATTACGGTGTTTGAAAAATAAGCTAAATATCTAAATTCAGTGGGCAAATAAACTAAAAGATTATATTACCGGTAATGTATATGAGATTATTATTATTACATATCGTGTGTGCAGGGGCGTTTTGATGATTGTCGATGAAAGTAAGCAGAGAAAGTGGTCGGAGAGAAAAAAAAAACGACCAAGAACAAACATCGAAATTTGCAATACTTGAATTTAAAAGAAAAAAAAAACGAAATAAATGAATAAATAAATAAAATGCCAAACAAACTTGAGTGGTTTTGCCAGGCTGTACAGAAAAAGTTGAATGTAATATAATGATGCATATAGGAATATAAATTGTTATTCTCGCAAATTGGAAATCGCGCTTTGCTTGAGAAAGGTGTAATATATTATGCCTATATTTAATGTCAGGTATCGGAGTCTTGAAACACGCGGGTGCGCGTGGCGATACTCTTCATGTGTTCCATTCTGGTCATTTTAAACAGAACGGAGTTCTATGTACAGATAGCATAATGACGTACGTACATACATAAGTTCGAAATGAAAGGTGCTCTCGAATCTTGGCTGACATTTCAAATTTTCAGTATACCGAGGAATTTCACTTACCATTTCGAAGACTCGAACATCAGATTTACTTTCAAGGCTCTGCAGTTGGTATAGTTATAGCGTGAAATTGTAAGGAAAGGATGGGTAATTTCCAACATTCGTAGATGCGGAAAAAAAGAAGAAAAAAAATTGCGAATGGTAGTTATTTTTGCAGTACGTGACGGGAATCGTGGACCTGCAAAGACGCCACTCAGATATTCGCTAGTAAAGATCGAGAAATAATAAATAGATAAATACTGTTCTTGGTTTCTTATTTTTTATTCATTTGACATCTTAGAAACCCGTTGATTTCGTTCACGAATCTCAAATTAAATATAATATCTAGTAGTAGATAGTGGCGCCGTTAAGGCGACGACTGTCTTTGTCGTCGCGTCACGAGAACCTCGGAGGAATATTATATTTTTATTTATTTGTTCTTATATTTCTTTTTTTATTAATAATACAAAATCTATGTACAAATAAAATCGCTAGGCGTTTGTTTGTTCCATTGTTTTTTCGTTTTGATGTCCGGGGATGGGCGCTGCGATGGAGAACGAAGAATGATTAATATCAACCTTTGACTTCTTAAAATTGCGCCTCCATACCCTCATTCAACGGACGCGTATTGTCGGACCGGAAACTCAGATTGGGTTAATTTAAGTTAGCCGATTTTTCCGGTCTACCAAAACGAAGCGGTGAGAAACTTGCTGGCCAGTTGTTTTTTTTTCTTGTTTTCTTTTTTTCTTCCTTCTACAAACGTAGAAATTTTATTCCTTCGAACTGAAACCGTCACCAGTCGGGTCTAACAACCATGGATAGTTGTTAGGGCATTCCATGCATGTGATAAGACGAAGAGTCTCGCCCGGAAGTTCCCTCGTTGTCAAAGGGCAGGCATTTGGCAGGGAACAGTACGGCTGTCCCTTTTCGTCACAAGTGTCCTTCCAGTCAGCGAAGTCTCGGAGATTCGCAAGCTCAGTCGGCGTTTGGATCCATTTCAATACCTGAGAAAACAAAATGACGCATGAAGACAACGAAGGATAAAAAAAAAAAAAAAAAGATAAAAGATGACTACAAACCTGGACCATGGTGACGAAGTATACGTCATTCTTGGCAATCATTTCATCTATGAACTTGATGAGCTCCTCTTTGAATTCCTTTTTGCTCTTGAGCCAGGAAGCGTGGAAGTTTAGACCCAGAGGTGCCCTGTTGCTTGTGTAGTGACGGTTGAAATTGTGCCTGAGGAGTCTTCCGAATTGTTCACCGGACTGTATGTTCGAGCAAGAATCTACGAGATGGCAACCGGGCAGGCTTTCATCGAAGGTGGGATCGTCTCTACGGTCAAGTTCGTTCATAACCATCTCCCAGACCGGATGTGACCTCGAGGGACAGTTTCTACCATTACCGTTACACTTGTGAGGCATACGGAAGTATAGGGTATACGGCCATATTGGTACGCGGCCCAAAGACGCGGTAATCGAAGCGTCGTAGACGAACAATTGATCGGCCATCATTTCAAACTGTTTGTTTCCACCAACTCTCAAGTAAGGAGCTCTGACTCCGATGATTGAGCCATCTGTGATATTGGCAAATCTTTCGATGATCAAACGGGCTCCTGCCATTTCTGCTAGCCAATCGTCGTAGCTTCCTTGACTCCAATACCGAGGGTCGTCTTTGTGAGTTAGAGAAAATACTCCGATTTCATGACCACGTCTGTGAAGTTCTTGGACAGCTGAGTAGTTTGTGTATTTGTGAGAAACGAAGAATGTACCACGGGTTTGACAACCGTTCGGATTTAAACGACCGTTGAATACCTCGTCGTATAAATCTATATTGTCAACGTTCACCGCACCGTTAAAAGTCAACGTTATCATCTGAGGAACTTGGGCAATATCGATGCCACCAGGTATTCTGGTTCCGTCAGCTGAACAGAAACATTCTGGAAGAACGCACTGGGTTGGATCGCAATCTGGCGCTCGGTTTGGGTCGGTCTCAACGGCTAAACGATGAAATTATAAAAATATGATTACGTAAATGAAGAAAAAAAATCTAAGACCCATTTTTACAGTCGAATTTTGAAACTTACTGCAAGCATTTTCGTCGGATTCGTCCTTGCAATCGGGCGAGCCGTTGCAAAAAAGTTCTTTTTCAACGCATTCGCCATCGCCGCAAGACAGTTTACCGTCAGGACAAATAGGTTCGTCGGTTTTCAGGATCGGAAGAACTTTGCGAGGAACTGCGGAGAATCAATATGAATAGTAACAATATCATGGAAAAAACAATAAAAGTGCAAGTTATTTCGTGTCCACGGACCCTGTGTGTGTATATCGTACAATCCACATACTGTGAATATTGGTGCTAAGTGACCGCTTCGTAGCGTAAATTTTCGTCATTCGGGTTGGGGATAGTCAAGCGCTACGAAGTGGTCACTTACCAATGCAGTAGATACAATATAAAATATTTACAAGTGGTAGGAGAGGGAAGTGGATTTCGAACGACAATTTCTCCCATGGGTTCGGTAATTTTAACGTCACATTAACAACAACCGACAAACAAATAAAGAAAAAAAAATAAATTAATTGTACATCTCAAGCTTCTCCTTCCTAAAGAGTCGTTCGTGACGCGGGGGACTTCGTTGGCTCACGGCGAAGCACACGTATAATATTAAACCGCAATTAATGAATTCTGAAGAAAGATCACACTTCTCTTTTTTTTAGTGGATAAATAATGAAATATAGGACATGTAAATAGAGTAGATATAGAGCACATAGAAAAAGTCTAAATGGAGATTGATAGATAAGGATTTAGAGATTGCCTTGCAGAGTGTGTGGAATGGACGTAAAAAAGCTGATATTAAAACACACTTATGCAATTACTTTTCTTTTTTCTTTTACCAATTTTTCCTACAGATCGACGAGAACGTAATGACGTGTTTAACGCGTGTGTTAATCACCTCCGTCGATCTTGTACAAAATGAAATTGATATAATATTTTTGATGAAATTTTCGGAAAGCAAGAGACTGCTAGAAAGGTATACACGTACGTAAGAGAACCATGTCAAATAGAACGCGAACTGAAGTCGAAGAAACCGATTAGTAATTGACTGGCACAGTTTATATCGTAACTAGCGCGTGAATCGCATCCAGGTTAAATTCATTGAGTGAAAACGAAAACAAAAAAAAATCATAAACAAATAAAATAATAGAAAACAATAGAAAAAAACAACTAGTTTCTTTCTCGATATCTGCTAGACAAGCATGACGTGCAGGCAACTTGTGGTTAGAGTCATCCATTGTTTTGGTTATTAAAAATTGTGCCGAAGGTGCAAAAAATAATTTGATCTTATCGCAGTCGATGTATCGCATCAACCGATGCAAATCGAACTACGATAGATATAAGTGCCGTGCTGGGTTAGAAAAAAAAAAGATAAAAAATCTACTCTACAAAGTCACAGAAGCATCAATAGAAGCATTTTGGTTTGTTAGTCACAATGATAGTGATAATAATGGATAGTGAATAAAGTTGATCAAGATATGAAATAGCCAAAGAGGTGGATGAGTATTCTCTTAAAATTTCGCTGATCGAAACTGCCGATAGTTCGACAAAATTTTTAACCAGCGAATGACGAGAAGAAGAATAATAAGAGAAAAAAAAACAAGAAAAAAAGGATCGCATATACAATGAATAGTGCTTGATAATTGCGTGTGTGTGACGTTAGTCGTCGGTGTGCGTGCTACGGCGCGAGTCTACGATGACCTAGGCCCTCCTCTTTTCCGTGAAAAAAAAAAAAAAAATCAGCAATTGATTTGGAAAAAAAACAAAATTGAAAAAAAAACGTTTGACATCGAAAATAAAATTTTTCGACAATTACGGATCAGAGAGGAGGACCAGTTCTGCCCCATCGTCACTTACTCTCGAGCTTGTCACAGTTGGTGACCTTGCCCTTCCAGTCGCAGGCCTGTTTGTCCAAGTCAAAGGCGAGTCCACTCGGGCAGGTGATCGGGGTCAGGCCAGATTTAGTACACCTGAAGGGAAAAGGGACTTCAGTTTTAAGGTACTTGAAAAAAGATGCTTACTCTCGAGCTGTTCGCAGTTCTTCACGTATGCCTTCCAGTCGCACGTCTGCCTTTCGACGTCGAATGCTAGTTGGTTCGGACAGCGCAACTTGGCTAACCGCACCACACCGACTTCCGACGCCTTGTCGCACCTGGACGATTTTTAGTTTTTCTTTTACCATTTGTTACAATGTTTAACATGAATTAATGATAATCATTTTCTGGAAAATTCGAGCGAAGGCTGAAGGTGAGAATATTTTTTTTTCATACGGCGTCACGATGTCAGAGATTGAATCGCGAAAACATCTTTGTCTCTGGCCGGTAGACCTTGACTCGTTCGAGAAATAAAGTTGACAAAAAACAGAAAGAAAAGGACAAATCACAACCACCGGAGATTTTAAATCGCGAATGACGGTATAAGGTTGTTCCGTCCAAAGTCGATTGCCTTGAACGGCAAAGTGACCGCTTCTACCTAATACAACAATTTTTCTTGCTCACGTTTAGCTCGGTAATTAACACCTTATAATAGGCATCATACATTGTTTCCTGTTGTCGTAATATCGTAATCGAGTCACATGTGCAAATGGGAAGTTGAAACCTTTTACCGTTATATACCTGCAGCTGCTACGCATGACTATATTGTCGTTCGAATACTGAGGATAATATTCTACGTACATAGGAAGGCCTCGAAGCGGCACAACTCCGATGAAAGGCATTCTATTATTACCTTGGGTATAAGGTAGCTAAATGCAATGATCATGCCGATGGTCGGGAAATGGGTGTGCCAAGTTTTTATTATACGAGGTAAGAATCGCTAATTCATTCAACGGAAGATGAAGTACTAGCTATTTACAATACCGAGTCATTAAATGGTCATTGTTCCGCAGTGCACATGGCCGATCTACGTTCTCTGCTTTCAAGATTTGATAAATTAGAATGCTTTTCGAATTGAAAACAAAAGTTGCAAAAGCTACCAACGAAATGTAAAAAAATTTAGGAACCCCAAGCGACTTTTTATACTGAATTTTTCCTCTAGGTACGTGAAAATCACTATCATTACGGTCACTTTTGTGGATTTTTGAGGAACGTTTCATCTTATTTAAAATATAACCAATTGAGCCACTGAGAAACTAAAACACTGCAACACACGAAAGCGTGAGAGAATGATGTTGAAAATGAACTACGACCTTGGAAAATAGCTCGGGTAAGTTGTGTCACTCGTGGTGAATGGAAAGTGAAAAATTAGAACGAACTAGAGTGGATAAAAAAGACCTACCTGACTACGTCGCGACAGTCATGCGTTACTTTGACTCGGAAGAATTCGTCTCCTGGCCTATCCTGGCAGAGCTCTTCAGCATTCAATTCATTTGTGCCACCCTCGCCATCCTGCGCTCTCACCGATACTGAAAAAAAAAAACAATGATATTTAATAATTTCGCCAACTGATGAAGGTTGAACATAACGATCGCAGTCAGGGTCCTCGTCGTGGTCATTTATGCATAATCGTACCGTTAATTGACTGATTTTTAAATTATTGTACCGAATATGAGGTTGACATAATAGAACGAAAAACGAGCCTATAGCACAAATGGCCGCTCTAGGCTTACGGCGCACGGTAAGAGGAGTTCGCTGAACTCACCGTTGAAGTAGAAAGTCTTGGAAATGTCAGGGCAACTGAGGGAAAGCGACAGTGGTTGTCCGAACTGGGTTTCCGCGGGCGATAATAAGACTATATATGTTTAGTGAACGATACGATTGGATAAGTGAGAAAACGAGGTCGAATCAATTTTCGACAATTTACCGTATGATTAGAAAAATCATTAAAAACAGTTTCCCGTTTATGTAAACTCGCGGTTTACATCTGAACGTTGTCAAACCTGATTTGCAATTTGGTAATCTAATTTATTACGTTCTTTGAATTAAATTATGGGAAACTGGATATTATATTGCAAATTGATTACGCGATTCTTAGACCATGTGGGAGATTCAAATCACAAACGAAAGTGAAACGACCAGAAACAGTTTCCTAACAGAAAGTTCGATCGTCGGACGACGAATTATGATAAGGCCTGTAGATCGGAGTGAATGGCAGTTAGCGATACCGAAAATCTGTGTATGAAGTTTGAGAAAATTTGACCGTATGGTTTCAGAGATATTTGCAACTAAAACTCATGGTCCCGGTTGTTTCATCGGATAATTGAAATGTCAACTCCCTTTATTTGGTGATCATAATTTTTGAGGCTCTCATATCGGTGCAAGTAGACAAGATGACTATCGGACCTTCCTTCGAGTATGGGATAGACAAAAATCGACTGAACAAATTTCAAATGATTTCGATAAATATGATAGAAAAAAAAAGGAAAAGGAGTTCTTTTTATTTTTGATTTTCTGTATTATATAGCAGCTGTCGGTGTTTAAAATGGACACAGATAGCAAATTGGTTTACTCACCGGCGAAGAGACACAAAGCTCCTAAAAGGATTCGTATCTTCGGCGACATGGTAGTCGTCGGCGGTACTGAAAGCGTCTGGACTAGCCGCACCCTCTCGCCCCTCTATATGAGCTCTGGACCCCCTACCTTCGGACACCCGATGACTTTCACCTCCCCAAGACATGCTGCCATCTGGAAATCTGTGCTACTTGAAAAATGCCTTCCAATGGTACCGATGAATATTTTTATCACATCGTCGAAGTCGAAAAATCAAGTTTCACAGTGATGTTACCGAAGGACTCGTCCAATCGAATTTTTCTTTGCCTGGGATTTTAATTTTTTTTTCATTTTTAACGACTAGAGATCGGTAGCCGTCCATTTCCTGTACAAAATAACAGCTTATAGGCTCAAGAATAACCGTTGAAATTATCGGTAATAACAATTAGTGATAATCATTATTTTAGCAATATCCGTATCATCGTCAGTCATGAATTTCTGTTAGACGTAAGTTCCATCAAAGATTGCGCAACGATTATGTACGTGACTCTACATGTTTCTTTCGTGTTTTTGACCGACCAACCAACCCGGTATCCGACCCGACGTTGACTCCGAAGTTGCATAACGTGTGCGGCGCACGGTACCGGTGACGATAAAAAACAACAAAAAAAGAAATGGTAAAAAATCAATTATACACAGTGTAACACATTGCGCCAGTTTACATTCAATCTGTGGTACAGACTACATAGAAGAGAAGAGAGGCTGGATGGATGAAGAAAATAAAAGAAACAAAAAAAATTATCGTTATAATGTTTGGCTACAATCACCGGCGATCGTTTCACTTAATACATCATCACGGTTGCGACTTTAAAAATTGTTTTTTTCTCTCTACTCTAATTCTATGGCATGTGATCAGCCCTATACCGATGACAATCGTGATATGAGGAGATTTTTGGGCATAGGAAACGTTTATTTTCTCCATATTATGCGCGAGAAAGAACGTTTCTTTTATCGCGTGTTGCACCACCTCCAGAACTTTAAAAGTCTGGCACGCAACTTCTTCATTTATTGAATTTGCAAAGAGTATATAAGTTGTTGGTGCAATTTTAACCGTACCCGGTACAGACAGCTGGTACCTAACTACTTGCTGACATTTTAAAACGCGTGACTTACCCATCCACGTGGCTATAACGTATACTTTTCAAACATCGAATCATAACTCCCCTCGACTCAAAACGCGCAAACGACATTTAATTTATTTATTTATTGTTTTTTTTTGTTCCTAGATATGAAAAGAAATAAAATATTCGACGCGTTCCTCATTGACAGTACACGCGCACGTTGAAATCGGCGGAAGAACTCTTATTTTTATCGATTCGATTCGATCGAAAGCCTCGTATCCTCGTGACGTAGTTTGTTCGGTTGTCTTCATGGTTGTAAAAAAATAAAAATAAAAAAAATAGCGCTACTCGATTATCTTCTTTCGTTTTTTTCTGAGAAGAGCCACTCCTCGAATACCGATATTTGTGTATACCAGTGATTCCATTACCGCCTGATCGTTGATCACTTAACATTTCAGTACAGTAAAATTACCAATCTTCGTACAACCAGGTAGACGGTGAGCATGCTCTTTCTTTTCACTTCACATCTGGAACCCCATTGGATCTTCTTTTCGTAGTACAGCGCTGCTATTTACGAAGGGCTATGCTAATCACGAATACCACAAACTACACAAATGTCAGTTCTTGACCACTTTTCTAACCGAGCGCCATTATTCTATTCACATTATAACACGCGGCTCACTGACCTATACGGATTCATCCCACGTCTGGTTGAGTGTTCTTCCATCTCAATGAAGATTTTACGATTGCTGTTTTTATCATTATTGTTATTATCCTTATTATTATTTCTATTATTACGAGCGGTAAGAGCCTGATCCAACTTCTTGAACAACAACCAACCGTCATTTTGTTTGAAAAACTGTTTTTTCTTCACTTTTTTTTACAGGTAGAATGACTTGGACCAGAACAGTCTGGTCTAGCTTTGAACTTGGTATTTGAGAGGAATGCTTTCGAGGTGTAATGGTACCTAACTTTAGCAGACGGATGGACAATGACCTGTACCGTTTCAAGGTGAAAACACTACGGTTGGTAGCGTACCGGACGTGGTCCGAACGATACGTGAGGTGAATCTGTGATCAATATTTCGATCGTTCGCAGATAGAATATAACATCGTCGGAGCACATAGATCGATTTTTGACCCACTTCTTCGATCGTTAGGTTAATTCTTTTTTTTCACAGCAAGTTACGCGATTCGAATCCAAAGTGGATTCGATGTGCATCGATTATTCTTGAGATGTCGAATGAGCCGGTGAAATTTACAATTATACGAAATATCAAATTCGAAGATTGGCTGAGAAAGTTCTCTGAACTCTTCAAGGCTGGAGAATGCAAAATTTCAATACAATAAACAACCTTCCTATGGAATTAAGGTGGGTGTAGATAATTTCTAAAAGGAATGTCGTTTGGTAGGGTTAACATCTTCGACAAATCGTGTAAATCACATCGATAAAGAAAAAGAAGAAGAGGAAAAAAGAAGTAGAGAAAGAAAGACGATTTCACTTTATTATTCACCAACAACTATCGCTAAGGTGTTTGGTTTTTTTTTTATAAGCTGCACCGGCGGCCGATCCTATCGAATTTGCAGCTAACTTTCCGTGGTTAAGAAATCCTGCGACGACATAGCCCGAGGACAGGATTGCTATTGTTAGACCCGGAGCTCCAGGCGAAGAAAAATTACCGACCAAGCAATCTCGTTCACCTTGCATATTGCAGTCCACAGACAGAGGTAGTGCTTTTTCTTCCGCTTGTTCTTTTCACTTTTAGTTCTTTGAATTTTTTTAGTCATTTTTTGTTCTTGCAATATCTATGAGAAATAGTCGACTTATAATCAGACATATCCGATTGAATTTTTGTTTTGTGGCTTATCAACATTCTCAGTTCCTTGAAAATAACCTGAAAAGCATCAAGAAAAGGAAGAAAAAATGTGCATTATAATGATTGACGAACAAAAACGACAGCAAATATGGTCAAATCGTCGAAGAAAGCGCCAGTTATTAGTTGACCCGAATTTTAGGATCCACCTTTCTAAACGCTGCTGCATGCTCAATTTTACAACAGGCTTTTATTCGCCGTACCAACCGGCGTGCACGTGGATCACCAACAATTTTACATTTCGAACTCAGCCACTGCACGTTCGAAATTACTGGATTTTACCGTAATTCACACATGAATCAGGTTATTCCTTAAGGTATAATGAAAATCAAACGACAGTTAAATTCTTCGACCTGACATGAAATTCAGCAAATCATTGAGATTTTTTTTCCTCAACCGGCAAACAGTTAATGTGCGGTGATTGGTAATATGTGTGTCAGGAAATCCAGAGGATCGATTCGACAGCCTGCAGCAGATTGTGACGCGGGGAAATTCGTCACGAAATGAAACTAGTGTTTCTACGTTATCTGAGCGTTAAGATCTAGACCGAACAGTGTCTATGTCAGTATGTCTCTCGGTCTTTGGCTGCCGATCGCGCCTCGACGATCGAAGTGGATTTACCTTTCTCCGTCAAATATTGACTAAGTTTTATATATTATTCCCGAACGGACGCATTCCTTTGTACTGACATGGCGTCGTGCGAGATCCTTTACGTACGGCGCGACAATAACAGGTCGCCTCGGCAATAAGGCGCCTATACGGCTATGGTATAACCGATCTCCACTTTCCCTGCGGAATAAAATCCGACACTGTAGCCACCGATGAATATTTCCAAGTATTGAAATCCTCGCGAAACCGCTCGATTATTCGATTCGACCGATCGTCCGTGATAACTGATAATTGTCGCTTATTTTCACTTCGAACATTATTAACACCCTCTTAATAACCAGCGCCTCAGCTCGAGCGATCCGATTGCCGACGTCGGGAACGCACCGCTTCAACAACCACTCTTGAGTAAGTGAGACGACGCGACGCGACGCTGATTTCGTAACATATACGTGCTCTATGTGGGTCGAAAAAAATCAATCTCTGACATCCAAACGTGATCCTTTAAGACAGCTGAATACTCTCAGAACTGAAATCAATCGGAAGACCGATTATCGTTCACAATTTATTTTATTGATTTTACTCAAGATCAACGTTTTCGCGATACCGAAAATCGTTTCGTCAGTCAAACCCCAACATGAAATGCAGGAATATTTGAAAACGGAATAATTCGTTTCGTGAAGATCTTTTCTTCTTTCGTCGTCCCGCTCTCGATCGCTCGTGGTGATCGATTTTCGATCATCGGTTTTCTGAAAACTCGAGTATTTCGTAACGCGAGGATTGATTTTAGATGACCTTGCGCCTTTATCACTTTCACCCGATGGCGTATGCTGAATTGAACAGAAACGGTAGCAGCAGCGGCAGAAGTGCGACACGTCGCCATATCATTCCGCTGATTTTCCCCTTCTCGCGTTCGACTGCTTCTCTATTCTACTTGGAGGCAAGAGTACTGGACATAAGAAGAGCGAAGCGATAGGAAGGAGGGGAGGACGAAGGTTGACCTTGCCCCTGAGAAAGACGCGAAGGTGCGCCTGCCACGGATCCTGTATATCTATATCGATCATAAATGGCCGTCCTATATGATCGCGATATGTGGGGCTCGGAACTTTTCCGCTTTGAGAGCTTTCGCTCGTCGACTCAAAGCGGTAGCCGACCGAAGACCTTCGACTATGCCGAGAGCGGCGAGCTGAGGGATGCCCTAGGCTACACGAGGATCCGATCCCATCCCAATCTGGTACCGAGAATACAAATACGAATGCGCCTCCGGCAGCGGGCGAAGAATAACTTTCACTGTCAAATGTTATATGTCACGTAATGATCTTCGGAGCATACGTGTAGATATATCCTATTCTAAAAACTTTATGTCGAAGGAATACCCCTTTGCATTTTGGACCAGAAATCAACATTTATTTTTTCGCTGTATTTTCTGGTGTCTTCATGTATTTCGATCCTAGAAACACGAATCCAACAATTAAATCGAACTACGAATTAATCCCATCGAGATATCCTTGATTTTTCACTTTTTCGATCAATAAATTGGCGGTAACTCGATCAATTTTATAGATGGATCAATTTGAGTTTTAGATTCGGATTCCTGAGATCAAAATACATAGGAATACCATAGAAACCCCTAAAAAAATGAAATGTCGATTTTTTACCCAAAAATCGACAAAAATCTAAGGATGTCTAAGGTATATCCCTTTGGATTTTTTCGATTTTGGGACCAAAAACGAAGTATTTTTAAAATCGTTCGTATGACGCTTATCTAACGTATTTTGACCTGAGAAACACGAATCCGTCGATCAAATTGGGCTACGAATTAATCCCACCGAGTTATCCTTGATTTTTCGCTTTTGAAAGCGACAAGATGGCGATATAACTCAATCAATTTTACATAGATGCATAATGCCACAGCTGTGCGAACGGCTGGAAATTACTGTAGTGACTACACCGGTGATAGGTCCATATTTTCTTTGTCCACGAGAAGCGAGGAAGAAATGCCAAGGCGAAGCTCGATGACGATATCAGATACTCGAGAGCAGTCGTCGTCGTCGTAGATTCTAGAGACGACCTCGAAGATCGTCGCCATGCCATACCGAGTCGTAAACTAATAACAGGAGGTGAACCGCCACTGAAATCTCTCAGAGTTGCGTACGATAGAGAGCAGAGGCGAACGGTACCTGCAATCGAGGAAGTCGTACCGACGCCACAACCTATCCCACCAAAGTTACAGAATAAATTCCTCGAGTTTGAGTTGGGTCAGAATAAGTAATCCTGAGCTGAGTTGGATCGAAATAAATCATCTTAACTTAGGGCGGGTGAAAATAAAACGCCCTCACCAACCTCTGGTCATCGCGACACGGCGCTGGTCTAAATTATACAAGTAAAAGGCGTTGCTCCGAGTTAGATCAGAATCTATAATCTTGACTCAAATTGGTTTAGAATGAATCATCTTCGTCGGATTTGGGTCGGAACTTTAATGAGAATCAATTAATCAATCCAACCCGAGTCTACGTCCGAATAAATGTTTCGGCCAACTCGATTCAGAATCGGTAATTTCACGTTACCACGAACCGGTTCAATGTTTTCGGTAGAATTTTTTTACAGTCTCATTTTCTTCCTGGAATATATTTTCGCAGAACTGTATCCGAGGCGAGGTGTAAACGAGTCGAAGAATTCTTCGTCTTCGGGTATCGCCGATTGCGATTACCTCGTGCAATTACCACATCGGCGTACGGTGACCAACATTGCGATCTGTGTGACGATCTAGTTAAAATACTTCACCAGTTTTCTAGGTAGCGATCGATCGGTGTCCTTGAAACTTCGATGATCACTGATTCAAACTCCCTTTAACATTGACCCGCCAAACACCCGGATATTTAATCTCGCAGATTGATTTTACTTAATTTTTATTCCCTAATCCCTCGACGTTACAACTACCCGATTATGTATAATAATATGCATTTGAAAAAAAAGAAACAACAAAAAAAGTAACCAAAGCAAAGACAGACTTCTCAATGTCGTTGATCGCCCGAAGCCCAAAGGAAGTAAAAATCGATAAAAGAAGAATAAAAAACCAAACAAAATAAAATGCGATATGCTGCTTGATCATTCATAGAGCCGCACATTTCCTGTTCCTTTTTTTTTTTCAATCCAATTTTTTTTCTCTTTCTCAGAAATCGAGAATACAATTCGCAATATCAAGGATATACGTGTACACTACTTTTTGTTCGGTGATTCAAAATTACAGACCATTGCCACTTGTTTTTGCTACTTTTTTTTCTTCTCATTTTCTGCTTTTTTTTATTTTCACACATCACGATCGATGTAACTTGAATTTGAATAGCTGTTTACAATGATAATCGTATAAGTCATTGACGATTCAGTCTTCGTGGGGCTTGACTGTTGACTTGAGTCAGGGCGGGGCTGCTCTACTTACTGTATATTTTTCACTCCACTCCTCGAACAAACCGCGTTCCGTTTAAACACGGTCACCAATCGCCCACATGAGTATATATCGTACGAAAGCACGTCGGTATTCACTTCCAATACATGCCTTTCGATATCAATTTTTCCTACCGAATTTTCGTCCTCATTTTAGGCTCACCGATTCGATTTTTTCTTGCTTCCCACCAAACGATACAACCTAAAATTGATCTGATAGAAAATTTTATCGGTCATCGGTGAATTTCACATTCAATTTGCATGGGAAAAGGAATGAGGTTCGATCATTTTAAAAATATCACGATTGATACTCATCAGAAGTCGAATTATTGTTATAATTTACTCACCGAGGTCGAAATTAATATTTGCAACACGATCGCATCGGATCCTGCGAGCGATGGCCGCAAGATTTTTTTCCACTTCGTCCCTCTTTCTATATTCTGTTTTTCGAATCGAGTCTTTTTTTTTCTCTTGATGTTCGCCGTCATCGACGCATGCAGGAAATAGTAATAGAAATCCTTTGGGAGTAAAAAAAAAGAATATAATAATAATAAAAATATATAAATCCGTTATCATGGCCGCGTGTCATGTATAGTATAATTAATGGCGATTATGTAAATTGAGCATAATCAAAAAAACAGGTGTCAATAATTACCGCTCTTCGATCGTAGATTCCAGAAGCAGTGGAAAAATAGATGAATAAATAAAAGAGACGAACCAAAACGATGATGGAAAAAATTTCGTGCTGAGTAATAGTGATTTGATAATGTACAACTGTGTAAAAAATTTTTTCTACAATCTTTCCTAAATTTGAATGAAATAATTGGATAACTTTTACGTTCGTCGTTTGGATTATGCGTGGTCAGGCGCTACGGAGTGGTCAATTGCCGCGAATATTCACGCTGTATATTTGATATTTATTTCGATTCTGTTCGGTGACGCGAAACGATATGAACGCCGAAGGACTGATCGTAACACCGGTGGCGGTTAAATAATGCCGCTATTATTCTTTTTATTGATTGATTCAAACATGTTTATGTAAATCCTTTATACCGGTTACAATCACGTTCACCGTTTCTTTTTCTATCTCCGTATTTTCGGTATGCGATCGTTTAAAATCGTACATCGTTGACGGTAGAACAAAGCAAGAATCGCACCGAAATTAGTAATCCTGTTTTTGGTAGTCATATTGTATTATGTAGGAAGATAATCGAGATTCAACTACCGAAACCTTGAGATTTTGTAGCTGTGTTGAAAATTTTAAGTAAAACTAAAAAGTTGTTGTTTTTTTCACCAACTTGAAATTCTGCACGTAGGCCACGTATATAAAAGCTGTTTTCATGAAGAGATAATAATTTTATCATTCGAAAGATCGGGATTTCGAATTAGCGGAATTACCAATTGGCTAACTATTCGACGGTCATATGAGAATGACGATCCTGCAACGGTTTTGAATAAAAATTAGGCGGTGAATGTGATCGATTGATTATTAATTTATATCAATGTTCGAAGTATCCGACGATGACGTCATATTCTGCAATTCCTAGAGTCAAGATCCTCGGAATATAAATATATATCTCCATACATTATGTAATCCTGCCTACCGTACGTATTACGAAGAAATGTTTTTTGATGAAAATAATTAACGACTCCTAGAATTGAATTTCGTCAGAATATAATCTGCACCGTTGTTGTAAGATTTGTAAATTGTTGTAGAGTCGAAAAATCCGCTGATTTTTTCCTCTCTGAATCGGCAGATTCAGAAGATGTTGGAAAATATCGAACCCTCCAGCATCGATACCGGTATGTGAAAATTCTCGCCTCTCATTGATTCTTGAAAAGTAAACAGCGATCGATCTCCGACGATCATCGGGATGGTCAAGTCCGTCAAACCTGTATGCTATGTGCGATCGTACGACGTGCACAATCAACGTTAGCAACGATTTTCACGTGGATGGTGCGAGTCTCAGACGACTTCAGTCACCCACTGACCCAGTAGTTGTTGCTGCTGGCTTTGCTTATGCTATTGCTACTTTTCCTTTATACGTACATAATTATATTTACTCGCTAGATATCGTTGGGTAGTAAATTTCACCAAGAAGTTTATAATTCTCTCTTACCTAGCAGCGCTGAATCGTATTTGAGGATTTTATTTCGACACGATTTCTGTGGAGGTTGTATCCTTAGATTCGCGGAAATTTTTTTCACGTTTTTATCCCGTCGATGGAAAGACCGGTAAAGAAAAAAAACAAGAACACTGCACGAAACCCCGAGTCTTGAATTTCAATCAAAAGCGAATGAAAAGTCGGACGCCAGTGTCACTCCGTGAAGAAGTAAACTCCGGTTCGCAAGGTCGAATTTTTTTACATTCGAGTGAATTTATTCCAGGGTTGAATCGAGTAGTGAATTCATGCGATCTTAGGATCATAATAATTTAGGATAGGATCGACAAAACGTTCTAATAATCGCAGTCGTACAGCGATTTGAATTTCCATGCCATGATCTACTTTCGCTCTACGACACCATCGAGGTTCTGAATCAATTTCAACTGGCTTGTCGTGCCGGCGTAAGGTCTACCGGGAACAAATTTCATAAGAGACTTGGTTTTATCGGAGGAAAACTTCGTGAGAATCTTTCGAAAGTCGAATAAGAATGTTCTGTGAATCTCCGTGAACTTGAATGTCATAGGGGAATTTTTACGTAACTGTACAGCTTCGTAAAAATGGACATTCGTAAAGGTGAAGTAAAACTGTACGAATACCTTTATCGAGACGAGGTAAATCTTTTTCGAAATTTTGGAGAAAGGGGGAATAAAACTTCACGGAGAATTCTTTTTTTTCTTTCAAATCTTCGTCAAGTTGAAACGAACGTTCGTGATTCTCTTCGTGAGGTTTTATTGAGTTTTGCTTTTCATTTCTCCTAAAGTTGATAACTACTCGGTGCGCGTCCTTGCGGACCGAAGGAGTCCAGGAGCCCCAGAGGCATCAGTTTGTATATCTCTGCAGTAGCTTTCTCTACTTTCGCTTACGTGAGATCTTGACGCAGACTTATCCGCTCACAATTACCGATACAAACCTATACACGCGTCGAATTATATCCTCATCTGGCATACCACGGGACCGGTGCATCGGAATTCTGCTCAGGATTCAGTGAGAGAAACAAAAAAAAATAAATACAAAATAATGAAGATGGTACGTAGATCCTGTCTTAAGAAAAAATAATAAAAAAAATATCCAATAACATCGACTGTAATTGATGTTCAGTCCTGAACTTCATTTCCTTAATTTCAGTTTATGATTCCTTCTAATTCCAATTTTTTTTCCCCAGGGTTTACCACCTCGAAGAATGTCGAGGAATTTCAAGTGCCGTCCGTAAATGGCTCAGAGAAATAGAAGTTTCCAGATGTTAGGCTATTACAATAGCATGGAGAAAGGATAAACTCGACGGTATAAATGTCAACGTGTTGTCGAGTTGCGATCTTGAACCCTTGAAAATTCCACGATGAATTTCAATCTTCGATGTCCTTTTACAGATGCAGAAGCGTAAGAGGTAATTTCTGAAAAAATTATCTCCTAGACCAACGATTGTCTTCGGATTTTTTCCATCGGCATGCCGTTCGCGTTACGGGTTTGTATCGTTCGCAATTTTACATACGCATACCCGCGACACTAGACGCTGACCTGAAAATTTCCGTTCAAATAATAATAGCCGGACTCATAATAATATAAGAAAGTTTGTCTCATCGCGGCGTTGAAGGTAGCGTACCTAGATGGGCTATACGTGGGCTTACACCAGGTAGCACATACCCTATCGAATATACGTGTAGATACGAGTGAGTATGTGTGATGTGTAGGCATTCTGGAACGCGGTATTTCCACTTTTCACTCTCTGCCTTAACCACACCCCTGCAACCGATCCAGCGTCGGTGCAGGAATTAAAAATTAAGAGAGAAATAAAATTTAAAAAAAAAACAAATCGTAAGAAACGCAAAGTAATAAGACAAATCAAAACGACTCCTCGTTTGAATTTTCAATTAAAATTCACTCCATCGATTTGACCTTGATCCGAATTTAGTCTCGATGCACCAGAAAAGGTAACGTCGTCGTCCTTAATTCTGTCTAATAGAACCGGGTCGGTGTCATCGAGTCGATAGTTTTTTATTTCCATTTATTCATTTCTCAAAATCATTTCTGGCTGAAAAATTGCGGTCAAGTTTAATCTACGACACGTCAACTATGTGTATCTGTACGTCGACGATGGTCATTGACGGATAATTATGTTATAATGCGTGAAAAGATTGCAGAGGATATTTCTGGTTATCAAATTTCATTTTTTCATTTGTAATTTTTATTATAATATTTTATTTTTCAAGATTTTTGTTGTTTTTCGTAATTTTTTTGTTTTTTTTAATTTTTTTGTTTTTTTATTTCGTCGTTTTTCTTTTCTTTTTTTTTTTCTAAATCGTCTTAATAAAGTCTTCGTTTTTTGTTGGAACAGTACATACATATACATATAATATCACTTACTTTACAATACAAATATGTATATACACGGGTATGTAAATGTTAGTATTTCGTGTGCGTGTGTTTTTTCTATGCAAGTTTATCATCGTCCGCTTTTTTGCATTTTTTCCTCGGACGAGTTCTTTGAAGAAAATAAAAAGGAAAATTAGGAATACGGGGGTGGGAAGGATCGGACAACGGAGTGGAAAGGAAAAATTTTGTAGCTTTACGTGTAAATGTTCGGATAGAAATATACGTGTGTGTGAAAAAATTTCGCCTCTCCGTTCGTGTAACTTTTGAGCTAACGATAAGTATAGGTGTGTATATAGGTAAGAAGAGGTCGGGGAAAATATTATCACGAGTTGGCCGTCGATTTTTCGCCGCCCGATTTTTAATTATTTATTTTATTTTTTTTTCTCCGATCTTTTTTTTCATCCAGCGATTTCTACTTCGTGGGATATGGTCAACGGAACCAGGTGCCAGCGGCAGGTATTTATTTCGCCGCCATTTTTTTTTTCAATGTTTTGCCGTCTTTTTCTCTTAGAGGAGAGGTTGAAGAGAAATTGTGGTATAAGAGGGTGAAGTGCACTCGGAACCGTTGAGCTTTCTTATCTTCAGGTTTTCTTCGTTTTTTTTTTTTTTAGTTTTCTTCTTCTATTGATGGCAATTGGAGTTCTTTTTTTTTTCGTTATTGAATCTTCGAAACTGCACGCTTAGAAGAAACCGTCTCCCGTAGGATCGTTGATCCATGGGTAGTTATTCGGGCATCTTACGCAGGTTTGAAGGTTGATCGTTTCCCCGGGAACTTCTTTCGAGGTGAGCTTACAGCTATGGGGTACCCAACAGGCTGGATTTCCTTCGACGGAGCACTTCTCCCTCCATGACTCGAAGTTCTTTGACTCACTTACTGTCCTCGGACTTTGGATCCATTGGATGACTTGAGTCATTGTTACGAAATAAACGTCGTTGTGGTTAGCCAGAATTTCGTCGATCCAGTACAAAAATGCGTCGAGGAACTCGGGATTATTTTTCAACCACGCCGCGTGGAAATATAGACCGAGTGGCGCGCGATTTTGTTTGTAATGGCGGTCGAAATTGTGGTTCAAAAAATCGTAGAACTGATCACCGGTCAATATGTTGCTGCAAGAGTCGATCATCGCACAACCCGGAAGGTATTCGTCGTTCTCGGGATCTTCTCTGCGGTCCAATTCGTTCATCACCATCTCCCAGACGGCGTGAGATCTGGACATATCGACGAAAACAGAAAAAAAAAAGAACCAGGTAAGTAATTCGAATAACCTAAGGATCGATCGTTTTACTCACCTTGTTGGACAGTGTTGAAGGTTTCCGTGACATTTGTGGGGCATTCTGAAGTACATCGTGTACGGCCATAGAGGAGGATTGTTGAGGGCTGCGGTAATGGTGGAGTCGTAAAGGAAGGCCTGTTCTTCCATCATCGTAAACTGGTTGTTACCACCGACTCTGAGGTACGGAGCTCGTACTCCTACCACGCTGTTGTCTGTCAGGTTAGCGTACTTTTCAGCGATTATCCTCATCCCCGCCATTTCTTTAGCCCAGTCGTCGACCGTGGCGTTGGACCAGAACTGCTCGTCGTCGTTGTGACTGAAGATTAAATAATGTCGCTTTTACCCACGCGGTACGAAACCTTTGATTTCTTTGATCGTTTCAATTTATTCAACTCACGATATAGAATGAACGGCGATCTCGTGGCCCTTCCTATGGGTTTCCTGCATCGCCGAGTAATTCGTGTATTTGTGGGATACGAAGAACGTTGCTTTGATGTCACAACCGTTTGGATTTTTTCTTTTACCGTTGAACATTTCTTTGTAAAGATTGATGTTATTGTTATTTATAGCGTCATCGAACGTGATGGTGATCATCTGCGGTACGTCCTTAGCCGGAAGGTCACCAGGAACGGTCGTACCGTCTTCGGAACAGAAACAGTCCGGCAGAACGCAGACCGCCGGATCACAGGGTGGCGCTCTGTTGGGGTCGTTGTCCATGTCTTTTTGTTTTCATATCGCAGAGAAAGTAATTTTCCATTAACCGTAGATCGAAATAACGCTCAAAGTTACCCGTGAGTTTCTATCCGCCAGCACCGTTGAAACATCGCAAGTAAATTAACAAAAATACTCACCGCAGGTATTTTCGTCGGAACCATCGGTACAGTCTCTTTCTCCGTTGCAGAAGAGTCCTCTTTCGATGCAGTTTCCGTCACCGCACGCAAGGAAACCATCTTGGCAAAGTGGTTCGTCGGTGTAGAGAAGAGGCTTTACTTTCCTCTCCTTACTTTTTGACTTGCAATTTTTAACCGAACCCTCCCAATCGCAGGTCTGCGATTCAATGTCAAAGTAGAGACTGGTCGGACACCTTAGGGCCTGTAGACCGGAACTCGTACACTGGATTACGTCTCGGCAATTCGAACCCTCGCCGGGTACCAATCTGAACCACTCCCCAGCGTCTTTGTCCTTGCATATTTCCTGCTCGAAACTATCTTCCTTCTTACCGTCGTCCTGACGCTTGACTCGGATCGCGGCTGAAGAGTGTTGGAATGGGTAGTAGTTAAAAGAAAAAAAAAAAAAAAGAAACAAGGGAAAAGAAAACCAAATCCTGCTCTTTCTTTTTTTCTTTATATCGTAGATTGAAAAACCGAGTTCTCACTGCCATGTAGCCGCTTACTCGCGATGTGGTTATCGTGTCTGTGGACAGGGAAAGTTGTCCCCCACCGTCTTCGGCGCCCCGGGGCACCGTGACGTCATTTAGCCGGGGACCGACCGGACAATCTCGCATAGAACCGGGGCTTTCACGATCTCCAATGATCTTATGCAACCGATCAACAAAAGCGCGACAGCTGAGCACGATAACCACAACCGAGAATTCGGAACAATTCACCCTGACCGACCAAATTCCAGATCCCAACAGAAAAAAAAAAAAAAGCGAAAGAAAAAGAACGATTGGAATATTTCAATATACTTTGGAGAGTTGAAAATTTTGTAATTACGAAGATGACTTACCAGCGATGCCCAGAGTTGCCAGAGCGATGAGCACCGTCGAGGACCTCATCCTGAGGTAATTTTTACTAATTTTAGTCTTGGGTTAAAAACTTTCGGTCCTATTCCCTTGGCACAGTTAGATGTGGTCCCTCTCCCCCTTATAGCGTATATAGTATTTCTTTCACTCCTGTAGTAGGTACAGTCAAGTTATTATTTTAATTTCAGTTTTAATTTAATATAAATAATTAATTAATTTTAATTTTCTTTCTCCTTTCTACCTGCACTTCCGGGGGGATGATTGGTATACGCGATATAAATATATATATATAAAACTTTATAGTTGCGGACAAGGTAGGGCGGGCCTTCGGTTATGGACCGCTTACGGACTGGCTGAGCGCGCCACTCACCTGGCCTTATATTGCCACCACCACCGGGTGGGGTCCCCACTTTACTAAAACTCTACGTATCCTCGCAACGACGCAACACACTCTCACTATCACCAGGAGTGTTAGTTAATCCGAGCTCCATGCCGATGGGACTTACACGATACCCTGACGCGAGTGAGAAAATTAAAGGGCGTCAATTAATGCGACCCTGTATCTGGTCGTGGCGTGTGCCACCGAATCCACAATTTCCGTGCGTCGATTTTGGGCCCCCCGTAAGTCGCGCTCGAAAGCTTCAAATTTTTCGAAAACGATTTTCGGACACTCGAAAGGTCAGGTCAGGGGAATCTTTTTTGAAAAAAGTCTGAAAAATCGAGTGAGCGGTTTAGGCGTGGGCTGACCACTTCCGTCGAAACCCTCCTCCCTCTTTCCCTTCTCGAAGAAGACGTGCAATGTGCGCTTCATCTTTCAGCTTTGCTTTGCAGCGTTGCTATGCAGCGCTATGCACGATTCCTACGAGTGATGGGCAGTGGTTCTCATCAAAAACTTGAACAATTATTTCCAAACTCTGAAGAAGGGGGAGGGCCGATGTCGATACATTTTATGGTAATACAGTTCCCCATTTACACACCTTCGAAATATAATTGTCGATCGAAAATCACACCCTCAAATTAGCTTTATACGCTTTGACCGGTGGTACACGTGTGGCACCTTAAAGTAAGCGGTACCTACTGGAATGGCGAAGTGAGTTTCGAACGTGGAATGAGAAGGCCATGACTAACGCTCTGCCGTAATACAACAGGTGGCATTTTCTGTGTTAGGATTAAACGTCGGTGCACTTTACGGTCGGACATTAACAGCCAGCAAGGTGCGACGATTTTCCTAATCGCTTACGTTTCACTTAAAGTTTCCTTCAATTATATTTAATGATTTGTTTTCCGTTAAATTCGACCTCGAGGATGAAAATAGCCGGACTGTAAAAATATTTTCAGGGAACCGTCCGTTCGGTCTTTCCCTCAAGGGTATCCCTCGACGAGGATATTCCGACTAGTTTTCCTTCAAAATTTATTTCGAACTTTTGATGGACAATATGATCACCCTTACGCAACGCGTTACGACGCCTATATTTGTATTTCTCTCTTTTGAACCTAGAATGTCATATGTAATTATCGGGAGGTTTCTCTATCGGCTAACCAGTCAACAAACTAACGGCACCAAATACCAACAAGGTCTTTCGTTGGCAGGCTTAACTGCACTTCCATACGATCATCATAATCTTGAAACAAACAAGCGCGAGCAGCTGAAATCAAAACCGTATGAAATATGACCACCGTATTATGGCTGCAGTGTGACGCTTAGGTGCGATTAGTGCTCTGCAGAGTCCTTGAACAAACTCATCGTAGGAAAAAAGCAGAAATAAAAATAGGAGCAAAGTAGCGAAGAGGATTATGGTTACCACTGGAATTCAGCGATCCACCGTTTGTACTTATGGGTATAGTGACCGCGCTTGCGATCCCCCCAAACAAAGAAACGACGTCGCAGAGGTCCAGCGGCGACGTGACATTTGTACGATGTGATTATGCTTCTTGATCGGTTAAATTGCTTTCATTAAACGGTTGTGCAATTCATAAAACCGACCAACCTTTAACGTGCGCAATTTATTCCCATCTCTTTCCAACTCTCTCTCTCTCTCATATCTTTCATATCTTTCGTATCTCCATATCATATCCGCGTCTTTGGCTCTGAATGAATACTTAATGAATTTTATTTATGGTTGTACTCCTCATCGTATACTCGTACAACTTTAGCTTCGACATCTTCTTCTTCAGAGTGCAGAACAACGAACATTGTATCGATCGATCTTTTTTTCCGTCACATCTTTCGCGCCTGTGATAACTTATTTCCCGACTTCTTCCGTACTCCAGCCAACTTCACGGATATATCAGCCTTCTTGACTTCCATCTCAACAATTTCGATAATTATCCTTCCTCCTTTCTTCAGGTTCTCTGGTTCGTTCGATCCTCACGCAAAACTGACGATTCAAAATGGAAGCACGTCGCAGTGAATCCTCGGGACTTCCGTTCGGTGATCTGTACAAGTACATCGGGTTCGGGTACGGGCTATCGGCAAATACTCTCTCCTTCTTCTTCTTCTTCTTCTGGGTCTGCTTTTTTTCCTGTTCCTTCACAAGTTCTTTATGTTATCGCGTGATATCGGGGGACGTTGTTGCGGCCCTGCGTGACATATGCCGCTGTTAGTGAAAGGAAAGAAGACGCTGTCGGCTGATACACGGCCGCCGAAGCCTTCGAGGAGCTTTCTCTGCCTCCGGCCTGAGTCAGGCGTGCGGCCTACCCGGGGCGTCGAGGGCTCAGCCGATTCCCCCGACGGATCAAACCAGCTTACAACTCTTCAAAGACAGCTAACGACATCTCTTTTCTGTTAGTAACGATTTCTCTCGGCACTACCGATCGCGATTTTTATTTTTCCACCATCGATTATTTCTCACGAACGATCCTCGGATCGATCGGTGGTAACAGGTTTCAGCATTCGCTTCACGATTTTAGAGCGAACCGATCGTCAGTGAAAAAAAAAAAGATTCCCGCTCGTTTACCAACGATGGAAAATTTGCGTCGAGTATCTCTGACAAGTTTCTTCAACGATAAGATCGTCGCTGAATTGAATCGCCAACTCCAAGTTAGAAGTTTCCTTCTACTCCGAAACAATATTTTCATTGAAGTTTATTGTAACGATTTCTTGCTCACTCGAACGATTACATCGAGTCTCGAGTTTATTTTAACAACGAAAGTTTAGAAAGCTATTCACTTGCGAATAATCATTCATCGAATCGAATCAACGGCCATTGTAATTTACTTTTGATAATACCTGTCGCACCGTGTGTGGGAGAACTTTGAAGAGATGTGACCGCAAAATTAGATAATCAATTTAAAACGTGTCTGATTACAAGCAAACTTTCAACGTTGATACAATTTACAGTTGTATAATTTCGTTCGAGAGATTCACATCGATAATTTCAAGCCGCAAAGATTTCTAAGTAACCGGAAAAATGGAAAAAAAAAATAGAATCCCACTGTCGGTTTTATTTCAAATCAATTGAGCAATGGCTTACGAAGAATCGTACAATTTTTTTAGCACAGAAAAACTGATAAACTACGACATAGCTGGGCTGAGAAAAAACGCGACTCAAGTTGCTCCCATACCGTCACATACTCTTACACACATAGCGACACCCGATAGTAAGTTGATCAGGAATATTTCCCCTGGGAAAAGCGTGCAAAAGGCGTTATCGCCTGTAAAATGGATCCTCCGTACGACCGTCAGGTTTCAATTTTCCTTCGATCGTTCGCAGTTCGTATAGCGAATATTCGCCCGAAGTGATCGCTCTGTATCGCCTGGCTGCTCGTAACCCGAAAGACGATATTCGCAGCAAAGATATTTTTTACCCTAAATGATAAGCTCGCAATCGGTCGAAGTTTGCAATTTCCCTAAATATTTACAAAGCCGCAGATGTAACTTTGCCGAATCTCTAATCATCTACTCATTATTCATCGAACTAAATGAAAAAAAAAACTCGTTTAATATTCTTGAACTTTCCATCAGTTTGATTGCTCGCTTTCTTCTTATCTTTCCTCGCGCTTTCCGCGATTCGACAAAAAAATTGCCGCGCCTCGTGTAAATACATATCTAAGCGTGTACGTAGCCTCTATATTATGTGCTCTTCCACCGCTACTCGAAAGCTCAGGAGTAGAAGGTATCGAGATCATTGTCCTGCGTACAAGTTTTCGGGGGTGAAGATAAAAAGCAATTCAAGACCTCGAACGCAGTTTTATTTTTACATGTACATGTGAGCGTATCCTATACATGGCTGTACTTATGGAATGTGGGTAATAAAGTGCCATCAAAAAGGGAATGGAAAGGGGCTGGATTTCTTATTGATAAAATGTGCCTTCTGAATATTCTAACATTCCGGTACACGTGAAACGTATACGTATGGAGCTCGCGGCGTATCCATGTAGCCACTCGTTTTCTCTGATTGAAGATTTTTAGGCATGAAAAACTAAAAAAAAAAAAAACAAGAAACATCGGTTCTTCGTTCTACCGTGAGCAATTTGGACCCCTCTCGTCTCTCCTTCTTTCTCTCAACCCCAACGCTTCTACCTGCCCGACCGTTTGACCTTTAACCACAAGCTGAGCAAGCTCGGGTATGCAAACATTCACACCCACAACGTTCCACACCCTGAATTACAGCAACGCTACACCTGCAAGTTTCTGCTATTTTTATTCTGCTCCTTTGTCAATTTTCTATGCAAGAGTTGTAGGTTTTCCCACGTTTTCTTACCGTCGGATGAGATCGAGTCAGGTTTTATTCGGTCAGAGCGAGACAAGAGCATTTTGAAACCGCAAATTATGGAATCCAGCTGGTATTATGTAAAACATAGTTGTACAGAGTCTAGCCCTATTGCTTTGTTAAACATCGATTTTGTGAATGACCGCGAGGAAAATTATTTTCCGAGTTAACTGGGTTAGGGTTATAGATATTATCGAGTTATGTTAGGCTAGCTCGTTTCAAGAGGCTAAAATAGCGTGACTGAAGCGCACTAATAAACTTCATATGTTTTTCTCGATTACCTTTCCAGCTGCTGCTGCTGCTGCGAAAAGTGCATCGCCTACTTTGCATATATGGAACCTCTATTCGTTCAACTTAGGGGAAAAAAAACGAAGAGATTTCTATAACGATGAATAACTTCATCACATCGTACCCCGACTAAACCCGACCCAGCTTCCTTTGTGAAAAATATAATTTATTTTTCCGTACCCTGCTTTACTTTCATCAGTTAGCTCTTCGTCCCACTTTATGTTAATTGTTTTTTCATCTCCGTTTACGTATGTCGTGAATTCGTTCAGATTTTCATTTATTTCCTCCTCCTGGATATCACCTTCATTTTGCTAGTCATCTTCATCGCTTCTCTCTAATCTTCATCATCTACAAACGATTCATCTCCCGTCCTCTCGTTTCTCACTAATCATGATCCTTTCAACATCCTAATTCGCTATCAATTTCCCAAACTTCCTTTCCCCATCCCACCGGCTCTCGGTTCGTTCGCGAGGCGAGTTCATCTCCTTGATTTTCATTCGCACCTTCTTCGGGTCTTCGTCAACTCGCCCTGCAGCTTGTTTGCCCTGAGATGGCGATCGATAACCTGTTATACGTACCAGACCACCGTCGCGGTAATTCGCCTCGGGTGAAAGCAGAGCGAGGCAGGAGTTGGAAACCATGCCCATCGTTAACTCGATCCTCTGTCCACGCAATATTTCCTCTCGCACTCGACGCCTCGCCGAAAAACCGCGCGCGGTCTTCCTCCTCCTTGCCCCGCGGCTCCGCAAGCTCCGAAAAGCTCCTGCCGCACGCGTCTCGTTCGGGCTCCCGCCTTAAACTTGTGCGTTCCACGTTTCGCGCGGGTCACGCGGCGGACCATCGCGACGACCAACGTCGGGTGCTTCGTTTGGTAGACCTTGACCTAGGAGAGGGTCTCGCGCCGGCGTCGCGCCTCTTCTCTCCTCCCCGTTCCTCACCCTTTTCCCCCCCATTTCCCATTTCCACGGCAAAGTTGCGGGTTGCTTCGCATCTTTCTCTCTTTCTCTCTCCCCCCTTCTCTTTCTCTGTACTCTGCACACGACGTACACGCCTGCACGCCGTACCATGGTTGGGGTAGATTTTTGATTTCGGTCCGGAGTCCGCGAGTCCCGCAGTGGCTGTCACCCAGCGAGATCGTGGCGCGGGGTGACAACGCGACGTTATATTTATACGTTTCATCTTCCTCAAAATATATGCGTTAGAACGTATTATGAAAAAAGGCCCACCCACGTAGTTGAAATTAGTGGTAGCTGAGGGGTGACCGCGAAATAGAAAAATATCTTTTAACCTGCCATGCATCCCGCCGTCAAAGAAGCATGCAGGTGGGTTGTTACAAGCCCTCGATATTTGAAAATTTTTATTTTATTCCTTTCCAATTTCATAATTTCAAAGATTTTATGAAACGAGATTGAATAACGAGCTGCACAAAAAATTAAACCAAAACCCGAGTCACTGGGAAATTTGTTTAAATTATCCCAAGTGTGTGTCGAGTGTAGATAAAGTTAGTTTTCACAATCTGAAGCAGAGAAAAAAAGCGAAATTTTTGTTATGTTTTATTTAATTTTCTTTTTATTTCAATGAATGTTACTCTGCAACCGATTATATAGTGCATTTTTATCATTTATATTGCTCCTGTTTTTATCGCTATACTATTCATTAGATTTTTTTCTCCTTTTTTTCATCGATCTTTAGATCGTTTAATGAGCGTTCTCTTTTGAGAAACATTTGAAAATGATGAATATTCGTGTCTGATCGACAAGCCGATAGAAAACCAAAGTTATCGTATTATAAAAATCAACGTACTAACCTTCATGTTTTTTATCTACTTTTCGTACCCCTTTTTTTGTCACCGTTTGCTCACACTTTTGACGATCGCAACGTCGATCAGATTCACATTACGTTCAACATAATATTAATGAGCAAGTAAAATTCAAATAAAAAGCAACAACATTGCAGTGAAAAAAGAATGATAGTATGTACAATATGGACATACGTGTTTTCAGCAATTATGTGTGCCTAATTAATGTGTATATACGCGCGCGTGATAGCGACTGATGTAATTAAAGTAGCTTGCCATTAAAAATTTTTTCTAATTTCTCACGTTCATAATCTATATCAATGGAATGAGGGTATAAACTCGGTTTCTACTTCATTTTTTTTCAATTAATTGTTTTATTTTCACGTGACCGTTTCAGAATTGTCATAGGCTAAATTACAGCCCGCGGGAATGCTCAACACGTATGTCATACCTGTTGAGACCGAGGTGACTATTGGGATCGATCGTCCTTATTCTCTTGATCAAAATTCACTGACGTTGTCTTGACAAAATGCAACTGAAAAAACTTTCCATCGATCAAAGTAATTACGAGTGTAACTATACTGTGCTGAAAAAGCCTGTAATTATTGAAGCGCGTCATATATCGATACGGAATTGGAAAAAAAATCAACTCCACCATGATCGAAATTGGACTTTATTAAGACCATTTTTTTCTCCAATCTCTGATTTTTTTCTCATCACTTATTCACGTGCACAAATTTGCTGTTCTGACTACTTATTGATCCAAAGTTTTTTTTTTATTCCACTCTCATCGATAAAGAGCAATTTATTACTATCGATAATATCGTAGCAGCATGCATAACCCATGAAAAATGTTTTGAGTCTCCGAAAAACTTCAACTCGTTTAGGGAAAAAAGAAAATTTGAACGGGCAAAATACATATTCTTGATTTTTTCATTTTTTGTAATTCTCTCATTTTCCCCCCCACGTATTCCTGCATCAGCTGTCAATGAAAAAGTCGATATAAACTTCGTTGAGTATGACGCACTTTATTTATGCGTATGTATATAGGTATATACCCACATAATGGAATGACATTCGGAACTGACAGGTGGTAGAACATGACGTGGACTGCTGTACAGGTAGAAAGCTCCCTGCACGCGGGTACGCGTTCTGCGCCCGATACTTGTGATTGACAGTAAATTTTTATACGTGCCTCACAAGTCAGATGGCACGTGTATACGCGTAGCTGTGAAGATGTTTTCTTCTTTCGTTTTTCCATACCTCAAATTTCAAATCTCTTATCGTACGTGATGTTATTCAGAATTTTCTGCAATTTTTAATACTCGTCCGTATGAGACTTTTAAATTTTTGAAAATTATTGATTTAAAAAAAGACCTCTTCCTCACAAAAGTGTCCATTTTAATTGCGATATTTTGGGGTGAGATTCACAAGTTGGGAATCAGAAGAGAGAAAATCACACCATAATGATCGTCACCCTTCTAATGCAAAAATGTAGTTGTGTATAGAGCTCTTGAGTTTCTGGTGCATAAAATTTTTCCGAGGTACAGAAATCGATTCTCATTCTAACCTGCTCTTGAAACCGCAGCTGTGGGTGGCGTGACATTGAACCATAAAACACCTGGAGAAATAATATAAATTCACGGTCTCAAATTAATTGATATCGGTAAGGGCGAATTAAAATTACATGGAATCGCTGGAGAGTGAAAATTGAAAGTTCTTGCCCGCGACCAATAATTCCGTTCGATAAATGATTTCTGAACGATAACGATTTTTGTGACGACATCCTACAGACGAATAATGCCCAAATTCGTGGCATATTTTTCATAAAAATGTTTTCAAACATTTTCAAAAATATTTCAACGGTTCAACGGAGGCCCGCCAATCCGAGTGATAAGCTCGATACAGTCGCTGCCGTCTCTTTTGTCGAGCCCTCTGATATTTGCTTCCCACATTCCATTCTTTCTTTTTACACAAAACATCAACACGCATCAGAGACAATTGTGAACGCGGACGCAGCATCCATATCGATTCAGATTTTCCAATTTATTTACTCAATTGCCAGTTGACCAATTTCGTTTCATTTCGCGCGCCGCAATATTCTCTTCGCTCTCAATACCCCATCGAACTTGTCTTTTTTTTCCCAATTCACAAAATAAAATTATGTTTTTTTTTTAACTTTTTTCTACCCCTCTTTTTTACTTTAATATACAACCGCGCAATTTTATGCTTCCCGTTTCTACTTTCTCATTTGGTTTATGTTCCAACCGACCGAGTGACGGATGGATGGTAGATATGGATGGGTTGGAGTTTCGTGATCCTGCAACGTCCAAATTGCGTGACCCGTGGCATGGAAGAATAGTTTTTTTTTTCATTTTTCTAATGTTTTTTTTCCTAATAAAATTTCCTTCAGCTTTATAAATGTATTTCTTATATCATTTTCGTCCAAGGATCTGGTGCGGTATAATGCGCAAACGGTATGGTAAAAAAATAGAAGAACCAGTAGTGGACGATTATTTTTCAACAAACTTCCCTCGTTCATAAACGTAATCGATAATCAATATGGGACCCTTAATCGCTAACCACTTTAGTTTGTCACCGAAAATAGAAACGATAAATAACTCAAGTAAGACGACAATCCAGACAGCGTGTATATACGCGTTAAATATAGAAGAAGATTCATAATTTATTGATCAAGCTTGAAAATTTCGTGGCTAAATTACATATCGACATCTATATTTGAGATTCGACAAACCCCTCGCAGAGATTGTGCAGAAAATAATTTACGGTGCAAAAATCTCGTCGCAATCGGACTCTCCACCAAGGTCGTGAAAAAAGAGAAAAACCGAGTCGAAACAAAAAGGAATAAAATTAAAATTAAGTAATATAACGAAGCAGGTATCCCGAGGGATTGTTACGCATAAAAAAAAAGAATCTTGTTCAATTTAGAAACCCGCAGCTGGTTATGACCCTTGGAATATTGCACGTTATATTTTTGATAAAACCATGCTTTCCCTTTTTCTTTCTCGCAGCGCAATTCAAAATTCCATTTCCCTCTAATTTTGATTTCGACAAACGAATTTCTTGGTGCGTAATTAAAAATTTTTCAGAAACCGTTGAGAGAGCTCTCTCGTCTGTGTCTGAGGACATCTGGAGGTGAAGCGCATAACGGCAATACTGAAATATGTTTGGAGGCTAGAGGAGGTTTACCGCTCCTTCAGGTATGGCCAAGCGATTCTCCCAGGGGCGAGGCTGACGGCCAGGCACAAGCCTTCGTCTTCCCCGACACCCAGGAAAGCGTCACAGACAGCGGTATCGATTCCATACAGGTAACGGTGGACGAGCACGTCCTCTCAACAATATTTGAAAAATTATTATTCGCCGTGACTGAAGAGAAAAAATTATTATCCCTCGAGTATTTCGTTATCGAAGTTTTGTCGCCCCCCCAAACCTCGCCAATATTCAAAGAGCGTGAATTTTCTCACGCGTATCGAATCCCTCGACCATCGAACTATTGCCAGTGGTGAGCGTCGGTTAGTCGTCGGCCTGACGGTGGAAGCGGTCATACCTCTAGTAGCAACGGACCGCGCGTCGTCCGGCGATAGTTCAGGTAGTACGGGCCGGCTGACGCTACCTTGATTTTTCTACTTGCAAATTTTACACAGCCGCGCGGAGAGGGTTCTCAGTGTTACACGAACGAATCGAATTTGGCGCAGCTCCGGCTCCGTTGCTTCGTATAAATTATGACTGTAGATCCCTTTGAGTCGTTAAGCTAATTTCGAAAACGGCAACGAAAGGTATTCGCGGTTTTCCTCACGCGTGCAGAGTATAATTACATTAACAAGGGAAAGAACAATTTCAGGGTCCCTCGGCTTACGTCCGGTTAAATTTTAATCGTCGTCGAGCGTTTATTCGACCGTAAATGCGCCCTGCCCTTTAAGTACCTCGCTGTTCGAAATCCACTTTTAACATCTGATCGGCAACGTTTCGAGTTCGTTTTCACGTAAACTGGCGTACGGGTTAATCGAGTCAAGGCGCGAGAAGGACGCCCTTTGACATCGACGTCACGCGATCTGATAAACCGCAACGTTCCGTAAATTTCAAGAACCTTTCCGTTCTTTCCTTTGCCCATGTTTTATTTTTCCCCCCCTATGTAGGTTTCCCCGTCACCCGGCGGCCCTATTTGCTCAGGTAGTCCGGCCGTCACCCCTCAAACGTCGCGACGCCCCAGTCTGCTGCATCCCGACCACGCGCGACTTCACCTTCATCATCTTCATCACCATCATCACGCGTCTGGTTCGAAGTGCCCCTCGTCGCCTGACAGAAACTCATCACTCGACGAAGATCCCCCGCCCGGACCGCCCAGTCCGTCCAGCTCAACTACCAGCAGTTTACACTCAATGCCAAGCTCTGCCGTGACCTCGATGCATTCCCAAGATAGAAGAAGAAGCAGTAGGTGAGGAAAAATCGGGTTTCTTTTTTAATCGAACTCTTCGAAACTGGTGAGAAATCGAAAAATCTAGCGACTGAATTGTGAAACGTGCGAACGATAATTTCGCGATCACAATTTTTATTCCAGAGTCTGAAATCAACGAAGCTTCGTTTTCAAATTTTCAGTTCAGATGTCGTATTCGTATTGCAAGAATTAACAAAAATTCGGCAGGCTTCCCCGAAGTTCATCGACCCTGGAAAAAAATCAGTTTACCAAATCTGCTCGCGTGCAAGCTTAACGCAGAAGTACATAATGTAGTCTAATTATCAATTCGTTTAAACTCGCAATCTCGGGTCACTTTTCTCAATTTTAGTTATTCGAAATAAAATCGTGGTCTGAAATTAAAATTTTCTATTTCCAGATACAGCGTTTTCGACGCGCTAGATTTGGAGTACGCTCTTCTGCGCGCAGCAGCCCGCGGTTCGGTAGGTCCCTATTCCCTGTCGGAATCACTTCACAAGTTGACCTTCACCCAAAGTCTCGCATTTCCAGCGTTAGCGCGTGGCCTTGCTTCGAAGCAAAGTCGACTTCCAGCCACTCGACCGAAACAAGACTCAGAAACGGGCCTGAACGCATTTGCCAAGGTCGTAACCGCCCTCGTCCTTATGCTCGTGAGCGTTCTAGTGTTCGGGGTTGTCTATAAATTCGTAAGAACGTGAGGGTGGCTTTTAGTGCCCGGGCAAGAACCTGGCGCTCGAATTAATATTCACAACCACGTTAATTACAATGAAAACGATATCCTTGATCACGACGACGGTACCGAAAGATCTTTCACAGATACCTGAAGAGGATCATTCTTCGAGTTTTTCGCCTGGAAATTTCAAGGATCCCGCCGGTTGACCTGGGAAATGAATTATCAATGGCGCTGTGACCATGTAGTAGCCGACGACCTTTTCTCTTCGGAATGAAGTGCACCGAATGAGTCTATGAAAAAAATAGAAAAAATAGCAGATTACGAATGAACAAGGTAAGAGAACGTTATGATGTACGTACATCGTGCACTCAAAATGGCACACCGATCGAGATCGTCACTGACGGCGATCGATTTGATCTCGGAAGACTTACGAATATTTATCAACCCCGTAACTTCAATCATTTTCAGCCTTAATCTTAAAATATACTAGGTAGTATATTAAAAATTTCACGTATCTTTGACGGGATCTGATTACGATAAATAACGAAGAAACGAAAAAATTAATTACCATTTGGCCTGAATCGATACTTCGAATAAAGTATATTTCAACCCTTGAGAAAAAAAACCAAAAAATTATATATATATCGACACTGTATGCCTCTTTCTTATATTAATCAAAAATCGAAATTATAAAATATACTTCCGACGCTCTTCAAAGTGCTTTAATTATATTGTTATTATTACATTATATAATAATGATATATATACCTTCTTGACAATCGCGCTAATTATATATAATATATACAACTATATAATAATCTCCTATATGTCTGCAGTATATATACATTTATGTATATATATTCAATCGATGTAGGTACACATATGTTTAATATGTAAAATAATCACAATCGTAATGATAATGATAATAATGATAATGATAATGATAATGATAATGATAATAATAATTCTCAAGCGTGTTTGGTTTTCATCTTCTATTATTATTTCGACGATAAAATTTATTAACCCCCTACGTATACACGTACACATATTTATGATACATAATTATTTGTTATACTAATTTATATTATAGATGGGTGGTTGATATCTACTATACAAATATACATATACATACCTATATTATGTGTTGTCTATGTAAGAATTATAATGTTGATAATAATAATATTGATGATAATAACTACGATAATGATCAAATTTTCATCCGCATGAAAGAAAGAAAGATTGGAGAAGAGAAGAAAATCTGAAAAGATAACAAATCGTTGTCGTGTCTAGAAAAACTTGAAGAAAAAAAAGGAGATTCACAAAAAAAGCTTCTTCGAAGAAATCAAAGCGACGAGTTGGAATGAAGAAAAAAATGTCGAGGTACACAAGTAGGAATAAAATCAAGGATTTTCAGAGTTCAGGGTCTTCGTAATGAATGAGACAACAATAACATCTGACAACCAGTCGTGATTTTTTTTTCTTTCTGTTTTATGCTCTCCAATTGTTATCACACTCGGTGTGCCGAGCATTTGGTTTATTGATTTATTTATTCACTTGTTGATTTATTCGTTTATTTTATAGTTAAATTATTTATTTGAATTATACATTCTGTGAATATTCGTGTTAAGCGACCACCCCGTAGCGCCTGACCACCCGCAATCCACATACTTGGAACGCGGGTAGTCGGGCATGTGTTCGATTCTACATACGTATCATATATTTACTTGACGCGGGAGTGGGGTTTCTCTTTTTTTTCATTTTATTTTATTTATTTTTTTTTTTATTTTTCAATCTTGTTCTCAAAAAACAAAGTTACTCTATGATTTTGTAGTTTTTTTTTTTTCTTTTCTTCTTCTTTCGAATACCTGTTTAAAATCCTATTCACACCTAGTGCTAGGTTATCTACAGTGATATTTTCTTACATAACTTTATTTATACATGTAATACGCATGTTTTCTTTTTTAATTTCTCTCTCCCTTTTGTTGCTCTACACTTTTTTTTAATCTTCTTATTTCTTAAAGACATGTCGTTCAATTCCGTTTTTTCGTTTGCTGTATCTTTTTTTTTTTGTTACCAATGTACACGAAGTTCCGATTATTGCTAGTTTGCAAGATTTGTTTTTTTTTCTTGTCTCTCATTTCTTTTTTTATATTCTATAATGTACGTTGTATTGTAGCGTGTGAACGTAAGTAATGTAACAATTTATTATACGGATGTAACACAGATACTTTTTTTTGGCGCTTCTGATCTTTTTTTGTGCTTGAATATCTTTCGTTTTTTGTTAAACGTTTTTCACCGATTCAACTTTATCTTTTTCTCATTTTTTTTCTCCGTTCTAATTTTTCATTTTCTTTCTCTCCTCAAATGCTTTCTTACGGTATTTTTTCTGTGTTTTTTTTTTTTCTTTTTTTATTGCTCCCGCGCCCTCTATAGGCCGTTTGATAATTAGGCCGGACATTGTTTCTGTTTTATTTTTATTCGATTGATTTGTATGATTTTTTCTCTATACGTTTGTGTTCTATTCTCGTTTTTTCCATTTATTTTTTGGATTTTATTCTCATTTTCATTTGTTCTATTATATAGTTACAGTAGGTATGTTTCTTGTGTTGTACTTTTGGTAAATTGTTGAATAACAGTGACAACAATATAGTTATAATGTAATAAATAAATAATTTTTATATTCGTAAGTTGTAAATTAAATATTTTCTATTTCGTTAATAAATTTTATACTCTACATGGCGCGCTCTGAGCTTACGCATGAGCAGAAAGATGAATCAAAATGAAAAAAACTAAAATTAAAATAGAAATAAAAAAATTATTCAATTCATGTTTTGTGCGTGAATTTATAAATCGGATGTAAAAATTGCACTTGTAATTAAAGCCAGCTGATGAAAAAAAAATTACGCAAGTTGCAATAACAAAAATATTTGGAAGACGTTGAACGTAAATTTATTATTATTCATATGCAGTTAACAAAATTTCAATAAATCATCTTTAGAAATTACCAAAATGTAATGGCAAATCGGAATGACTAGAGCATTGAATTGTACGATGTATTTGAAAAGCAAATAATTTGGTCTTTGATACTTGTTTCTTTACTTATGTTTTTTTAATTTCATGTATGGTGTACGGATATAAAAATTTTCGTTTCTATTTCGCTTCGTTTTATTGTTGCTTGTGTTACGTTTTTTCGGATGTCTTGTTTCGTTTTTAGTTGATATCTTACAGGTACACGTAAAAGTGGATTTTAATAATTTGTGTGATAATATGCGACCGAAGTAGACTGACATGCGATTGCTAATTTTTTATGCTACTAATCATGTTTCTAATTATAGGGGCAGCCAAGATACAGAAGGGAGAGCTATTTCCGTGAAAGCTGATGCAATAGAATTATTCATTCGTTCATTCGCTCAATATCGCATGCGTATCGATCAGATAACTTGCATCATTCGCTTTCTATGAAAACTAAAGAAAAAAAACCTTCCAGTTTCCAAAATGGGGATGACAGTTATTGAGCATTGTGTTTTTTTGGGTCTTTTTTCGCGTCTTCTATTTTTTTTGTGTTGTTTTTTTTTTCTTTTTTTTGCGTCGATCCGGAATAGCTCGGTAGATTCAAGCCCGGAATAATTCGACATGCGCATAAACCGAGAGCGATCATCGACCGATTTTAGAACACGCATAAAAGTAACGGTTGTGTTTATAAGTTGTCTCGAATCAAAAACATTTATTTCTCACAGCCCCAGCACCAATAGCAGCTACTACATAGATATATTCATAATTCATAATTTAACTACGATTTTACGATACGCACTAACCGTCGCAGTTTTAACGTCGCTGTAGTCTACGCGTCGTTTCCGGTTACATACGTACATTATATTACGATCTTGGAATTATTGAGCAATCTATCGACTAACAAAAAATGAACAAAGAATTTTTAATTCCAGTGAAATTAATTACGGAAGATAAAAAAATCGTTTACTCTATAAGCGTATCTCTGCGGTAACTAATTGTAAGACAAAATAAAGATCGCTGTTTTTCACAAGCCATGTTCGCGAAAAGCGGTCGGATTGATGAGCAGAAAATCGAAATTTTGTATTTCGAGGGTCCACTGCAATAATTTTACAATCATCATTATTGCAGTGGATCTTTCGTTTAATTTCTCTTCTTCTTTTTATTTTATTTTTTTGTCTCTTGTTCGTGATGTGTGTGTGCGTTATTTTTCAAAGTCTTTCTAAACGAAAAAGTCATCCTACTCGTTACGAACTCGGAACGTACACCACCCGAAATTAATTCTGATCCAACTATCAAACCCCTAAACGGTCTCCAAACATCGCCCAGTTTTCCCCGGTTTATCACACAGGGAAAAGTGACACATCAGAACGTGGAAATTGAAGGATGATGCATTCATTTTTTTCATTGTTTAGGCAAACGTGATCTTTTTTTATCGGCACGATGGCTCAACCCGATTATTGATGCGTTGTTTTTTGATTTTTTCAGTAAAGATTTTTACCACGAATAAATGAGGGCGGTGTATGATCGAGATGAGATCATCGAAGACAAACCACGCTACGCTACCCCGAGGGTCTAAAATATGTGTACATTATTATTAACCTTTTATTTTTTTCAATTTCTTTTCTCAATTCTCGTACCCGCTCTGCACCCGTTTTCGCCTGAGAATTACCGATCGATGAATTTTTATTGGTAAATTATAGGGTGGATTGGTTCAACGGGCAGATCGCTGTCCAAGTCCAGGGGAATGCTGTCTCGTGCTACCAGATAATGTGTCAGTAGCTGACCTTTTCCTTTCACGAAAACCAGACCACGTTGTTCGAATTCAAAACCAAAGGGCTCCAAGATTTTCCTCGTTTCATCCGTCACCTGATCGAACGAAGCAAAATTAAAAAAACTAACGGAACCGACTCGGTCCTGGACGTCGATGACAGTTTCTTTTGGTCACCGACGACTTACCTGAATACAACCAACTTTTCCCGTACTCTCCATTCTCGATGCAACATTTACAGTGTTCCCCCAAATATCGTAATGTGGTTTTCTAGCACCGATAACACCGGCAGTAATCGGCCCGTGATTGATGCCCATTTTTAGTACAAAGTGGTTGAAACTCTGTTCATTTATACTGGACAGTGCTTTTTTCAATTCGAGAGCGAATTCGACCAGTGTCGAAAGATGTCCCCATCTTGGTCCGTCTTCTGGTTCGTCAGACTCCGTTATACCAGATGCCGCCATGTAAGTTGAACCGATCGTCTTGATTTTTATGATATCCTTGAACTTCGACTGATCCAAAATCTGAAAAGCAATTCGAATAGAAAAAGAAAGGTTTTTGGAAACTGATCACATAAAGCGTTCGCTGAGTAAAAATAATGATTGGAGAAAAAGAAAACTTACCGCGTCAAAGTCGGAGATGACCTCGTTCAGAAATCTCAGACATTCCAGTCCCTGATTATTGATGCTTTCTTCGCTGTAAAAGTCAGCGAAATTCGGCATACTCGCAAATAATACACCAACCTCGGCGTAACTTTGGCTGTAAAGGTCATCGTGGTGTCTGGCGGTGCACAAAAAATACGCGGCAACATGTGGTGGAAGAATATTGTATATGAGGGCGCCGTTTCTTCTCTTCATGTCTGCAACTCGTTCCCTCTGCGCGACGACCTCCCTCCCCCTGAGGTAGAGAATTCTCCGAGCTTTCTCCGTCTGCAAAGTTTAGGAAATCACAGTTGGGAAGAAACGGTTAAAAAATCGCTTACAGAGAACCAGAAATAGCTGGCTTTATAGTTTAAAATAGTCGAAATTCCTTTCGAGCTTGGGAAACAAACAGTCCGTCATCCAGGCCGTCATCGAATACTATTTCTATGACTAATGCTTGTAACCTAAACTTGTCCGTATGAAAAATGTCTAAATTTCCGCTACTAGGATGGCGCTTCATTAGAATCGGAAGCGGAGGAACTCGTTCGAATTGTATTCCGCGCCGGTTGAGAATTGGTCATTACGAGAAACTGGTCTGACTCTGATTTTCCAATAAATTTTCTCATTATTCCGTTAAATGCGAACTGCCGTGACGTATCGGAACGCAAGCCTTTTGGAGATGGCCAATTTTTCAGGCTGATTCAATCCGCGTTCGCAATATCCGTCCCGACTAATTGCAATCGCGTTCCATCTACGTAGATGTCACTTTTTCGTATACTCACGTATTTTGCGACCACTACAAGCGTGAGGGTGATCAGTACTAGGGTGGCTGACAGGGAGTACTTCAGTGGAAAGGGTACCGTCCCAGGTGGGCAAATCGCGACGTCCTCTCTGTCCAGACTGGGACCAAGGATCATAACGTTCACGGCGCACTGTGCACCGGCCAAAATGCTCATGAGGAAAGCCTTTCCAAGGTAGCTGAGGTACGCTGGCATCGATATCGCAACAAGCGCGAGCACTCCGACGTACGAATAGTAGGAAGGATATGGACAACGTGGCGCCCAACCCAAAGACGCGTTTGCCGTGGGCTCTGGATCCTCTACGATGGCGCAGTTGCCCTGAAAAATTATTCGGCGTTACAACTTGGATCGTTTGAAAAGCAGACGAGACGAATAAGTGGGAATTCTCACCATATCCAGTAGTAGAAATACGCTCAATGAAAATATCATCAGCAGTGCCAGCGTCCTTCGGAACCACCTGGGCCGTACAGCACTGCCGAGACAAGTGGCGCCCGCCAAAACGACCCCGAAGAGCGTAACGACCCCTGCACCACCCCATGTAAATGGACCCCATGGCTGGAGCCTCCATACCGGCGATGCTGATACCATAACCAAAGGACCTCCGAGTAGCGAAAGAGGTGAAAATGCTTCCTTGGCACTGTGGAAAGCGTATTCCACTTGGGGATCCTTGAACTGTAAAGTGAACCACGAAGCGTGTCCGCGAAGTTCGGCACCGCCGTCTGAAAAAATTGATTCTAATTTTATTTTTTTGTCAGCTCAAGATTTCATTTTTTCTAGGATATCGTAAAGACAGCAATGGGAAAATAACCGGTGGTCAATGATTTATTTATAAGGTCGAACACCTCTTTCTGAATCTACCTTTCAATACGTACAAAAAAACAAAAATAAAAACATTAAAGGCAACAAAAACGTTTTCACCGTATAATTTTTCTGTTTTTCTACTCGCCTCTGCTGCAAAGCTCTTTTCTCAGGCGTTGTCTGAAATCCTCCGAGTCCTCGGTGGGTCTTTCGTCATCGTCTTCGGTTGTATTCTGGATAGATTCACCCGCGGCGAAAGATGCTAAACTTTTCGGAACCGCTGGCGGGCATTGTTTCAATGCTCTGACGATGAAGTACGTGGTTAATCCAGCCTTCTGCAACGCCTCTTCACGTTTCTCACCGTACGCTGGTTCGACCTCGAACTCACCGTTCAGGAAGCTCAAGGTTGTATTAGAGATGTGAACGCGCCTTGAAGAATTTTCGGATCAAGTATGAGGAAGAAGAATAATAATCGTTGGGATTTGGCGGATCAGACCCCCTCCCCCTCCCTGTTCGCCATGCACACTAAACCCCGTTATCACAATTGTTTACACTCGATAAGCCATGGAACTCGTTCATCACTTCATAGAGTCAGCCCCGTAATTGATCACCTCGACATTCGCCACCGGAGTGAATCGACTCGATTTCAATTTAACTGAGCTGACTAAAACAAATTTCGTGAACTCTGCTTGTGCAGCGACGCGACCCCTTGACTACATTGTAGGTCAACGGCAATTGCGGGAGGGTCCTTCTCTCGGTGATTAGCGACCGCTACGTTTCTAGATAGAACCGAGAGAGTCGATAAAACATGACCCAGAGACGCGGTCTGATTAAGAAAAAATGCAAATCCCGAACAAACTCAACGTTCGTAAGTAATAGATAATTTGTAATTTTTTCGTTTTTTTTTTCAAAAACTTACCCTGCCATTCCACTGCTCTCCATTTTATTAGCGAGCTCTACGTCCTTGCTGTATACATCGAACTGCCACTGCCGTTGCCCTAAAACACCAGCGAGGACGGCACCGGTGTGAATACCGACCCTCATGTCGACTGGACTGTTTGTCGTTTGCTGGACGTATTTTATTGCGTCGACCATCGACAGGCCCATGTGAATGCAGAGGACTGCATGATCCGGTCGTTCCACCGGAGCACCACTTATGCAGTAGTAACAATCGCCCAGGATTTTGATCCTGAGTTGTTCGTATCTGCGCAAACGATGCGGTATTTTTTTTTTTTTTTTAATTAGCAAAACTTAACTAATACCAAACTAGGTGAGGACAGTTTTAGAGCGTGCAGGGAGGAGTCAATCATGCTTCAAGTCCAGTGTTCGAAGACCCATAAAATTCATTGGGACTTTCGAAATCCTTTGAAGTTTCATAGAATCTCCTACAGTCTCACGCACTTTATATCGATTATCATATCGTTAAGACGTATGGCAAGTCGAGGCAGAACCGACTACTTTCAAGTTTCTTGAAAATCCTGCGAAGTATGAAATAAAATAAAATCTCACGAAATTCTGTATAAACTTTCAATCATCTGCAATTCCGATTTACGAAGCGATTGACCCCTCGATGCATAGCAGTATCCTCTGTTTTATTTGTTTTCTATTCGTTGGTACGAGTGTGTGTGAAATTGGTTTTTAAAAAACGTTTAATCACCGTTCACTGAGCTGATCAAATCGGGCAAAAAGCTCGTTTAAAATCTTGACCAGTTCGCTGGCGCTGTAGGTCGATGATATCGCCGTAAACCCCACAATGTCAGCGTATAATATTGACACATTTTCGTGTCTTGACATGTAGATCTTTTTGAACTGTGTGTCCATAGAAGCGCCAAGATCTTGTCGCATTTTCACGGCGACATGCTCAGGAAGAACGCTCAAAAGTAGTCGCTCCTGTTCAGCACTCTGCTCCTCGATCACCAGCTGAACTTCGAGACTCTGACGCGTTTCTAAAAAGGCTCTACGTTGCTGAAACTCCGACAACGAGTAACTGGACGCACCCAGAATCGCCGCACCCGCTGACAATGTAACCGTCAATATCTGCACACCAGTATTATAAAATTAAGAACGCTGAAAAAGAATAACGAGAGAGAAGCTACAAATATGGTAACGATGATTTTCAGGGGCAGGGATGTGAAGATGCGATGGAATCGTACGTAAAAAAAACAATGAGAAAAGAAAGAACGAAAAAAAATGCGGGATTCTCCTTACTAAGACATCGATCGGTATCAGAGATGGAGCCTTGGAAAGTCCAACAACGGTGACAATATAAGCTGCCGCCGTCCCCAGGGCGAGTAATGAGCATAAGGAGAGTCTTAAAGGAAGTGTAGCGAACAGTAAGTAGAGTAGTAGTAAAAGCCATCCCAGACCATCCCTCGGCGTTACTTCGTTCGACTTCAAAAACAATTGAACTAGTATTTGAGCTGTCGAAAGTTGCCAGGCTATTTGGGTTACGGTTGACCACAAGAAGTCCTTCGCTTTAGCGCCACGTTGTGCCCAAGCTAGGAGCCCGATGTTCACCCCGAGGAAAACCCCGGTGAGACCTTTCGCCGGGGTTTCCGCTTCTGGTGTCACGAGAGTGAAAACGTCGAACAGAATGGCGGAAAACAGGAAGCATTGGAGTCCTCCGCGACGTTGCTGAAGCGACGAAGCGCGATAAAGATGTTCCAACTTCGCGTTCGAAAAGGAAGACTTCAGCAAGTTCGAGGGTCGCCCCGAAGCCAGGTACGACTCCTCGTTCGAAGTCTCCGGCCTTGGCATCGTTCGTAAAAATCCGGGTCCTCAAAAACGTGCCAACATTTTATATTTTTTTTGCTTTTCTTTCCGTACTTTCGTCCCCTTTTTTATTCTCCTTCCTCGAACCCCCACGCGACAAGAGCTAGGGCGGAAAGTCAAGGACAAGAATTTTGAAGACCGCAAAGAGTTGAAACGTGACGAACAATTATTTCAAGTTCACTTTCAGCTTTATTCCACCGGTTAACACCGTTCAGATTACTACTTCACGATTAACTAACACCTCGCGGACTACGCCGAACATTATATTTCCTGTTTCATTTTTTATTCTCCTTTTTCTTGAAATTCGATCACACTCAACTATTTTTTTCAATTCACGGTAAGCAGGCGAGACGGAGAACGCTCACCTACCTCCGTTCGAGGCGTGGCGTCGGTCAGGTCGTCGTGGGGCGTTTTTTTTTTTATTTTTCCGGGTTTTTTTCTGTTTTTTACTTTTTTCTTCCTTCACTTCTTTCCTTCTTACACCGTCAACCCGCACCAGGATGAGATGAACCGCCCGCGCGCGGGGCACTGGCCGGGCTACGCTGAGCGCTCCGCAGTCGTACGCGACCTTCTTCCTTCCAGTAGTCGCGGCGTCCAGGCGTGCGCCGAGCGGCTCACCCTCCGGGTCGATATCAACCACCACCTCTAGGGCCACCGAGCGAAGTCACGGCGATATCCAACATCCCCCATTCCTGCCCCCCGCGATATCCCTTGGAAGGAGTTATCTCGACGGTGTTCGCTGCGTTATACCATCTCCGAATACAACGCGATTTATTATTCAATCCGATTCTCTGGACCGTTGAAAAGGTCGAGGAAGACACGTGAATGGTGAGGAATTGTCGGGAAGGATGTGAAAAAAAATTTTTAAAAAAACGTCGAAGATCATCCGAACGATGAAGGATTCGGTCGCGATAGAAGAAATCACGGTGTATTTCACACAGTGAGTCTTCTGGTTCTTCGACTAAATTTAGAATCTTGGGAATACTGCGTTGCTTTGACGACAGCGACGACGCCGGCACTGCAAGATCATCGGCCGACTCGTAAACGAGAGTAAAACGAGAGCCTGCTCTTAAAATCTAGGCGCCCTCTCTAACACGAGGTATAAACATGTGTACAGCGACGATGAATATACGAGCGTTCCTCTCCACTCCACTCCACTCCACTCCACTCCACTCATGACCTCCTTTACTACTTTTGCAGGGTAGTAACCGCTTCGCTTTGCTTTTATACTATCGCTTTAAGCCTATTCTCGTTCACCGGTCTCGCGGGGACCACCTGGGGTGAGCTGGGATTAATGAAAAAATAAAGTCACAATCAACCCCGAAGAAGTGTCGAGCAAAAACTCGATTCTTTCAAGGTCGGATACAGACTAGGGGTTCGAGGGCCGTGACCCCGGCGAACTTCGAATCACGTGACCAAACTTCATCGCCAGAACCTGTCGGTCGATCTTCGGCAACGAAGTTTTCTGGGAAAAATTCATGTGGGAATCAAATAAAAACGGTGAAAAAATCGCGAAGTAGAAATCAACCTTTTATTGGTTTTCACTAATTAATAATAATACAAAAAAAATCATGTCGAATTAAATGTACATTATACGTATACAGAACGGTACACGCACTGAGAATATTCGTGTAAAGTGACCGCTCCGCGGCGCCTGACTACCCACTGTTTTCTCTTGGAAACTTTTTTTTCATCTCATCATTATCGTTTGCTTTTCCCTCGCTCGAACTACAACTTCAGTAACTTGATTAGTTCTTCAGGTACGACGTAGCCGAGTTGTTGCATTTCTTTTACGATCGTCGGGTTCTGGGTTAGCTTGTCGATCCACTTGTAATACGGCAGTTCGTTGCGTGTGCCACCATATTTTTTTGGCAACGATGTCGGATCGATGTGGCGATGAAGACTTTCCATATTGTCACCGTGGAAAAATATCTTGTCTCGCATTCTCGAGTCGAGAAGTGGTTTGAACACGGCGAATATAGCGTCGAATATCCAGGACTGATGAAGGATGTGGATGGCCTGCGACTTCATGGGGAAAGCGGACACCATCAGGGAAAGGACCATGCTCGCGACCTGGAGACAAAAAAAACAAAAAACATGTAAGGAGAAAGTGAAAAGTCCTGTTAGTCAAATTTCGGTTTTTCACTCACTTGCGGGGTCACCGACCAGGCATGCGCCATGGTCAGTCCTTCAAGGTCGAAAATGACGACGCCGCCAAGGATCTGGGCTCGCGGTTCGAGGATCCCGAGTTCAAGGATGATCACCGTAGCCTTGAAAATTTCCTCCAGCGAGTATTTGCGAGGATCCCAATTCCCCATTCTGTAAATCATAATCCGCCGGCCGCACTGTGTCCGGTAAGCCGGCACCGTAACTATGTCATCGTCACCTATGTGACGCATCTCCAGGGGTTTCACATCCCGGTGTATCTCTGGGTGATCTTCCTTGAAGTTGCAGTAGTTCACCACCTGTTGATACGCATACCTCATTCAGCTGTCCAGCGAAATGTACGTAAAATTTCAACGTTGAATGATTTTAAGAGAACAACCATAACTTTGATCGATTTTTTTTATTTTAATATCCGGATAATTTCGTCTATTTTACCGCGTCTCAAAATGACGTTCAATTTCGAAACGTCCATTACTTACAGAGGTGTCTCGGTGATATTAAAAATAACCTCCTGATCCTGAACGCCTTGAATTTTAATATAATTGCATCCCAGAAGCCTGTTTTTATACGAAGGTATATCCATATGCATAATGACTAGGAGCTCACAGGTCTCGTGAAAGAAAAACTTGGCGTTAATTGTCATTGCTGTTGGCACATTGTACAATTAAAGTATCAGTTTGAAACGAGTCCTCGCGAAGTCTAACGCAGTCAAATGTTGTCCCGTATTTTACGTAACTTCTCGACACGGTAAATCGTGGCCCCGTAACGATACGACTTGATACCCTCGGTAGCTGAGCGGGCGTTTCTCACTTGCCGTCGATCAATCCTCCATATTTCACATCGCGACTCTACGCGATCATAATATCTCAAACTCTAGTAATCAGCTAGTACTGTAATTAATTTCCTGACCCTCGATACTAAATCAACAGTTTTTTTTCTCCCCCAGTTTTTTTTTAAATCGACTCACCAGTCTGTGCGCACGATAAGCGTTGAAATTTCTTGCTCTCAAAAATCTTATCAGAAATGCGTCGTCCATTCGATGTGGCGTGCACTCGCCCCTTTCTGTGGGGTAAAAAAAATTCAATCGATAATTTTCAAAACAAAACCGAACGGCCGTGTGAATTGCTTATCGGGTTCTGATCTTAAATTGGCGGTTTTTTTTTCACTTTACTCACCGTAAATCAAGTCTCTGAGTTCTTGGATCGATTGGCATTTAGCTTCCTCCGTTTCTCCGAGTTCACGTCTCGCGTATTCCAGAACTTCCTCAGAAGGTTCCCCTAAATCCAAATCGACCTCTTCGTCGTCCGACGTCTCTTCCTCCTCACTTTTTGGTTCCGGCATTTTGTCTACTTGATTTTATCCCACGATTCGATCTCTACAGATCTTTTTTACGATTCCTTAAAATTGTGGAACAAAAAAATCGTCGTTTCAGGCTCCTCAGAAAAATCTTTCTACAATAATTCCATTTCCGAGAGTAGTTTTTAAAATTTGTACCATTTTTTTTACAGACCAGGCCTTGAAAGAATTCGTTTCAGGATTATCCGCAATTCTGAATTTGGACCCTTCAAAGGTTCGAAAATTTTTATTCCCGAATCGCTTTCTCTTCGTATCCGATCAGGTTCTGCTACTTTTCTTCCTTGGGAATTAATTCTGTTAAAACTCGAAGGATAACTTATTCACATGCTGATCATGCGGCGAAACGCTTTATTTTTTTTTTTGGTTCTTGCCGTTCGAAAATAATCCACGAAAAAAACCCAGACCTCGATTATTCTTCTCAGCGTTCTCGTAACCTCGTATATTTCTTTCTCGTGTGAATCCTGCGGGAGAACGAACGACAGATCGTCAATTACCGTCCTATCTTTCATCTCATCTTCGGGTTCATCACCCTGCAGTCGTGATATAAAAAGTTACGTGTATCGTGCTGTAAAACTGTAATTAAAAAATAAAAACGAATCCTGCCGTCACGATTCACAGGAATGATGTAAGCACGAAGTTATGCGCCGTAATTCATTTTTTTCTGCAATACTCGCCTCGTTTTTTCTTTGAAAATCCTGAGAGTCCTGTTCGAAACAAAAAAAAATATATATTTTTCGAGGATAAAAAAGGGCTGTAAATTCAATTGCAATAGAAATTTTGAATTTCAATAGAACGCGGAGGCTGATCCAACGGGAAAAACGGTGATGGAAAATTTTTCATTTCTTAGATAATTAATTTCTTCAACAATTACAGAAAATATTTCCAACTACGTTTGGTTCTTTTCCCATTTAGTTTATTTATAATATGACGCGTAAATGCCACGCTTCGGCACGCCGCGCACCTAGCTATATCTATAATCGTCATTAGATTTCGAAACGTCGTAGTTATACGGTGTAGATATCTCCGTGGATTATTAGAAGTTGGATTATATTAATGAATATTCAGCGCGCCCAACGTATGCCTACATCGATATTTCGTAAATTGACCTAATCTAATATGTGCGCTTTATACGTACCCGCGATTTTCTACATCACTCGTCACGGCGGCGAGAAGGTTCATAATTTCGTACGCGCGGTAAAGTGTAATTCATCCACCCGGAGTATTATTTTAAACAATGATAATATTTCTAATTTAGCAACAGCGATCATTATCAAATACCACATATATACGTGTTTCAATTTACACACGGCACCCGCGCGCGATCATCGCGTGCTCACGAGGATTATTTAATATACGATCTTATACAATATCCGAATTATTAGAATCTGCCGTAACATTTAGATATTATGCGGCAACATGTACACACGTGTAATTAAACGTTTCGATGTAATACGTGAGCGCGAAATAATCAATGCAAACGTTCAAAAATTCAGCGTATAGAATAATTTTTTCTGCAAATCGTATCGACATGTGTATCTTCTCAAAACTGAAACGATCAATTCGGATGGATCGTTCTATCTTTTTTTTCTCCTCATATCTACTCCCATTTCATTCAACCTGCGTGGGTCGTATCCATGTATTATTATAAAAAAAAAAAAAAAAAAACAGTGCGTTTCGTTTGTTATTTATGAAATTTGTAGCTTCTATTTTTTTCTCTTCTCTTTTCTTTGCGTCACAATGTTAGATCGACTGACATAATCGCTTGCGCAATGTACGTAATACTTCTATCTGGGTAAAGGTATGTGTATGTAATCCACCCGTTCACACGGCTACAAGTCCACGCCGTCGCAATGTCGGTCATAGAGTAGGCCCATAACGCATGCACGTATATCTAACGTCGCATAACGTCTGTAAGTAGGCTACAGTCTGCAGACCAAACAAAATTGCCTCGGGGAAGCAGCTATAATGCCCCGCTTTGCGCGTGAATTTAATCGCGTGAACCCGAAGAACAGGATTACCCCCCCGTGAAAAAAAAAAAAAAACAATAAATAAAAACTTGCACAAACAAAATACATCGCAACGTATAGATATGTAATAAAAAATAAAACAGAACAAAACCTGACGTAGAGATAAGCGTGATATTAAAAAAAACGGAGCAAAATTAAACGCAAGTTTTGTTGATTTTTTCATTTCGCAAAAACGGGCGTGGGCGGCTCGATGATATCCAACTTCATTATCCCAACGACGTGCAGTCAAGTGGGTGTATGAGAGTAATTAATGTCGTTGCGGAGAGATGGGAGAAAAAAATTTTCAGAGAGAGTTTCAGGCGGTTGGTATCGGTGACCGATTGAAATTCTTTGATTCTGTTAGAGTAAAGCGCGACCGATCCTTCGGTTACGAAACCTGGCCAGGGTCATCCTGTTGCATCTACAGGCCGTGTACGTATAGATGTGGTTTATATACCGGAGAGAGAGAGAGAGAGAGAGAGAATGAACGAGAGCGTGGTTGTGTGGCGGTCGTGTGTTCGCTTTCACAATCCCCGAGTCACGCACGAGTTGCGTTTTACCGTATGTACTGTACTGTAACCATAGGATATTGTACGTGCATACGAGCGAACGAACACCACATAATGTGTCGATCGTAGCCGCATCTCCCATACGCACGTGTTTCGCGCACACGTGTTTGTTCAACAACGAAGGTCTCCACATTTCCATCTGTTATTATCCTCCGAACGAAGAGGAAGGAGCGAGTAGGTAATTATCAGAAAATATGGAAGGAGATGGAGGGACTTTGAGTCGTGAGTCAATTCTTTGTACTTCCAACGTCTCATATTTATGTATTCTATATACCTGAGCAGCACATGTCGTTATCCTTGAAGCGAACGAGATAAAGAAAGAGAATGAGGTGAGAAAAGAACAGAAGCTACTGATTAAAAAAATAAAATAAATAAAAAAAAAGTTACATGCGAATCGATAAGTAAAATAAAATTCGAAAAACACGCATTTTTTTTTTTTTACGTCCATATCACGTGATGTTCGCCTGCCCTTGAAAAACAAGCAGTTTTTTTTTGCACGACTCGAGCTGATCTCCTTTTTTTATTAACTTAATTTATTTTTTGCTGGGTTTTTTTTTTTGCATCCCGGTTAGTCATGTTCAGCGGTGTTTGGTTTATACACCTCGTGGCAGACCGAAGAAATTGCCGAAGAATAATAACAAGAAAAAAGAACAGATAAATAAGTAAAAAATAACAGTTTCGAACTCTGGACCAGTGGGGGATTATATACGACTGGTATTATCGCGAAATTCTTCTTTATCGATGCTTTATTATTATTGATATTATTATTTTTATCGGGAAATAAAAATTGGATATTTTATGAAGCATCGTAGGAGGCAATGATTTTTATTCGTGAAATAAAAGTTCGGCTATACAGGAACGTGGATCATTTTCGGTGGTGTTGATCGGATTCCGACAACGAGACGAAGGCTAAACCGTGCGGTAATACGAAGACTCATGAAAAAAATATATCGTTCACAGAGAATCGCGTGGAAGAATGTTATTGATGAACGGGATGTGGAAAATAGGAGGAATAAAATTTTCCACTTTCTCAAACTATAAAACGATCATAAAATCGATGCTGATTGTTTGTAATGACATTTTTATAAATGTAAAAAATCGGTTACAAAGATCGGAGATATATTGGGGAGAAAAAACGGGAGGCAGTAAGTAGAAATTTCAGAAGAATCATCAACCGCAGTTTTTAATTCAATCCAAAATTGAAATATAAATAAGATTTATGTAACACTAACTAAATTAAATGTTGTGTTCTCGTCTCATTTTCCACTGCTTTTTTTCTTCTAAATTTGATGTCCAAATTTTGTTTCTGTGAAATTCGAACGATATTTGTTATTCGGATTTCGCGATGCTGATGACGATTCGTAATGTTACCGTATATCGTTAGCCAAATTCTGTCACTAATTGGATTCTTGCCATTCCGATAAAAAATAATTGTAAAATCAAAACCATAAGTCAAATTTTCCGGAAGATCGTCACGAAATTTGAAGTTGAGAATTAATCACATGCATGTGGAATACGAACACTCGCCCGTCGAACCGCCATAATCTAATCGAAGTCAATGGATCCGATAATTGTTAACGTGAAATTTGAAGAAAAAAAAACGAAAATTTCTAAAACTATTTTTGTCAAAGTGAGTTCGGTATGACATGAGTTGTCTGTAACTAGGATATTGTCAAAGGTACTTTTGATCTCGCTCTCGATTTCGTTCGTTCATTAGATTTATTTGGTTTTTACTTACGCGCCTCCTCGACGTTCACCGGTTAACAAACCTGGAGGAACTGCAGACGCGGAGAGTTAGCCGGTGAACAAAAACCCCCGCATCAATGCTGTTGACTATTGCTGCGGCTGCTGCCGGTGCTGGTGTTGCTGGTGCTGGTTTACGATCTGAATATGCGAGAAAGTCTTGCCCTAAGCTCACCAGCGATATCTCGGTGCACCGAGTACACAGTCTTGATCGGTGGCTCGCGATCTGCCCAACCTCACCCGAGCTAATCCTACCTTAGCTTAGCCAAACCGATTCTAACGCTGCACCACAAGTCTGAACTGTCACTTTCCTGCCTGTTTGCCGTCGTTATTTAGAGTCTGGAGACCATAAAGGAGGACCAAAGATAGAGAGAGCGACTTAAAGAGACTCGAGAGTTCAAATTGAGACAGACGATCGCTGCACTTGGTACTCGATAGAAATGTTCTCTCGTACATAGGTACGTAGGTATGTTTCCAATATTAGTCCGTTTTTTTTTTTTTTTTTTTATGGATATTCGATCGTCAGAACTGATGCAGATTCCGAACCCGCGCGATGTGGAGATAAAAAGACGAGTCCGCAGATCCGATCGTTCAATGACGAACGCCTGCGTCGTCTTCCTTAGACTCTGGCCGATATTTGGATACATAGATATGTCGGATTTCACACTCGGTTTTTCAACGTATCGATGAAATTATAATATGTCATGGCGTATGAATCGGTGATGTGTGGGTCCGGTGGAAAGATGAAGGACACGCCGATCGCGAGTCCGGTCAGATTTATTAATTTTTTTTTTTTCTCACATTTTTATCCGCCAATCTTGACGATTTTTGAAAGGTCGCAGAAACGTGTCGACATCACCGACTGGGTTTGAGATCGGATCGAGATCTGCCTGTCGGGTGACGCGCGTAAAATACCCAAAGATTAGACGATGAATCGAACTAATTTTTTGTCTCGGCCAGCTAAGTAATTATGAAACTTGGAAATTTTGGTTGGTCACTCGCGGTACACCCGTGTGAAAAACCAGAGCGATCCCGAGGAAATTAATGAGCTCCGATTCGAGGACAGGGTCGTAAACACGAGATACTTATCGGATGTTGAATTTCAACAGGTTCTTTTCCGGACTCAACAAAATATCTAACTGTCGATTTTCACAGATCTGTGCAATTGCAATACCACTCGACGCATCGGCTGCACCTGCAAAGATGCTTACTCCTCTGGCACGGCTGTGAAACGGTGCGCGCTTACGCCTGCCTATCTCTGAAAAACAAAAAGCTCGTACCATATCCATAGCTACCTACACGGTACGTGCGAAACTCGAGATCGCACGAATATTCGTAAAAAAACGAAGCTTGATGATGAACCGCATGTGCTAAGGACGTCACATACCTCGTCATCGAGTATCGGTCGGTACATAACTCACGTTAGTTAATGAGTTGCGATAATCTCTAGGAGAATTTATGTACCCGCATTTCTTTGTCTACTTTTTATTTTCGATAGGAACGGAGCTTTGCACGTTGTACTGCAGCTATCCTCACACGAATGCGATCAACGAGATGCATTACGACCGAAAAAGTGGTCGTCCCTGACCTCAGGATCCTTCGCGGTGCTGCATTATCATACTTATGTGATGCGACAACGAGACCTGACGTTTTTGCAAGTGTATATGAAACTGAGAATAACGCAACGTCTGCATTTTTATGCAGTTTGATCTCTGCTTGATCCGCGGGAGGTGAGGATATACATACTAGGTACATCAATTAATCGATCGATCACCACCGTCATCGCCAACTTATAAACCATCGCAATATGGTAATTTGATATTTCATTCAATCAATTTATATTACATACTGAAACGATGACGATATTATTTACTATTGGTAAACTCGGAACCAATCAGCCGATTCGATCCATTTTAAGGGCAGGGCAGGGAGGGGGGAGGGTTAAAAGTCATTTGGAAAAGTGGTTAGTATGGATGCATGTCAACTATAGCTACGATTGCGATCCAACGATAAACTCCGAGTTATTCCAAGGCGCATGATCGTCATGTGGAAGCGAGCCAGTTTGATACATAATTTTTTACAGACGGTAGTTCGATGCTTCTCTATCATCCGTTACATGCCTATCATTATCGTGGATAATTTCTGCTCCGTTCTTTTCCTCTCTCTTTTTTTTTCCTCATTCGATTGCCATTTTATTCAGAGCTATCCGAGAGCGTTTTACCACCACCATCGCGACCACCACCGCCGCGCTAGAAAAATTGAATCAGGTGACATAGTGAAACATTCCGCAAACTCTGCATGAATTATATTTTCCAGTTTCTTATTGTAAAACGGGGATACAACACTTGCGGTAGTTCCGACGATCGTCGCTGCAGGAAAAGTGATCAACTTGGCTTCTCAACTGCATAAACTGAGACAAGAGAATCAGGTTTTACTCGCACGCCGGACTGCAAACGCTTCGTACCGTCAACGATCCAGAGGTACTTCCGCGGACGATCGAACGAAATCTTCATTCTTACAACGCGCTCGAAAATCAGACACACGGCCGTAAGTCGACAGTTTTATTATTTCTTCTAATTTTTCATCACAGTGTCCGTGGCTCTTTCCTCGATTATCATCATTTATCTGATCTTTTTTCTTCGTACTAGCTGCGGAATTACCTGTGCGCTAAATTTTCGTGTGCGCTTTTTATCGCGTGTTGAATGACCCCTCGTTGCATGCGGAGTCTAATTTTAGCAGAGTCGAGTAAAAGTCGACGTTCATTAATCGGCGCTTGCCGGTGTTTTATAATCGTCGTTATGGTGTGGGACCGACGTGACCAACTGACTCTACGCGATTAATTGCAAGTCACTTTGCTCAACGGCATGGCTATGAGCAGCCGGCTGACTGCGTCAGTGTCAGTGTCAAACTGGCCTACGGCTCACCATCCATATGTATTTCATACGATATCGTTTGAGAGTCGTCGTCGTTGTTTTTGCTTCGGCTTCGCAAATATAACCAGGCGCGAAAACGTGTAAGGACGTCTATACAACGTGACGTGTGGAACATCTAGCGCAAAATAGATGTGTGAAAACGTGGCTTTATGGTAAACGACTTCGTATACATATGAGTGAAATTTGTGGCTTTTCATGTGAGGGAACTCATAACTCAATTAGCCTGTTCATCGTAACGTTTCCGCACGGAATAATCGCATGATCGCACGGCTCTTGGCTCAGAACGTGCAGGCGTTCGAAGGAAGATCGAGTCAGTATCGGTTGATAAGTTGAATGACGGAAAAAAAAAAAACCAAACAAAATACACCGATGCAAGGATTCAATCTTCCTGTATCAAACTTGTGTCATTGAACACCTTTTATTTTATCTTCTTACCTTCAGAAAATCTTTGAGCTCAGGAATATGAATATTTTACACGAAAAGCACGTCGCGTTTGTAGAAAATAATAATTTGTTTAAAATGATTCTGAAGTGACGCGATAAGGTCAGCGAGCTTACGATAGCCCAGACTTTATGTGTGACGCGACGAAGATTTTGTCAGGTCGAAAATTTAAATACGATAATATTTGGAAACCACGATTTTCCGTTCAAGAATAATACGTACCTGAACCTCCACACCACGAGTCTGAATCAGCTTGAAATAAGGCGTTTGATGAAAAAAAAAAGGAATAATAAGAATGACAAGATTGAATAAATAAAAATAGCCCGAGGATCGAACTCTCGAAGCGAAAAGTAATGGTAGCGTGTATTTAACAAGTGTCAGCGTTGAGCACGAGATGACCTCCGGACCGCAATAACGGCTGCTTTACATGTCTAGCTCGCAGATGAATTATAGGCAAGGATCGGAATTATAAGGCAAATTTAAAGATGCAGAGTATATTCGAAGACGGTGGAAGTCCAATTTCGGAGCTCGAAAGATCCCGTTGTTGGTCAGCGATTCTTTTTTTCTATTTTTGTTTTTTTTTTGTTTTTAATCCGCTATTCGTTTTTCCAGACTGCATCGAAACAATGACAAAGAAAAACTAGTACAGCGATGTAAATGAGACAAAACGTGACATAATCTGTCGAAACGTCAAGGGGAGCGGATATGTTTTCATTGCGTAAGAGATGTTATTCACATCCTGCCAGTCGAGTAAATTTTCCTCAAAATTATTATTACCGCGACAATGATGAGGGTGACATTGCGAGTGGCCGATGCATTTTCCTTATTTTCGGACTCGCTAAAAATCAAGATCCCGCATCGTGGATTAATTCCAATGTCGACGATTCCACGTTCTCCGATTCTCAGTTGTCGATAATAATTATCACCTCTGCGGTCTTGGGTCTTCCCATTTAGCACTCGCTTCTTTACTTTTCCTTCGCCCCTTCTCCTAAATTTTTAAATTCGTTACTCCCGCATGACGTAGTCACACGTACGTGTAGAGGTGTTCAAAAAATTGTGACGCACTCGATTCTCCTGTTATAAACGGATAAATTCACGACGCGATCTTACGAACACCTGTGAAGTAATCCCCTTCCAAAGGCTTCGTCTCACCTGTGCATCAAAATGATCCTCCCCACCATGTTTATCGCTACCTTAGGCCGGTGACATTCTAAACACACTTTTCGGCACGCATGGGGTCAGCCAGACAGTGTCCACGCTACAAGGGAGAAGAAAAAAAAAAGAGATGGTAGAATAAAAGTGTATGTGTGCCGTGTGTAGCTGCCATATTCGGAGTGGAGGGGAAGATCTAAAACACACTCTTTGCTATAGTGGTTATTATTCGTCCTCGGAAGTCCTCCTCCAATCGTGGAACTTTCTGAGCCCCGGGCTTAGCGTGGCCGAATGCATATAAGAAGGTGACCAAAAAGATCCACGATTATATTACCTCACTTTTAGTCAGGGGACGGTAACTCAAGTTCTGACGAGGAGCTGCGATAGTCCTCTGCAACTGTGCATCGAATCGTCGAATGTCATCATTTCTTGGTTCTGTTTTCATTCACGAACACACAAATTTAAAATATGTTACGCAGTGATACGCGCTGAACCACCATCCGGAAATATACAGTTGTCGATTGTGAAAAAACAAAGTTCAACAAAATTACAAATCAACAATCAATAATTATAAAGAGTGAAGCTGGGGACTGGTCGTAATCGAGCCACGAAAAAGGAGAGATAACAAAAAAGAGTAGTTCATTTTAAACTTCGTCGGATCAATTTATAACCGAAAGTTTCACCATGGCGAAGAAAGCACGTGAGTCAAAATCGATAATTTTCTGATCTTGTTGTCTACGAAGCTGATGACTGAACTCAGTTTTTCTTTCATCTAATCGTTGCACCGATGCGATTTGTACTTTGCTCGTCAATGAAAGCGAATGCCTGTATTTTTGCGAGAACCTTTTTTTTGTTCATTAGTTAACGACCAGGTTGGATTATTATTCCTCTTAACCATACGATTCGTGCAGTTATTACACGACACGTAACGGCAATTTTTGAAGAATAACGATCGTCGTTTCGTTTTGCACGTCACCGGACGGTACTCGTGGTTTTGTCAACACGATTTTATTTGTCAGTCAAAAGAGACGACGAGACAAGAAGAGAATAATTTTGCCGTCAGATTCTCGGTCTTTTGGCTACACGCTATCCGCTGTATTCCGAAAGACAAGTCCACGACGATGACCTCGGAGATTCACTTGAATCTCTGACTCAGGGCACATTTCAACATGCAGGGTGCAAAACCATCGCATCCGTCGTAATTTGAATGTTACAAATATTTTTCCATTCCCGACGAGTGTCCAGACCGTGGGAAATTCCCCTTGTAGATTTCGAGCTTACGAAATCTGGAGAAGACCGTATTCCTAATTTTTGAGTTGGAGGAAAAATAGAAAAAAAAAATAAAAATAATTGGAAACAGGATTGGAAGTAATAAGCTTTGACAAAAACAATTTCGATGTGCATTGGAAATACTCCACAAAATCTTAGCCTCGCGTGATTCGATTCGTTGCAACATCAGTTGTGGTTAGAAAAATCGATTACGACGTAACGCCCATTACAGAGACTTGTAAAATATTTGTTTTCTAGTTTCAAGCAATGATAATAATTGAAACTTGCTTTGGGCTACCGCTAGAATTTCAGTTAACCACAGATTACTGTAATTAGAGGATAAAAAAATTTATATTCATTCAAAAAGTCGAGTTTAGTTCGTCATTTGAATCGCACGAATAATCTTGGGTTCTAATGAAAGATGTTGGAACATTAGACGAAAAAAAACAAAAGGAAAAAGATCAGGATCGTTTACATAGTGCAAAATTACACTATACTTTTAAAGTGGAATATTATAAAAGCACGTATTATGCATTGCGTAATAATATCTAACCAAAGTTAACATAAAAACTCAATTCCTTTATTATTATTGCAGCGCTTTGCTGGTTTAATATCACATTCTGCTGAACAAGCGTTATTATTTCATCGATTATGTATGGCTTTATACTGTTGTTTATTCAACAAGCTGTATTCTGTTTCCATTTCCTCATTTATATTTCACGTTGACATTGAAATTCGCATAGTTATTTAATTATCATGTCTTTGATATTTTGGTATGTAATTAAGATACTGTTTTATTTTCCTGTATCTTCGTTTTAATGTTTGATCAATATTCTTCGGAAAAATTCCTCTTGTTCCGGGGTAATTCATTCTCTCTCTCATTGCGCGTGGAAGTTTTTTTCAATTTTTTGTACATGCAACAAAAAGATACTTCGAATATTTTTATCTCTTAAAATTCAAAGAAAAAGCATACGTTTCACGATCATGAAAAAATTAAAACAGTGAAGAATTGATAATTTCTGAAATCGATTCGCCTTCCGTCACTGGAATCCCGCCAAAACTAATCTAAAACTAAAATACAGACCGGTTGTTTTTAGTTAGAGTAGTAATTGTTTATTATCGGTTACAACTTTCTCCACGTATAACCAAACCTGAAAAATGTGATGCGATTAACAATGCCATAAAACCGGACAAGGGGACGCATATTATTATACCTGCATTATATTTTCTTCGTTAAGCGTACCGAACACGTACTCGCGCATACCGCCAGAACATCGAGTAAAACGAGACTAGATTACGAATGTTCTTTAAAATATGAAGCTGTCGGACGACTTTGCGCTACGATACATTTGTATTTCAATTGGCAGAATCTGGTGCATCTGAAGAACATTCATTTTACTCCAATTTTTATCAATTTATTAAAAATTCTCAGCAAAAGGACACGCGATTCATGTAAAATTGATGTCAGTGATGGAGAAAAAGAGGACAAAGCAGGATATGATTTTTTATTAATTATTTTTTATTTTTGATTGTCAAAATTCCAAAATCTTTTAATTTGAATCACATCATTCGAATGCGTTTTCGCTGGGAAATCAGGTTCCAAGAATTCCGAATAAAAAGAATCGATCCATTCCCCTTAAAATAAATAAAAATATTGATAGGCAACCCGTTACAATGTTTGCTTCAAATTTGTTGAATGTGAAATTAGAAAAAAAGGCTCATTATAACGCAGAGTGATTTACGAAGATATTCCTCGAAAGATCTTCTCGACTGTCACGCTAATTTGCATCGAGTGACTCACATTTCTTTTTATAGACTTGATCACCGCTGAGTGTAAATGAATTAATTATCAATCACAGGTCTTATTGAGCAGCGCAAGTCAAGTGACAAACCCCGATCACCTTGATCCTCAGAAAACACATGGAAAAGCTATCGGGGGGTAAAAATAAAATACGTGGAAATACGTCGAGAAAACTACGAGAAAAAGAAAAAGGAAAATAGGAGAAACATTTCAACAACGTACCATAAACGCTTTGGTTCACCTTGAGTACGAGAATCTTCTGAACATAGATTTTCTTCTGATTTCTACGATAACTTCAAAGACTTTGAGTCGAGGTATTTTAGATTCGCGGATGAATGTTAATTAATGGTAATTTTGTGATCACGAATCTTCCAACAAAGAGGACGAAAGAAAAAATATGGCAGAAGAAATTGACTCGAGGATTCATTTTTTCCCACTTATGCAGGACGATAAAAAAGAAGTGATTTAAGATCTGATCAATCTAATTCGAGACAGAAATTATGAAAAAAAAAAGGAGAGAAAAAATATCACACTAATCCTCATATAAACATGACTACGTTGCTGCTAATTTTTTACCACTCGTATTTCGTTTCGATTGGTTACTTTTTTTCACTCATTCACAGCAATCGAAAAATGAGAATTAATAATCTCGCGAATCGAGAAATACAAACGACAGGTATAAAAAATTAAAACTCTGCGTTATATATTATTACTATCTTCGAGCACTCGTGTTGCTTACGTCAAACAACAAATGAGTTGACGCAGAGGATTTAAAAATTAAAATAACAACAATCACGATAATAATCATGATAATAGAAATAATTAAATGAAAAAATTCTAGCACGATAATTAACGGAATAATATTTATCGCTCGTTTTACAATGAGCAGGTAAAAAATTGCACGTACAGGTATATCTATGGTGTAACTATATAATCATATTCTAACAAGCGCGACAAAGAAAAAAAAACGGACAAAAAAATACTTGATAAATTGTACTGTGTCGTGTGTCAGCACTTCGATATTATAAGTATATTTTTTTGTTTTTTTTTCTCTCACATTTCCGTTAGTTTTTTGTTCACTGAAATGTTTTTCAATACCGCCCGATATTCGGAAAAACGCTGATTGAAACATATAAAATGACGAGTTGAATTATTTTTTCATCATTTTTTGTGCTTTCAGTCACGACAAATGTAATTGTTTTTTCTTCCTCGAATCATTCAATATTGTGTATTACAGTAGTCATAATCAAATTAATTACGTGACCCAATTTTTCGGTTTTCATCGATTCAACGATTGCGTGATCGATCGATCGATTAATTATTTAATAATTCTGAATTGTATTTGTCGAGATTTGATCGGGGCCTTGGAAGGAATATATCTTTCGAATTGTTTACAAATTTAATTGAAGCAGACCTCAATAGATCACTGCAGAGTTCGCTTTTGCCGTTCCGACAAGATGTCGGAATCCGCATCAGATATTATTGATGATAGTAGTGACCATCATCGCCGATGATGTCGATAAAACTCGGGCAAAAACGGGTTTCCTCCAAGTATTATGTTGGACATTGACTACTTTTAACTCAATTATTTCCAGGGATTTACAATGACGTGTCCGAGAGCTACGGCTACAAATCATTATACATATACTTATATAGCTATATGTGCATGAAACCGGTAAAACTTTCTCTCAGTGATCACCCATAAGATCAAGGCCCAACGTTCTCGAGGCCATCAGCTGCGGCCACTTAATGTTATGTCCTCCAATTTTTCACTTTTAGGACTTTAGACTTCGGTTGAAGAACCCACAGATACGTGACTCCGATATTTATTCCAGTTCTATTTAAAAAATTTCGGACAGTGTTTCTTCTCTTTCGATCGAATTTACATGGATTGTCTAAACAGATGTGGAAAGTATCGTCCATTTGAAATTTCATGATCACATGAAATTAGCCGCGGAAAAGTGCGAGACAAAGTTTGAAGTTGAGAAGCTTCATGTGATTCTAGCTGTTTGCAGATCATCCTTGATTCTTTGTCTGTCATTCGTATGCACTTTATCAGAAGTTTGAAGAGCCTCGGTCTTACCACATAATGTTCGTACGTAATTAACTTTTATACTTGGTCAAGTTTCCGGCTGTAAACGTGAGCCCGATTAGAAACGACAAATTAATCAATTGCGAAACGATTCTCTAATTATCGTCGCGTTGTTTAGAGATTTTTCAAAGGTTAAAATTTTTTTTGATATAAGGGTCAGAAATCGGTTCGTTTTTCTAGCAGTATATATTTTTACGTGGTCGTAAGTATTTTGATCTCAGGAATCCGAATCCGCGAGCTAAATTGATCCATGTATAAAATCGATCGAGCTATCGCCAATTCATCGATCTCAAAAGCGAAAAATCAAGGATATCTCGATGGGATTAATTCGTAGCTTAATTTACTCAACGTGTTCGTGTTCCCTGGGTCATGCGATCGATTTTAAAAATATTTCATTTTTTGCCCAAAAATCGACGAAATCTGAAAACTACGTAATAGATTTTTTCCTTATTTTCGTGTCAAAAATCACGCTCGACAAGTATTCTACAAGGATCAATCTCCTTTGCCTATTTCAACTATCGGGAAAAATCTGATTATTGAATTGAATTCTTGGGGTCCCAAGAGCTGGCGCTCCGTCGCGGCTCTTTAATGAACCGAAGGGGTTGTAGAAAAGTTGTGTCGTTAAATTAGCGCTACGCCTAGTGTTATGTAGCAGTTATCATCATCTACCAATAGGTTACTCCTTATATAGATACACCTCTTACTCATACTCATATAAGTATTAATGTACATATGTACAGATTTTTTGATTTTTCTACGTCAGTTTTGTCAAAAATACACCCTATTTATGAGGAATTGTGAGTGAATATAAGACTACTGACCCACTGACCTATATTCTTCTAATCCTTTTCTTAACCCTTCTACTACGGAAATCGTAGTAGAAGGGGTAAGCGTAGTATTTCCGCGTAGTGGAAGGGGGAATCGTAGTAAACGCCGATAGGCTGCAGCTTCTCATTCATCGATGCATTTCAAGTGAGTGTTGTACGTTCAAAAAAATTAGAGCAAAACTACGAAATATGAACGAAAATGATCAATTTCAAACGCTCGTAACTTTCTGAAAGATGCACTTACAATTAGTCAAACGAAACTAGAACCAAATTAAAGCTTGAACCTTCTACTTTTAGAGACATATAATCAAAAAAATCTATCTCATTTTTTTTCTTCAGCGCAACGCTGTAAAACAATTTATGCGCCAATCCACTTTTTAAGAGAAAGTTTTTTTATTTTTCGAATCAATTTAGACTTAGAGTGACTAAATTTTACTCCATCGCTAGATCCTGGGACCCCTAAGAATTTAATCTATAGATCAGATTGTTTTCGATAAAAGAGAAAAGTAAAGTGGAATGATCCCTGTAAGATTCTTGACAAGCATGATTTTTAATCCTGAAGTCGGAAAAAATCTGAGGTGTACCGCTTTAGATTTTAAGAATGGGATTATAATATAAGTTCGACGCAGGTATTCCAATGAGCTAATAATTTATGATAATTTGTCATTTTAGCCACGATGATGACCGATATGGAGGTTCTGCCGTCCCTGAAACTCGGCGATTTCACCTTGGAATTAGAATTGACCCCGCCAAGTGCCCAGATTTTGGAAATCGCGAAAAATGAGCTCAGGGAAACGCCCGAAAGGCAAAAAGAGGCTGTTGCACAATTGAGGGAGCTCTTAAAGGGTGAGTTCTCGAAGAAACTGACCTCAATTCAAGAGCAAAACAAGATAAAAAATAGTTTTACTTATTTCATCAATTTTTTTTTTTTGTTCGTCTCAATTTTTAGCCGAAACTGACCTCGTCTGGCCATCCGACAACGAAGCGTGGCTCATACGGTTTTTAAGGCCGTGCAAATATTACCCCGAGTCGGCGTTGAAACTGATAAAAAGTTATTACAGTTTCAAAGTGAAGCACGCTAATGTTTACGATGACCTGAAGCCCAGCCGTGAGAAGAACATTTTCGAACACAACATATTGACGGTGCTTCCAAACAGGGATCAACATGGTCGTCGTATCTTGATAATAGAACTTGGAAAGAAATGGAAGCACAATAAGTGTAGTCTTGACGAAGTTTTCAAGGGATGTGTTTTATACCTGGAAGCTGCGACCTTGGAACCTACCTCGCAGATCACCGGAGCTGTGGTAATATTCGATATGGATGGTCTTTCCCTCCAGCAAACTTGGCAGTTCACACCACCCTTCGCCAAGAGGATCGTCGACTGGCTTCAGGACAGCGTTCCGCTCAGAATTAAAAATATACACATCGTCAATCAGCCCTACATCTTCAACATGGTCTTCGCGCTTTTCAAGCCATTCCTCAGGGAAAAGCTCAGGGGGAGAGTGAGTTTTTAAATTATTTTTTTCCAAATCAAACCAAGTTTACCAAAGTATTTCTTTTTTTTTGGCACCGTGTCAAGTGAACTCAGAATTTCAAAATTCAAATGCAGGATATAAGCAAAAAATCTAAATCTTTCTTTTTCTCCTAATTCACTCGTCAGATAATTTTCCACGGCACGGAACGAAAATCTCTACACCAGCACTTGTCCCCAAAATGTCTGCCTGATTGCTACGGTGGTACTCTTCAAATTCCAAGGGTGACCGGACCTCAATGGCTCGAATTACTGATAATGTGCGATGCAGAGTACGACGGTAAGGATAAGCCAAAGATAGTAATAATAATTCTCAATAAATATTTGAAAATCAATCAGAATCTTATGTTTTCTTACTTTATTCTTCAGCTATCAACAGTTACGGATACAAAAAGAAGTGAACCAATAGACGTGAGTAAAAATCAAGCTCCAAATCTCGTTTTGACAAACGATATAAATTAAAACCGGCTGCTGTATTGGGCACATCGTGACACTAATTGTAAGTTTAGAAAAATGTACATTATAAAAATCACATTAATATATAAATATATTATATACAATCTATACCCGTTTCCACGTTGAGACCGATGAGTCGTCATATGGGTTGCCGGTATGCAGGTGCCACCCGCAATCCGCGGACCCGCTGATTTCAACGCGGAAACACGATATACCTATATTATTGTACAGAGACGTCGATTGCGTGCGCCACATGTATTTATAACTCTTATTTCTATAGTCGTTTTTCATTTGCATAATTATTTAATAATGGTTTAATGTAATTTGTCGTCTACGTTTCCATTTTTCAACGCAAAGAATATTGGAAGAGAAAAAAAATCATAAGTGAACTTTGGTACACAAATCATTGGTGTAAAAATAATGACAACGATGTACCGAGGAGATTTGACAGGAACTCCGAAGGAACGAGAACGGCGAGGTGTGTGATTTTAATATTTTTATGAACAATTATCTTGATAAAACGTACAATATTTGTATATAACAATACATGTGAATATTCGGAATATATATTTATATATCTGAATACATAAATTAAAATGTCTATCGTATAAAATTTCGTCATTCAAGTTTACGCACATGCGTCTCGAAAAGAATGTCGCATTTTAGAGAAAACGCGACTTCGCCTTCCCTTTCACATTCCTCTTTATTAATTTCGCTGTCGTCGTTGTCCAATTTCAAATTACGAACAACCGGATCGGTTGAAGCGATCGATCTCTTCTTTACTTCCTTTTTTTCTGCTCCAATCCGATCATCAATCTTTGCTCTTAACGTATCCGTATTTGTTTGCAACTGAAACAAACGGTGATTAAAATTAATCGATGATCGATAAATTCAGCCCCTCAGAAAAATATGATCGAAAAATCGCTCGTTACCCAGAAAATCCTCTTCGAAGTTGCAGAAATATTCGTACAACTTCATGCCCAAGGGTTCAGTGGGGAGCTCCAGATTTCCTCCGTAACGATCTGGCAAAGCTTTGGAGTCGATGTGTTCCAGCAGACTAACTTTGTCCGTTCCATGAAAGTGTATCCTTTTCCTCAATTTTTCCTGTGGACGATTTTTTTTTAATATTTTAATGCATTTTAAGGCCAACATTTTTTTTTTTTGCAGTCTTACGATTTTCATTCACTACTAAACATGAGACGAACTCGAACGACATTCGCTGTGGCTGTAACAAGTAATTCTAACTGTTACGAAACACGGCGTATTTTTAATCACCGGTTATTAGAGCGTTCAAGAGTACGATGCAAAACAGGAATCAGAAGCACTAATGCCAGACATTTATCGACACGCATTTAAAAATCCGGCTTGATATTCCGAATCATATATAGAAATCTATAGATTCATTATTCACTCGATCCGGTCAGTGGAGGACGGAGCTAATTTTTTTCTGGAGAGAATTTCAAGGACTACATGCAAATAAGTAAGAGAAAAACATTTCGATTTCCTTCACCTGCATGAATGGCTTGAAAATTGCGAAAACCATGTTGAAAATATAGGGCTGATTAACGACGTGCACTCCCTTCAGTCGGCAAGGTAAGCATCTCTGAACCCATTCCAAAACGGCCCTCGCAAAACTCGGGGTGAAATATGTAACGTGAGACAAGGAGAGCCCTGCCATGTCCAAGATAACACGAACCCCGCAAACCTGAGAACGAAAGAGAAACGTGGTGAAAATAAATGAAGGAAGGTGTTATTACGTTATATCATTGTGTCGGGCGAAAAATTCGTGCCGCAATGCGAACAGCGGTTTCGGTTCACGGCTTGCCACCGACGAAACGGAACCGCAGCAGGCGCAACTAAAAATATCCACGTAGAAAATATTTGGTTTATCTAATTGTTTAGATATACTTGTATTTTTTTCTCCTTCATTACATTGCGTCATCTATCGATCGCTGCTGTTTTGTATTATTCCCATTATTCTATTACGATTCTTGTATTGCGTAACGTTGCAGGTTTTCTAAAGAAGAAATGGAAAAAAAGTTTACCTGGGTCTTTGGTTCGGCCATGGCGGCCTCCAGGGCGAGCATAGCACCCTTGAGTATTTCTTCCAACGATACTTCTCTCGGTTTCCAAGTTTTTCCGCCCTGGATAAGCAGGATACGAGCACCATCCGCGCATCTTCTTGGCAAGGGAGTTATTATGCCCGATTTAAGAACGCCTTTTTCTGCGCTGGGACGAAGCCCTTTGCATAGATGTGGATGAGAACGACGGTAAGCGTGGAACCGCTTTATCTGCGAGGAGAAATTTTCGTTGTATACAGAATTTTAGCTGCTGAATTAGAAAGTTTTCTCACGCTATACCGATACGATCGTATCAAATTTCCCCTTAATTTTCCATATTATCACTACGCTTTCGTTAGATATTATGACGAGACAAAATCGATAAAAGAAAATAAAAATAATTTCGTCATCCTAACGATGTTTGCAGAAACGCAAAGTTGGGTCTGATAGGCTTGGCGATGTTGTCGATTGGTTCAAGAGCGTGCGGGATTATCGGGTCGGTGAAAGCTGCAGTCTTCGCTGAGTTTCATTTCATAACTCTCGTGACTGCAGCAGGTTTTTCTGGAAAGTTATAGTTGTACTCGCTTGTACCGTGAATGAATTCAGGTATTCTCACAGCTGATGTTTCCATCGTGCCTGTACATTGCTGGTTGCTTATTACACGATCGCGCAACCGATTGCAAATCGATTTTCACTTTTATTTTCATCATTATCTCATTACTACAATTTGCGTAGCGGAAAGTCTGGGGTCACGCGTTACGGATACTGAGCAAAAGAATGAGTAATCGACTCACCAATCCAAATGCACTCTCGGGATACCATTTGCAGGGTCTCAAAAATCTGTATAAATATTCGTCCGCTTCCAATGGTACGATTAAATCCGGCTCACCTGAGAAAAAAATATAAGTTGGGGAAGATAAAAAAATTAATTATAATCTTTGATATACAGATAGTCACGATGAATTAAACTGCACCGGAAATTGTTGAGAAATTAATCTGAGCGAATGAATGAATTTAAATTTCATCTTTAAATTTTCTTATTTTCTCTCTTGCTTGGATAGCCAGATTTAGCGATAATTATGCTTGAAATAATATTTTCTACTCCCAAACTTACTAGAAAAAAACCTACTTCAAGCGGTTTCCGGTCATTAGAATTTGGTATTTTCCCCGTACGCATAATTATGAAAGTAAATATCGTTAAGTATATTGACACTAATTATTCATATGAGTAATAGTTGCGTGTGAAAACTCGAAAATTTGTGGCACTATAGTGTCTGACAGTTTCCGTGACGAATTAAAAATTTTCAACCGAACTGCACTTGGAAATAATCGAGTGCCGTTAATTGCTGCACAACTCGGCGAGATTGTTTTTCTACAAAATTTTTCCGGGTCTCGATTTTTTAGTCCTTGCAATTCATGCGTCAGTTTAACCCTGAGAAACCTGTTTTTCAACCCGATGCAATGAACAAAAGAAACATCGAGAACGTCGGTCGAGGAGGACTTTGAAAAGACTGCAAAAATGACGAAAATAATTTCCATTGTTCTAGCTGATTCTTATGTGATATGAATTACACTTTCATGGGATTGATAATCTTCAAATCCTGATTCGTGAGGAAAACAAAATATACGCGGAGTTGATAAAATTCAAATAGTATGCGTGAAAGATTTGATTAGAAAAAATGTTGATTAGACAATTTCGTCAGAGGTATACGATTTAATTACCCTTCAGCAGTTCCCGGAGAACACGAAGTCCCTCTTCAACAACTTCAGGTGTTTCTCTGAGCTCCAATTTCGCTTTGTTGGTATAAAACGCGTCGAGATTTTCAGGTTCGAACCTAAGTTCTTCAGAAGCCATCTTCAACGCCGGTATAGTTTTCAACTTGTGCTCCAAAGCGTCCTGGCAACCTGGTGCCAAACAGCTCATCGTTGTCATCCTTAACTTTTTTACTGAACTAAGACGTCGGTAAGATACAGAAAGCACAGCGCGACAAAGAAAGTTTATAAAATTTTACTATCAAATGTTTTGTCACATTCAAAAACTAATCCAGCCAAGTTGAAAATCCTCAACTTCTTCGGCAGCAGGTCGATTTGTCTCGGCCGGCGGGCGGCAACTGGTAATGAAAGTGATGGTCGTCGACACCGTCGCCGCAACTTGACGTCGTGTGGTATACGACGATATCCGCGCGTGGTTTCCACGGTGATTCACTGAAACGGAGGGAGAACTCGATCGTGTCCACGTCCTCATCCAGTGTGTTTTTCAGAGCGCGTCAAGACCGTATTATACTTGATCAGTAGACTTGGAAGGGATAATAAAAGCCACCTTTGCACTTGCCCGAATTGGATTCTGCGTAACCTCATTGTTGGTCCGTAGCATCTATGCATTGTCATCGCGATTCAGCTGTCATAGCCGATTCTTGACTTTATCGCCGAAAATTTTCTCTAACGTTCAAGAGCGGATTCGATGTGACATAGCAAACTTCGCCGATTACCAAAATTATTGAAATGGGCCAGGCTACGATTTTTTTCTTCTTCGGAAATTTCATGGGTGTGCTCGTAGAAAAAGTGCTTTCTATATGAAGAAGGAAATCTTGCGATTGGTTCGTCCTTTAAAATTTCTTCACTTTTCCCCACAATTTCGCTTCCATGGTGGAGCAAACGGTGCTGAATCTCTTGGATAAAAAGCCTTTTCGAACCGCACTCCTTAATTGTTATCACATAGAACAGAATAAAAAAAGGTAGCACGTTCCTGAAGCGTCAGATTCCGGAGTGATGATATTCAAAGGACCGGTTCAGAGAGAAAGTGAATGCCGGAAAAGACCAACACCGATGTAAATCTGGTCTGTGAACTATCGTCGTTGTTAGTTTTAGTCTTAGGTGTACGCTTGAACGATCGTCACATGAATTCGCACGTTGCATCACGTCAAGGTTAAATAGTAATTGACGTCTTTTCTATGGAAATTCTGCTCTTTGTCGTCCAAAATGACATTGCACATCGACAGACCGCAATGTAAGTCATAAAACAACATCGAATGACGACGAAAAGTGGCTACAGGCCACGATGCTTTTTTTCGTGTTTTTGTGGTCTAACGCAGTGAGCCAGTCATTTTTGGCCGCTATTGGCGTATGGCAATTCATGCAAATATGGGGTTGTATAAATTTATTTCGTTAAATGTTGAAAATAATTTTGCAGGTTTCAAATCCCCGTATTTTTATCTTCCTATATATTTGACAAACTTGATGTATTTCATACACATAACTATGCATAATTTACAGAGCATATATGGTAAAAATTATTCAAAAATTATACATTTATTAATTAGTTCATAAAAACGTAAAATTCAGTCTGCTTCGATTCGAATATTTCGATTCCTAATTCTTTCGGTGTCCATAAGTGTTCCATGCTGCAACAAATAATAATCACTTGGTAATTTTTCATCAATTAATTCATCACTCTTGCAATTATAGACAATAGATCTCAGCTGATGAATTTACGGTACAGTGAATAACCAGCAGCAGAAAAGAAAAAAAAAAAAAAACATGAATGACCGATAATAATTATCCAATCAGAAGCGTTTTATGAAACTTTAAAGAGTAGGTAGACAACCGACATGGTATATCACGTTTTCAGATGGAATCGAGACAGGAAGTTGCTTCGGATCGCGGTGGGTGTACTGCAGATAAAATGAAGAACCCTGTGCTAATTAACAAAACGACCGTATCCAGCAGCTATATATTTTAATGTGTTGTTGTGGATTATGTAACTAGGTCAATTATAACAGAACAACTTGTCGTTATTTTTTCATAGCCAAAATGTCTGTCACGTATTTGTCAGCAAAAACGATAGAAAATAGTTCATGTTTAATGACGAACATAAGTTTATCAATTCTACATCAGATCGCGCACGAATTTTTGAACGGGATGTATCGATGCGCTTTTTGAAAAATAAGAGGAAACTTTTAGTTTTGATTTCCATCGATACGCACCTTTGATTTTATCCTCGTTCTCGATTAGCGCGGGGTACCAATCGGCCGAAGTGTAATCGAGAGGAGGTAGCTTGCCGTCGTAGTTGGCAGGCAGGTGGCTCGGGTCGAGGTGTTTATGAAGCGAGGACATTTTGCTGCCGTGGAAGAACATGCGGGATTTCAGTTTCGACCTGACAATTGGCTTGAACATAGTCCATACCATGTTGAAGAGGAAAGGCTGCTTGACTATGTGGACCTGGAAGAAAACGAAGGCAAAATATTGAGTCGACTGTAGCCCGTAAATTTATGAGCAACGCGAGCCACCGGCGATCCGATGAATATTCACCAGGGCTCGCGAGTTCGTAATTTGAATGTAGACTGTATCGATAGAAAAGGGAACCGTTGACCCCGGAGAACGTTGGTTAAAATCGGTCTAAGAACTGACCTCTTTGAGACGGAGCGGTATGGCGTCTTGAATAAAGGTGAGGAGTCTCAAACTGAAAGCTGGAGACATCGCCAATACCTGCGACATCGTCAGACCGTCAAAGTCCATTATCACCACAACACCTCGGACCTGAAAGACAAAAGGAAAACCGTAAAGTTTCAATGTATTCGCGGTTTTATGTACCGCAGCGGTGAACCCCACGATCCTGTCCATTCCTCTATTCTTTTTCACGACCAAGGTTTGAAATTATGCATCGGAGATACGTTACCGCGGAACAATATTATCATTGTTCGCTTTTATCACTCGGCGTTACTAATGTTATCGTTGAACCTACTTGGCCGAGGTCGCGGAAGAATTTTACTCCTCTCTATACTGGTATCTACGCTACAAATAGGTATCACTATCGGCACGTCCCTCCTCTCCATCCGCGTCATTTTATCTGGGGGCAAGGTACGCGCGTCCCAGAATCAAGATTCATCGTTTCTCAAGCCAACTACAACCGCGACTTTGTTTCATACCGTCCAATGAATTAGAGTGAAAATAACTTTCGGTTTGATCCAAAACCGGACCAATTTTTTCCTCGATCACGAATCTGTCCAAAAGCTAGAGACTCGAAATAATCTCGAGGTTCCTCGCGGTCAGAACATGTGACCGAAATACATATACGAACTTTGGAAAGCTTTTTCTAAATATCGATCTATTTTTTCAGTAAAAAGATAAAGAAGTTATCGGTTTGTTGCTGTTCTTATCCGTATACCTTGCACTCCTTGACTTTCGATAACAATGTCAATTCTAATCTCGGATGAGTGAGTTACAGTTGATTGATCAATTGATACATTTTCAGATGACGTTCGAAGGCCAATCGATAATTTGATTAGCTCATCGCAATTACTCACCTGGCTTTCGGGTTCCCACATGGCAACGTCGTGAATGAGATAAAATACTCTGAATAACTGATCAGCATTGACTTTTGATGGGTCCCAACTTTTTCCGGCGTTCACTATAAGCACACGTCTCCCCTTGTGGTCACGATCCTTCAGCACGTTGACCACATTGTTTTCAAGGAACGAAGTCCTCTCGTCCTGCGGCATCAGATCGTCGAGCAGCGAGGCATTCTTGACCTTGAAATCCGCCACTCTCTTCATCAATGCAAACGCACTTTCAGGGTAGAATTTGCACGGGCGAAGGAATATCGTGAGAAAGTCATCTTCGGTGTTGAAGTAAAGCGTCTTGTCAGCTAAAAAAATAATTATACAATGAAAACTTTTTCACGCGTCCTACGCGTTAATCGCTTTTTTCATCGTAACAGGTACTTCAACAAGTTCAGGGTCGCTGAATTCGGACGTGATATCTGGACTACAAAATTTAGAATGGCGGGTCTTATAGAGCAGAGCAAAATTTTGAGGACCGGTTCGATTCTTAAGAAAATATCAGAATCTTCTTCTAACAAGTGAACAAGTATGAGGAATCAGGTGTATAATGATAATTAGTAAACGAGTATTGCACGAATCTAATTTCCCTTCGAACAGAACACGATGAATACAATTGTTTTTATATTAAAGTTTAGAGACAATGTATGTAAACTTGGTCGTTTGCAAAGAGTCACGCAATATAACGTACAACCGATTTGCGTATTATTTGCATAAGATGTCACCCCCTGCGCAGGTGTTTTGTTCTTTTGCTTTTTGCGTTTTTGCTTCGTGCAATTCACAGGCGCATGCATTTGAGAATGTATACTACATCGGTACAATATACACGTGTAAAATTGCACGATGATTAAATATTTATTATTTATTGTTAATAAATATGGCTCAGCGTCGCACACCCATACAAAGAGAGGTCATCGTATTCACAATCGGTGTTTGTGTAGCTATCATGTGTCACTCTGCTACACAGCTGTGTGTGACGCTTTGTAATTTAATGAATAATCGCCGTTCGATTCTCAAGTTACAGCGTATAAGGTTAAAAATATATGCATTATTTTTTCTATACTTCTCCTAGAAACTAAAATCCGCAACTTGATCGAAAGTGAAAGAAGAAGGAAAAAAAACATCAGATCTTCGGATTACGGTAATTGTGAACTTCGTACCCTATTGTTGTCAGAATAATTGGACAATTTGAAAAAAAACCATGAGGTATGGATGTTAGAAAAATAGATAAAATGATGATACCAAAAAGAAATATACGTATAAATTGTAGAACATCGAATTACGATTATAACGATGTCTGTTTTTGGTCAATTGAGTACAGTGGACGAAATTACCCCGAGTTTCTACTCCTCCCGATGGAAGGAGAAAAGAAAAAGTATTGTCGAAAAAATAAAAGTGTCCGAGACTCGATAATGTCTTTCTTATCAATTCTTCGAGCTTGACCCTAGACCAAATTGCTTCTCTTTCTGATCACCGCCTCTGAATTTATTATCAAACCTCTGTAGCTGGAAACCGTATCTCAAAGTTTTTGATAATTAAACCACGATTTGAAAGAAAAAAAAAATTCAAGTAACACTGTCAGAATCCGAACCTCTCATGGAATTATAAAGATTAATCTACAGCTCCGTATCTTCGTAGCCTGTGAATATTGATGACTGATAATTAAACGTGGATTGAATATAATTAATAATTGCAACATTTGATAAGTATTCATGTATTTGCAATTTTTTCTATCTAGAATACCATATGTACGGACATTACATCTGGATAACTACGATGACGGCATATTATGTGCGGAATTGTCAACGGGGACGCGAGCTGACTAAAGAAAAAATAAATAAGAATGAGACAGAACACGAACTTTGATGCACTTGCTGCTGATTCTCAGGTGAAAAATTCTCGAAGAAGGTGTTGAGAAGCACCGATCAAGAAATAGAAGAAAATTCGACCCCAAAAAACAGGACGTACGGTGTAACGAAATGAAAATCAATTGTCAACAAATTATGGAGACCTCGATGACTTACCTTCGAGTAGTTTCTTGAGTTCGATCAAGCCATTTTTTTTATTTTCCTCAGTTTCTCTAAGTTCAGCAACCGCGAGAGCAAGTGTGTCTGATCCGATGGGACCTTCTTGCAGTTTGAACGCCATTTGAATTATTATTTGCTTATTACTATGAATGTTCTTTCTCGATCCTCTTTACGTCGAAGAAATCGGCAAATGAAAATAAAAATCACGTATCGATCTTATGCTCCAGTGATGAAATTTTTTCTACAGTTCTGGGTGCTGGACACGTTAGAAAATCGATGCTCGCGTTAGGACGATGTCGATTTATCTGTGGTGCAGAGCGAAGCGACGCCTCTTCTTGTCCAACATCTCGTCTAATCTTTGACCGCTCAAAGTCCAATCGACCCCGCGTATCCAAGATCGTCGATCGTTGCTTACTTATTTTGATGTTCGGGCCACTGCTGCTGCTGCTATTGCTACTACTGTTCACAATACAGTGAAAATCGAGTGTGACACTCGCGTCAAATCAGCCTCTGATGCTACACGTCATCCTAACTATGCGACAGCATTGCTGCAGTTGCTGCTGCTGCTGCTGCTGGTTTTGGTATTCCGATAAAGAAAATATCACCCTCCTATCCGACAACCGAACCGATACGTCTGAAATACGTCAGTTTCTCTTACTGTAAAGAAAGGCCGTGACAGTGTCAGATAAAGTTTCGATATCGACGTAAAGTGGCTGAGATAAGCAGCAGGCATTTGGAGATAATTATTACAAAGGTTACTCTTGATAGGAATTAACAAAATTTCACCGAATTTCAAAACCATTGAAAACACTTTCATCTTGGCTAAAAATCAATCATCTTTATAGCGAGTCATTCTTATCCTGTTATACTACACATCCTGAATAGAATTGGTCATAACATCAGAATAGGTGTTGCACTGGAGTTTGATGAAAAAACGCGGGAAATTCCAACGTGTTCTTGCGGAATCGGTTTTCTCTCTTTCCTTTTTTATACAAAGGATATTGTCTCGATATTCCTGCATTAATTTATCATGAAAGAAAAAATTCAGATGATACACCACATGCAATCGCCGCGTGTCGAACAACGCAACAAGATTTATCGTTAAGAAAACGTGGACAAGCGAGCTGTCTGTATTCTTATCTTTAGCACGCGTGTAAACTGCATAGAATCAATGTGTAGGTGGAGGACGATAACGAGGACATAAAGAATATTTTTGATCAATCTGACTAATACAATCTTGAATAGAAAAAAAAATAAATGATAAAGAAAAGAAACAACAGAACTCAATAGGTAGGTTTGTACGAGAGCTCCATAATTTTTCTCGCTAAGCCGATGTTGACCGCTAAGAATCAATTAAATTACGAATAAAGTTCAGACAAGATCTAGAAATATTTCAGGGTCATCTCTTCTTTATATCATATAAGTTTCTTAATTTGGTATGTTACATAATAAGCACACGCCACATATTCTCTGGTTCCGGATGATAAAAACTGCAGAACTGATATTCAAAATTCGAAATACGGGTTTGATGATACAATCATTGATTCTTATGATCGTTGTCGATATTATTATTTTTTATTAATTGAGCGTTTTGATAAAAAAGAAATGGAAAAATATACTTTGAATTTAAACTTCGTGCGCAAGCTATGGAAATACCGCTTTACCGAAAGCTGCTATCAAATGGTTGAGTAGTATAGTTACCGAACGTCAGAGGTCAAAAGAGTAGCGTGAACTACTTTGCCGACCGACAAAGCTTGTAAAGCTGCGTATTTGAGCCGGAGATTCTTGACCCATCCACATGCCGCATCGCGATCCATGTGGGTCTTATTTGTATCATCGGTGAAGTGAGTGAGTGAGTGAGTCAGTCAGTCAGTCAGTCAGTCAGTGTTTCAGGACTGTCAGCTTCAACGTTAGTTGTTGTTGCGTATTTAATTTTTGACAATCTAAATCGCGTAAAAAAATAGACGTCATTTAATAATATAGGCGATTCATCGCCGGTTATCCTAGATTTGTACATGTAGATTGAACACCTGTGTGCCTGAGCCCAAGATTCGGCGCTCGCTACCGTCGACGACTATTCGGACGATAAACGACAAGCAGCCAAAGCGTGGATGGCCGCACGAAAAACACGCATAAATTTTATCTGATTGTTTCATTTTGACATCGGTCTTTAGATTGTTCGGTTTGTTTTCGAGTGTTTTGTGGTACGCGGTAAAATATACATATAATGGCGGAACCGCATTTCATAGCCACTGACGCAATCGACGGCATTTGGCCATTTCTGCAAAGCGTAAGTTTTTTAAGGCTTCGAATTATCGTTAATTCATCGATGTGTAATGTTGTCATTAATATATCAATACCAATTATTATTATATCGTTTTCATGTACAGCTGTTTATACACACCTCTACCAAATACCGGCTTCTGATAAGGAACATTTTTTCAGGTTATAACAAAAATTTAATTTCATAACAACAGCTTTCGAATATTTATGAACATACAATTTTTAATCTGCGATAAGATTAGCTTGAATTATATTTTTATGACCAATAATCTCGACGATTAATTACGCTAATTGTAAGGAATACATTTTCTTAAATGCCTCAAGCTATTTCGTTCACGATGTTATTTCTCTTTCTCATGTTATTTATCTAATAATTTTATTCTTTATTTTTTTATTGCATTTCTTATGAATATGTTATCAGTATTGAACGCATAATGTACGTACCTATGTTACGTTATCTTTATTTTACATGGTATAATTTAGCTAGGTCGTAGTTCATAAAATGCTAATGACCACGTCCGACTCGCACTACCGGCGATTGGAATTCAAATAGTATGGGTATCATATTGGATAGTTGATAGTTTCTTTTTCTTTTTTTTGGTATTGATTTTGTGAAAAACAAACGATAATTTCCTTATTACTCAGCCTTAAGCTGTGACGTAGGTAGAGTATGTTGTCATTAATTTTTTGCATCAATTTCATCGATTTAAATAATACCCACTTCATGTCCTTATAGCTGTTATATAGGTATATGGGTTGCGACGTAAACAGATTATGCAATTTTTTTTCTTATTTTTCCGTCAATGCAGTTACTATCACTGTGAGAAATGGAATCGATCGATCCGCTACTCATCGATATTAAAAAAAGCACAATTGTAACTGGAGAAAAGAAACGTTTCAAAAATCCAGTTCAATTCACAAATTTGGCATTGACCTGACCTTCGTTTCTGTAAATTTATTACGTATAGCAGCCAGCTTAACTCGATTACCTTGAAACACATTTATGTTATAGAAGCGAATTTCGCGAATGATAAATCATGGCTTTATTTTCTTTTTAATTTTATACTCTTCTATACCAATCGTTCAGATTCGATCATCCGAGCGTTCGTCTTCGCCGATGTAGAAACCTTTGATATTTGAAAAATCAACGCAGTGTTCGTAAACCAGGAAACTGTTTTTTCTTTTGCTTGGATTTACTTTAGTCTTACTTAATTCTTACTTAATTCTTATTATATTCTTTGTCAGCGGTCATATATTAAAATATACAGGTACCATAAAATTACTCGATATGCTAATATCTTAACCACTTCGCTACAGGAATCGTCGTCAAAATTCGTTCGAAAAGGTTGAAATTAGCAATCAAAATCGACCGAAAGATCATACTTTTAATTTAATTTGTTCGATTGCATTGACAATTTAAAATGTATATGTATGTGAAAAAAATTGCTTCAACTTTGACAGTCGATAAATGAACTTGAATAAACATTCTCGATTTCGGTTTTCATTCACTTTTTTTTTCTGCTCCAAGATCTGCCATTCGAACCAATCGAATGAGCACCTGCCTCTAAACATACGCCTTTCTTATCTCGATAGGCTGCGGTATCCATTCTAAAATTAGCACAGTCGTTCTAGTTTGTATGAGTCTATCGATATATGTATACGCGTTATACGAATGTTCGTCATCCCTACCGCTGTGCGATATCAGATCGATCACATTATTTATTTACCCCCAAGAATTGCCAGTCAAATTAGAAATAGAGAGAACTTGTGAAAACCGATTCAACGACATTTTACGTATACAAGATTTTTAAATTATTTGTTCTATTTCGATGAGCAAAAAGTTTAACTCGTTGCAATGATTAAAACTAGTTGTTTGTTTGTTTTTCATGAAATTTGATCGTTCATCGATGTTTTTCAGATCGAATGGAAAGATCCATGGCTGGCGATTCTACTCACCTTTCACATCGCCGTCACAACTACTGCTCTGATGACACGAAATCACGCAAATTTTCAAATACTATTATTTCTCATGCTTCGTAAGTTTTATTTTTAAGTTTTCTGCTATTTTAATTAAAATACTTTTCGAACTTCAATCGACTGTTTTTTATTTTTCAGTCCTCCTAGTCTATTTTTCTGAAAGCATCAACGAAGCAGCGGCGACGAATTGGATGTGAGTTTTATCGTTATTACATAATGAAATTTCTGAGACCGGGTATTATTTAACACTCTGTAAATCTGTTTGGCTATTTGTGCTGCTGCAATACCGACCGATTGTCTTAGATCCAAGCACCGCGATCTATCGATCTCAAATTTAAAAAAAAACACAACGTTGCCTTTATTCTTGACAGTGGAGTCCACCGGAACAGTGGAAAATATTAATTTTTAATTTTCAAAACATTCAATAATCAAACTTCTCTTTTCTTTCCAGGGTTTTCTCAAGACAGCAATACTTCGACTCGAAGGGACTCTTCATTTCGATAGTATTCTCCGTACCGATATTGATGAATTGTATGATAATGGTCGTAAGTATTAGCATCGAAACGAGCATGAACGGGTTCGGTATTTCATTAAATTCAATAATCGACTTTCGTCGACCGATGTTTGATTTATGTCTTCGATTCATTCTTTACAGGCAAGTTGGCTTTATCAGTCTAGTCAGTTGATGACAAGTTTAAAAAGGGCACAACTCAGAGAGCGTACGAGAAATCGTCGTGGTGATGGAGATTCAACGAACGCTAACGGCAAGTTGACGAGGCAAAAACACGAATAATCTATCGAATCTAGTCATGTTACGAATTATTATACCGATCATCCAGCAGCAGATTGATAACAAAACGGAAATGCGAATACTAGCTAGTATACAGGTAAATGCACTATGAAAATAATTCTAAAGATAATGGTAATAATATAAATAATAATATTATAAAAATTACATATTGGGCGTACCTTCGCATTACAGAATTTAGAGTTTTTTTTTCGTTGTTTTATTTTCTTTCGTTTTCAGTGGAAAGTAAAACGTGTAAAAGAAACAAGATAGAGAGGAAAAAATAAAAAAATGTTTCTCACTGCGCATAAAGTATCGTTGATTAAAAAACATTTGGAACAAGCTTGTAAATGAAATACAATCTAATTGTGAAGTATACGTAATTATATTTAGGTTTCGTTCTCGTTCGTTTATTTTTATTTCTGTTGATATTACTATGTTAAGTATTACCGATACATCACGCGTACGGTCAATTTTTCACGACGATAAGAGAGAACAAAAAAAAATAACAATTAATCACGATCGCTTTATTACATACGGTGTATATTTAAATGTAACGAAAAAAGTCCACACGCATTTAACTGACGAATTATTCTTTATTGTTAGGATGTCAACTTTTTTTTTGCGTTACTAGGAGAGAGAAAGTGCGAGACAATCTGGAAAAGTTATAAGAAGTTATTAAGAATTCTGAAAATGATTATCATAGTATTAGCAATTGGAAGATTTTATTTCGGGTGTGCGAGCAAGTCGACTTGGATTCAAAACCTGAAGTAACCTGTGAAAATGACGTCGCTTCATTTAACATTTTTTTTATTTTTTTATAAGTAGGTACAGGAAAATATCGACAAACATTTCATTTCATGAATGCTTTCAATCAGTGAAGCATGATCGTGTTGACATGTACTCTTCCAAGTGTTAATTTTCTAACCGATTACTCTGTATATATTCAACGGCCTCAATGGTTTTTTTTTCTTTTTTTTTAAATCCGACAAAAGTACATCGATTAGTAATATGAAAAATAATATACCACTCATGAACTAATATCACCGCTATATATTTTGTACGTTCGTATTCACGACAAAAACAAACAACAGTAATTTTATTATTATATGAATCATGTAACCTGTGCGCTACATTCCCATGGCGTATCCACGAAATATACACTCTATATATAAATAAATTACAGCATATATTATATTGATTATACGTGTGTATAAATATTGATGATAATCACATTAATAATAATGATAAATATGATCATTATGATTATTATCATGCACATTGAATTACAGAAATAAATGTAATGACTATTTTTTATTCTATGCATACCAAGCAAGAGGTACTTACAGAAATAATGATGTGCTTGTATAAAGGTTGGATTTCGGAGGTGTGTAAAAAATACTTGGGTATGTACCTGAAAACTATGTGTCTACGTATTTTATGTATATATTTATGTGTATAGATATTGTGTCGGACACCTCGTTTATTGAATTAGAGAAATCATTGGTTATTGTACATTATAACAATATGTGAAAAATGTAAATCACGACGCAAATTATATATGTGTAATTCTTGCCGCCTTATTAACCGTGTTGATAATTATTCTACGACGAATTGTAGAGGGGTGAAAGGAGAGAAAAATTATTCGTATTTCAGCGGGTCGATGAAATTGAGATTAATTCTGTGAATATTATGAAAAAAGCAATTTTTTATGATATCTATTCTATGTACTCACAGTATACATACTTATATGATCGCAGAATCCTCAAATACAATATTCTTCGAAGTTTATACATTCTATTGATTTGAAAACGAATGAATGGACTTCGCTACAGTTTGGAAGTCTAATTTCATATGAGTTTAACTAACTAAATTCATCTATCAGAATAATCGAGTTATCGCCCACTGGTCGCTTTTCAGATCCAAAAAATTGAGAAGGCATGATCAGTTTTAGTTTGCGCTGCATTTAGTTGATGAATTTATGTTTCTGAGTCTGAATTACACGAAAATTCAAATGAATAAACAATTTTAAAATTTTTCAAAATTTTTGCGATTTTTTAAAAATAATTTCTACCCCCAGCGCCTAATTAAAATCAACCCCGCATTACACATGGGTCAACATCATCAAGTTGGTTAAATTTAGACGCTCGGAAAAAATTGAGCGTCTGAAAAATGTTTAAATTACCGACGCGGGCGTTTTCACAAAGTCTGCGAACTGTTTGATGAAAAAAATAACAATCATCGTGGAGATAGTTCGCAAAGCTTCCGGGTGATGACGATCGCGTCGGCAATTTTAACATTTTTATAAATGAACAACTGTTGCCGAGTGCCTAATTGAACTAATTAAACGGATGTATTGCGGGTTGCGTATAATTAAGCGCCAGCATAGATGGGAAATTAAAAAAAAAATAGGAAATTAAAAAAAACCTGGACGGTGGCAAAGCTTTACGATAACTTGATTAATTCGATGAATAAATTATTTACAATAAGGATTCGGATTTCTGAGCTCTGAATTTCATAGAATGGGATCATACAAACGCGTTTCATTTCCAATCTGGGATTTGGAAGTCATCCAAGCAATTATGAAATTATCCCCTCATCGCGATATTATTGTCAAGCATTTGTTCATGGAGGGAGTATTCTTTAGAATGCTTACCTGATCAACTTCCAACAACCTTGTGACGTATGAATCGATGATTTATCAATAAATATTTTCAACATTTGAAATTTGTCGTCGATCTATCATTTTCACCCCTGCATATATTTCCACATTTCTGTCCCATATCGTGCGGGGGGCCTTCAAAATAACTGTAGTTTCTCATATTACAATATTATTCATATTCTTAAAATATATAAAGCTTCGCCCGACCGGTTTTCCTGAAATGGTCTCTTTGCTCACAATATGGCTCAGAGATCTGAAAACTGATCGGAAATTTTTGTTCTTTTTTTTTCGTTTTTAATCATTAGATAAAAAATGATTTATCATCATTCAAATTTTATACACTGAATTTGGGCTCAAATTGTTCAATTGCTAATCATTAATTGGAAAACTACACTCGGGCTTGAAGCGTTGCGGTATAGAAATCGAATAGATCGCAACTAATCATGAAACGGCCGATCACGTGCTTAATCACAGGTAAAAAGTGAAGTGTTCCCAGAATTAATTTCACGACGCTGGTTGCACATATTTTTTTGTGAGGAACACGAATACGTCGATTATATTGAGCTGTGAATAAATCCCATTGAGATATCATTGATTTTTCGCTTTTCGTAGCGACAAAATGGCGATAACTCGATCAATTTGGCTTTCAGATTTGGATTCCTGCGGTCTAAATTCATAAGAATACTTCATGAAATCTTATGTATAAAAAAAAGTTGATTTTTGTACTCAAAATCAAGTACACTTCAAATTCAGTTGTATCACACCTGAAATTACTTGAATATTCAATCCAGAAACTGGTACTTCAACAGCCTTTCAATTGCTCAGCGGATCTCACAAAATCACAAAATGGTGACGAAAATTTAGATTCTTGTTGCTTTCGTAATTCATTTACGTTGTAAACTTTGCCTATGCTATGGATCTTTCATTCTCCAGGAACCAACAATCGAATATTAATCCGAGAAATTTTGATCAGTGTACTCGGAATATTCGCCGTGTTCGAAATAGCGTTGAATCGCGTTGTATTGTAGGTATAATATGATGCTCATATCGGTAGACTGGTCTGCGCGTAATTTACGCGATCGAAATAGATGTTCGTGTACCATGTATATGAATTTCCACAATGCAAATTTGTACGTGTGTATCCAGATGCGTTTCAGTTACATATCAATACCATGGAGCTTCTAGCCACCCACTAACCTGGTACTATACAACCACAGCCGCATAGCGTGTTATAGGTATAGTACAGGGCGAGCAGTTAATTGAGCTAGTTGTCCAATTTACTGGGAATCTATTCGCCGATGTCGATCCCGAGTCATAGTCCAAGGGATTTACAATGGGAGAAACTCGGATACGCTAATTCTGCAACAACTTGTAAACCTCTATAACGTCAAATCCTGCTGAATTGGGCTTCCGATTTTTCTTTCGTTTCTCGAAAAACTTTATATGTGCGTGTAAGTATCGAGAAAACCACGCTACAACCGTATACCTCGTTTACGAAACATAGATAAATACACGCCTATCAAACCCCTAATAAATATTCCAAGATTTAAGATTTATGCAACGCAATTCTTCCGCCCTACCTTGCATCTTTCAATGTACCTACTGTTAGCGTCAGCATGTGCCGTAATAACCCGTTAAAAAGCAAAAAGCGCGTTTCCGGTCGTCGGAAGGAAGTGAGGCTCAGCTGGGCTCTCCACACTATTATTCCGCGTCCTCAGGGTCCCCCTTTTCGAGAGCCGCAAGTTTGACCCCGTTATATAGATCAACCGAGGCCGTGGCCTCGCCACGACCTGGGTTCGGGCTTCAAAGCGAAACGTCACCGTCACCAATACGTAAGACTAGCGATTATGACCAGCAAAGTAGTTCAGATGTCATAAAGGGCAGAGTGATCTAAACAAGCTCAGTCGTCATCGGTCCAGAGAGTGCAGTCAAGCAAACGTCATCGCAATTGTAATCGAATAGTGCGGATCGGAAATAAATTTAAAAAAATTCATCTATCAAAGCTTTTCGCAGACTTTCATAAAAACATGAAATTTCCAAAAATTAAATAATTCAACGTGTTGAATCTTTTGATTACAATTAAATCGGGTCTCGATGTTCGTCATCGGTGACTTATTTCTTCACGGTCATTTATCCGACGTCATTCATATGCACTGACGAGACTGTGAAGGGAATAAAAAATAAATTCCAACCGTGGTCACGATCCGCGTGGTTTCATCTAGCGGTCAGACCAGATGCGTAGAGAGTAGATTCAAGATTTTCTCCTCATATCGAGTCTACGATGTGGTGTGTGTGAAATTTTCGAGTGTTGGTAATAATGCAGGGCAGTGGTTACACATATTCGGGTATAACCGAAGGAGGAGTGATGTCCCTCACACCGCGTTGCTGATATCTATCGATTGTCGCGAGCGAATGTTTCTTGTAGTAAAAGACGATAAGCCGTTCAAAGATTATTATCCTTATCTCATCGAGCATTGCCAACCGCATCGTTTCCCTCACTCTTTTTTTTCGATTCTCGCCAGGCGTTCGTATAGTTAATTCAGATTTCTTGCAAAGTTCAGTTGGACGGTATACTCGAGTCATTCTTGCCCGTCGAAAGTTTTCTTTCATTGGCTTCTCGGAGCAGATTTTTAACTAGTTAAAATACAAATACATACCGGTGACTGTGCGGTGTACTCGAAGAACCAATAGGGTCGATGGGAATGTGGAGTTCTATCCACCAAAAAAGTGCTAACAAAAATCTACCGAAGGCAGTAATTTTTTTCTGAACACAAGAAAGGAGCAAAACCCTCAGAGAATGGCGATGAAAGTGGTACGATTTACCCGTACATCGAGCATGTTTTTAATCTGTCGATGATGTGGCAACAGGTTTGCACAATTTCAAACCCCATGCAGAATGATATTATATTATTTTTTTTTTCTTAATATTTGATATTCACCGATAAAGTAACCGTGTAAGAAGAGTACCTAAAATACTCAACGACTACCCTCCACGTTTTAAAATGTACAAAATAACTTCGTATATCAGGGCCAGAACTGGGTATTGTTCATGAGCTTCCCCGTCTCTGCTTTGTCGGGGGTTTCGGTTCAGAGGTAGAGAAACGCGGCCAAATATCTGTCAAATTTCCATTTCGTTGAACTGATCGTCGGCCAGCGGAGGGGTTGCGGGTGCACGGAGGATGAAGAGTGTGGGAAATAGTGGGGTGGTGACGGTTCGCCGGAGGCTCAACCTTTCGGCGTTGAGTTTCGCGAAGCGGTTCCTGAAGGGAATTGAATTTAAAATTTAGGCCGTCTTTGAGAACCCCGCGGGCCGCATTGACGCGAAAAGCTCGTAGGTATGGATATACCTCGAGGGGAAAAGGGAGAGGGAAAAGTTGGAACGGTAGAATATCCGTCTGTGAGGAAACTATCTCAATTTATCAATCACCTTCGGCACAGCCTTATTTGTCACTTTCCACGGCGCCACGCCAACTTCGCGATGTGATGCTCACGCTGCTGCGAGCTAAGAAATCGTGGAGAGAAGAAACCCAGTCGAACCGATATCCCCATATCTTCCACCAGATTTTGCAAATTCGATTTGTCAAGCGATTCATTTTCGGCGCGAAAGAAAGCGCCGGTACCTTTATCGTGTATGAACATGTTTTTCTCTCTCTCTTTTTACAGTTCTTTTTTTCTTACAAACTTTCTCTCTTTCCACAGAAATTTTTTGCCATGTTCTTAGCTAACGTGGCAATTTTAAGTGCGTTCGGGCGTCCAGCGGAAACGGAAGTGGATGGTAGGGCGGATGATGATCTGGTACCGGTTACTTTGGAGGATATTTACTCCGGATATTATTCTGCCACCGGTTTCAACGGCTCGTGGATATCGTCAAACGAAATCATGTACCGAGATGGGGCTACCCGAGATATCTACAAGTTCAACGTGGAAACGCTCGAATCTTCGATTTTCCTCAATGCATCGATACTGGTGAATGAAAAACTACTTAAATGAGAAAAAAAAGCGACGACAAGTTTCTTTAATCAGAAAACTTTGCGAGTACCTATCTCTACCGTTGGTCGATGACTCGATAGCCCAGATCGCGTAATTCTGCACCTGATAGTATCCGGTTCATCGTATATCTTGTTGAGGCGACGGTCTAACGTTGAGGATTACGACCGCCACCGATGTATTGATATTGATAAAACAGTGAATTTATTGTCTCGCGGTATCGCGGTGTTATGTCACCAACTAAACCGGTTCGATACACCCATGGGACTAACAATATTCGCTGACTGACGCTTGCTCAATATTTCTTGGCTTCCATGACACGAATTACACGCAAAAAACGTTATAATACTGTATAAAATAATCACGCAATCAGCAGCTATAATGAGTCATTCGCTGAACAAATAACGGTCGATTGGTTGTACGATGAATTTTTGTCTTCGGTGTAATCGAGTACTTTTTTCGTTTTTTTTTTTTTTTATCATAGAGCAATTGGAACGGTACGTCATATTCGATATCTGCCGATGGGAACTACGTCCTTATAGGTCATTCGTCTGTTTCGGTGAGTTACGAATTAAATGTCGCAATTTTTATATCGTTTGTGTAATTGATAAGGCTATTTAATTCACCAAACAACCAGGGATTCAGACACTCGGTATGGACGAAGTACGTCGTCTACGATATCGCGGAGGGGTAAGTGATACCAGAAAAAAACAATCCAACTATCGTATCCGCAGATTCGTTAAGCTTTTGAAAACGGTTCAGGACTTATTCCGAGATTGCCGGTGGCGAAAATCTTCCTCTAGCTACGTGGGCCCCGGTGGGTAATGGTTTGGGCTATGTCCTTGACAATGACGTATACTACGGACAGATTTCTGAAACGGGAGTGACCGGGAGGCGGCTGACGTTTGACGGTGAAAGCGGCGTCGTTTACAACGGCGTTCCCGACTGGGTCTACGAAGGTTTCTGCATTGGAATATCATGTGTATAGAAAAGAAATGATAAACGAACCGGTACAGAGTTCGAATAAAACGATCCTATTTTTGATACAGAGGAAGTTTTTGGCTCCGGAAGCGCGCTATGGTTTTCGCCGGACGGTAGGCGGATGGTTATTGCTTCTTTTAACGACAAGAATGTCTCTGAAACTCTGTACTATTACTACGGAGAACCTGGAGATCTAGAGTACCAGTATCCCGAACAAGTTTCCATCAAATACCCAAAGGTAGTTCAATTGTCTCACGATCAGTTTTCACGAAACTTTGGAATGGCGAATGAAAAATTTTTGATAATTATTATCAGGCCGGAACTACGAATCCAAGTGTGACACTGAGCCTCATCGATCTCACCGACACCGGTTCACCTTCCCGGATAGATTTGCCCGCCCCAGAAGACGTCGTTGGCGAGTAAGTGCGAACAAAAGTAGATTCTAAATTCGAGTTCGTTGGAGAAAAAGTTTATCCGAGGCTTGAACCGGAGATCCTTGATTTTGTGGAAATTCCTAGAGTTTTTTTATTCTAGGGACCACGTTATCTACACCGTTAGTTGGTTCTCGAACTATGAAGTGGTTGCCACGTGGACGAATCGTGTCCAGAATGTTTCCCAGTCAGTTTTGTATAACTCCGTAACAGGGATACCTTCGTACATCCTTGAAATTCGAGAAGCTGCCGGTTGGGTCGAAGTTCCGACACCGATTTACCACAACGCGAGTTCTTCTGTACTTCTCTTAAAGTCTCAGGATTCCGGAACTTCCGCCGGCGCGTTCACGCATCTCACTAGGTTCACCCGAAATGGTCCGGTCCTCGAAAATGAAACTGACCTTAGCCCGGGCCGACACGCCGTCACCTCGCTTATCGGCGTCGATGACATCAACCAAAGGATTTACTTCCTCGCAACCGGCAACGGTGAACCGAGCGAAAGAAACTTATACTACGTTCCCATAAACGCCGACGGTAGTGAAAGTCCAATCTGCGTTTCGTGCAACTTCGAAACTCCGGAGGGTAAGTCTGCATTTATTTGAATTCCTTGAAAAATCGACGCTTCGACGATCCCGTGAGAATAAATCCGCCACTCGATGTTATTTTCAATTAACAATTCGGCCCATCAACTTTCTCGATTAAGTGTATGGTTTTTTTTTTACTATTTTTTCTTTTCAGGAAACACCTGCAAGTACGCAGCCGCAAGTTTTTCTACGGACAAATCGTACTACGTGTTAACTTGCTCGGGTCCTGATCCAGCGACAGTTAGAGTATACAATTCTACAGATCACTCGGAAATTTACTCTTGGCAGGAAAATTTGGCTCTTAGAGCGAGAATCAGTCTCGTATTAAAACCTATCATTAAATATATCACCGTTAATGTTAACGGTTACGATGCTAAGGTAAAACTTTGTCTTCCTCCACACCTCGATGAAAACGACACCGATACCAAGTACCCCCTGCTCGTCGAAACGTGAGTCGTTATTTTTTCTTTTCCATCGTTATCCGCTGCTCAAGAACACGAAATTTACTCAAATCCCTTTCGTCCATTTTGCGTTTGTTCGGCACAGGTACGGCGGACCTAACAGTTTGAGAGTTACGAATGCCGGAAGTTACAGTTTTTACAATTACATGTCAACGAATCGAAACGTCATTTGGGCGAATATCGACGGCCGAGGAAGTGCCTACAAGGGGAACAACATGCTCTTCGAAATTTACAGGAAATTAGGAACCGTAGAAATTGAGGACCAGATCGATGTTACGAGGTGAGAGAAAAGTAGTTGCTCGGGAAACTAATTAGCAACCCAGAAGAAAAAAAAATAGCAAAACAGAATCGTTCCGTTGCTAATTTCGCTTTAAGAGGCTGAGATCTGGAAGCATTTGTTACTCTTCTTTTCCATGTACAGACGTTTGCAAGAAACTTACGGATGGATCGACGCTGAAAAAACGGCAATATGGGGTTGGAGTTACGGTGGTTTTGCTTCCACGATGGCTTTGGCGACGGATCACGACTCCGTCTTCAAATGCGGAATCGCCGTCGCGCCGGTATCGTCGTGGATATATTACGGTAATATAACGATAAATCGTCTCCAATAACTTCGATTTCTTTGATTTTGTTTTTTTGATTTTACGACATGAACCGACGATCGATTAATTTCTTCCAATTTAAGACACGATCTACACGGAACGTTACATGGGATTACCAAGGGAGAACGATAATCTGGAAGGTTACATCGCGGGTAACGCGACTGGACTCGTCGAAGGTATAAGAGGAAAAAAATACATGTTAATTCACGGGACGGCGGATGACAATGTTCACTATCAGCAGGCCATGGCGTTAGGTCGCGCTTTAGCCGCCGCTGATATCGAATTCGAACAAGTATCTTACACCGACCAAGCTCACAGTCTCAGCGACGTCTCGCCACACCTCTATCACACCATGGATAAATTCTGGGGCAAATGCTTCGAACTCGAAAGCATCTATTGATCGATCGATCGAATTTGTACGCGTAGGAAATGATTGAATGATTTTTTCGTTATCACGAATCCGCTGCGCTGTAACGGATCAGATCTCTTCCTGCACCCATTTTCAGTATTATAGGAGAGTATTGTGTTATTGGAAAAATGTTCAGCGGACTTTAAAAACCCTCACCACTCCACTTTGCTATTTGCAAGAACCCATTTTAATTCCTAATCAGAGTTTCCGATCACCGAACTTGTTTCGTCCCAATAGAAACGAAAGATCGGAAGGCTGAAAATTGGATCAGGGTCTCCGTAGCGCATCGTTGATTAAACAGGATTCCAAGGATGCATGGGGTTTTTTGTCAATAATATAAAAACAGTTGACTTTTTGGCTCGGAGTTTTCATCCCATGACGGCATCTCCACCCAACGAAAGCTGAGGGTCCGTCACGTACACGAGGTGAGAAGATGGGTCGAGGTGAGCGTAATTATGAGTTAGCTGGTTGGCGTGTCCCGAAGGCATCAGTCAGCGCCTCTTACCTCCTCTCTCCTGCCCCGGCCGGCAGGACGAACACGGCGTCGACCTATAAGGGTGCTTTTTACCTAAACTAACCCGAGTCAGCCTCGTCTCACATTGCCTCAACTTCCACCTCCCGTCCCTCTCCGGTGCATGTCGGGTTTTAAATAGCCCTGAACCACGACTACGACTACGCTATGGAATACGGCGATGGCGCGGGTTCTCGTACGACCCGCAACAACTTTCCGCAGGGCGAAGCAGCAACAGCTTCTGCGGTGCATCATCAATTCAACCAACGTATACGTTGCGCCAAGAATCGAGCCATCGAGTAACGCGAATGCAACAGCGAAAGCGGCATTGATATAGTCGTGTGTTTGAAATTATGCAGTCGTTCGCGAATCGATCGATGTACATTACAGGGTGGGCCGAAAATCCGCTGTTTTCGAATTTTCATTAATAATACCAGAAGTATCGTTGAACGGAGATTGGATTCGTGTGTTTTTTTTTGCTTCTTCTCTTTATTTCTTTTTTTTTTACATTGCAATTTATCCCCCGAAAGTTTGACATGAAAAGGACATTACTCCGTAAAATAAAAAAAAAAGGAGTCGGACGTTCCCCTTCTGTTCTTCTGCTTTTAATCTTCTGCAGTACTGGATCGTTGTTTCGCATTCGGCTACATGTGTTTTTAGTTAGCTATAGTTCTTTTCACTCATTTTTTTTTTTCATTCTCATGTATCGCATATACGGTGAGCGCGCTACATCAGAAAATGAATACAACTGAGTATAAAAAAAAAAGAAAAAAATCTGAAGAAAAAAAAATTAACTGTTCCAAGAGAAAAGAATAATACAAGAACTACAGGAAGAATGTAATAAGAAAAAAAAATCTAAACGAACTGCATTCGTGTAGAATCGTTTAACTTACACGCGTATATTACCTGTATACCCTATACAAATACTCATCACTCGTCATTGTTTCCGACTGTTCAGGAAAGGGGTAAACAAAAGGTGGTCTATTCCTCGGTGTTGGTGGTACACCGTACATATAAAAGCTGGGATGTACAACGCCATTCTCATTCCTCCCCATTGTCACGAACGCCAGCTGAATAGATACAATGCTCACGGTTGTTGCCGCCGGCGTTCGCTGCTTCTGCTTCTACTTCTACTTCTACTTCCTTTTCTATTTCCAATTCTACTTCCAATTCTACTTCTGACTCTGCCTCTACTTCTCTACACTTCGTAGAAGCGACGCAACGCACCGATGTAACGGTACGCTGCGTACTCGTGTTGCAGGCGTCGTTCCTATCTACACTCCACACGTACGTAAACTACATGCAAACACATTTTGTCTCCCACATAGTTGCGTATAAATGGTACTACACGATGATGTATGAACTAACACACCGTCGTAATCATATCTGCTGAACTACCCCCATTTGCCCCACCTGCCCCCCCCCCCCCCCCCCCTACTTCTAAAACACTGCAGTCTAGCATTTGATAATGATCTCTATGATTCAGGAAATGAACTAAACTTTGACTATAATAACACCAGAATATACTACATTACGTAGGAGATGTTGTACATTGTTCGATGTTCACAGTCAGATTTATACCCATCGGTGTACAAACATCGTGCGAAATAACCGATAATGATCCCGCGATAATATATCTTTTCAAACATTGAATTGGCAATTCTGGTCACGGATCGATTTGATTCTCGCTCAATTATTCGCTTTTCATTACATTCGGCGATGCGAGAACATCTTGCGAAAATGTCCAGTTCCTTTGGCTTCCGAAGCGATCGTGATTTTCGGAAATTTATATCTCAACGTTACCTGATTTTCACAGACAAAAAAAAAAGAAGGATCCTTCCTCACGCTAGTTTGTAATTAGTACCTTCGCCAAACCCAGCCAGAAACGAAAGAGAAAGAAATTTGAATTTTCGTACGACCTTGATTCTTCACCTCGTATTTCCATCGGTTCTTATCTCATCTTAACGACTACAAATTAATAGTTGAAGCTAGAGGATAAAAAAAAAACACCCTTAAGATTCCGTGAAGTTTACAGTGGCAGTGGCGATACCGAGTGTTATTTGAAAAGAGGATAGATACGCTTCTTCCTGTCTATCGGCTACCACGAACTCGACGGTAGCGTTTACTTCCGTTTCTTATAATTCTCATCGTCTGTACCGTTGATCAAGATTTTTATACGTAGATACGCCGGGGTTAAATATATGTATCCTCAAGATAATCAAATATCCCACTTCTGTCCGTTCTTCTTTACTTGATTTGATTTTTTCTCTCTCTTATACTTCTTCAGTCAGCGATTCCTCGAGCAAATGTCTCCGAGATATAGCGCACCCAGCTGAAACGACCATTTAAACCACATGTGTTCGAGAAAATTCTAAATCTGAATTTTAAACCCATCCCCACGTCTCCTATCCCTTCGCACGTTTATTTCTCTCATTTTTTCTACTTTCGATCCCCTTCTCCCTCCTGCCCCGAGAAAGGGTTCGCTCGTACTGACTGGTATTTGGCACGCAATCACGCGGGGTTTTGGCGAGGCAGCGATTGAACCTTTGGGGTCAGCGGAGGGCAGGGGGTGTTGGGTTTACGTTGCAACCCCCGAACGTAGTCGATGGGTTCTGGGCTTTTGGGGGCGGCCGACGTCGTAGCCTGGCGGCAAGAAGCACCTGCCTACCTACCTGTTCTCTCTCGCCATACGATCGGTTCAATGGAGTTAGACACGCGAATACGTACCGTATGAATATAGCTCGTAGCGTTCTGACGTCATCACCGACCGTCCATATCGTTTACGATCTACCAAATATGCACGATCTTTGCAGATGCGGAATTGGCAGTCCGCGGAAGATCCTCTCCGATCCTTTCCTTTTTCTTATTTCGAACCTCGTTCCGAATCCGTGGAACACCGCGGTTCTCGTTCTTCTTGTTTCGGAAATGGAGGAGAATGTCGGGGGGGCAGGGGGGGAAAGGGCATCAATCAAGCATCGAGAAGCCTCCGCCGGCACCGACGTCTTGATTTTCCGCAAGCTATGCGCAATATTCATGGAAATCAAGCTAGTCTAGCGGCTTTATTCCCGTGCTGACTCACTGTGCTGCAGTGTTGTTGTAACTGTATGGAAATTGATGAATATGTGGGATGTAGAATGCTCGATGGAAATCGTAACGTCTATGTAACGGGGTGATGGGTTTTTTTAAAAACCAGATATACGATTGGGAATTTCATAAAGGAGAAGAGAAAAATGCGAGAATGATAAGGGAACAAAAGTTCATTGGAAAACATCATCCGCAGCTGTTTCAACGACACACGTAGCGGTATCTCCATTGGAACCGTAGGGTTGTAAATTAGGTTTCGACCTACCGAACTATTAATTTCAATCGTTATTTCATAGTTTGTTGATTAAAATAAAATGAAAAAATAAGAATTAGAGAAACAAGTTAAAAATTATCGTTCATTGATGTCGTGTATCAAAACATTATCACATTATTTATTGTGAAAAGGAGGAACGTAAAAAGGGAGGAAAAAAGTAGGTCAAGGCTACATCGTACGTAATCCTAGTCGGGATGAAAATATCCTCGGGTTGTAGAAAAATTCCGAGGAATACTGTTCTGTGGGGAAAAAAAAGGAATGCTATAATATCGAATGTAGGAACAGGTATATTGTTTTTTCACCAGGAACACCACGTACGTTTTAAATGCGTGGAATATCATTAGACTAGGTATACCTAGACGTAGGCGGTAGCCCCACGCAGCGAAGGTTAAACGTGAGATTTTGATCGTGGAATTAATCGTAAGTTTCCCGAGCAGATCTAGGGGTGGTTTGTTTGCGAGCGGCAATCGCTGTTGTGCTTACTGGTTATTATTTATTCCCGCCGATACGTACGGTATGTTCAGAAAGAGGAAATATACCTTGAATAACGGCAACAACGAACACCCACGAAGAAGTTACACCTACCAACAATTTATTACTATTTATCATTTGAAATTTTCTCTCTATTTTTTACTGATTCAGGACGACTTTTCTATTTCGCTCACTTCGGCAGGATACGCCTTTATGGTCCTTACACTCCTCGATGTCATATGTTTCTCACACATGTATGGAAGGGTCCAACAACCCCCGAGTGCCAAATTTTCGTCTCGCGAATCGCGCACGTCTGCGCAATCGACTGGGACGCGTCGCGACGCGAAATATAAGGATATATCCGAGGTTACCCTAGCGAAACCCTGGCTTGCCCCGTTTCTTCGTCGTCCCAGCCTTCCTTCTTCACATTCGTTTCATTCGCGAAAAATGATCACGAACTACGCAGGATCTTGTTAAAAGCAAAGTTAATTTTTCTTTTCACCTCCAGTCGCTGAAAACAATGTTCTATGAAATTCGGAAAATTCGCTCACGTACAGCTGCTCGTCATCGATCACAAGTTCAATATAATTACAATCTATGATCGTAAAACATAAATCTCCAACGTTCGCGAGAAAATTATTAAAAATGATAACGATACGACGTGATAACAACTGCTGCGTTATCACATCGTCGATACGCGTAATCTGCAATATTATCCAAACATAATATCGTGTGAAAAAGAAAATCGCAGCTCGACGAAAAAGTTTCATTCCCTTCGCGATATGCCCCACGTTGAAACCGGCGGGTCGTCATGTGGGTTGCTGTATGCAGGCGCCGCTGGACCGTTGGCGGAGCACGATATACATCTGTATAGTTATATAGATCTAGGAAATGGAGAAAAAGTAAAACAAACACACAAAGTACGAAAAAAATCCCCCTGCCTCGGCGGAAAAAAGAAAAATAAATAAATAAATAAATAAATAAAGTGGAAAGAGAGCGAAATTCCAGAAGAAGAGAGGCGCGGGGGAAAGGAGCGTCGGGATAACGGGAGGGTGAAGGGTGAAGGACGAAAGGGAGTAGAAAAGGAGGAAGGTAGGAAAAGGGAATGCGAGAGGGATGCGGGGATGGGTATTTTATAGTGGGGGTGGAAAGAGCAGCCTGAAGCTGCGGCGGAGGCTCAGTGCCGGCGCAGTGGCCGGGCCGAGATGTCCTGCGCCCCCGGAATTGATGGTGATCGCGGATAGAGAACGTATAATATCCATATTAAATAATATATGGTATATATTTTGCACATATATACACATAGATAAATAAATTTACCCCCTTGTTACGAGAAAAACTTAAAAAAAAAAAAAAATCATCGAGTTGAAGAAAAAAAATTATACAAAAAGAACACTAGAACAACAAATTTTAGGATTAAAAGAAAGCGGAAAAAGAAAAGAACAGAATAGAAAAAAGGAAGTTGGGAAAATAATTGCAAAATCAAAATCCAAGTAAAGAATATAATTACAGGTCGGAAGTAGTCGGCGGCTTATATGTACCTATGCATGTAGGATAATAGTATACACACAATTATAATTGTAATGAGATTGATGTAAAAGAAAGAGAAGAGATGAAAAGAAAAATTCTAAGGAAACATTTGTTACGCGAAATACAATAACGGAAAAATTGAAAGTTCTTTTTTTTATCGTGACTCAAGATGAGACACGATATGTGTTGAGATGTGTACGCAATTTTGATTCGATAATGAAATTCTTCGGTATTAATGACTGAATATTGAAATTTTATTTAGAACAAACATCGATGATCGGTAATAATCATTAGGAGGCGTAAAAAAAAAAACAAGAAATAGAAGAAAATTAATTACGATATACGAAAATCAGGAGAACAAAAACGATCTTCTGTAACAGTGATATTTATTCGATAAAATGAAGGTTTCGATTTTCTATGTATTGTGAACGACCGATGAGGAATATACATCTACATAATAATGCGACATACGTAAAAGTGATTTCTCCGCAAATATTGTTACACGTATGAAAAAAAAAAGAAGAATTTATTTGTTCAACTATAAAAACGGAATCAAAAGTGATGCGGTTTTTCTCTTATAAATATAAATCGATTCTCAACAACACGCATAAAAGTCGTTAATATATTTTAATGTATCAATTGAGTGAAAATATATTGAAAATTTTCCATCAGTTTGAAACGAGTAGAGAAAAAACGAATTTATCAATTAATAGAATTGTGCGAATTATGGTTCAGAAAAATTTGTGTCAATCTCATTGATTAATTTTTCCGTTTCTTTTTTTTTCCCGAATTACTTTCCGTTACCGCCGATTTATTTGATTTCGATAATTCACGAGTGATTCTATGGTATAACAGCAAGTGCATACCGGTGTATAATAAGTTGGAGCACCTAAAAAAGACACACAGAACAGATTAAGAAATTATAAAAAAATACGAAACAATTATTAATTAATAGACAAATCAGTGTTGAATAAAAATCGTGTAATGGCGTATATCGTCACTGCGTGTGTCTCCCATTGAAAGAGAATAAGAGGGAGAAGAAAAAGAAAAATCGAAAAGAAAAAATACCGATAGACGACTAAACCTTATAAAGCTATCTACGACTATAGTATATGATCTGAAGAAGACTCTGCGCGGCACCCCACAGCTAACGATCATAAACGGGAAAGGGAAATAAATTGTATTACCCAAGGATCAAAGGATACTACGGCAGCAGCCAGCGACCGCGGGTGAAGGGGGGCGGGGGGATGCGGAGGAGGGAGCCATGCCGCCCGGGCGAGCTTGCTTTGAGCCCCCCACGATTCTTGCGCTACCCCCGGTGGTTCCCTGTTACTCGGAAATACTAAACCACCAGCTATAAGGTAAGCGGTAATGGTCACCAAAATTATTAACCATATTTTTTCTGTGTTTTCCAAATTTTTGTTAATTTTTTTTTTCCAATCTTCTGTCATTTTTGTTAAAAGATTGAATCGATGTGTTTCGAGTGCGAGTATCACTCGTGGAGCTAGCGGATTGGAATCGTCGAAAAAAGCTTCGGAGAATTTTCAATTTCGAGTGAAGTCTGGAAAAAAAACTCACGCAGGGGTTGAAAATCGTTAGACAGAAAAGTGGGACTCGATGATTTGTCTGTTGAAAGTTTGAAAAAATTCTAAGTCGAGCTCCTGTGACGTCGGAGAGAAAGGAAAAGTATATCGAAGTTCGAAAGCTCTGGTGAATTTGATGAAAGCATGATTTTCGAAATGATAAATCGCAGCAAAAAGGTAACGAGTGCAGGACGAAAAAAAAAGGAACCCGCAGCGTTTTCAGTTACAGCATTGTTCCAATCTCGGGTAAAATAGCGTGCAATTGGACGGTAAAGGAGAGAGAGAGAGAGCTTGCGATTGTCACGTGATTCGGACGCAGTAAACGTGTTCGCGTGTATGTTTAGTCGCGATGATTTGCAGGTGTCCGTAAGTATTGAATTGCATTGAATTGTGCAACAGCAGCTAGACGACACCTAACTATCTGGGGAAAATCCATGTATAATAGGTAGATGAACCGGGTGGATAATTCGGCGCGCTATGTGTGTAATCCGGTAGAGAGCATGGCTAATTCCCTCCCTCGTGCAATTTCGGTATTCCCTGTGTCACGGGGAATGAGATAAAGTCACCGTGCTGCGGATATATCGGCCAATGGAAATGGGAATCCATTCCGAAAACCCGAAAGCTCAACGCCGTCATGTCCTCTGTCCGCGTATCGGGTAGACCTCGTCGCGTGGTAAACATTTAATCGCGAGAGTGCGAAAAGCTCTGCGCGATGTCCTACGATAGAGTTAGCTGAAACCTATATATCTATGCATATACCCTATACCTATATGCACGAGTGTAGGAAGAAGCCACTCGGAATTCTAATTTATCCAGAAACAAAAAGGATTTTTTTCCTCCCTTTTTTACTTTTGTTTTCCTCCTTTTTTTTTTCATATCCTTACTCTGTTTCGTTCTCTTTGAATATCAAATAACGAATAACGTGTGGCGAAGATGTGCTTTTTTCACACACTGAGCGCCGTGGTACTCTAGTCCCTTGAAATTAGTCGTCCGATGGTCTTTTTTGAAGCTCGTCAATTCTTCTCGCGGCCCGAGTGAATCTTTAGAACTCTGTGATGAATGTGTACGTGAACGTATAAATATGTATATGGCGGGTACGTATACGATGGATAGACAGCTCTTGAATATACTGCACGTATGTATATCTGAAAGGAGTGTAATATACGCAGAACACTTTGCAGTCGAGTGAGCAGTAACGCTGTTAGGTAATATCACACCCATTAGATTTGCATTCACCGCATTTATGCGCATATCTTCATATTTCACATCCTGATCCATAGTAAACTTGCGGTTCGAACAACGAAACGATCGCGCCCTCGTGTCGTTATATCGGAATTAGGAAATCGATGGGTCGAGCTTTCGAAAAATTTACAAGGGCATATTTTCTTCCGATTGTTCGTTGGTCGATCGACATTATTTTGACGAAACGTGGCCGAGTGTTTGACTTTTTTGGAAGGTTGGAAAAAAATTGCTGATATTTTCTACCCTTCGAAAGCCGTTCGTGCGATCTCAGTCCAATCGATCAGGTCTCGTAGTCGGAGCACGGGGTAAATATGGTTTTCTTAGATGGAACTGCAGCAGTGGTGGAAACGTTCGGCTGTGGCTGCATTGTCTCGAGACTGGGCGTCGCGACGTCGTTATTATTTTAAGTAGGTAACGGAGTTTGGCAGAACGCGAACGGTGCAGCTGTTTCGGAAAGCCAGCAGAACTCAGCCCCCATGGCTGTTTTCAGGGGGTAGTTTTAGCCGTCCAGCTAGTTCGTAGCCATGTTATTATACGCTGCCAAACCAGACTGCGATATCGATTATACCGCATCTCCTTTCTATGATCTTACGTACGCGCGAGTTCAGATGTACCGATACGTGCAGTTTGCGGGTATACATATGTAAGTGCGAGGGTGTACGCCTTATTTGTTTTATTTTTACTTATTTTTTATTCTTGCCAAGTAGCGAGCGTGTATAATAAAAGTATAGCTTATACTGCGGGGTACATTTCGCGGACTTTTATTGAATTTCCAATACCCGCAGGTACATCGCTTCTCGTTTACTTCTAATATCCTCTCTCGCGATTGATAAATGCTTCGAGCTACGCGGTGCACGAGTATAATATGTACCTGAAAGAAAAAAAAAAAGAAAAAGCGAAAATTCACAGAATTCAAGCAGCCAAAATTTTCTCTTACTTTTTTTCCAACCATCCTGCATCCGGTCGAGAGTCAAGTGACGTATCGAAAAACGTATCTCGCTAAACATTTCTCGCAGTTTCCTCAGACCTACTCGAGATCTCGAGTTCTCCTTGTACTTGTGACACTTATACAGGGTACGTTGGTATATCCGTACCATCGGCACCTCTATACAATTTCAGCTTCGGTTCATGCACCAGCTGTTTCTCCTTCTTCGTTATATACGTACAAAGTCCTCCCAGCTCGTATCAACCATACCAGATCTGGGTAAACTCAGTTACAAGAGTGTCTCTCGCATAGGTATAGCTATACCTTTGGTAAATGCTGGAACAAATATACCTATACACCTTTTACTAGACCCACGAGTGAATGGTGCCTATATGGCTGTATGAAAACAAAGAGAAGACAACGATAGCACGGTCTTGCCGCTAGCTAGGGTGATGAAGAAAAAAACAAAAAAAAAAGGTTAAAGCGAGCAGAAAACGATGCTTGAAAAAAAATGAAATAAAAAAACGAATTGGCACTCCGTCTGAATTTTTCTGCTCAGTCAGTCCACGTTTCGTTAGCTGTTCTCCAATCTTTTTTTCTTCTTTTTATTTTTTCGAACTTTCATTATCATGTTGTAAAGTTTGTCAAAAAATTCAGGTATACACAAAAGAAAAAATCGAATCGACGAGGTATAATAGCATCGTGGAAAGTTGTCGTTTTAATTTTTTCATTTATTTATTTAGGTTTTTTTTTGAGTCAGCGATAACAAATGAATTCGACAAATGCAAGGGGATATTTTTATCCGCGTTTAACTTGCGGCGGATAAAATAGAGAAAATGAGAAAAACAAGAAGGGAGTGGAAAAGTTGAGAGAAAAAACAAAGGGAGAGCAAAAAAGACAAAAAGCAGACGTGGATACAAAGAATGGGAAAAAGATGGAAATAGAGTGAGAGGAAGAAAAAGATACTGCACAGAATGGATCAGGGGCGGAAGAAGAAAAGAGATGTAGAACGGGGTGAAGGGATGAGAGGGAGGGGGTTGATATCGGCGGAATAAAGGAAGACGGCTAAAACTGAACAAGTTGGATGCCAGGGATCGATATGACCCCACCTAACCCCCTTATATACGACTATAGCTCCTTGAACCCCTAAGAAAAAAGCTCGAACCCCCTCTCATCCCTTGCGCGAAGATTTTACTACGGAATACATACACGTGTATGTAACGTGTATATGTACGCGCATATGTGCAGTGTATTTTCGTACATATTCTTACAAGATGCACAATGCGGTCTGAAGAACGAACAAAGAACAAAGTAGGTACTCCACAAGAGCATCGCTTACTAGGGAACGAAAATTTTGCATCTATGGTCGCTGCGAGTTCGCTGATGCGCGATGTGTTTATCGGGATTTTCATAGTTTTGAAATTCGCACGAACGAGGTATTGTTAATTCTGTGACGATGTAATGCCGCATGATTAATATTATTAGGATAGTTTCGTTCGAGAGTGAGAGTAATCAAAGGTGAGGGAGTTAATTGCACCGATAGCAAGATTTCGGGGTGTCGCGACGCATCGCGTCCAATCAACCGACGCGTTCTCTCCCTTCTTCTCTCGCTCTCTCGGCTCCTCTATCCGAGTAGCTATGCGTATACCTCGTGTGGGGGTATAAAGTTGACGAGAAATCAGAGAGCGGAACCCCCGTTACCTCGTACCTCCGCCTAGATCCGAACTGAGACGGAATACCGAGAGATCCTCCAGGGGGAACTGACGACGTTAACTTTCGCGCCCCTAGCGATCCCAATTAGACGTCGATATCACCTTCTTCGATTTACTTTCGCTCTAATTTCGGATTAGAACTAGCTATCGCGTAGAACGCATGCACGTACAGGGTGGTCCCAAAAAAAGAAAGGAAATCCGGCAAACATTTTGCCGACATCCTTAGAATTTGGCCTTAGAATTTTCATTCCGCTACCCCGTAGTGTGACCGACTACCGCACGAGGGTATTACTCAACGTATTTTGTTACGTGTGCCAGTGTACAGAAATGTTACGACTTGCAAGCGTCGAACTTTAGAGCGAGATTCGTGTTGGGGAGACGAGGATATCTCGTTATTATTTCAGATATATGATAACTCGTATCATGACCTCGTGAAATTTAATCTTTCAGATATACTACACGTACACGTGATAAGTTTGCAGGTGTCGTAAAGTACATGAAAAAAATCATATGATTTAACGGCAAAATTGATGGAACTCGCAAGTTTTTTTCCCCCCTACCAAAACATTCCCTCGTTCGATTTGTCGCGACGGCAAATTTTTTCACCGAAATCGAAAAACTTGGTTGCTATGAATTTTTTGGATTTTCGAAAATTCGGACCTTTCAGCATCTCAGCCTCTACACTTGTCGTTGTATTCGCGGTATCTTAGATGAAATAATTTTCTCGGAGAAAATCGTAAGGAAGAAATTTACTCCGTCGAAATCTCTGCGCCCTGGAAATAAATTATCTGCAGGGAACATCCGCACCGAGCTTTTTCTCCAGGTAGATTTCTCGCAGGTTTTTAAAATCGGACGCGCAGATGATATACCTTATCCACACGTAGGTGTACCATGCACGGTTCGCTTCTTCCTACAGAACCACGAAAAGCGGAAAGCTCTCCTGAATTATTAACGGATCCAACCACCTCGGCACCCTCAACGCTTTCGCGGATTTCTCACTATGTCTACGTATACATATACGTATATAAATGTATATAATACTCATCCCTTGCAAACACTAGGTAGCTAAAAATCGACACCCCTACGGGGCCGTCAGCGATCTCGGGCCGAGAAGACGTTAAATTTTCAACGGCAACTGTAGCAGCCCCTCGATCATCGTCGATGTTCGGAGGGTTAAATCGAACCCTTAAAAAAAGGAAGAAGAGAGAAAAAAACAACTCTTCTTCCCAGTGCCGCTTTTCATTCATGAATAATTTCAGCGCTTTTCATCCGGGCCACGTACAATGATATTGGAATCGACTTCGACATGTTGTTTCTCTTTATTAAAACGCACATGTTTCACCTCGGCAATACCCTCCAGAGGCATGGTCAACGACGCGATTAGCCGATTATCGGATTCGAAAATCAATCAATCAATCGTGCATCACGTGTCCTAGAGAAGTGGACGTGTTCGCAAGTTGGAGGATTTGAAAAACGGCATATTCACAAAATCTTCGTCTCTTTCTCTGTCTCCTCTTCTTTTTTTAACCTTCGAATACTCGACCCCCCCTAACCATCCCTGGCGGTAAATTTTAATTGCGATGAAGCCGCGTAAGTCGAAAGTCATTTCGCAAGTAGGTATCTTCTCTACGTGGCCGAGTTTCGCCCGAGGGCAGCTCCGGCGGTCGAATAAAGCTCGCGTTGGCCTCTTTGCGCGGGTATAGTGGGATGTATAATATAAGGAAGGGCAGCCGCCTCCTCCGCTCCCTATTTTCTCCACCTACGTATTACGGAAACCTAGCAGCACCGGCGACTTCTACTTTAATTTTACTTCAACCTTTGCGCGTTTTTCTCTCGAGCTATTTTCCCATTTTATCCTTAATTGAGCACCTGGGAACAGGCAAGCGCAGTGAGCAGCACTAGGGCCTAGTTTTTAGTTTTTAGTTTTTCATTTTTCGTTTGTCGTTTTTCGTTTTTCCTTCTCTCCTCGGTTCAGTCGCCGTTCCTCTTATTCACGTTCCGTCCGATCGTGTGGAAGAGAAAATTCTCGCTTAGAAAAGGAGCTGAAAAATAGAATGAGAACGAGGAAAGGTTACGTATAGTAGGAGGGCGTCGCGACGCCCGAGGGCTAATTACGGGCCAGGCTTGTTTTAACGCTCCTCATTTGAATAAGAGTCGACGTGACCCCTGCACGCCCTGCAAACTCTCTCTCTCACCTATAGAAAACACCCAATGAAAACCCCGCGGTCGAAACGCAAAATTCTCGTTCTTTCCTTCATTTTGTACTAACAGAATTTTTTCCTCTCTTCGTCATTAATTATTGCGTTAAATAAATTTCTCGAACGTTCAACCATCCGTAAGAGAATTGTCTAAAATTGCAGATCTAAAATTTGTAAAGCCACGATATCATCTTTTCATCGTGTGTAACACGTGTTTTTGTTTTTTCACTCTCCAACGCATGACATTGAGTTGAAGTGGAGAACAAAAAAAAATTAAAAAAAAAAAAAAACAAATTCGTCAACATTTTCCGGGCAATTATCATCGAATAAGCTTCGCGGTGGTGTAGTACCTGGGGGTTTCAAAGTAGCGTATACCACTCGAATCGTCGAGGCGTTGACAAGGAGTCTGCGACGACCGTCGCGTCGGCGTCACCCTGGTGAATTTTTATTCCTGAAAAAAGTGGCGCTTTCATATTGGCTTGCGGCGTCGAAAATGCGTCGCCCGAATAAGACGCGCGATGCAAAGCGAAAAAAGTCACATGCACGTTCGCGACGATTATACCCATATATATAGGCATACTAAAAGATCTTTCACGGTGCGAAGAAAATGTCGCTAATTTTATATCCACCCTCTCGGTCTCCCTACCTTGACTTTTTTTCAGATCTCTTTCCCGTCATTTCATCTTCCCACTTCTTCCATTTCATGCCCCCGAACATTCCACCGTCATCACGTTTAACCCTCGGAGCTGTTAATTCGTCGTCTAATTTTCCCCGCTCATTTTTTATTCGCTTTTTTCCAATTTGCTTTTTTTCCCTTCGCTAACTTTATTTCTCTAATTTTACATTTTTACCTCGCACAGGATTTTTCTATTAAACTTACCGAACGTCGTATCGCACGTATATAAAGTATTCTCCTAAGAAGTAGTCTGACGTGTAATACGAATTTGGAAAATTCTGGGCAAATCAAGTCAAGCGGCATTAATTTTCAGACATTGTCTTTCTTTTTTTACTTGTCGTTTTTAGGGGCGCAGCAGGTGCACTTTGGTGTGCAAGAGTTACATATGTTATATACCTATGTGTACGGACCCATCTACGTATCCTTCGTTCCAAATTGAACTCGGTTCGCTGCGCGATAGAATCGGAAGATTGCTCAACAAAGCGGATATAACTCCTATTCGCATACGAGTATACCAGGTATGAATCGAAGCTGCGGAATTTCAGGAAGGAATTATATTGTACCAGCTGAAAGTACGTTGACGTGTTCCAGGCCGTATGCGGCGGTGATAAAAATTTCAAAAGTGTTTTTTTTTCTCTTTAATTACGAGAACTGCTACTGAGAATGGAAGTGAGAATGTAGGTACCGTAAGTGGAATATCAACGGTCGGCGAATTAATTCGATTGCAAATCGAACGAAACCTTCTCGCGCATTCGTATTATATTTTGGGAGTTGGAAGACTTCGGCGAATCCCAGAGGAGTTCGCGATCGAGACAAGCGATCGGATGACGTCGTAACGGGAACCGGCGGCAGCGGCGGCAGCACCACCTGCAACGGAAAGAGAACCTTGACGACGGCCGGTTTTACGCCGAAGGGGATGAGAAAAAGATGATATTGCCGCAGAGTCCTCGATATATGCAGATGACGAAGACTGAATATAAAGTGACCCCGCAGCCAATTCAGCTCGGCTTCCATCCCCCCCTTCCCCCTGAAATCCGGGATTCCCTTCCCAGTCATCCCTTGCGCTTCGTCCCCCCTTTTTGGACCCCGGAATATTCAATCGTCCTTTTCAACTCTGCAAATGCGAATCCTCGCAATCCCTCCGGCTATTCCTGCGTCACCGGGCGCCACTTCCTTTTCGGCTAAAAGCTGCCCGACTCACTTCTTCTCTAACCAATTCCGATTTACTCCCAACTTCCCGGTTTGCTAATACCGACTGAAGTATAACGTATACCTATACCTACACCGAATTCCGATCTGCAGTTTTCAATTGCTGAATACATTTAACCCGGACAAACTCCTGGTCAACGATCTCGAGGTCGCGTCGAAAGTCATCCAGCAAAATCATCCGATCGACCGAACTTGCGGACGACGAAAAAATTGGTACCACCGATCGGTACCCGCAGAGTCGATGGCGACGCGACAACACGCGTCACCGGTTCCTGTGAAAAGGGGGTTCGTAGGGAGAAAAAGGGAGATGAAAAGAGAAGAAGGGCCAGGAGCGGGGGAGAAGAGGTCCCGGGAAGTCGGGGGAGGCGAGGGTCGACGGAACCGCGTTCGAGAGCAGAGACTGCGTGGGGTAGTAGCTGCTTCGCTATCGATCCCAAACGCACCACGTATCTCGGGTGGGTTAAAGCTACCGGCACACAGGCAACGGCGGCGGTCCCCAACGGGCTCGCGAGACCCCTAGGCTGAGGTGGTGCGCGGAAAAACCCCCCTCCCGAACACTCCGAACTCCTCGATCCCCTTAGGTTAAAGGGGATATGAGATCTTGACGTTTGAATCGAAAGATCAACCGATGGGAATATTTATAGAAAAGGTTTAAAACTTTTCCCAACTAGTTTTCGTGCCGTCGCAGGAATCCCGAGATTAGGACGTACCTTTTCACCCGAAAGCTTGGTCACCGGGGCGTTCGAAGATGCGCGATTATCGCGAAAATTGTTGCAACGAATAGTCGGGTAAAAATTCAATCGAGACTTATCTCACGAACTGAAATAGAAATGGCGATTTTTTTGCATTCTCTCGAAAAACACCCAACTTCTGTATCATCTCGTGTTCAGGATTTCGGACACGGTGGACCGAGACTTGGTCAAGTTTTCTACAAACCGAACCGATACGAGTCACAGACGTAACTTGACGCAACGAAACGTAGCCGAGCATCCACCTGCCTACCTACGTACACCTGTTAGCAGCGGTACGACGGCTTGGCTGGCCCTGGCCTAGGATCCGGGAGGGCAGCCCGGTAACCATGGGAACCACAACCCTCACCTGGGTAAGGTGGTATGCCCGAGAGAGAGAGAAACAGGGAGAGTAGGAAAAAGAGAAACAAGAAAAAAAAAAGAAAACAGGAGTTCACCAACGCGACGAGAGAGAGAAAGAGAGAGAAACCGTCGGTAGTACGTATTCCTTATACTCCCTTATTTCGACTTCATCCCCGTCGATCCCCTGTATTCGTTTTTCTCGTCTCGTTCCTTCTTCAACCCCTTCATTCCGATCGTTTAAAACTCCCGCTTCCATCTTCCCCCTTTCCAAGGTTACTCGGTTAAGCGATCGCCCTTGCGCACCTACATAGGGTCACTACGATCTCGGCCATCGATCCCACCGTACTACACCGTACAAAGTCTATGCGTACATCAAACTTCCGGTCGTCAAAAATAACCTGCTACTAAAGAGCTGCCGGTTTTTGAAAAAAAACTTTTTTTTTTGCCATTCTCTCTTCGTGTTCAGATTTCAGACTCGTTCGCTTCGGATGTACGATGTACACGCTGTACCGGGTGTAGCATAAGGACTCGTATGCGGTATACGTAATACTTTAAAGTGTTTCGCGGCTGATTAATAGCGCAAGGAGAAATTCCCTTCCAGCCAATGTACAATATATACGTATACCCACAAAACCCTTTCTCACACTCGCCTCTTCAGCGCAGGGGGCAGAAGGAGGAGGCGCTTTACAAGCGTCCGCAAGCTAATAAACCACGCTGATAAACCTCGTGCTTCCCCATCCCTCCGCCTCCTGTGATGGTATATCGAACGATTTTATTTTATGAGTTATAAAATGCTAATGACTCTGATCAACCCGAAACAACACAGAGTCGGGAAGGGGTTGGGATATTGTTTATTTGAACCTTTTTCTTCCCCCCCCCCCCCCCCCTTCGTCCCCGAATCGATGCTCGCGAATAGCGACAACCCCGGATCGGTCGATCGCATTTAAATCGTAAAAGCTGACGTGGATAATTGTCGGAGAACAAGAAATATCACCGTTCATTTTTACATTTGCATGTCCACTTGTTCTTTTCGAAATTAATTCGATTGGTTTCGCGATATTCGATTCGAACGGGCGCGAGGTATCGAAGAAAGGGCACGAGTTTAAGCGTTGAAAAAAGTAGCAAACTGAATCTGGAGGTTTGAAAAATTCGAACTGCAGCTGCGGCGTGTCTAGATATAGGATACGTAGGTACGCGTTCAATTCCTGTACCCCGCGATCGTTCGTCAACGGGAAGTGTGGCGTAGAGTATTGGGAATGAGGAGAGAAACTCTTAGGTTGAAGAGAAGGATGGGGAACAGAGGGGAGGGGAGGAGGAGGGAATGTTGAATAAATACTGCATTGCCGTAGAAATTTATTGGCAGCAACGCCACACGAAACGATGATATCTATATGGATAAAGTACGTATCTCTATACGATACGTACACACTCCTCATATGTTTCGGTAATCTTATGTATGTTCAAAGGTACCTTTTTTTCTACTCCCATAATATATGCGATATGCAAATTATTTCGTTAAACGTTTTTCGAAGGAAAATTTATTCCCCCTATATGATCCATGAAGCCGACGACGACGACGCGGAGGTTCCGCCACAGCACGTCAAATTTTCGTGCGCGGTGATTGTCGTTTGAGCTGCATAAATGCGGGCGCAATGGATGTTCCATGGTTTTTTTTCGGAGCAGAAGAAAAAAAAAAACGTGAAACATTTCTACGAAAACAATTTTGGTAATTTCTAAAGCACGGAATTCGATCAGTCGGACGAAATCTGTGAAAATTTAGAGCATGCGATTCGGACAAAATTTCCATGCGCTCGATACGCTGCGATGATCCAAAAAAAAGACGTATCTCATACGTGAACGTTGAACGCCATAACGCGTAGATATTATATAATAATGATGATAATAATAATAATAATAATAATGATAATCTTGGAACGCGTTCAGTTCTGAGGTAGAGACAGAGAGCTGGTGATGTTGGCTATTTTTGTCGAATGTCGCCTAGTGTCGGAGATGAGACTGTTGGAGATCAGGTCCAAGATATAGATACAGATTCCGAAATATTTACCGGAGTTTAACATATTTTTGATTTCTTTTGCGTCGAATTGAGTTCAACATGTGCGAAAAATTTACTCGAGACCACGTGGTCGACGCACGACAAGTTATGTTTCTATTTACAAGCTTTGAGAAGACCAGTACGATTTTAGGCACAACTTGAAGATGTGGGTTTGCGTAAAGTAGCTGAGAATACCGAAAGTGATCACATCGAAATAGCGATTAGAAAGTTGAAAGCGATCGAGACAGGTTGAAAGTGAAAAAGCAGCCGATTACTGGAGTTCGTCCAACCGAAAAAATAGAATAGAGAAAAAGGAGAACCGGAGAAGAAGGTGAAGATGAAGGTCGTTTCGAGTAACATACCCTGAAGAGATCGATAAAACTAGACGGTGGAATTACTACCGACCGTCGTTTTTATAAGTTCAGAGTGCAGTGCGAGGTGTTGAAAAGGTTGACAATTTTTTTTTTTTTCTGCCACTGAAAAAAAAAGATTTGAAGAGGAACCTGACGAATGACGTGTTCGTCTTCCCTGCGTAATCAAAGCTGCGTTTCGTCGGCCTTTAAAAGGATTGGATATCTCCGGTCAAGGTAGTTACCTCAATTTTAACTGCAATTGCACCTTTTTACCTCGTTTCCGTTGAACAGACTGTGGTGTAATAAAAACTTCTTCACGATGTTAAAAAAAAAAGAGAAACTAAATAACAAAAATAACAAAAGCGACTACAAGAGAATCACATTTACGATCATCCCTGTGATGTGGTCATTCGTATAGCACAACGGCTGTGTAAGTCTGTCTTTCATTTGTTAGAGGATTTATTTAACTTCGTTGAAACGATTTACTCCCATAAAATGTGCCACTTGGCCGCGCACGCCATTTTGACGAGCAAATGCTCTGCACGAAAAAAAAGAGCAGATGGTGTTTATCCTTATTTGGAGTATCCGCCGATTGTAAGTATAGGATCGAAGTGCAGAGGATAATGTCTCGTACCGATCGCAATGATGGAGAGACAAAAAAACAACTTACCGATTTTGTCTTCCAGTTGATATTTTCTGCACCATGAGCTATAAGGTAAAGAACATGACAGTGATAATGGGAGTAATTTATTAATGTTCCAAGTAGATATCTCGGCATTATATTCTTTTCAAAGGAATTACCCGGTTGCGTGGCGCCGGAGAAGAAATACGACTATAAAGCGAAACGGCGGACGATATCTGGTATGATGGATACTTTGGCCAATAATCGCGCAAACCGCAAGGGGATGATGCACCTCGGGTATAGGGTGACTCGAGCGTCGTCATTTATCGAAAAGTGTATAGCGTATGAAAACGCTGCCAAAGAGTCTGACGAAAGACACGAATATAATGGAGAATAGCGTTCTACGACGAATTCATGATATGGGTCGATATCTTCGGCATCCCATTGTATGAGAATTCCCATTAAACGACAAGTGCCAAGATCTTACGCGAACGTGTACATCATCGAGTGTGATTTTAATCACGAATAAAACGCTGGAAACTGTGCTTCACATTTTCCACATCAACACCTGATTTATTTCCGAAAGAAATATATACCCGCGACGATCGACTTTATTCCGAGCACGTTTCACTTTGGAAACTTCGATTCGCCTGTGTCAAGAAAATGAATATTTGAAATTCAACCAAATTTTCAAAAGAAATCATTCACCAGCTTTCATAATCTCACATCCTGTTTCATCTAATTTCTTCTTCTTTCATCTCTTGAAAGCAAAACATTTAACCAACCCCCTCGAACGGTTCATTATTCAACCTCATTATTTTCGACATAATTATCTTCTTTCTTTTTCCAAGTATTCTCTTGCTTTCCATACTTTTTTCCATGCACTCTTCCAGTTCTCTGCTATCAGTCTATAGGTTTCGCCCAGTACACCTATGTGATTATACACCTACTCTTCGCGGCGTTTAGTCAGCAGTTTGAGAGCCTGATAATTAATTACGCGTCAGACTATACGGTGCGCCCTGTACATCGTTCATCTTCCGTCACCAACGTGCAGGTACAACGTAGGTATAGGTGTTCGTTGGCATATGGTTATGTATACGAGTATGTGTAGTGTGCAGGTATGTTCATCCACACGACTCTTTATTATCCCTCGGGAGTCGATTTTCCTCAACCACCGCCCCTTTCCTCCCGTTCTATAGCTCCTAAACTCCAGGCGAACCCGGGGCTTTTTATTTTCCTCGATTTTCCAGGGTGAAACTTTTCCCGAAATACCGTTGTTATGCTTCAACCATTCTGATGAAGACACGCGACGGCGATTCCTCAAATTTACAGCTCATCATCGGCCGATAAACAAAATGAAGAAGAAAAACGAAAAACGAAAGATGGAACAAAAACGAAGAGGGAAAAGAATGAATGCCCACATCGAAGCGCACGGTCCAGTGGTTCATACGCAACGTCTAGTCCCGGTAACCAAGTGAGAGACGTGTGGGAAAAAGGTTCGTTTAACGGGACGAGGGGGTAAAATGACGCGGAAAATGATCCCTCGGTTATCATCATGCCTTCAACGGTGGAATGGACAAACGAAGGGCCGAATGAGGGTGAAAGGGGTAACGCGAAAGTGGATAGTCGGGCTCATCGGAGCAAAAAAATACCTCGAAGGAAACGTAGAAACTTTTTACAAAGCGTTTCGAATGGACAACGAAAAAGAGAATATAGGTTTTTGGAAGACATTGGGCGTCCTAATTCCCAGCCACAACTTGTAAATCGGTATCACGATTTGTGAGAGTTTGGAGAATAGAGATTCGGTTGGTTCTGAATTTTGCATTTTCAAACGTTGAAGCAGGAGAAATTAATGTCTAAGAGTCTTTGACGTATGTCGCGACGTACCGTTGTCGGTCGCGCTGTCGTTTGACGTAAAAATATACTGCGTTGCGTGTTGGTAACTTGCTGTTTAAGTCACGTCCGCGCAGCTACCACGCGAGGTACTATAAACGTCCAGCAATTAATTCGGAACAGTCAGACCTCGGGAATAAACCGGAAGTCACACTGGCAGAGCCTTACACGTCCATATTGCGGACAGGGGACCTTGAGCGAACGAGTAGAGTCGGCGTTTTTTTCAAACTTTTTTTCGACTCTCAATCAAACCTTCGAGACCTTGTAGACTTTCGTTTCAGGGTCTCGATCAGAACCGCACAAATTTTGTAGGTCGTCAATCGTCCTGGTTGAAAGCAAATAGTGTGCATGGTTATTTTTTGAAAACTAAAATCGCGAAAGGTTCGGTCCGGCAGATCTTGAAGATGAGTTTTCTCGATTCAATGGAACGAATTCTGCTCGGAATTCTGAAAATCTCGAGAGCAAATATTTTCCATCGACCCCTGAGAAGTGAGTAAGTAGTCTGATTATTCCATCGCGAATTGATTTTGGAAGGCCTTGAAGATGAAAGATAATCTTAAACTACCTTGTCATGAAGAAAAACAAAAATCGATGTAAAAAAAAAAAAAGAAGAAGAAATTGCGGCTTCTCAAACCTTGACGTTATCAACGTCACGTATATTTGTGTTTATGTTTTACGATATAATATGCATAACGTTACGAACCAAGAGTTCGCGTGTCGAGTAATGTGATACAAAATGTATATTCGAGTTCTTTTATTCATTTTCTCCAACTTCCTTGACTTTTCATACACGGATATCCTGAAGAAGTGGAAAATTACAAGGTTGTTGGTTTTTTTTTTTTACTTTTCTTTTTATATTCATGTATCAAACGTCGTACCGATCCACGTTTTTCCAAGTAGCTCGTATAAGCTCACCTTCCAAACGAACCGACCGAAAAGAAAAACTTTCTTCAGGGCCGCGTTCCAAATCTAAGCTCATAAAATTACTTAGCCGAAATAAGTACAACCGACGATCGAACATCTCGGCACCAAATGTCACCGTAGCTTCGGGCAAGCCTTTTGATTTTTTGGTAGATCTTCTTCTTCCGCGTCTTCCTGGCGCTTTTCCGTTTCGTCCTCGTGGGCAGACATGAAGCATCGGTAGTATGGATCCAAGAATATTTTGGCAAAGGGCCATCCGGAGCCTGGAGGTCCGGAGAGTCGAGGAGGGTTTGAAAAAAAAAAAGAAAAGAAGAAAATGGTTAGGAAGAAAGCATGGGAATGCTTTCGCGGTGCGCGTCGGACCTCGCAGAGCACGGAAAACTGGGAAAAGACCCAACCACGCTGACTGATCACGCGACGTCTGTTTACCCATCGTGGCGTCGCCGAAGAATCAACCTAATCCACCGTTCGGCATAAATTCAATCTTGAACACCCCGAAGACTCGTGAAAAGTTTTCAAAGACTTCAAATCGGACGCGTCGTCTTACGTGGTACTGGAAAATTTTTCAACGAAAACTCGGATAAATTTTTTCTACTTTTCTCTTCTACGTTCCGTTCTATTTTTACCTTCATTCCTTCCGTTCCATGCATTCCGTCGAGCACGTCCTCATCCTTATTCGACTCACTGCAACGTGCAACAGCAGCGGCAGCAGCGGCGGGAGTAAGGAAAAAAAAAAAAAAAATAGTGAAACAATGTCTCCCCGGTGTAATATAAGTGAGACATTAAATCCCGTAGGTTACAATGTCGTCGAGAGACCAGAGAGTGCATCTTCAAGTTTCAGGGTCCAGAATTGCAGTTTATATCGTGAGTTTGCTTACACGTCGGACTTGGCGACAAAAAAATGGAAAAAAAACACACTTCAGCACTCGCTCTGTATACTTACGTACGTATGCAACGCGGGAAAACTTTTAACCCTGGAAGCCAGCACGTATCCCTACGGGAATTCTGGAAGACCTTCCGCCTCGCAAGCCAGGAATTAAGACCTTATACCCCACTACCCTGCACTCTCTCACTGTCTTTCCTTAATTCCTGACCGTATAAAACGGATCCGTCTTACTTCCGCCCCGTGCATTTCATCCCTACCTCTTCCTGTACAGCTTAACGCCTAGACACTTTATTCCCTAGGAAAATACAAATATATCTTAAATAACGAAGCCCCCGAACTGTATAATTGTGACCCGGATAATATCTGCGCATTAATACGTTATTAAGACCATTCGAAGTATCATTTTACATTTAAATATAATTGGGTTCCATTTCGTCGGTTATTAGCCTAATACGTTTCGGGGGGAAAGGTATCAACAGCGGCGGAAAGAATAAAATAAAATTAGTGTAAATATATTCAGGGGAATCGGAGAGAAAAACATGTAGTGGGGACCAGGAAAAGGGAAGAAAAACAGCCATTACTCTTAATCGAGAAAGATTAGCCGGAAGTACGTAAGACAGACGAGGAAATGATTCAGTTTTCCGACCGTTTGCTGTACTTACGGTGCCTTCGAGCTCGCTCAAAAAATGTAAAATATGACGGGGGACGACCCTGAATCTCTTGCTTGATTTTTTCCCCCCTTCGGGTCCACGAAACCAAGAGCGACATTTGCAGCATAAACACATACCCATAGAGACAAATGTACGAAACAGCAGAAATGCGATGGATGAATCAGACGCGACGCAGCGAGCATTTGGTAGGTAGAGTGTAAGGTACTGTATAATACCGGGTCATGAAATGAGTTTTGGCGAAAGGGAAATAGGGGGGTGGTGGGGGTGGAATGTCGCAGAGAAGGATGAGAGCTAAAGGGAGGATGAGATGTGTAAGGGCGAAAGGGTGTGAGAGGGGCGATTGTTGGATGTAGAGAGTTGCGAGTTGGTTGCCGGATGGGCGCCCTGGTATCGAGGGGTAGCCGACCCTGTTTCGGTTTCTCCCTCGCCCTCCGCGTCTCTCTCTCTCTCGGTCTCTTCGTCGCTCTCTTCAACGTAGCTAGTTCCGAGTTCCGCTAACCCCGCCCGCCCTTGCTCGCAATTCCTCCCTCGTTCCTCAACCTGCCGTCCCCACCCACACGGTCTGCCGCACTGCTGACGTAACATACCTCTCTGACGTCACGGCTCGAGATAACGTCCCATTTCGTGCCTTCCCACCCCCACCCCCCCGACGCGCTCGGCATCTCACGAATGTATGTTACGTTATTGTCGTTGCAACGTCATTTTTACCCGTAAACTTTTTTTTCCGTTCGGACCTCCTTCTTTCGCCACTTATTGTTAGACGACGCAGCGTCTGCAGGTTCGCACGGTAACGTCCGCAACGAAATCAATCTTCATTATCGGCGCCCCTTCCCAACTACTTCCGCTTCATCCTCATCTTCAACATCCTCTTCGAGGCTATTCGAGGCGAGTGAAAATGGTAATTAAGAAGAATTTGTCAACGCCATCGTCGTCGTCGTCGTCGTCGTCGCTAGGTTACCGCGGACCGATCGCCGACGCAAATTAATTGGAAAAACTGAACACTTGATTCGGATCTAAGGTCAAAGCCGAAGGTCACGCGCGCAAAAACTGCTTCCCCCCGTCACCCCTCGCTAATCTAACTAAAGATGGTTCACTTTTTTACGCTTCTGGGTTCTCCCAGATTTATTGAATGAAGTCAACTTTTTTTTTCCTTTTTTCATTCTTCTCTTATGGTTATACCGGCGATGTGTTAGCTTCAGTTGAACGTGTTTTCAGTTTTGGGATGTGGGATGTGGAGCTGGCCGTGCCCAAAACCATTCTCAATCTTCAGGGGTAAACGGGATACATTGGGTAATACGAGGGAAGCCAAAACTTTATAACATTTCAGCATGCAGCAGGAACAGCAGCGGCGATATCCCTTTATACTGGAAAGCAGAGAACAGAAACAATTCCAGTTACGGGACACGATATTATTGGGTCAAAATTTTTTTTGAAACATGCCTCGTAGGCAAGAATTCAGTTTTTATGTTTCCGTTTCGCATTTTCAAAAAAACAAAAAAACACAAGGAGAATAAAACGAAGAAAGAAAGAAGAAACATATTTTCTAGAAGTGGAGTGTAAACAAGAAAGTGATTTTCCTTTTCCATTGCTCTTATCGAAGATCGTAAAGAACAAGGTGAACAAGAATTGGAAATCGGTTATATTTGAAAATTGAAATATCGGCGGGGATGAGAAAATATTCTCGAACGCCGTAGGGTCAAATCAAGGGGCAAATCTTGCAGGGTGGGGGTTGTTAGTGATCTCTGATGCGAAAGTTCTGGCGCACCATCAGCGGAGATGGCGGCGGCGGCGGGGGGGTGGGGAAAAGGAGAAAAAAAAGTTCTGACTAATTCTCACCCGATAGCTCGGAAAGAGCTCAAAAACTCTACTCCCGACATCCGCAAGTGATTAAACACACAGAGAAAACGAAGGGGAGAAGGAGAGCAAAGATAACGAAAGAGACGTTTGCAGCTTCCACTGTGACTTAGCGCTGATTAGTTTCTCTCTGCTCAGACCATCTCACTACGTCACGGCTGACCTCAGAGGATCAAAAAAATCCTGAATCGTGGAAGTGGTTCTTCTGCTTCGTCATGTTTATCGATAACGCATGAAATTCCAATCTGCGATGCACTGTAATTTTATCAAAGTTGAATTTGAACTCTGTTTTCACCTCGCTCAACGCCGTCGGATTGGAAAGAAAAGATCTTTCCTCACACGTCATGTTTTCTAATCCCGATTTTCTCGAATTTTTTGCTTAAAGGTGAGGAACTGTGGATCGGAGGGCTTCCCCTCGGCCCCAGGAGTGGCCCAGGGGTTACCCTGGGGACCCCATAACGAGCCCTGAACTTCAGGTGGCTCGTACAAGGCGGCATCAGGCGCTATGAACGCCAGCGTCAACGTCGAGAGGAACTCCTGGCGGCTACCTCCCGACGAGACCGTCCAGGTCGCCGATCCCCGGTCAAAGTCTGCCCAGGTAAAAGAGGTAATCAATCGCCAGCTTAAAACTCTTCTCGATGTTCAACGTTGTGATGATCGTCCATTATTATTATTATCACTGTTATTGGTCTGAATTTCCCTCGATCCCGTCGATCGCTCGGTTATCGAAATCGGCATTATTGTTTCCGTTTTTTGCGAAACTTGAAAATTAGGAAACACAACGACAGAAACGTATACGTATGGTTACCACGGATCTCGGGACGAGCGAGAGTGCGATGCCCGTGACGACGAACAAATCCTGGTCTACCCCGAAATCGATACTCCAGAAAACCACTGCGGATAAACCGCGCCGTTGACCCACGTGGGACGGACAAAATAACGTTCCAAGCCTGTCCAAAACAGAGAGCAGAGGAAAAATTAACAAAAGGACGAAAAACCAATTAACAAAAAAAATGAAATAGAAACGTAAACGTTTTTCTATATACGAGCTTTCAGAAATTCGTCCTCAGCGATTCAAACAAACTCAACACAAAAAAAGAAATGATAGCTTTTATTTTATTTTCCACTTTTCATGCAAACTAACTCGCATTGGATTGTCGCGTTACTTCAAGATTTTTCAAAGATATCACCTCCGATTCTTATGTCAATTTTGGGGTCGAAAATCAACATTTTTTTTTCTCAGGGGTTTATACAGTATTCTTTTGTATTTTGATCTCAGGAATCCGAATCTGCAAGCTAAATTGATCCATCTATAAAATTGATCGAGTTATCGCCAATTTGTCGTCTTAAAAAGTGCAAAAATCAAGGATAACTTGGTGGGATTAATTCGTAGCCTAATTTAATCGACGGATTCGTGTTCCCCGGGTCAAAATACGTTCGAAAAGCGTCATATGATGGATTTTAAAAATACTCGATTTTCGGCCCAATAATCAAAAAAAATTCAAAGGGGTGTACCTTAGATTTTTGTCGATCTTTGGGTCGAAGGAAGATTTACCTATAAAATTGATCGAGCTATCGTCAATTATTCGCTTTTTGTAGTAGAAAACTTAAAATATCTCGATCGGTTTTAGACGTAGTCTAACTATCATTTGCTCGTTCGTTATTCTATCCAACTTTGCTCCACAAATCCGCTCTTTCATTATCCTCAGCTTTCAGAAAATGTATTTTGCAAGGGGTAGATCTGTCATTCCGCGACGGCCAATTGAAACGATAACGAAAAGGTATAAACATTTGCACAGGTACCGGAATTCCTGCCACTTCATCTCTCGTCAGCGTTGGTTAATTCTCAAGTCTCCGGATCTCAATTTGCTTTGAATTATTCATCATTATTTGTGAGGGGAATAAAAAAAAAAATGCATCGACACGTTCCGCCTTTTGAGGACGACGAGTTTCACGAGTAGAGAAGAGTGATCGTGCATCAAGGATCGGGTCACATCCCCTTATATTATTCAAATATCTGGTATACGCTGCTACAACATCACAGGTATAACTACTCCGGTAATTCTCTTGCCTGGCATGAGATGCAAGCAGAGGTCAAACACACGCGGCCCTCGCACCTAATCCACTTCCGGTTTACCGCATAACCCACCGAGGTGATGATGCGCGGTGATTATGCTGCATCTGAATAATCACTATACGTAGTAACGAGCGTGTACCACACGTGCATTCTATCGCCAAGATTTTCGCCAGAATAGAATACTGAAGGGCTGAGATTTTCGTCAGTTATTTCTCCACGTCTGAAGAAGACAAAAAGATGAATGTTGCGGTGAGCAGATTTTTCAATGTCGGTACCACGATTGCATCTGATGAAAAATTTCAATCGCTTCGGAATCAAAGTCATCGACATTAGCTGCATTCGCAGAGTTTGCGCATTGAAATGGTCAAGTTTATATCAAATAACGAGGTTCGTGCGAGGTAAATTCGTAAGTTGATAACCACCTGGTAGCGGCCTGTCCTCCGACATGCCAGGGTGGGACGAACAAACAAACAACAGTAATAGTCTCGCCCAGCTAACGTAACGCAACCGAACCTATAACGTAACGACCCGGCAGCTAGTGGCTTCCAAAGCCGTAACATTCTCACTTCTTCTCCTACTTTTACACGTAGCGTCGTCAACGTCGTCGAGTAGTAGCGTCGCATCGCGTTGTGATCTTTGTGATAATATTAAAAAAGTGCCACGAAAAGAAAAACACGAAATAAGAACAAAAAAAAAACAACGTCACACACACCTTCACGTCTCGTGCGGTCCGAAGATCATAGAATAAAAAAAGGATTGATCTAAAATATCGATAACAGAATTATTCATTGGTAATAACGATGATTACAAAAGTGATCGCGATGTAACAAGAATAATGATAATCATAATATTAATAATTACATTCTAATTGAGACAGTCGTCGATTTGAAAAAGTTCGAAATAAACTTCATTACCTAACCGCCGGGCAAAGTAGCTGATGAGATGGCGTGTTGCAACACAATCTGCCGTTTGGTGGGTGAGATAATAATTTTTCTTTTCTCGCATTTTATTTCTTTAACAACTGGATATAACAGAATGTGTTAGAAATTTGCACGAAAATTTGCCAGAACATACTATGTATTTGTATTCGTATCATCGTCGAGTGTTTTTATTTATTTTTTTACCTGTAGCTTTGACCTCCCGACGTAGTAGATATGGATTCCGAAGAGGGTTTCGTTGCCAACCGTATATATGTCTACATTTTATGCTGATCTCGTTAGAAATATTACAGCGGCGTTACGACATTGAACTCATTTCACCCGACTTTATGGTTGCAGATTTTTTTTTTCTCTATTTTTTGTTTCACGTCCAATCGATCTGTATGGATTCGAAAATGATACGAGAATGATTTTAAATATAGTTTGGAGAAAACGATCTGTAAAGAAAAAGCAAAAACGGGAAATGGCGATAGCATTCGTGGATTCAGTTGTCTTGGAATTTATTGTGATAAACAAGTCGTTGAAAAGCGATTACCGAGTGATGCTGGCCAATCAAAGGTCGTTGTTTTTCGTTCGCGAGTCAATCGTTCGTCAATTTCTAAGCCCGTTGGAAAAGTAAAAAGAGTTCTGCGTTAGAAATGAAACGGTACAGATGTATGGTATAGGTATACCTAAGATGTGGATCATCGATGTGGTCATTAGGTGATACGTTATATAGAAATGAGCAAGAAAAAGAATCTTGAAAAGTTTTCTCGTTCAATCTTATACGATCGTAAAATAAAATAGCACCTTACGAACTATAATAAATCACACGTGTATGACACGTTGGTTATAACGGATCTGGTCTCGTGATTCTGAAGCCGAGAATCTGGGGATTTCCGAAAATGAGAATTAAACAAACGGTTAAAAGCTCATGAATCGTGATATTTTTGGAATTGTTATAAGAATACGTGCGGCTTGCCAAACGCCTTCTTGACTAAACAGCAACGAAGATCAATCGCCTATAAAAACCAGAGACAGAAATCGTCGTTTTGATCATTCCGTCATGCGTCAGCGCGGATAGCTCAGAATATTTGAGACTACACTTGCGGTTTGCATCTTCTAACTTCGCTGAGAGGACATGAGATATATCAGCGGTAAATCGAAGTCGTTCGGAAGGTAACGGCGTGGCATAACGGTCTGCATCTGACGGTTAAAATGGCAATGCTGAGGTGTGGTGCATGCTCGTCGACCAATCACTGGGGGAGGCAATTTCAGAAGGAGAAGTACAACGTACTCGCCGTGCTCTACGGTCACGGCATTACGCCCTTGGGTACCACCACCTTATTTACCCTACGTACGTTCGTAGGTCGTGGTATACGTGCCGCATTTGTATCACCTCTCCAGAACTTAACACCGGTACTCTATGTTACGGTGCCGTATAGTCCGATAATAATTCTCAACGCTGTCTGCGGACCTCGTAACCCAACCCGATAATAAAAATGTGGAGGAAGAAGTTGGAAAAAAAGGCCCCGGTGAAAATCTTGGAGAGATAAAGCTCTTGGAATTTATTACTTTGGTTACGTAATTCGAAGAGTGGTCGACGAGGTATCCGAATTCTTCGTACCTATCGACGGATCTAAATTATACTTGGGAAGCGATGACGCGATTGATGGGGAAATCCAAATTGACGCTAAAAATTTCCAAGTTTCGAATCAACGCATAAGTTCGTACAACTTGACGTTTCCGATGTTTCTCGTCATATTCTCGCATGTTCGATAATGCCAAGCAATGCTTATTACAACGCTTCATCTGGATCGCCCTGGAATGGGCTGATCCTGTGCGGTCCAGTTTACGTCAACGATTAACGATGAGAACTTTTTAATCCGTGATCTACGGGGATTTTATTTTATGTTTCAGGACCTCACTTACGGCGAGGGTGGACACAACTGGAGAAGCATCGTATTCTCTTTATTGGTAATCGGCTTCGTCATAGCGGGCATCGTCACCGCCATATACCTCCTCGGGTAAGCCAATTAGGAAAAAGAACTTCAGTTTCATAGTTGGATATTTCTCGTGCTTTTCTCGAAATCAATCAACGGGACGCTGTCGGTCGATCTTTGCGCAGAGTCCTCGACAGTTTTTCAAATTCGAGTCCTACCGGTCTCAAGTTTGCTACTTTAACAATTCGTTTTCCCTGAAATTATTGTTTTTTTTTTTTTTTCTTGCTTATGAATCAGGTACGTCGACGAGCTCCTTTATTGGAGCGGTAAGCGCCTGACCCTGGAAGAGTGTCTCCGGGGAGATTTGACGCCGCATCGACTTCCGCCGGCCTGGTTGTCCCACGACAAGTTTGTATTCCAAGCAGACGACGGATCCCTCGCTTTACTCGACACTTCGAACAACTCCGTATCTCTACTAGTTTCAAATCACACCCTCGTAAGTACAAAACTACGACAACATTCGAAATAATAACGACACAGCCGCACGATAACGTCTTCAAATCTCCGATCTCGATCACATAATTATCGGTCATCATCCGATATCACATTCTCACTCTGACCATTCACAGCTCGAGTCGCTTGTAAAATTTCGTCGTGTGGATCGCGGGTCGCTTTCGACGAATATTCACGGTATTTCCCAGGTAGTAGGTGTATATCCCTGTATCTGTACACGCGATGAGAAAAACCAGCAGCAGTAGCAACGGACAAACCAGAGCCCGCTTAAAACGTTGAGAGAGAGCATCATCGATCCGCGCGGCGATCACCGGGGTGCGCCGCCCTCGGCACCGCTCCAGGCCACTCCGCACCCCGGTCATGTTCATCTATGCGGTCGCATGCTGAACGCAAAAAACGAAAAAAAAAAGAAACACCATCATTGCGAACGTTGACGATACAACAACAAATATTCACCAGAATCAAAAACCAGAAGAAAAACCATTTTTTTTCTCCAACTTGCAGAGGCAGCTCAATGTTCAAGGGTACCAATGCAGCTCGGATCTTCGCTATGTGCTTTTCAAGCACGATGTCAAACCGGTGAGCGTAAAAGAAATTCACAAAACTATATTCATGTAAGATTTTCTCATTCCAAACTTGATTAATTCTCTCTATAAATTCACTCCCCCTCTCCTTCCTCCCCAAACATCGATGTTCCACGATGCTGATGCGAACCAAACGACGTTATATTATTAAACATTTGTTCCCATCTTTACCACGTTCATTTATTCGCAACTATTACACGTCACGCGGTGTAATATCGTGGGTTATGTTTAATCGTTGGTAATAAAATGTATTTCATGTGCGGAGAGTAAATAGTTTGGTGAAGTTTTGACGTTCGCAAGCCGTTAGGTGCCTCGCTACTTCTTCATCTTCCCCCCGTTCACCTTACTCATGGTATACCTATACGTCATGTTTATACACCGATACCACCACACTTAACATTGTTGCGAGTGAAGTGGGTAATTTTTAAATTAAAAGTTGCCCGTTTGTTCAACGCGCGGTAAGCAGCGCGAACGTACAAGTATACGTGTATACATATGCCTACGACTCAGCGCACACACCGTTAATTAAAGTATTTAACTTTTTAATTTTTTATAATAATAATATATTTTTAGAATATACCATTATCAACTACGACGAGCGACGAAAAGAAAGGAAACAAAAAAAATACAAGAAAAACGGTGAAAAAAACAAAAAAAAATGTTACGGTTGTGATAGTATTATTATTACTCTTTACTTTATACTCACTTTCTCCCATCCCCGTCCAACCCGGAAATTGATTACACGCTCTTTTGTAACGGCTCTCGATCACGCGACTTGGCCCGGTACGCTCAACTTCCCCATACCTCAAAACGTACTAGGCTGAGAGCAGATATTGAAAATAAAAGAAAAAGCGAGAAATTTATAATATCAATTTGCATAAACGCTTTTCGATTTGTTACTATTTCTCTTTTTGCCCCCGCGTCAACCGATTGCAATGTGTTCGAAAAACGGTGAGGAAAAAAATAACTTTACAGAGTCGACAGAAAAAATAAATAAAGAATGACAGGATGAGGAATCATGAGACGACGATTGATCGGGATTTTGTAGTGTGTAATTGTAATATTTTCTTCAGCGCTTCCTCCGATTGTGAGCGACTGATGGGTATCTGAATTATATCCGGAAGGCTTAACGCTGGGAGTGTTTTTCCTCGTAAAGTGTTCGATTAATTTGTTGGCCATTGACTCGGTAAAGCTGAGCTGCGTGAGTCCCGGAAAGTGTGCCCGGTAGGTCCAGCATTAGCCAGATAGAGCGGCGTAGACTTTCCGCTCTCGGTGGCAGAAGCAACATCTCTCCCTCTTGAGTAAACAGCTCAGAATCCCGAGTAGCCTGTCAGAGAAAGAAAAAATGAAAGGAAATAGAAAAAAATGAAATAAACGATTTAGGCAAACTGCCCCGCGAAAAACATGCAGGGATAAGATACTACGCGAAAACGGCATAGCTTTTATGATATTGCAAACGTAATCATTATTTATTAGATCTACATGTGTTGTTGAAATATTTTAGGTGTTTCGACACAGTTTCACCGCACACTACACGGTATACGACGTCACGAACGAGTAAGTAAATCGCTGTGAAAAATATTGTAAGTTTTTCCAACGATCGAATGACCATCGTCTTTGCTTTGCTTGCTCGTGAATCGTTCTTGTTTTGGTTCCTGACGAGTACTCGACTCGTGCTTGATATTATCCTTGCAGGATGCGTATCCCGAATCGTGCACGAATCATAAATTCAACTGCTATTCAGATCGCAAGCAAATAATTTCGAGCTTGCAGTGCACGACAACTCGTCGTCTGATCTTGAACTTTTTTACTCATTCTCACCCTTCAGTCACCACACACCGCTCCGGCTTCACGCGTCTCCCAGAGTGCTGCAGACGAGGTTGCAGTTCGCCGCTTGGTTGGGAAACACGACATCTTTGATAATGATATCGGAGAACGACATTTGGCTGAGGGCGGCTCCTTCGGCGGGAGAAAACACTCGACTCACAGACACTGGGATTCCCGGCGTTGTCTACAACGGTATACCGGACTGGTTGTACCAAGAAGAAGTTCTTCCAAGGCCGGAAGTCGTGTGGCCGAGCCACGACGGTTCTCACATTTTATTCGCCTCGTTCAATGACACGAGGGTGTCAGCCTTCCAATTTCCCTGGTTCAGACCAACCGTAGGACAAGACGGCATCGACGCCGGTCCTCTGATGTCTTCGACACAGGGAACATTCCCTCCTTCAAGATCCGTACGATATCCCACACCTGGATCACCGAACCCGGAAGTCGACTTGTGGCTGGTCGATCTTTCGAATGCCACGGCTACGAACGCCACCAACGCAACAGCGCCAAGGACCAGGCTAAAACCTCCACCCGTCTTTGACGGACAGTAAGTACACGATAACGACCTTCGAGAACTCGTCTGAGGGTATTTTTTTTCCTTCAGGGATTACTACCTGATATCAGCCGGCTGGGTGGGCGATGATGCTACGCAGATATCGGTCGTGTGGATGACGAGATCCCAGAATCTTTCCGTCGTATCCGGGTGTCGGGCTCCAAACTGGGACTGCGAAGAAACGCACTCGGAAAGAGCGCCCGAAGGTCAGTGGCTGGATGCCCAACCACATCCGGTTTTTGCTCCGGATGGCGCCAGTTTCCTCCTACTAGCCGCCGTACAAGAAGGCGGGCAGGAACATTTCACACACATAAAACACGTCACGCTGGCCCAACAGAGGATAGCAGTCCTTTCACAGGGACGTTACGAGGTAAAAAAAAAACAAGAAAACGACATGAAAGGTCATGGAATTACAAAATTCCATTCCATCCACAGGTCAGCGAGATACTCGCGTGGGACACTCAGGCACACCTTGTCTACTACCTCGGAACGAGGGAATTAAAACCTGGACAGAGGCATCTCTACGTCGTCCGCGACCCCACGACGGGCGATCCGAGGCGTTTGGAGCCACTGTGTGTAACGTGTGACCTGGGTGGCGTTCTTTGGAGCAGCCGGTAGGTCGTTTTCAGCTAAATCTCTGTTCGGATTTGTAAAATGTTGATTCACCTTTTCTTTATCATTTCGTTAGGTTCTACTACACGAACTGCACCCACTTCAGCGCCTCGGTAAGCCCTCTTTCCGAAAGTGGAGGGCAGGGGTTTTACGTTCTACACTGCGAAGGGCCCGGACTTCCATTGGCCGGTGTACATTCTGTAACGACACACAAAATGGTTCGCGTGTTATACGACACGAGGCTTCAAAGGGCCGACAAGCTTTCACAACTTGCTCTACCAACCCGGAGGAGTTTTGAGGTAATCCAAAGTTCGTGCTTGCTTCGGCAACAAGTGCCAAGTACCATTCACCGTGAATTTACCAACCACGGTGCCCACTCCGCGATCGATCACTCGGAAGCCATTCATTACGGTGCTCGGATTCCTGTGAGTGCTAAAAAAATGAACGTCGCTTAATTTTTTCATCCGCAGATTCCACTTCCTCAAGGTTGGAGAGCTCAAGTTCAGCTTCTTCTGCCACCTTCGTGGCGTGAAGAATTGAGAGACGCCGCATTTCCAGTACTAGTCGAAGTAAACGGTCGTCCTGGAAGTGAAGCTGTTACAGACAAATTCAGAATAGACTGGGGCACTTACATGTCCAGTCACAACGACGTCGTATACGTTAGACTGGACGTTCGAGGTGCCAGAGGTCAAGGAAAACGGGCCCTTTTCCGAAGAATCGGTGGCGTCGAGGTCCAAGACCAGCTGACCGTTCTGAGGCACCTTTTGGACACCCTCAAATATCTCGACGAAACAAGGGTAGGTGTATGGGGCTGGGGATACGGTGGATATGTGACCGCCATGGTCCTCGGAAGCCAACAAAATGTCTTCAAATGTGGAGTCGCCGTAAGCCCTATAGCGGACTGGCTTTACTACAGTAAGTATTAAAAAACAAAAAAAGAAAAAATCGCTTCGAGAAAATACACATAGTTCGTAACGATCGATTTCTTTCGTTACTTCGGTTCGTTCATCGATCGTTTCACCTCCAGATTCAGCGTTCACGGAACGTGTTCTCGGTGCTCCTTCGGAAAATTACGAGGGCTATGTGGAGGCCGATTTAACGCGGAGAGCACGACTAGTACCTAGCCATAGATTATATCTTCTCCACGGTCTTGCCGATCTCACAGCGCCCTACACACACGGTGTGGCATTTGCCAAGGCCCTGTCGGATGCAGGCGTAATCTTCAGGTATCAGGTGAGCCCCTTACTTTTACCACTGAAGCGAACCGTGAGAAAAAAATATGACATTTTCTCAGTCCTATTTCCAAAACTTTTTACTTCTATTTGTCTGAATCATTTTCTTCTGTTTGTTTTCTCATTTATTTATCAGAGCTACGCCGACGAGGATCACGCTCTGACCGGTGTTATCGAGCACGCCTACCGTTCGATGGAGGACTTCCTCTCCGAGTGCCTCGCCCTGGATCCCTCCTAGTGCCTGAACTGGCTGACCTTGCTTTGACCTATCTAATTATAACCGGTCGCGTATATTTCCGGGCCTATTAGGAAGGAATCGAAAACAAAAAAAAAACAAACAAAAAAAGAAAGAATTAATAAATAATTAAATTTAAACAATCTATAAAACAAAAATAATAAAATCACGCTACTACGTACTACTACTACTATTACTACCACCACTACCACTACTACTTATACTACCACTTACACTACTATTACTACTACTAATACTACCACTACCACATCATACGCGGACTCCACATAATCCACGGAGTCGAATTAAATTTATACCGTACGTTAGTCTATATTAGATACCCGGAATAATCATAATTATTGTTATTATGACTGTCAACGATTCTAGTTGTTATTACTGTTATTTGTATCATTATTATTATTACGTCCTGACGAACGATTTCATAATATTTGTACGAACAGTATGATTACCAATTTTTACATGTAGGTTTATAGATGATATCTTCCGAATCTGCTTACCGAACAGAAAAATAATACATTATATCCAATGTTATGCTGGAATGACCTTCCTCTCACATTAGCCATCCGATGCACTTTGCGATTCGCGTGGAATTCCGAAATACATGTAAATTCGAAGAACGTCGTACGTTCGATAATACTAATGATAATGATAACAATGATTTTATCAAGAATGGTAACAAAAAAAATATGTTATATAGATACAAATATTACAACAGCATGTAACGTATGAATAATTGATCGAAATTATTTGTGCATTACACACGGATCATATACATACATATACAAGGTGGTCTAAATATTTGCGCGACAAGAAAATAGAAAAACAGATATATATTACAGGTAAATCGACGCGATTTCTTCTCGTGTGTAATTACACAGTTGGCAAATTACATACTAATCGCGCAAATTTCGGGACACCCTTTCGATAGAAAATTAACTAGATAGCTCCCCACCTCCCCACCTCGCCACTCCCTTTCCCATTTTCTCAGCCCATTTAAATATTTGTAAATATTAAATCGTACCCCACCAGGTACTGCGAAACCCGATTATAACATTTACAAGTTCATGACCTCTACCGAAATTCATCTGAAACTGCATCTGGCAATTTCAAGCAGAGAAAACACGTTTCGTTCTGAATGTGAGAACTAAAGAACAAATATATTTTTTTTATCATTTCTTTTGATGCTGAAAAAAATTATCACCGTTATATTCTATTGAAAAAAAATTTTCAAAAAGATTAACAGGAGAAAAAATAAATTGTCATCGGGTTTCGCCGTCACCGACCACGCTAGGCTGCTGGTGCCAGCAGCCTCTATATTATGCCGACAATCAAGGCTAGTGCAACTAATCAAACAATAAATAATTATTAATTGTTCATTAATTTGAAAAATAACAAAATAAAATTGCAAATACTGATTATAAACTAATTAAATGATAATATAACTTTTGTCACAATTACGCAGCCGCATGTATAGAAAGGAGGAAAAATAACACATATACCTACCTATATACCTGTGGAGAAGTCACGTGAATTTTGAAATTTGGGGAATTCCCCAAAGATATGTTATAATGCAGAGCTGTATTATCGTATATATAATAATAACGATTATCGTTACAATTCGTATAATATTTATGACATAAGTACGACGTGTATGTATAAATAATTTGCGGCGAGCGTACTTAAGCCGTGTATATATAATAAAAATATAAATAATAATTATAACAATAATAATGAAAACAATAATAAAAATAATAATAATAACAATAATAATAATAATATGATCAATGAGACGAAAAATGAAAGAAAATGAAAAAGAAGAAGCAGATCCGAGAAAATTTAAAAAAAACGAAAACAGAAATAAAAATGAGCGTAATTAATAATAATAATAATAATAATAATAATAATAATGTTAGTAATAACCACAATAATAATGTTAATCGTAACACTAACAATAACAATAATGATAATAATAATAATAATAATAATAATAATGATAATGACATTGATGTCTGATAAGGAGACATACATATATCTACCGTGAATATCCGTGAAAAGCTACGAGTGGTCACTTGACAGGAATATTCACGGTAAAAAGAGAATAACAAATGATGAATGAAAAATAAAATTGTTGCCTGTTCACCGTGAAACGTATTTGAATAATTACATAATAATTAGGTTATATGATAGGCGTATATCTTCTTTTTTTATTATTATTTATTATCGATGAATTAGTTAGGCCAGGATTTTATCTAGGCTCAGTAAAAATGCCAGCGTTTTTATAGGTGATAATTTGAAGTTGTCAATTATGAAAACATTAAAAGAAAAAAAATGAATAATTAATCAAATGAAATTTTTCTTTTTCTTGCAAGTAGTGCAGGTGGAAAACCAAACCAAATTAAGAGCAAAAAAGAAACACCAAAAATATATTTGAACGCTCACATTCTAACTGGCTTGGGCTACGTTACGTACGTATAAAATATTAGCGATGTTAGGAGACATAAATTCGTTAATTGTTTTAATTTCTTCCCTTTTTGACATAGCAAACAATAATAATCTTAACAATAATCACGATGATGATAATAATAATTTATAGCTGTATTATTATATTTCAAAATGTTGATGTAGTGAATACGCGCAGTCGAGATAGAAGAATAGGAACTGAAAGAAAAAAAGGAAGAAGAGAGAAACTAACGTTGGATATGAAAAAACAATTCAAACTATTCAACGTGTCAATAACGGTACATGGTAACGAGACGAGAAATAAAAAATTAAAGTGCAAACGTGTTCATCGTCGTACTGCGAGTTTACGATGGTTTCAATATAGTTTAACAAGGGCTGTGCGTATGAGCAGATGAAGATATTCGATCATAGAGAATAAAAAACCATGAAAAGATAAAATAAAAATGAAAAAGTTGTTCGAAAAGTTAGTGTAAGCTTTACGGATGTTGAGGGAAAATAGGGAAAAAACAAACAAACTTTATGTAGGTATATGTGATATGTATGTATGCGGAAAGAAAGAAAGCAAAACGAGTGAAAATAAGTAAAAAAAACACATATTATCGAAAACTCATGAGGGAGAGAAAGAGAATTGGGAATAATTGATAATCGATTAATTGTTACTGTGATTTACAATTTATTATCTACACATATATATTGTATACTGTAGGGCGAATGTTGACGTAAGAAGCTGCTTATGATAATTATATATTAGTATAGAATCAATTACGTAGTACGTCAAAAACGAATGAAATATAGAGAGAGACTCAAAAATGTTTAGAACAAAAAAAAAATCAATGTTAAGCAAGGATTTGCAATTTTTTTTAATTTTTCTTCTTTGTTCTTTGTTCATAACCCGTGTTTGAAACGCGACGGGCGGAATCAATCTGAATGAGATATCATTTCAATTCTATTATTGGATACGTATAATATGCATTGAATGAGGCATCGCTTTCATTTTTCCATTTTTTTTAAATTTTTTATCCAGATGTAGTAACATCTTGAAAATTTTCCACACTTATAATTACGTACAAAAACGGTACGAGTTCAAGTTAAATATTCAAATTCATCAAATTTCATTTCAAAATCATATACATACCCACAAATAAAATGAAAGAAAGAAAGAAAGAAAAGTGAATGAACAACTCTATGTGTATTTATTCATAATAAAACATATACGTATAGATTTAGACGTATGTACTAAAAAAAACGCTTACAGATCTCAAATCAGCCGTTCATCAAATGAACGTATCCAAATAACAAGAAAAAAAAAAAATAAATAAATAATCTAGATAACGAGAGAGAAAGAGAGAGAGAGAAAGAGAGGGAGAGTATGTGTGTGGATTGCAAAAAAAAATAGTGAGCAAAAAAAAACGCGAAAAATAAAAAAAAGTTGGCTTAAGAATCGAGACGGTGACAGAACAGCGGCGACCTTACATTCGATCATTAGCCTAGTAGGTAGTGTGATTAAGAAAAAAAGAAAAAAAAACGAAGAAAAAAAGGTTATAAAAAAATCTCGCCTTTGAACTGAAGCCTGAATTCCCCCATGACGCAACTACAATCAATTATTAAATATAATTAAATAATTACTTCATAATTATGTAACTTAATAACATTAATGATAATAAAAGTAAGAATAATATTAAAGATAATAACAACAACAACACATATGGCGACAAAATTGAATAATTAACATGAATGTAGATATTGAATAATAATAAAAATAATGATAATAATTATTATTAATAATTATAGTAATACTAGGAATAACCATGATGGCGATAATGATGGTAATGATAATGATGATAATAACAATAATAATTATTATTATAATAATAATGATAATGATAATGAAGCAAAAGAAAAAATGAACACACACTGTTGGTAGAAACGCGTAGGATTGATAATCTTATATAACTTATACATTTATGAACTATATATATACCGTCTATACCTATACTACAAAATACATGATATAATATAATAGCTTTTGGTAACACCCGTATTTCGTCGCTAATAGGCTGTTTAAATAGAAACAAAAAAAATCACCCCATCTTATAGAACACGGAGAAAAAGAGAAAAAGGGTAAAAAGGAATGTGAAAATCGGCCTAATAAAAAAAAATGTATTATTATCATTGCTATGCAATTATCATTGTTATTGTTATTATTTATCGATCATTATTCTACGGAATCTGTATCCCATTTTATCAACTTTGTGTCATTTATTCAATTTAATTTAATTTAATTTTATTTCGGTTTTTCATTTTTCTCAATCACTGTCAATTTTATTCTTGCTCTACAATCACTATTGTAGGCAATTAGCAATCATTTATCTACATAACTATTCTAAATGCTTATTTAATTGTTAATGATTAGGAATTTTCTTCAACGCTGTACAACATACCCAATGCGATGTATATTATAAAAGAATATTTTTTTTTTACACCGAGGAAAAAAAAACCGATTCCGTAGATTTTAACTAGTCATTATATTGTATACATGATACATATGTATAGGTATACATTATGATGATGAACAACAGAAAAGAAAAAAAAATAAAACAAACAACAAGAAAATAAAAAGATAAAAATTTCGTGTAAAACGCCCACCAGGATAATCAATAATAATCGTGTTATTAAACTGCGTTTTTTTAATATCAAAGCGATAAAATAAATAAGTAAGCCATTGTGCACAGCAAGTAGTAATGTAAGAAAATAATAATATTAATAATACTAATGATATGAATAACAATAAATAAATAAAATAATAATTGATAAATAAAATAATAAGAAATAAGATAGCTACTGCTGCTGCTGCGAAGGCGATAAAGTGTTTTGAATAAACTGTTACATTACCTGAAAAAATATGAAAAAAAAATATGTTAATGAGATCATTTTATTCAATCCCTAACATAAATTACTTTTTTGTTGTACAGATTGCTGTTGATCGATCGATCGATTAGTCAGTGATGTTCGCCCTTCTTCCGAATTTTGACGGTCAGATTTATACATGTTTTTTTTTTGTTTCTTAACTTGAATGGTCGTCGACGACCTAACGATATTTTCCTCCATTCGAGTCATGAACAAAAAAGAAAAGAACAAGTACAAAATCAAGTCAAAACCATCTGGATTTGGTACTCCGAGAAAACGCAGAAGAAAAGTCAAAATCCGCCGTTGGACTAGGTAAGAAAAACTTGGAAAAAAAAATCCAAATCCTTTCAGTCTCAAAAGGGAAAAAAAAGAAAATTATAATACATCACGGGAATTATTTTCGAACCTCCTCGAAATTGCAAAAAAAATAAATATGAAATAACTTTTCGAGGTTAGTGAATACTCTGCAATTGAAAAATTTGAAAATAGATTTTTCGTTACTCTATTCGAAAAACGTCGCGAAATTTTTTTTAACCTTTTTAGTCTTGTGCGGTTGGTACTTGATTTTTTTCAAACAGGAAACGGCAGCGATCAAAGAAGGTAGCGAACAAAGCTCATCAGTTTCCGGTTACGGGAAATCAGGAGTATCACTTTCCTGGAGGACTCGAATCTTCCGTTTCTGTTGACAGCATATCGAGCGTTGTTTACTTGGGCACTTTTAGGAAGGTACCTCAACTGATCGTCCTTGAAGATAATGATAATGGGGAGCAGAAAAAAGAAGATGAGGACACTCCAGACGAGAGCTGAAGATTGCCACTTTATACTTTATACCTGTAGTAACCCATTTCCTTACAAAACCTGAAAACCTTTTTTTTCTAGACACGATTTTTTTTTTTGTTATTATGAGGACTTGAGAGAAAAAAGTTTCAAACATTATGAAAAACTTATCAATTTTATTATTGAATTAAAAGAAACTTGATACAAAATTAACTTCCGAAAAAACAGAGTACTAAGCTTAACAATATTCGTTAGCGCTAATTTTACGTGGAAGATAAACCGTTGTTAGAAATCTGTAGGATAGAGAACCGAGGGCTTCGATTTCCACTTTTCCTTTATTGAGGATTTTTAGTTCCTCTGAGAGCTTCTCGTCGCAGTATGAGCGGCCCTCCAGGGAACGCATTTTCGATATATCGGCTGGCGTAAGAGCAATCGGTGACATCCCGAGGGCTGAAAACTCCGAGGGGTGAATTCCGATCCAACGAGCCCCAGGACAAACCATATCTTTGTGCTCTCGGGAACGGATCATTGAACCAAACCTTATTTTTGTTTTTCAACAATAAAAAAAATATTCAATTTAAATGCGCAGGTTTAGAAAGTTTCATTTCCTAACGATTCAATTTGACGTTCAGAAATGTTTTCGAAAATTATTACACTTGGAGAATAATTCTGATAAACTTTTTTTTAGCTGAGAAAATCTTGTATGAAATTAAAATTTCAGACTTATTTCATTCGTGAAAATAAAAATCCTTGAATCTAAAGTTTAGAAATAATCACTAAAAATAATCGACTAAAAATTTGTTATACTTTAGCTGCCTCCAAGAATTGTTATAAAGGTTTCAGTGGATACGTAAAAATTTCGGCATGCTTCAGGGATACCGATCAATTAAAAGATAATAAATTCTTTAAAAACTCACCTGTAAATACACATTATCTCAATTCCGAAGGGGTCGGCGTCTGCGAGGATGTAAACTGGAATGTTTAGTTCATTTCCTAACAAGCTGACTAATATCCTAGTGTTGATATCAGGATATCCTTTTCCAGTGATCAGAATGCAGTTGAGAAACTCGGGACAGCGTTCAGCTAGAAGTTTCTGAAAAACCGAGTCCTTTTCCACAACAATTACATATTTGGCGCAAGTGCGAATCGAAGTAATACGGTGAATATTTTGCGGTATCAGTACGCCCCCCTCAACATTGCAAGCTACCGACTCTCGCCCGGAAAAAGTCAAGGTCAAATTACCGCTCACCAGACCTTTACTTGTTGCTGTAAATGCTGAAGGATTTATCGAAATGAGAAAATGAAAGATGAATTCTGATCGAAATACCATTATAAAAATGCAAAGAGCTTGCCTAATTCCCAAGGGGCGCGGTCCAGGAGACTGGCCACGTGATTTACGGCAGCGTCAATGGAACGCTGAGTTTTGGCTAAGGTAGCGGTGAAGGGTTCAGTTTGTAGTTCGTAGTAAAGAGCGCGTCGCGTTTTTGATGTACGATTTATGAGCAACTTGTGGACGTGCGATATCACCGTCAGAATCAAAGCAAGATTTTTTCTACTCTTGCTACGCCCAAAATCTATAGTCCTCGAACGCCTTATACATTGTGAATTCGTAGCCCCTGGTTTATCTTTTTCGTTATCAGCATCACCATTCTTTTCGTCATCAGTGACAGAAATCCAACTCAAAGACTTTGAACTGTCGAACGAATTTGGATGACTATTTAATCCAAGGTCTTTCGGATCTTCGTTATCACCCTGAACCCAACTCAATGACCTCGAACTATCGAACGACTTCTGCGTATCCTTATTTACTGCAAAATGATCCAAATCACCTGTGTAACAAAAAAAGGTCGTGCAAATCAAACAATAAGTATCATGTAGATTATTAACTGTTGTACATAATTATATACCCGCTTCATTTGCACAGGAAGACGGACCTTCGGGACAATTCAAACTTTTCCCTCGAACATTACCGATTGTATAAGTAACCTTAGGAAACATCTGCAAATTTATTTGCTCGATGATCTGCAGCGTCAATTTTTCGATTCGGTCAATGGTCGATATCCTGAAAAAAGATTTCAAACATTGCTTTTATGACTTCCTACATGTTTTCTCCATCAAATTACTCACCTCACTTCTTCCTCATCAACTTCCGGTATCTCTACATATTTCATATTTGACTGAAACATATCAAATCTCTTCTAGGCAAAATATATCAGTAAGGCAAAACGATCTTCGCATCAGGACGAACAATCAAAACTGAAGACGTGGAAAACGAATTGAATTTCGATTTATAATCTATTCCTAATGACATGAACTAAACTGTTACAACTCGTAGTATTCGTAGTACTACGCGTAGTAGAAGGAGTATTCGTAGTAATCGCTGATTGGCTGATGGCGCTCATGTGGTATATATTCGCCACGCATTCGTTAGTGCTCGTTGAATAGTTGCCCGTCAAACACCTTTTCGCGCGAATACAATTTTCAGTCAATGCTCCCAACTTTTACGCGAAATTGGTCAGTTTGTAAAGTCTCATAAATTTTCTGATCCTTTCGAGGTAGTTTTTTTTGGGTGAAACTCATTACTTCTCACGTGTGTTCGACGATATTAGTGTGTGCAGTGCGTGGCGTAAAATCGTGTGGTTTTTCAATTGTCATAGAAATTTCAAATTCAAATATTCGCCGGGTGAAAACACCCGCTGTCAAAAGGAAATAATCAGTTGGTAAATGTTTTTTTCCTGCGGTCAAAATTTTTTTAATTTTTAAACGGCTATGCCACAACCATAGTTTATTGTACGATAAATTTTTAACATAAACTGCACGATACATTGGAAGTTGAACTAAAAATCTATTGTTAATATAATTTATAGTGATTATTTATTGATAACTTTATGTGGTCGGATCCAGAAAAAAATAATCAAGAAAAATCCAGAAGTGAAACTACGGTAATACAATCCGGTGCGCCGATAAGCTTTGGTGAAAAAAAAAGTTCAGAAAATTCTCACCTTCTTCCGCGTCTAAAAATCTCAAATTCATATTCAAATCCACACAACATTTCTCATGCAAACTAAGCATTGAATTTGTTTCTTATCTTCTTCGTACATAATTCCTAGATTTTCATCCTACGACCTGATTATTTTCGAAACCGTTTCTACCTACGAATAGAAATAATTCAAATTATCAGGTGGAATCTGTAGGAGATCGCAGGGAGTCGCGAACTTTTGCATCAGCTTTCGAGGGTCTCCATTTGGAGGACTCAATATTTGAAGATTTTTCCGAAATGACGCCGCCCAAAAAATGTCCATGCGGTTGCCTTGAACGCGGTTCTTCTGTAATTGGTTTTAGAACGAGAGAATTATCTACGTTGCGTTTGGTCGTGCACGGGCCTGAAATTTTAAACTATCAGGGTACCAAACAGGCCCCCGAAGACGTCGCGCCCTACTGGAAAAAGGATTCTAGGATGTGGTTGTGGAAATCTGTCAGACTTGCTCGTCGACAGAACAATAATTCGGAGTCGATGCCGGTCTCGTCAACTGGATCGAGTACAGCGTTATCTTCATCGATGAACGCGGCTGGTAATAATATTTTTTAATTCATGAAAAAAATATTTGCTGTTTTTAAATTGTTGTTGTATATTTTAAAATGCTGCTATGCGTAATATGAATATAAGGACATTTTTATTTAATCGTTCTAACGGTATGATAACGATATTAGCATACGTGTTACTGCCACAGTAACTCTAACAATAAGTTGAAAAAAAAACAAAGAAGAACAAGAATCTTTCTCGGGTTGTTATAATGAATTCCCAATGTTTGAATTGGCTGACGATGTACGAAATCTAGCCACACATCTCAACGGTTTTCAAATCTTGTGCTGCGACTACTGCTTCTCCAGCTTCGTAGCGTGCAAAATCTAAAACCTCAGCCCGACTATTGTTTAGTAACTGCTCAACAGTTATATTTGGTTCCAGTAAAAAGTCCTGGTAAATCATGGTTGTTTCTTCATCGGGGTCTGTATTTGGCTCATCGATTCCTTTTTGTCCAATTTTGGAGGGGTTCATTCCTAAAACGATTGAAATACGTGATAGGGATTTATCCGACATTTTCAATTGAAGGCACCAAAACCTCTCGTTGGGAAGAAAACTTTCTTCTATATTCATACGCACTCACCGATAACGTGCTGACAGAGTTGCCGGCCAAGTTGCTCAGTGTTTTCAGTAGCACTGAAAGCTACTATCGCAGCATATTTTCCTACCCGATCAGCGGATGGATTTGCAGGGGCAGGGTGTGAATATCCAGCAAGAGAAACGCCTTCTTTTACATTCACGCAAAGTGCTCTTTTAATGCAAAGATTTTCCCCCACAGTTCCAATCACCAGGGCAGAGTGGTCGGCTAAGGATTTTCCATCGGAGGCAGGGAGTTGTTTTAGAGCTTCAGAGTCCAGGCTAGTCTTGTTCACAGTGTCTTGCCCAGCTATTGCAGAGGCGTACTTCAGTGCTGCGGAAGCTGTCATCACAACTAAACTTTGAAAGTACTTGTTTCGAGCAACGAAATCGGTCTCGCAATTTACCTCGACGAGTGCAGCATGGTTCCGATGAACTACAACCGCAATAAGACCTTGCTGAGTTGCTCTGCCTTCTAATTTTGTTGCTTTCGACCAACCCAATGTCTGCGCTTGGTCTATCAGCCATTGCTCAGCCTGGAAAAAAAAAACCGGAGGTAGGAATACATATTCCAGACTCTAGGATTCCGCAGGATACTGCAATAATTGCTTGATTAAATCAGAAAATAATCTCGGGCCTACCTTTTTGATGTCGTTTTCATGTAACTGCAGAGCTTTTTTACAGTTAGCAAAAGTGTATCCAGTCTTTCTTCGTAACTCTGATAATAGGGCTTTGTTGGATGCCTGCCATAGTGAGTTGTTTGTGTGAATATAACGGAATATTCTACCAGCGATCATCTGAAAATGATGAGGATCATCATTCAACGAATCAAATCCCAATAATAAAATGTATGTTACACAAGACAGTTGTTTATGATGATATGGGTGTATGCCGATGGTTGGTTAATGAATCTTTGACCTTAATTATCGGTGATTGACTAAAATGCTTTCAATAATGAGAGAATATAAGTTTTATCGTGCAAAACTTGACAGAAGCTTTGGACAATGTAAAGTCCGATGCAAGTATTCAAGTATCCAGAATTGTCGTTCAATGATTTCTGAACAAGCCGGCTTATCCGATAATGTTCAATAACCTCTATAGGGCGATTTATATTCTTATTGGTATATTCGTACCGTGGTGTGGCGCAGCTATAAAATCCTACAAATTCCAATTAAGATCTCAGTTGGTGTTCAAGGTTCTCCCTCGAGATTTCTTGTAAAGAGTGTACAAAATCCTGGATTATCTTTTCACACTATTGCACCAACAAATTTTCTGAATTCGTTGTATTGCTCGATATCGTAAGACATTACGTTGGCTGAACATATGATACATGCTTTGCCTTGACTCTGTCAGATCGCGCTGCCAACCATTTTCGTTCAATTTACTTAACGTCGATAGGGTGGTTAGCGTCTACTCGGTGGTTAACATTCTACAGTTTGAATTTAAATTTCATTCCCTTACGTAGAATTATTTGAAATTAGGAATCTCAATCAGATGATGGACAGATGGGAAGGTATAAATGATAGTCAACCTTTATTTTTTTTCAACATAGTTACCTACTCAATAATATTCGATAATATTTATTTATGTTACAATTACAGTACCACAATGATCGTTGCTAATCAAATAATACCCACAATAAGCTAATGATGGCCTACATAGGCCTGCGTAGGCTGCAGGGCGTTGCAACCACCCGTAAGAGGTCCACTCGAATGACCATCCCCATTAGTCCCAGGGCTGCACAACATTCCAACAAATGTATAATCGATAAAAGGCGCCATATCCAAATCTGGAACATCTCCAAATCCAACAACTGTTTGATCGCTTCCACCATTCAATCCCATCATTGAACTTGATGATATTTGTGGAAGTCGAGTATCTAGAACTTCGCAGGTGTAATGACACCGTTCATTTCCAGGGTAATAGCAAGGCTCTTCGCTACCTCTCAAAGCATGGGGCTCGATAACTTGATGGTAATTTTCAAACCCATTGAACCCTTGGTTCGCTTCCGATACCGGACTTTGTCCAGTGTGACCCGGATCTCCATGTAAAGGTTGTCCAAGGTCTTTGAGGGGCGTCCTATTTCGCTGATAGACCTGAGTGAACTGTTCATTTTTATCAATCGTAAAACAGCCGGTTGACCTTCTCGCGCATGGATAATTGCAGGTATTTTTCTGTTGTTCATAATCTGGAAAATTCAACCTCTCGTCCTGTGATTGAATCCAGTAAGGTTCCTGTCCATTTTTCTGCCCAGATTTTGACCCGCTTTCATCCTTAGATATTTGGTCGACTCTCGACTGAGTTTGGTATCCCACAATATCCTGCAAGCATTGATTATGCTCCTGTAAATTCTTACCGGTAATGTAACAGTCCTGTGCTCTTCTTGTTTCAAATCCTGGATAGTGTAAACGCTCGTCTTGTGTTTGTGAAATGCTAAGATGGCTGCTGCTAGAATCTTCGCTGAGAAGTTGACTCCAGTAAGATTGATCCTGATCAGTTTTAGCAGATTCGTATTTTATAGTACCGCTTCCCAGATCCAAAAGAGTCGGTGGTGATCTTGTTACATCTTGATGGGAATTTACAACGGGAAATTCAGGGCGCAGGGGTTGGTCGAGCTGGAATATTTCTTCAGGCTGGAACAGGTCCCCTGGGAAGGATGGGAAGTCAGGATACGCAGCATCTTGCGTAACTTGGTTGATACCATGTCCCGAAGGATTTTGACAATAATTTTGTAAACCGCTGGGATTAGTTTCTTGAGTCGTTTGTATCGTATCCTGAAGCCAGTAAGGAGTTTCAGTTCCCGATGAATTTTGCTGGTGTTGCTGTTGAGGATACAAAATCGTCTGGTGCTGATGTTGCGACGCTTGATGGTACGGCGAGACACTGCTACCGGTCTGAAGACCGCAAATACATTCGAAAGGTGGACAGGAACAGGAATATCCTGAAAATAAAGTAAATCAGATGACTGTCATTAAAATCGCGCTCATTTATCGCGCTAATTAAGACCAACTACCCTTGCGAAAAATTCTCTTGCTGTACGAATTGGTTTTGCCATTCTAACCGATGTACTTACAAGCAACACTATAAATACATTTCTAGCGAAATGCAAATTTTATTGTTAGTCAAGAAATGAAATTTTTACTGCATTACGACTCACCGATTCATATAGTTTTTGGTCTAAAAATTGTATTTGTATGAAAGAGATATTTTTTTACCGATAATTAACTGGCGAAAGAAAATAAAATCATGCTGGTTGTTTTATCAGATCATTTCAACTGCGTCGGTTCAAGTCCGAGAGTTTCCAAGAGTTTGAAATAATCGAAAAAACCAAATAAAAATTGTAAATATCCGAGAGAAACTGACCTTTGTCGGATACCAAGGGAGGAGGTTGTGCCATGCGAGTTGGAGGTTCCAACGTTTCAGTATTGGCACGCTTTGTACCTCTGAGTGACATTAACTGTAACAAATGATAAAAATTGCGTAATTATTTTTTTTCATACATGAATATATACAGATGTGAGAACATGTGTAGGCATATCATATGTTTGCTGTAATACAGAGGCTGTTCAGTTGATCATGATAATAAGACATTCTAAACGCTACGGATTGGCCCAATAAAAATTCCGACTCACAACTTTAATAGCCCTTTGGTCTGCCCTTGGGTGCAACAATGACCTAACTCAAGTCGTGTATTCTTAATTGAGCTTCAATTTACAAGGTAGATCAAGTTCAACTCTTCAATCGGAGACAGGCTCGAGTATATTACCCAATTATGCCAATGCTGCTACTACGAACCCGCAATAAAAAAACACAAGAAAAACAAAACCAAGAGAAACACAAAAAAAAAAGGATGTATTGGATTTATACCTTTGTGCCGAGTGCTGCTTCTCTGGCCAATAGAACAGCGAGTCCTCTGACTCGTCTTCCAGCCCCGACGCTTCGCCTAGCTTCAGAAGTCGACTTAGCTTCAGGCCTGGGATGGTCATGTTGACCCTTGGCCTGGAAGAAAATCGCATGCTCCGTGTGCCTCCAAAAATGCGTAACTGGATAACCGCAGTGACCTCTGCATGAAAGGATTTCGAGACGTCCGGCACACTGACGATTTGGACAGGGTTTACCTTGTTGTTTTTTCCTAGCCTGAAGGAGATGAGAAAAAAGGTAAAAATGGCTTGGAAACCAGGGGTCGAGGATAAATCCGTTCCAATTTCGTCACACCTTGTCGCAAATTGCTGGTCTCAAATGGACCCTGCCTCCGCCTGGTAACGCACAGCCCAAGGAACAGACAAGAACTCCTAAACAGGACTTTTTGAGGATACTGACGTTGTGGTTGTTCGTGTTTCTCATCGCCCAACCTGAAGCGTGTCTTCTAGCCTCTTCACAGTCTGGACCGTACACTCGACGGACGTGACCGTCAGCCCACTCGCACCAAGGATCGTACTCTACGACCTGAATACCCAAAGATTGTATTATAAAATTTTTAATTTAATCAAATCACGAGGATACTTTCAGCTAAAACTTACCCTTGGAACGTTCGAATCGTTTATATCCCACTCTTGATGAGGATGCTGTTGTTGCTGGTTTCCGGCGACCGTCGCGGACATCGTCGGCGACCCAACGCGGCTCCTGGAAAAGAGAAAAAAAAAAAAATAAGAATATAGGATATTTTGAGATAAAAACCGAAAATACTCAAACATTATTTTTCTTCTTCTTCGCACAATCAGCTGTTTTAATCGATTTCGTATGTAGGTATGTTACGGGATGAGAAACCGGCAACCGTGATTTTATCCGTCAGTTGAAGTTTTTTTTTTTTACGACATTGAGATATGTGTAGAATTCTTTTTCATACGGTTCATCTTTTGTAACAATGTTACCGCGTGCTTCGAGGTATAACTGGTACTAAATTTTACTCTGTGAAGTGTCCGATCATCGCATAGTGTATAACCTGGGGTTCTTCTGGGGTTTCTTTAGAGATCGGTTAGAGCGAGTAAAAGAATTCAGAGACTTATTTCTTCAGCGGTTCGTGCCGACACTGTTACGATGTAATGTCCTGATCATTTTCTAAATTATCCACCACGATCATCAATCCTTCGATGGATCGTTAATGTGACAAGTTTAGTCGGTACAGTGTATGAAAAATCGATAACATTGACTTTGGCTTGCTAAACTCATCCGGTAAAAAAATTAAATAAAAAAACAAAACAAATAATATAGCCCAAAGCACGTCAGTCGCTAATCCGTAGGCCAATACGCGGTGAATTTTAATTCAAAAATTTTAATTGACACAAGGTGGGCGCGCTTGGTAAGGAATATGTAAGGTTGCCGATTGCCGCGAGGTGCTCGAACCCGATTTTCTCAAACGGCCGGGGAGCCGGTCGGCGCCAAAGTTGGTGTAAAGAAGAAACATGAATAAAAATTAGAAGGAACGCTATTTGAAAAGCGTCTTTCTCTGCAATATTTCCTGCTAAAGTCTGTCGTTATCGCGCATGGTATAAACTGTACGAGAAATACTATCGACATTTTTTTTTTCCACCCGAGCTTAATCTTGAACCTGGACTTGGAGATAAAATCCAGATTTATAGCAGAACGCTTGAGATACTTATGGGTTGTGCTGGGTGGCCGGTTGACGAGGTACCAAGAGGTATTATACCCTCCTTATTTCCCCTCCGGTTCAACTTGCCTATGGAATTGTTATCTCATCTTCTATTCCAAAGTATAGCTTTTTCCAAAATATCGCAAAATTTCGAATGGATTTTTCAAATACCGCTGATGCATACCATTTCGGAGTACTCTCCTCAGCTGTACAGGGTTATCATTTTCTTATTCATTATAAATGAGTTTGACTTGCTTCTTAACAATATCCGGGTGACAGTAAACTCGAAGGTATGAATGTAAACGTAAAGGTAAACGTTTTGCTCGAACAGAGTTCGTTCGTTCGTTCGAGAGGCTTGCGAGAATAAGTATAAGAGCCATGGAGAGTCATTGACCATGAAAAAGCCTACGCCCACAGTTCGTAACTGTCTTCTGACTTGTAACACCGATCAAGACGACTCGCGGATCATGAAAACGGCATCGCGTTCGAAAAATTTCATCCTCTTCTCATTCCCTCGCATCTCACCTTTCACTCTACATGGAATCACACCCTCTAACTTTTCCGGTCAATTGAATTTCATGCGTCGATCAAACTTCTTTCAAAAATCAATTTCAAGTGCTTCCTGATCTGGACACTTTCATCACTCCTATACCAGCCGATATTCCGGCGTCGATGGTCGAAAAATGAATTTTATGTTATTCTCCCGTTCATCGAAGTTCGCGAAATTGTTCGGGTTACTTGTTATTCGGTTCTACTTTAGGGATTCTTGAATATGAGGATCAAAACTACGATCATCGCGATCATGCGGTGTGCTGCAGGCGTCAATGAGCAACAGAAAGTAATTCGCGTCCCACACATACGTACAGAGAGCTATTACGACCGGCCGTTATTATATCACTTTATTGAATCATCTGTAACTCGGACGTTTACAATCTCTGCGCCCACGCGTACACGCGCTTATTATTTAGAAGAATTACGCTTGGTGAAAAAAGAGGGAAAAAAAAATTTTTAAAACCAAACGGAAACAAACTGATTCATCCGACACCAGCTCTTCGTTATACACTGTGGTTTCTGATAAAAGATCGCACCGATATCGAACGAGAAAGAAAAAAGCAAAAAATTGTTTCGCGACAGTGAACCGAAAACCCTTTGAGTCTATTATAGGAATTGAATGTATAATACGAATCGTGTAAAAAATCGTGACAAACGCGCCCGTTGAGAGATCTTTCCGCGTATGGAATATATCTATAGGGAACTTTGAATACAGACATAGGTATGAACGCGACTTTCAACCGCGGTCTGAGTAATTACTTGGATCGGTGATAAAGTCATCGGGTGAGCGCGCGCGCCAAGGGTAAGATGATACATGGAGCGGTACGATTGTGAGATCAGATATACCTGCTGCATTTTGTATATACGTACGTAGTACGTACTACGTATGGCGATGGGGATAGCGAGGTCTAGGAGGTGTTGGCTGGATACCCCAAGAAGAGTCTTCATTGAGATATTAACCAAGATATCCCGAAGAGTGTCCACTAAATATCTCGGTAAAATCCCGCGTTAAAAATCTCACCGCGCGCATATAACCCAGCCAAGGTACGCTATACCTATACCAGCTCCGTGCAACGGCGATCCCTGGACCAGATTACTATACGGTTTATAATACTACACGCCCTGACCTAGCTTAACCTATGACGACAGGTTAATTCTCCATCCAGGTGGTGCCACTAAAATCTCACACCTAAAACAACTCGCTTTCACGGGGTTGTGTTTTCCTTAAAAAAAATAAATACCTAACACGGAATCAATAATTTTTCATACAAAAATTACGTAGCATAATTTTTTTTGATCAGTGTCTCATTTTTTATTGACACCATCCTGAGATGACAGATCTGCAGGAGAAAAATATTCGATCTGTACAAATTGCAGGGAATTTTTCAAACTGTCAAGTGAGACGAAAAAATTTATAGCAAAACTGTTTTGATATCTGTTTATTTCTTTTTTTTTTTCAAGCGTAATCGGTCGCTTTTTCTAGCAATGTAATAGAACGAGAATGAAAAATGATATCGTCAATTGAATGTAAACGAGCGCGAGCACACTCGTCGGTACTTTTGAAATAGGTAGCGACAGGAAGAAAAATAGTCCGATCCATAAGTTTTGAATATGATTTTTGTTGATCTTCAGTCGCAGGTTTCTCACCTCGCCTAATAGGCTCTCTCTATCCACTCCTACGCTTGGCAAACTATCGGCCGAACGGCTGACGTTCCCACGCATTAGTTCGGATATGTTTTATTTATTTATTTTTTTGATTTCCTCTCTTTTTTTTTCATCTTCAACGTGCGTTCGCAACCGTATCCATCATGAACGTTAATGCGTTGAAAAAATTGGTTCAATTCTATGACGAATATCGACTGTGATAATATGTTTTTGTCTATATTTTTTCGAGAGTCATCTGATCTTTTAAAAAATTCACTATCATCTATAGGGATTCAGGAAGGAAGAAATTAGCGTTCGTTGAATATATTATTTTGTTTACATAATTAATTCTCTTTAAACATTATAATGTTATGATAGCCGCGTCCACAGGTAGTTGAATGGCGGCGTGTGCCGGTTCGACGGTGATGATCGCGAACACTCGAGTATATAGGAGGTACTTAAGGACCAAATTTGGACGGTCATCGATGCCCGGTTATTATGACATCCGTGGGACGAACTACTTATAAAATGTGACCCATGCGAACGCCGCTATTAAATCTGTTTTTAAAACACAAGCAGTACGTATACTCGCTGTGTGTTAATATTATGTTAAACTATCACAAGTATAGAAATACATGCAGATGTATGAAATATTTCGTTTTCATACCATTACAGTATACCGCGAGGTAATTAATACTCTGGAGAAGACTCTTGAAATTCAATAGCTATGTATATTTTCTGTAAAAAAAAAGAGCAGTTAACATCTAAACAGCAGCGGTATTAGTAGCTTCTAGTTGATATGAAAATGAAAAATTCGATGACAAATTCATGTGTGGGCTAAAATCTTATTCATCTCTCTCTCTCTCTTGCGTCGGAATATATTCTCAAGATCAAAGAAACGCGCAGTTGAAAAAAAAAAAATTCTCGTTCACGTCCACTATTGTTGTTCCTACCTCGGTCAAGCCTCTCGAAAAAAGAAAAAAATTTTAACAAGAAAAAAAGTGTACATTTCAAAAAGCACTTATCGCGTTTAACCCGTGATTCGAATCTTTTTTTCTGATTCCCCAAATGAAGTGACGACGTGAGTTAAACACGACAAGAAACTATAAGTCGAAACGAAAAATTTCGAGCGAGATTTTGATGCAATAATCTTATTTTTTTTCCGTACCGTCGGGTGTCGGAGGATTACACGGCGAGTCTATCGACAGGTGAGCATACATGGAAAGGTCTAATTTTCGCGATTTAGGAGCGATGGAACTTCGTATAGCGAAGGGAGTTTGAAAGCTGTGCAAGTTTTAGGGAACCAATACGAGCGGGTGTTCAAATCTTGAATTATATTCGTTGGCCTGATAAACGCCCACGCACCAATAGGAAGGACGCTAAACGCCCACTGATTAGATACGCAGGAAAATTTTTTTTTTTTTTTTCCTTATTTTGTAACGATGTAAATGGTAGTAAAATCGATTCGGCAAAATCCGGTTTGCACAGAATGAAATAAAGCAAAGGACGTGCCCAGCCTGATGCTGAGATTTGAAGAAATAAGTTTTTTCAAATTTATTCGCTACAATTTTTGCAAGTTTATTATTCACATCGCCAGTGAAGTACACGTCACGATTATTGGCAACGATGGACGAACTAGGAGACTGCACAAGGAACAATAATATTGACCGACCGGATCAGATGCGGGATTAAAGGCGTGATTACACGACGATATCGGCAGTCAGTAGAGAGTTCTTGGCTGGATCAGTCGGGAGATCCTTGGTCGATTACACCAACGCGACAATACGTTCCTTTGTTTAAAATACAAGCTAATAGTTAATTAAATACGTTTCCTAGTAATTACACACTTTTGACAGAAAATATAAAGGCGTTGGAAGAAAAAAAGAAAAAACTTGGTAATAATTGATCTTTTATTATATACTTACAGCACAACCATAGTCGTTGGGTGTTACTTTTGGGGAATGACACTATTAGGTCCTTTTAATAAAAACGTAGAATAAAAATAACTGTCTGCTAGATAAAAGTCTTAGTTAGTTTTATCGGAAAAATCGTCAATTAATTGCACTTTTTAATTCTATTCTGGACGATGAAACGGTTGATTTCCTTTATAAAAATTAATCGATCAGACACTGTCATTGATTGATACACAGGTGAAGATTATTACGACGGAAAGTCGTTCGAAATTTTATGTTTATTTTAAAAACTTATATACGGTTTCTTGAAAACGTTTGATTATGGTACTCGTGTGAAAAATTTTGAGTCCCCTGTATCGCTGAGCTTTATTCAAGGACGCTCAGTTTTTTTTTAATATCTCTGACGCATCCTCCGGTTTTTTTGGAAAAAGATTTTTCGCAATCTCCTCTTCATTTTCGACACTCACAGATTTAACTTCGTCTTATTTTATTACAATATCTTCGGTGTGAGGAACAAAAGCGTAAAATTATCGGCTAAATATCGGGCAACTGTGCAAAAAGGCAAACTTAAAAAAACGAATAACAACGCGCACGCGTAAGTGGAAAAAATTTTTCAAGTTGCGCTTACGAAGTGAAATATTTTTATTGGTGCGTGCGATCCGGAGACACGGTGTAAACTGACTACGGTATGAGGTGTTCGCTTCGAGTAGAGCTGCTGAGCACGTTGATTGCACAGCATCGTCCACAAGACCGGATACCGTTTTCCTGATGGCCCTGGGTCGCCCAGGACACGCCTAGGGGAGGGACTAAGGCCGACCAATCAGCGAGATGAAGGTAAAAAAGGTCACCCCGAATAACCAGAACGGGCTCTATTACTACCCCATTAAACCCGGCCACCGCCCAGATAATAAATGTAGAACACGTTGAGCTTTCGAAGAAACGAAGAATTATCGTAATCGTAAAATAATCGTCAACATGGCGAGTATGATTCTCCTATATTTCGTTCGAATTATGCTTTTTTTCTTCGACTTTTTGCAAAATTCGTTCGTCCTTGGGGCAGATTTCATTCCCATGTATCAGCGTTCGGTTATCGATCGGCATCTCAAAAGTTTTCCACATTTTTCTCTTCCCATCTTATTTTCTCTCTCTCTGCATGCATGGTGTTTCGAAGTGCTTCCATCCCGAAGAAAAGTTTTTCTCGTCTTTCAAAAAATCACACTATAATTCCATGTCGTCGATCACCCGCAATTTCTCTAGTGATCTTTTAACTTTGCAATTACCTTTTCACTTCATTTTGTTCTTCATATCAGCCGATGCGTTCGAGAGAGAATGTAAATTTGTATAATGGTGCTTTGTTTTTCTGTTCCATCGATCGTTTACGTTCGATTTTCTAATTTCCCTCGTTTTTTTACAAACTCGTTGCTCTTGCCACAAGTACTACCCAGGTAATTTCTACGAAGTATACATACGTACCTACATACATATACGACCCGCATATCCGCGGCGACAACGCGCCCAACGGGCCGTTACAATCGGATCGATTGAAAGATCCCACGCCGCAAACGCGAAACGTATATAGGTATATAGGTATATTTTATGTACATACACATCTAGTTGTATATAGGTACCACCCATCCAGGTTTAACCAAGAATTATAACCAGGCGCGTAGACAACCCCATGAGTTACCCCGTCCTCGCGCGATGAGATCGTTACAATTTTGGTAACTTTAAATGCAATCGTAATCTACGAAGTCTTCAGGATCCGCATCGCGCCTCGAACTCTTCGTATGCATTACTACTGCAGTGATAAAACACACGGTAAAATCTTCCCTTGTTTATTTCACCCTATAAAACCATATTAAGGTCCTCGAAATCACCATGTCCATAGAATGGAATTTGAGTTTGTAAGGGTGGAGATTCGAAGCGCGTATGCGTCGCGCCTGATTCGCTCGAATAAGTATCCAAGTTAAGGTTGGGCTTGGTTTCACGATCCCTTTATTTGTCGATTATAGTCCTCTCAAACGGATTAACTGAACGGTTTTGTAACGCGACGCTGCGCCGCTTTTGGGGCGTCTCTGGCGGAGGTGGAGGTGGAGGTGAAGGAAACGAAAAAAGGGGAAAGGGAGTCGCAATTAGCCCCAATCAAGGGTAGTTTTCAGTTTGCTCAGGGTGAAGGGGTGCTCGACAACGAGAAACGAGAACAGTATCGTTATATACATTCACTCCATGATGGAGGAATTTTTGTCTACCTGTAATATATTTAGAGTATTATCATACACTGCACGTTATTATATACTTTTTAATCAACAATTTTTAGAATTTCCGAACCTTACAATTGATATCTAGTTGATACGATTGTTTATTCTCATCTGTTATCACACCGACTTTTATATACCAGCATTGCACAAGCACCGCAGAGCATTTGAAATTTTTCGAAGGCCATGATCGACCATGATTTTCCTCGATTTTGGGGTCAAAAACCGAAATTTTTTTTAAGGGTTTTCTATGGTTTTCTTACGTATTTTGATCTCAGGAATCCGGAGCGGGAAATCAAATTAATCTATCTATAAAATTGATCGAGTTATCACCAATTTATCGATCTGAAAAGTGAAAAAATCAAGATATCTCGATGGGATTAATTTGTAGCTCAATCTAATCGACGGATTCGTGTTTTTCGGGTCAAAATACGTAAGAAAAGCGTCATACGATCGATTTCAAAAATACTTCATTTTTGGCCCAAAAATCAACATTTTTATAGGGTATCCTCATATGTATTATGAGCTGAACAATCTGAATCTGCTAATTGAATTGATCCAACCATCGACATGATGAAGCTATATTGGCAATTTTTTGCTTTTCGGATCAGAAAAATTGAGATATCTCTATTGGTTTCAACGGTAGCCTAATTTAGTCGAAGGATTCGTGTTTCTGAGATCAGAATATTACAGTACATCAAACCGTCGTTTTACTTCACGCATGTGTGATTTGCCACGTGTGCATTGCAACGTTGTTTAAAACTCGAACAATACCGTGTCACGATAAGTGATAGCCCAAGCTTGTCCCCAAAGCGATAATTAAACGAAAAAAGGGACATGGAGGAAGAGAGGAAAAAAAAAGGAACGTATGGGCAAACGCTGAGCTTCCTGTCTATCCACGTGGGTGAAATTCCCAGGTGCAGCAGCGATAGAAGTAACTAGTTTTGCGAGACAAATAATGCTGTGGAGTTTCAAAAATTGAGAATTGATTTGTTTTGTGTTGGTATTTTTCATCGTAACGTTGGGAGGATTTCACTTTGAAACAGGCGACAAACGAATGAGAGAACGAACGAGAGAACGTTTCTCGAGAGTTCGAGGCTGTTCAAACACGAAGGGTGAACAATCAGGGTGTTTGCCATAGCTTATGAGAGTCGCGCGCGTGCGAGAAAGGGAGAAAAAGTGGAATGGCGGAAGAGAAAGAGAGAGGAAGAGCGAGAGAGTGGATCAAAGGATGTAATGGAGAGGTACTGATAGCGAGCCAATTTGATCGTCGTAAAAGCTTGCCCATTGTGTCCCGCGAGTTCTACTATACATACCTACGTACACATCGTATATGTAAATTATAGACATGCGCGAAATACACCGGAGCGTGCTGCTGCTGCTTAACTTCCCATTATTATCAACCACCCTGTGAATTAACTCGGGCTAGTTCCGCGTCTCATTTCAATTTCTCGCTGTCTCCGAGTGTTTTTTGGTATTTTGTTTTATTCCCCCGAATCCATAAAGGACTTTTCTGGGGCAGTAATAATCATCTATATATCTATCCGTCAATCTATTTCTCTCTCTCTCGAATATTTTCTCTTTTCTTACCGCCTCTCCGTTCTGTCCCTGACACTATCTACTGTACACGTTATACATAAAGCTGCTACGCGCACTTTTGCGCAATAAATTAAATTAAAACCAATCAGATTACAACCAAGCGCGTCCGCAGCTTTTAATCCTTTCGCTTCTTCTCCCATTTTCCCCAGCTAGTCACCGTGGTTTGGAACTTTTCAAGACCAGAAACAAATCACCTTGCAAAGATCAATTCATCGATGTGTTTACAATTTCGATGTCGCCAAATGAATTATCGATTGATTTTCCATTTCAATTTATTATTCGGGTTATCGAAGTATGTTGAAAATCTGTCGGACATAATCTATGAGCTATCCGAATTTGGGGTAAGCCAAGATTTTCTTTTCAGATGTATATGAGTTGCGTATAAGCTTTTGGCTGTACAAGCTTACCGCTTACTGTTTAAGCTTTTCTGTTCGTTTCTTTTATTTTTTTTTTTTTTTGTGGAGCAAGGATAACTATTACATTCATTTAATTTTCCTTCCGTGTATCTTGTCTGGTGTAAAGATTCGATATATCGAGACGAGGATTGTACAACGTCGAGGATGGACAATGTGTAGGTTACACGTACGTGTGAATGCGTGTAATGCCGGCGTAGTAACGGTAGGGGTTGACTTAAGTTTTCGACGTTATCCGCGAGCATCTGCCTCCTCCCGAACTTCAAACCATTTGCATACAATGGTTGTCGGTCGCGTGCCTCCGGTTCTTGTGTAGGTGGCAACCAAAAGTATGAAGACGACCATGTGTGCGTGTACATACTCATTCCTGGATTCTTTTTTTTTCTCTGTTTTTTTGCTTTTCTTTCTGTCAACGTTTATCTGCGGTTAAATATCCTATCCTTTCACCTGCCGCACACGTGACGGATCATTTATATTTACATCAAGAATGAGGAGTTTCGTTCTTTGAAGTGAAAAAAAGGTGGACGAAAATTTTTCTTAAAACAGCGAAGCCTATTGGTCAGATCCGGTGATTTTGAACTCTGTGAGTTATAAAATTAATTTTTTTTTCAACTCAAATCGATGAATTACAAGGTTACACGGAGACTCCACGAGAGGACGACGTGGATTCTTCACACGATTAAGTAAATAGAACCAGTCGCCGCATCCCGCATGTACGTAGCATAAAAATTCTGCACGGCTGGATGAATCGTTCTGAGTTAACGAAATCGAGGGGGTGAAAAACGGAGATGGAGAAAAAGATCTCTTGCGGAATCCGAGTCGGGGGAACGCATTATAGACACGTAGCGAAGGTCAACAAAAGGGTAGCTGTAGGAAAACAGATTGACTTCATTAGGGGATCGTATACAACTACCCGTCACTACCCTCTTTATGCCGCAGTAGTGTGGTGTACACCCTATATAGCGTGTCGACGTGTCCTAAGCTATGGGGTTTTTCGAATCGAGGGCGTGTGAACAGGGGATATGCAGAAACAGAAGTTCGGGGATGATCCGCTGGGATTTAAAAAATAATTTTACGATCGCGACGCACGTACCTTTTTTGCCGCTTCCTCTTTTCCTTCCTTTTAGCTAGTCCTTTTTTCCGGGTCGATTCTCCCCCATTTTCTGAATACACCTAATGGATATTAATTGGTTAATCGGTCGAGCTTACCGTGTCTGTACCGCACACGGTATCAGTGTTTTCTAATCGACGTTATAATGTTGATCGGATACTCCTATATATCCCAATAAAATGGTTCGCATAATAAAAACCTGAGGGAGAAAACTGAAGGTCATCGTCAGCGTTTCAATTAATTGACGTGAGAACAATTTTATTCAACGCTATATACGGTGTCTGATGACAAAATTAACGATAATGAAATTCCAAGTCTAATCTAGTCGATGCATCGACGAATGACGGGATGATCACCATAAAAGGTCATCGATTCATTCAGGCCAAATATTATTGTCATAATTATTTTTTTGTTCCATTTACAATAATACTTTTTTTCTTTTCCTTTTCAAATGCTCTCGTGTTTTTTTTTGTTTTCCCGAAAAAAAAATTTCGGCTAGCTAAACTAAATTTATGTCAAGAACGCGTGTCTCTCAATAGGGTAAAAAGGATCATCCACGCGGGGGTTGGTTATATCCTCATCCTTCATTCCTTTTGTTTTATCAAACGATTTCATACGCGTTACATAAAAGGTGTACGCATACGTGTGCGCGCATCGATTGCAGGGGGTGTTTTCGTTGGAAAACAAGGGTTTAAAAATTCCGAGTGAAAAAATCGTGTTCCATTTTTCCTCGATACACCATACCTGCACCAAAAATTGTATCTTAGGGTTGCGTCGGTATTTTAAAAATCGGTTTCATTGTTCATCCCCATTGTATGAGTTCGTAGTAGGTACTTGACGTGTATACCTACATGGAAATCGAAATACTTTGTAACGCGATACGAGCCACCGAAAAGGGGTTATCAACAAATGTGTTCAAACATAAATCTTCGGTCGAAATTGTGGCTACGGCATAGCGAAGGCCATACATAGCGGATAGGGTGTCACGTGGGGTTAGATTTTAGGGGGTGGAAGAATCTCTGAAGGGCGATATTTGAATATGTATACATAATACACGTATAGTTTTATATCATCGGTTACGTCCCATAACAAACCCTTCTCTTCTCGCTCACTCCTCAAATGGTAAGTCTCTCCAACCCTTTTCCGCTTGTACTATTTTCCCTTCTTCCCCTCGTTCCCCTTCCGCTCGTCGCCCTACTCTCCCTTTTTGCGCAAACAAAACGAACCCCACCGCGCCTGCTGCACTCCGTCCGAAGGTAATCCTTTCGGAATCAGGGGATACGTTTATTCAGGAACCAGCTACTAATGCGCTTATAACCGTTGAAAATTGATTCTTACTAATATAATATAACGGGGTGACGAAGGGTATGGTTATTTGTCTCTCTAAGGGTATTATTACGATATAACTAATTTTCTATCACATTTTTCTTCCAATAGCTTTCGACGTTCTTCTTCTCCTCGGTTATACTTTTTGTCCGATTATGTGATCCCATTGAAACTTATTGAAATTTTTTTTATCAACCACGTTTTACTCATTCGCAATTTATTTATTTCACGTACATATAGTTTTTCGTTCGCACGCAGGCTATACGCACTTAATCTCTCGGTAATCTGTCTCCCACATCAATTATGTGGTACCTACCTTCGAACGATCTGCGGAGTTACGTGTTCAGATCGCGTGGTCGGATGTAATCGATGGATGAATCTTATCTAATTTTATCGATGAATATGACTCTTGTACCTTCGCCCTGAAACATTCGACCCTCAAACCTCCCCAGAAATATGCGGTTCAGGGTAGGGGTGACTCCCTTTTACTCATTTTGTCCGATGTGATAAGAATTTGAGTTAGCCATGGGAAATCAACCGTCGCGGGGCAACACGTTCGTTATTCCGAACCAAAGAAAGTGAATCCAAATGAGACGGATTTTTCAAGCGAACCAAAAAAACGCATCGAATTAACAAAAATCGCTCGAGTCGAGTCAAATCGGCATGGATTTGAACGATTGATAAAATGTATATAAAAAATATTATTGAACAACGACGAGAAGCTTTTTACGCACGTAACAAGCGCGTGTATGAAAGTAGGTATATGAGAGCTGCGAAGAAGAAGAAGAACCCCTCGTTCTCCATTGTTGTCCAATTGAGTCTCGTTTAGTTTCTCGGGGGTTGCGGGTAAATTGATTTAAATTGGAATTGTGCCTGGGCCTTTGCATCGAGTCCCAAAAGATCGAGACCGCATGCATCAACGGGAGTGACGTGTTATACGAGCGTACGTATAATATCCTCGTGGGTTGGGTCAGGTTAGTTTTTTATAACAACACGTGTGTGCGTAAACTGCATCGCCGTCTAGACCGCGCGCAACGGTACCTATAATATTATTGTAAGAAAGCTGCGAGCCTCAGAAGTAGCCAGCTAATCGCCTTGACAATCTTCACGCGATACGGGAGCATTTTATATTATATTATAAATAGGTATAAAGCTACTTCTTGGATTTTCATTATTATTGGCTTCTCAACTCTATACAATAAAAATATCCTATACCTGACGTTCTTTTTTTTCCCTAAAGGACCCATTATTAATTTTACAACATCATTTTTTGGGGAGACTCTCGTATACTGCCATGAATCTACCCCATTTAAAAGCCCCTATAACCTCAGCTGCGAATCCACGTGTTTTCATATTATATTTTATACATAACATCACCTAAACGGTTCACATGTAGATGCATTATATTATAATCGTATACGTCAAATCTTTCGAAAGAAAGTTGAAAAAATTATTAGCTCGACTCGGTGACCGAAAAAATTTCAGCTTATTCTACGTGGAATCCAATGGCGGACTTCAATCGAGAATTATTGTTCTTCGATGCAAATTAAATTCCATAGTTCTCGTGAATCCTGCACATTTCTTTTTTATTCTGCTTTCGATGCTTGCAAATTATTTAAAAGAATCTAACGCTCGGATCGAGAGGCGGAAACTGCACGGAACGTTTAGACACAAATTCAACAATGGGTCCTTAACAAGGACACGGTGATGGATCGTCCTTCTCTGAACTTTGCAGTTGAAGGGCGCGTGCCAAAGGTGCCAAAACCACAAAACGATACATTGCTGGACAATGAAGGGCCGGAATCGGACGTCCGATTTACGATCGCAAACCCTGCAGCGGGGAAACGAAGGTATGTGGTTTTTGACCGGACTGTTTGGTACCAAAAAAAAGCCAAAAGAATGCAGTGATTTGGAAAAAAAAAGCGAAGAAATAGATTGGATAAATTTTGAAAAAATTTATTCCGTTTTTATATTTTGGGTAATACACTCGTGGTTGGGGTTTGAGTCTCCGTTCGCCACAATGTGCAAGGGAGGGCGGAATAGAGTCTCGAGTGGAAAATAATGGAGTTCATATAGGCAAAGGGTCCCATGATTCGGGGGAGGGTGATGGGCTGGGACTTTGGCATTCATGGGGTATTATTATATTATGTTATATTGTGCGGTCCTCCGCAGAGACAGCGTTCGGTGTTTTGAAATCGGAAGTTGTCGAAGGACGTTGTTGGTCGGCTGCAGTTCCGCAGTCAAAAATATCTTCGACTCATGCATCATCTACGCCAGATCAAATCTCCTCATTCCGTTACCTCTGCTGCTGTACACGATGGAAGGGAGCCGTGGCAAAGGATCGATTTCGGAACAACCGGAAGAAATACTTTTGTAAAGTCACGAACCCTCGGTGAATTATTTTGCAGGCGGTAAAACTGTTTCGGCAAATCATCCTTTTCCGACCAAACAACGAATGAAAAATATTAGAATCTGGAATTTGAAGGGGTGAGCCAGAATCGAATAAGAATCGTTCGAAACGGTGAGTCTTAGAAACCGTATGGATTTTTGAACACGGTGGTTGTCGAATCGGTGACGTTTTCCGGACGGCGTGGGCGTAAGTTCGATAATTCGAAATCGATGGGCGTGCGCCAGCGACGCACCGATCATATCTCCGTTTGAATTAAAAATCCCCTTGGACAATAAAGGGCTTGTCAAACGGCAATCATCCCCTATTATGTAATCTCACCCCCTAGGTCGAAGGCTAGTCGTGTGAACCCATCGTGTACAGCTAGGGTAACGAAGATAGGAAGATACCTTCGAACGGGGCACGTCGTACCGACCAAAATATATAAACGGTAACGTGAATGGTAAACTGATCGGTCATGTCATGCCTTATTGGCACGTCAAACCGCCCACATGAACCGCAAACCTACGTAGCGCATGCAGCATACACGACGATGCGGAGCGGTTCAAATCCTCCGCATTTACAATTTCCCATAGAACAAAAAATTTTTCTTTCCTTCTTACTTTCTAAAGCATCGATCCTCTTGGTCAGTTCGAGAAAAACGGCTGCTTGAAAAATGGTACCGAAGTGAAATGCTGAAAGAAATTGGAAAATTTGCAAAAAAAAAATGTGCCAACCGCACCAGAGTCCGGGTTATTGTTTGAGTAGTTAAAAGGTAGATAGTGGGGCTAAATGGTTGCTCGGTATCGCGATACGAGGCTGGTGGTAAACCGGGGGACGGATCGGCGCGTGACGATGCGACCACCTGGTAACGTGACGTGACGTTACCGGCCACGTGTCCACCGTAGCACGCTCGGAAATGCCATTTTAGCGGACGCGTGACCCGAGCTGGTGATGCCCAGTTACCTCATTGGTTTCCAAAGTCATGGCTGATAAAAGGCCCAGAAGCGTAATCGTCTCATTTGATGTATTTAAAATCTAAGATGGCGTCTCGACGTGCGAGGGTCGAATGATTTTAGATCCGTGTGCAGTTATGTCTTTTGAATTAGGTGGTAGCGAATTTGAGAATTCTGTAATAATCGGTGCGTGACGTTTCCATGTGTCGATTAAATGGGATGAGAAAAGGGGAATTTGAGGAACCTCGCTGGGCGTGCGGATGGATGGAGGAGGGAAAAGAGAAAACAGGAATTGGGATGGGAATGGGAGAGTTAAAAGAGGAGAGGATCAGCTCGGTATACGGAAATATTCAAAGAGCAAATAGCGGAGGCTTAACTGGTGGCAGATCTTCCCACACCAATCAAACGGCACCCCCGTTGTCCGGGGTGAAACCACCCGACTCCACCCTACCTCATCCCACAACCTCTCCCTCTTACTCTCGTATACTCTTACGTATACTGCAGTTTGTATCGCACAGTCACTCATCAGTCCCCGGGGAGTTATCTACCCCTAGCTACTGCTGAAACTAATACTACCACTAGCACTACCACCACCACTATTCGTTGCGCTCGATTCTAAAAGCGCCCTAATTTCGTTCATTTTTCGAACGTTTACCACCGCATCGCCACCCCTTCCGCCGTGTAAGGTGATCGAGGTGCTTTCTTCTTCATCTTCGAATCACGTTTCGAACGACGGTTCACCTTTCGTATCGACACATCGGATCAAATCTGGGTATCGCTTCGAAGACATCAGGGTGAAAATCGATTGGTTGGTTCCAAGTTCTTTTATTGGTTTATGTCGAATTATATCGGAAAATGATGTAATTATAAATCGTACATTGATGTAATCAGGCATTCGAAGCATAGAGATTTCATGGGTGATTTGTGGTACGGCAGAGAGTAGATGTGTAAGGGATTAATTAGGGATTACGCGATGGTCGTGCAGGGGTTAGCTTTTAGCGCAAGTGATCGCGTCTGTTTATCTATAACGGATGTCACAAACACACGGTTACGAGGTATACCTTCTCTCATCGCTGTCTCGTCTCTCCACCGCAAAAGCTGCTGCCCCTGCCTCTCACCCCTCGACGAAACCAACGTACCGCGTAGACGTCGCCGCCGGACCGACCGACCCCATTGTTTCGTCGGGATGCACAAAGCCACAAAGCGAGCGGCCAACTCACGCGCGATATACGATGTGTAGTACATATGTACGGACCACGTTGTACAGGTCTTCTCGTTCCATGTACATATTATATCTTCATCCTCATCCGCCTACTCTACAGAAGTCCAAACTTGCCCGAGAGAAACCGACGGAGGGAAAAAGAGAGGGAGAAGAAGAAGCTCCGCCGAACTTCAGGCCAGACCTGCACCGAGACTCCGTTCGGAACGGCGGTCGCGTCAAATTCATTCTCACCTCGATTCAGGATCAAGGTTTTTTCCTCTTCAAAAGAAACGGGAACCATTCGAAATGCATCGTCGGAAGGAACAACTTTGCAGAAGAATCGCGATATTTGCGCTGCATTTTCAAAACGCACACGATTTTTTTTTTTTTTTTCTCTCTTCTCTGAACTTTGCAGATCAGAAACAGAGAGATGAACCGAATTGAACGGTGGTACGTTTTATTGAAAACCCTTTCGTCGACCATTTTGGGGCGAGAGAAGCCGAATATAAGCCGTGTAAAGCTATAAAAATGTACAACGGCGGCAGCAGCGGCAGTAGACGACGACATGAACCGGTGGTGCTCGGCGCTAACTGCGGTGATGATGTTTATCTTTTAGTGTAATCTGCCTCCAACGTCTACTACCTCCTCCGACTTGGTTGTATCCCCCTTTCGTATAACCATAGCCGCTTTTACTCGGGCCAGTTCCAATTTAACCAGTTAAGGGAGACCCTAACCACGATGTGACGCGCCGCTATTTTCCCCACCCTTTGGATACACCCCACGCCCTTCACCCGCCCTCCCACTAATTCATTTATTGCTCCTCTTATTATAAAGAACCCACGTATATCTACATCTGTGTCTATATATATAACATATATACCACGTTGCACACGAAGCGTGTACACGTATTACGGCCGCATTATACCCGGCAACTCCGGAGTGCTTCGGGGCCTCGGCCCATCAAAACCGCGAGTGACTTCAACGACTCCCCGATCGGAATGCCCGGCGCATCTGGTCACTCGCATTCGTCACTCGCAGATATATCTAACGCATTCGTTGTATCATAAATATCACCTATACGAATTATTACACCCGGTGAGTCTCTCGAATACAGCGAACTCGAATTAATAAGAAAAATGTTAAAAAAAAGAAACAACTCAGTTACTTTCCCAGTTACTTTACAACCCATTGATTTTCGCAGCTAGATCGTCACGTTTCTTTCAAAGTTGTACGAAAAAAAAAAAAAATCTCCATGCCTACGGATATCTCGGTGATGTATGAAATAGTAGAAAATGAATGAATGAATCAAAAAATTAAAACACCACGTCTACGAAGGATGGAATAAAAAAATGAAGTAAAAAAAAATGCGCCACCCGTTAGGTGGTTTTTGGTGTATGTTTGTGTGCGGGTTAAGTAAAGCTAATCTAACATGTCGTGAGTTTTATAGAGCGGGAATATATATCCACGGTAGCGGAATTTCAGCGACGCCATATGCCGGTGAATCTACCCCCCGTACAGTGAAACTAAAGAGGGCGACGATTACGTTTACGGTGTGTACGTATATTACATTATATTATACTATATTCATACATATGTGTGTATAGATATATATACGGGATTATTTATTCACCTCGACGCTAATTTAACTAACCGCCGTGACGACGCCAAGCATCGCTCCATATCGTGGAGAGCGGTGCCACTTCAGTTCCGGCAGAGATCGTATACGGAAAGAGGAAGGGAGAGAGAAAGGAGTTTGTGAGGGTCGGAGTAATTATGGGGAGAAAAATGCTTCCAGTCTCCCGGAGAATGAGAGGAAAAAAAAAATAACATTGGTTTGTGTCTATTTTATTTCATTTTTTTTTGTTCCAGACTTCTCGGACCGCGAGGGCTCGCCTTTCTTCATTTTTCTCGACGTTCTGCAGAGAAGAAGAAAAATAAACGACGATGCTCTGCATCGGTTCCGAAATAGTTGCGGCGGTGTTTTTTTTTTTTTTTCGGGTGAGAGTTATTTCTGTACATGTGGAGGATTATAATTTGAACAGCGGCCTAGTGTATAATTACGTATAATATAATGATTTGAACAAATTGCTCGACACGAATGTGAGCCACAATCGTCGGAATCTACCCCCTTGGGTCGTGATGTTGCTTCGTAATTTAGTATCTCGAGGATACGATCGCTGATGCACTCGTCATCTCACGGACAATTAAAACCCGTCGCCGCAGTCGGTTGCCGCGTTAACCTATGATTCACCTCTTAACATTATCCTCAATTACAACGTACACGGTTAAATGAATATGTACACGAAACTCGTCCTAACTCGATTTTCTTATGGTCTAATTTGTAAACTACGATACACTCTCCGAGCTGTTGCGTACATCGAGGGCGAAAGACCGGAAGGTCGTAACCCACAAAAACTCTCGAGCGCAAAAACTTGAAAAAAAAAACTCTACCGTCTTTCGCTTTCTACATGATTAACCGCTGTCCCTTATCGGTACGTGTAGAAAAATTTTTCAACGATCGTTCGTTAGTAAAACTTTTCATAGTCTCGAAAGAAACAATTACAAAAAGTGAGCTGCCACATTCTGTCGAGGAGTGGTTAGTAATACAACGAAGACAATGAATCTGATGAAGAAACTAAGAGAGCAACAGCGATTTGAAAAAAACAAAAATCGTTCGCTGTTACATTCGTCGGTATAAGAGAGCTTTAAGCTCGAGGGTACGAATTAAGAAACTAGGGGTGAAACAAAGACGATCGAGCGAAAAGAACTACGGGATATGAACAATCGCTCGATGTTATTCTCACCCTCGGTAGTTCTCAGGACTTTACGCTGTTGAGATTTGAAACATACGTTGCTTCAATTTTACAGCCATTGTAATCCGTCCCGCTTACTTTGCACCCGATATCGAGGGCCGAAGGGGATGGCGACGGCCACTCGAAACCGCACGTTCGATATTCAGTTTCTTACGCGCCATTTTGCTCACTTTCAGGGAGTTTTTGATTCCAGAATTTAGCAGCTCTCACGCGGCACTTCCAACTTCCAATCATCGGCATATGTCGTAATGTGGATAATTTATGCTCTGGCTAAACGGCTGACACCGCTCGCCCATCGGGATTGCTATACGTATGTAACCACGCTAGTTGGTAAGGGTGGATTTCGAGGGGTTCGAACCATAGGGTTTACGGGTATGAGTTGTTAAATACCTTGACGCAGATAATGACACGTACGAAGGTAGCAGCGCTGGCTGGTTAATATCGTTTCATCGTATCCGAACCATCGTACGTTTATACCGGACTTCGGACTCCCCATTTCTCAATGAGCCCCCGGGGGGGAATCCCTCTGCAGACTTCACACTACGGCCGCATATGCGATAGTCGAACCACCCACGAATTACAACTATATACCTAATATCGCCACACTATCCATACTACGATGTACACATAAATGCGGACTGGATACTCCCCGCGCTCCGTGACCCGCACCCTCGGCTTGACCCGCTGGTGGCACGAGCCGTTCGTTCCTCCTCGCAGGGGGATAACCAGAGGAAAAAGGGGGCAGAGGGAGGGAGGAACGTGTGGCACCAGTTGCTCTGGAACGTAATCGCGGCAATTACGTATGGAAATTTCTGATTCATCTGACGTGTTTTTATGGAGGTGCATATGTGCGCGGTTGGTTACACATTGCAGAACCTGAAATTATACGGTAGTGCGAACGGTAACATCGGAAATAGGAAGGAAATCAGCAGACGGATGTTCTTTTTATTTCCCTTCTTCTACAATCTATCGAACACATTTGATTTTTGCTTCAAACAACTGGAACCGAATCGTAGCTATCGAGTCTGCGTAAAATTTCTTATTTCAATCGATGAAACCAACCCATCGATTGTCACTGTCAGGTTTCTGACCCAAAACATGACTATTTTTTGATCGAAATGTCTAGTTGTTTTTTTTTGTTTTCTTGTATTTCGTTGTAATTCGAAGTGGTCATATATCCAGTTCGAGTGGTGGTCTCTCTGCAGGTTTACATTATCAGGATCTTTTTCTGAGGAGCTGCCACGATGAGGATCAGCTTCGCAAACTCAGAAGAACCAGTACCGGTACCGACGAGCATCAATAGAAAGATGATCCTCCGGTTTGAAAGGGCTTCAAGATCTCCTTTGTGCTTAGGCATGTCTGTCGCGTTCTCTGGAAAGGGTTTTTGGTTACCGTGACCGACAACAACGACGACGACGACGACGACGACGACGACGACGAAGCCACCGTGTGTGGCACCTCGGGTGTCTTCGCCCCCTTTCATAGGCAAATACCTACGAATAAAAATAACCACCGACAACAACGACAACAACAACAATCACCCCCCAAGCTCGCGTGAGCACATCGTATTATATTTATTCCTAGAAATATTCGTCTAAGCGTATACGACGCAGGTACGCATGATTTTTATTTCCATCATTTTTTTGTCTTCAAGAAAAACGACGCCCGAGTGCTTCACAATCGGACATCGGACAATTTGCATTTCGGTTTAAACATTTCGAAGCGTGAATGTCGAAACTTTTTTCTACGAAAGCCGATTTAGATATTCACACAAACAAACACAAGTCATAGTTAGCCATCGGCCATGGCAGTTGTGCAGGTGAAATCGAGAGGTGATATACCAAAAGCACGGTGCATTATATCATGGTTTGATAAGTCGCAAAAAAAATGTAAAATAAAACAGGCACAACTAACAATTATTATGGCTACATCATACGGGCCGATTATCGTCGCGGACTTTCCACCGTATCGAGTCGCGAACGAGGCGTCGTTTACCGTTCGCTGCTTATCATCGTTTCTGTTCATTTTTTTTTTTTCAATTCTGTCTGATTTTTTCTCTTTCGATGCGTAGAGTTAGATTTCGTTTCCGAAAGTGCACGAGTACCGAAAATCCTGATAGTTTAAAATACATCGGGGGGAAAAGAATTACTGGTAAACTTTTTCACCAGGCGTACCTTCGTCGTCGTCATCCTTTAATGGGAGTGCAAAATCATGAAAGTCACTTTTCGATACGACCCTGCAGAGTTGTGCAGATCACAACGATATACCATTAATATTTATAAAACAGGCATTGACATTTAGGGAAAACTTTTTTCTTCTCTCCCCTATATTTTTATGATCCTAGACAATATGTTCTACTTTATGAATTTAGGCACGCTTATATGTTTACAAATAATACATCGATGCATAGGTACTCGAAATTAATAAACTACAAGATCGAAAACGCCCTCCTACATCGCAGCATCCTGCGCGTGGAAGTCTGGCGGCACAAATAGAGCGATGAAAAAAAAGCCACGTTACGCTGATCGTAAATTTGAAGCTATGTAGATATATAGTATGTGTCTCGATCGAACGTAGTCACTTATGGGGTTGGTCCATATGCCGCGATTCGACCTGATGATACCGAAACGATTAGATTCGCTTTATATTTTAACCATTACTTCGTCATTGTCATAGGTATGCTATACATGTAGGTGTGCGAGTACGAAGTATCATTATCGAAGTGACTCTGCGCGATTTGTAAATCAAAAGTCAATGAGGTTTTTTTTTTTCAAATTAAAAGAATATATGTTATTCTCCAAATAATCAACGTCAAAAGGAGGGAAAAAATTTTCTCATCGATATTATGTTACTCTTATGTAAATAATACCTAGCTGAGAGAATTTCCTTTTACGTTAACAGCGTCCACTCGTTTTGGTAAAGACAAATGCGCGATATATCTGATCGGATATGACCAAAAAAGGAATGTTGCATTAAGCCGTCTCCGAAGATTTTTTACAGACTGTTTAAATTATTGGTCAACTTGGATCTCCGCTGCACCGGCCGATCTGATAGTTATTTCGTTCTTAACTCAGCTCACATTGCTTTATTCTCTTTTCGTTGGCTCGTTTGTTTCGTGCTTTTTCACTTCGATCAATAGTCGAGTCAGTTGCACCAACGAATTGACCTACATTACAGGTATAAGTGCAACTGAAATTTGGCGGAATTTTTCGATGCTCGACGTGTTGAAAATCGAATCGAAAACTAGAAAACATATAACGTGGTCGAAGCGGGTTCTAAGCGAAAAAAGTGACATGATATATTTTTTGTGCCGGCAAAATTGATCCCCGAAGAAAATTAAAACAAATCGTGCAGCGAGGATAGACGGTGTTTTTTTTTCATCTGGGTGTAATTTGAATAATCGATCTTCCTCTTTTATTCTTCGTTTTATTTTTGCGTTTAGTTTGCTCGCTTACGTTATCCACGTACAGTTACGCCATTCGACCTCCTTTTCACTCCACACCCATACGCGGTGTAGTCATTGGAATAATTTCCAACCGGGCATAACGATATCATATCTCCGTTAGAATTCACAGATTCCGTGATGGGACGTCGTCGAGTCTCGTTGGACGTTAGAAAATGGAGAGGGGCGAGGGGTGGTAAAAAAGAGAGAGGGAATCCCCGTACTAGTATTTAGCGTGTATTGAATTTCAGACAATAAAGAGCTTTGTTGGGTATCCGTTTACCCCGAGCTACTGCAGCGGGAGAAAACAGCGGTGCTGCGGTAGCATCGGGCAAGGGTCCGGGGCACCGTCGGTGGATCCCGTAGGAACAGCGGGAACAACTCTCTCTGTATACGGTGGAGGTATAACGACGTACGCTTACGACGCGTGCCAAAATCGAAAAATGAGAAGAGCTCTGTCTGTCCGTCTCTATAGGTTCGGTGTGATTTGAAAGAATGAAAAGCGAAGGTGAGAGAAGGAAGATGAATGGAAAGTGAGGGCAAAAAATCAAAAAATAAAATTCGGGACACCGCAAAGCGTACGCGTACGTCGATCGTCTTTTGTTAGCTATGGTGCAACCATCGGTGAAATGTATAGACTTTTATAGGTTCCTCTTCATTGCCGATTTTATGTTGGTATGAATCGATTCATGATCCATCTGCATTTTTAAATTCTATCTGAAAATTTTGCCAATATGTGTCGCGTATCAGATTTCACCCTCGGTAATTCACCGTAACGTGGGGTGAAGATGAAATTCCAATAAAAATCAACGGCCTTCTTTTTCTTTCAATTCACAGGAGGTGACCACTTTGCAGCGCCCAACTATTCTACCATCTAAACCTGCGCGGAAAACAATTCGCGTAGTCGGCGACTGTCGTTAAACTATTCAAACTATAAAGAACGAGACGCGGATATAGAATAAAAAAGATGGATCAAAATGAACGATAATCTATTTTTTCTTGTTTTTACCGATGAGACAAACACTCTGAAAAGCAGAAAAAAAAGTTCTCGCTGCGGACCGAGAAACGGAGGCAGCTGGGGGTCGCGCCACCCCTTCCTTTGGTAGCTTTGGTGCACCGGCGGTGCGTTGTTTTTGGGGGTTTGAAATTTGAGACGGTTGCGAGATAAGATGAGAAACCCGCAGCATTACAAGGGAGTAGAATATTTAGATATTATCGGTACGAAGAAAAGTTTAAGAAAAGGCGCGAGGAGCAGGTCGCGTGGCATCTGCCACCATATCCCCGGTTCGTCTTCGTCTTACTATTCATTTTTTTTTGCATTTTATTCAGTCCCAAGGATTCGAAACTGCGAGGTGAGGTCCAGGGCCGTTTAGGTCGTTCACGATATACGATGGGCCACATAAACATTCTTAGGAGAATAAACCGCATGAAATTTATGCGTGCAGTGGATGTTCACGTATGTCTTGCGTTCTGTGCTTCATAGTGTATCGGTGAAAACTATAGTTCACGTTCAATTTTACGATTAGGTTCGGTTACTTCTGTGTACCGGGTGAATATTTTATCGTTTTTAGACACGACGATGAGCTGCACCCGCCGGTCGGGCGCACGCCTAGGTGACACCCGACGAACAGGACTCTTCGCACACAGCTCGACGATAGGCAGGTGCTAAAAGATGCCGCGGTTGGCTTCGCATTATTGGCTCATGTACGAAGTAGTAACAGCAAAACCCCATTCGCCTTTACCTTGGTCTATTTTCCACCGCAACTCGAGCGGATAAAAAATACGGCAGCACCTCCGCTTACTATTATTGCTCCGTTTCAACGTGATCCGAGTACTACTTTTTTTGTTCTTATATTATATCCCGTTCCGATGTTACGCTGCCGATGTACGGTGCAAGGTATGGTGGTTATTTTGGTGTGTGCACGCTTCGTGCGTATTAAAACACCGCATGAATTCTCTGTACAGCCACGACGTGCGTCCGACGTCGACACATGCGGGCTCATTAAGGGCACGAGCCGTACGCACGACAAAACACCACACCGATAGGACAGGATAGGATTAATAGGAAAAAAAAAGATAGTAAAAAGAAAAACAGACACCATAGTTTCGCTTAATCATATTTGAACTGGAAAGCCGATCGCGGCGGAAGCTTTTTTGCAACATTCGCAATACGGTGAGAGTGCTGAAGTTTCGTATCGAGGAAAAGGACAATCGAAAGGACACCGATCTTCTGATTTTTCGATTATTTCATCTGTCCATTTCGTTGCGTCGAAAACTTCCTGAACCGGAAGACGGAAAATTCTCGGCACGCTTCCCCGAGCATAAATACCATATTTTAGATAAAGATCGAGAAAATGGAAGAAAAAGAGGAATGTATTAGTTTTACGCGTTTTAAATTATTATTCATTGTGCGCGTATGAAATAAGAATTTACAGCCAAAGGTATGGGCACAAAATGACATATTCTTCGTGCGAAGCGGAATGTAAGAATCGAAACGAAACAGGCATAACGATATTCCTGAAAATCAATCTACCCATTTCTTGGAAAAATAAAAAATTAAACGAACGAATGAAAATTAGAAAATTCCTCCAGTCGCGGAGGAATGTTTAACGTCACCGACCGATTTTTACGGCGACGTTATAAGATTTATACGAAAATTATCATAGAAAACCTGAATCGAATTTTTCTGGCTATGAAAGTGAGTAACGACGATTAAAAATGGGTTAGTAATCCCAAGGCCAACTTGTTCTCAAGTTCTCAAGGCGGGTGATCATCCTCCCTCTTCTCCTTCTTCTCTTCGTCTTTATCTGGTACTTCTCCTTTTCCCTTCTTTTTTCTTTTTTGCATCGCCATCTCCCGAGATGCCGTCTCAGAGGATTATATATACTTGCCGGTTCGAGAACGGGCTTGTCGCGTGCCACGGCAGAGCATACTTTACCTTCGGATATATCCCAGTATTATTTTCGAACGAGGCGAGGATTACAACGATCTTGCCCATGAAACTACAACATTCCCTTCGAGACGATACGCAAGGAATTTTTTCCCTCTTTTCTCCCTCAACGATGAATCACGACTCTTACTTTTCAATGAACTTTTTCCTTTCCTTTGTCGCTGTTTTCGATTTTTAATAACAATTTCTTAAATCGTAGTTCTTATAATTTCTTTCCGCCGATTTTTTAACAAACTTTCGATCAATTATTGCAATCAATAACCTTGAACTTTTATACCGGCAAATCGGTCGGGCTGTTGGTTCCGTATGCAAGAGAAAAAAATGATAGCTGAATGGAAAAAAAATAGAAGAGAAGGCAGAAGTATTTTTCAAAGCGCAAGGGTTGAGCGAGGGAGAGATCGGGACGCAGAGTGAGATAGAAAGAGTCGAAATGTTGTTGCGCTATCTGATCGGGGGGCCTGTGGACCCCAGGGGGTGTGTGGCACGTCTTCGAAGGGTGCAGCCAGGGTCAAATCGCAACCCCTTAGAAAATAAATAATATAATATCGTTCGTGTCATCTTCGAGGTGAGATATAACAGTCGAGCTCACCTGAACCGCGGCCCGAAAGTCTCGAGGTTAAACTCCACGCTCTGAACCCCCGTCGCATGCATCTGCCAAGTTCAGTCGAGGTCTCAATAATCATATGCCCTTCGCCTCCGAATCCCGAAGTTCAGCTTTTCAATTTCCCTCAACGGGAAAAAATCCGAAAACAAAAAGAAAAATCAACGTTCCTCCAACTTATTGCGCAAACAAATTGGCAGATGGAAATACCATACGTATTATATTTTTTCGCGTTCAATCCGCGTACCGATCAACGACCATTAAATTATTTTTTCTAGCGTTTTAATTCATCCTGCAAATCGGTGAAGATTGATTTTGATTCTACCGATCGTTTCGCATAGCTTTTCCATTTTTCAAGCACTGTTAGTGGCAATTCGTCGATATTTTTTATTCCCCGTCGCCCACTTTGTAGAAATGAAAATGGGAAAAAAAATAAACGGCAGGACCACCGCGTAGGAATTCCCGAGGGCAGAATCTCCGCGATCGTTCCAGGGGGTCTGGACCCCCGGTTAAAAAGACGGCGTTGATATTTCAATAAATCATCAAAAAAAATCCCCAGTCCAAAGCTGAGGTAACGGCTGAAGCTTTATACAAGTATATATTTGAAAAATAATTTGTCCGCCTACTTTTTTTTTATCATCGATGGGAATCGGGAATCGGTAGCCAGTTCGAAATTGAAAAACTACTCTTTTCCACATACCTAGTTTTCTTTGCCTCTTCAACCGAGTCGGGGATGGTCAGGTGCATATAGTTGAAATAATTGCTATGGATTTTAAAAGCTCGACGCAGCTTGCGGGTTGATGTGGCAAACACCCGGTATGGATATATGTATAGAGAGACAAGTTATAAGCAAGCGCGAGCGTGGAAGTAAATTTTTGCTGCAGGAGCAAAGCCGTTTATAAGCAGCAGGAGAATCAAGGACCGTTGAACTGCGAACGACTCTAGGAAAAATATCGCAGCTGCAGGCAGCAAAGTGTGCAGCACTAAGCGAATGAACGAACCAACGATCGTCTATCTATCTTTTTACGATATGATCTGCGGCAAAGCAAACGGAAAGCCTGCAATTTCTACAAACTGTCCTCAGGGTGTTAAGTTTGATAGAAAACACCTTGCGCAATATCAGCAGACTTCAAGTGAAACGTAATAGGTACGCGCTTATCGAAACAATTCCTTTGGTTTTTGACATTCCCCCGGCTTTCCCAAGTCTTTGAAATTTCCCTGAATTATTACCTCAAAAATCAATTACAGGTATAATGACACTTGTTGCAGGGGTACCAAAAAACCCCATCCCATTATATCATCCTAATTCTCTCCTGCAGGATATCTTCGAAATGTATAAGGACGGTTCAAGGTTCTTAACAAAAGGACCTGCTCCCGTAGAAGACCTTATTCAGGATATTCGGTAAATGAAACATCATTTCTTTCTTTGCCCGAAGGATAATGCGGTGCGCATCTTCCGACCTGAACGACCTGCACCTTTCACCTTCCCTTCAGCTTCATTGATGATCCAGGATTTCGGACTTTTACGCTCTCTACTCCTTGGTAGAGTGTTCGGGGTAAGGTTATGGGGTTTTTGGGGTGTGAGCCATTGACTCTTGGGGTACTGAAAAAGGGGACAAATAATGGTAGACCGAATGAATGCTGTTGCTTTCCTCTTGGTACAGATGTAATCGCCTGGGAATGGCGAGATTCTGCGTTTTTCTCATTGTTACGACAGTTCCCAGTCTACTTCGGGTCCTGCAGGAAAAGATGCTAGAAGTTGACTCGGTGAGACTCGTAAAAAATGTTTACAAAATCAAAGTCAAGGAATAGCATAGTTCTCTGGCAGTCAAAAATTAAACGTTTTTTAGTCACCGGTATACTGCACGTGCAGTGCGGTGCAGTGGGGTCGGTTGGTCCCATATTAGTGATCCATCACACATGTTATAAAAGGTCCACAAACTTTTTGACAAAAAAAAAAAAGGAGAAAAAACGACATCGTTAAAAGGTATGATATCAATACGAACCACCTCCGGCAGCAACACCCTCCCACATTAATCCACTCGATCCACCGCCGCGATCAGATAAGACAAGTGAAGATATTCCAGGGTCCATTATTGTACTACCGAAAATCGGTTTCTGGAAATATGTAACTCAGAGATCCCAACGCACCCTCATCCATGACGCGATATTACTTTTAATAGAGTTGAATATGATGAATATAAAAAAATCCTTCGTTTTTTTCTTTTGGATGCCAGAAGCCTTTCATCGTCAGTCCAAAAACCCCCATGTGTCAAACGGGTCTACGAAGAATTGAATTCTGGGATATATTCTTTTTTTTCATGGACATTGGCTACGATTTCAATGGAAAAGTCGATAAAAATGTTTCGGAAACCCCATGGTAAACCCGATCATCCCTTCACACGTATTATACTCGGCGTATCTTGAATAATTGGAGAGAATAAAAATTGGAAGGATTTTTTTCCACCAATTTCTGTCCACATCATCGTTATCGGGGTCCGTTGCAGAGCTGCCGGGGATCACGACGGTATGGTAAAATATTACCACTGTGCATCCCACCAGCAAAATGCGATTATTATTCAAATCAATTACATGTGGACGTTACCATAGTGTTAATCTTTTTCATCCGACGTTTATTCGGATGGAATTTGAGAAACTACTTCAAGATATGCAGTTCCGACCGGTCAGCCTTCGTGCGGGGGAATTTTATTCACGGACTCACTCGGTGCAGAAGATGAACAAGCACAACGCGAATTTTCTCGTTTCTGAGGACGATTTTGATTTTACGACGGAATCTGTACCGCATACCGTTACGGTTAACCACACTAAAGTAGCGACAAGCTGCCTTTCCGATATAATTCTAGGGTGAAAAATTTTAGTGCGCGTTATACCTGAAGTGTATCCTACGAAACGAGCGTGAGCCCCCGCAAAAACACCCTTTGTCAAAGGGTGTATAATAAAGGAGGGCGGGAGTTAACAGGATTCTAAAGAGGGGTGGTTTGGTTATTTTTCTCGAGTGTTTGCCATTGTTCCTCGATGTTCCTATTTCACTTTCTAAAAGCCCAGCCTCGGCGTCACCCTTGCCCGGGTATTCGTTTAATTCAAATCCTAGTCTCTTCATACCCCCTTTCCATTTCATCATCATCGTCGTCATCCCACGCAACGGTATAATCTGTCTTTATATACCTGAACCAAAAGTATGTTTATATTTGAATACCTATACACGCACAATCTGAAACTCAAGCGTATTAGCCTTCACCAGTCGAACAGTGGTCTTCATGGTTGGACATCAGTATTCATACGGCGTCGTTCATCGGGGGTCTTTTCTACCGCTGCTGCTGCTGCTGCTGCTGCTGCTGTTGTTGTGTAACCGACTATACAGGCGCAAAACATTCGATGTGTGCGACGTGTGTGAACATCGGTGGAAGAAGTATATGGGCGCGTGGCACACGAGTGCCGATAGTCCAGGTGATGCTCACTGTCGTGTCTGTCTGTTGGTTGCGAGAGGCGGACAACATATGTTTTCAGACAATGCCATACCGGTGGCTTTTTTTCTTCTTTTTTCTTTTGGATTTGTATTTATTTTTTCTCTTCACAGCGTACAAGATATATCGATTGGAAGTGGTGTTCCGATATTCCGAAGGTGAAATAATGTGAAGATGAAATAATTGGCGGATTGACAAGCTATCCCGTGTCCTCAAGATTGGACCGGACAAAACGAGGTTGTAATAACAAGTTTGGAGTTAATGGGATTTCTCCTCATTCCAATAATCGCGCTTTATCGGAATCGCTTTACCTTGTCTTCGGAACTGTATGTGTAAGGCGTTCCGCCAAAGTATCTCGAGATTCTCTTATCGAGGGGTCATTGATCCAAGGATCTTTCCAGCTTAGTTGATATGGCTATTCATCCCTCACCACTAATCCCCGACCTGCAGGGCCGCGCTAAGTCCCTTCGTGATAATTACTGATAACGTGCCACTAACACGCTACCTTATACTGCGAAAACCTACGTAATTCAGGGTCACTTTTCACGACCGTTTCATCAGATCGTACGAGCGATTTTTTTTTTTTACCACATAATCTACAATGATCTTCATCTTTGTCAATTTGGCTCTTTGATACGTTACGTCTCACAAATCCTGTTTTCAGCTCACATCGTCCCGACGATATACTTTTTATCTCTTTCTTCATTTGCTTCACCTTCGTCTTCGGCTATTCTTCTATCTTACCTCGCATCGTACGTACAACGATCGTTTGATCGGCGTATCCGAGATACCGGAGCGGCCATTTTAACCGGAGAATAAGTATTACGATAATATAACTTGCGGTACAAGCACCTGAACTACGCATCTGCCTTCTCCTTTCATGTCTTTATCATATCCATTTATGTAAGTCTTCGAGTTCTCTTCGATTACCACGATACCTTCGACGATGCGAATCGGGCTGGAAGCGAAGAAGACCCGACCGGAAAAATCGACGCGATACCTACGAAAAGAGTAAAACGAGTATAAGAGGTGAATCTTGAAAAAGCACAGGCAGATGTTCACCTGGCGCGCTTCTGACACGCGACTCTCTTCAAGCTGTAGACATCCATGAGGATGATATAGGAATAAAGTACAGCCAGTGCAGTCTCCGAGTATCCTTCTTTCTTTCACTTTTTTTTTCTAACGTAAGGTTACGGCGTGTCTACTCAGCACTCGGCAGTGTTTTATCTCGGCGAGATAATTAACGAGACAAGAACTTAATCGTTTCAAAAAATCCAGCATCAGAATCATCATATTTTCCGAAACGGTTTTTTTTTTTTTCTCAATCTTCAAGATAGAAACATGGTCGATGAGCTGCGTTGTCTATAATAGGATGAGAATCGTTTGTTTGTCGTTATAATTTTTTTTTTTTATCTCTTCTTCACGGGTATAACGTAGGGACATAGCCGAGGTGGTCGAATGGAGACGACGGTCTTGGTAAGGTTGATTTCAAATTTGAATATTGATGGTGTTTATGGTGATGCGGGGTCGTCTCGCTCGATGTCGATGACGATTCAATTTCAATCTTCTCAGAGCCAAGAACTCGGCAATACTTGGCGTGAAAAAGAGGAATGAAAAAAACGGTAATAATTAATAAAAGAAGTTTCGTACCTGCACCTCCGAACGCCACGTTAGTATCGTTTTCTCGATTGATGCAATTAGTAACGTGATTCCTTTCGACGATATTTTCTACAATCTGCAAACATCGACCACTCGTCGATACTATGTTATAACGTCGCGTACCGAACGACCATTTTTTGATTTCCTTATACACGGCGATAATTAAAGTCTCTGAATTGTGAATACCAGCTGGTGTTTCACACACGCTGCGATTATTATTATTACTTTTTTCTTCTTTTTCATTTTTTTCACCGCAGATTCACACGTTGCCGTATTATAAGTAATTGCAATGAACGCATGTGAGAGCCGATGCTGGTGATAATCGAATCGCGAACCAGTCGAGCTGGTCTAACTGACCTATGTCTACGTGATACCGGACCGTGATGACGTTCTTGATACCGATCGGACAACTTTGTTGCCCGGCACCTGGACACCGACGATACTATACCTTATTATATATTTCCTGCTCTGCTCGAAATTCACCTCGACATGACGAGCTGGATTTTCCGTCGACACCATTTCAACACATAATGCAATTATATCAATCATCCGGGTAACGAGTTACCGTGCAATATGCCAAAATTTTGAAGATTTGTAGAAAAATTTTATCCAGAGCGAGTCGCACGTGATTCGATTTTATTTCTTTTCCAAAGGTGCAAAATTTTTTCGACCAAGTTTTAGAAAATTCGATAGAATCGAGGGCAAATGAAAAAGTAAAGAGGCATCCGACCTATAATCGAAAATATTTCCCATCGCTACTGCGGCGACTTTTACTTGCGACTATGGGAAGTAGCACTAGAAAGTCAAGTGCCATGGTGATCGAAATTCAGTGTGTGAACAAAGTAGTAGCTACAGCGGTTGTTACAATAACCTGTACTTACTCACCCTGCTGTTATAGCACCCCAAAGTTTTCTATATGTCTACCAAAAACTGCGGTCTACCAAATCGAGTGCAGCTCTTCTGCAGCGAAGTTTTTTTTTCATTTCTTTTTCTTCTTTTTCATTTCTGTTTTCTCTCTCACGCAGTTTTTATTACATTATTATTTGTTCTATCGATGATCGATTTTGACGACCCGCTCCAATGAGCCTGCTAGCTATATTCATAAAATTCCCCTCATTATCGTCGACCCCCCGTAATGTTTGGACAAATTTGATTTAATCGTCGTAGGATTTCTTCAGCAAAACCAACTCAATTTGACCTGACTTAAAAACCGTAGAAGAAAAAAAAACTGAGTATCAAAAGAAAAGTGAACGAGAGAAGAGGAAGGAGCGAAAGGGAAAAAGAAAAGAAATTTCGAAAGATAAGATCTCCGATCGGTGGACGCATTATACCGTTTAGGTTTCTGTAATACGCCCCATATAAAGTATGAAGTATAATCGTTGAGCTGCAGGAAGTCTTGCGATTTTCGCACATTATGGGGGACGTTTTCTGGCTCAAGCTATTATACGGTGCGCGGTTGTTGTTGCAGCTTAAAAAAAAATGGTTTGTTTTTTTTCTTTCCAACCGATCATTCGACATGTACAAGAATATCATTTTGCTACCCACCTTATGTATCGTGGGGGAAAGAAATCCATAAATATATAATGTACATCGTAGAGCGAAATCAAATTACCCACATATCACGGGTCGAGTTTCAAAATGTCCCTTTCTAGAGCTAAAAAAAAAATAGAACGTAAATAGAATACCCGAACCGGAAATACAGAAAATCGAACAGGTATATGTGGTAACGCAAATTTTGTATTCAAATCTTTTTTTTTTTTTCTACCATCGAATGATTGATTGACAAATCCTACGAGGTTTTTGACACCTTTCGAGGGCGTTTATTCATCTTCTTAATCTTTTCCTTTTTCTATTTTATTTGATTTTTTTTTCACGAAGTGATCGGAGCGTGACTAATATTGGCGTGTTTTTCGAATGGATGCATAAGTAATATATCTTTGGTTGAAATTTTACCCGGCATAGTCGAGAAGTTTTTTTTCTTTTCTTCTCTTCTCTGTTACGATGCGAGAGCTGGTCGTATATTCATCATCGTCTGCATATGGTTGTGCGCCAGAGGTTCGCGCCATAACCGATATTTTGAGGACATATTATAGGTAGATATACACCAGCTATTTTGCGAGGTATAGGGGCCACTCGATGCGATCCGGAGAAATGGGAACTTAGAACCAGAGCTGCCCGGCAGCTTAGGTACTTTTCTAGTACCCGGTCTTGAGGGTGTTTTTAAAATATACTTATTGCACAATGAAATACTACACCTTTGTGTATCCCCTTACCTCTCTTCTTCAACCCCTTGTACATACATTCATACACAGTAGCTGCTGCAACAATCCTCCTCATTCCAGGCACATCTACACCCGATTTACTTCCTTGTAATCCATACAATCACGCGTTTATGCGAGCGACGATTACTTTTTTTCGTCCTTGATCCAACGATCGCATATGAAAAAAATATATATATATGGGCGACCGATGAGGTCGAAGACCCATAGTGCAAATTTGAAAACACAGAACTTGACACAAAAGATGCGTTATACTTTTATTATGTCGGATCTATAATAAATATTTTTCTGATCGCGTTGTGATGAATTTCTTTTTTTTTTCTATTTTTTCCCCATTCTTTTTTACCGTTCGGAGTTCGTTAGTCTCCATATTGTACTCTTTGTTGTTATTACGATAATGGTCGATGCAAATGCAAATAAAATACTTATATTTCTTACCTAAATCCAAAAATTGACCCTCCCCCAAGCATTACCCTTGTCCCACGTAAATTTTCTATGGGCTTAATTTGTAGGGGAGGCCTCGCTGGTCAGAAATCATGGGGATGACTACAGTTAGCAATCGTGTTTACCTATTTTTGATGTACCTGGATTTATTATATTTTTATTCTGCACAATATGCAATTTGTATACTAATGTATTGCGTAGGAATCGTCGAGAACGTTACAGGATATTGAAAATTTAGCGCATAGAATTATACGCTTCCATTTATGATTGTTTTTCTCCCGATCTGAATTTTTTTAGTTTCGATTACTAAAATCGTCTTCAGCTAAGAAATTTGTTCTCTGTTCACCTAAATCTCTGGGGCAAAAGCGAAATACATGATACTCAGTTTTCTTTTTCTCATATTAATTTTCTTCCGAAGTTCATTGTCATTTGAAACAAAAATTCATTTCACCGGTTTAGTTTGAAATATTCGATTTTTGTTTCGCGTTTGATTTGGTCTTGCGTGCTGTTTTTAGTCGCGGAGTAGATAGATTGAAATCTATTCATTTCTAGCGATATATCTACACGATATAATATAAACTTTGTATATATTCGGTGCCATGGTGCGCCGCATTCTCACAGCAATAAACATATTAGAATCATTGAACGGTTAATGTACTGTCTATAAAGGCTATTCGAAATGAAATCAAACATTGGACAAAACATTGCCCGATACCCGAGCGGCATTCATATCGAGGAGCGAATCTTGAGTGAGCGACGCCCCGCTGCGCATTTGTAAAACGTAAAACGCACGCCTGCGATGCGAACGTACTGAAAATCCGGGCCGACCCGGCCCCAGCCTCCGGTCCAGCCCGAGATATTTCCCATTCAGTTCGGCTACTGTTCAGCGGCAGACACTTCACAGTTACCATTGTGATTTTTGCCGCAACGTACTGCAACGTGCATTAAAAAAAAATATACCTATGTACTCCATATACGGTGCCTACGACAAAAACCCTGGAATCTTGAAATCAGAACCGCATGTACAACGGCGAAAAATGTACCCGTTAATACCCGGATGAAAGAATAGGATAAAATTTAGATGTGAGAATTAGACGAAGTAATTTCCGAAAACTTGTTATAGAATTGCGGTCTCCGACGTCTTGCGCGAAAAAGCCAAGGAAGTCGCAAAGATGCAGATCCTTCTTTAAGGCAACAGCAGTGTGGCCACAGCAACCGAAATGGCGACATCTGCAGCGACACATCCTTGGAGAAGAGAGAGATGGACAAAGAGGCAAAATAGAGACAGACGAAAGTATTATCAATGAGTAACTATACTTCGTACGGTTTCCGGTTCTTTTCAATTTTAGACGAACTACCGCAAGTGCCCAGCTTCGCTGACGCCTGACTATATGCAACACTGCATTACATACGTGTCGACACCTACGAGTTGCCTGGGTTTAGGCGTTCAAAAAAAGTTCGGCATCTGAAAGAAAATTTGTGATTGCAGACCTTAGCAGTTCGAAGACTGTCTCTATTCGAAAATGACATGATGACAGCGACGTTGAAATGTTATAGCGGAAAGGTGCGCATCTTGATGGAAAATTAAAATGGTCACCTCGAAAGCAAATCTGTAACGAACACCGGTACGGTAAAGCGTGAGAGAGGGAGGTGAGGTGTTGTGAAATATCGGCATCTTTTTGACACAAAATATCTGCCCGATCCTAATTTATTTTATTCATTCTTTTCATTCAATTTAATTTCTTTCGTTTAAATTTAATTCATAGTTCGAACACAACTGTCCTCTGATCGGACGTTCATGGACGAACTCGGAGGAGGAGACCGCAGGCTGTTCGGCGAATACCTTTTGGAGAAAAAGTTGCCGCCTCTTTTGCAACTTGAAGATTTAATTCGCGAAAATCGATGTCTACTGCACCTTCGCACAGGCACACAAATCAAGACGAGGATCCACATTGAACGAGAAAGAGAAAAACCACCAACAAATTATAAAATCTGATGAAATACATGATTATAATAGGTTGAAAGAGACCTCAACGGAGGATGGTAAGCTGATTTCTGGTTCTCTCGGCATCCGGAAATTTACAAAAATTAAAATATTTTTTTTTCGTTTCAGAAAAATCGGTGGAGTTGATTTGCGATATTGCTCGTTGACAGCTCTTCGCAAGTTTGGTGGGTGACGCAGTCGTCTTAGAACGAAGTTCGCATGCCATCGCCATTTTGTCGCATTTCGGATCGAAGAAATTGAGATAGCGTGATGAGTGTTAAGAGTAGTTTGATATTGTCGCCGTATACGGTTCCTATAAGGTCGTCATACATGTGAAACTAGTCGTTCGATCGATTCGAAAAATACTTAATTTTTGGTTCTAGAAATCGTAGAAATTTGAAGACTCAGCTTTATGATTTTTTTTTCTGAAAATCAGAATCGTTCTGTGAAATATCAAGGATATCTCGATAGGATTTGGTTCTAGATTAATTTATTCGGCGTATTCGTCTTCGCTACGCAAAACTACGTAGAGAAAATGTCCTGCAATTGATTTTGCAAATACTTCGATTTTTAGCCCAAAAAAACACCAAGCCTATAGTCTTGGTGTTTTCTTGAACTGGAATAAAAATGTACATTTTTTTCAAGAGTTTTTCATAGTATTCCTATGTGGTTTGACCTCAGAAATCTAAATCTGCAAGCCAAATTAGTTTACCTGTAAAATTGATCGAGTTATCGCTAATCTTTTACAGCGGAAAGTAGATAAGTTGAAATATCTCCATAGCTTTGAGTCGTAGCTCACTTAATTCGACGGATTTGTGTTTCTAAAGTTGAAATACATAGGAATACGTTCGTTTGCGTCATTCGAAACATATTTCTCATCATGCTCGCGAAATCGCAAGAATATTGAGCCCGTAGTTGTCGGTCTTTTTCAATTTCTAGGCCGAAAATAGCATCTTATTGTTTGATATTCAGTTTTTCCATGTATTCTGAACTCAGGAAGGCGAACATGCCATTCAATTTAATTTACCCGTAGAATTCATCGAGTGATCATTAATATTCCACTATGAATAATCCAAAAATGAAAATATCTACAACGCTTCAAGTCGCATTTTAGTTTTGTGATCAGATCCTTGTTTTCTTAATTGAAATACAGAAGATCGTCGCACTGTCGAGGTTCTTTATAATTCTTTTTTTCGTTTTTCCTGTATTCATTTTGATTATTTCATTTATTTTTAATTAATTACTGCATCTCTCATAGTCTCTAATAGTGGGTAATGAAACGCGAGCAAAGTTACACCAGCTAAGATTTTTTCCTGGTCTTTTCCTAATTGTTTGCTAATTTTTTTCGATTTTCCACGATTTTCAATTACTTTTTCAATTAAATACCAGATATTACCTAGCCCCTGCGAGTGCCCTGAAATGATAATATGCGAGTGAGGTAACGCTGACTCAGATTCATTTTAGATTTTTTCCTTATTTCTTACATTTTTTTTGATCATTTTTTGATTTTCTGCCAATATTTATAATTAGGCCCTGCCCCGAAGCTTCTGTGGTCGCCAGATCATACGCAACGAAAGTCACACCTGCTCAGATTATTTTCAGTATTTTTCCCGATTTTTTCTGAATTTTTTTCGATTTTTTCCAATATTTTTAATTGAACCCCGTCCTAGAGCTCCTGCGAACGCCTAACTATATGCAACCTCGCATCACACCCCTGTCGTCACCGCCATGTTGCCTAACATTAGGCGCTCGGTAAAGTTGAAAATCGCGCTCGTGGCGCCATCTCTCGGATTTTTCGCCCGAACTAAAAGTCAGTTTTGGCTCAAAATTGCGCTCGTGGCGCTGTCCCACGGAATCTTAGCGAACTAATCGGTATTTACGTCGGTAACGAAGTTTGCGAAGATTCCGTGGGATGGCGCCACGAGCGCGATTTTTACCCAAAACTGACTTTTAGTTCGGTCCGAAAATCCGAGAGATGGCGCCACAAGCGCGATTTTCAACTTTACCGACGGCGGGATTTATTTAAAAAATATTGGAAAAATCGGAAAAATCGAAAAAAATTCGAAAAAAATTCGAAAAAATTCTGAAAATACTTTGAGCTGGTCTGACTTTAGTTGCATATGATTGGGCACCCGTAGGAACTTGGGGGCGGAGCCTCACATCAAAAATATTGCAATAAAGTTAATAAAAATTGAAAAACAATTAGAAAAAATTAGAAAAAATTCAAAAATAAATCTAAGTTAGCGTCACTCCACTCGCATATCATCCGGCGCTTGCAGAAGCTGAATTATATCCAATAATCAAGTAAAAAAGTGAATAAAATTTGTCAAAAATAGAAAAAAAAATAGAAAAACAATAGCAAAAAATTAGAAGAGAATCAGGAATAAATCCTCAAGAATCTGGGTTGGTGTAACTGGAGTTACGTATCATCAGCCACTGTCAAAAACTAGGAGAGATGCGGTAAATGATTAAAAATAAACGAAATAATCTAAAAGAATGCAGAAAAAACGAGAAAAGGATTATAATAAACGTCGACAGTGCGACAATTTCCTGTATTTCGATCAAGTAAACAAGGATCTGATCACAAAATTAAACCACGACTTGAAGCTATGTACATGTAACAATTTTTTTCATTTCTTATAGTTGCAAGTCAATGATAACTCGAATAATTTCACAGGTAGAATGGTTTGTTTAGCATGTTCGCAATCCTGCGTTCAATATACATGGGAAAACTGAATATCGAAAACTTAGATGCTATATCTTCGGCCTAAAAATACAAAAGAAATATGTTTCGAATGTGCGAACGACCGTATTCTAATGTACATCTACCTCAGGAACACAAATCCGTCTAATATATTAAGCTACGACTCAAAACTATAAAGATATTTATATTTATCCGCTTCCTACGGTTAAAGATATGCGATAACTCGATCGATGCAATAAATAAATCAATTCAGGTAGGAGATCCGGATTACCAGGCTCAAAATACATGAGAAACCGATCGGAAATTAATTAATTGTGATTTCTAGTCCCGAAATCGAAAAAATAAGAAGACTACAGTCTTGGATGATCTTAACATGATTGCTGTTTCGCGAATTCAACATGAAATACTTTATAAATGTTTGCAGCGACCGTATTTTTATGTAGTTCGATTCTAGAAACACGAATCCGTCGACTCAATTGTGCTATGACTTAAAGCTGTCAGAATATCTAGATTTTGCTACTATTCACAGCAGAGAATTAGCTACAACTCGATCAATTCGATAAATAAATCAATTTCAATAGCAGGTTTGAAGTCTTGAACTCAGAATATATGACAATACGCTAGAAAGAACGATCTAGATTTTCAGCCACGTTATCAACAACAAAATCAAAGGCTACGAGTCTTCAAATTCCTACGATTTCTGGAACATAAATTTAGGTATTTTTCAAATTGATTGACTGACTATTTTCATATGTATTATGAACTCAGGAACCGTTTCTGTCGTGAATATCAAGCTACTCCCAACACTCATCGAGATATCTCAATACCGAAATGCGACAAAATGGCGACAGCGTGCGAAATTTGTTTCAAGACGAGTGCGTAACAAACTTGTGAAGAGCTGTCAACGAGCAGTATCGAAAATTACCCGGAAAGCTCTAGCGATTTTCCTGTAACAAGAAACGAATATTTATATATGTAAATTTCCGGATACTGAAAGACCCAGAAGTCAGCTCACCATCCTTCGTTGAGGTCTCTCTCAACCTGTATAGTCATGTATATTATCAGAGTTCATATTCCGTTGGTAGTTTTTTTCTTTTCCGTTTATTGTCAGACCACGTCTTGATTTGTGGGCCTGTGCGCAGGTGTAGACATCGATTTTCGCGATGCAAATCTCCAAGTTGGAAATGAGGTGGAAACTTTTTCTATCGAATGTATTTGCCGTACGGCGTGCAGTCTTTTGCTCCGAGTCGGTCCACAAACATCTGATTAACTGCCGTTTTCAAACTTGTGAATAGAAAGAAGAATTAAAATCTGACAGATATTTTCCATCCCAATGATGCTAACATTTTGAAACAACATCTTACGTCACTTTTGCTTTGCTGTTATCAGCATGTACCACTATTCGTCATAGCTCTGCTTTCGGAGCGACCATTTTGATTTTCCATCAGAACTGCCCACCTTCTACGAGAACGATCCCTATTGAAGATTGGTCTTTCTTGATGTACAATTTGTATAGGGTTAGTCGTGGCCCTCTTAAGCAGCCGCAAAGTGTTGCAATGTTCTGTCATTATGTCACTTACGAATGGAAGTTGATGATCGACGTCCCGATGGTCCATACGATGGTGGTCCATGAGATGAGTCGAACACAGGTTGTTTTTCGAATAAGATCCAAGTTGACACATTTTCAGCTGTGAATGAAAATAATTGAAGTCTGAGCAATGCTTAAACTACCTTGTGATACTACATTTTTTCTGCCTTCTTTCTATCGAGAGGTATTTTGCTCGTTTAGCTTCGAGGTGATTATAGTACGTTGCCCGCACAGCGCTGGGTAGCATAATGTTATTTTCGCTAGGATGACCAACTTTTCAGTGCCCGTCATTTGGCGTTTGTGTTTCAATCACCTTTTGTTCATCATACCACTTCAAACTTCAACGAACAGCATCTGACGTCTAGGAGCTGTTTGACAGTGCTAAGGTCAGCAACCGCTAATTCTCTTGTATGCTCAATATTTTGAGATGCGTGTGATGCGAGGTTGCAGAACCGCAGAACGGGGCGGGAAAGATAAGTGAAGCATTTAGTCAAAGATTAGTAAATAACGATAGAAATTGAAAAAAAAATCAGAAAAGGTGCAACAAAATTTATGAACCGTTGATATCGCTATCGTTTGACCGTATTCAGGCTTGAGCAACACGAATACGCCGATTAAATCAATCCAGAATCAAATCCAATCGAGATATCCTTAATTTTTCACTTTTTGGAGCGATAAATTGGCAATAACTCCGTCAGTTCGAAGAATAAATTATTTTGGCTTGCAGATTCGGATTCCCGAAATCAAAATACATAGAAATATCATAGTAAAGTCGATAAAAAAAATGTAGATTCTCCTTTCAGATTCTGAAAAAAACTAAGCCTATAGGCTTGGTGTTTATTCATGACAAAATGTGAAGTATTTGCAGAAATTATTTCAGAACACTTTTCCTACGTAGTTTCGCGAGAGAAACACCAATACGTCGATCGAATTAATCTAGAATCAGATCCCATCGAGATATCCTCTATTTTTCACTTTTTCCCAAACTAAATTAGCGATAACTCGATCAATTTTATGGATAAATTAATTGAGCTTGCAGATTTAGATTCCTGAGATCGAAATACATAACGATGGCATGGAGAAGTCAATACGAAAAATAGATTTTCCTTTCATGTTCTGATGAAAAACTAAGGCTAGAAGAGAATCTGAGTAAAAAAACACTGGAGACTATAGTCTTCGTATATTTTTCAGCGATTTTGGCACAAATTCGAGTGAGAAAAAAACATAGACTATGATCTTTGTATATTTTTCGGCGATTTTTGATCGGAATCTGAGCGAAGAAATACCAAAGACTATAGTCGTATATTTTTCGGCGATTTTTGACCGAAATTCCAGCGAAAAAACACCAAGCCTATAGTCTGAGTTTTTTTACAGAATCTGAGGAAAGGATCTACATTTGTTTTTATCGACTTTTCTATGATATTTCTATGTAATTTGATCTCAGGAATACGAATCCGCAAGACAAATTAGGTTATCGATGACATTGAGCGAGTTATCGCCTATTTATCGATCTGAAGAGTGGAAAATAGAGGATATCTCAATGGGATTTGAATCTAGGATAATTCAATCAACGTATTTGTGTTCGTTACGCAAAACTACGTAGGAAAAGCGTCCTGCAATCAATTTCGCGAATACTCCGGTTTTGGCTCGAAAAAACACTAAGCCTATAGTCTTAGTTCTTTCTCAGGATCCGAGAGAAGACTCTCCATTTTTCTCGATTGACTCTCTCATGATATTTTCATGAAGTTCGATCGCAGGAATCCGAATCCGCAAGCCGAATGGAGTTATCAACGAAATTGGTCGAGCTATCGCCAATTTATCGATCTCAAAAGTGGAACATCAAGGATGTCTCGATGGGATTTGATTCTAGATTAATTAAATCAACGTATTCGTGTTCGTTACGCAAAACTACGTGGAAAAAGCGTCCTGCAATCAATTTCGCAAATACTTCAATTTTTGGCTCGAAAAACACCAAGCCTACAGTCTTAGTTCTTTCTCAGGATCTGAGAGAAGAATCTACATTTTTCTCTAACGTTTTTTTCGTGATGATCTCTTGTATTTTCATCGCAGGAACCTGAATCCACAAGATAAATTGAGTTATCGATCAAATTGATCGAGTTATCGCCAATTTATCGATCTAAGAAGTGAAAAATCCAGGATATCTCGATGGAGTTTGATTATGGATCAATTTGTTTGGCGTATTCGTGTTTGTTACGCAAAACTACGTAGGAAGAGCGTCCTGCAATCAGTTTCGAAAATACTTCGATCTTTGGCTCGAAAAAATACTAAGCCTACAGCTTTGAATTTTTCTCAGAATCTGGATTTATAATCTTCAATTATTCTTTGTAATTCTTCCACGGTATTCCTATTCATTCAGATTTCGGGAATTTCAAATTCGCAAGTTTGATTAATTTATTTACAAAATTGAATACGTTGTCGCTCATTCATCGCTCTGAAATAATGGAAGAACAAAAGGCCAGAATATTCAACTGATGAACAGAGTTTCATATTCCTAAACTCATTAATATTGTTCTCGATCTCGGAATAGTTTTATGGTCGTTCGAATTAAAGCGGCGACATCAGCAGCGATAGCGCTGGCAGCGCGCAGATCCTGAAGGAGAGAGAGACCGAGATAAAGGGCGCGAGCGTCAGTTTGCGGCGGTGCGGCTGCAGGGTGAGATCGGTTCGTAATTGCTATGGCGTTACGGTTTTTTTTTTTCATTCAAGTTTGTCCGATCGCGTTTCAACCGAAGAAGAAATAAACTCTTTCAAGCGTTGAGTTTAGTTTCCAGTTTTATTTAAATAATAGCCCGGGAAGACGTGTTCAGTTCAATCTACATATTCCAATCAGCTCAGTAGCTATAGGAAAACCTCTTACATCTTTGGAAATTTCGTGCAATCCGTAGATCGGACATTTTTTCGTAAGCACTGACAAGCCGTGTTCTTACCTTTCTTTTTTAATGGTCCCGATCGGTCTTCTACTCGAAGAATTTTGGGCGAAGCTAATGTCACTCCTACGCAGAATTTTTATAGAATTCGAATAATTGATGGAATCGTTGGTGGGAAAAAATAAGATTTCTTTGCCAGGACTACAACGATTGATCATTCACAAATGCATTCCTTATGTTTCAAATTAAAAGGGTAGGTGTTCAATTTTGGGCTAGAAAAATATCTTTTGTCGTTGGAATTCCGAATAACTATACCTGATTGATTATGCATTTATAAATTCCTTTATTCGTGTACTATTTCAACAGTATTCTGATTGATTTCGAAATAGTTCTGAGTGTGTTTGAACACTATAAATTCTCTGATCTATCAAATTCAGGGAGTTATCGTTAGGATTTTGATCTGACAATTAGAATATTCATCGTTGTTATTCATTAAGCAGATTTATCGATACATCTTAGGTCCAATTTTACACTTTCACTTGTTTCTTTACATAAAATTTTTTTATTCCAGATTTTCAATTGACGGACATGAAATTCGTCTAGTTCTTCGAAGTATACCTTCAACTCTTGATTCCTATATAGGTATGTAAAACTATTTTTGAGTGATCGTTTACATGCTATGGAATGAAGAGAGGTGTATATAATTTGCATTGGTTATGTCAAGATGCATGAGAAAACTTCTTGCAATTGATTTCGGTTTTTTGTATAGAGTTTGGAACAGTACATAAATGTATTTTGATCTCAGGATTCCGAATTTATTATTTATTTAAAAGTGGAAAATCCAGGATTTATTAGTAGCCTAATTTTATTTAGGCATTCGTGTTTTCTACGCGAAAATACAAGAGAAAAGCGTCGTGAAATTAATTTTACAAATACTTTACTCTTTATCTGAGAAAAATATCAAGCCTTTAGCCTTTGATTCTTTCCAAAATTCGGGATAAAGATCTAGAATTTTTTTTATAGAGTTCTCCTTAATATTTTCATGGATTTTGATCTTAGGAATCTAAATCCTCATTTCAGATAACATTACCAATTAATGAAGTTCCATATTCTTATACTTATTGATAATATCCTTGATTACGGACTACTTTTATGTGTGTTCAAACACTGTAGTTATTCCATCTATGGAATTAGGGAAGTTATTGGCGGGATTTTGGTCTGACAATAAGAATATTCATCGTTGTTATTTTATGAACAAATTTATTGATATATTTTAGGTTTAATTCTACAATTTCACTTTATTTCTTACATAATATTTTTATTTTTCAGATTTATAACTCACAGACATGGAAGTTGCCTAGTTCTTGGCAGTATTTGTTTAATTCTTATCTACGTGGTGTTGCAGTTATATGGCATCGGACAATTCGTTTACAGGTATACAATAATTATACATGGGTTTTTGTTTATACGTTATAAAATAAGTATCAGTTAATATAATATACACTTGCTCAAAATCTACATTCGTATATTCAAAATCATATGTTTTATACATATTAACAATACTACATTATCTTATGTATATCATTGTTAATGTTTTCTCTAAATGTCTTTGGTATTTGCAGATATTCTTGGGTCGGAGATGGCTGCCATGATGCAACTTCCTGCTGCTGTTTCCGTTCCTGCCCTCTGGGCATCGGGGGAACCCGGACTCTCCCTATCCCCCTGGGAGAGTCCACCGGGTCTACGCCGGGGGTTTCTCCTGGGATAGCGCGGCCTCCCACCGCCCCCGGAGTCCCAGGGGATGTAGTCCCTGGGGGCGTAGGTCTCCATAGCTGAGACTTACGTTTCCAGGGCCTACACTCTTCGGGGACCAAAGTCCCTGGGGAATTGTCTCCGGGGATACGGCAGTCCCAGCCGTATCTCCAGAGGCAATTACCCAGGGATTGGTCTCCGAAGAAATCCGGGAAAAGGAGGCCTCAAGCGGACGGTCGTCTTCGTGATTTCTCTAGAGATCAAAAAACAGAGCGTCCGCTTGAGGCCTCCTTTTCCCGGATTTCTTCGGAGACCAGTCCCTGGGTAATTGCCTCTGGAGATACGGCTGGGACTGCCGTATCCCCGGAGACAATTCCCCAGGGACTTTGGTCCCCGAAGAGTGTAGGCCCTGGAAACGCAAGTCTCAGCTATGGAGACCTACGCCCCCAGGGACTACATCCCCTGGGACTCCGGGGGCGGTGGGAGGCCGCGCTATCCCAGGGGAAACCCCCGGCGTTGACCCGGTGGACTCTCCCAGGGGGATAGGGAGAGTCCGGGTTCCCCCGGTGCCCAGAGGGCAGGAACAACGATGTGGTGATGGCGATGGTGATGGTGATGTGTTCTGTAATGCAGACAGACAGTTAGTGAAATAATTATTGTGAAGTAATTAATGTGTGACTTATGATATGATTTATTGTATAACTCATTGTACAACTCAATGTATGACTTATTGTATGACTCATTGTATGACGATTGAATTATAATAAATGTGTAACAATATATTAATGATGTGTATTATTGGTGTGTTGGATAAATAATATTATGGGGATGCATCAAAGTTACAAAGTTATACTGAGTAATGTGACTTTGTTGGAAGAATATTAAAAATCTGTTATAAGTAGATGCAATTCAGACTCCTAATGTGGGATTTCACTGGGAGCTCTTGAAGGAAATAAATTAATGAAGTCATACCTCTGCAAAAGAAGAAGTTGTACGTCTCACGTGTTGCAGATCCATCTCAATCGGATCAGGATGAAAAAGACGATGTTCCAAGGGGGATATCACGCAATGCTCATTTACTAGAAAAGAACAAACTTGATTTACAATTTGCTAATCGATAATATTCATATCATGTTTGTATTCATGCATCGGATTAATAAATCTTTCCTGATTCTACTAGCAAAAGAAATCAAGTGAATTATTGTAAAATCATCCCAAGAAATCCGGAGAAATTTTTCAGAAGCTGGTCAAGTGTATTTTAAATATGTTCTATAGTACGGCTAATGATTGAAGACATGATCAAATCACAATAGGAAACAGTCGCTCAAACGATTTGGAAGATATTCACTGTGTCGCCCCAGAGTTTAAAAAGATTTTAGATGAAAAGTTAACTTCATTTTTCATTGGGCTCAATGAGGTAATCTCAATTCATTCGAGTCCAGAAATAACAGTTTATGTGATCATATATTATCATCGTGTATCATTGTGTTAATTATTGGATTATATCATGGGGGTGCTTGAAGCTAATTTTAAGGGGTGACGTTGGGTAATTGGATTTCAAGATGTGAACATTACTAATAGTTATATCTAGTTTGTATCCATAAATTAGATCAATGAATTTGTGAGGAATTCCGGAGAACGGAAAAAGTTGAGTAGATCATTCAAAAATCATATGTTAGAATTCTGAGGATTTGTTCGGAACCTGGTTGAATATGTGTATAGGAAGCTTCTTTTAGGGATACTAGTTGAGAACGTGATCGAAATACATTGAGAAACAACGCTCAAACGATTCAAGGGGTATTTAAATAATTTTTGTAGAGGTTTCTCAAAAATGCAACCTACATAATTAAAAGCTTGTAGCGTTCTCAAGAAATACACCCCGATATACTCAGATACTCATAGATTTAATGAAGCACATACTCCCAGAATTTTTTATTTTTTTTTTACGTCAATTTTGGCAGAAATACACCCGATATATGAGGAATGGCAAATAAATATAAGGCAATGAACCGCTGACCCACATTTCGACACCCCTTTCCTAACCCTTCTACTACGGAATTTACTTCCCTTTTCTCGGAAAACGTAGTAGAAGGGGTGAGCGTAGTAAAGCCGACAGGCTGCCGCCGCCTATTCAACGATGCATTCAAAGTGGGTGTACGAATAAAAGAATTAAAGCAAAAATACCACTTCTGCGCGAAAA